>CAWUHX010000060.1:0-1245545 GCA_963922205.1 Romanomermis culicivorax | reverse complement strand
TATAAAGGAGGCGGAGCTATCAAAGTGAAGTAAAATTTATATATATATATATATATAAATACATATAGAAGGAGTTAACTTTTTACAAACGTGTACATAATTTATTTCGCAAGTGACCTTTTACAGAAAATTTACAATGAAAAAACTTACAAATCAATCTATCATTATAAACAAAATTTGTGTTACTGAAACTTTTAAACATTTTATACATAGGAACATGTCGCACTTTATAATACAAAAAATATAAAGTATATATACCACAAACCCTACTATTAAAATTTTGTAAATGTTTCTTATTTGTATATATTATTAAAGCATTTTTGTTAATATAATTTATAAAAGCAGGAATAACTGGTGGTAAGCCATAAGAATCAAAATAATATACAGAGTTAGCATTATCAAAATACATAGCTATCCAATGACTTCCTTTTTGAAAAGATGTATCGGTGTTTGCAATTAAAGCCGCGGGTCTTTTAACTATCTTCGGTAGAGTATCGCAAGCAAAAACTCCTAAAAAATTTTGTGATAATAGCTCATCTTGTTGAGCATAATATGTCAATTCAAAGTTGTTCATCGTAATCGTCGTCGTCGTCGTTTTGTATATCCTTTTCTAAAATCCAACTGTTGAATTTTTCAGGATAACCCCACCACTTCACAAGTACTCTATTCTGACCATCTGGTAATTGTTTAGTCTTCAAAACCTTTTCAATTTTGTATTCTTTGATATTAGGATTAAAATCGATTTTCTGTAGTTCTTTTTCATAAAAACGTCCTTCTATATCTTCGCCTTCCAGATCTTGAATTGTATAAAGTATATGATTTCGGGTCTTCACAACATGTTTTACTTTGAAAACTTCTTCACTCCATTGAGGTAAATAACCTTTGTCAAATACACCTCTATGTTTACTAATTCGCACGTAATCTCCTATATCAATCTTAGGCTTTCTAGTGTATAATCTTTCAGGGTAGAGTCTTTGCCATATAATTTTTTCGTTAGAATAATCTACATTAATAGGTTTTTCCTTAATAGATCTATGAACAGAGTGATTGTAGTTGGAAACAACTGCGGGTAAAATATCAATCCATTTATAAGTGGTAAACTCTGTAAAATATTTAAATAATTTAGTTTTTAAAGTTCTATTAAACCGTTCCACTATTGAACATTTAATGTCTTCGTTTTGAGAAGTAAAAAAATGTATATCGTTAGTTTTCAATAATTTTTGGAAATCTTTGTTGACAAATTCTTTTCCTTTATCGCTGCGCACTCTCCAAGGGATTCGACCTCTTTTTAAAATATTTTGAAAAGCATCGCAAACATTCTTTGAGTGTTTTGATTTTAAGGGTTCAACCCATGCGTATTTACTTAATACATCTATACATGTAAGCATAAATTTGTACCCATCGTTAAAATCTGCTAAAGAAGACATATCTGCCAAATCAATTTCCCATTGTTGATCCATAGCTGTAACATAAATACGATTACGTGAAAATTTTTTGTTGACTTGTTTATGTAGAGTATAACTATCTTGTTTTGAAAGCCAATCTTTAACATTTTTACGTGTAATTGTTTTACGGTGCTTTCTAGCTTCAGCATATAATTTTTCAATACTAGAAAAAGCTGAGGGATTTCCGTGTAAATTTTTGTATAATTTCGAAAGTAAGGTGTTCATCGCTCTAGTACAAAGGAGTATACCGTCTCAGTGCTCTAGCTTTGCGCCGTATCTTCTTTTCTGTCGAGTTTCCTTTATTAAAGAATGAATCGTCTTTGATATCTTCCTCGGCACCACTTGAAAATAAATCAACACCTTTCACAAGTGGTTTATTCAACCGCTTGACACTACTAACTGCATGATCATCTGATTCTTCCGGAGGTGTATGGTAGGAGAGTTTCCGAGGTAAAGTGAATAACATTTTACGTAATGGGTTTCCTATAGCCTCTAATGGTACATTATATTTTTTCAAAGCATTAACAAACTCATCTACTCCAAGCGTTTGCGTAATTTTTGAACGTTTACGAGACAAATCATGTAATAAATCAATAATATGTGACCCTTCAATTAATTTTCCATCAATTAATACTTCACCTTGCTTATTAACATTTATACTAGGGTTACGTCGCACATGCTCCAATAATAAGGATGCCGAGCGTTTAAACTGTTTAGGAATACCGCTAAGTAACTTTTCGTCGTTCAACCAATTTTTTTCTTTTTGTTTCAAATCGTCACTATCCTTCTCATCTTCTTCGTTATCAATAACTTTTTGTTTTAAAATCACTGTAGTAGGTTGAGCCTTTTCATGTTCAAAAGTTAAATATTGTGAAAATAGTTGCGAGTCCATTTTGTATTGTTCTTCAGGTGTTAACGTATTATCTTTCAAAATGCGCTCTAGCTCGTTACGATACATGTCAACTTGCTTAGCTATACCTGTCTTTTCATTTGAACTCGTCGTCGTCGAAGAAGAAGAAACCTGAGAGTTATTCAGTTTATTCAGAACCTCCTGAGGTATAAGAGCAAATTTATTAGCAAATTTCATTCTATAATAATTTCTCTGTAACAAAACTTGCTAATGTAGATAATAAAACGGGTAGTACTAGAGGTAAAAATGCTCCACCACTTTGAACAATTCTTACACGTTTATTATGTAAATCTTTTTTCTTGTTTTTTTCGTGTCTAGTAGCTAAACCTCTGAGCAATAATTTATGTTTGGCCAATTTCTTTTTTAAGTTTGAATTGATAGGAATATTACCGTTCAAAATGTTCAAACAAATTTCACATATACAACAGATCAAATCGGGGGAAGAATGTTGAAGAAGAGCACGTCTTTGAACACGATTTGAATTTTCTAACACATTGAGCTCGTGAATATATTTCTTTAATCTAGAAGCCATACAAAACAGACCGTACAGTACAAAAAAATTTTACAATAATGACCAAATGATGAGTAAACATTGAAATATTTATTGTATTACATTAAGATAGTAATGAAGCTTCATTTTGTATGACGATATTCAACTCTTCGCGTCTAGAAAAAGCACACAAGTTATTCATATTCATAAAAAATAGTTTATGAGCTGTATCTAGTTTTAAAAAAAGATCTTCTACAAAAATAGCGCGAGTTTCGACCATATCCAACTCCGTCAGTAATAGTCTAGCAAAACACCAAAATTGTGTAACTTTTTTACGCCCCATAGGTAAACCAACTTCACGCCGTAAATGGTTGCACGCCTTAGCTATGTCTTTGTAAAAAATCTTGGCTTCGGGTGAGAAACGAGTCCAAAACAAATCAGCTATTTCGCATTTCTGTTTGTTGTTTAGTATTTTACCTTAAATAAAAAATACTATAGTTTAATAAATAGTTAAAGAAGAGATATAAATTTTTACCTTTTACTTTATTTTGCACCATTCTGACAAAAACTTCAAATGCGGCGGACATTGTAATTGTCACAAAACAAACGAATTATAGAAAAACGACCAACCTCTTCAAAATTCTCGACTAGACTGATGAAGGGTATAATATTTTTTTCTGATTATGTAATAAAGCTATCGTATCAATATATCGTAATCTACTTCCATTGATGTACAAGTTTTGAAATTTACTGTTTCGACTACAACAAGAAAATACGACAGGATTGAAAATATATATTTTGAAACACGCTCGTAATTGCATAAATTGTCCGTCATTCTGAGGACAATGTAAAATTTTTTCTATATAACGTAGTAAGGGTATTATATGTAATTTATAATTTTCCCGTAATAATAATAATAATTTCTGATCTGTAACATTTTTTGTGTTTGGTATCGTAAAATCTGTAACATTTTTTGTGTTTGGTATCGTAAAATCTGTAACATTTACAGGTTCTTCTTCATTTTCATAAAATTGAAAAGGGTATTGTACCCATACAATAAAAACAGCTATGAAAAGGATCACAGCGAGAGTATTTAAAAAAATGTGTTTACTGTATATCATATCGCTAAAATAATAGAATCCGACTAACCTGTATAAAGTTTTTTGTAAAAATGATGAATCATTTAGGTGTATACAAAATCATATGATCATTGTCGGGGAATATATTAGATCTAAGTCGATATTTTTCAGGACATGTCTGTGTAAGATCTATTAATAAATAACCGTATGGTTTACTAGTAGCATCCTCATACGATTCTATGAAATAATTTGAGGTAGTTGGAAAAATCTGTCGAGCCAGTGTGCGGACTTGTAATCTATCGCTTGGATTTTTTAAAAGAATTAAATATTGAGCGTTTATCCTACTCGTACGCATTCCATCAAAAAAGGCATTCTGAACTATATGTATAATTGATATATTCCAATGATGCGATCCTTTAGTAAAAAGTTGAGTTAAACTTTGATCATTCTTCATCTCTTGCATCATATCATCCATAATTAATAATTTAGGTGTATCTTTACTTTTCTGAAGTTCATTCAAATCAGGCGAACCTTGAATAAATTCTACATAAGAACATTTCTGAACTAATTCATCGTAAGCTTCTTGCCATTCCGAATAACACCAATAAATTTTCACAGGAGCAGGGTGAAGCATTTCTTTAGCAAAAATTACAAGTTTTTTAACAAATTGTGTTTTTCCTGATTTTGTTGGAGCAGAAACTATACAGTTAAATGGATGTTTCCATATATAAAACTTTTCATCATCATCATTTGACATCTCTTTTTTCGACAACAACAAAAACCAACCACCTTTTTACTTGAACAATTTTTAAAATGATTTTTATTATTTAAAACAAAATGTTACATAATTATCAAAATTACAATATAAAGCAGTGCACATGTAAAACATAAAGATAGCTGATTATATAAAATAGAATAGCATTACTGTATGCAAAAATATACGCGCAATGTATGTATGTATGAAATTATATATATATATATAACAAGCAAATACGTAAGCAATTACATAAGCAATCAAAATATAGCTAATTAAAACATACAAGCTGTAATGAATGAATGAATGAATGTAAGCAAAACTTTTACAATTTACTGTTAATAAAATCGCGTAGTGTTTTGATAACAACATCATCATCAAAATCATAATGATAACCTTCATCAATAAAACAAGCTACAGTATCCTTAAGAATTTTACGGCCAGTACTTGTAAGTGGTATACATCTAAATATGTCAATCATCTGTTTAAAAGCGCGAAGACTGTAATAACCTTGAACCTCGCCTATAACATATTCAAAACAGTCAATGATAAGTCCCATCTTTTCATATAAACGATTAACTGTTGGTGTAATTGCGATATTATATATGGAATTACGAGCTGGACACTGATGATCCTCAACAATTCCTACCTCTTTCGCGCAATAACAATCAAAAATACACCCATTAAAGATGTCTTGTATAACTAACTCAGCACATATAATTATAAATAATTTTTCACCTTTTACTACTTGCTCATCAAAAAACCATGGAATATCTAAACCCGGAACACGTAACTCACAAATACGTCTGGTTTCGGCGTCCAACGAATTGGTATCCGACGTTGAATCGTAGTCTGGATCATTGAAACAATTGATGAAGAGATCATTAATAAACGACGTTTGAACGCTAGCTTCCTTTTGATCTTCACGAGCATTGCTTTGTTCTCCGGCGAATTTTGTAGCATGAATCCCTTCTTCTTCTTTTATAATTTTCTTATCTGCACCGACTTCTTCTTCTTTAACGATTTTCGGGGTAGAACCATTTTTTCCAGCTACGTCGTCGTTTTCGTTTGTTTTGCGTTTTATCGCTAGCTGGAGATTTGCTGCTAAAGCGTTGTACTCGTTTGAAATAGCTGGAGCTATCTCATGTATCATATTGGTCCAGCGCCAAAATTGCTAAAGAATAAAACATTATATTTTAAAAGAAAGAAAGAATTCATATATCAACTCACTTCTTTAGATAAGCACCATGTCGTTCCATTAAACAGATTGTTAAATCGTACTGTAACCCCGTCGCTCTCGACCAGCATTTTATAACCAAGGTTGATGCCGCATCGACCTCCATGTGAAAATGTCTTTTCAATAATATTGACATTGCGACCTAGTATACCGTATTGTGGTAAAATGAGCTTGAACCCTCGACCGTACGCCTCTTTTGTTTTAGGGTCGACGTTACGAAAATAGATTGACACGTATCTACCTTCAACCACTACAAATAATGCCATGTTTTCGTCTAACATAAACTGGTGTTCCATTTTTGAAAATTCTTGAAGAAATATTAAAGAGAGAGAGAGAGAGAAGCGAGTAGTTTTTGTAGCAACAAAACAGATAAATGTATAAAGTGTTCAAAATTTTTGAGTAAAGGAGGTTATAGTTATAATAAAATAGCCAAGATATATAGCTTATAGCTGTACGAGGAGGAGTTATAAGCATAATAAATATTCAAGACATATATCCTACAGTATTCTACTATTCTGAGGAGTATATGAGAGGAGGAGCTATGTTCTACAAAAATAAAATAAAATGTGTTTATGTGGTACGGTAACCTTTGAGATCAAAGCTAGAAAAATATATGTGTTTTATGTGTTATAGTAATTATCAAGGTCAAAGCTATAGAAGCAATATAGCCACGTGCGCATGAGTTATAAGGGTCTTTAAAGCTTTTCCACATAAAAAGAAAAGATGGTGCAACAGGGTTATAAGCAGCTATTACAGTTATTTTATAGCTTCAAGAATCAAAACAAAAATACTAGGGTTGTACAGTAAAACAGGTTTTCAACTGGTTTTAACTGGTTATATGCTAATAAAATAAGCTAAAGAAATGATATGGGCACGTGTTCATGAGTTATAGAGGTCTTTAAAGCTTTCCCATCATAAAAAAGAAAAGTACTACATTAACATCGTAAACAATAATTAAATCTCTACCATAAAATTAATAGTTTTTGCTGATTTATAAAAATTTTCTATTATTATTATTATTACTGTATAAGTTTTTGGTGAATAGGTTGTTTTCTATTTTTCTAGTTTATAGTTTTTATATTTTCTAGTTTAGATAATTTTTATAATGAAACCTATTTATGAGGATATTACTTCGGACGAAGACGACATGCCTATGGAAATTTTAGAAGATATTACTTCTGATGAAGACGACGATGAAACAATAGTGAATGAGTCTTCAGAGAATATTACCTCTGAGAAAGAAGAAGAAACAATCGATAATAATGTTATTTTGGAAGAAGAAGAAGAAGAAGAAGGAACTGTTTTAGATTATGATGATGATGAAGATGATCAATACAAAAGTTATACGCCTTACAGTTCTGATGAGGAAGAAATTTACGAAACAGTTCAAATTGGTGGTGGTGGTGGGGGTAGTGGAGGTGTAACGAATGCATCTTTTGTTGCGGATGATTTTTTTGAACTAGGTCAACCCAGTACCGTAAATATTAGGCGTTTTAATACCGAAGGTCGCGAGTACTCTGTGAACTTTCGTAATACCGAACATATGGATGATTTAAATGCTCAAATAGTGCCAACGTTTCAACGTATAGTAGAGCGAATTTCTGAGAATGTCGCTGATAATGCGTTTATAGGGTTTTCCTTTGACCATCCAGATTTGACGAAAGGTCGTGTTTTGATACCTTTTAGACCGAAACATGCTTTAACTGGAGACTTGATTGTAAACACTCTTAACGCTGTTCTTCAATCAAATGAGCAAATACAAATTGATAGTCGTCAGTCTACAATTCGTACCATTGTTGTAACACCACCTGCGGGTAGCGGTAAGCTGATTAAAATTACTTATGTAAGATTTTTATTTATTTATTTATTTATTTAAGGTATTCACAATGCTCATCAATATTTAAAACATAATGATTTTCTAAAAGATAAACGCTGTATTATTCAAATCAGCAACACGGATGATTTATGTTTTGCTAGAGCTCTAGTTGTTGCTAGAGCTTACATTCATAAAAAAGATAAGAATGCTGAGCACAAATGGGAAAGCATTCGAAAGTCTGACAAGTCACATCTGCTGCAAACAAAGGTTGCTAAAGAACTGATGACCTTAGCAGGCTTAGCTAATCATCAAGGAGCTTGCGGTTTTCATCAGTGGGAACAATTGCAAACTGTTTTATTACCCGATTATCAAATCAAAGTTTTTAGCAGAGAACGCTTTAAAGATTTAATATTTAGAGGTTAGAGTTTTTTATTTTTCAATTATTGTGTACGTATTTAGAGTTTTAAGGACCTGAAGCAACGCATGTTTTAAATATTTACCACCATGATAACCATTACTCCGTCATTACAAAGATGCCTGGATTTTTTGACCGCAGCTACTTTTGTCCTCATTGCGATCTGGCCTACAACAACAAAATGGAACACAGATGCAGAAACGTTTGTCCTCTGTGTTACAATACACCCCCATGTAATCAATTTAATGCTCGAAAATGCAAAGATTGTCTGCGTTATTTTAAAAACGATAAGTGTTTTGCTCGACACAAGCTTGTTTTTACTCAAAGAGGTCAATCCAAACGTCAAAAAACAGGGGTATCTATTTGCGATCGTTTCAAAGTGTGCGAACAATGTGATACACTGGTTCGACGAGCACATTCTAATCCTCATAATTGCGGTTATTTTGAATGTAAAACATGCAAGAAAAGCGTACCTAAAAAAGGTAATAGATATGGTGTAATTATTTTATTTTATTTTATATGAAAATTTTTATTTAGATCATTTATGTTTTATGCAACCTGTTGGTAACGAACAAATTGAAGAGGAAGAAGAAGATATATTTGAAACAAATGTTGATGAGGATGAGTGTCTAGATGATAATGAAACAGGAATTACCGATAAGTGTCCTGTTAATCAAAAATTTGTTTTTTATGATTTTGAGACTACACAGGAAAAAATTCTACGACAAAGCGAGTTAGGGGATGTGTTCGAACATGAACCAAATTTATGTGTTGTCCATACTGTATGCGATCAGTGTCGTCAAAACGAGGGAGATTTTTGCTGCAATACATGCGGTCAACGCGAGCGTATTTTCAAAGGATCTACATGTCTAAATGATTTCTGCGAATACCTTTTTGCAAAAGGTATGAAAAACATTACTGCAATAGCTCATAATTCTCGAGGATTCGATGGACAATTTATAATGCAGTTTTTGTATCGTAATGGACATCATAAACTACATATCATCAATAAGGGTGAATTAGTAAATTGTTTATAGTTTTTCATTTTCATCTATTTATTTATTTTTAGGTTTAGAGTTGATGTGTATCAAAGTAGGGTCGATAAAAATTATTGATTCTCTGAACTTTCTTCCGATGCCTTTGGCGGCTTTACCGAAAACATTTGGAATAAGTGAAATATGTAAAGGATATTTCCCTCATTTCTTTAATAGAAAAGAAAATTACGGATATGTTGGCTCATATCCATCACCCAATATGTACGGTTACAATGCTATGAAACCTGCGGCTCGTGCCACGTTTCTGGAGTGGTATAATCAAAAGCTTGAAACAGTAAGTTTGCAAAAGTATAAAGTTTTGCATTTAAATGCATCATTGTTTAGGGTTGTCAATTTAATTTTGATAATGAGTTAATTGACTACTGTCGTAGCGATGTGCAAGTTTTACGACAATGTTGTATGAAATTTCGCGATATTTTTATGGAAGAAACAAATGTCGATCCTTTTGAAAATTCAATAACCATTGCTAGTGCTTGCAACTTAGTTTTCCGACGTTTATTTTTGAAGCCAAATACTATTGGTGTAATACCATACAAAGGTTATGGTAAAGAAGAAAGACAATCTGTTATAGCCTTAAAATGGTTGAAGTGGCTAGTCCATAAAAATGAAAACCTGTATATTCGACATAAACTTAATGGTGGCGAAGTTCAAATTGGAAGATACAAAGTTGATGGTTTATCAGGTAATTTTGTTCAAATTTTTGAAATTTTAATATCTATATATTTGCTCATTAAGACACGACAATTTATGAATTTCACGGTTGTTATTGGCATGGATGCCCTAAATGTATGAAAAATAGATATCAATTAACAGCCGATAATAATACAAAAGCAGTCGATGCATATGAGCGCACTTTTAATCGTGTTATGGAACTTCAATCACTCGGTTATAGCGTAGTGGAAATGTGGGAGTGCGAACTTTTACAACAACTTCACTCAGATCCCGAAATGAAAACATTTTTTGATACAGTCAAAATACCAGAACCTATAAATCCTCGAGAAGGTAAAATCTTGAATTGTTCTTTTTTATTTTGTCAAAAGTTTTCTTGTTTTAGCTTTCTTTGGTGGTCGCACTAATGCTGTAAAACTGTATCATAAAATTAAGTACAATCAAGATGGTACACCTGCAGAAAAGATCAATTATGTAGATGTATGCAGTTTATACCCGTTTGTCAACAAATATGGGAAATACCCTACAGGCCATCCAAAAATCTTTACTGAAGATTTTGAAGAGGTCAGTTCAACGTCACAACCTTATGAGGGATTAATCAAGTGTAAGGTTTTACCACCTCCCAAACTCTTACATCCTGTTTTACCGTATCGACATGGCGGTAAATTATTGTTTCCTTTATGCAAAACTTGCACGCATGATTCACAAAAGACCGCATGCGTGCATAATGACCAAGACAGAGCATTAGACGGTACATGGGTTACGATAGAATTATATAAAGCCTTAGAGAAGGGATATAAGGTATATTGTTACGGTAATGGTTCTTTTTCTATGTATATTATTTTTGTTTCAGATCCTCAAGATTTTCGAGGTTTGGCATTATGATAACATTGAGCAATATCATCCAACCAAAAACCCCACTGGTGGTTTATTTACTCAATACGTCAATACCTTTATGAAAATGAAACTAGTAAATTTTATATTATGTAAATGTGACAGAATTTGATTGTAATTTTTATAGGAGAGTGAAGGCTATCCTGCTAAAGCTCAAACGGATGAGCAAAAACGTGAATACGAGATGGAGGTCTACAATCGTGAGAATATTTCATTGGATTCTTCAAAAATTTTAAAAAATCCTGGAAAGAGGGCTTTGGCTAAATTAATGCTAAATTCTTTCTGGGGAAAAGTAACTATACATAGTTTTTTTGTATTTCATTTAATTATTTTTATGTTTTTTAGTTTGGTCAACGAAACAATATGGATAAGACTGTTATCCACAATGCACCCAAAGAATATTTTGAACTTGTAATGAATGTCGCCAATATTATTAAGAATGTTAGACTAATCAATGAACAATTGGTGTCAACAACATATTGTCAACATGATGATTTTGCCGAAGTCATGGGAAATACTAACGCTGTTATTGCAGCTTATACGACGGCTCAAGCTCGATTAAAGTTATATTCTTACATTGAGCGATTAAAAAGTCGAGTATTGTATTTTGACACGGATAGTATTATTTACCTGTCAACAGTTGACAAACAACAATATCAAGTACCCACTGGTTGGTGTCTTGGTGAAATGACTGACGAGTTACGTGAATATGGCTCTGGATCTTACATTACCGAATTTGTTAGTGGAGGTCCTAAAAATTACGCCTACAGATTGTACAGTCCCTCTACAGACCAATACCGTCACGTAATCAAAGTCCGCGGTATCACTTTGTCATCAGATACTATGAAAAAAGTTAATTTTTATTCGCTTCGTCGAATGGTTT
Organism: Romanomermis culicivorax; assembly: GCA_963922205.1. Lineage (NCBI taxonomy): Eukaryota > Metazoa > Nematoda > Enoplea > Mermithida > Mermithidae > Romanomermis > Romanomermis culicivorax. The sequence continues at coordinate 1,233,898 of CAWUHX010000060.1, read as the reverse complement.
TTGCTTTTGTAAAAAACAATGGAAAAGAAGAAGTAAATGTACATAGTCTCCGTATAGAGCGTCAGCAAGATCGTAAAGTTGTTACTTGTAAAACTTTGAAAAAATTTCGTATAGTATATGATAAACATATTTTGAAACGTAATTTTTGTACATTTCCTTATGGTTGGACTAAATGATTTTTACAATAAAGTAGAATGTTGCATCGAATTAAAAATTTTTCTTTTTGATATGCAAAGATTTTTTCTTTTTTCTACATGTCTTTTACGACTATTTTTGATCATTTTTATAAAAAGACCTTCTTGGTTATTTTTGGCAGAACATCAAAAATTTATACGCGTGCACCCGTAAAGATAATGTTTCATCTCGTAATGACTCTCCCGAGAATTTACCCATTAAACAGACCATTACTGACCAAATTGACCGTTTGAGATTGACTTGAACGATCGTTCAGGAATGGGGCCTCCGAGCATATTTACGCCTGCAGGTGGCGCCCTTTTGTCAAAGGGGGTCCAGGGGCGCAAATTTTTGAAAGGCTTATCCTGCCCACGGGAGAAGCCATTTTTACACACAATCTCTTTTTATTTCTTTTCCATTTTTTGTTCATTTTAGTTTTCCTTTTTCACCTACATCTATTGCCCTAATTTCTCTATTACCATAATAAAAATTTACCGTAATTCTACTATTACGGTAATTCCCAAATCTGTATCCTTTACCGTACGTCAACTCTCCAAATTTTCTACACGCTTTTTAGGACCAGCTCGTTTGGTCATCTTTCTATGAAAGACCTTTTTTTGTCTACATGCTTTTTACGGCCAGCTCGCTCTGGTCATTTTTATAAAAGACCTTCTTGGTCATTTTTGGCAGAACATCAAAATTTTTACGCATGCACCCGTAAAGATAATGTTTCATCGCGTAATGACCCTCCCGAGAATTTACCCATTAAACAGACCATTACTGACCAGATTGACCGTTCTGACATTTGTTGACTTGAACGATCGTTCAGAAAATGGGACCTCCGAAATATTTTTACACCTGCAGGTGGCACCCTTTTGACAAAGGGGGTCCGGGGTGCAAATTTTTGTGGGCTTCCTCTTCCCAGAGGGGAAGCCATTTTTACACACAATCTCTTTTTATTTCTTTTCCATTTTTTGTTCATTTTAGTTTTCCTTTTTACGTTCATCAATGATTTTCCTTTTCCACGCACAGTAACACATTTATTACCATAATCGAAAAATTACCGTAATTCTACAATTACGGTAACTCTAGAACATGCATTTTTAACCTTGCGACCTATAAATCGACCTATATGTTTTCTGTACGACCTATAAATCGACGAAGAAATTAACCGTATATGTTTACTGTACGACCTGTAAATCCGACAAAAGCAAAACGTGTATGTTTACTGTACGACCTATAAATCGAAAAAAAGTGACAAATTATAGGTCGTACACAAAAGATAGGAGTATCCTTAAGCGTACGACCTATACGGGCCGGCCTTACTACTAGCAGACATCGTAATATTATCCACTGTATAGATAAATTTTGGATAGTCATTTTTGTGAAGAGAAACCTCCTTTTTCATCATTTCTATACTCTCACTTTTGACATTTTAAAACTTCGTAAAAAGTGTAAAATGCAAAATTCAAAAAATATTTTTATACCACACTATAGAGAATTGTATTCTGTATCAAATACACGGTCAATAACAAAGTTATTTTATGCCTAGGTGGATACATCTCAAATCACGTAAATAGACAGAAAAATGCTAAAAATTGTGAAAATTCCAAACTTTGAGACACTGTAGTCATCTGGAGAATTTTATTTTTTAATGAGTTTGGGAATTATATTAATATTCACCATAGAAACTTGTATTACTGTCTCATTTTTAAAATTTATCAAGCTCTATTAGTTCCATAATGTGGAGATCAGGACTTTCAGAAAATACAATTATAAGACAGTGTTCAAACTTCAGATTGTGCGACCCTCTAGCAGTACATGAATTTCTGTAATTTTTTGTCAGCAAGTAGAAGACATCGTAAGCTATCTATTGTATAAGGAATTTTTTGGTCCTTCTGAGCTTTAGCAGAATATATGGTGATTTTTGTGAAAAAATGACAATTTTTGCTCTCAAAATTTAATGTTTCAAGCACCACTGTATTCCTAATAAGCACTTTACACTAATGAATCATACAGTAAATTATGACCCATCTATTGGCCTAATATTGGGTAAATTTTCAGAACACGGTGTCTGACTTACCTAAACTTGCAAATATTTAGAGAGGTGTATGTCAAAAATTTAAAAAATCGAAAACTTTCAACTTTCGTCTTACCGTAGCTATGCGAGTTTTGATTTTCAGACGAAATGAATATCATTTTCGTTCCTAGTGCATCAAGTTACACCAAATGTGTGATTTTCAGGTAGGGTTAATTTTTTACTTATCACAACAAAGCTGAATCCTCTCAGAAATCGTGTCTTAACCGTTCTAAATTGTTTTTTCTTGACATTTTATAACTCCTGTAGCACTTTACGGAAGACATACATACATTATCCTTCTCGAGTTTCTCGATCATGAATTCGAAACAACAAAAATTTAACTTTACACTTTCCCACCACACACATTACACATTATAGTCGGCATTCGATTTGCACGAAGTCTTTAGCACCAGTTCTACGGGCCAACTATCGATATTTTAGAGCAATAAAACTACAATATGGGCGACTCTGGTTTCAACGCCGTCGGACTTCTGGTAATTTTGGCCATTACTTATACGTTCTACAAGCATCAACAGAACAAGAGAGCCCAAAGGAGAGCTGCTCAGCAAGTAATTATTTCATTGTGTCTTTTTTTGTCGTTAGATCACTAAGTATACCGCCGAAAATTGAAAACATTTACCTACTGTATTTCGGTCACACAGAGACAATTGGCTGCAGCGGCCGGACAACCCGCGTCGCAACAGTCGGCGGCTGTCGTAGCAGTAGCAGCGCCGCCACCTCAACAAGCGCCGCCGGCGGCTGCAGCTCCAGCGCCCAACATCATTCGATTGAACTTACGGGACGACAAAAAGAAGAGCGCAGAATCGAAGTCCGCAAAAAACAAAGAAAAAGAAGGAGGCGCCGCCCTAGAAACAAACGCAGAGTCAGCGCAACCGCCCGAAAAGCAACCAGTCGTTCAGGTTTGATAATCACCAGTGATTGTTCATTAATCGAGTTTATAATTTATACTAGTTATACTATTGGCTGATTGTTTTCCATACAGAAATTCCAAATAAATTTTGACTACTGGATTTTTGCTCGCTAGTGATTGCCAGTAGTTGACACTGTTTAGCAAGTATTTATATCTGAAAAATATTCCGCGTTAGCTTGCTTACTGTACTCGATCGCAAAGTAGAGCTGAGGATGAAGAGCGAGCGCTGCCAGGAGCAGAGTGGCATCTGTTTGCATTTTGCAATGATATGGGATAATGACCTGATTTTTGACAGAATTAATTTCTCCCCTAAATTTTTTTAGAATAAAATTCTAGCAATATCATTGTACTTATACATCACAAATCATACCTGTAAGAGGTCCGACCAGTTGGGGGGGGGCGAGAAAGTCGAAATTTTTCCCAAAAAAGGCACTTTTTTGCCAGTTTTTTCTATTTTTTCCAAACTGGGAGGGGGGGGGGGTTGGGTATATGGTTGGCTAAGTTGGGGGGGGGGGGGTCCCCCAACCCTCCCACAATTAATTACAGGTATGATCACAATTCCCAAATTAAATTATATTTACGTACTTTTCTTCAAGCATAGAATTTAGCCACTAATCCACCAAGCATTCATAAAGTAACTGAAGTTAAGTAGAATAAAATAGAATAGAATAGTTTTATTCGTCATTAGAAAAAATACCTAAAAAAAATAGCCTTTACTGCAAAATTGATTTTCTTTTTATTCTGTAATTTCTAAGAAATTTTGGAAAATCCCCCCCCCCCCTATTGAAAATCCTGGATACGGGTATGGTACTGTTCTTTAGGTTCTCGACTGTTATTTTTGTGCATTCTGTTTATAACATCGAGCTGCGTGTCCTCACGAAAAAATTAAACTCAAAAGTTTAAACCATTATGGGTTAGTTAGAAATCCTTTGAAGGTATCTATTAAAGATTATGAAAGATTTTGAACCTCAATTGGCACTTTGTCTTCATGCTCATCAGTTCAATGTTGCACAAATTTTTAAACATTGAAATTGATTATGGAAGCGCCTTAACAGAATATCATTTATTGACACGAAAACAATAATTGTTTGAAGATACAGGTTCCTATTCGTTTTCGGTTTAGCATGTTTGATTAAGAAGGTTTTCAAGAAACTAGTCATTTTCCAAACATTTGCAATTTTTTATTTGCTTTATTATCATTACCTAACTCATCGCATCAGCTGAACGAGTTTTTTCAACAATGAATATTATATAGTCAAATTTATGTAACCAGTTAAAAATCAATATGTTAGATTTTATTTTGTGTACATGCCATTTTTTTGCCCGATGAAAAGAATCGTGCAAAAGCTGTACTGTTACTATGTTAACATTTTTTAATGCCGAAATTAAGAATGTGATATTGTAACTAGTGATGCTTGCTCATAAATTGATTTTATGAAGTATGTTGACATGTAAGCGAGGTGATAGGGAGAGATAGTTACTAAAATTTTCAATCGTATAGACATTTGTCGACGACTCTCTTCCACAACTTTCAATCATCGACATATATTCCCCTCAGCCGGCCGGAAATCGACGAAAAATACCTGTTTTTTTAGTTAAAAATGACTTTTTTGGAGCGAAAATCGGCGCATTGCGCCGAAATAATACTCAGTATCATTTTTAAAGCAAAAATTCGTCACGGATAAATTTTGTCAATTTTTTAGTTTAAAAACCCATTTTTTAAGCATTTGCTGACCCCATTCGCAAAGCTGTTGATTTGGCTACTTCCTAGCCTTAAAAGTGGCTTTTATTGTGTACCTAACTGGTCGGATCTCTTACAGGCATGATCCAACGGAGAACATAATTTCCTTGAATTAATTTAAAAATCGACTGTTGAGGCCGCTGTAATCACAAATAGAGACATCAAGATATAAATTAACTTTTTCGGCGCGGGAGGCTTTTTCTATATCCTGACAGAAATTTTTTTTAGATATTGACATTCTAGAACGCTGGAAAATTAATTTTTCAATTATTCACTTCAATAATGTTAGAGTCAGGATTTTTTTAGCACAAGTCCTAGTAGCACAGCCTCCAATTTTCTATAATCTGTATTACTGTTTCTTAGCGCGACTAAAATTTCCATTATCACAGGCCCAACTTTATTTGCACCGTTAAAAAACCATGGTTAGAGCTCAGTGAGATAGTCTGAAACTGCCTTCTTATTTTATCAACTCGAAATATTAATTGAAATAAACGGAACAAATTAAAAAACAAATTTCTTGGCCCCACAAAAATTCTGGCGAAGGGCTTGGATACAAATACACTATTCGACGAAAATTTGCTCACTCATACGGGTAGAATAAAGGGAGTCGATTGTTGAATTATGCTAAAATGCATAAAAGTAATTAAATCTAGCATTTAGCCATTCGAAAAATTGTTCCATTTGGCGCCCAAAGGTTTTTGCGCCACTTCAAATTTTTTTGATAAAAACCGTGGTTTGACACAAGAAAATACTGTCATCGGTGGTTGCAGACGAATAAGCTGAAAAATGTATTTTTTGACGTTTTGGAAGCCTTAAGCAAAGTTTATTTCGACGCTTCGCGCCAAATGAGGTAGTCTTGTCAGTCTTTTTATTATTTTTCTCCATAATTAGGGGAACCATTAAAAATTGTCGGTATATTGTGACACCAAGATTTTCCGATCGCGGACTGGAATGAGTTGGCCATGGGAACCCTAGTGTCATTTTTTGGGCAGAAAATGTCATTTTGAACAAAAAAGATAAAAAATGTCATCTGCGTTTATGAATTCAATTTCTTGTATTTTTAGACACCAATTACTTTTTTAGGCGAAAAAATTATCTTTCTTCAAGGATTCCCTTAAGATTTTACACAATCGATGACCCCACCCACGAAAAATTTGCCCGATCTAAGATCTCCTTTAGATTTAAATATCTGTGCTAATGTTTTCATTCCACTAAATGGTGCCATCAACAAGCTAAAAAATCAGCTAGAAATCAATTGTTTTGCATCAATTCGGGCGTTAGCGCGAAAATGACAACTAAAATCAAAAAATCTGGCAACCGACCAAAAATTTGGATTCTACAGCTAGCAAGAACTCATTTCATTGCTCAACGCTACTGGCCGAGCGTCATGGCGGATCTTTTCTCCTGTATTTATCAATGTATTTTTAAGGTTTACTACGGTATAGCGCTCCGATTCGAATAATGGATGACTTGATCAATACTGTCAAAAGTCAAGCCTTAAATGTCGCTGAATATTTTACCCCTGTGCTAAAAGTGAGTTTTTCTCAAGCTATAAAACTAACCAATCTAATGTAAGACTTTAAGCGTTTCTTCTTCTAGGAGTCAAAGTTCAAAGAACAAGGTATTCTTACCCCCGAAGAGGTATTTATTATTTTATAATTGAGTTCATACAGTTGATATTCTACAATCTATCATGTTTTAGTTCGTGCTGGCTGGAGATCATCTCGTTTTGCATTGCCCAACATGGAGTTGGTATTCTGGCGACGAATCGCGAACAAAGCCATATCTACCTAAGGAGAAGCAAATGCTCATTACGAAAAACGGTACGTCTGTCAGTGAAAAAATTATCTAGCTAGACATGACGCCAAGTTTTAGAAAGGTAGTGCTTCACTTTCGACACTGCTCGACGTAAAAAAATAATTATGCATTGGGAACGTTGAGTAGTTTTTACGAGCTGCATGAACATTTTTCATCACTTGAAATGTCTCTCGAGCTATCCAAAAATATAAAGTGCATCGTATTTGTGAATTTTCCAAATTTTTTTAGTCCCGTGTTACCGCCGCTTTAAGCAAATAGACAACGTTATCAGTCACGAAAAGGTTTTGGACGGCGACGATGTTGATAGCGGTTGGGTGGACACGCATTTTTACGCTCGTATGATCATATGATTTTTTTCTTGAGTGTTCCCCTCTTTTTTCAAAGTATCTTTCTAGCAGAAAACTCGGAGAAAGTCAAAGACATGGGGCCCGAACAGGAAGTGAGGATTTATCAAAAATCCATAAGATTTCATTTACAATTTTTCATTGTGTTCAGAAAAAGTTGAACGAAAGCGCGGACGATAATGAAATAGAAGAAGCAGTAGATATGGAAGCTTTTATGGAACAAAATATTATAGATGATGATCCCGTAAGGTTTTTACGCTTGAGTTTTACGCAGGATTGTTATGATGTTGTCGTTTATATTTGCAAGATTAGTTCAAATTATTGGGTGATAAGCCAATTTGGCTTTGTAGAAGTTCGAAGTCTCAAAATTTTCTGGTGCTTTGCGCCGTTTTCTAGCATTAGTATCGTTATTTATCCGGGTTTGGCTAAAATGCGGTTCTTAGAAATTCTAGTGCACTCAATTAACATTTCATTGTTTCAGTGCATCTGTAGTTTTATTTCGTCTCTAATTATTAATATTTAACGCCTTTTGAAGGGCAATTAGGTTGTCAACTTTTTTGCTGATCTTTTTATGTTTGCCAACTTGATAATTGTTATAACGTTATCATTGATAAATATGAAGAAACATTTTTAAAGCTAATTTTTAATTACAAGTTCCAGATACTGGGAACTATAGTAATTCAGTGAGAATTCTGATCGAAGAACCGCTAAAGGATTCTTTGTGCCGATTGTGGCAAAAAAGTCACTCGGCACAAAGAAGCTATCTAAGAGTTGAAAAAAGAAAGAGAGACATCTACTGAAATGAAAGCATGCGACAGCTGGAATTAAATTCTTGATGAACAAGGGATGTGAAACTTGACAAAATTTAGAATTAAAAAAATTAAAATATTTGAAAGTCAATTTTATAGAATTTTTTATTATCATGTCTGCTTCCCTGGTGAATACGGGACAATGACAGAAGTTCTTGCTGGTGGAAGAATCTCTGTTGGTTGCCTTATTTTTAAATTTTCTTGCCTTTTTTAGTGCAAGACTGATTTGATTTCTGTTGTTTTGACCAAATTTATGAAAAAGGTTTGATTTCTAGCTGATGTTTTTGGTTTTGTAGGCTTATTGGCGACACAATCTAGCTGATTGAAGATACCAGCACGTTGCTCAAATCCATACCTGTACTTGGGGGGGGGGGGGGTTGGGGGGACCCTCCCCCCAACTTGGCCAACCCTGTACCCAAAATCATTCCCCCCCCCCGTTTGGAAAAAATTAAAAAAATTTTCAAAAGAGTGTATGTTTTTTGGCCTTTTTTGGGAAAAATTTCGACTTTTTCCTACCCCCCCCAAATTTCGGATTTACCCCCCCCCCCCCAACTGGTCGGAGGTCTTACAGGTATGCTCAAATCTCCCATTGGTACACACACTTTACCATTTTATTTAGGAATTATTGATATTTGCTTCGAAAAAAGCTAAAAAATTCTGTAAAAATGACCTTGAAAAGTGGAAAAGTCAGGAAGTTTCGTTTTGGGAATACGCTGGATCCTGCTTTCATTTCTGCTTGAAAAGCTCGTTTTTATATTGTTTTCAAATAATTTTTCCTTCCATGATATTCAATATTAGCATTAACTATGATGTAAAAAGCTGAGAATCTAACTGTGTAATCATTAAATATCTTCAAAAATTGTATTGTGTTTCAAAAGACGGTATTAGTGCTTTGTTTCTATTTGACTGTCAAGAAATTGCACGAAACGCTCGAGAAAAGTACTTAAATTTTTTTTAAATGTAAAGTTTTTAATAATTTAAAATTTGTCTAAATTAATAGTACGATATTTTTAGAATCATAGAATTATAAACTCTCCAAAAAACTACTTGATAAAAAGTAAGAAGTTCACAAATATACTCGGGAAATTTATTGAGATCACGTTGAAGACTGAAATTAATTCAGTTCGGCACGTTAATTTTAAAAACTTTGATATTTTTCAGTTTTTAGAAGCCTAAAAACTCAATTTTCAACTTCAAAAGTTAGTGTACCCACCATGCAAAAACCGACACCGTCGTTTTTGCACAGCCGAAAAAAAACGTACAAAAAACACCGCCTAGTAGTGGGCTATCCTGTGAATTGGGAACGAAAAAAACCTGCCTCAAACGCAAACATGAATCGTGAATTAGACGTGTTTTATCATTTTTCAGAATCTAGCTCCTCTGAGCCATCCGATTGTCGTTGAAAGTGCTCAAGATGAAATCTTGAAGACGAGAACCTACGACTTGAATATAACGTATGATAATTATTACCGGACGCCACGGATGTGGTTGTCGGGATATGATGAGGTGTGTTAATTCAGCGGTTGTGTGTCCTGGAGAAAGATGCATAGTTGTAATTTGTGTAACGCGCTCCAGAATATAATTCTTTTTACAGTTGCTGCTAAGCTATATGGTTGACATTTAATTCATAGATCTTCCTCTAGACCTGAATAGATATATAGATTTATTAGCATCGAAAGTCGGAATTTGTTGACTTAGCCTTTCGAAACCACTTGATAAAATTTACGTATCTAATATAGCCATTGTTCGTAAATATGAGAATTTTAACGCGGTTCTTATGACATTCGTTTCCTAGCATCGGAGACCACTCACCGTCGAGCAAATGTACGATGATTTCTCGTCTGATCATACTAAGAAGACAATAACTATGGAAAATCATCCCCATCTACGATGCCCACCGATGGCCTCGATTCATCCGTGTCGGCACGCCGACGTTATGAAGCGCATTATTGATGAGTTGGCCGATAACGGGAGAGAGTTGGGCGTTCATCAGTAAGTTGGTTGTGTGTAAATTTCTAAATGAAAAATATTTTTGAATAATCTGAAAATTCTATCAATCGGTTGCAAATTCTGTTCAAAAAAGGAATCGCAGCGGGAGCAGTTTTAGTGGTCGCAGAATTCATGCACATCGGAAAATTTTCCAGAGTCACTGCTGCCGTTAAGGTGCAGCTCAACTAATACACGCAAAACATGGAAAAGTTCAGTCTGCAGCTGCTGCATCCTAACGACAACAGAATGTATAAGGTAGTGAAGCTTGATGGAAGCGGGTCCTGGTACTTCTGAACACTTGCTTGCAACATTTACTTCAAAATAAACAAACCTGATATAAAAGATCGTTTTTCTGTACGTTTAGATATTTGATTGTATTTTTGAAGTTCCTTCAAGCGGTCATTCCAACTATCGAATATGATTACACGAAAAATGTGTCGTTGTAGTTACGTTTGTTCATTTACCGTTCAAGATTAATTTAACATATTTCTATTTATTGTTCTAATAAATTTGCGATTGTTTCGGGACTAATAAAATATGTCAATGATTCTTTTGTACCGTACTGTCGGTAACGTAAACAGTTTTTTCCCGGATTTCTCGACGATTTTGCAGATTATCCGGGTTCTATGAATTTGATTCACTGATTTCAAAAATGCATGGGAATTTCCTCGAATTTAAATAAGCTTCGAGTTTTGGTTGTTCAAACCTTTTTCGTCGAAAATTGTGCAGTTTGCCGAGTGATCAAAAGAAAGGTTTTCTAACATTCAATCAGCAACTTCTTTCATCTGTATTTAGTGAAATAATGTGCAGCTATTCGCTCGGTCAGTACATTTTTAAGTTTTGATTTTACTCTCTTCGAAAATCGTTATGCTACATAGCACCACTTTCGCTAGGGGTCATCAAAATCTGCTGGGAGTTCAGAACCCTTAAGCGTGGTAATAACGAAAATTTCTGACAACTCGAACGGCGGAAGGACGTATTTTGGATGGCTTCACAATGCAGAAAGACCGAAGTAACGTAAGGGATAGTGTTGTAATTGATATATATCAAAGTTTGAAATATCATCAGTATGAAACAGTCGGAAAATCAAAAATCAGTTCTTCATATGTTGATTAATTTTGGTTCGTGACTTGAATGAACGATATATATAATCATTTTTCACGTCATTATACTGACCAACAACGTTCTCATAGAAAAGCTATTCCCATCTTTGAACGTCTCGTAAGATTTTTGGTCGAGCTGTTAGTTATCTCACTTGACAAAAGTTTTTGTATTTTTCGAAGGTTACGTTTTTTAATTTTCATACACAATATCAATTTAGATTTATTTTTGTCTTCCTCTATTCATTTTCTACTCGCTTAATTTTTTTTAATTTTCCGTGTTTCTTTTCTTTCTTTCATTAATTTCTTCTTGTTCTCTATCACTCGTCTTTTGTCTATCCTTCTTTTTAAGCCGACTTCAGATATATTTCGCTCGTTTGAGAATCGACCCTTTGCTTATTCGCGCTTACGAAAATCGCTCATTCGTGCCTGACCGCGAAAATCTACATCAGGGTCAAGTTTTACGACTAAGGACACAGTTACAAATTTTTACACTCGCCAGGAAAAACTTTACCAGTACAACTGGGATATTAGAGTACAGTAACAAGAAAACACATCGTAATAATTTAAAAATCAACATATCAAGCACAAAGTCACTCGACAATCGATGCATTCCAAGCTATACAATAACACGAATTCCAAAATGTTCATCTTACAAATGGCAATTATAATAGAGTTCACGCCCAATAATTTAACACGTCATTTTTCATAAAAAGTAATCACAGCGAGAAATGAACTTATTATCTGTTTTCCTTAAAATGTTTATAAATACGGAATCTGCAAAGCAAGTACTATTTGGTATTTTCAGCATTTTCTGTCGAGCCGTACATCACATGAAACTGAAGATTTGTGACAAAACTCGATTGACACGGAAATCTTTGAGTAAAAAAATTTACTGTAAAATGTTTATGGGGAAGACTTTCAAGTCACTGCATATTTGTGTCAATTTTCATTTTAGAAGCATTTTACAAAAAACAGACTATATATAAGTCACATGCGTTTTCTAATTAGTATGAATTTACAAAAAATGAGAAAAAATGACTTACGATTAGTGACACTAGCACAATGGGCCATTTCAGTATACATATTTTGCCGATTTACAGAAATAAATCCACACAAGACAATATTTTTTAGCTTGATGTGGTCGAATTCTGAAAGGCTACAAATCTGACTATCTGTGATAGAAAATTTGACAAATTGCAATTATGATAAGCTAATCGGAATATGACCGAAGCATTTGGATAAAAACTCATTTTTGTTAGGCAACGGTCACTCATACATTTTTATCCTGTCATTTTTTCATTTTTCACTCAAATAATGAAAGAGGCCAATCTCAAAACCTTACTTTATACGCTAAAGGCTGCCCGAAAAAAGGGCATTTTTCGTCGTTATATACATTGTACTAACACGACAAAGTTTTTTGATGGCGCGGCGATCGAGGCCTACTATACAGACTATCGTCCGATACCCAACTACGAAGCGAGCCAGCGGTCAACGAACGACGAATATGCAAATTTTCCATATCGCCCAAACGCAGAACGATTTCAGACATTGTAAGCGGCGGCGAGAACGGCACGTAGCGTTTTCGAACACTCCAGCAAAGTAGTAAGCTGAGAAAGAAGGCCAGTACCTGAAAGAGAAAAGTACAATATTTTTAAAGATTATTTCAAAAAGATAGGACGATTTATGTCAACTGATCAACAATTAATTTTTAAACAAAAAAATAAAAATGTTGACGTTGCGTTGCTTGTTGAGGAAGAATCTATCGATGACGCAGGAAATTAACGCCCGATAATGGTGAAATTGTGGCTCGAATGAGGAATGAAGATTTCACGAGGCGAAATTTTTAGTCTATATACAGGCAAAAGAATCGCCTATGTAGGATACTAATCTGCGAAACATCAACTAGGCCTATGTTTTTTGGCAAATTTATATTCTGCAAATTATTCACTTATATGCCTATTTAAGTCCAGCATTGTTCGAGAAGCTGGCCAGAATTCAATTTAGGTTTGAGACGATTTTCGATGGAAAAGGGATTAAGAGTAGTCACAAAAAAATTCTATGAACAGCTATGAAATCGTATGAATTTCAAAAATGGGCAGCGTTCGCTCTCTCACAATTCTTTAACATCATTGAAAATTTTCACCATCTTCAGAGAAAGAAAACACTGGCTTCAAAAAAAACCGCGAATTCCATTTTAAGTAGTTCAGCGCTCATTTTCCAGATAGAAACCAGTTGCATATCTCTCAACGTAAACCTTTTTCGGCAGATCTTCCCAGAACTGTCCATTTTTTCTCATTGAACTGATTTTGTTTAAAAACTCTATCGTTTGTTTTTCATGTAACACACGTCTACTAGTTTACAGTCGATAGATTTTTATATCAGCACGGTGCAGGATGTATATTTCAACCGATTTTAGCAACTTATATTATATGGCACGCGGAGCGAATTTCACAAGCACAAAAATGCTACGATAAAACGGTGTGATGAGCTCACTCACTACCAAAAATCTTTCACACAGTGCGATGGGAGTAATTTTTCAAAGTTAATCACAAAGAAAAGTCTGTGAGCGAAAAAACTTTCAAAACAATTCGAACAGAAATATAATGTTGTAATAATTAAACCAGTGACTATGGATTTTTTAAGATTTTGTATATACAAGCCGGGAATTCCATCGCGCGAAAAGAATTATCTAAATTGTTCCAAATTATCTGAATAAAAAATGAAATTCCATCTCACCATTAACGACAACGAAACAGTCGAAAAGCGATATCTAAATTGTTTAATATCGTATAAAAGACAAGACGCCTGATCGCTTCGAACGAAGCTATCGCTGGGCAACATACAAGAACTATCGATCACTGCGCCGTACAACATCGGCGAAGGGATATAACCTAGAAAAGAAGCGAGATAAATCAATCTGAAATTTTTTTTCTAATGGAAACATATATAGTACGAGAAAATCTAACCAAAATTAATGGAAAGTAAATCGTCTAATCACAAGGCAAAACATGGTAAAAATTTACAAACCAAATAAGCGAACCAGCACCAATTGTACACCCAAGGCGAAAGCTTTTTCTTCTTCCGAAACAGATCTGGAAAATAAAGGCTATCAAATATATTACGAGTTGATAGAGGTATCCTAAAAATTTCAGAATTTACGTCCAAAAAACAATTATCAAGTATTTGAGGAAAATACTCCGACGACGGAGTCATAAAGCCACCAGCTAATAAAACGTGTCGTACAATATCGCCCAGTTCGGCTTACCTCAAAGTAGTTAAAACTAAAGGCATTTGATTATTCGATGCGGCCAATGATATTAAAAATAACAGGATCAGAAACGGCGCCAACATTTTACAGTCGGACGAACAAATTCCTTCTTTGGCCGTCGCCATGTCTTGAGCGAGTAACGAATCGTATTTCGTCTTTGAAAAAGATATATTACTGCTCGTCGCGTCCATCGTTAGCGGTATACATGAACACTCACTATAATTCTGAAAAGTATGCAAGTAAATATGAGTAAATACCAGGCCTGTAGGCAGAGGGCCATGGCCCCCCGAAAAGTTTCAAGTATTAAAAAAACTTTTCTTTAAAAAAAGTCAAGTCAGAAAGGCCAATTTAACAGTGAATCAAGTGAAAAAATGTGTGCCCCCAGGAAAAAATCCCTGGCTACAGGCCTGTGAGAAACGAATATCTTTTAATTCAAAATACATTTTCATTCTTTAACGTGGTTAGATATTTTTGTTATTGTATTTGCTTGAAACAGAAACAGAATCAATAAATGTCATGCGCCTAATTTTTTCAACTTCAGACTTACAAAAAAAATTCAAAGATATAGGTATTAAAAGACTACGATTTGAAAATGCGGAGAAAAAATTTGGAACTACACTTATCGAATCCGAGTTATCATCATTTTTCTTGAAAATATCAAGAATTATTCACAGTAAAAATCCAACTTGTCAAGAAATGAAATTTTTGAGCAAAAAGTTCAGTGGAAAAAATTCCAGAAAATTCTTTCTCTCAACGTTCCAACTTGAACTTATTTTGAATAATCGTGCGCGCGAAAAAACATTCCTCACACCTTAGTTGATTTTCTGCCATTAGGAAGCCGACAAGAGCTCGAAGAATGCAGCACTAGAAGGCATGTATCGGGCTAGAGAATATCGGGTGGGGTCAGTGACCTCTAACCCGGATCATGAGTCAAAAATATGTTCAGTTCATAAAGTGGAACATAAGCGCATACTCCCCATGAAATGTCTGCTTATTATTCAATTGTTTAGTGTAAATAAACATTGGAGATGACCAATCTTCATGCATTTAAATACGAACTACTGTTTTCGACAGTTGTTCAAATAAACAAATCTTTCTTATTTAAGACAAAAAATGGAGGTCAAATCATACATGCACATAGGGGGTACTCTAGGGTAGGGTCAAAGCCTCTTTCGGGTCGGGTAAAAAAATACCGGGTAGTGTCGAATAGCACACGAGGTCAAAAAGCCCGATAAATCACCAAGTTCTACTAGTAATGGTTTCAAATTTTTTGAGAAATCGCGAGAAATTAACGGTACCTGATTTCGCAGAAAGACCAGACGTTATTTACTGACGTTGTCATGAAGTGTCAACACATAAAAAATGAAAACACATACGTGTGTATTCCAAGATACATCTCCCACGATATCCGTTCTTTGCTTTCCGGTGGCAATGGCCACATTGCAACCGGCATGACAAGGTGATACGTATGTCACATTATTCGATCCGCATATTGGACTATATTTTGACGAGCTTCTACATGCGCATTTTTGGTTACAGGTCGACGTCAGATTCATTACGTCATATATGCTGGAAAAATAGTAAGTATATAGCAAATATTCAAGAAAAACTAGGTTGTTCGTCTTTTGAACTGAAATTGATTTCAGAATATTTCTTCTATATATTTGCTTTTTCAGTTTGCATAGTGCTTCATAATATAATTTTATTACTTTCTATTGGCATCGTAGTGAGTATTAAGGCCAGCGATTGAAACGTTGTCGCATCCGAAACCGAAAAACATAGTCAACAAGACTAATGAAACGCAATTAACGATAAAAACGTAATTAGCCACGCCCTTCATTTCCAATTTTAAGTATCTGATGATCCACCCGCCGAAAAAAATGCCAAAGCAGGCGCCCGGAATCGCTACGAGACCTGAAAAACTCATCCTTCTTAACTTATCTAGCTATATGAGTGATTAAAGTGGTCTACTGAAGTGTCATCGTATCAAATATTGCTAATCATTGAATCGCGAAGTATTCTAGTTGTTTTGTTTATTCATCGTCAGATCAATAAACAAAAATCGACGCAGAAATATGGAACGCTTCATAAAAAGAGTAATGGTCTCGACAGAAATTTTTTTGACGCAAGTCAGGTTTTATTGGAACTAAATCAGAATAAAGTGAGTATTACCCGTTAAACCGCTCGCTGACGATGGCGAAAGGTTAAACTGTGTTTCAATATATTTCGGTAAGAAGGTAGTGAAACCCGAAACAATGGCTAAAGCTATACAGGCGCAAAATGACGTAACCAAATAAACGCCATTCGATAATAAATTCGAAATTGAGGCCGGAATTTCTAAAAAATGTGAACGTTGACGTCTGCTCCGCTTCTACCAAGCAGGGAAAGAACGGTAGCAGTGAGAAATAGTCGGGATATATTGATAAACTAAAAACGCGTCAACAATTTTTGAACATACGTGTCTTTTCACTGCCTTAAGGCATCCTTCAGAGCCATCAATCAGCTAAAAACCAAAAACTTGCTTAGAAAGCAAGCAAACAATCAAATATGTTCTTCACTTTCGTAATATTTCTGTGCTCAGCTGGATTTCTTTCAATCAATATGCTTTTTTAACGATAATAACTGTCAAATCACGATGAAAACAGTGAAGTACAATGCACTATACATAAAATCAACTTTCTCCGAACCATTTTCCAAGAAATTTAACCACATTTTCGCCTGATTAGTAAATGCTTATCTCAGGCAAGGGTAATACCCCGCTATACCCACTCTGTTGTCTTTTTTGAAGATATTAAATTTTCTAGTTACTATCTGAAAGTTTTGAAATAACGAAGAACACAGAAAACAGCACTCATAACCAAAAATAAATAACGCTCCTGATAGTGAAAAAATCTTGGATTCTGATTGGGTAGCTTCTATGAAGTGCGTGAAGTTTCTACGTAAAATACAATTACTTTTCCAGGCTTTGCCGTACTCCGATTCTTTGTCCGATAATTCTTTGGAAGCTTGCAGACGTCGAGGAAAGACGAAAAAAGGCAGAGAAGATAAGAAATACAAAATACTACAAATAATGTAGCCGCCCCACCAAAGCCCGACCCAATAAGGCGAGGTGCTTTGCATTTTAGGCGGCACTTTGAACGGATCGACGTATTCGCCCAACATTAACGCGCCCAAAAGAAAGCCACAAATGGGACCGACCGCCATCATTACGTACATGAAAGCTGGAAATTTTTAAAAATGAACTATATATATGGTTGATAGTAACGCTTGCAAATAAAACTGGGAAGCAAGTAGTGTTTCATATTTTTACGATTTTCTGCTGGAGTATTACACAAGACTAAAAAATTGTAGGCACGGGCGAATATCGTCGATATTTTTTTGAGAATAAAGTTACAGTAAAGGCTTTATATAGGCGATTTTGGTGAGTGCATTAATTTTTGCCATAAAAAACAGACGATAAATACGTGCTAGAACGGGGAAAACATGAGAAGCATACCTGTAATTGGGTGGTTGGGGGACCCCCCCCAACTTGGCCAATGATGTACCCAACCCCCCAAACTTGAAAAAGTTAGCAAAAATAGCTTTTTGGCCTTTTTTGGGAAAAATTTCGACTTTTTCGACCCCCCCCCCCCAACTGGTCAGACCTCTTACAGGTGAAGACACAGATTAGGAGAGTTGAATTCAAATACGCAAGGAAAGTATTATTTTGTGATTGTACCTACCGATACATATAAAAATTCAAGAGTGGAGGAAGCGAATTTCATAAAGCTGAACAAGAAATAACAGCTATAGTTAAGAATTTTATATTCTACAGCAGAGGTCCCCAATGTCAAATTTTTCAGGTAGGGGTAAAATTGAAAATTTTCGGGGGTAGTGTAGCTAAATGTCCACTAAACACGTCTTTTTGTCTCAAAATTAGGCAACCAGTGGTCTATTTTAAGGACTTTAGGTAGGGGTAATACACCCCTCATACCCCTCCCCATGGGGTAGTCTGTTCTAGAGAATAGGACAGGCAATCAACAAATTTTTTAAAATACAAACTGTATTTCGACGATAACGAAGCAAAAAACTTGAAAACATTTTACTTACCCAAATAAATAGCAGCATTATCTTTTTCCACATGATTATCGATGTAAGCCGTTCCCAACGTAAAAATTGGCGAACCACCGGCGCCCAGGAAAATTTGAGCAAAAACCAACCAATAAACGTAACTGGCTGCTTCTTCTTTGGGCGTATAATCGATAATGCCACCCAATCCTATCGAAAATATTCCGCCGCTTGACGTATGCTTTTGTATGACCACACTGTCTTTGTTCGATGGATCGGATTGACAAATGAACGGACCAGAATCGTTTACGTTGGGTGGTTTGTATTCCGGAGCGATGAAATGTGGGAAAGAGAAGAGAAGTGACCTGAAAGCACACTAACGATGAATCTGTTCAAACAAAATTCCATTTTCCACATTTTATGTTTCAATTATTCTTTCGATTGAATAAATTAACTACAAAATTAAAATCTATGTGAAAAGCAATGCATCGAATAAATTTTAACTTTTTATTATAAAAAAATGTTTTTCATTACGAAACTGAAATTTTTTGGACCCCGAATCCTTGATTTATCGAGTATTCTTCCATAAATTATTTCTGACAAATTTTGCAAAAATTTGAAAATTAATTTTTGGACAAATTCGAATTAGAGTAATACGACATGAAATATTTTCTTGGTGTGTTGCTCAGAGAAATTTGAAAGATTTCAATAAGAGTTCGTAATGGGTGGATACTGGATACTGTTCAATAAACTAGAGTTTGTTGGTGGACGGTGTCACATGGTGTCCAGGAGACTAAAAGGCCAATTTTTTGAGCAAAAATGGTCAATAAGTCAATTTTCTCGAAGCTTCGCGCCATGAAAACATTTTTTACGGTTTTTAGACATTTTAAACTATTTTCCACCCTTTTTTGATGGAAACAACGATTTTTTCCGAAAAATCTTGAAATTTTGAGCAAACGATGACCTTCCGCCCACAAAAAGTCGCTTGACCCTCTCAGACCTCGGGGCTCTGCTACATGTACGAGTATGATTGTCATGTTATATGGAATAATATCTTCTGAAAAAACTGATTTCAAATTTTAAGACCTCTGTGCCGTCATGCAGTCGACTACAAGGTCACAAAACAACTCAAAAAAAAGTTATTACCACAATTTCTCTTTTATGAACAGAACAGCCAACATTTGGAATAAACACCTTCAACACAGTTTCCTCTAGAGATAATATGGTATTTAAAGCCTTTTCAAAAAAATTTGATCTCGGAAAAACGTAAATTCAGTAGTTTTTTGACCATGCACAGAAAAATATGGAATTCTAACATGAGATTTATAATTTCTGATTCCTAATTATAATGTACTTGTAAACCGCTCCCGTTTTGTCTTTTTTGATGTCTTTTACTAATGTTCCTTGTTATTCTATGTAATGCTGCTGCAATAAATGTTATCACTGTTATTTTTAGACGCATTTTTGCATACGCTGTTACTCACATAGAAAATTCTCATAACCAGGAAAAAAAATTGGAATTTTTTGAAACTCGTTCCAATTTCGTCATGTGCAAAAAAATTAATGTTATACAAAGCAGCGTATCATGCTTAAGTTGTTCTTCCATCAGAAAAATAAATCTCACTACATTGCCAGCTCTCAGTGTCCGGACATCAGAATGAAAAGTAAACTTTAAAAATTTTGATGTTCGTCAATTATACAGTTAAAACAACTATCAAGTTCAGAAAAATTGAAATCCTAATTACTCCTGAAAAACGTTAAATAATTGCAGACAGGGGTCCCCAAGGTCAGGTTTTTCAGATAGGGGTAAAGTTGAAAATTTGCGGGGGTAATGTAGCTAAATGTCCACTAAACACGTCATTTTGTCTCAAAATTAGCTAACTAGTGATCAATTTTTAGGACTTCAGGCAAGGATAATACCGCCTCATACCCCCCCCCTATAGAATAGTCTGGTTACAGACAAAATAGAACATCACAGATGCATTAAAACAATTAAATATTAATTGAGTAATGGTAATAGACTCCCTAAAAACCGCGCTTTAGCCAAACCCAGAGAAATAGTGATACTAACGCCTAAAACCAACTCGAAGTACCAGCAAATTTTGAGGTTTTAAATTTCTGAAAATCAAATTTGGCTTATCCGACAATATTTCGAGCTCGTCTTTGAATAAAAACAACTAAATTATGAGAAATTCCCTGACTTTTTATGGGTTTAACTTTTTTCCATGACTTTTCTATTCTTTCCAGGCGGCTGGGCACACTGGTGTCATTACAGTAACATCATACATGTAACAGGTCTGTAGTGATTAGCCATATAATTTTTCCCGCTGTGTCTCGATTCGGTCGCTTTTTTCATCAATTCTTCATTTTCACGAATATTTAACTACACACAAACTTTTATTGAAATTTAGCAGTTCCAACGGATAAGTTCAAAGACGAAAAAAAGATCGAGATCGGTTATCGGGCATAGGCAAAGCTCAAATTTTTCGGTTTGGGATACCTAAATATCAGAGAAAACGCTATTTTCCCTCCAAATGAACGCCAGAGTTAACAACCCCTCATAGCCTTCCCTTTTGTTCAAGAATTGACATTTTTCTTAAAAAATTACATTTTTCAGTATTTTGTCGATCAAAAGTATGGGTTCTCTCTGATTACCATATGGCTAGCCATAGGATGGGAAAACCCAGGAGGGAGTCACCCAACGGATAGCCCAGGGCCGTGCACAAGGGGGGCGGGGTGGCGGCCGTTGAGGCCATTGAGGCAGCATGCACACAGTTTATCTACATAAAATCAACATTTTCTGGGGCTATTCAGTAAAAAAATCTAGTCCGCCCCTCCCATGAACAAATCCTGCGCACGGCCCTGGGCTAGCCATATGGGCGAGGATTTCTAGGGGTCCTACTCCTACAGTACTTTACCCCCAAATTACATGTATGATCTAATGGATGATCGTCGATTTAAGTGGCGAAAGATTTCCCCATACATAAATACGTAGGACACCAATAAACATATATGTGGCAGAGCCTCGAGGTCTAGGTGATCAAGTAAATTTTTTTGGCACGAAGGTCATGGATTGCCCAGCATTTTAGGGAGCATTTCATAAAGAGGAAAATTTCGATCCTTGCACCAAAAAACCCGAAAACTGGTTCAAAAATTACCAATTCTTTGTCTAAAAACCGTAAAAATGTATTTATGACGCGAAGCACCGAGAAAATTGACATATTTGACCATGTTTGAAAATAATTATTTTTCATCAAAAAATTGAAATTCTTCAATAGTATTCTGACCAAATATATGGGGGTCCTTATGACTACCATATGGCTAGCCATATGATTGGTAAATTTTGTGAGGGTATCACCATACGGCTAGTCATATGGCCGATGATTTATGGAGTCTATCAGAGATGTATCAGGTAGCATATTTTGAAAATATCGGGTCCGGGTCCTAAGAAAATCAGGTCCGGTCCAAAATTTTAAGAATATAGTGTCCAGGTCCAACAAAATGGTCAGGTAATTTCGGGTCCTGTTTCGGGTCCGGGTACCCGATACATCTCGATTTTCTATTGCATCAGTTTCATCAGAGGAATAATTTTTCCCATAAAAATTCCTGGATATTGTCCGAAATATCGCCTTTGACTACATTATGCGGGAAACTAATTAGAGATTTGAGGCGAATCATTTTTTGGACACAACAACTTGAACCTCAAGACTGTTGACCAGCAAATCACTCACCCTAAACTCAAACTGATTCCGCCCAAACCAATCCATTTAGGTATATTTCCGTGTGTGCCGAAATAACTAACGAAAACGACTGACATCAAGCTTCCCAATTCGTACGAACTGATCACCAAGCCGCTGACCACACTATTAATGGCGAAACGTTTTTCTATCGTTGTCAGAACGGAGAACGTGTAACCGGTAGCCAGAGCACCGTGGACGGTTATTAAACAACAAGAGAGAAAACAAAACATTTTGACGCTGGCCCATGGGCAAAAACAGGACGTCGTATGACGATGAGCGTCGAAACAAGGTAACGACAGGAGACAACGCGCGTAATAATTTTTTCCGTCTTTCTGGATTTGAGGAGTGATTTTGTTCGGTCTGGAAAGGTTTCGTCTGAAAGAGAACGATGCGTCGGATAAAGTCGATAAAAAATTTGAAAATTTAAAGAATCGAACGGAAACGAACAAATACGGTAAATGAACTCTAACTTTCACCCCATCAATAATGAAATATTTCAATATTGGGTTCAGTAAGTATCAAAACTGGATAACCCAAAATTTTGAAATCAGAAAATAATTCCTCTTGAATATGTAGAGGTACAATATTGCTTTTGATCAATCAATTAAGATTTTATTCCATTTCAATGGAATAATTAGGTGAACAAGACAAACTACATCTTTCAGTATCATTTCTCAATTACTTTCATTTTGATGTAATTAATTTGAGGCCCAAGGACTTCAAACATTAAAGGGAACAACTTTAAAAGAGGTCCACAACAACTGGATCAAAAAACATTCTAGAAACTGTCCAAACTATCATTATTGAGAATGTCTGACCCGATCAATGCTTTCGGTCAGAAGTTGAGAGATCGAGCAGCAGACTGCCCAACAGGGAAGGGCAGGGTTCTTTTTTTAGCACGAGTTCCATTAGTACAGCCGCTAACTTTCCTAAATTTGTACCTATGACTTTTTCTTAGCACGACTGAAATTTTCATTAGCACAGAACCAACTTTATTAGCACTGTGCTAAAAAAGAAAACCCTGGGGAGGGGTACAGGCCTGTAGCCGTAAAATTGGCATATCTGACTTGACTTTTTTTGAAGAAAAAATACAAAGGACCTTTGCTTTTTTTACACTTGAAACATTTTGGGAGGGCCATGGCCCCTACCCCCCTGCTAACAGGCCTGGAGGGGTAAAAGGGCCGTGTTACCCCTTCCTAAATCCAAAAAATCGATCACTGGTTGCCTAATTTGAAGACAAAATGACTTATTTAGTGGCATAGCTACACTACCCCCGCAAGGTTTCAACTTCACCCGTAGCTGAAAAGTCTGACCTTGGGGACATGTGTCGAGCGAGCATCAACCCAACTCAGTCCTATCCATTTTTATCGAATACGTATTTCTTGCGTTTGCTTTACTCCGAAACCGAAAATCGTTTCTTTACTCCAGCTAGTATAAGAATACTAACTCATATATTTTGTACTGTAAATGCATTCAAATTTAAACACGCTTCTATTTTATGAAAATCAAAGCCTCGAACAACGTTTCTATTATATATGTCTTTATTTTCGTCTATACATTTGCTTGACGAAAATATTCTGGCTAAGCCTTCAAAGATCTACTTTCTAAACAAAGTTTCCATAATTAATCCTATAGATTCGTAGATTTCGTAGACTTTATCTATCGGGAAAAAATCAATATTGAAACTCATCATACATTTTATAAAACTTCCATATTATTCAGCTGAAACCAAATCATGACTAACTAAATGGCGCTGTCATTAAACGAAAAACCTGTAATTGAGCAGCTTAATTCACGACATTGGAGGGAACTCTAAACACAAAAAAAATGTATCTACGCTAAGGAAAAACTGAGAACATTATGAAAATTTGAGAATTTTAGGTTTTCATCCGATTATAATTTGTTGAAGTGATATCCCATTACAATGCCTTTTTTCCGGTAGGTACCAGTAACGTGGAACAACTTTTTTCGTGAATCTGATTGTGATTCTACCTACTGCTGATTTAAAGGAACAATATTTCGTCAAAACTTCCATTATGTCCAGAATTAAATTTTCCGTGCGCTTCCAGGCGTAAGGTGTCTTATTCTGTTTGATAGACTACTTCTGGAGATGATCATGCAGTTTTCTATAATTTCGTTTGTTTAGAAGATTTTTTATACGACTCTCTCTGTATACAAAATGAATCCAATCAAAAAGTCTGTGTGCGAAGAAAATTATTTTTTTACACAAAAAGAGATCAAGAAAGATGTTTCTTTATTGTACGAAAGTCATTTCAGATGAAACTTCTAGTATTTATATTATGTCTATCAAAAAGGCTTATTTTCGTGCAAAAGCTAGAAAAGTTTGAATTCTTGCCATTCCTATGGTTGAACGTAGATTTGCTTTCCGTAATTAAGATCACACATGATCGTGAATCTTATCAGAACAGGAAAAAATCACTCAATACCGGCAGTATTTCAGTAAATAGTGGAAAAAAGTTGTCTGAACTCAGGAGAAGTATTTCCAAACTTTACTAGGATAAACTAATCCGAATGGTTATGGAGCCTAGAAACGCATTGTATGACAAGTGGATAGCGAAAAATTCACAAAAACTCTTTGCATTGCACGGAGTCGAAAATGTTTGCATCGCACAAAAAAGAACTGAAGGGTGAATAACATTTGTCTGCATCGACAGAAGTGATATCTCTCCCTCTTAGAACATTGACTTGAAATGTGACAGATGAGACACAAGAAATTGTTTCTACAATTGAGGAAAACGATGCTCGAAATTTCTCACCATGTGAAAGACTGAATATCTTCACTCATACACGCATACAAAAATGCATAATACGACTGTATCGTCGACTTTATATCTGCAGCTGTGTATCAGCAAAGTTACTATTACTATTGTTTGACGTTCGCGGAATGTAATCTTTCAAATTGAGGTTTCACTCCGCGGTTTGAGAGGCTCAATCAACATAACATAACTGATTAAACCCCCTGATCCTCTCTTCTCAGGAAATATAGCTAGTTTGTACAAATAATATCGATCCACCAGTAGTAGCATTTTTTCCAAATACAATACCTGACTTAGAAACTATTTTCTGGAAAGTCGCTACAAAGGGAGCCACCTTAAGTGCTATGGGATAGCTTGTCTTGCATAAATCTCACTTATTGTCCACAATATCCATCGACAAGTCGCCCCAAATAGCCGAATCATCGGTTCGTCTGCTTGATACATCGGAAAATTCGTTGTTTTTCTGGTTTTCGGCTAATGTCGCATTAAAATAACCCGTTTCGGATCGAGAATCGATCGTTAGAATAGGTTTTTCGTTGTCTTTGGTATTTCGCTGTTGAGGATTCCCTGCTTTCATATTCAGATTATCAGAATAAAGAATAGCGGCTTCGGAAATGGACAAATTATCAGGTTTTGGGTCTTGATGAGACGATTCATCGACTAATAAATGAAAGGTGTCATTCGATAAAGATTCGAGGACGGCCATATTGGATTTTCATTCAATTACACAGGCAATTTGATTAACGACCGAACGACGAGCATTTGCACCTGGAAAAAGAAGTTCGAGCGCATAAAAAACCGAAGAAATTAGTCCCAAATACGAAAACATAAATTAATAAATCCGCGAACATATGAGTAAAAACGCTTGTACTCGACATTTTATGAATCACAATACGCACGCAGGACACGTTGCACGACTTCATATTTTTCTCGTTCAGAAAATCACATTTACAGAGAAAAACTCACGACCTTGTTATTATGCCCTAAATCGACCCTAATTCAAAACCTATGCCCGGTCGAAATTTCGAACAATGTGGGTAGCCCAGGTAACAAAGTGTTTAGACTAAAAAAAGTTAAATATACCAGAAAAATCAGAAAATTCGCATCGTGGTCACTAAAAATAGGTTGACTCACTCCACCAAAAAACAGGATCACACGAAGCCGAACTCCAATGAATGAACGAAAAATTTTCAATGGGTGGCCAAATTTCAGCTGATTGTCCGAAAAACTAGTGAGCGGTGATCTTTTCCTCTATACCTATATACAGGGAGTAACAGGTACTGAGAGCATACGAGGTACTTGGGGCTGAGGGCATAATTAACCGTATACGCACTCAACTCTATTATCAATTCAACGGAGACATTTTCTCCGTGAATATTGCTCTAAAATAAATAAGATCTCAGAAAATCGTATAAATTTTTTATGATTTAATTAACACTGTAAAATTTGACAATTCAAGCTCCGACTTCCAATAACTATGGGTAATTTCATAAAAGGAACGGACACTTTCGTTGGTGGATCACGTGTGCGTGCACGGCACGAATCAAAATTAATAACGTCTTATACCGTATAACCAATTGATCTTTATGATTGTGTATTCAACCAGTTTACGGGAAGAATTACTCACAATTTTTGTCAAATAAGATCAGAATACTAATTTCGGTAATTGACGCATTAGTTTGTGTGCAAACTGTGACGTCTATATGAATAGGCAGCTAACGCGCTAAGCGCATGATTTGGTATACAATGCGTAACCATAGATGACTGGAATTCATGCCATAGCAGAAATCAAAGAAACATGAAAAAACTTCATCAAAAAAAGTCAAGGGCAGCACGCCACAGACACACATCAGCCATCAATCACCTCTTTTTGGTTCTCGCTCCGAAAAATTCTGACAATCATAATTCTGAACGAATCGCTATTTATGAAAGAATAAAAATCATCGAATTGCCCTGTATTTACTATCATCGTCCCATAAAAAATCAGAACAGACAAAAAATGGATAATCACTTTATTGATCCACACCCACCAAAAATTATAATACAGCAGCTAATTTCTGCATCTTTTGGTGTTCGTTCAAACTATATTTTATACTCGAATACTAGCAACCAGTGTTTTTTTTGTACTGTACAAACGAAATGGTCCAGAGTACAAACGAAAATTTTGGCTTCGTTTGTACCAGTAAAATTTTAGTGCAAAAAAAGCTTTTCCATCACTCAACAGCCGTCAGTATTCGGTATCCATGGGTTGTTAGGACTTGTTTGTTATGCGTCTGCATTGATAATGCCGAATTAGCAGCTATGGCATAATAAGGAAAGATTTTTGTAGAATATTTTACTGTTGCATGTTTTGTGTCTTGTAAAAATGGCAAACATATTCAGACAGGTGCTGGTAGCAAAAGCCCTCATGTCCCTCGATAAGGAGGTGAATGTGGAAATAAATTAATTTTGGCTGAAATCTTCAAGTCTTAAAACCTTTTTGTGATCTGTTGTTATTAAGATCTTAATTTTGAGGTTAAAGCTCCATTGTGATTTGTTGTTGTTACAATCGTAAACTTCGTGTTTTAAAATCTTATCGTGATTTGTTGAAACTCTGATTCTAAAACATTGTAGTGAGTTTTTGCTGTTATAGTTATAAGTCCTGATTTTGAAACTTTGTCGTAGTCTGCTGCAGCTATGATCAAAAACGGCAGTTTTAAAGTTTATTGTGTCGAGTGACAGTCAATTTTATCTGGTGGCAATAAATGTCTTTGCACTGAGCCTTGCAGTTCTTCTGAAGCTTAGTACAAACGTATATTTTCGCTAAAATGTATTTTTCCATGAAATCGAATCGAAAAATGTTAATTTTTATATAAAAAAGTAGTACAAACAAAAATTTTGTAGCGGATTTTTGAGAGGTCGTTTGTACCAGTACAAATGGACAGAGTAAAAAAACAACAGGGTTTTTTTCCGCACAGTGCGGATTTTTTGATTGTGCCCAAACACTGCCACCAAAAAATCCCAACATTGCCACCATTTGATATGATGGTAAAAATAAGCCATTTTAATACTATGTTTTTCAAAATTTTGCATAACATGCAGACGCAGACATATAATTTTGTGAAGCAAACTGGGTGTCTCCATTTTCCAACTTATTTCCTGTTTTACAAATAACTTATTTCCTCAATTTTACTGAATCAATCAAAAACTACAATCAAGCAGGCTACCTAAGATTTTCTGTCCACCTGCATATAGTAAAAAATACTTTGCCTCGGTTGGGCTTTCCTCATCAGCTGTCGAATTTGCGTCTAAAATTATACGACTTTTAAGCAATCCATTGGAAAATAAGAACAATATATTATGACCTTCTAGATCAAATTTTTTAGCGGTTGTGGACATACTTGATTTAAATGATTGGTTTGCTAAAACAAATTTAAAAATGAATTCAAGACGGGATGTGGGTAGCCCTGGTTGTGCAAACGTGCACCAAAAAGTGCAAACGTGCACCAAAAAGAGCAAACCTAACAAACTATCACAAGTCAATTATTTCCATGAAAATTAAAGACGACATGATTAATTCCCATGTTTCATGAATTTGGAGGCACCCCGTTTGCTACACAAGATTATATCTCATTATGTTACGCCAAATTTTCATCTATGATTCCACTTTAAAACAATGATAGTAATGTTGGGATGGTTGCAGTGTTGAGACGGTGGGAATGTTGGAACTACACCGATTTTTTTGGGATCGTGCAGAAAATTTTTGGGGAGTTTTCTGCTCGGAACGGAAACCTTTTAATGTTTTTAGCGGTGGTGCGCAGTGGTTTTTTTGCCGGAGGCAAATGAAAATTTTTTTGGCAAACGAAATTCAGGTAGTCATTTGTACATGTACAAACGGCTCTTTCCCCGATTAGGGAATGTCTACCCTCACTTATCATTCAATGTATAATAGTTTTCATCATCTCAAACGAATTATCTCATGTTTCAAGTGGTAATCTTCAATATTTTATCTCGATATTTAATGAAGATTCACAGTTTTTCATTGGAACATTTCTTGAAAAAGACCAATACGTCAAGTCTGCAAACTTTTTGAAGCAATTATTTCTTTCTTAACCTAAAATCAATTTGGAAGCTTCATGGAAGTATTTTTAGGAAATTTCTACTCTTCCACCCACTCATATCTTTTCGGGTAAGTTCATGATAGTTAACGAATCAATTACTGATTTAAAAATTTTTCAAATAATAAAATTCTAAAAATTACGACTTTTGAATACTAAATTCTCATCTAATTCTTGAAATAAGTGTTCGGAAAATTGATTTTCCAGCGTCGCAGAAAGCCAATACCTAAAAAAATTTTCCGGTTTTTGGGCTTTCACTTGTCATCATGGAGGAATCAACCATCGGTTTATCATCTAATGCAAATTCATTATGCTATTGGATAGTTTTCTTGACAAATCGTTCCACAATGCTTGTAAATCAGACTTGAAACACGAAAATTTCGATTTTTTGCTCAATTTTCGTGAATTTTTTTGCAGTTATAAATAAAATTTGAAAATTACACTGATTTGGTTATTAGCCTTTGGCCATGACATAGAGGAACACAGGTTACTTATTTATACCTATTTTTGCTACGTACAAATTGTACAAATGAAATATTGGTTTTCGTTTGTACATGTGCATATGGGTCATGTACAAAAAAAACCCTGGTGGTGCGGAAATTTTTCCGGTCGATTTCCGCAAGATGCGGTACGGCCGGTGCGGAAAAAACCCTGACTATCAATATGATCTGACAGTGAACTATCATCTTTGCGAATGCGATCTACGCAAGGCTTGAAAAAAGTGTCTGGTGACTAGAGGGCCATTTATACTCGCCTTTTTCGACGGAACGGAATGCAATCTAAAGAACACAACCGAAGGAAACGGAAATTTCCTTTCGGTTCGGTTGGAGCCTAGAGGTTACCGTCGGTCGTTTTCCGCAAAATTGCAGTTGTCCTTTCCGACCGAAAGTGGATTTTGTATTCTAGAGATAATTTGAAATACTCTTAGTTTACATTTATCCTAGAAAAATGATGGCATTAAATAAATGCATGGAGAAATGTGGGAAAAATCAACAAATTCACATTCATCGTTAAAATTCCAATTCTCACTATATTTTCAAAGAAATTGACGAGTTTTACTCACTCTAGCAGACATACTAGCAGATCCATGGAAACAATCAGGGATAATCGAGAAATGAAACTAAACTTCTTTTTGGCTGTACTTCAGTTTAGTTGTAGTGAATTTCCTAGATTATTGTCATTGCCGGCACGAAGCACCGGAAAAATTTGAGATTTTGACCTTTTAGGCCCTGCTATACTTCGACGGCCGGCGCTGTTAGAATTATAGCAGCTCGTAACCGACGCCGGTTTCAAGCTGCTATACTTCAACTTTTTGAAGACGGCCGGCCCCGGTTGTCAATTTCGATTCAATCGGAATTTCTGAACCGGCGCTAGCCGTCGCTTATGTTATAACATATGCATTATGATGCAAAAAATGCATCTTAGTGTTTTATCATTTTGCCGTAGGTTTGCAGTAGGTATCTCACTTTTGGGCGGTTGTATCACTTCTCCTCGTCTACATCTGGCTTAGTGCATCGTCTGAATGGTTGGGAGTGATTTTACAAATGTTCCATCAGGTAATAGTTTAAATTTATCCTATGTAAATTTCAGCTGAAAAGGTGAAATAACATACGTTCCGAATCTTAATCATTTTTATGTGAATAATAATAATAATCATAGTCATAAAAATCGAAGAAAATAAACAGATTATCCAGTTTCAAACTACTATCCAGACGGCACCGGATGAAGTAAAGCATTCCATCCGGCGCCGTTCGGCGAAGTATACCAGGAGCCTTAAATTGAATCAAATGCACCTTTTCATTGATGCCAGAAGTAGAAACGCCCAAAAAAATTTTCTGTTCTGTGCGGAAAACGGTCAAAAATTTTCCCGTACGCTGTGCGGAAAAAACCCTAGCACACATGCACATGGGGAGGTTTCTGGGATCTGGACCCCCAACAAGTTTTGGTTGACCCCCAGCAGATTCTTAGTGACCCTCAACAGATTCTGCTGCCCAGTACTGATCGAGATGATGAAGAAAAATGAGGAAGCAAAGAAAAGAAAGACGTCATGAAAATGAAAATGATTCTGCAGTTTAACGATTTTTCTGAACAAAGCATACATGATTACGAATAGTTTCACATATTTGACTAATATAGATGTTGAAATTTGCTGGTTGGATGTTAGAAAACATTTCTTTTGGTAATCAAGAAAGAAAAAATTCTATTCCACCTCCTGTCCTGACTGAACCCAGCAAAATTTCCGTGCTGTGTTGCGCATGTATGGTGCATAGAATATGAAATAAGCTTGAAAATCTACTCCGATTGTATTAAGTGTATTTTCTACAAGATAGATGTACTAAGGCTTCCTACAATGATTAGGTCTGGCAATCACGAGAACGATTTAGGAACCAACCAACTTTCTGGATTATTGACACTGATCGGATTGCAGCTTCAACTTAGCACAGGACTGAGAAGATTTAAAACGCATTTTTCAGCTCCATACGTGAATTTGACAAGTTTCACAAAATTGAAAAAAAAAATATTTGCTCCAAGGTCCACTGAATTATACAACTGTTGCAGAAACTAG
This sequence comes from Romanomermis culicivorax, assembly GCA_963922205.1. Lineage (NCBI taxonomy): Eukaryota > Metazoa > Nematoda > Enoplea > Mermithida > Mermithidae > Romanomermis > Romanomermis culicivorax. The sequence goes on along the minus strand of CAWUHX010000060.1, from coordinate 1,202,414 downwards.
TCTAAAACTTAACTTATGGGTTATTAATTCTAAAAGAGAAAACTCGTGTCGTTGGCCGCAAATTACAATGAGAAAAATAAACTATAGCATAAAGTATAAAAAATTCCAGCACTAAAATACAATTTGACTGAAAACTTTTCGGAAAGAAAAGCAGAATAAAGTTTAGACAAAGGTTTAGGTAATAAAAATAAAACAAGAAGCGTTTCAATGCCAAAAAACATGCATGCCACCTTTTTAAATCCACGTCATCCAAATCCCACATAAGAGGGAGAAAAAAATTGCTTATAAAATTTTATCGCTAACTATATTCCCACCCTACATTATAAAACTTGGACGAAATATAAATCAAAAATAAATTGATCAAATAGAAGAGATCGAAACGCGCAATTACACACGATAATGCCTACGTCATGAGAACTTATTCAACAGCTATCGAAATAATTCTAAGAAAAATGTTATATACCCAAACGGTACACTGATCGTTTCTGAATAATTTCAATAAAAATGCTGACACTTTTCATGTGAAACTGAAAAAGATGAGCTTGTGGGCTGGAAACAAATATCTGGACTATTTTTTTCGTTTTGACTTTTCCCAACAATTTGAAAAAACTTTACGACATTCGATCATTAGATTCGAAGAAAAGCAAGTAGATGAGTCAGAACTGAAGCTGGTGTTATTCAATAAGTTTTTCATGTTCTTAAGTTATATCACTTCACACCTAGTCGTAACGCTTTAGTACCACAGAGAATATCATCCTTAAATCAAAGAGCATATAATAAATAACGCTGATAAAGACTCTACGGACAAAAACTTTATTTTCGGAAAAGCATTTGGGCAAAAAACTCACCTCAGGATTATTAATCAACTTTTTCAGCCCAACGAATCCGGGCAGCAGTTCCACAATACCTGGAATTCGGAAAAAACATACTAAACAGAAATCAATCAAAGCAGCCGGATGTGGCTTTGTGAGTAAAACATAATCAGAAATATTTTATTATTCTTCAATTTTTCAGGTGAAGAAATTCTTGCACATCACGAAACAAAAAGATGACAAAAGATGACGAGCGGATAAATGAAAAGTATCCATAGAATTTTAGGTTTATTGAGAGAGAAATACATAAAATCGATAACACGATCTAAATACTAAAAATTATTAAAAATTTTCGCGTCTACCCATTTGATGCACTTAATTTTTGATATCAACTGTATTCCAAAGTCTTCAGGCAAATAAAAAAAATTTCGTTGGATATCAACCAACAGATATCAAGGCGATTTAGTCACGCGGTAAAATTCATATGGCTTCAAGCCGAGAAGGTTTCAAGTTGCTTAACTAAATTCTAATTTGACTACAGAGAAAAAATTCACTTTGCTAAAGTAGGAACAAAAATCCTCAAAAGTCGGACTGTCAGTTCGTGAAAAAAACTACCAACGCAACTAGAAAAACAAAATTACCAGAAAAATTCGGGTCAACAGCAACTTTTTGAATTGGGTAACATAACGAATGAAGCAGATTATATTCTAGAGGTTTTTATAATTATCTGAAGACTGAAACATGATTAATTTTTAGTCAATGAGGAGATGAGCATTGGTTATATTTTTATATTCATTCCAATTTACTAATTTAGGAGTAAAACCGAATACTTACTCGAATTGGTGCTCAATGTATTCCAATTTTCGAAATGTTGTATTCCAGGCGAATCTTAAAAATAATAAAACAGCCATCAAGTGATATCGCAAACAAAATTGAAAATTAAACATAATTCGAACCAGTCATCTGTATTTCCATATTCAAGTCTATTTTAGGGGCCGTATTCATAAAGGAGGCTTAAGTATAAAGTCTATAGACCGAGCTAAGGTCCACAGACCGGTCTACATTTAGACCGGGCTAAAGTCCGTATTCATAAAAGATTTTTTTGGCTGTCTAAATGTAGACCGGTCTATAGACTTTAGCCTGTCAGAAAAAGACTAGTAGAAATTGTGATATTACTAATAGAATCGAATATTAGTAGCCATAACTCTATAAATAAATGAGATAGAACTTTTTGAAAGATATTTTTTGAGTTGGTCTCAGGAAGATCCACAAAACAATGCCTAGTTTGTCGCACTCTGGAACAAAGAACTCAAACGCCCAGAAAAAAGGTTTCTCATACAAAATGTTCAAATATCCTATAAGAGAAAATACTAACATTTCCTGATTGCTCGATCGAATATTTTATCGTCATTATATCTTCCAAAAACTTTTATATGCAATAGGATAGTTGTTGAAGTCTCCTCACTGATGAATGGTCACAGTAACGTCACTATTTCTAAAAAATTCACTTTCAATCAATGAAGAGAAAAAGTAAGATGAGTTTATACGCCTTTCAAATCTATAAATAAAGCGTAGAAGTAAAAAATACTCCAAAATATTGTGTCGATCATTATACAAAGGGCATAAGCATCGCCATTCCTCAGCCCCAAGTTTTGTTGGGCACCCTGTTGATGCCAATTCGTGTGGGGAAATCGACATGCAAATCGACGAAAGGGACGACCAGTGGCGCAGACATTTGCATAGAATGGAGCGCCACAGAAAGACCGAAAAAGATAGTGAAATTCATTCTTCACTTTATCTTGTTTTTTATTATATTTTTGACTATATTGCTGGCGTCCCCAAATATAATTTTCCCAGCGACTTGTGTTGTTTATGAGTTATCTACTGTGGTGTACCCACATTCTTTTTACATATTTCGCCGGACATATTGTTTAATATATTCGTTTAATTATTTAGATAATTCGCGCCGACGAAGGCGGAGGGCCAGAGGCCCAGGCGCCGGCTTACATCAAGTAAGTTTTGGGAAACCCCTTTCGGGTTATACCCAAGTAAGTTTATCCCTGAGGGGATTCCTTGTCTCAGCTAGGAGACTGCGGAGGTCCTTGGTAAGGCCCCCGTATTTAGAACAAAGTTTATCTTTGTTGTTGTAGGTCTGGGGATAACCGGACTGTTGCACTAATCACCGAGGCTTAGCCAAGGGATCAGTTCTAACAGGTCAGTTCAGACACAATCTTTTCTTACGCCTCTTAAGGAAAGACCTGCACAACAGTTTGAATAAATTATGTTAAAAATAGTTTCGATCAAGTGTAAAAAACACAAAAACTAACGAATATAGTCATAATCTCGTTGGTCCCTGATCAACACAATGAGTGTCAGACCAAGATTTACAGCTGATGAGGAAGCAATGATCGTTGCAATGTACTCATACAGAAGGGAAACAACTGAACAACTACTTTTAAACTTCTATCATTGAAACTCAGCTACTAGAACAGCAGAGTAAGCATGTCTGACGAATTCATTCCTCCCATATTCCAAAGATCTATAGAAAAACATGAATGCCTACCAGGAAAACCAGCTTCTGAGTGAAATCGGATTTAAGTTTTTGAATTTGATTTGCACTTGGAAAACTGATATACTGAGGCAAATGGCATAAAATCGCAGCAGTAACTTTATGAATTGTTCGATCGACATGCTGTTGGTTGACTAATACTATCAGTCACCGATTACCATTTGAATTGTCCTACAAGAGTAGCACCGTATGCAAACTTGAAAAATCGCAGGAATAGCTCAATTTCTCTGAGTCGATATTTCAATATCTCCACAAATCAATTCAGTAATGTTCAATATATCTTGACGATCAAAACAAAATCTTTGCATTTTTGGTTTAAAAGCTAAGGAATGTCGTATATCACGAAAAACTCCTTCTCGTCTCAACACCCAAATTTTAAGAATGCAGCCATTTCAATAAAAAATTTTGGTCTAAATTTATTTAGCCCGCTAGAGTAGCAAGCTAAATTTTTGGTCTAAAAGTCGACCGATTCAGACCGACTTTTAGACTTTTTATGAATACCGTTTTCCCCGACTTTGGTCTATAGATAGGCTATAGACTTTAGCCTTTTTATGAATACGGCCCCTGACCGATTCGGAACTGTGCCTCTCACTCTAACTGAAAAATAGTGAGGGATGGACAAATTATTTTAATTTTGTTTTTTACGGTTTGTGCTTGTGAGCGTCCAGCACCATAAAAAGCAGCGGTTGCTTGCACTAACCCAGCCTGAGGATAATCTGAACATCGAGATTGGTTCTCAGTTTCAGCTAATTCCAATGTTGAGATTATTGTTTTTCAGTTGCACCTACAATCTTCACTTTAGGATCAACAAATACTGAAGTTTAAGCTCGAGTTCGGTAATTGCAGACATTTTATATTTATTTGCTTTAAACCATACATGTAATTGGGGGGGAAGTGCTATGGGAACCCCCCCCCAGAAATCGTCGACCATATGGCTAGCCATTAGGCGATCCCCCCAGGATTTTCCAATCCTATGGCTAGCCATATGGTAGCCCTAGGGACCCCCATAGTTTTAGTCGGTAAAATACTGAAAAATGTCATTTTTCCATGAAAAATGTCAATTTTTAAACAAAAAATGGTCAAAAACGTCAATTTTCTCGGCGCTTCGCGCCTTAAGTACATATTTTATCATTTTTTAGACAAAAATTACTACTTTTCAAACCGTTTTTCGGACATTTTTCATGGAAAAAATCGAATCTTTTTTTTCAGGGACCCCTCCCCCCCCCCAAAATTTTGGGAATTACTGACCCCCGGCCCCAAAAAAGTGCTCCAACCCCCCCAGACCTCGGAGCTCCATTACATGTATGCTTTAAACATGAAAGATTATGAGAAAACGGTAATGCAACCCGACGGCTCGAGCAGGGGATAATCTCAACATCAAGAGATCATCGAAATATTAGTGCAACCTGAAACTGAGGTGATCGCCTTTCTGTTCGAGATTATCTTGAGCTCGAGCTCACAGCCCTTCAGTGCAACTGGGCTCTGGTCGCAGTCATTGGGCACCATCTGCAAATGGAACAACATGGTAAAGCACACAAGAATGCCTTTAAAAAGCTCCTGATTCAGCCATGCCTATAATATAACATATAGACCCTACATTACTCTGATACAATCGCAAATTTTTCCTCATCTGCACAATTTTAATGCTTTGAGTTGGTTCACAGAATTGATTTATTTCTAAGAAACTTTTTTTTCTAAAAAAACTGAATTGGCTTTTGTGTATCAATTTTTTACAGTTGATTCCTGCTTTGTGGACACTAAATTTGGTAAGAAAGTTCAATGAGTTCGAAGCACATTTGCGAGGGTTGATAGGGGGGTTCATATTCCTCAGAGTTTTAAATTGAAAAATTATTCATGTGAAAAAAAATTTTTGGCCAAATTGTTTGGATTTTTGTCTCATAAAACGTCAATAACCAGAGTCCGCCTCCTGTAGTTTTTTCCAAATTTTGGAGCTGCACATGTACGATTGGATGGTGTGTTGACGCACTCAGCTGCAGAATGTAGTTTTTCACAGACATGCAAAATTTTTTAATGAGAAAGAATGAAAATTTAATATTACAAAACTAGATTTTTCAAACTCTCGCGAAAGTTCTCAAAAATCTAATCGGTATTACAGGAGGACGTCCATACTTTTCTAAAAACCATTTTTGTTAAAAAATATCGCCACATTCATAAATCGACTGTAACAGGTAATATAAATAACAAGCTTACACCTAGAAACAGAACGAAAATTTTTTTCGCTGTTTAGTGTTCCTAGACATAAACAGAAAATTCCTTGTATCAACAACGTAAACAGCAGGATAAATAATTTTCTAAGCTTACTAAATAATCATATAAATAACATATACACTTCATGTCTAATGTCGCAAAATTCTTAAAATATTGACTCTGGAGCAAGGAGGAAATTTTGTGAATTAATGAGGGCATCGATAGCTATTACAACCGTCATCGTGAAATTTAGCAACTTTCGAACAAGTTCAGTGATTATCATTCAAATTACACTGAAAAAACGTTTTCGCAGGTACTCTCTCAAATTATCCTAGTCTATTCATTTTCGCGCCGAGGCTCATTTGGAAAAAAATAGATTATGGATTTGTTTCAGGTGTAGTACATTTGCATTTCAAGCAGGCCTGTAGGCAGGGGTGTTGGTGGCGGGCATGCCCCCCCCAATTTTTCGAGTGTCAAAAGAGCAAACCTTTTCTTCAGAAAAAAGTCCGGTCACAAATACCAACTTAACAGTAAATTGAGTGAAAAAATGTGTGGCCTTCCCCAAAAAAATTCCTGGCTACAGTCCTGATCTCGAAGAAAGTACCTACTCTGCAGTTTTTATTACCAATAAAATCATTGGTGATTAACAAATACAATTCAATGTCATAGCTGTAGTCGAAAAAAGTCGAAATTTTTTCCAAAAAAGGCCAAAAACATACATTTTTTTACCAATTTTTTCCAAACTGTAGGGGGTTGGGCGGGGGTGGGTATATAGTTGGCCAAGTTGGGGGGTCCCCCCAACCCTCCCAATTACAGGTATATTCCATGTAGAGGATGTAATACTGTTATTAAATGGTTGTTAAATTAGCGTATTGAGTGAAAAGAATTGCGCAGAGCACAGAAGCGTTACATTTCAGTAGCCTGATATGGGTAGGGGGTCGAACAACTGGTCTTCGAAATAATGACGACAAAAAACGCTAAAGTAGTACACTTCCAAGACTATGGATTTACCCACACCACAATACAAACCTTGCTGATGTCCGAGACGATAATCTCAACTGTATTAAATGCGATTTCACATCTTTTAAGAACATTTGGTAATTAAATTTGTGTCATGTAAATCAAACTTACCGTCTACCAGTGATTGAATTAATCCCTTGCGCAATCGGATGACGTATGCACCCTAGAATAGAAGGAAAATTGATTTCTAAAACGGTATCATCAGTATTTGGGAGTACGTATGTTAACTATAGGGTTTGTGTCAGATGTCATATCTTCCGCAATGGACAATATCGGTTGAAGAAATTCTATTCAACATCATTCGCAGGTAGGACATTGCAAGTAACTTCTCTAGGTATTGACTATGACTTTCAAAAATCAGTGTCACCTAACAACGCGACGTTGTTCACTCACTTGATGTAAACAGAGGGATTTACGGCTGCGATTTCGACATAATGTTTCAAACCTAAAATAGAATTCTTAACGATTATCTAGAAAGCCGACAGGAGTCATAAAGCGGCATCGCAATATTGCATCATCAGGTACATAATTTTCCGCATAATACTTGGTTGAAGAAATTCACTAGCATCATGTTGAGAAAGAACAGACATCGCGCAATAATTAAAAACCAAAGCCATCAAGTTTCCAAGAATAAAACGGATTTCAACGTGTTTTTTTCGAGAAATTGAATTCAGATGCTTAATGGACCAAGGAATGGCAACTTGAGGCGTTGGGAAATAGAGAGAAACCGACAGCACGACCAGCATTTTCAATAAAAACTCACCTCCTTTAAAATTCTTCGTAATAAAATCGCCCAATTTACGAAATGGTTCTAAAAACTAAAGTATTTATAACGACACAAACTATCGTTCATCCACACGATATCGGTAAAACGAAAAAGTAATCAAACGAACATGCCAAAAACACAAACAAAAATCTAATACTTTATTTCGGAAACGAGAAGTGCTACAGTTTCACTTGACTACATAATTTAGTCATGCTCGAAGTTTAACAGAGTATTTACATAAAATATTATGCAGACAAAAGTAGCTCAGTTTCAGTTCAAGTTGGTAAGACGTACAGAAACAATAGAAAATTAGTAATTCAGAGAAAATGTTTTCACTTGGAAAATAATCATTCATCTACTTGGAACATGATTTTACATTCTTTCACGATATTTCAACTGTTCCGATCATGAAATTCGTTCAAAACATTTCTAGAATAAAAAATACAAACAGAAAATCTTACAATGTCAACATAATATGAAGCTATATCCGTTTCGGTAGTTCAAAATCAATATGTCTTTTTTGTAAACTTTCCTTAATTTTGATCAACAGGTCGTATTGCTCGTCGTTCGGTGTGCAATTTTTGAGACACTTTGTACTTTTATGCTCTTGTCGGGCGTGTTCAGTCATACGACGAAAATTCGTGTCTTTGAAATCGCACAAAGAACAATAATGCGTGCAATAACCGGCGGTGTGATTGGCCATTAAATGTTGCTTCAAAACTTCTTTATTGACGCAGATTTCTTGACAGAAGTCGCACGTAATGGCAAATGACAAAGAAGGATTAGGAATTGCATCATCGGGCGATGAACAAGGAGAATTAAAGGGATGCGTCGAAGTTGAACTCATGGGACTGCATCGATCAGTTCCTTGAAAAGAGAGTACGGATATGTTTCAATAAAACGGGGAAATGCTTAACAGATTTATTAGAGGTGAATGGTAGAACTTCCAGGATATTTCCCCAATTTTTCGAGTTACGAAATGGAGAAGTAGTTATAAGCTACCGTTAACATTATTGAATACAGGAAGAATCTTTTCGTCAATCAACGAATCAATCGATGATATTCGACTATTATCTATTATCGGACTTGGTACTGCGACGACATGTGTGAAATTCGATGCAGCATTGTCGAAAAGATTACCACCCTAAAAATTATTTCCTGATGAAAGCGTACCACATTTCAGCATCTGCAATGATTTACTTGATCCAGTGAGTTAAAAGCCAGTTTTTGAGCAGGTTCGACTAAAACGTTGACCAATTCGTCCGCATCCTTACTAATACGATCGCTTTTGCGCTTTGTTAGAGTCTTGAACGCCGTCGACGCAGGACCAGATTCCTAAAAACGTTCGACCGTTACAGGTATGCACAAAGGCGAAAATTCATTGCGTAAATGAGCGTAAATGCGTAAAAAAAATCATGAGCGTAAAACACTATAATGTTTAAAGAAATCAACCAAAATATCATTCAACTTTCTACGAAATAAAATGATAGTGGCAAACAAACCTTGACTGAATTATTCTGCGAAAATTCTGCCACTGCATTCTCGTCATTTGAATTCACCAAACATAAATTATCGGCAAGGTAGCTATCTGCCCGTAATATAAGACTTTCATCACTAGTTATATCGACAGAACTTTGCTTTAACAGATGTTTGCTGAAAAAAAGCGCTACAACGACATGTAAAGAGAATATAAAACAAGTGAGCAAGTGAAACAAAGTAGAAAAAAGATTCTGCTGAATGACTCAAGGATAGAATATTCTTTCAGTATTAGAATAATGGCGACCACGATTTATTTTACACTGTTCTCGAATATAAAAACCCCAAAAAATCTCTAAAGAATAAATCAAAGTCATACAACTTGTGACAAAAAATTCGGCTATTTTCTATGTTGAAAAAATTTCGAAAGAAAAAAACGGATTTACGTGGTCATCAAGATTTGAAGCAAAAGGAGAACATTTTTGTACAGTACGGCGATGAGCAAGATGATGTGGAAATTTTTCGATGGGTTTCTGTACGATACGGGCCGACTGATACAGAGAAAAGTCGTGGTTAAGGCCTGTTACTGTTTTTTAAGCTTACTTTTTGATGTTTCCAACAATGCTTTTTATGTTCTGTAATTGTTGGAACAGATTTTCAACTTCTCCTGACTGTAGTCGTATGCTATGTCGATAGAATAACTCGACTAGAAGTTCCAAATGCGGTAATAGCTCGCCTCGAATGTCAAACTGAAGAATCCATTTTAAACGCAATAAAGAAAGGAAAAAATAAAATCAATTTTCTGAATGCCCATGACAGAAACAGTTTCAAAATATAGGCGTAGCCAGGAATACACAAATTTCGCAGAATTTTCAACATGCATAATTCGACCGAGCGAGAATCTGGTTGAACGCTAAAAATTATGTCTTTGAGCGTATATCTTTTATTTTTATTTTAATTCCACACTAAGCTTGCAAAAAATTGAATAGATTAGGCCAAGGATGCATGAAAGGGAGAAAAATCGGTTTTGCTACTTTTCCGACGTTGAAATCTTTCCATTTTGATCGAGACTTGAACCTTATACAGGATTTGGGGTCTTTTTAATGCATTTTAACTTTCTAAAACATTAAAATACCACTTTTTTCTATTTAAAATTCCTCTCCTATGGAATTTTTACGGATGGCGGTGGCCACGCCGAAATTTCTCTGATGTCGGTTTTTGGGGGGTTTTCATGATAAAGGGAAGAAAGAACAAATGAAATTACGCATGGGAAAAGCGCCAAAGCGAAGTTATGGGAAAAAATTTGCATAATTATTATGCAGTGTCAAAATTAGAGAGAATTCCTTTAAGACCCTTGGTACTATTTTAACTAAACAACTTCATTTGGAAGAGCCTCAACAGCGCTGCGCCCTTAGGGCGCAGCTGCTGTACCCTAAGCCTAAGCCTAAGGAAAATTTTAAAGGAAAAATTAATGTCTACTCGCCATACCTGTAAGACCTCCGACCAGTTAGGGGGGGGGTAAATCCGAAATTTTGGGGGGGGGGTAGGAAAAAGTCGAAATTTTTCCCAAAAAAGGCCAAAAAACATACACTTTTTTGAAAATTTTTTTTTTTTCCAAACTGGGGGGGGGGTTGGGGGGGAAATGATTTTGGGTATAGGGCTGGCCGAGTTGGGGGGGGGGTCCCCCCCCCAACCCCCGCCAAGTACAGGTATGCTACTCGCTAGTCACAGAAATCCATAAAAAAATTAATGTCTATTCTCTAGTCACAGAAATCATAATTATGCAAATTCTTTCCCATAACTTCGCTTTGGTGCTTTCCCCATGCATAATTTCATTTGTTCTTTCTTCCCTTCATCATGAAAACCCCCAAAAACCGGCGTCAGAGAAATTTCGGCGTGGCCACCGCCATCCGTCCAAAACGTTGAGCGAATAAGGGACAAGAAAATAAGTTCAATATGGAACTTAAAACCACCGTCTTGGCTGTAAAAGATAAATAGTAAGCTCACATCAATATGATCGGCCACAACCTGGTGTTCTTGAACGAAAATCTCGGAGCTCGGGCATTTAAAAGCACAGACTTTACAATTGTACGGTCGATAAAATGGGAAATGGCGTAGGAAAATGTGTTGCTTAAGCTTCTGAACAGGCACGCGGCTTCGGCACATGCAACAAGGCACGTCGTGTTGACTTATCATGACTATTTCGCTTGTTACCACGTGATAACGCTAAGTATTTTGCCGATGATGTCTTCGCTTGACTCCGCTACGCTACGGAGTACGGAGATTGACAACTTGTGTTAGCACAGTAATAAATGACTTTGTCGTTTATTGAGTATGAAGCATACCAACATGCCAATTTTTTGAAAAAAGACCTAAGCAACGACGACATATGTCCTACTGATACGTAGCTTGTTCATGACTTCACAAGAACAAACGGCTTAATGTAAAGCATTTTCCAATCATGAGACAATAATTACGGATTAAATTGACTTTAGTTAAAACGAACGTTTATTCGAAGCAAAAATGCGATGGAAATGTAAGTGCTAATTAATAGGATGCAGGATTAAACGCTTCGATGGCGCGACCAGTTCGGTTCAGCTGATTTGGCGCGAAGGCCAACTCGGCGCTGGTATTTGGGTCATGAGCAATGGAGTGCTATCAGCTCAAAGTTCATGGTTTTTCTAATTATTGGAGCAGCATGACTTGTGTGTACACAATAACTTAAGATCAAGCAGTTTGTTTTTATTGAAATTCTTCTAAAGTTCAAATCAGTTCCTATTTTATATTTTCCCAATTCTGCTAAACACCATTAAAGCCGGTTCACACGGCGACATTTTGCACAACATATACATGTCGCGACGTAAACGCAACATACGTATGTTAAGTAAAATCGTCAGGTGTGAACGAGCACGACATAAGCCCGACATATAAGCATACACCCGACATACAGTTTGCTTTTTCACTCAGCCGGCTATTTTAGCCGATATACAGTGCGACATTTGGTATTATTTGTGTGCTTGGTGCATATAATCGTGACAGGCGCAAAAAAACTCGTCATTCAAAAGTAGGAAAAGACCATGAATAGCAACAGACTTTCTTTTCGACATCGAAAAATAATACTGGGGTGGAAAATGTCGCAGTGTATGTCATATCATATGTCGCACATTATGTTACCTCGTGTGAACATCTCAAGGGTAATTTATACTTGCCGTTTTCGACGGAACGGAACGAAACCGATGGGCAACAGCTTGAAGCGTTCAGCCTGAAAATCCACTTTTGATCAGAATAGGTAACTGCAATTTTCTAGAAAAAGACCGACGGTAACGTCCAACCGAAGCGAACGGAACGAAAATTTTCTTTTCGTTTAACGTTGCGTTGATTTGCATTGCGTTCCAGTCCGTTTCGCCGAAAAAGGCAAGTATAAATGACCCTAATGTTGCGACATTTTGGGAAAAAGCATTTATGTTGCAACATGTATGTCGGGAGAAATGTCGCCGTGTGAACCGGGTTTAACACATTAGACTGAAAATTTATAAGCACACTCAAATTTCGCATAAATTCTAATTATCAAATGAATAAACAATTTCGGCGGCCGACCTTTGTCGTATTTACACCATGAAAAACGTATCCATGAGATAAAAACGGGTTCACACGAAGAGACGTATACATATAAACAGTTTTGCAAAAACAAAAATTAAGCAAAAAAATTTAAGAAATGACGCAAAAAATTGTTGAGTACAAAGAAAAAGCAAATGAAGTGAAGTTGTAAAATAACGGAGGAAACGCTGAACGATGAAGAAAAGAAAAATGAGAGCACGGAGAATGAAAATTTGGATGAACCTGTATTTTGATCAATTTTTATGTCTGTTTCCACCTCAAATTACGGTAAACTACTAGGCGTCTGCATTTGCATTTCGTTAGGTGAGATCCTTTGAAGATTCTTCGAGCAAACTTCGAGAACTTGAGTCTCGCTCAATAATCAAGCTCGAAAAATCAAAGGTGCTTTCACGTCGAAAAGTTTTTTTATTGCTGTACACTCATTCTCAAAACGAAGAATGATAAAAATCAAGATTGAAATGTCTTGATGACTCCCATAACCGATGTCATTTTGACTTCTGCGTTGATCAGACTTCACGAAATAAAAAACGGCCTTGCGCCGCAATTGCCGCGATCAAACATTGGAATAGACCGCAAATGGACATGATTGTAGCAAGTGAAAAAGTATGCATTTTGGGCTTGTCTTTTCTGATTTTAAAATGTTTACTGTGATTCACAAAAACTCGATTTTCTAGAGACTCCCTCCACCCCAGCGTTTTTTTATTTGTGCACGGACATTTGTGCCAATTGGCACAAGCACTGTTTTTTTTTCCACATTTGCACTATAATGTGGAAAAAAAATCTGGAATGTGGAAAAAATTTTTGAGGTCTTTCCACAAATGTGGAAGAAAAATTTTAGGTTTTCATATTGAAAAGATGCATTTTGGTGCATTCTAGAAGGTCCAAATCTCGAAATTTTCCGGCGCTTCGCGCCGGTTATAACTTTAATAATCATCATTATTCATTAAGTAGCTGAGGCGCGGCTTTTATCATGTCTACCTTTAATTATCACTTAATCTATAATAGTTTTCTTTTCATCATCTTAAACTTAGTATATCTCATGTTTTAATTGGTCATCTTCAATGTTTTATCATATTATTTAATGAAGATTCGCATTTTTTCATTTTAAGAAAGTCAAGTCTCTATGCTTTATGATGCGATTATTTCTTTGCTAACAAAAAATTAATTTAAAAGCTTCATGGAAATGTCTTTCGGAAATTTATACTCTTCTTACTCATATATTTTCGACCAAGTTCATGAGAGTTTACAAATAAATTACAGATTTTAAAATTTTTCAAGTAAAATTCTAGAAATTACGACTCTTGAACACAAAATTGGAATCTAATTCTTGAAATAAATGTTCGGAAAATTGATTTTCCAGCATCCCAGAATGACAATATACCCAAAAAATTTTTCCGGCGCTCCGCGCCGTAAAGATTACCATTTTTTTGGGCTTTCGCTTGTCATCATAGAGGACTTGACTATTGATTTTGCGTCTGTGAGCAATTTTAAGCTAAAAAACGAGGATTTTAAGACGAAAAAAAAATTTTTTCTTTTGAAAATTTTGGAAAAAAAATTTGACCCCTTCCCACATTTGTGGAAAAAAAACAGTGGGCACAAGAGGCCAAAAAAATTTGTTAAATGGCACAAAAAAATTTCTACTAGAAACATATACTGAAAACTGTGGAAAGATTTTTGCCCAAAAGTTTGATAAAAATATAAATTAAGGCTAAGTAACCGCATTAATTTTTTGTAAAAATCATGCCCTGCCCAGCCTTACCTACTTTTCAGCTAATCATGTCAGTGAGATAAAAAAAACTGTGCAAGAAAATAGTTCGCGGCGACTCAAAAAGAAATGAAATGCCGAGAAAATTAGGGCTCTAGAATTGATGATCAAATTGATTCAATTTTCGACTACGAATATCTATATAATATTTATTAACAATGTAAATACTAGAGGAAATAACGTGTAGAATTTTGTGGATTTTCGGTTCGAACATTGCACCAATTATATCGATTTTTCTGTTAGAATTAATCAAATACAGAAAGTAAGAATTTCAGTTTTAGATCCGAATCTGACTGAATGAACAGAGAATATTCAGAATTTCTTTTCGTTCATCAGTCATTGACAGCGTATGAAGTTTGCTGCAACAATACTGGTACACTGTTCGAGGAGGAATCGTTCGCTTCGGTATATATTCATTGAATTTTTGCATTTTCAGTCCTTGAAACGTCTAAAAATCAAGGAAATTTAATGTTTGATCAGCCAAAAATTTTGTGCCAATTGGCACAAACGCTCAAAATTTTTTGTGCCATTCCAAATTTTTTTGTGCAATTATACAAAAAACATGGTTTTTGGCACAAAAAAATTTGGAATGACACAAAAAAATTTGGGCATTTGTGCCAATTGGCACCAATTTTTTGACTGGTCGAAGGCTAAATTTCCTTGATTTTTAGTCTCTTTAGTGGCTGAAAACGCAAAATTTTTTCGGCGGTTCGCGTCGAATATTGGTTATACTTTTATTTGTTTAGAACCTGAGAGAATCGTATTCGAATAGTATATTTATATGATCGCAACAAACTCTTAGATCATCATTAAGTGTGAAAAATGAATAACACTGTTCATTCAGTGTATCGGAAACTGAAATTTTTATTTTCGTTCTTTGATTCAATCAGAAGAATTGACATTGTTTGTTGGCACAATTTTTCAACCAAAAATTTACGCGACGCGACTTTCGGCTTAGTTTTTTTAGGAGAAAGCAATTTATGGGCACCCTTAATTTAGTTACATCGGTGTCAAGAAGAAATTCGTAGTCTAAAATTAAGGGAAAATATCAAATGCCTGAATAATTCTATAAAAATATGCGAATCCTCACAGCATTAGATTCCTTTTCGAATCGTATAAACTGCTTTTTCGATCAGTTTTTCTTAGATAAATTAGAGTTGGCTTGGCACGATTTTTATGCAAATTAGTGCGGCGAATGTGTCTTTAGATATGTTTTTATCAAACTTCTGGCATGAAACTTTTTAAAGGTTTTCAGTATGTTTTTAGACTAGAAAAATTTTTTTGTACCATTAGCACAATTTTTTGGCCCTTTGTGCCAATTGTGAATCTTTTTGCTTTTTCCAAATACTTGGAATTTCCAAGTCTCCCAAGGGTCGACCTTTGCAGGTTCAATTTACACAAATAATTGTGAACACGTTTTTCCCATATCACACGCGTTTATATTTCGCTCTATTCTACATTTGACTGTTCACGCGTTTTTTGTGAGCTTTTGCTTTCGAAATTCCTCCTGAAAATTATACAAAAATTAGACCTAAAATTTGTACGCCTTTATTTTCATTTACTGGATTGCTTTTTTATAATTTCCGTGGAGAAATTCAGGAAAAAGTGCATAGTAAGCCGAAAGTTCAGAAAATGTTGTTGATTATTTTTGCAAAAAGTCATATTACCATGAGTGCTATTGACGACATAATAAAATCCGTTCGATGAAGATTTTTTGGTCGATTGATAAATCACTGCTTTGTTTCCCAACATGTTTAAAATAAGGATGCAATTCGATCATTAAGTTTTCGCGCAATAAGCGACATTAGTCTAAATCGCTCTTTAAATTTTATTGGTGGCGAATAAAAATTAATTTGCCCATTTTCGTAACAAGCATATTATTTTCTTTATCATCCGATGAGTCCTCCATTTGAAAAAACACCCCACAAAACGAAATAAATGAAAAGTATGGTCTTCGAAAAATTTCCCGACTATAAAACGACCGGGCTAAAACTTGAGCGATTTTCCAAGTAAATTTTTCAAGACATGGAAACCAGGTTGTGTAAATGAACCGATACTTGGAAAAATAGTGCTTTAACTTGAAAAAAAGGAAAAATGACTTGGAAATTCCAAGTCTTGGAGCTTGGAAAATTACGTTGCAAATGAAGTGAAACTTGGGAAAAAGCTGTTTTTCTAAGTCTTGAGACTTGGAACTTGGAAGACTTGAAAATTTTGAAACGAAATGAATCGAAACTTGGAAAATTCATTTTTTATAAGACTTGGGACTTGGAACTTGGATTTCCAAGTGCAAATGAATCGGTCCCGCCAGGGTTTTTTCACACAGCAACCAGATTTCGGGCTGTGCAACCAAATTTTTTCTGCCAAGTTGCACAGATTTACGATTTCCACTCATTTTAAGCGATTTCAACTTGGAACGGAAAAAATTTTCGTGTGCGGAAGAAATTCTGCGTAATTCCCGCACGATGGGGATGAACGGCGTGCTGAAAAAGCCATGTTTGACATTCAGAATATTGAAAATATTCAGCCTTAGTCCATGAAAAAATACTCGTTCATGAAACGTTGTTCTATCGAGAACGGTCAATTTATAACGGGACAAATTCGTTGCAGCACCAGTAATCTTTTGGTGAATGTCTTGGCGATATACTGGGTCTTTACTGGTAGAAATTTCGAGATGAAATAGTGGATTACTGGTGCTTTACTAGTTGATAAGTTTGGCGGCCATGACGCATTACTGGTGGATTACTGGTAACATACTTCAATAAAATATGTACGCATACTCAGGCCCTTAACTAGGGGGGGAATGGGGGGAATTCCCCCCGCCTGAAATGAAATCCGAAAAAATTTTTTAGCGTATCTGATCGAGCGCATGTATGTGAAAAAGTGACTACTGTTGGCACCTGTGAATTTTTTTTCATTTCCTTTATTGAATCATAAAAATGAAGGGTTAAAGGTACAAATATTATATTTTATAATAAAATTTGCATGTCTAACAGTGTAATACATTTGTTGAATATTGATTGAGTTTCATTTCGCTGTTTCCTACATAATATTACACTTTTTCTTGCTGTACGTACTTTATAATTTGCGTTGGATGTATAGTAGGGTTTGAAGTTTATGAAAAATTTGTTTCAACTTTTGAATCTAATACAATATGAAGCGTATCACTAGCTATTTTACATCTTCAAATTTAAACAACAAATGTCAATGTGTAGCATCAAATTCAGCTTCTTCACGTGAATCTAGTGCTGCGAATGATTCTCAAAAACCTTCAGAATCAGAATCAGTTCAGAATCAGTTAGTTAGAATAAAATTGTATCATCGTTCTAATGAGTTAAAATTTATTTAAATATTAATCCAGTTATAACACTAGCATCAACTACCCCTTCTACAGAATCGTCGATGCCAGCAGACCTTTCAGTAGCATCATCAGCAGGTTAGTTCGATTCAAACAATAAATGTTGATGAATTATAATATGAATTTTGATCTTGAGTTTTCTCAATTATGTATTTTAAATATAGCATTTTAAATAATTTTCGAGCACTAACAGTGCTAAAAATTGATTTTCAATCCGCTGAAGCAAATTTTTTAAGATCCGGATCCGCTGTTGTCAATGATTAACGGTCATAATCGGATCATTATTCATTTTGCAATATTAGAAAACACCAGAAATTTCCCGGCGCTTCCAGCCAGATTAAATAATTCTTTGCAATACTATTTTTCAACAAATAGTGCTTCCTGGAGAAAAAATTTCCAGTAAAGGAAAAAATGTTGGCGGTCCTCCTGTACGGAAAAGGCGAATTTTGGTCCATTTCAGAACGTCAAAATCTACTCCAACTTTTTTGCACCTTAAATTTTAAACATGAAGCCGAGTTTGAATTGAGAAGCATCACGGAACTAATTTTCAGAAATTTCAGGTTAAAATTGAAGTTTTTCAGATTTATGAAAGTTATGAGTATATATTCTAATTTGTAAGATGATTATGAAGGACGGGAACTCGAGTGCTATTAGGAAGAAACTTTGGTGCGAAAATACATAAAATATCATGGTTTTTTCAGTGTACAAAAAAAATTCTTCGTACAAAGACTTTTTGGCCGATCTTTGTACAGGTACAAACAGGCTTGTACAAAAAAACTGCAATGGTAGCAAAATTATACTTGAGAAACAGTAATTTTTCAACAGTATCACTCTTCAAACGATTTTTGGTAGGATCATAAATTTGACCAGCACCACTCAATAGCTGTTCATAGGGGACACTTTTCGCTGGTGCTAATTTAAGTTTGCTTTCTGCATGAAGCAATTGTCCAGAGACGTTTAAGATTTAAGTTCATGCTCTAATTTGGTTTTTGAGTTGCTAGGTTCATTTTTTTGGCTATCTTCAAAGAAAGCACATTACTTCTATTTTCATTATCTTCTTTTTATTTAGCCGCAAACTGCTTATATATTGCCATATGTTTCCTCTCCAAATGTTTTCTCTGACATCCAGTAGCACAACCTTTTCTGGATAACTGGATTCTGCATTTATTGCACTTTGCCTTTTCTTCATCATCTGGGGACACTGTGAAGTAGTCCCACACTCTGCTAGTTAAAGAAAAACTTAAATCCATAATTTCTGAAAAAAGTTTCCATTTCTATTCATTTCCTTTCTGATGAAACCAATATTAATCTAAGCATGAATACAATTTAATTAATGAAAATTATCAATTAGTACATGTGAACTATTTCAATAAACGAACACCTCAATCATTAATAATCTATTAATCTATTGACACCAATGAATATAAATTCATTTAATTCAATTTTAGACAAATTAGACATAGTACATATACTTATTGAAAGATCTGATCCGGATCCGCTCGGATCTGTTCCTCAAGATCCGGATCCGGATCCGCTGAACCAAATTTTTTTGGATCCGGATCCGCTGAACCAAATTTTCCAAGATCTGGATCCGCTGTCGCCAAAAAAGTCGATCCGGCCCATCCCTAGTGTTTTCATCTATGTCTTGATTTATCCACCACTCATTTATTTGTATTTATCCGTTTTTATTTTGAATTGATAACTTTTCCAAAAGCAATCAAAATGCACATTTTCAATTCTACTATTACCGTATTACTTGAACTGGTTTGTTTACACTTTACATGAAAAATAATAACTAAAATAGTATTGGTGCCTGAAGTTACAGAAAACTTCCATAAACAAAGACTGTATCAGTCTCAGTTGATGAAATGTGCTTCTGGCCAAATCGAGACACGCATCAGAAATTAAATACCCGCTAATGTTTATACACATGAAACATGATAGAACATCAACCTTTAAGTATATTTATTTGGAAAATTCCAGTTGAAAACCAGAAAGAATTATGATTTTTCTACATTTAAAAATAGATCACATCTCAGTATGCTTCAAACTTAAATGCACACCTATAATCGTCTTTTTGGTGAAAGCTAAAAATAGCTTTCGCTATGGTTCTCAAAAGGAACCATAAGCATAACGAACTATAAGATATTTTGTCAAAAAAACTCTTCACATGGACTGTCATTTGCCTGAACTCAGCCTGCTCAATGCTCACCTTTCCCAAGTAGGAAACCGAAAAAAAATTTAAAAAGAAAACA
This sequence comes from Romanomermis culicivorax, assembly GCA_963922205.1. Classification (NCBI taxonomy): domain Eukaryota; kingdom Metazoa; phylum Nematoda; class Enoplea; order Mermithida; family Mermithidae; genus Romanomermis; species Romanomermis culicivorax. The sequence goes on along the minus strand of CAWUHX010000060.1, from coordinate 1,182,570 downwards.
AAAGTCACACAAAAACTGCGCAAATTCCTTCTATCTGAAAATTGATGGTCCTAATCTTTCCGATTTGATGACATTATAGTATGCATCTTGAAACGCGTCTAAACTAAAACCTACAAAGCAAGTATCAGTTCATATTTAACTAGAAGTATTCAGTAGCTGAAATTCTCAGTGGCTGGACGGTCACAATAAAAGCCCATTCCTCCTTTCTGGTCTTTTTTCGTTACACAACTTTTAGGCGAGAAAACAACTAAATGCTTTTCGATTCATTAATGTTCATGAGGATGGCGGACGTCCGTATTTTTGTTAAGGAGAAAAACGCAAAGCAGAATGAAGGCCAAAACTACGGACATTGTATTGATTACTTGCGTATAAATAGTATGCGTGTATTTTATTGAAGTATGTTACCAGTAATCCACCAGTAATGCGTCATGGCCGCCAAACTTATCAACTAGTAAAGCACCAGTAATCCACTATTTCATCTCGAAATTTCTACCAGTAAAGACCCAGTATATCGCCAAGACATTCACCAAAAGATTACTGGTGCTGCAACGAATTTGTCCCGTACTGTATAAATTTTTTACTTAGACACGACCTATGCACATTGCTTATATCTGGACGTTTTTCTGATTTGAAAAATCATACCTATCTATGGAATAAGTGTTCCAGACTCCAGAGACTCATTTACCAGCATTCTAGAGCGTCAAAATTCAAGGAAATTTTCCGGCGCTACGTGCAAGAAGGAAAGATACATCTGCTACAATCCATAGCCATACCTGTACTGAGTACCACTCGGTACCAGATGAGGGTTTACCATACTTTACCATATGGGTCACGGGCGGTCACTTGCGTCAAATCAAGCTTTGTGTTAGGATTAATTAGATTGAATGAGTGACTAACACTACTCAAAAATACAGGATGTCTAGCAACCTGGGAAACCCGGAAAAGTCACAAAAAAGAAAGGTATACCTAGAAAATGTAGAAAAGTCAAAAAATTTAATTTTGAAAAACCGATGGACACCCTGAAAATAGCCATTATCGTCAATAGTTTGATGCTATCTTTTTACCACGTTTTAAAATTGTGTAGACTATGAAACAAGTTGGTAAATTAATCCTGATTGCATCGTCTCTATTTTCTATGAGAAAAATTTATCACCAATTGGTTTCGTACACTAATTCAGCTTTACAAACCGTGAATAAGATTTGAGAACCATGAACTCTCTGGTTGACGGGCATTAAATTAACCGATAGAGTTTTTCCAGGTGTGTCCATAAAGTTTTAATCTCTGGCTGATCGCTGAATGTAAGCGGCCGAATTTTTTGAAGTTTGTCGTTTTTATGCTTGAGATCGCTTGAATATCATCGGTTTTCGTGTGATCTTATCTACATCTGACCTGTGAATCTTAAATTTTCATTTCTCTCTAATTTTTGGTAAATTAGTAACCCCAGAAACATCAGAGCGTTTGAAAAGCAGAAATAAACCATCAGTAGACGAAAAAATGAGTTTGAAAATTTGGCGAAAAAAATGTTGACCTCTATCGCTTACCTGTAGTCGGTTGGGACTGTGGGGAGGGTCGCTCCAACTTTTGGAATCCCACCAATCCTGGTATATCCTTCAAATCTCTCTACTCCAAAAAATTGGACAAAAAAGCCTTTTTTAAGTTTTTTCCTTAACCTACAACGGGTCAAACCTGTTAGAGGTATATGCTCATTCGCCAATTATATGCATCCGTGCTCGCTCGGCCCTCCGCCGTGCATTTTGTCTACAAATCAAAGCTGAAGAATGATTTGCGGATATATTTTATCAATTATCCGGTTCATAATCTCGTTTCTCCTTTTCAGGTGTAGTCGATCTGAGCTGCAGCTTGTTTACTGGCATTTCCTCTACGACAATGATGACTGAAGAAATGAACGAAGTTTATCAGTCTCCGCTGTCGGGTCGATACGCGAGTCAATTCATGAAAGAATTATTCTCTGAACATACCAAAGTCATGACATGGCGGAAGCTTTGGATTTGGTTGTTGGAATCCGAAATGAAATTAGGAATTTCGGCTATTACGCGCGAAAAAGTCAATGAATTGAAAGCTAATGTTGATAAAATCGATTGGAAGTATATTAGAAATGAAGAACGTCTGTTGAGGCATGATGTCATGGCGCACATTCACGGGTGGGTGAAAATTACCGGTTTGACTGATTGGTATGAAAACTAGCTGTGCGGAAGCAGTATAAAAAAGAAAATGTTTGCATGAATTAGAATAGAATAAGAATTATATGTTTCAAAATAGAAATGTCTCTTGATAGATTAAGTGAGACGTTGGTTATAGCCATACCAGGAGAATAGACTTAACTGGATGCAACACGGTACCAGATGGGGCGACTTCGGTATCAGACGCCTCGATTCTGAGAATCAGTTTTTTTTGTTTGTGAACCAATTTTAGACGCAAAAACGGGATCGAGGACTTGAAGATCATCAGCATCAACCACTAAAAACTAGATGATCAACCAACCAACCAACTTATCAGGGAACAATCCAGCAATCAATCAAGGAAATAGGGAATTAATTAACCAACAAATCAGGGAACCAGCCAACCAAAAATGAAATCGATGAACCAACCAACCTGAAAAAAAGGGGTCAACTAAGCACTGGTTGCTTCAACGAACCAACCAGCGAATCAAGGAATCAACCATCCAGAGAATCAGTCAGCCACTAACCAGGTGATCAATCAACCAACCAACCACTGAATCGGGGAATCCACCAAACAACCCGGGAATTAACTGACTAATCAGAAAATCAACGAAACAATCAAGCAGGAAATCAAACCGGGTAATCAAAAAACCATTTAACCAGGAATGAACAAACAACCACTGAATCAAGAAATCGACCAACCAATCCGCTAATCAACGTATCGACCAACCATGAAATCATACATGTAACGGGACCTCGAAGTCTGGGGATGGAGTAGGGCGACTTTTTTGGGGCCGGGGGTCGCTGATTCCTCAAAATTTTAGGGGAGGATTATCCGAAGAAAAAAATCGATTTTTTAAACAGAAAAGTCCGGAAAACGGTTAAAAAAATTGTGATTTGTGTCTTGAAAAACTAAAAAATGTATTCATGGCACGAAGCGCTGAGACAATTGATGTTTTTGACAATTTTTTGTTCAACAATTGAAATTTTTCGTCAAATAATTTACATTTTCCAGTATTTTTCCGACCGAAAGTATGGGGGTCCCTTTGACTTCCAGATGTATGGCTAGCCATAGGACTGGAAAATCTTGGGAGGTCGCCCAATGTAGACCGAATGGCCGACGATTTCTGGGGAGGGGGTTCCTATAGCACTTCCCCCCAATTGCATGTACATATCCATGAAATCAACCGACCGATCTCGGAATCAACTAACATTCTCTGACTTTCCAGGCAGAATTCTTTCGCCTGACTTTCTAGGCTTTTCAGGTTTGCTGAGTAAACTATGTCATGAAAAGTGTGTAGACTCTCAAATAAGCTTGAAAATCAACTTTAATTGCATTTTATCTATTTTCTACTAGATAAATGTACTAAACATTTATCCCTACCTTTATTTGGCTTGACAACTACCAAAACAATTGGGGAACCAACCAACTTTTTGTATTGGCTGATAAAAGATGAACCGATAGGCTTTGTCCAGGTACAGTTATATCCGGCAATGGCAGCAATGGAGTATAATAAATACGCTTCTTTTTGACATTCCTGTAATTAGGAAGGACCGCCCCCACAGTTGGTCGAACCATATACCCAAATGTTGGAACCCTGAACTCAGAAAAATTTGGGAAAAGTAACTTTTTGACCTTTTTTGGGAAAATTTCCGAAATTTTCGACTTTTTGGCGATTTTTGGGAACCCCCCTCAAAATTTGATGAAATTTGGTACCCCACCCTAAAAAATGTTGTTCCCCCCAACTGGTCGGACCTCTTACAGGTATGTTTTTTGGTAATATTTTCAGTTTTCCCCCTCATACACTGTCAGTTTAAATTAAACAAGTTTCTTATCAAGTCATCGTAGAACTTTTTTCGTTTTTCATATGTTGGATAATCGCAGAATACGGTCCAGCAAATTGAGATATATTCAAGAAACTTAATATACCAAACAACATGACTGACAGTCACTCGTCTATCCATCCTTAAATTTGTTCTAGATGAATGTAAGTTTCAAAGTGTAGCAAGTTAACTTATGCATAAACATATAGTATGGCATATTTTTTCCATTAATATAATCAAGTTTTGAATTTTTTCCGACATCCTTAATTGTGGTTTGTCCCAGCATCACTTTTCATCGAAACTTGATTTTTCTGATCCCCATTAGATTTCAAAAAGAATGTCCGAACGCTGGCGGTCTATTGCATTTGGGCGCCACGTCAGCTTTCGTCCAAGATAATACCGACCTGATTTTGATGCGCGATGCCTGGGATCACATTAACGTTAAGATTGTCGTTTGTCTAAGCCGGCTGGCCGATTTCGCTCAACGTTACAAGGCCACGCCCACTTTAGGGTATACCCATTACCAGCCGGCCAGTTTAGTTACCGTCGGTAAAAGAGCAGCGTTGTGGGCCGAAGATTTCTTATTAGTGTTGAAACAAGCGGAACATGTCCGGAGAAATATGAAATTTAGAGGCGTAAAAGGCGCGACGGGTATGTGTTCTACAATGTTTGTAGCTGAAAAATTAATCTTTCTATTCAAGAAGAATTTTATTGACAAAAAAACAGCATTGTGATGTGCGTCGGATATTCGGATATCCGGACGGATATTTTGAAAAACGGATATCCGGATGTGAAAAAACATCCGGATATTTTCACTGTTCGAAAAAGATGTAAAGGTTATTGAGAAGTTAGGTCCTACATTATTACACAAAGTTTCAACATCAAAACAACAAAAGGTTCAAATTATATAAGTGTACATACTGTTCATCTACTATTCACTACAGTTCATATACTATTCACTGCATCATATGCTACTCACTGCAGGTTTTTTTTAGCATGAGTCCCATTAGCATTCGTACCACGCTAAATTCGCATCCTATTTCGATAAACGTTTACATCTTTTCATTGTATATGGAACTATTTGTGAAAACGGCGATTTTTGATTTTTCACCACAATTTTGTGATATTCTTAACTTTCTTCTCGCACTTTTGTTGAAAATTCTCACTTACAGCCATTAGCACCGTGCTAAAAAACACTGCTATATACGTTACATGAAATTTGGCATACTAAACCAATCTTAAACAGAGTGAGAATCCTACTGTAAAAGCTTTGTGTAAACGACTTTAACAGTGATTGATGCAATCCGTCTTCGATTAAGAAGCATAAAAAAGATTATATAAGTTCTGTTTACTTTGCAATGCAAAGAACATTTGACAAATAATGTCCAAAATGTGGTTTAAAAGTAACTTTTCCTGAAAAGTAGCCAAGTTCTTAGAAGTCAGTTTTTACCGGAGCTGTCGCATCGAACGATTCCAGAGTAAAATCCAGACCGAACAAATACAAGATCTGGATTCAACTCCAATATGTGGCTGGATCTGCGTAAATTCAAAAGATACGTAGCAAAAGCAGATCAATATTTTAGAATCTATCCACGGAAAAGCTTTTTTACTTTTCACTAAAAACGAGAAGAAAAAAATCTGAAAAGCTATACTTTTCCTGCAGTATTTCCTGTGATATTGCAGTTTAAAAAAAGTAACATTACTTTTATAACAATCACGGTTAACGTAAATATAAAAGAAAAGTTATTGCACCTATTGAATATTATTATATGTAGTATTGTAGTTGACCCAGTGTATTATTACTTATGTGACTTATTTTTACCCATGTGGAAATAACATTAAAAATATCCAGATATCCGAAGGTGCAAAAAACACGGATGTCCGGATATGAAAATTTTTTCGGCGCACATCACTAATTCTCGAGATATAATGGCCCGCTTTTTAATGAATGAAAAAAAACTAATCATCATCTGGAAAATTCCTCTGGTTTAAAACTTCCGAAGAAACTACAGCTGCAAGCGAGTCATTTCCTAGTGATCACTATTTTTTCAATGATTTATTTTGTTTTATTGTACTTCATGACTTCCTTTTTTATTTTTCACAGGTACACAGTCTTCTTTTTTAACTTTATTCAACGGCGACAAGCAAAAAGTTGAACAATTGAATCTGGAGGTTACAAAATTGGCCGGATTCGGCGAACTAGTTACGGGTGGCTCTTTTGAAGTTACTGGCCAAACTTACCCTCGTTTGCAAGATTGTGTTGTTCTACAACCGTTGGCTTTGCTGGCTTCTGCAATACATAAAATCGCTTTGGACATTCGCGTTCTTCAGGTTGAGTGAAACGGCTAAAAAATATAAAGTTTTTTCAGTGTTTATACAGGGTGTCACGAAATGATAGCCCTCCAAAAATCGACTTATAGATGCGATAGGGAAAATTTAAGACACGATTTCTGAGAGGCTCGACCTTCCCTATGATAAGTTGTAAATTAATCATATCTCAAAATGAGATATTTTGGGCCGTTTCGTGCGCTGAGTTTCATGGTATCATTGGTTTTGCTTGACAATGAAGATTCAAGCGGCTACAGTATATATGCCAAAGTTTGAAAATTTAGGATTTTTTGGAATTTTTTAGTGGTCTTGTTAGCGAAAAAATATTTCAGGATTGGATTAATCTAATTCGATAAATAAATATTCACTTTACACAGGAGAAGATGTGTTATCTTTTGCTATAACATTTACTGTTATTGCATTATTTATGAGCACTCCAAACCACCTCTCCATCGGATGCCGCTGAATTTTATTTTCTTATGCTATACATAGCTAATAGATTCTTACAGTATTGGAAAAATTTTCATCGAGATTTGTATGCGGTTTGGGGAGCTGCACAGCTCTGAGGAAAGCATACTCATGGGGAATCACCCAGAAGTCACTGCATTTTCTAGATAGTGCTTGTCTACCCCTTGTGATACATTTATTCTGTACTATAGAATTATCAAATAACTAACAAAATATAGTTTGATGTACTAATTGTTTCACAAATGAACATTTTACACTATGCAAAGGAGTTTAAACTGTCGAAAATGAGTAGAAAAAAAGAAAAATCCTGTTTAGGGACACTCCTGAGCACCTTCCTCTATGATGCTGCAGAATTTTATCTCTTTGTACTTTAGTTCTTCACACATTCCTACAGTAGCTGTGAACGTAGCATCGTCATTATCGCGCACCGTTATTGGAGCGGTAGAGATTTGCACACACTGAACAGTACTTCAAACGTTTTTTGAACCAGGATAAAAACCCGATTAAAGTTCAGGGAATACAGGATGCTTGTTTACCTAATACATAAGAAGAAAAAATGTAGCTCGAAGTCTTGATAAATTTTCATTAATCTAGGTCATACATGTAACGGAGCTCCGAGGTCTGGGGGGGTCAGTAATTCCCAAAATTTTGGGGGGAGGGGTCCCTGAAGGAAAAAAAATTCGGCTTTTTTCATGAAAAATGTCCGAAAAACGGTTTAAAAAGTTGTAATTTTTGTCCAAAAAATTATAAAATATGTACTTATGACGCGAAGCGCCGAGAAAATTGACGTTTTTGACCATTTTTTGTCATGAAAAAAATGGCATTTTTCATGAAAAAAATGACATTTTCAGTATTTTTCTGACTAAAACTACGGTGGTCCCTAGGGCTACCATATGGCTAGCCATAGGATTGGAAAATCATGGGGGGTGTCGCCCAATGGCTAGCCATATGGTCGACGATTTCTGGGGGGGGGGGTCCCATAGCACTTCCCCCCCAATTACATGTGTGATTTAGGTTTGATTTTTGCTCAACGAAATGTCTCAAATGAAAAATAGAAATTTCGAAAATTTCCAAAAAGTTTCAGAAATCGAGTGATTATTTGAAATTTGTTTACAGGAAAATGGAAAGAGTTATTCGGATGCTCTTTGTTGTATTGGAAAGGCGCTGCAATCTACTATCATTTGGTCTATTTTCGTCTGGCTGACTTCACGTGGTGTTAAACAGGGTATCTCCAACTATAGAGCACTTTCTCACAGCTTTTAAAAGAGGCTAGAGTCAGACAGGCGACATTTATTTTGTAACATTAAACTCACTGCTTCGATTTTTTCAGTCAAATTACTGAAGAGAGGAATTTTTGTTGCATCTCTTTTGGGACATCCTGTTGCACAACCATTGTAAATGAATCGCTGAAATTTTACCTGTGATTCGACTCAGATTTTTTCTTTTTATTCGTCTCTGATTGAAATTTTATCTCAATGTGTTGGACGTTATTGGCTACAGAAATGGAGAAAAAAATTCTGCGGCATCCTATTGGAAGGTGCCCAAGTAAGGCTCAAAATGACTTTCGGTTTATTTCGATTTCATTTTTAACACCTAAAAATATCATGAAAAGTGTAAAGTAAGGGATCGAAATTTTTTTCATACATGACTATAGAGCATTGTCTTCTGCATGTAATGAATATTTGACTACTGAGTAACGCCTTTTTTTAGCTGCTATTTCGAAACACGTAAACAAACTGAAAAATGTCAACAAATGTAAAAACTTTAAACTTGGAGGTGCAGGTATGCGAATTTTGACTTTTATGCGAAATGAACCCTGCCACCGTAGTCGGCGTGTAAAACTACTCAAAATGTCTACCTTTCAGATATTATAAATTTTCAACTTATCATAGGTGAATAGAACATAAGGTCGAATCTCTCCTAAATCGTGCCTCAAAAATAGTGCCTAGTAGAGCATTCGACTCTGCGTCGGACAATGTGTAAACTAAAAATCATTATGCAATAAAACCATAAAAACGTGACAACAAAGTCAATCAGCCAGAAAATGTAGTTTTCGTTTAATTTTACTGGCTATCAAAGCTCAAGCTCTTTCAAAAGTAAAGCAATTGATTTCCGGGGCAACGATCTTTGGCCTGACAATTGTCCAGCTTTGAACCTGACCAAAAATCTCTGTCAAATTGTTAAAGACAAGTTTGAAAGGCTCATGCACGTGGAATCCGGAATTTTCCGCTATTTTTGTGAAATGTTATCAAAAAATTTGAATACGGTATTGAATGAACTAGAATATAATGCGGCATTATTCGAAAGTTCGCTGTGATCAATGACTGAACGTGTAAGACATGTTTACGACCTCGATGTTGATAGTACAAACTTTTGAATTAATTCAAATTTGTTAAAATTTGGACTATATTTAATTTTTTGAACAATGTTATTTTAACGCGTGGGGACTGTATTGGGAAAAAATCATCATTTGACGCAGAATTGAATGCCCTACATGCCACTGATTTTGAATTTTCTCTATTGCAATCGTAAGTCAATATTGGAGGGGGCTCTAATTTCGTGATACCCTGTACAACAGATTACTTGTCTAAATAAAAAGGGTTTCAAAATGAAAAATTTACTTATCTATGATTTTTCGCTCCGATAAATCATTTGACAATTATGTGTTTTAGTCGCACGGTGAATTACAAGAACCCTTCGAAGAAAGTCAAGTAGGCTCGTCGGCCATGCCTTACAAACGAAATCCGATGCGTTGCGAACGTTGTTGCGGTTTAGCTCGTTATTTACTATTTTTGACCTATAATACGTATGATACGGCAGCAGTTCAAGGTTAAATAAATATTACTTGAAGTTAAAAGTCCAACACTTTTTTGCAACTTATTACACAAATAATGCATCGTAGACAGATTTGAAAAAATTTGTGCTATATATATGGTTTTGTATCAGCTATTATATCTTCTATTTCCATAGGACTAGAAAGAACTTTGGATGATAGTTCGAACCGCCGTATGGTCATTCCTGAGGCATTCTTAACGGCCGACGGCTTACTCAATGCGTTTCAAAATATCATAGAAGGCTTAATCGTGAAAAACGATCGAATTCAGAAAAATGTGGCCGAAGAATTACCGTTTTTAGCTCTAGAAACGATCATGATGGAGCTAAGTTGTTTAGGTAAGCTCCAGATTTATGAGTATAGTTATTTGAAAAGTGACTGGCGTCTATTTGTAAATCTATCTAGGCAAGATCAGTTACTGAACTGGGAACGCTTAATGTGACTTTTATTACAAAATGAGCAAATTTATTCTATGAACTCATATTGTCAAGAACCTGTTACGAGATTTAGTTGACTTACAGTATAACTAAAATGAAGTTTTTGTGGTCGAAACATGCGCTATGCATTAACTTTCTCTGCATAACATTCAGAAATTATGGAAGGAAAAGGGATTAAAGATGGATAGGGTAAAATTCATAAAGGAAGTTGAAAATGTTTCTAAGGAAAACAGAAGAAATTAATGACAAGGAAGATTGTCATGCCTCATACACATACATGTAATTGGGGGGTGTGCTATGGGAACCCCCGTCAGAAATCGTCGACCATATGGCTAGCCATATGGTAGTCGTAGGAACCCCCCTACTTTTGGTCGGGAAAATACTGAAAAATGTCAGTTTTTTGATGAAAAATGTAAATTTTCTTGGGCGCTTCGCGCCATGAATATATTTTTTCGGCCTAAATTTTTTTCCTTGACCCCTTCCGCCAAAATTTTGAGAATTACCGACCCCCGGCCAAGAAAAAGTCGTCCGACCCCCCCCCCCCTCCAGACCTCTGCGTCCCGTTACATTTATGCTCATACATAATTAAAATTTCAGCCTTTTATTGTTGAGCGTTTGTGACGTCCTGACATTGAGAAATTTTCATTTAAGCGGTCAGAATTTTAATTTTTCATCATTGGTGCTTTGAATTTTCGAAGGCTTCTCTGAGTTATCAAAATCTATGAAAGTTCTCGCGGCTTCATCTCCAGTGAAACATATCTAACATAGCCTATAAGTATTTTTTCTACACTGCATTTATTCCTAGGCGTTAGTCGTCAAGAGGCGCACGAGAAAATACGCGTCATTTCTCTACAAGCTCAGGATCGTAAGGAGCGAGGCGAAAAAGTTGATCTCAAATCAATGTTGTTGAATGATCAATTTTTCAATCCAATCAAAAATCGCTTGGACGAATTGACGTCGCCGCTAAAATTGACAGGTTTGTGTGTCGATCAAGTGGAAAGTTTTATCGAAAAATGCGTCGAACCGATTTTAACCACTTACGGTGATAAATTATTACACGTAGAAAAATCTAAATTGCACGTTTAAAAAGCCATATTGCTTATAATCGTAGGAGTTGATAGTGATACGCTATTGGTCAAAAACTTTGAAACTAAAAGTTATGTTCATACGGCATACTGGCTTTGATATTATAGTCTATTTTTCCAAATGAGCCTTTTGAAGGAAAAAGATATTCATGAAAATAAGAAACAACCGGCGTGCGTGGCTCTTTTTCCTCTCAAAATGACCAGCAGTTTGGTTTTAACTAGAACCTGAAAAACGAAAATATTGACTTGCGGTGCATGGTCCTTACCTGTTTAGGGATTTTGTTCAATTTTTTGTATCCCAAGGCTCATTTGAAAATGAATGTAGTGTGATAAAATACGCACTTTCTAGTAGACTTCGTAAATTATTTTTCGCTATTTTCCGATTAACCTGTCCCGATCTATATCCCTACATTTACGTGACCTTATTGGGCGTTTCGCGATTTGGCGTGAAAATTACGCAAATATGAAATTTTAGATTTTCACAATAAAGTCTTATTTTTGTACAACGTGTCCCACCCACAGGAACCGGTTTTAGATGGGCGACAAAAATATTGAACTTCTCTGTTCGATAGACTTCAAAAGGTAAGCGTAATTTTTTGGTTGCAAACATAAGTATTTTGCGTTTTTCACAAACCGGAGTTGGACGTTGAGGATCGTATGTTACCATGTTGGTGCATGAAGATTTGCCCAGTTTAGAATATGTTTTTTTCGTGTCATGAGCGCAAAGACGTCAGGAAATTGAGGGCATTGACTCATTTCCAAGATTTTTGATTTTCTAATTTGCCACTTTAATTCAAAAAGCGTAAATTTCATGTTCTTAATTAATCACGCTTTCTATTTCTCTTTACTTCCTTAATTTTATCTTTACTCCGCTTGCGTGTGCCAAACTACGATCAGCGTGCTATTCCGCCGTCTGTATGTAGAATACTGCGTAATAATGAAGCACTTGAAATGATGTCTTGATCAGAATGTGATCTTCTATCAAACGGCAAGCATATAATTGGGCGGAGTAGCGCTAGAAATTCCACTTGAATCGTCGATCATACGGCCGACCCCAGCATTTGTCAGTCACATGGCTATTTTAATGCCAGGATATATACATACGACCCGACTGCCCCATAGGGACGTGTATGGGGGGTATTGCCCTACCTAAAGTCCTAGAAATTGATTACGGGTTGCCTAATTTTGAGACAAAATGACGTGTCTAATGGAAATTTGGTTACATTACCCTCGCAAATTTTCAACGTCACCTCTAACTGAGAAGTCTGACCTTGGGGACCTCTGCATACGACTACATTCTTTTGAATGTGAGAAACGGAAGGATTGCAATTTTTCTATTTCGCGCCATAGTTTACTGAATTTTTTTACAAGTATTTACATCTTATCTGCCAGAACATTCCGCATTGAATCAGCTTCAACTTGAACATGTTAACAACGTATCCATAATCGATGCTAAACAGGCAGCCAAAAAAACTGAAAAGTGATTGATTTCCACTTGTTGAGAGTGGCCAAAGCAGCCACGTCAACTACGAATTGCTGCAAAAAGAGAGCGCCTTTCCCGTTGCTCAGTTGGTTAGAGCGTGCGGACGGTAGCCGCAAGGTCCTGGGTTAAAGTCCCAGACCGATCCTAACTTTTACTCAAGCTCCGAGTAGCGGGAAAAGGTTGCCGCAACACACTACTGTAAGGGGAAAATAGCATTTTCAAAGATAATGCGGAGAACAACAAATTTGCATTAGTTCATCAAATTTAGATAATTCAGCTTTTCCATTAACGAGCGAGTTTTCTGAAATTGATGTCTTAAACAGAAGTTATTGAGTAAAAGGCTTGTGAGCTCTCCTTTATGTGGGTTGTATTATGAGGGTGAAAAATTCAGTGGAGCATGTAAATAAAACTTACGTCTGCAAGGTCTTGGTCCTCATTTTCTAGGAGAGCACAAAACTCCACATTTTGATGACACCAGGTTGCCTTTTTTACAAAGTGTAACTTGAACATCATTTTCGGGTACTAGAATATAGTTCACGTTCTTCTCTGTTTACATTCATACGAAAGGATGACGTGACGTAATCTCTGTTCGATTTCTCGATTACGTTTTTTCGACATTTTGTTCTAAAACGGGTAAATCCAACGATTTCGGTTCGCTAAAAATTATGAAAAGCGACGATTTATATCTAAGGAATGATTCTGTGAACGATCTTTACCCGAAAGCCTTGCTACCACAAACCACTTTACACCCACCGACCGAAAATTATCGCATAGTCAGCTTTTTGAACGACTTTCGAGGATTTTGGACTTTGTTCTGCGGTTTAGTCGAAAGTGCCGTCTATTTGCCTAAATTATGCTTTATCGGACTTGTCGTCGGATTCTTAGCCGGTCTCATTTACCCCCAGAATCGATCACGTAAGTTTTTAAAGTCAACTTTTCCGGTATTTTTCCCCTTGATTTTCATTTTTCTTGGTTTCTTCCATGCCTTCGTTATATTTTTTCTCTGTTCTTTCATTTGGTCGGCTTGCGTTTCAATTTTTTTTGTTTCCTTCCTGTCTTTTTGGTTACTTCCCTGAAATTTTTATTTTTTTAGTTTTTAATCTTATATATATTCTGTGAAAAATTTTGCTTCTCGATTTCTTGAATATTATTGTTCTCCTCTTTTTTGGTTTCGTTTTTCGTGTTTTTCGTTACTGTTCATATTGGAATCCAAATTTTCAATGATTCCTCTGAATATCCTTGCTTTTTCAACTTCCTCGTTTTTTATTTTTTTTTCTCGTTCATCTTTTCCCTTGTTTGATTGGAGGATGTGTCGCTTTTCTTTGTGTGTCATTTCTCCCTCTTCTGATTTTTAATTTTCATAGTTTTTAGTTACATGATAAATTCTTAAATTCAAGTTAGTCCTATGTTGGTCTCCTTTTTCCTTCAGTCGAAGATTTGGAAGATCTGCGAGAAGCTACTGTTTTAATAACCGGAGCGTCGATGGGCGTCGGTGAACATTTGGCCTATTTGTTCGCATCGCGAGGAGTCAAGCTGTTTTTGACTTCTCGATCGGAAAAACGGTTGAGAGAAGTGGCGGCGCATTGTGAGCGTTTAGGCGCATCGAAAGTTTACTACGAAATGGCTAATATGGTCAACACGACGAATATCGAAGAAATTACAAAAGTGAGGTGTTAGTACTCTAAACAAAAGATGAAGCACTTTCGTTTTAACTGAAAATATAGTTATTATTTTCCAGTATTGCTTTTTAAATATTTTCCTGGGTTCTTGAAAAGTTACATGCTTTTTTCGTCCGTTTCATGAAGTTTTAAAAGTTATCTCGGTAATCAGAATACCATGCATTATACTAGAGTATAATGTACAATTTTTAGGCAGCGAGCACCAAATTCAACAATCGATTAGATTTTCTGATATTAAATCACGCCCTACCTACAAGAGCCAGTTTTTGGCACGGCAAAAATCAAGACGTTGACGATTTGAATCTTTTCCTGCAAGTGAATTTCGTTTCCTATGCTCAATTGACGTCAAGTTTTTTACCTGTTTTGAAAGTTAGTCGTGGCCGAGTCGTAGCCATATCTAGTATACTTGGTGAGATTTCAATTTTACACAAACCGTTGTACACTGTGTGAGAAAGCTTCAGTAAAAGCCTTTGCTCAGAAAAAAGTGCTTTTTACAATCAACTTTTTTCCTCAAAATAAGGCGCGCTTTTGTAGCGTTTGAATATTATCTTCTCTAATTCTATATTAACACTGAGCATTGTCTAATACTCAAAACTCATCAACAATATGTGTCCTTAAAAATTTGTAGTTTTTATTGGATTTATCACTGATAATTTTTGATCTGTTTAGACTTTTTTCATAAAATTCCTCTAAATTGAAAAATGATGATAATTAGTACTGTAGTCAAACTCTTTTACATTAAGCTTTTATCACTAAAATTTGTATCTTAAAAACGTGTCAAGTGGAATAACTTCACAGTCCTACGTAGCACTGTTTTTTTTTGTACTCGACCCGTTTGTACTGGTACCAACGACGGTCTAAAATTTGTTTGTACTTCATTGGTTACACTAACGAGGCCCAAATTTTTGTTTGTACACTCAGCCGAAGAGTCTGTGAAGTACAAAAAAATACTATGCTACGTAGAATATGGGCATAAAAATATAAAAAGTATTTGCTTCTCAGTGTCATTATTTAAACTGACTAAGTTAATCTTCGATGAGGGCGAGCTTGTTTATCTCTCGATAAAACAGATGAGATAATGCTATTTATTTTGAAAGGATCGATGTAGCAAACCCGTGGAAGTAAGTCAACCCAGATAAACTAATAGAACTCATTACTGTAACAAATGAAAAAAATTCATGGTTCATGAGCGGTAAACGGAACAGCTGAAAGTTTCTCCCCGTAGCCTCGTTGAATGTCAAATTTTTTCGAGCGACATTAAGATGTTGAGCACAGTTCTATTCATCGAAATCAAAAGTGTATAAACAGCGTGGTCTTTCTATGATTTTCTCGTTCGCATGGTCATGGAGAAGTTTTTCCACGCTATATAGTTTTTCACCCCGTGAAAATTGCGTATCGCATTGAACCTACTTTTTCGGTTTTCGTTACCTCTGTCATTTCAAAGTAAAGGGACTATAGAAGACATTTCCATGACGTTTGTCAATAACCGATATTCTTATAGCTCGCCACCCGTTCCCACATTTTTTGATCAATTCGGTGACAAAATCAGCTTTAGAGTCGTTCTTTGTCGGTCTTCGTCAGGAACTAGCCGTCAGACGAGACAAAGTATCCGTGACACTGGCGCTTCTTGGTTCTCCAAGTAAGAAAATTTATTGTTTTTGAGCTTTTACGCAATGGTTTCGCTACTGATTCGTCCAAAGTTTCCCAAGTTTAATCTTATTGCGAGCTCTACAACAAACTACTTCCCACATATAAATTGTTGATTTAGGATTTATATTTTTTGGAATTGAAAGAGCGAAATAATTGCCCGTTTAAGGAAAATGAACGATGCGTTAAATTTACGAATTTTTAACGAGTGACATTATAAAACCAAATACATGCAATTCTGTGCCAAGTCAATAAAACAGTGTAAATGTCTAAATAATCTTTTTATATTTGCATTTTACAGTTTCTCAAAGAAAACGAGTCAACCACCACGATCTGAGTTCCATTTTTAACCAAGATCCGTGGAACGAGACTGCCGAATGCATCATTTTTGGTGCCTACGATCGGAGTCGCGAAGTCTTTTGTCCGCAATGGCTGGTTTATCCGTTTTCCGTCGTTTTGAACGTGCCTTTCTTTCGGCCGATGCTAGAAAAATTTTTGGCTTTCTATTTAGAAAAGAATTATTGAAACGCATTTTACATCGTTCTTTTAGTATACGTTGAGCGCTCTTGTTCCTTACTATTGTATTATTTGTTTAAACGTGGTAAGCGAGCATTGTATGCGAATTACTGACTGTGGATGTGTATATAAATCGATCGGCATGAATTTTTCAATATACGATTATTACAACTATGAAGATAGCGTTATTTATCCGAGTGATTATCGAGATATGTATCATCTACCGATGGGAGTGGGCGGTGAACCGAACAATGGTCGGGAAGGAATTGGTAATCGATTGACTATGGTTTCGTCAGTAGCCCCCTTATTCATTTTGATCGCTGTGGTTCTGGCGGCTCTGTATTACAAGAAACCTGTTCAATGTACTTACTCATCTGGATTGGTAAATATTTTATTTTTGAAACAAGTTCTCGGCCGCCATGACTCGAGCATGGCTTATGGATAAGTTGTATACGCACTGGGCTTAGACGGTGCCCCCAGCGAAACTCATGATTGCGGGGCTCAACAGAACTAATCCCAAAAAGAGCGAGGCTCAAAGAACGAAAACAGCGATTTTTAAAATGAACATGAAAATTTCTGACAACTTTAGCGTCCAAGTACGTTTTGGATGTGGTTTGCTGTACATGCCAGAAAACCCACATACAGATCAAATTATGTAAGGGGCAGTGTTGTGATTGATATATCCAAGTTTGATACGTTAATGGGTATGATATATCAAATGGTTGGAATAAACTCAGTTTTTGATAGTTTGATATTGCACTGATTTTGGTCTGTCACTCGAAAATGTATATTCATTTTTCATGTCCATTCATCATACTTGCGAATGATGTTCTCATAGGTGGTGAACACGTCTCAAACATTTTTGGCTGAGCTGGTTGTGTCTCATCTCTTTTACAATTTTTTGTATTTTTCGAAACTTTTGTTTGGTTATTTAATTGTCTATTTGCTTCATTGCCTTCTTTTCTTTGGTCTATGTTTGTTCCTATCACTTGTTTACTCTTTCAGTTTTTCTTCTTTTTCTCTATCTCTCATCTTATGTTTATTCTTTCTCTGAAAAATTATATTTCCATCAGGATAAGGGTATTATGTTCCCGGTTAGTGAACTCTCATGACAAGTAAAACAGATCATGCATTAAAACAACCAAGGGAAAACCGAGATAATATAAACAGAAAGAACAAACAGTAAAATAAAAAACAATAGTGGAGAAAGAAAAGAAGATAAGTTCATGGAAAGATTCATACTTCGAGAACGGCACATTTAGTCGTTTTTTGGAGTTGCTCTTTTGAGTAAATTGTGTAAAATGTGAGTCACCACCTAACGGATGACAACAAACGATCGAATTTCTGGAATTGATGAAGACTAAATTAGACGTATTTGAAACAAAAATCGTCTTTCAACTTTTTATGCAAAATTATAGTGCGATACACTTTAGGTTTATTTCGCTCTTGTGGGTATCCTATGTTCTGAGATTCGCACTTTTGAACTTCGCTGGGTGAGACCAATCATTCGGCATGAAACAGTACCACACTTTAAATAATGCTCGCTTTTTGCTTGAGCGGTTCCGTAGTCATGCTTGCAGCCGGACAGTGATAAGATTCCATTCCGAAAAATCAAGTCATGAATTAAAAAATGCGATTCAAAGTAGGTTCACACCGCTTGATCTTTTTAGGATGCAAAGAGTACTACAACGGTGTGAATGCCCACGCTCTTCAAAAATTTTGAAAACGGGATTGATTGTTACATACAGTCAACTACTTGATATAATATGTACAATATTTATAATAAAAATTATCAACAGTATTTGTTTCATAAATCATCGAACGTAACTGCGGCGGTGTGAACAGCGGGAAAAAATAACGATTCTCTCATTGCATTATAGACTTCTTCACTATCTTCCATGAAAGTATCGTCCGCTTCTTCGGGTGTCAAAAAGTCGGCGTAAATTTCGAGACCGTTCAAAACGATAGAGGCTTTTTCGTCTTGTTCTTTACTAGGCGTTGAACTGAAATATGAATTTCCAGGATTTAAGGAACGTACGGGAAGAGGATGAGAGATCCGAAATAGACCAACTATTAATGGTGAACATTGTCCAGCGGAAATATGTTTGTTTGTACCTGTTGATCATTATTCTATGTACGAAGGCCCAGACTCAGAAATCTTTAACAGAATGTCGATTCGCCCAGACTTCGCCGATCCACTGGCTAGTAAAAGCCATTCATGGTAACCCATACGCCCGTCAGCAGAAAACGCTTGAAAGATGACTATCTTGGACCAGAAATTGAATGGTCTTGATTTTTGGATAGTTTTTGATTGAATGGATTGAATGGTCTTGATTTTTGGATAGTTTTTCGATCTTCTCAGGTGCATATTTCAGCCTTTGTTCTTCAACCATACATGCACATAGGGGGTAGGGGGGGGGTAAACCCCCATACCTGAAACCCTGGCCAACCCCACTGGCCAAAAAAAATCGTCAAACACCCCACCCTGAACTTTTTCCAAGACAGCTTTTTGTGCATATTTTGTATGAAAAATAGGCTCGCAGAACTTTTTTTTGTTTTTTTGCTCACCCACCCCTCTACCCCCTGGGAAAAAGTCCATGGACCCTCCCCCTAGAGAATTGTTGCCGTGCATGTCTGTCTTCAACGGACCCCAAGTCTCAAACATTAGCTGACCAATGACTCCCACCCTAGCCGGACCCCATTTTTTACTCGAAAAACTAAATGAATACAGTATATATGCTGCCGATTTTACAATTTAGTGCGAAAACGAAAACGTGAACGGACTATTATAGGTAGCAGAAATAACAAGGCATAGAATTAGATACTACTATGACTTTCACTTTTTGAGAAATTGACAACAAAAGACGAATGCCTCATAATTTAATAACTAGTCTATAAATAAATGGAAAATTTTTAGCCAAAAATTTGAAATCGGGAAACCGACTTCCAGAAGGCATTTAGAGAGTCAATTGAACTTAAAAAATTATCATCTTCCTATAAATGCTCTGAACCTGAGCAAACATTTATCAAACGACTAGCAAAACATAACGACTTTTTTGGAAAAATCTCTAGAACTTGAATCTATCATAAAACTTGAAGAGAGAGTATTGCATTCAAAAATCTGAATAAATGACAATTTTAACTCTCAGAATCATTTATTCATCAACTTTTTCGAATTTTACGTTCTTCTTCATTCTGTATAGCATCTAAGAGTATTATTGTACTTTTTATAGTTCATCGTTTACTGTTGATTTTTCGATCGGATTCTTTTCAAATCGAACTCCTTTCCTTACTTGTCAGCCGGTTGTTGTTTCTGCTGATAATCGTACATGGACCACTGCGAACTATTATAATAATCTTGGTATTGACGGTAATAATTGGACGGATCGTATTCGCCGCCAGCGCCGTATTTCGGCCGTTTGACGCGCACAGGAGCCATTTTTAGCATCATCGGTCGGCCATGTATCAGTTTCCTATTCATTTCGATAAATGCGCGTTGTTGGTCGGTTTCGTCGCCGAAACGAACGAATCCTGAACCGCGATTCGAACCGTCGTGATTCTTGTAAACTTTGGCTCCGCGACACGAGGCGTATCTGAAAGAGCAGAACAAGAATATAGATCGCATCGCAATTGCGACAAGTCAGATCGAAAAATCAGAAGACAAAAGACATTTTATGCTTAAAAAACCTACATCAGATATTAGGGATGGGCCGGATCGACTTTTTTGGCGACAGCGGATCCGGATCTTGAAAAATTTGGTTCAGCGGATCCGGATCTTGAGGAACAGATCCGAGCGGATCCGGATCGGATCCGGATCTTTCAATAAGTATATGTACTATGTCTAATTTGTCTAAAATTGAGTTGTATGAATTTATATTCATTGGTGTCAATAGGTTAATAGATTATTAATGATTGAGGTGTTCGTTTATTGAGATAAGTTAACATGTACTAATTAGTAATTTTTATTCATTAACTTGTATTCATGCTTAGATTAATATTGGTTTCATCAGAAAGGAAATAAATAGAAATGGAAACTTTTTTCAGAAATTATGGATTCAAGTTCTTCTTTAACTAGCAGAGTATGGGACTACTTCACAGTGTTCCCAGATGATGAAGAAAAGGCAAAGTGCAATAAATGCAGAATACAGTTATTCAGAAAAGGTTGTGCTATTGGATGTCAGAGAAAACATTTGGAGAGGAAACATATGGCAATATACGAGTATAAGCAGTTTGCGGCTAAACAAAAAGAAGATAATGAAAATAGAAGTAATTGTGGAACAAATTGCTACCAGTATAGAAATGTTAAAGAATTAATTTTTGTGTTTTCTTTGAAGATAGCCAAAAAATGAACCTATAGCAACTCAAAAACCAAATTAGAGCATGAACTTAAATCTCAAACGTCTCTGGAATTGCTTCATGCAGGAAGTAAACTTAAATTAGCACCAGCGAAAAGCCTCCCCTATGAACAGCTATTCAGTGGTGCTGGTCAAATTTATGATCATACCAAAAATCGTTTGAAGGGCGATACTGTTGAAAAATTACTGTTTCTCACGTATAATTTTGCTACCATTGCAGTGTTTTTTTGTACAAGCCTGTTTGTACCTGTACAAAGATCGGCCAAAAAGTCTTTGTATGAAGAAAAAATTTTTTATACACTGAAAAAACCATGATCTAGCACTCGAGTTCCCGTCCATCATAATCATCTTACAAATTAGGAAAATATACTCATACCTTTCATAAATCTGAAAAACTTCGAGTTAAACCTGAAATTTCTGAAAATTAGTTCCACGATGCTTCTCAATTCAAACTTGGCTTCATGTTTAAAATTACAGTTGAAAAAAAGTTGGAAAAAAAGATTTTGACGTTCTGAAATGGCCTTTTCCATACAGGTGCGTTTTCATACATACATTACATTTTCCATATCCATACAGTTTTCCATACAAAATTCGCCTTTTCCATACAAGAGGACTGCCAACATTTTTTTCCTTTACTGGAAATTTTTTCTCCAGAAAGCACGATTTGTAGAAAAATAGTATTGCAAAGAATTATAAAATCCGGCGCGAAGCGCCGGAAAAATTTTCGTGTTTTCTAGTACTGCAAAATTTTATGTGAATAATAATGAATAAAGATCCGATTATGAGCGGATCTTAATCAGTGACAACAGCGGATCCGGATCTTAAAAAATTTGGTTCAGCGGATCCGGATCCAAAAAAATCTGGTTTAGCGGATCCGGATCGGATCCTAAAATTCAGGCGGATATCCGCGGATCCGGATACCCGGCCATACCTATCAGATATAACTTATAGAAGGGCATTGTTGTGGATTGATATTGCAAAAATAAAAACAAACTAACCAAACATGTTAGCTTCAGTGACTTCGAAACCATACCTCTAAGAGTTCCGATCATACACGCACAGTGAAGGGGTCAGACGTATTTTTTTCATAAGTACTCAGAACTCAGTCAAAATTAATCAGAATGCTTTAAAGCTTCATTTATAGATGTTTCTCAGCCCGCTCTTTCAGTTCCAAAAAATTAAACTTTTAACTGATAATTTTCAACATTTTAAAAAAAAATTTCCAAGTTTTTATATGATCAGGTCTGGGAAGAGCAGCAAACTATTCTAAAATCATATTTATTTTATGCTTAATCTTTCTAAAATTTATTTGGAGAAAAATTCACTTCCACATTTCATGGTATAAAAAACCAAAAAATGAAAATTCTGCGTGTGTCAGCCAGGGTTCTATCCGAAGTCGGGACTCCCATCAAACCCCCAACAATATGTAAGACTCCGATAAGTTTCCTACGGAGTAAAGTTCCATTTTTTTCGGGGGGAAGGAGTAAATGACCTCGCAAAATTATAGGGGAGGAGGTCTGCAAGTGCTAAAAAGTGATCTTTTTCCGTCAAAAAAATGGAAAAATATGCTCATAACGTTTTGCATTAAAAGTGATGCTAAGTACTGATTTTTGGCGGAAAAAAAGTCATTTTGGACCAAAAAATTTGTACCTTCCTCCGATTTCCAGTCGCCTGTTGGCAAGTGTTGTGGACAGCTGCCCCTACGACTGAAGTCGGGGGAGGATACCCCTAATCTTCCCAACTACAGGTATGAGAATGACGCATTACATACTTCTCCCCCATTACCATGCCAAGCAAGTGTCACAAAAGCCTATAATGACTATTTATACGCCAGAAAAACTCAGATTTTTTTGAAAAAAATTGATCTTGATTCATCTTTCTATGGAAAAAATACGTCTTTTATACATTTCTGACGACTTCCTCAACCTCACTTGTCCGATCGAGTTCCCTCTTAATTGATTTCTAAATTAAGTTTTGATAAATTTATGGAATTTTGAACGACTTTATGGAATTTTGAACGACGATGTCCCTCACGCAAAAACGCCATGATTCATCAAAGATTCTACATGAAATTCATCTCACCCATGTCCGAAAATTTGATAAAGTTCGGCGTCACCGATTTCAGACGGCAAATTATTAACGAAAAGGTTGTATTCTGTGGCTCCGGCGGCCGGATTATTGGCGAAACTAAGATTAAATTTTACGGGCGGTTTAGTATTGGGTACAATCCGGCCGTTGATTTGAAGCATGGCTCGCCGAGCTGACTGTTCGTCAACCATATCGACGAAACAATAGCCGGCTTTGTGTCCATCGTATTTGTCCATCACCAATTTAACACAAAGGACGTGCTCACCCATTAAACGAAAAGCTTCTCCGATAAAATCGCCATCCATGTAATGATCTAAATCACCCATCCACAGCACGTTGTTCCCACGATTCATGGTTCTTCCTTAATAATCCTAAAAAATAATAAACGAATTAGCTCCACAATAAATGGCTTGTGATCCATGGTTTGCACTAAGAATTTCAGAGAGATACTGAGTGGAGAAAAGAACAGACACTCATATAATAATCCATGTAATGGCTATCATAAGTCCTTTCGGGAAAAATAGTTACGGAGTTTCCTAAGCTCAAGGTTCCACGATGAGTAAAAGATACAGGCAAGAACGTATATACATGTACATGATTGAAGAAAGTGGCATATTATCTCGAGGAATGAAAAGCAAAAACAGTCATTTTCGAACAAAAAATGCAGCGTTTCACGCCGTAAATAGGCATTTGCGTATATTTTTAGACAGAAGAACAAATTTTCAAACCATTTTCCCGATCATTGCAGCGAAAATTTTAAACTTTTTTCTTTCAATGACTTATTTGCACGATTTCCCCAAAACATTTTTCTCTAAATAAGGGCGAAAATCAAGAATTTTCCCTTGTTTTCTCCATTACTACTTCTTTCGCTGAAAATTCCCACAGACGCTTTACATATTCAAGCGTCTTTGTACAAATTGAAACACTTCGGGGTCTCTAGAATAAATAGGTACCCAAAATGGCCAAAAATAAAAATTTTCATTGTATGCCAAACCAGGGTTCATACAGATTCTCCAAAACAAAATCCCTTGAATTTTCCAGGTTGAACGTTAATAGAAGGTGGATTAATGAGGACCTTTTCGTTAATATGCTTTCAACTGTTGTGGAACATTAAACCAATGTGCCGTTCATCAGCTCAATGTGACTGACCTGATTGAAATTTTCTCTAGTTTTTTTCTGTTTGTTTCTCTTGGTAAGCTTATAGTCAAAAATTGCTAAAGATTTGGTAAGTATGCACAAAGATTCGCAGTTTGATGTGACATATATAATTACAATGCAGAAAATCATAAGAATATAGACAATAGTACTTGCTTTTCACTCTTCTTATATGTAGAAGCATTTTGGCAGCATTACTGACAGTTTGTGCATTCTTCTGGTATTTTATCGGACTGAATCGTTTCAAAATACAAGTGAATGTCCATAAAATTGAAAACTTAATAACGGAATTCATAAATCAATGGAACAATAACATTTTGAGACTGTCATGCAACACAAAAAGAACTTTTTGATGGAGAATTTGTCGAAGTTTTGGATTGCTCCACTCAGCGAATCAATACAAAAGTTAAATTTTTCTGGCTCATCAGCATGTTAAAGTATCATTATATGCCGTAATCTTGTTCATTGCAATTCGGGTCATTATTGATTATACTAATTTCATCGTGGTATTGTTGAATGTAAATACTATGCTTGGCATATTTCTTCATTTTCTATTCAAGTCATTTTCACGTCCTTAAAATTACTCAGGGGCCGTGTTCATAAAAAAGCTAAAGTCTATAGATGGTTATTCTTAAAAAGTCTAATGTCTAAAAGTCGGTCTAAATCGGTTGACTTTTAGACCAAAAATTTAGCCTGCTACCCTAGAGGGCTAAATATATTTAGACCAAAATTTTTCATTGAAGTGGTTGCTTTTTCGGAATTTAGGTGTTGAATATCAAAGGGCGTTCAGGCGGGAAGGACTTTTTCGAGATATACAAAATCCCCTAGCGTTTAAAAACAGGGTGTAGCCAGCAGCTCCTATTTTTCAAATTTATTTTCACTCCAAAAATTCCAAATAATTTTCATCCCTTAGCTTTGTCTGATACGAAGCTTATGCAGAGATTTCGTCTGAATCCTCAAGATGTATTCAAGGTATCAAGCTGCGATTTTGCGATTTTGCGAGTTCGCATTGTTTTACGGTACTATTTCTTTGGGACTTTTCAAATGATAATCGGTGACAGAGAATTAGTCAACCAACGACATATCAAATTATTCATAAAGTTACTGCTGCAATTTTAAACCATCTGCTAAAGTATATCAGTTTTCCAACTGGAGATCAAATTCAACAAGTGAAAGATAATTTCACTCAAAAGCAGGTTTTCCTGGTAGGTGTTCATCTTTTTCTCTAGAACTTTGGAATATGGGAGGAAAAAATTCGTCAGAAATGCTTACTTGGTCGTTCTAGTGGCTGAATTTCAATGATTAGAAGTTTAAAATTATTTTATTACTCCAGGTGTACTTGTTGGATTATTGTTTTCCTTCTTTCTGAGTACATTGCAACGATCATTGTTTCCTCATCAGCTGTAAATCTCGGTCTGACACTCATTATCCCGATCAAGGTCCAGCAAGATAACATTTCGCAAAAAATGTCGGTTTTTGGTGGAATAAGATGCAAGTTAATAAGAAACGTACAATAACACATACGAAATGATATTGAACGATTTTTAAGCAAAGACACTATAAAAATTGATTTTTCCTCATGAGGAAAAAATTTTTGGAGTTTTTCCTCAAATGGGGCAGAAAGTTTTTGGAAAAAAAACACTGTTCAAAGGGCCCGAAAAACAACATTTTAGTCACTGGAACGACTCTTAAATTTTCGTTTGTACGAGTACAAACGCAGTCAAAATTTTTGTTAATACTCGATGCCACTTCATACGTGACGTACAAAAAAATGCCACATGTGCTGTGGGAATACATTTAATTAGGGATGTGAAGTTCGACGAAAACCTTTTAGCAAGACGTCATCACACACGATAGTATCCATGGCCCCACCTAGCTACCTAACGTGGTCCGACCACTGTTTTTCCCCGGGCCTTTTCTCCAAATGGGGAAAGGGGTATAAATTTTTTCCCCCATTTTCCCGAAGTCGTTTTTTCACTTAAAAAGGCTCATAAACGCATTATTTAAGTGTTTTTGAGCTTTCTCAAGCCTCCTGGTGTTTTTAGAGCCGTTAATTAATTAAAATTAAGGAACAGAATAGTCACACTTTGAAGACTGTTGTGCCAACTGATTCCTGCACATTTCAAGAATCGGGCACAACATACCTTTGGAAACATTGATTCAACCAGCAGTATGGGCTTATCCCATCGCTGATTAGGCTTGGAGCAGTGCTTCCATTTGAAAGTCCTGATGCTGAATGTGACTTTAGTATTATTAATTCCATTAGACTATGAACTACTAGTTTCAAACCAAGTACCACTCCTGATCCACGTCAACAGACCTCACATGTCTCAACTCATAGCAGGAAAGTATGCCACAGCTTGGATAACCATATGCGCACAGAAGACCAAACGCAGAAGCGGGGAAAAGGAAAGGAGAGCATGAAGAGGCAGAATTTTAAGAACATAATGTTTTTCTTCCCAAGGGGCGATTTTTTGATTAATCACATATACATAAGTCATTATTTCATCTCCCAATTATATTTATAATGATTTCCTACAAGTAGTATATATTAATGTGCTGATGTCCTTTCCTAAAAATCGCTAATGGCACAGAAGTTGCATACCTTCCCATTATCATTTGCTCAGTAAATGTGTCAAAAAGAGCAGTGAGTAATTCCTCAGAATCACACATTCTGCAATTTTTCTCGAATTAGTATAACCTACTGGGGAGAGGATGAAGTCTACCAAAATTTTTTGGTATAGTGAGCTGTTTTTATGGGGGTAGTAAATGAATTTTCAAATCTAAGACGGGGGTAATACCCCCATACCCCCCCCCATGGGGTGCTCTGATCTACTAGCATTGTAGAACAAACTTTCCAGAAAACTATCCAAGACATACATGTAATTGGGGGGAAGTGCTATGGGAACTCCCAGAAATCGTCGACCATATCGCTACGCATTGGGCGACCCCCTCCACAGGATTTTCAATCCTATGGCTAGATATATGGTAGCCGTAGAGACCCCCTTACTTTTGGTTGGAAAAATACTGAAAAATGTCATTTTTTATGAAAAATGTCGATTTCTGAACAAAAACGGTCAAAAACGTCAATTTTCTCGAATACATTTTTTCGGTCTTGTTAGGAAAAAAATTATTTATTGAACTATTTTTCGGACTTTTTTCGTGAGAAAATCAAATTTTTTTCCTTCAGAGACCCCTCCCCCCAAAATTTTGGGAACTACTGACCCCCGGCTCAAAAATAGTGGCCCGACCGCCCCAGACCACGGGGCCCCGCTACATGTATGATACAAGAGCATAATGACTTTGAATTACATGAGAAATCAACGGTTGGGTCCTTTATGATGACAAGTGGGAGCCCAAAAAAAATGTTAATCTTTCCAGCGCGAAGTGCCGGGAAATTTTTTTGAGTACTGACATCCTGCAACGCTAGAAAATCAATTTTTTGAACATTTATTTAAAGAATTAGATTCTAATTTTGTATTCAAAAGTTGTAATTCCTAGAATTTTATTCTTTGAAAAATTTTAAAACCAGTAATTTATTCTTAAAAAACTCTCATGAACTTGACTGACAAGGTATGAGCAAGAAGAAGAGTAGAAATTTCCGAAAACTATACCTACTTGAATGAAGCTTTTGAATTAATTTTACGTTAAGAAAGGAATAATTGCTTCCAAAAGTTTAGAGACTCAACGTATTGATCTGTCTCAAAAACTGTGTTAAGGGAAAAATGCAACTCTTCATTAAATATCATGATAAAATATTGAAGATAACCAACTAAAACATGAGATACACTGTTTTTTCCCACACTTGCACTCAGAGCCGAGCGCAGGATTTTTTCATGGGGAGGGCGGACTAAACTTTTTTTACTGAATAGCCCCAGAAAATGTTGATTTTACGCGATGCACTGATTGCATGCTGCCTCAATGGTGGGGGGAGGGGGGTGGCGGCCCCCCGCTCCCCTTGTGCACGGCCCTGTTTGCACTATTATGTGGAAAAAAATCTGGAATGTGGAAAAAATTTTTGAGGTCTTTCCACAAATGTGGAAGAAAAATTTGGGGTTTTCATATTGAAATGATGCATTTTGGTGCATTTTAGGAGGGCCAAATCTCGAAATTTTCCGGCGCCTCGCGCCGGTTAATTTAATGTCTTTATATTTAATGAAGATCTATATTTTTTCCTTCATAAATTTTTTGAGAAACATCAACACGTCAACTTTCTAAACTTTTTGGAGCGTTTGTTTCTTTTTTAACGTAAATTCAATTCAAAAGCTTCATGGAAGTATTTTTGAAAAATTTCTACGCTTCTGCCCACTGTTTTTTTTAGCGGCACACCCATTAGTGCCGCTAATGGCAGTTTGACTCCATTAGCGCAAAAAATTCTATTAGCGCTCAGTAACTTATTTCTTTTTACAATAGTGATCAAGTTATTAGTGATAATATTAAGCATTATTGAGAAATGTGTTATTGTAAACGTATATTTTGACAGCGTTCTTTAAAACGTATCTACCTATATTCACAGGGTCGTAACCGAGAAAAAAAAATTTTCGGCGCCTAGCGCCAGGAAAATTTTCAGGTTTTTACATTCTAAAAGGCTGCAAAATGAATCTTCATAACAATGAAAATAAATCGGAATGAAACCAATGCATCGTAATACCTTTCTTATCCCGGCGCCAGCGCCGGGAAAATTTTCGGATTTTTGTGTTGCAAAATGCTGGAAATTGTATGTTCCCAACAATTATTCCTGGATAGAAGCTCTAAATTTACAGTCTTGTAATGATGTTTTTATCGTCTTTCAATCGCAGATTGGGAAGGTTCGTGTTTCAAAACCTTGGAAAACTCCAAACGAAGCGAGATAATAAAATGCTGAGAAGTGATGAAAAATCTCAATTATCAGCAAATTATTGACTCTTGACTAAATTAGTAAAAAAGATATGAAGTAATTCAATTGATAGGAACTGATGAAGGTTAATTAGTAAGTGGAAGTAGATATACTAACGGCCGCGTTTGATAGAAAGCAATGACTGTTCGACCGGCGGAAAATTTTGAGGTTTTGACCTTCTGAAATTCACCAGAATGAATCTTTTCGGTTTTGAAGTGAAAAAAAATATTTTCTTATGAAAAAAATGCCCAAAGCCTTTTCCTTATTTCGAAATTTTATTCCCTAAAAGACCGCAATGAGGAGAAAAACGGGGCTTCAAACGACACGAGAGAAAAAATTGTAAAGATTGATGGAAAATCTCATTAACCGGAAAAATGTTTTCTTGTAACTGATGGAAAAGAGATGAGGTACAATTCAGTTGATTGAAACTGCTGAATGTTAAGTAGTAAGTGGAAGTAGATATGCTAATGGCCATGTCGGATAAAAAACAATGACTGTTAGACTCACTGACCGGCGCGAAGCGCCGGAAAATTTTGAGATTTTTCTCTGTGAGAGACACGAAATCAACGACAAAGTCCCAACGGCCTTGTATATATTCATCATTGTAAATTCTGAAATAAAAATTCGGTCATTAGCGCGGCCCATTTTTTATTAGCGCCGCGCTAAAAAAAACAGTGCTTCTGTCTGACTCATAGCTTTTCGGCCAAATTTATGAAAGGTTACGAAATTGATGGTTTAAAATTTTTCGAATGATAAATTTCTAGAGATTACGCATAAAATTTAAATTTAATTTTTGAGATATATGATGATGATGATTTTATTCGCAACGGCACTAAGCAATGTTAGGAGAATATAATAAAAATCAACAAATAAGTTAATTAACTACAGACAAATACGTGATAAATATGCAGTATATTAACGAATATGCTGTGCTTGGTCAGAAACAGGCTTTTTTATTTTTGCACAGAACCGATTGCAATGTGCAACTTGGGGGAAAATGTCATCTTAGTTTTTTCAGCATTTTCAAAGAGGTCAAATATTTGTCTACCATTTTATCAATCATGATTATAAATGTAAAGAAATTGTTCTCAAATGATAAAAAGCATGAAAAAGTGTGACATTTTGTCTCGGATTCTAATATCAGTAATTCCGGCGCAAAGGAGCCGGAGAAAAAATTTGTATTTTCGCATTCCACAATGCTGGAAAATTAATCTTTTCAAACTTTATTCTGTGATGAAAGATCTTATTTTTCTGTGAATTCAATGAGTTTTCAATCGGGAAGTGTTTTTTTTGCACTGTGCAAAACTTTTTCCGCTCGTGCAAATCTTTTTTTCAGATTTTTTTTTTACTGTGCAAAAATATTTATCAAATGTGGAAAACAAATTTGTGATTTTCATATATAAAAGATGCATTTTGGCGCATTTTAGTAGGTCAAAATCTCAAAATTTTTTAGCGCTTCGCGCCGGTTATAACTTTAATAATCATTATTATTTATTACCAAGCTCAGGCGCGGCTTTTAGCATGTCTACCTTCACTTAGCATTTAATCTTTATTAGTTTTCATCATCTTAAACGTATAATCCAGAGCACCCCATGGGGGGGTATTACCCCCGTCTTAGATTTGGAAATTCATTTACTACCCCATAAAAACAGCTCACTATAGCAAAAAATTTTGGTAGACTTCATCCTCTCCCCAGTAGGTTATACTAATTCGAGAAAAATTGCAGAATGTATGATTTTGAGGAATTACTCATTGCTCGTTTTGACACATTTACTGAGCAAATGTTAATGGGAAAGTATGCAACTTCTGTGCCATATAGCGATTTTTAGGAAAGGATATCAGCACATTAATATACATACTACTTGTAGGAAATCATTATAAATATAATTGGGAGATGAAATAATGACTTATGTGTATGTGATTAATCAAAAAATCGCCCCTTGGGAAGAAAAACATTATGTTCTTAAAATTCTGCCTCTTCATGCTCTCCTTTCCTTTTCCCCGCTTCTGCATTGGGTCTTCTGTGCGCATATGGTTACCCAGGCTGTGGCATACTTTCCTGCTATGAGTTGAGACATGTGAGGTCTGTTGACGTGGATCAGGAGTGGTACTTGGTTTCAAGCTCGTAGTTCATGGTCTAATGGGATTAATAATACTAAAGCCACATTCAGCATCAGGACTTTCAATTGGAAGCACTGTTCCAAGCCTAATCAGTGATGGGATAAGCCCATACTGCTGAAGATGCTGGTTGAAACAATGTTTCCAAACGTATGTTGTGCCCGATTCTTGAAATGTGCAGGAATCAGTTGGCACAACAGTCTTCAAAGTAAGACTATTCTGCACGTATAATTAGTGCAATAAAGTTGCATGATTGGGAGCTGGAAAATGGAGTTAAAATAGTAAATGTTTTTTGACAGTAAAAAGCATAAAGTAGGGGCATTAATCATTTTTGTAAATTCGAGAAACTACAACCCCCCTCCTTGGCAAAAAGTTGAGAGCAAAAAAAAAAAGTCACGGCATATTTCAAGTACTACCCTTAAAATTTACGATTTTACCCCTACCTAAATTTTCGACCTTGGAGACCTCTGGTATAATCTCATGTTTTAATTGGTAATCTTCAATATTTTATCATGATATTTAATTAAGATTCGCATTTTTTCCTTCTGAGAAAGCTCAATATTACGTCAAGTCTCTAAGATTTTTGATGCGATTATTTCTTTTCTAACGTAAAATCAATTCAAAAGCTTTATGAAAATATCTTTCGGAAATTTATACTCTTCTTTTTACTTATTTGCGACCAGGTTCATGAGAGGTTTTTAAATTTTTCAAGTAAAATTCTCGAATTTACGACTTTTTAACACAAAATTCGCATCTAATTCTTGAAATAAATGTTCGGAAAATTGATTTTCCAGCGTCGCAGAATGTCAATAACCCAAAAAAATTTTCCGGCGCATAGCGCCAGGAAGATCAACTTCTTTTTTGGGCTCTCACTTGTCATCATAAAGGACTTAATCACCGATTTCTCATGTAATTCAAAGTCATTATGCTACAATGCTTGTAGATTAGACTTTGAACTCGAAAATTTCAATTTCGCCTCAATTTTAATTAACTAACGGCTCTAAAAACACCAGAAAGCTTTGAAAAGCTCAAAAACAGTTAAATAAAGTGTCTGTGAGAATTTTTAAGCGAAAAACACAACTTCGAGAAAATAGGGGAAAAAATTTTGACCTTTTTCCCCTTTCGGGAAAAGGCCCGGACAAAAAAAACAGTGTTTATGGTACAAAAAATATTTTTGGCGTGCAAAACTTTTTTGGTAATTTTTTTGCACCGTGCAAAACAGCTCGTGCAAAAAAACACTGCAATCGGGTGGGGAAAGTTGAAAGATCTGATGACGTTTTTATTATCTTCTAAACGCAAAAAGTTTAGGAACTAGAACTGTGAGAGTAATCGAAAAACGTCTTAATTTTTTCACCGAATAAGTACAGGATGAAGCTATTCAAAATACGGTGATATTTAAATGCTATGGGCATAATTTGGGGAAAAATTTCTAAACACGCACTAGAAATGATAAAATTATAAATCATTTAAAATTCCGCGAGAAGTGCTGGAAAATTTTCAGTATTTTTTTTTAAATGCATAATGGTGAAGTGGGGTGACTTTGATCAGGGCCGACTTTGATCAGAGTTTGCTAAATGAATGGCATTTTTGATAACTATTTGAGATCAGCAGGTCATTTTTGCTATGTAGACAACCTCACAGCAGCAGGGGTTGTCTACACAGCAAAAATGACCTGCTGATCCCAAATAGTTATCAAATGCCATTTATCTAGCAAACTCTGGTTAAAGTCACCACACTTTACATTAATGCATTTCCGGACAGGAAACTTCATAACCTAATCACAAGGTCCGTCAGGCTCCAGGTTGCACTGTGCAACTTGGCAGAAAAAATTTGGTTTCACAGCCCGAATTTTGGTTGCTGTGTGCAAAAATAAAAAACCCTGATCAAAAAACATATATAGCTCTCACACATACCTGTAGGAAGTCCGACCAGTTGGGGGGGGGGGGGGGTGGGGATAAATCTGAAATTTTTGGGGAGGGGGTCGAAAAAAGTCGAAATTTTTCCCAAAAAGGCACTTTTTTGCCAATTTTTTCTAATTCTTTCCAAACTGGAGAAGGGTTTTTTTTGCACACAGCAGCAACCAAATTTCCAGCTGTGCAACCAAATTGTTTCTGCCAAGTTGCACAGTGCAACTTGAGGCCTGACTGCTTTTTCGATTAGGTTATAGGGTTTTCTGTCCGGAGATGCATTTTTAAGCGTTCTAAAATAGAAAAAAGTAAAAATTTTCCGGCGCTTTTCGCCGGGTTTGAATTCATTTATAATTTTTTATATTATTCAAGTGCGCGGCTAGAAAAGGTTATTTTAGTTGGTGCTTATAGCTTCTAGTTATCAACATATTATGGATAAATGTCTGATCCTGTAATGTTTTTTTGACGAATTTGATGAAAATTGACATTTTTCTCAAAACTTTTTTCAATCTTCATGAAAGCTTTGACTTTCATGTGATTAAAAAATTTGAGTGCAACTTGTGTAAAACTATGCTAGAAACTTGCCTAGTTTTTGAATTTTAGTTTGTCCGACTGAAAATTCGTCTAATTCACTGAGAAATCAAACCGTCTGTCTGGGAAATAAAAGGTGAAGAGATTCATTTCCCAGCATTCTAGAACATTGAAATCCTGAATTACTTTTCGGCGCTACGCGCCGAACACATTGCTATAGTCTAGTTGTATTAATCCTCTTATTTTCTCTCCAAAATTCAAAAAATTAAGTTTTAAATGCCTAAAACCGACGCGGATCGAATGAACTACAAGAAAACTAGTTTGCGATGGTTTTTCCGATAAATTTAAGAAAAATTTATCGATTTTAGAGTGAGCAACCAAAAATTTAACTGAACTGGGAGGGGTTGGGTATGGTTGGCCAAGTTGGAGTGGGGGTCCCCCAACCCATACCTGTACTTGGGGGGTTAGGGGGGACCCCCCAACCCCCCGTCCAAGTACAAGTATGTCCCCCTAAATTACAGGTATGCTCCCACAGTTGACCGAAATCGAACTTATCTAATTTAGAGCGAAAAATTTTACTATTTCTAGATGTTATTATGGATTCAGGAAGTTTATTCCAGATAGGAATAAACAATCGAACTTATCTAATTTAGAGCGAAAAATTTTACTATTTCTAGATGTTATTATGGATTCATAAAGTTTATTCCAGATAGGAATAAACAAATAAACTCTATTCATAAAGGAGTATTTCTTAATATCAATCAAACTTCTGGCATAGAAGTTTTTAAAGATTTTCAGTGTGTCTTTAATGTAAAAGAATTTTTTTGTGCCATTGGCACAAATTTTTCTGGCCCTTTGTGCTTGTGCTAATTGGCAGAAATGTCTGTGCACAAAACGGACTTTTGTGCCAATTGACACAAGAGGCCAAAAAAATTTGTGCCAATGTCACAAAAAAATTTTTTCTACTAGAAACATACTGAAAACTGCGGAAAAGTTTCATGCCAAGAGTTTTATAAAAGGTTAACGTTTAAAACGCATTAATTTTTTGTAAAAATTGTGCTCAACCTATTTTTCAGCTAAACCATGTCATGTCAGTCAGATAAGAAAAGACTGTGCAAGAAAATGGTTTACGACGACTGAAATGGTGTAAAAGAAATGGAATGCTGACGAAATTCTAAAAAGTCTAGAATTGTTTAGGAAGTTCAAATAGATTCACTTTTCGAATTCAACTACGAATATGAATTATCTCTTAGATATTATTTGACAACAACGTAAAGACTAGGGAAATAAAATCGAAAATTGTGTAAATTTTCGGTCGAAATATTGTACCATTACCAACGATATCGATTTTCCTATTTGAATCAATCAAACACAAAAAGTAAGAAGTGCAGTTTTGAATCCAAATCTGACTGAATTGACAGAGAATATTCAAAATTTCTTCTCATTCATCAGTCATTGACAGCCTATAAAATTTACTAATACACTGTTCGAAGAGAAATTGTTCGCTTTCGGGTCAAATCTAGGAATAGGAAATATTATATTCATTGACTCGGCACCAAGCGTCGAAATTTTTTTGCATTTTCACCTCTAAAACGTCTAAAAATCAAGGAAATTTAATGTTTGACCAGCCAAAAATTATGTGCCAATTGGCACAAACGCTCAAAATTTTTTGTGCCAAAAACCATGTTTTGGCACAAAAAAACACTAATAAAAATGCTCGATCACTGTTTTTTTTCCACGAACTTTTTTCCACAAATGTGGAACGGGGTCTAATTTTTTTTCCACATGCGGAAAAAAATTTTTTGTCTTAAAATCCTCGTTTTTTGGCTTAAAAATGCTCACAGACGCTTTATCGCACTGTTTTTGAGCTTTTTCAAGCCTTCTGGTGTTTTTGGAGAAGTTAATTCATTAAAATTGAAGAGAAAATTGAAATGTTCGACTTAAAAGCCTAATCTACAAGCATTGTTGAACAAGTTTTCTAGCAAATTATCCATGAGCATAATTGACTTGAATTACACAAGAAATCAATGATCAAGTCCTCTATGATGACAAGCGAAAGCCCAAAAAAGATGGGAATCTTTCCGGCGCGGAGCGCCGGAAAATTTCAAGAATTAGATTCCAATTTTGTGTTCAAGAGTCGCAATTTCTAGAATTTTACTTGAAAAATTTTAAAATCTGTAATTTATTCTCATGAACTTGGTCGAAAATATATGAGTAAGAAGAGTATAAATTTCCGAAAGATATTTCCATGAAGCTTTTGAATTGATTTTTTGTAAGCAAAGAAATAATCGCATGATAAAGCATAGAGACCTGACGTATTGATTTTTCTCAAAAGGAAAAAATGCGAATCTTCATTGAATATTATGATAATATGTTGAAGATTATCAATTAAAACATGGGATGCTACGTTTAAGATGATGAAAACTATTATAGATTAAGTGATAAATGAATGTAGACATGATAAAAGCCACGCCTGAGCTACTTAATGAATAATGATGATTATTAAAGTTATAACGGGCGCGAAGCGCCGGAAAATTTTGAGATTTGGACCTCCTAAAATCATACCTGTACTTGGGGGTGGGGTTGGGGGGACCCCCTCCAACTTGGCCAACCCAGTACCCAAAATCATTTCCCCCCAACCCCCCCCCCCCCAGTTGGGAAAAAATTAAAAAAATTTGCCAAAAAGTGTATGTTTTTTGGCCTTTTTTGAGAAAAATTTCGACTTTTTCCGACCCCCCCCCCCCAAAATTTCGGATTTACCCCCCCCCCAGTGTTTTTTTTTGTGCCAAAACATGGTTTTTGGCACAAAAAAATTGGAATGGCACAAAAAATTTTGAGCGTTTGTGCCAATTGGCACAAATTTATTTAGTGGTCAAACATTAAATTTCGTTGATTTTTAGACGTTTTAGCGGCTGAAAATGCAAAAAATTTTCGGCGCTTCGCGCCGAATCAATGAATATAATATTTTCCATTCGTATATTTGACCCGAACGCAAACGACTTCTCTTCGATTAGTGTATTAGTATCGTTGCAGCAAACTTTATAGGCTGTCAAGACTGATGATGAAAAGAAATTCTGAATATTCTCCCTTCATTCAGTCAGATTCGGATTTTAAACTGAAATTCTTTTTGTGTTGATTGATTCAAATAGAAAAGTCGATATCGTTGCTAATCGTACAATGTTTCGATCGGAAATTAACACGATTTTCTACTTTATTTTCTGTAGTCTTTACATGGTTGTTAAATATACATAAGAGATATTCGTTCGTAGTCGAAAATTGAATCAATTTAAACTTTCAGAACAATTCTAGTCTAGAGCTATTTAAATTTTCTCAGCATTCCATTCCTTTTTGGGATTTCGTGAACTATTTTGTTGCACAGTTTTTTCTTTTCTCACTGACATGGTTAGCTGAAAAATAGGTTGGGCACGATTTTTACAAAAAATTAATGCGTTAAACGTTAACTATTTATTAAACTTCTGGCCTAAAACTTTTCCGCAGTTTTCAGTATGTTTCTAGTAAAAAAAAAATTTTTGTGCCATTGGCACAAATTTTTTTGGCCTCTTGTGCCAATTGGCACAAATGTCCGTGCACAAAAAAAAAACGCTGCCGCCCACTGTTTTTTTTCCCCCAAATCGTGCTTTTTCGGGAAAAAAATTCGGAAAGGGGAAAAAAATTTTGGGCTCTTTCCCCATTTGGGGAAGAAAATTTTGGGGATCGGATACAGAAAAGATGCATTTTGGTGCATTTTAGAATGTCATAATCTCAAAATTTTCCGGCGCTTCGCGCCGTTTATAACTTTAATAATAATTATTATGCAGTACTTAGCTCAGGCGCGGCTTTTAGCACGTCTACCTTCATTTATCATATAATCTATAATAGTTTTCATCATCTTGAACGTATTATCTCATGTCTTCATTGGTAATCTTCAATATTTTATTATGATATTTAATGAAGATTCGCATTTTTTCCTTTTGAGAAAGATCAGTACGTCAAGTCTTTAAGCTTTTTGATGCGATTATTTCTTTTCTAACGTAAAATCAATTCAAACGCTTCATGGAAATATCTTTCGGAAATTTATACCCTGCATACTCATATATTTTCGACCAAGTATGAGAGTTTACAAATAAATTATACTGGTTTTAAAATTTTTCAAGTAAAATTCTAGAAGCTACGACTTTTGAACACAAAATTCAAATCTAATTCTTGAAATAAATGTTCGGAAAATTGATTTTCCAGCGTCGCAGAATATCAATACCCAAAAAATTTTTCCGGCGCTTCGCGCCGGAAAGATTAACATCCATTTTGGGTTCTCACTTGTCATCATAGAGAACCTAACCATCGATTTCTCATGTTATTCTCAAAGTCATTATGCTTTTAGATAGTTTGCTTGAAAATTTGTTCCAATGCTTGTAGATTAAACTCTGAACTCGAAAATTTCAATTTTTTCCTCAATTTTAATGAATTAACGGGTCTAAAAACACCAGCAGGCTTGAAAAGGCTCAAAAACACCTAAATAAAGCGTCTGTGAGCATTTTTAAGCGAAAAAAAACGACTTCGGGAAAATGGGGAAAAAAATTTTGATCCCTTTCCCCATTTGGGGAAAAGGCCCGGGGGAAAAAAAACAGTGCTGCCGCCCCCCCCCCCCCCAACTGGTCGGAGGTCTTACAGGTATGCCTAAAATGCACCAAAATGCATCTTTCCAATATGAAAACCCCAAATTTTTCTTCCACATTTGTGGAAAGATCTCAAAAATTGTTTCCACATTCCAGATTTTTTTTCCACATTATAGTGCAATTGTGGAAAAAAAACAGTGTGCTCGATTAAAAAAAAAACAATCAAATCGGGCAACACAGTAAAATACGTTTCAACGCTTTTTTCAACGTCCGTATATACTTGAGTTTTTGTCGAAAGGTTCCATACAAGCAGATGATGACCAGATGAGCTGTACATAGCCTGCTCCAGCCAACATGCACATGATATGAGTGAATATCTCTTATAGGATATCAGGTTACTTCACCGTCTTGCAAGTTGAAGGAGGGGGATTTTGACCCTCAGCAGGCACCACGATCTCTGCAGATTATGGTCGAGCTTAAGTAGATTTGACCCCAGCAAGGATTGGAAAGATGAATAGATAACAATATCAGGACAAAAAGTGTCGATCTGTGGTCTGTTCTTTTCTAAATGAGGTTATATTGGTATGAAAATAGGATGACCACTGCAAATGATGAACAACCTGATATGTACGCGGGCCTATGCCTTTAGAAAAGAAAATGTTCGCCTGAGCTTATGTTCCTGCCTGCAGATTTCATTTTTTTTTGTTTTTTCATTCCGAGGCTGATTTGAAAACGAATAGATTTTGTAACAAGTGTTTTGCATATTTCAGTAATCTTGGTTAAAGGAAATGCTGCTTGGGCGATAGTTTTGTCGAAATTTTGAACTCCCACCCCTTGCAATGGCTGAGCCATAGTAGAATTTATATGCTGTGTTTGAATGGTCCTTAGTTTAATGGATAAACATCGTCGGATAGAATTAGGAAGTCTGAATAATTCAGCAGCCATCGTGCTATTTCATCACCTGTGTTTATTCATCCGCCATTGATTTCTGAGTGTCGACTCAGCCACCGATGTGATTCGGCCGCTGAGACTTTCATCTAGTGTAAATTCAACTACTGTTTTAGTGACTGAATTCAGCACACTTTCATTCATGTTAATAACTAATTATTTTAGCATACCAGTGACGTGTGTTATCGTGCCTCAATTGGCATGTTTTCTGAAAGACGGTAAACATAATTAAAACGATTGGCATGTTCGAGAAGTTCTTTTTTAAACGATTTTGACGACAGTTGAAAAACGGACAATTTCTGCAAAAAATGTTCATATATTCATTCATATTCATTCACCTTTGTTTTCTGATTCCATTTCATGTAAAATGTGCTGAAATGGCATAGTTGGCTGAATCGATATTCTATATGAAAACTACTTATTCAATCGACTCAGTATCAGAAATGATGCGGTTGCTGAATCGACACTCTAGTTGACATAACATTACTTTATTCCTTACCACGTCAAGATAATCAGCAGAATTTCAACATAAGAAAACTAAAATGTCCTTCAAGGAACGGCCCTCCCGTTTTCGCAGTCGCCGTTTCCTGTGCCTACCGTCAAAGCAATCAGCAATCCCTAAACATCGACTTTTCTCCCATGAGTGCACGAAACAGAGTTTATGAATGAAAAATGAACTGCTTTCAGGCCAACTAGTCAAAAATATATATCACGATAGCTCACCAGATCGAAATTTTTTAGAAAATTCCCACATTTCCAAAATTACGATTTCTATCTGAATCTATCAGGGATCACGCGAACCTGTTGGAGGGATTCATGACTTCAAAAAAATTCATGCACACAAGTAATTCTGAATGAAAACGAATTGATAATTTCAACGACGCCATAGTTTGTTCAGGCTGCAAAATAAAAACTTTCGAAGTTGAAAATACGGGATGTCCATCTTTCTTTCCATCCGTCATCTCTGTAATAAATTTCACTTGCCTATATCAGAATCTTTACTCAACGGCGATGTGCATTCTTGTTGATAAATGAACGAATCGTTTCTATTTTCGAGATTTTTTGATTTTTCGAAATATAAACTGAGCAAAAGAACTTGTTTCTAAAAGCGAGATTTCTTGGCCTCTGACGTTTTTTTACTGATCTAGTCTTGAAATTGTTTTTGGCAAAACTTCAACTTTTGATAACTTTTGTTATGGCGAAACGTCGCTTCGTACACAAAAACACTCGAAAAATTCTTGTTTGATTTTCCTGGCGATTATTAATTAAATAAACATTGGAGATCACAATAGGAAGAGTATAATGAAAGAACTACAATTATACTAAAAACTAGAACGAAAATCTTAACAAGTCAATAAGAAAAATAAAATTGTTCATTTTCCTTACTGTTTTTCTTGATAAAATTTTGCATAAATTTGACTTGCGATTGGAAAGCAGGATAGTGTTCTAGAAAGTTCTTGACTACCGAAACATTTTATTATCTTGTTCGATTATCGAAATGTCGAAATTTCTTACGGTACTCCTCGCCTTGGCGTTGGTATCTTTGTATAACATTGAAGTTTCCGCAGTAAGTTACAGTATTCTACTACGGTAACACATATTCTCAAGATCTTATCGTGTAATACACTACCATGTCTTTGTATGGGAAAGAGAGTAAAGAGTTACGAACAGATCAAATATTTCTATATAGAATCTGCTAAAGGTGTAGAATGGCAGATGGTGTCCAAAATGAGTGAAACTTCTAAAAGCGGCCTCTCTTTTAGAACGAATTAAATATCCTTGGTCTACCTGTATCCACACAAAACCATACTTCGAATACCCTGAAGTTTATTGACTTACCTGCTTGAATCGTTTAGCTTGAGCAAGCATTGAAAGATTACTGTAAACTGTTACAAGATTCTTACAATATGCTTCTTATGATCCAAACTGATTTTTCATTGACAATTTTCGAGACAATGTACTAATTGAGCACAGTTCGACTCATCAAACCTCTTCCAAAATCAGACTCTTAGATTTGTCCAGACCATTGAAAAAATATAAAGGAGTGGTTGCAAGACCAAAGACAGATGTGTAAAATGATGCGCTTCCGTACAATTTCAGATTTAGTTGCAAACCGAGCTAGTAGTTTCACGTCATTCAAGCTGAACTATAACTAACGTTTGCTGATTTTGAAATAATACAGATCAACTCTGCATAACACACCAGCTATGGCTCATTTACTTTGAAATGTTATTTGAAACACAATTGTAAACTGTTAACTATGGAAAAACGCTAAATTTCTTCATCACAACGAGAAGGTCAAAATCATTTTAAAAACATCATGCCTACCCACTTTTTAGTTGGACAGACCTGTGTCGACACCTGTGTGCTACACGATAAATTTTGACCATTAGCCAAGTTACTGAATGAAATTGTCATGATCCCATGAAGGTAAGTTCAATATGGATGATTTTACCGTCAGTGAGCGGCAAACAGAACAGCTGAAAATTTAAATTTCTTCAGTAACCCGGTTAAGTGGTAAAGGTTCTCGAGTATCACTCAGGTATCGACACAGTTCTGTCCAAATTGATAGGGGATAGGCACGATTTTTTTTCAATGACTTTGGCCTCTACCATTCTCATGGAGAAATTTAGCGTTTGTCTACACATGGTCATGAAAACTTGTGAACGTACTCGACTAAGAACCATTTTTTGCGTAAAAATGTTATACTCAACAGTTTGTGTAAGCGATTTCAACGACAGTGCTAATTAGCGTCAATTTTCACTTTATAAGCATTTTATAAAAAACAGACTATAAGTGAAAATTGCGTATGGAACTGAATCTGCTTTTTTTGGTTTTTGCTTCGTCTATCGTTTTAAGTTAAATGGGCTATAGTTCTCCCGTGTTGAACTTACTTTCACAGGATCGCTGCATCTGTCATTTTACAATAAATTAACTTATAATAAAGTTAGAATTTTAATTTTCGGAGTGCGATTGGAGTTCTACATTTTCAAAATGTGATACATTTCTAAAAATTACGCCTGCGATTCACCACGACATGGAAAATTGAGGAGTGCCAATCAGATTTACGCCTTGCCTACAACGATATTTTTACTTATGTTTTTGATAGAACTCTGTGAGATCAATCGATAGGTTTCCGATTTCTCGCGTTTTATAGGAAGAAAAATTTTTTAAACTAAAATGGGTGTGAACAAAAGCTTTCTGGGTCGAATCAACTCCCCAAATCCCCACGCTGATCTATGCCTACAAGATGCGGTACATCCACCATCATTCTATCAGGCATTCAATCTTTTCAGCATTCATTCTGATTAGTACGGTCGATCGACAATTTGCCAAAAAACGAAATCACCAAAGTGAAAAGCTGCAGATTGTAGAGGATACAAGTCCTATAAATCAGAAAACATCACAACTGTTAGTGCATACATGCTTATTTATATGTCCTTATAGTCCATTTATTTCAAAAATGAGACTCGAAACGCATCAGAGAATTTCTTTTCCAGATGAAAAGCCTGGGATACGGACAATTCGCCCCCAGGAATTCGTCCCCCACAATTCGCCCCCACTGCAGTTCGCCCCCGGACAATTCGCCCCCAACACAATTCGCCCCTGAGCAATTCGCCCCCACCCCACAATTCTCCCCCAGTAATTGGCCCCCAATTCACTGTTTTTTAATTTAAAAATTCAGATTTAAAAATAATTCCACGGAATAGTATTTCTACACATCCATACACAATACCTAGAGATTTTTCCCAGCCGAAATAGCATGTTTATTTATGAATTCTGCATGCAGAGTGCAAGTATTATGAACAAGAAGAAAAAGATTTACAGCAATGTTCCAAATAAAGGTCCACAAATAATTTTTTTCTAAATTTTCTTTGAATGTAAGATTTTCAGTATAAGCATTTTTTACTCGTACAGTCGGCAATACAGGCGTTTGAGCAGTAGATCCCTAGAATTGAAGCGGCCGGTTGTTTTTCCACGTGAAACAAAATGTGCGGCCGAGTTCAAAATGAAAGCTTGCAGCTAAAGTTTATCTGACTGAAAATAATCAATTTCGACCAAAAATTTTGAAAAATTTCAACACTGGCAATTTACAAATTCATATTTGTTCAAGTTTGTAATGATGGTGTCCTATCCCCAGAAACCATGCCAAATATTTATCTGATGGCGTGAATACCTGGGAGATAATTTGTAACACGGATATCATAAGCAGGATTGCGATTCATTTATTTTCTTCGATCTGCATTTGTTTTTTATGTTTTTTGTTCCTTTTTTCGTTTAATTTTTTTCTTGTATTCCTCTTTTTTGTCTTTCATCTTTCTTGTTTAGTTTCTTCTTCTACATTTTTTTGATTACATTTTACTCATTCTTCTTTTCTAATTTTTTTCCTGTGTATTTTTCTTCTGTTTTTTCTATTTTTATTCTTTTTTGTTTTTGGTACACCGAAAAGTTGTCGCGAAAAACATAGTGAAGAACACGATAGAGTCACACGTAGAATAATTGTGATACTATGTTATAATATTCATTGCTCTCCATGGATCCCAATAAAAAGTTACAAGAAATGAAGCTGGAAAAAGAAAATCTGGAGATATATTACATAACATATCATGGAGTTGCGTTTAAATCTAAAACCAGATAAGTATAGTACCAGGGGCGTTATTTTGTTTTTGGCGAATTGTCCGGGGGCGAACTGCAGTGGGGGCGAATTACCAGGGGCGAATTGTCCTAGAACCGAAAAGCCTGCAATGCATGTGAACATTTTTCTCTCAAGTTTTAGACCTTTCTGCTACACTCAATTTGTGGAAAAAGGTATCAGCGAACAAAGATTGCTTTTGCTTTGCCTAAGCATCTTTTTTGCGTTCGTGTCTCATTTGGAAAAAACCCGTGGTATGGAAACAGCCAGCATGCTGCAACGAACACTATTGTCTGTTTTTCTTGAAATGCTTCCAAATGAAAAAATTGGAAAGCAAGCACTATTTCATATTGCTATTTTTCTGCTAAAGCATATGTCCTGCAGGTCTGGAGACTTGTGGACGTATTCAACTAACCCTCAACGATTTCTTGAGCAAGAAATTATACACTAACAAGCTTCACGTATTTAACGGCAGCACTAATTTTTGCCATTTTTCAATTTACATGCAAAAACAACAAACTACATGTTTTAAATCACATGGTCACTGATATGACAAAAAATCTGCTAGTTCTGTTCTTTCTTTCTGGTGATGTGTTGCACATGAAGCCCCAAAAGCACAGGGCTCTTGCCTTGCCTAATCCATGTTACACAAGCTTATGGATAGCTACAGTATGTACAACTTTAACAGAACGTGTAAATAATGTTGATGAAAGCCAGCGACCGTATTCTTATACCTTGTGTAATTTCAGCAATGGTTTCCATCTTACTACT
The DNA here is from genome assembly GCA_963922205.1 of Romanomermis culicivorax. Classification (NCBI taxonomy): domain Eukaryota; kingdom Metazoa; phylum Nematoda; class Enoplea; order Mermithida; family Mermithidae; genus Romanomermis; species Romanomermis culicivorax. The sequence continues at coordinate 1,138,094 of CAWUHX010000060.1, read as the reverse complement.
ACCCGTCTTACGGATATGCTGGCTATTATCCTGTGAGTGGTTACGCCTCTGCCTATCCCTATGGCTACTATGGCGCCGCATATTGGCCCGTGAAAAAGTAATCGAATGATGATAATTCCTGGAACGATTAAATTTTTTTTCAATAGTAGTGTTCATATTTCACTTTTATACTTGTCTCAATATTTTATGTATCATTTTGAATTATTCAATAAATTAGTATGATGAAAGGAATATCGTGTTACTTATCGCGAATATGAAGACCAAATGCCGTGTCAAACATTTAATTTTATCTGATCAATCCATGGAGCTCATGAAACGCGTCGAATCATGATATACAGATTACGGAACTTATTTTTAGTCTGTTTTCATCAAATCCTTCTCGTACATAGGGAAATGACAAAAATTAGCACTGTGGTCGAAATCGTTTACACAACGGTTCTACGATAGAATACTCAACCATTTTTTTAAACTATTACACAATTACAATTCTATCAGTGTCCTTTGTCTTTGAATTCTGAACATCTTCTTACTATCACTGATTACTAAATCATGCACCATCACGAATTGCCTATGCCGAAAATTCTCACATGCCCTTGCCATTGTCCAGTTCATGGTAAGATGTTTTCCTTCCGATTAATCGCGTACCCCAATTTTGTGCCTCTTGAGTCGGTTCCTTGATCGCTTTGTTCTCCAATTTTTTCATTCGTCCTTTAGGCCGACGAATGGCCTACCCGAGACGTATAAGGCCTTCTCCATATCCTATGTACAATTACTGTTTCAACGGCTTGCAACCCAACGGATATAATCCTTATCCCATGTTTGGCGCTGTACCAACGACGCCTTATCAGCCTCAAAATTATGCTCCTCAATATAGCGGATTTCAGGTATAAAACGTCAAAGTGTACAAGGTGTCTCAAAAAAGAATAGCCATTCTGCATCATAGGACGGAATGTGTTTACCACAATGAACATTGATGATTCTAAAAATGACGTCACTGTTTCATTGAGATACCCTGTAAATTATGTACTTAGGGACCCTTGAATTTTTTCCCAGTTTTAATGTGTAAAGTATACACACCGTGTAGGTATAAGCAGCGCACGTGAAGTATAGAAGTCCTGGGGCCGGTTTCATCAAAGAGACTTAAGCTCCAACTGAGCTGCAGCTTAAGCTGTAGGTTAACTCTATATGTTATACCATTGTCGTTAAGCTGCAGCTCAGCCGTAGCTAAACTCATACACACAAAACATATCGGGAAAGTTAAGCTGCAGCTGAGCTGCACCTTAACGGCAATGTTATAACATACAAAGTTAAGCTACATCTCAGCTGCAGCTTAGCTTTCTCGATATGTTTTGTGTGCATGAGTTAAGCTACAACTGAGCTCCAGCTTAACGGCAATATTATAACATATAGAATTAACCTACACCTTAAGCTGCAGTTCAGCCGGAGCTTAAGTCTCTTTGATGAAACCGGCCCCTGTACTTGATTGTGTATCGGTGCACCGAACGTATCAGTATTCCGAACAGTGTCATACAGCAAAAACAAAACTTATCTGTATACCGAACATATCGGTATCCCGTACGTATCATTATCCCGAATGTATTAGCATCCCGAAAGTGTTCACAATAAAAAAACCTCTCTGTAGCCAAAACCCTGAATAATGTCAAAGCCTAAAACCTATGCCTAAGCCTAAGGCTAAGCCTAAGGCTAAGCCTAAGCCTAAGACTAAGCCTTAGTTTGAGCCTAACCCTAGGCCTAAGCCTAAGCCTAAGCCAAAGCTTAAGCCTAAGCCTAAGCCAAAGCTTAAGCCTAAGCCCCACAAAAATTTTTGCGCAAAATGAGAGCTGGCGACATAGACAAAAAATGTATATTCGGGGTAACGAGAATTATTCAATGTTATGGAATAAAAAATTATGTTCGGGATACCGAGAATTAATGCATTATTCGGGATAACGATACACTCGGTATAAAGATACATTCGGTATACCGATACATTCGGGATATGGATACATCCTGAATAGCGATACACGACGGGAAACATGTTCAGTGGAAAAGTATTTTCTCTTACGATTTCACGTTTTCTTTCAAGTTCACTTTTTTAGCCGTATGCAGCAAGTCCGATGCAGCAGCAACCGCCTCCGCCAGAAACTTCGAGCAAAGATGTCAGAAACAGGCCTACCGTAACGAATTTTTCTATTCTCTCCGTATCGTTTCGTTTGCACAACTTTGTAGGGTGCTTTGAACGTTTTGCAAAAACGATACAAAAAGGTGTGCAAAAACAACCCGGAAGCCGGCATACAGACACCGAGAGAGGAAGAAGTTGAAGAAAAATTTATGGAAGCCTTGATGGAGAAAGATCAGCAGGTAAGTTTAATTTGGTTGATTGATGAAGCGCAAGTTGTATTACTATGATCAGCGGCATACATGCACGCGGGAGGAGGTTGGGGGGCTTTGGGCTCCAGCAGATTTGACCCCCATCAATGATTGAGGAGATGACGAAGGAAAATCAGCAACAGAAAAGAGAAAGTTGTCATAAAAATGAAAATGATGCTGTTAGTTTAACAATTTTTCTGAACAAAGCATACTTGATTCTAAAGGAGTAACATTAAAACTTTAAAAAGTGCTGCCTAAGCAAATAATTTCACATATCTGACTAATATAAAATGAAGAATATGCTGCTTGGATGTTAGAGGACGTTTCTAAGACTTTCTTTTCGTTATAAAAAATGAAAAAAATTCTATTTCACCCACTGTCCTGACTGACCCTCAGCAGAGTTTCTATTCTATGCTGTGCATGTATGATCAGCGGTAATCGGTTGACTCCTCGCGCTTTTCTGGCGTCAAAGAGTAATTTTCGTTATCTACATTTGGCTAAACTTATTTGTGCAATACAATTGCTTACTAGAAATTCTGTTCAAATTCTAGGATACTACAGTCTGATTGTAAAATCTGAAACTAATTTTTCAATATCAGGAAATTCCTATAGTACTTCCCCCTACATCTATGCTTTACACTAAAATTTGCAAAAATGTGATGGGCAAGACAAACTTATCCAATTCCAGGAACTATTGTAGCACATGTAATGACTAAACATGCATGATAAAGCATCCTGAAGACTGCAGTTATGCTCGTATGACTATTTTCTTCCTTTAATAATTTCTAAATTATAGTTCAAGTTTTTATGAAGTATGAGAGCTATAATTCCGCAGCAATGTAAAACCAAAAAGGTTTTCGTCAAATCTCGTATTTTATTAAATATCTCATTTTTCATCTGTTATCTTATTAATATAAAATGCTCAAATATAAGACAATCTTCTTATTTTATGTAAAATTCTGTGTAAAGATGACATAAGGCATAAACGATCAGTGTAAATTTACCCCATTTGGTGTGGGCTATCGAATTCACTATAGCATGGGCGATTTCATAATTTACACTTCGAAACGTTCCCTCGACAGTGCATGTGGTCTATGGGTTATTTTCAAGTGAGCGATTTCCATGTGAGCAATTCTCAAGTGATCGAGTTCCCAAGTGAGCGAATTCCCAATTGAGCGATTCCCAAATGAGCGATTGAGAACTTGATAACACTTTCTTTATATTTTCGTACTTGATCTTATATTTATCCTTGTATGTATTTCTTTTTTCTTTCGCTTTTTCTGTGTGTTGCTCATGTTTTTATGTATGGTTATACGTTTAAATTTTTTTTGGCTCTGCGATTTTTCATTTTCTTTTTTCTTGTCATCTACTCCTTTCTTTTTTTGCTCATGAAACAATACATTATGAGTTGACATTTTTAATAAGAATAGTCTCCTGTATAATTCTTTCAACATGCTCTATTCCCTATTTGATTTTCTCCTTTGTGATTTTTCCATCATGCTTACTTACTTTTCGCCCTAGTTTTTTGATTTTATTTCTTTGTCTTTTTGTATTCTCCTGCTCCTTTTTTCTTTTTCACATTATTTTTTTTGCTGCTTTTTTGGTTGCTTTTTCTTTCTTGTCACTTTTCTTGGTGTGTTCTTTGTTTGTCTTATGCTATCCTTTTTTGTAATGCCTTCCGTTTTGTTGACGTTTTCTTTCTCTTAATTTTTTGTTTCCTCCAGCATTCATTTATTTATATTTTTTATTAATATTTTCTCTTCTACAACAATGAACCGAACTGTATAAGAATTATATAGAAGAATATGTTTATTTAAAATGACTGCTTATGATGTAAGTATTGTATCATGAGCAAAAAAAGAAAAAAGTAGATGACAAGAAAAAAGAAAATGAAAGAAAGCAAAGACAAAAGATGAAAACATAGAAAATATATAAAAAACATAAGCAACTCACACAGAAAACGAAAGAAAAGAGATATACATGCAAAGTAAAATATGATAGAGGAATTCACCATTGACTATCATTTATTCAAATTTAAGGGCGAATAATATCCTTTTTGGAAACGGTTAGTGTAACATTACTCAGGTTACATGCTCTATTCGATGCATTGTAACGAGTCATTTCCGCCACTTGGAGATCTTATACTTAGCCGGGTCTTTGTCAATTTGTCTCTGAAACAAGAGACGATGATGGGTGCACGTATGTGTAAACTTTAATGTAAGTGCTGTTCATAGAAAAGTTAGAAATCAAAATAGCGCTTTAATGCAGAATTTACTCCCGAGAACATAATCTTTCTCGTCCAAAGGTTTATGTCAAAGATCGGATTCCTGATTAAAAAATTTGTTGTTCTCGTAGGCCAAAGAGTCCTTACCTCATCCGTTACCAGCGGTCATACAGAATAGAAGTTACACATTCCCAATGAGGACGCCGGCTAGTCGAGGTGGCTCGACGGGCCGCAAAAATCAAGCATCGTTAGACGAAATGTTGGAAGATTCGCCGCTCAAAGACGCCATTTTGAACACTTTGAGGGTCACCTCGGTTGATGATCATTTCAAAGCGGCTTTGAACGAAAAGAGGACCGGTGTTCAGAAGGCGAGGCTTTGCCAAATGCGTTTGTTGCATTGTATTAGGCTACAGTAATACAATGAAGAAAAAATTTCCGAATGGTCGAACGGGTTTGGATAATGGAAAAATATAAACCAAACTCCTGAGAAATAAATGAAAAATGAGACTTTTACAAAAAACATTATAAAAAAATCAAAAATTTATTTCAGCCCGCATTTTGTTGGACTAGAAATTATAGAACATACATGTTAAAAGGGTACATTTGGAGCAGAAGAGCAAAGTTTGGCTTGGAATTTTGCCTTAATTTAATTTCTACATAAGTACAGTTCGAAATGGTGTACACAAAACTTTTGCCGGAAAATTTTTTACTCAAAATATTTCTGAGTTGAATGGAGTAAGTGGGTTCACAAATTTGATTCCAACATGAGCTGTACGGGCTGAAATTTGATGAATGATTTCATAATCATCCGCCCCCTTAAATTTGATTGGCTGGATATCGTGGTTGCTTCGATTGAGGTTAGTTTATGTTTTAAACTTTATCCCTTGATTGATTTGTGATTGGTCTTCTGGCGAAACGTTCGGCAAAAATATGAGTAATTTTTTGATTTACTAACCAAATTTTTTTAATAGCGACCAAAAAATGAAATATTAAGCAATTAGAATAACGCTCTGTATGGGAAACCACACCTCTGGTCATCCATAGTCTATTTTTTATAAAACGCTTGTAAATTGAAAAAGTGACAAACTAGACTCAAAGCCGCTTACACAAAGTTTTACTGTGATTTTTCCCCAAAAAAAGTTTAGCTGAGTAGGCTCACATATGTTTGCATTTGGATGCGACATATGTTTTAGCGGGAAGTAGTAAAGATATGAAATTGTACCTACTTTCTTTTTAATTTACTAGAATTTCAAGAATAGGCTATAATCCTGTCGGCATTGACGTTGATAAAAGCTGACACTGGATCACAGAAATAACTTCACTTCAACTGTAAACAGTAGTCTGTTTTACAGATAGAACAACCTAATGTCAGCGCTCCAGCAGCCGCCAATGTCTCCACTTTCGGTTTACAAGGCGTCTTGCCTGGGTTCTACAACCAAAGTCAGCTGGACGACGCAGCTCAAAATGGTACATTGGACGACATGCGAAACGCAACCATCTACATCAACTCGGCCAACGATGGATTCAACATCGCTTTAGATGAAGTGAAAAAGAAGAGAAGTAAGCTAAATCAATTTGATTTCACAAATGATCCTTAGTATATCGTATGCAAACATTGGCCTAGATCATTTTTGGTCTACAGGTAGGTCACCATGTTGATGAATAGATGTATTATATCACATTGGGTAGATCTTTAGTTGTAAATTGTGAAATTATAGTAGTGTTTTATCGATGTGAGAACAATGTTAACCTCGGCCATGCAGTATCACCAGAAACTGAGTGGGATCTGGAGTCGAGCGGATACTTGCAGGAAGTTTTTATATCTGATATCGCGCTTTCGATTCGGGCAAATTCGAAGTTTATGTCCCATGGATTTAAAATTTTAATTGACCTATGCAAATTTTAGTGAAAGTGATCAATTGGAAAATTTAACCAAATATGATTCTGTTGCTGTGTACTAACAAATGTAGAAGAATGTTCAGTCTAATATTTTTCAGATTAAAATCTGACATCGCGAAACGTAAATTGAATTTTTTTAGTGCCATTTCAGGACAATGATGAAGTCAGAGAACGAAACGTAATCGAAATATGTTCAAATTAAACGCTCTAAACTTACACTGTATGTTATTTTGGTATCATGAAATTCGGTACTAGTTTGTTTATTCCAGAAATAAAATTGTTCATTAGACATCAATTTGCATAGTCTACTTTCATCTTATATTATTTTGTTTTCATACACACATATATCTCTACTGAGGGTCCAGGCCGGAACTTCCTAAAAAAATTTCAAAGTTCATCTTTGAAAATATGCATTTTGCAGTGGGACTATCTTCTCTCTTTGTCTGTTTTCGTCTATTTTTCCTCATTTTCTTTCTGTTTTCGATTTTATTTTTCTTGAATTTTCGTTAAATTTCTTTTCTTTTGTTATATTTTGTATAAATTTTGACTACAAAATTTTTCATTTCCCCGTAAAGGATATGCAATTCCTGTGCTGAAATTTCATTTAATTCCATACTGACACTATGAAAATGTTGAATAAAGTATGACAAATCTCAGAAAAAATCAAAAGGGAAGTAACGCGAGATATTCAGAAAAAAATCATAATGACTTTTGATGGTGAACCAATGTTTTACTGACCTTGATAGACGATAACATCAAATTCGATTTAATAGGACAAAAAGTGACCAATATTAACCAATACAATAAAGTGATGGTACGAGACTCGGGAACTAATATGCACAAACGAGACGACTTGGGAGTCCGATAACCGTGCCTCAAAAAGTTCATAAATAGTCTATTTTTGGAATTTTTCAGTGGTCTTGCTAGTCAAACGATATTTCAGGATGGAATTGATCTCATCTGATAAATGCATATTCATTTTACACAGAAGACAATAGGCTGTCTTCTGGTGTAATATTTAAAGTCAATAATTGAATATCACACTTTTTCAGAGTGTTTAAAGTGTCGAAAATAAGCCGTCAAAACTGACAAAATTTTGTCTATTCGCATCCTCGAGCTCCTTCCCATCAGATGCCTCAAAATTTTATTTTCTCATTTTATAGTTCATGCATTTTTACTGTAATGGTTGGATTTTCATCGAAATTTTTGTACTGTTTTGGAAGCTGCACTGCTCTGAAGAATGCATACTCATGGAAATTTCCCAGAAGTCATTGCATTTTTCAAGCTGGCCCTTGTATACCTCTTGTAACAGACTATAGTATGATGTACTAAGTGTTTCACAAATGAACACTTTACACTATGCAAGAGAGTTTAAACTGTCGAAAATGAGTAGCAAAAAAAGATAAACCCTCTTTAGGGGTGCTCCCGTTTTCCTTCACCTAAGATGCCGCTGAATTTTATATTTTTATTCCTTAGTAATTCATGCATTCCTACAGTAGCATGTGAAAGTAACATCAGCATCATCGCGCAACGTTTTGGGTGCTGTGGAGATTTGCAAACACTGCACTGTCATTTTTGAATCTGGATAAATGCTCAACCAAAATAGTTCTAGGAATAAATGATGCATCATTACCTAACATAGGAAGAAAAAAACGTGGCTCGAAGTCCTGATAAATTTTTATTGTCCTAGGTTTGATGAATTCGAAAATTTTCAATAAATTTTGAAACTTTTCAGTGATTGTTTGAAATCCATTTACAAAAAAACGGCAAGTGGTATTCGAATACTCTTTGCTGCATTGGAAAGTCACACCAATCTACTATCATTTGCTCTATTTTCGTCTGCCTGACATCACGTGGTGTGAAACAGGATGCCCCAAACTGTAGAGCTTTTTCTCACAGCTTATAACAGTCGGACCCGACATTTATTTTGTAACAGGTTCAATTTTTTCAATCAAATTCCTGAAGAAAGGAATTTGTGTTGCATCTCTTCTGAGATATCCTGTTGCACGACCACAAATAGATCGATGAAATTTTACCAGGCATTCGACTTACATATTTTCTTTTCACTCCTCTAATCTGAACGTTTTCAATGTTTCCTGCATCTCGTTAATGGCATATTTAGTGGCATTAAACAGCATTTTTGTATCGATTTTCAGAACGTGCTGACACTACGCTTCCAAAACGGTACACAAATCTGATTAAAATTTTAACACAATATATTTGACATTAGTGGTTACAGAAATGGATAAAAAAAATTCTGCGGCATCCTATGGGAATGTTCCAAAATGAAGCTCGAAATCATTTTTTAAGTTTATTTCGACTTCTTTTTTGATACTTGAAATAGTATAAAAATGTAAACTGAGGGATTTGAAATTTTTTTTTTACTCTGCATGTTGAGCAGGGTGATCTGCGTGTAATGAACATGTTATATATGTACTTATTTGGTAGACTCTCGATTGGTGATCCACCAAAAATATTTGAGATTTGATTTAGAATTGAAAATGATTTGGCAGGAGTTTTGTTCCAAGAGGTTCAGACATTAATACTAAGACTTACCTAGCGCTGGGCCGGAGCACGATCTCTCTTTCTTTCGACAAACGCTCAAAATTTTATTCAAATAAATATTCTAAATTGAGAAATCGTTGATTTCTCAATTTAAAATAATCGGGCGACGACGGTGAAATTGCGCAGCGAGGAGTTTACTCGGCGAGGGAAAACACCGTCGATAAAATTACAAAACGCTTACTGAATCACTGACCGACGTCTTTTCTGAGGTGTGATATTTTGAAACACGTATACAAACCGAAAAACTTTGGGGTACCTTATCTATGCGAATTTTAACTGTTATGCTAAATGAATGTTGCAACAATACTCAGCGTGTAAAACTACTCAAAATATCTCACTTTCAGATATGATCAATTTTCAATTTATCATAGGTCAATAAAACAGATGGTCGAATTTCTCAGATATTGTGTCTTGGAACTCTTAACCAACAATAAATGTGTCCTAAACTGGTAGAATTCGGACTTTATATATCAGATGACACTATCACGACATGTCAGTGCCATACATTACTGATTTGCTTGGGTTCTGAATATTGTAGCTCGGAGATTTCTATTATTTGAGTTTGACGGCTATAGTACTCTAGATATTCCTCTCTACGTACAATGGACATTTTAATTGGCATGAACTTCTACTGGAGTCTTTTTGGACATAAAGCAGTGCTCACATTCCCCTCAGGCTTAAATGTACTAGTGTTTCATTGTTTCAAATAGTCGGACTGTTTCAAAAGCAGAAAACATTTTCTTGAAGGTCTTGGAAGAAAATACCTCATGGTACAAGATTAGGTCGTGCTTATTTTAATTATAGTTATATAAAGGTAGATGATGCATTTTTTGTAGAAGGTTTTGACATTTCCAAAATCTTTCTATTCTCGTAGTGCAATTTGATTGATCACTGTTGAACGAAATATGATTCATATGAAAGGTCAGATCCTTAACGAAAAAAGGACAGAATCTGCTGCACAGTCTATGACTTTTTTTGACATCATTCTCAGCAAATTTTTCCCATACGCTCCTTTTGAGATCTGTGCTTTGTTATCAGTGTGTTCGCCAGTTAATGCGCAACTATGTTTGCCGATTCCAATATTGAAATAATGAGCCAACTCCACGAAAACACAAAAATACCAAGAAAAGAATTATTGATGTTTGAGCAATATTCAGGAAATTGCTTTCCTTGGATCTGTCTAGCTCCTGAAGGAGTGTTCGGATCTTGATGTTACTTTCAAAGCTATTGTAGAAATATTTAAACTGAATGATGAAAATATAAAATTCCGCGGCTTCATCAATGGAGGTGCTCAGCAGTGCCTCTAAATAGGATTTTTCCTAATTTTTGCTTCTCATTTCCGACAGTTTAAACTCTCTTGCATAGTGTAAGGTGTTCATTTGTGAAACAATTAGTACATCAAACTATAGTCTGTTAGTTATTTGATAATTCTATAGTACAGATAATAAATGTATCACAAAGTGTATACAAGGACCACTTGGAAAATGTAATGACTTCTGAACAATTTCCAGTATGCCATCTTCAGAGCTGTGCAGCTTCCAAAACAGTAAAAACATTTTTATTGCAAATTCAACCAATACACTAAAAATGAATGAGCTATAAAATAAGAAAATAAAATTCTGCGGCACCCGATGGGAAGGTGCTCGAGAGTGCCCACAAACAAAATCTTTTCAATTTTGACGGCTTACTTTCGACACTTTAAACTCTCTGAAAAGGTGTGATATGCAATTATTTACTGTAAATATTACACCAAAAGAGAGCTTATTCTCCTCTGTGTAAAATGAATATTCATTTATCGAATAAGATCAATCCCATCCTGAGATGTCTCTTGGCTGGCAGGACCATTGAAAAATGCCAACAATACTTCGGCGTAATGTAGTGGCTTGAAGTTTTGTTTTCAAGCGAAACCAATGATATTATGAAACTTAGTGCAAAAAACTACACAATGTATCGCATTTTGAGATACGATTAATTTTCAATTTATCATAGGTCAATGTAAAAAAGGGTAGAATTTCTCAGAAATCGTGCCTCCATTCACGAGATGATTTCTACTGAAAATTTTCTCACACCAATTCAAGCATTAATTATGTATTAGTCCGTTTATTTAATTAATTCAGGTCGACATGAAGAAAACTTTCGCGCGGGTTCGGCTGATTATGACATTTTGAAACGGTCATCAATGACAATCTCGATCCATTTTTCGCATGAATCAGATTTGGGTATGGTGCCTAGGTTCGTCCGGCGCATGGTCATTGATAACGTTAACGTTCAAAATCTGCCCAGGACCTTCCCTCGAAGTTCCCCGATCTCCTGCGGCGCTATGCCTGAATAATGGATCTTGTTGTTCTTGATGGATTTCGTTATTATTTTCGGTCGTAGTTGGGGATGAAAAGCAACACCAGAAAAATTTCTTAATTTCATTCCGAATTTCCCGCTCTCGGATCATATAAAAAATGGGATTGATCAACGAATGAAGATAGAATATGACGATCAAAACGGCACCCGTGTCGTTGGAAATTAAATTCTTATTCCAAATCCAAGCCGTTTGTAAGAATAAGTAGAAGAATTGGCAAACAATGAATGTGGTCAAAATGAAACCTGTCGTAATCATCGCGTAATAATCGTCTTTTATAGATTTACGTTCCTTGAGGTCTATGTAAAGAAATGTGATGCCATACATCAAACATCAGTCTGATCCAAGTTAATCAGCACCATTGATAAAATCAAAGATTTTTGGGGTCTAAGACTTTTGCAAATTATATTCAGAAATCGCTTCGCTGAAGTTATTTTGAAGATATTTTTATTAACTATTTTATAATAAGTGAAAAACTAATTTTTATATAATTTATTTTTTATTGAATATTACGAAATCCTTGCTCAGGTCAATCAAAAATTGATCTCTTTACATTCAAGTGATTCATGATGCGTCCACTATAGTAGACAGACCAGATGGTAGCGGCTCATTTTCATCCTGAAGGTGATTTTACATTCTGACTTATAATCAAACCTAGTGTGATTGAAAGAATCACGACGAGTCAATACATTTTACAAATCTTTAACCTCCCCTACAGATAATCTTAGTTTCGGAAGAAACAGTGGAAAAATGTTCATAGTAGCTTGAACGCGAACTAGCTTTCTTCAACTATTTGGAAGGACTGAATCTTCATCGACAACTAAAGCTATAAGCAAATGCTTGAAGTAATCAGTTACTGTGCAGTTCAGAAAAGTGCCTCTTGAGGGCATTTCAACCGTCATGTATAAAAAATTGAGCGGATTTGCAAATAATTTTCGATTGCAAGTGGTGATGGTGTTCTACAACGTATCCTACTGTAGGTACGAGAATGAAAGTTCTGGATAAGATCCTGGCTCTCTCGAAGGGGAAGTAGGAACGTCTTTTGACCACTGCAGTAATGTCGTCTCATTTGTTTTCCAATGTCGTCCTTTTTTCAAATCGAGTCATTCCTTCCAAGGCTCATCGCTTTTTAGATTGGTCTCAACTTCGTCATCGCCAGTCTCAAAAACTGTGAGTGTCTTTATCGTCAATTACCTCCTTCAGTTGATCTTTTCTTTTTGATATAAACTTTGTGCGCTCCGATCAAAAATATGACCACTGTGCATAACGTCAAAAGGCTCAATGTTACCACTTCGAAATTACTCAGGCAAGGGAAGCAAGCGGATCCGTTATAGCTAAAAGTGTAGAAAATGAGAAAAAGATAATAGGTCGGTAGATTCATCCTACTTGTATACCGGAATATAAAATTTTATGTATGATACGTTTTAACCCACATTTTTCTGTTTCAGAATTATGTAAATTAAGCACCAATGGATAAATCAGAGTTATAAATGATCCAAATTTGAATTGAATGAAACCCGAAATTTCTTCGCTTATTAATAATTCAAAATTACAAAACGGAATTTTTCCATCAATTAGCTCACTAGATATTTCATCAAATTGGACATACTTGTACAAAGAGGAGACAATGGCCTTTATGAAATTCAAAGCCGCCGTCATCGTCCAAATTGCCGCAACGACATGGATGGATTTGGTCCGGCCGAGACACCGTTGCGGTCTATGGAGACCGACCAAGAAGTTGGACGCAATGACAAGTAGGGAAGCGTTGACCGAAAAACAATCGACTACTGATGCTATACCGTCCGTATTTTCTATTTTACTGACGCGGTAGAGGGCGTCAGAAGCGATCACATGACCTACAGCCACGATGAGCCCGAGGAACATGTTGGAGACCTGAAATAAGGAACGAAATCCGACGACATACCGTACTCCATTCACTTTGAAATACTCGATGCTGCGATTCGATGACAGGAAGTTCAATTCAGAAGAAACAAGTAAGCTTATTACTGTAATCAATGAAAGTTTTTTTGTCAGTGAGCGACATACAGAACAACTGAAAATTTCCTTCAATGGCCTGTCAAAGTGGTCAAGATTCATCGAGTGTCATTCACGTATCGACGCAGGTCTGTTCAAATCGATAGTGGGTAAGCTTGATGTGATTTTGATTTTGGTCTGTCCCATTCTCATGAAGAAACTTGGCGTTTTTCTACAGTATGAAGTTTTCCACCAAGTGAAAATTGCGTATCAAATTGAATCTACTTTTTGGGCTTTCGCTACGCCTATCATTTTGAATAAAATAGGCTATGGATGCCTGCGACCTGGTAATAATAGACGTCTGACACTTCAGATTGTCCAAACTATTCAAAATAGACGCAAAACCAATACAACGTCGATGAGGTGGAAACAAATCTCTAGCCGAGGGTTAATATGTGTTAAATTTGGTTCACATGGCCATGGACATACGCAGAGAGCTTATAGTATGGCAGATGCAGCGAAGGCGAAGCGAAAAATAGAGACGCTTTGTTCGTTCTTCATGATTGAGAGTGTTGATAATTACTTTTTCTTAGATGCCTCAGTGATGATTTTGCGACTTTCATTGTGTGCGACTGCCAACTTCACTATCGCTGCGTCTGCCATGGACTTTAGGTTGATCGAAAAACAGACCGCAATACTATATTATTCATTTTCAAATGATCGATGCAGCGATCCCATGAAAGTAAAGCCCAATTCAGAAGTGCAGTATCGGCGATAAAAATCCTAAGATTTTTCACTTCTGAATAGGGCTTAAGTTCAATACAGAAGGAACTACTAAGCTTATTACTGTAACCAATGAAAGAATTCGCCTGTCAGTGAGCACCAAACAGAACAACAGGAAATTTCGTTCTGTAATCAAAATTTCTCCAGTAGCATTCAGGTATTGACGCAGTGCTGCCCAAATTGATAGCGGATAAGCACGATGTTTTTTCAATGATTTTAGCCTTTCTCATTTTGATGAAGAAATTGAGCGTTTCTCTTCAATATGAAGTTTTCCACCGAGCGAAAATTATGTATAAAATTGAACCTACTTTTTGTGTTCTGGCTGCGTCCATCATTTCAAAATAGGCTATAGTTTTACATTTTGCTGTCCCATGGATCCGATGTTTACAGACATGAAGTTCAAAAGGGATACATTATTTCACCCATTTTCTATGGTGAGTAATGCCGAATAGTTATTTTCGCTGAAGATTTTGTTTACACATAGATGTCCTAAACAGTAAAGGCTTTTTTGCACACCATCTCGAGTAACAACAAATATGGTAACGTCAAATATTTGTGACTAAATCTGAGATGCTTATTATTAACAATGATCTATTACATTCATGTTTTGCAACCGTTCGCGCTTTGTTGATCTTGCTTTAGGTGAATGAATTGACCAGAACTGCCCACATATTTACAATTGTATGACTGATGGAAAAAATTTACACTGTCATATGTTATACATATTAGACGTGCTAATTCAGAATTTGCATTCTATTTTATCCATCTAAATGTGATGCCACCCGACTCAGTGATTTATGTGCTAAATGAGTTACTCTGGCTAATACTGAACCAGGAAAACTAATTGTTCAAGAGGCCTTCCATGATTCGCCTCACCCATATGTTAATAGTCAGGTAACGACGTCCAATATCGGGTTTATTCCATAGGTTAGACGTTTGAGCCGATTTCGGCATCGAAATCAAACAGGCTACCGCATTAATTACGGTTATCAACGTTCCGATCAAGAATTCTACTAAAGAAATAACGTAAGTCGCACCTCCGGTCATGTTTTATGATGAACAGATATGCAATCTAGGTTTTTGTGTTGAACCGTGTGTTCACATTTGAGCCAAAAATCAATTCTCGTTTCGTATCGTTGATTACCAAGGTAACGAAGAGGTGGCGCCATCGATGAAGGACACAACATCAATCTCATTTTTGTTGGTCTTGCAATTTCATAATATGATGCCTAGTTACTAGAAGGACCTTGCTCGCTGTAGCCTAGCGGCAGCTACATAGTATTAAAAGGTTTTTGGGCTAAGTTCAGAATACGGCGTAAGCAATAGAAATCAAGACAACACTCACATAAAACAGATTACCTCTAAATGAATTTTTTCAATTGAATCTCCTGCGGCAGATCCCGAAAATGTTTGCTATTATAGTCAATTCACTTTAAAATGACAGGTACAATGAAAGTTAAACGTGCACTCCTAGTCTCGTTACAGATCGGAAAATCATTACTGATCGCGGAGAGTCATCAGGAAAATTTTTCGAATACCTTCAACATGAGTCTTATCTTTTAGTACAATTCGCTACATCTACGATTACTATGGTCGCACAAAGATGAAAACATTCATGATCAACAAAGTTCAGTCATGAAAAAAGAATTCATTGACGACCATAATGAGCGTCCTAGCTTTTCAGATAAAACTTCATCTTCCACTACGCTGCAACTCATCCTCCACAACAGACTGTCTTAAGTGACCCCCTAAGTTTTCTTTGATCAGAAAAGCATTCCAATCGTATCGTAGGAATTTCTAAGTTGATACATCTCGGCTCAAAAATATTACCAACCATGTTGTAAATTCTGAATTGTAGAACTTTGAGGTTTAGCTCCTACTATTTTCGTCAGGACGCAATTACAAATAGACTTGACCACTCTGGATTTTGATAACTTTTCTTTTTTTTGAAACTCTTCCGGCAACGTTTCTCCTCCTAAATGAGAGGTAGACTGCAAAAACCGCAGTTCATGGAAAATATTGAGACTAACACGATAATTTTTTTGGAAAAACAACATGCTGGGCGAAGCAGCCAAATCTTCCAAAAGTCAGGACCATAAAGCGTCCGCTTTACGCACTACCAATTCTTGGCAAATGTTGGAATAAGGTGAAAATCGTCTCTAAAATAGGCAGTCTGTTCGTGGTTGTGGTCTCTGATGTCTTAATGATATGAAGGTCCCGATGGTCAACCTCGTGGCAGTCCAAAAAGACTCTTTCCAAATCAGAGTTACTGTGCCTTTGATATTCCTCTACATTAAATTTTACAATCTTTACGTCTCGCTTTAAAACATACGCATTTTTCATTTCCCGATATCGTTATTCTAGAGTGCGGTGGGTTTTACCGCTCCGCTCCTTGTATTTTTCCGACGTCATTCATATATCAAAAAAGCGCGCATCATACCGCGACTATAAAAAATGAAAGACAGTCAAAAAGAACAGCGCGAAGAGCCGGTAGAAAATAAGACGGCCCGAAATCGCTGCGCCGTTTGCAACCAAGTGGTCGAAGGCGAAGTCGTTTTCGCGGCCAAACGGTTTTGGTGAGAGCGCTGAATTTCTGGCATTTTACAATTTTCTCAACATGATACCCAATATTTACAACTCGGAAACTCTGCAGCACAGATATACCGGACAGTAGTATTTTCTGATGTTCGTATTTCAGCGCATGCCCGAGCACTTTGATTTACAGTCTGTTCTAAAAATGCTTCTGAAAAATTAAAACGAGGGACAAACACCATTCCATAGCTTTGTAGTTTTCTGTATTATGTCACCGACGGAGACTCAACTGTAGTAAGTTTCCGTAAAATGTTTGTAAAATTGTAAAATAGCAAAAATTAGTAACTTTGTCATAATCGTTATGCTTATGTTATCCTGTAAAACTTTTACTAACTGGATAATGCGCTCAAATTTTCGACCATATTTGAAATGATTCGGAAGAAAATCTTAAAAATATTGAATAGTACTTGCTCTCCACTTTCATTATTCAAGCATTTCAAGAAAAAGAGACTATAGAGAGCAACAACATGCAACAATTTTTTTGCCTGAAAGATTCTACGATAAAAGCATTATAACAGCGATTTTGACAACATTACTATAGTCTGTTTTTCTCGAAATGCTTCTAAATAATGAAAGTGGAAAGCAAGTAGTATTTCTGATTTTCATGATTTGCTGATGAACAATATATGGTATAGGACTGGATACTTGTGAGCACACTGATCTAACCTCTAGCAATTTTTCGAGTAAAAAATTTTACAGAAAGAGCTCTATGCAAACGATTTTGACGACACTACTGATTTGTGTCACTTTCCTATTTGGAAGCATTTTATAAAAAGCAGACTATAATCTTTATCGTTTTTCAATCCACAAGCCCTTAAATTTTTGTATAGAAAAATTCTGCAGCAACAGCTTCGTCTTTGCGATTTTGAAGACAATACTTGTTTTTGTCATTAATAAGCGTTTTATAAAAAATCATACTACAGTACAACTATCTCAATGTGACTTAGTTTCATGGGCTTTCATTCATCGTTAAATCTCAATGATGAAGAATATTTCTACGCAATGCTGTTTTCACGTTTCACGTTTTCGATAGTCTATTTTTCTTGGAATGCTTCTAAATATTAATAGTAGAAGGCAAGTATTGTTATTTTTGCAGTTTCAAGCTAAACCATGTACCACATAGGATTCGACATTTGTGCGCCTGCTTAACTAACCTCTGCCATTTTTTTAGTAAAAAATCCTTTAGTAAAAAATTTGTGCATACGACTTTGAGGGCGGTACATTTTTTTGCCATTTTTCAATTTACAAGCATTTTATAAATAGCAGACTAGCTTGACTTATCATCTGATGAAAAAAATCTAAAGCTGCAAATTCTGAAGCAGTACATCAATAGGGCATTCTTCAGTATCGTGTCGCACTAAAGCATAAAAAAAGGCGGGGAGTTCGTACAGTATCGAATCAGGCAAATTCATGTATCATTTAAATTATAGAATATTCATTTGAATCAAACCTTCTCCGACACAATCTGATGAGCATACAATGCGAAATCTTTAAAAAATCAGTTTACTTGAGCACTAAGGACCGTTCTGGATTTGTCCTACAAATCTGATTTTGTCATTTCCGTGTTTGTTGCTGACCCGGAGATCGAGTTTGAACTTTCCATTTTCATGCAATTTATAGGAAGTTCGATGTAAACAAAATCTAAATGAAAAAGGGATTGGTGTGACATAACCAACGATTAGCTCACTGTGAAATGTGAATCAGCGAATATTTTATGGCAAATAAAATTTCAGAGTTCGCACATGGACTCCAGTATCTATTTATTTGGCTAAATGAGGCGAATATGCCGCAACATGAATTTTTCGTGTCAGACTTTTTTGATTGTCTGTAAGAATCGTAAAATTTCACCCCGATGATGTACAATACACCCTGTAGTATACTCTACTGAAAACGAGGGTTACTGTAGCACATTCTATATTTGTTTTTTAGGTGCCGCTATCATTTTACGTGCAGCCGCTGCAACGTGACACTTCGCGGCGACAAGTACAACGTTTTGGAGAACAAACATTTTTGCATCGAATGTTTCGATTTCATACGACCGCGCTGCGACAAATGCAAGAAAGCCATTCAGACCAAGCAAGAGTACGTCAAATACGACGACGACCAAGTTTTCCACAAAGAGTGTTTTTTGTGCTACGACTGCAGCCAACCGCTCAATCCGGACGCTTTCGTTGTGGAGAAGGACGACTTTTTATGCGAACAATGCAGCATCGACAGGCACGGCGACAAAAAAGCCAAGAAGGACGGCAAAAAGGCCGGTCGAACAGTCAAAGCTTAGTAGAACATTGTTCGAATCTTTTTTGTCGAATGTAAATTTACCCCGTAATTTTTAGATTTTTGTTTCAAAACTACTAGTTTTTGGATTACAATAAACTAACACCCTGAACATACATATTTTCTTTGTCTTGCTGACGGCAAAAATTCCCAAATCTTGCGCTCTCCTACGCTATTTCACAAAACTATACATCTATTCAGAAAACGGATCCTCCTAAAAGTGCTATCTAGATTACAGTAGTCAGAATAGATTTCAGGATTCAATTTCTTGCATATCATATGATTGTGAATCTGTTTTTGTAAACTTTCATTCAATACCGCCCTCAAAGCCGTCGATGCATAGTTTTGCCTATAAAATTTTTCCCTCGAAAAATCGTCGATCATTTCAAAAATTTCCAGATTTGCGTGACACATGGTTCAGCAGAAAATCTTGAAAAATATGAAAGATTAAATCTTTGAGTGGGATGTCAACGAATTGGACGGAAAAAATAACGTTGATATGGAAAACTGCAAATTTTACATAAAACGGAAGTAATTTAACAATTAAAATGAAGGAGTGCACCAGAAACCTAAGACGTGCCTTTAGTCCGTTTTTCCTGAAAAGCTTCTAAATGATAAGGGCAATTACAATTACATTTGTAAGATTTTCTTCTGAACCGCATGTCGCAACCACCTGCACCTCGTACACGTAATTAGGGAGGGGGGTGCCATAAGAACTTTCAACAGAAATTGTTGACCATATGCTCTAGAGGATTTGCCAATCCTGTGGAGAAAGCTCCCACACTTATTATCAGAAAAATACAGAAAAATGTCAATTTTCTCAGCGCTTCGCGTCATGAATACATTTTTTACAGATTTGAAACAAAAATTGCTTTTCTTTTTCTTTTCCGAAATTTTTGGCGAAAAAATAGATTTTTTTGCTTAATGAACCCCCTCCTCTCGGCCCAAAAAGGTCGCCGGACTCTCCTAAACATCGGGGCTCCGTATGCTGCAACACTGTGAGCGCTACTATTAACAGTTTCGATTTTTTTAGAGAAAAACCTTACTACAAACCTTGAATAAATGTTTTTCATGATAGTACTGATTTTGGTCATTTTTCAACTTGGAAACATAATATAAAAAACAGACTTTATGAAGTCAGTGCGTTGTGACTTCAGAAAGCGGTCCTTTACTACAAGGTGAGCTTGAATCACGGCTTACTGTAGCTGTGTTCATGAAAACGACTGGCAGAAGAATGAAACCAGAAGATTCTTTTGGATATGGTGTTATTGGACTATCAGGCTGATCATTTTTCGAACATTTGTCGGCTTCACCATTCCAAAAAACAATGGAAAAGTGGGAAGACTTATTGATTTTAATCACAATTTCACAGAATAGACTAGTTTGCATTCATGAAAAAACTACTGATTCCTCCGTGACGTGTACCCATGTCACGTGCTTTACACAATCTTGCGCAGTGGAAGTCATTCATACACGTCCATAAGCGTCTGTAAATAAATACATAAAGGTGTCGTAAAAGCGCAGCACCAAGTTTCCCATAAACGGAGTAGTATAGAAAATTACTGAAACGGAAAATTCTATACTAATTCAAATCATTGTGGTACCGCGGAAATATGTTTCTTCGTTACGTAAAATTCACTGGTTCATAATAGTTCCTATAGTCTGTTTTTCACGAAAAAATTGCAATTAATCAAACTGAAATGGAAGTACTATTTTAATTCACACGATTTCTCGGTATTTCATGTAGGACTGAAAATTTGTGAGCACTCCATCATACAGTAAATGCTTTGCGCAAACGACTCCGATGATAGTACTAATTTTTGTCATTTTTTAAATTTACCACCACTTTATAAAAAGCAGACTATATACATCATAGGTGGCGCGATAGCGGCGACCTTATACTTGGCTCCCAAATTTCATGTCCCCACCACCCTAGAGCCAAAACGGTAAGAGCTAGAACCTTCCGGTCTTTTTGCATAATTTCGGGCATAGGGGCAAACTATGGGGTGCCTTTTGTCATTTCGCCTCCATCTGCAAGTGGTGATCGGTGGGGCCCAAAAAACACGCAAAAACGCACTTTTTAAAGGTCCCGAGTTCCACCATGCCCCACAACGGGTGTGGCATATCCAAGCTCCATACTTCGGCCTAAGCATCTTGGGGTGCAATCTCAAATGTGATTTTTTATTTTTTTAAGATATGGCCCCAATTCAATTATATGGTGGTCCAAAGCCCCAGTAAACGCGAAATTCCCCAATTTTGTTATATAATACTTACGGTTTCAAAAAAATAATTTTTTGCAGCATAATGCACTACTAATTTTTTGTAGTTTCAATAATTGAACCGGTAGCCTTATTGAGACTTTTGGTCTATAAGGGTTTTCGACCATTGGGAATTCGATGGACGTGGTCACTTTACACGAAAAATGATTCCGGGGTTAAACAAGCATATTTTCGTGATTTTTTAGTGGAAGGAGTTTTCGACGGCGGGGAATTCAAAAGATGCGGTCACTTTTGTAACGCCCAGATTCAACTATACTTTTACTTGATCCTAACCCTTGCACTTTACACAGTCCACGGGGACGTGGCGATATGAAGGATGATGATAAAACGACAAAATAATGAATGAACGCTATGTCGACGATTGCTTTCTAGTCGATGATACAAGAATGACGCTTTGCTTCACGAAAACAAGTCTCACATAAAAACTCAACACGCTTAAATTCTGACAGAATCACACTTTTCTTCGCTTTAAATACTGCTTCTCTTTGGCCACTCCCTTGGTTCGGGGGGGGGGGGGATTCCGTTTCTGAAATCTTCTTCCCCCAATCATTGCTTCTTGCTTCTTCTGCTTCTGTATACTGTACCCTTGTTTAGCCACGCCTTCCAATGCTTTTCTAGTACCGTATGCTTTCCACGCTTCTATTATACTTGCTTCTTTGCTTACGATGGACTTAGCCACGCCTATGTGCTTCCGTGTATGCTTCTGTATCTATTTCTCGCGCATATACATGCTTGTAGGAACCACGTCTACTGTTCCACTTGAGACTGGTGTCTGGCTGGGGCTTCTACTTTCTACTACATGCAGGTGTGTTTATGGTTTTACGGGAGAACTAATATAGCTGTGGAATGTGTATTTTCATGTGGATTCTGGGGCCCAGGTGCTGATGTGCAAATTAATTAGAGCATCTTTAATTGGGTCAATGACCGCTACTGGGGTGTGGGACAATCAAAACAGAGTACTTCACATAAACTTATAGGAATGTCTGGATGGGAAATCCAGACACCCTTGAGAGGATAGATTATAAAATGAATTTATATTTAATAATAAATATCACATAGTTTACATTATGTATTTACAACGATGCATTAGCATCTACATTACATTTCCCTCCTTCCAAAGTTGAACGTCCTCATTCAAGGAGTTCGAGGGTGAGAAGTGGTTGGGGTGGTAATTCTAATTTTTCATCTAGGTAGGTTCCACCATGGGTCGACAGGGGGCTGTATTCTAGGCCGTTGCAAGAGAGTATGACATCACCAAATTTCACTTGAGACTTTTGGTTGTTGATGGTGTATTCTGAGAATCGGCTGAGGAAACTTTTCCCAAGAAGGACCTCTGCTGTGCAATCTATTTGGACGTGTACCATTATAGTTTCTTGGATAGTTTGGGCAGTTACTGCAACAAAGGTTGTTCCTACGAAGTGGATGGGAAGGTTGTTCACTGCTTTTGCTTGGAGGAATGGGGGTTTCATGTCTAGCTGTAGGGCTTCAGCAATACAAGAATCAATGAGGGAGTACATGGCACCAGTGTCAATCATGCCTTTGGTGAATAGCTTCCCCTTGAGTGTAATTGGAATGTGAGGGGTATGTTTCTCAGGGGTGTAGTCAATTGCGCTTTTTTCATATGCGCTTTTGCCAATTGCACGGATCCAAATGCGCCATATGTCATATGCGCTATTGTCATATGCGCTTTTAGCAAATGCGCCGTGTGTTAAATGCACCATTTGCAAATGCGCATTGTTCATTTGCGCCATAATTCTAATTGGACACTGAAAAGATAGTATCAAATGAGAAATGTAATCATTATTAAAGACCACCCAAACTAGGCAAAAACAGCATTGTAAATTATCATAGAATCATACAGTACCACACAGCTAGTATAGCCACAGAGTTGTAAATTATCAGAAAGAAATTATGTTGCATTTGGAACTTCAGAATTTTTTACACTCAAGCTACAGTTTGATCAGGGTGAAATTAGTGCCATTAATTTTATGACCCGCATAGCTCATAATTTGGCTGATCCTTTGGCATATTGAAGACTGTAACTACACATATATGTCTTGCTATGTTGACTTTCAAACTCAAGTGGTAAGATCTGGAGCAAATGTTTACTTTTGCTGCTTCTGAACAAATTCGAATTATGAAGGTGCTGGTCACAGGATTATGTGATCATAGAATCATTTACAGTAGATAAACTCTGATATAGATTAACTAAATAAGTCTGAGAAAAATAAGCATACTGCAAAAATTTTGGATTGGAAAAATGCTGTACAAAAAATGCTTCGTAAACAATTTCTAGAGACAATAGTCATTTTTTATTACGGGTTCATTCATTGCCTTTTCTATGATGAATGAAAACATCAAGGCGCATTTGCAAAAAGCGCAATTGCAGTTGGCGCATTATACACATAGCGCAAATGCATAGGGTGCATATAAAAATAGCACACTTGAAAATCAGCGCAATTGGCTAGGGTGCAAATGGGAAAGTGCAATTGACATTGGCGCATATGGCTGCAAACTGTTTCTCAAGTATGGTTGGTGGAGGTTTATTGGAACCAGATTGGTGGACTTGATTTATAAATTCAATTGCAGGGATCCTTGGAGTATCGATGTGGACAAGGACGTATTTCTGTTGGGTTTAGGCCCCATGGCGGTTGGATAATTCTAAGAGAGCATGACCGAATGAGGGAGGGATGGTCTCATGTAAAGGTCTGTTATGTAAAGGTATTTCGTATGTATGTTCAGTGGCAATGTTACGCTTTGGTGAAGGGAAATATTTAGGCAAAATAAGGAAGGAGTAAAAGATGCCTGCAATGACAATGGTGATGACGGCCAGGTTGATAAGGATTTGCAAGGGTCCCTTTAGTAAGTTATTCAATCCATCCGTGAGGCTTTGGGTAGTGCCTGTTATGACATGTTCTATGCCTTGACCGGCACTGGAAAGTGTGTTGCCAGTTGCTTGACCACTGCCGGAGATCATATTGTATACTGTATCTGAGTTAAGAGACATTTAGGGGGTGTAGTTAATGAGTTTGTTAACAATGCTTTCAAGAGTGTGGGTTTTGTAGATGTATTGCTTCAAAAAGAGTAAGTTTGTCAATATTGTTGCGAGCTGGTCATGAAAAATTGTGGGTGTGTTGAAATGGAAGAGGGAGAAATTTTGATTCCATACGATTTCTAAGGGGAGATCAGTTACATGTGGGGAACCTGTTTCGCTGATCCATGTATTATTTTGTTGATGTAAAGCAACATGCATGTGGTGGCAGTTGACAGTTTGGGAGAAAGGGGTCAAATCATTTCCGCCTGGATTTGAGAACATAATGTCAGTCCCCACAAGGATAGGTAGGAGTTTGTAGAAAGTCCCATCGATTTTGTGATTGTAAAAGACTTTCGATGCATTGACCTGCTTACAGGGCCAAACTGTGAGGGCATCCCCTGTGAATTCTGTGATTGTGTCTGTCCATTGTAAAAATACACGCACACCAAGAGTTGCATCAAGGTGCAAAATTTGCCAGACCAAGTCAAGATGACATTGTGCCTGTTTGCATAACTCATTCCAGACCTTTTTGAAATTTTGGATTTCGAATTCCTGAATTTTGTCTGCTAGGTAATTTAGTTTTGCATTGATGGGTTCAAAATCGTCAAAATTGTATAGTGTAGTTGGGGTTTCATTAACTTGTGGGGTTAAAAAGGCATTGCGGTGTGGCGTTCTTTTGTCTAACTGTACGACAATACCTTGTTCGGTTAGGACACTGTCTTGGATTTCGTGGCAGTTGGGGTTGGAAAAGAGGGCATTTTTGATAGAGAAAGCACCTTTTAGTTCCTCAATGGTCATGTGAGTTTGTGTTAGTTTTATGGGGTACGTATTTTTGTATTCGAAAGGGCATAAGTTTTCAAATGTTGTCTCATTCCAAATAATGGCCCCATCCGCTGTTATACAATGACCAGATGTTGGCTTGCATGACCCCAGGTCACCTAATGTACCTGTCATTGATTTCCCATTCCATGATGCTATTTGTCCAGTTTCTACGATGACATTAGTTACAGACGTACAATGGTCTGTGCAACACCAGGTGTATTGTAAGCTTAGGGAATTGTTTGTGGACCAAAATCCTGGTTTTGTTTCATACAATTTTTGACTATTGTGTTCTTTGTCTATAACGATTGTCTTACGAACATGTGGGGTTAGATTTTCCATTTTGGTTTGGTTGAAAACGATGCCTTTTGAGCCAAAAAATATGGTATTGGTAAAAATTTTTCTTTTGTGAATGCTACACTTGTATGCATCTGTTATGTGAGGTTTGGTGGAGGGAATATAGATTTTTCCGAATGTTTGTACTGGTTTGTCTACTGTGGAAGGGGGAATGCATGATACAGTTTTTGGTATGCTGACCGAATGACCGCTCAATGCAGTTCCACAGAGTTGGAATTGCACATGACACGATGATGGGATTATTATGCAAAATATAAGACAACAAAAATACCAATAATAATTTTTATTGGAGGCTGCATGGTGTTGTCTTTTTGTGGTAGGGGTGATTTGGTGTGCGCCTCGTTGGTGTTGTATAGGCATTGGCGGTGGGGTTGGTTGGTTTACAATCTGAACATTTTGTAGGATTTGAGGAGTTGGGTTGTATGATGGGGTCCGAGCGTGCTTACTTGTTGGGGTAGGGAGTAGGGTCTTACGAGGGTGGAATTTGTATGGTTGGGGTGTTAGGCCTTGGAGTAAGGAAAAAAGGTTTCAGCCTTTCTTGGCTGGCGGTTCGAGGGCGGTAGGTGAGGCACATGAACATTTCCTTGAGATTTTGTAGGTGGAGGGAAGGGTAGGTAAGGGCTTGGGGGCGGTGTCAGTCGTTAGTGTCGGGGGTGGTGACATGCTGCACCACTTGGGCAAGTCCAAATCCAGGACTTATTCCTCTCACTGTGTTGGTGGCTGGCTGGCATTATAGGTCCTAAAGTATGCTGGGGACCACTATGCATGGTGGGCAGTGTGAAGTAAAGAGCAGGGTCATCAATGTTCATAAGGGGTTGGGGTTGCCTATGTTGGATACAATTTTGCACATTAAGACTCTGTTGGTTGGGGCAATACCTGCTTGTGTGGCCTCTCTGTTTGCATAGGAAACACTGAACGTTGGAATAAGTTTTTGAGATGCAGTGATCTGATCTATGGCCTGTTTGGGAACAAGGGATACATTGGCTCTTGCAGTCCTGGGTAACATGATTATTACAAAAATAGATTTTACATGATTTTCATGTGCCCAATGAATTACAATTTCGAGCTACATGACCAAGTTGTTCGGATTGAAAGCATGTGGGCTGTCTGAAACTGCTGTTGTTTCTGTAACCATTGTTGCTACTACAAGTGTTGTTGTTACTAAGACTGTTGTAGTTACTCTGCAGTGGGGTTTGTGAATTTTGTTTGATCTGCAACTGTAAATCTTTTACTTGTCATTCTAACTGATGCAAAAGGCCTTGTTGGTCAGTATGGTTTGTTAATGAAAAGATGGGTTCGGGTTTTAGAGGTATGAATGGAAGGGTGTTGGATTTTAATTTATTTCTATGGATTACTGTTCAATGTAAGCTGCTTCATCGGACATTTCTTTTAGGGTTGTGAACCTTCTATACTTAAGTGCTTCCCTAATTTCGTTCTGCATGCCTTCAACAAAAAGGGGGTTTATGATCATTTCCCGCGCGTCTGCATTAAAGTTGGGGTATGCGACCATTGCCAGATGTTCCAGATCAAACAAAAATTCAGTGACTGTTTCTGATCATTTTTGTTTTCTTTCTCGCAAAAATTGTTGATGCAACTCAGTGTCTCAATTATTTGGGAAGAAAGCCTGTAATGCGATTCTGTACTGCTCATATGTGTGGGGCAGGTTTTCAGAATTTGCTAGACTTTTGAATTTTGCTAATGCTGCTCCTCCCAAATGAATTTCTAAACATGCTAACTTCAACTGTCCATTGGTATCCTTCATGCCTTGGAGTACGATGAATTGTTCTAAACATTTACTCCATTCACCAAAATGTTGGATCACTCCACCCATGAATACTGTAGGTTTCACGTAGAAATTATTTGCCATGTTATTACGGATGTTGGCTGTTCTTAGGTCGTCAATTAGGGTAGGGTTTACTGTATTTTGGTTCAATTGTGTCCAGAGGGTTCGAAAATGCTCGGAAAATAATTACTTTATTTGTTCTCTAACGATTTCTCCTAAATGATCCTGAGTTTGGTGGGTCATTCTCAGTTTACATTGGGATTTTTGCCTTGATGTTTCAGTTTTTGCTTCACGCTCAATTAGTAAAAATGTATTGCTTAATGTTTTGTTAAAGGGACTTTCCAGTTTGATGTTTACGAATAATTGTCCTACTGTAAGAGATAGTTCTTACGTGTATGTGATTACTGGTTAGAGTTGCCCAGAGAAAAGATGCACCTTAATGGGGCAAGGAGTTCCAATGGTTACGGTAGGGTATGGTCACCAAAATATGTAATGCCCAGATTCAACTATACTTTTACTTGATCCTAATGCTTGCACTTTACATGGTTCAGGGGGACGGGGGGATACGAACGATGACGATAAAAAATGAAAGAACACTATGTCAATGATTGCTTTCCCATTGAGGATACAAGAATAACGCTTTGCTTCACAAAAACAAGTCTGGCATAAAAACTCAACACGCTTAAATTCTGACAGAATCACACTTTTCTTCGCTTTAAATACTGCTTCTCTTTGGCCACTCCCTTGGTTCACCGGGGGTCCATTTCTGAAATCTTCTTCTGCCAATTGTTGCTTCTTGCTTCTTCTGCTTCTGTATACTGTACACTTGTTTAGCCACGCCTTCCAATGCTTTTCTAGTACCGTATGCTTTCCATGCTTCTATTATACTTGCTTCCTTGCTTACGATGGACAACCATGCCTATGTGCTTCTGTGTATGCTTCTGTATCTATTTATCATGTGTATACATGCTTCTGTAGGAACCGCAGCTACTGTTCTACTTGAGACTGGTGTCTGGCTGGGGCTTCTACTTTCTACTACATTCAGGTGTGTTTACGGTTATACGGGAGAACTAATGTAGCTGTGGAATGTGTATTTTCATGTGGATTCTGGGGCCCAGGTGCCGATGTGCAAATTAATTAGAGCGTCTTTAATTTGGTCAATGACGGCTACTGGGGTGTGGGACAATCAAAACAGAGTACTTCACATAAATTTATAGCAATGTCTGGATGTGAAATCCAGACACCCTTGAGATGATAGATTATAAAATGAATTTATATTTAATAATAAATATCACATAGTGTACATTATGTATTTACAATGATGCGTTAGCATCTACATTACACTTTATACAAAAAAATTATCGGGGGTGTAAAGAAGCGTATTTTCGTCACTTTTCAGTGAAAGGTGTTTTCGACCATGGGGAATTTGATGAATGCGACCACTTTACTTAAAAAATTATCTCGTGTGTAAACAAGCGTATTCTCGTAATTTTTTGGCAGGAGTGGTTTTTGAATATAGGAAATTTGATGAATGTGATCACTTTACACAAAAAAAATTATTCTCGGTGTAAACAAGCGTATTTTTGTGACATTTTTGTGGAAGGGGTTTTCGACCAGGGGGAATCTAATGAATATGATTACTTTACACACAAAATTATATTAAGTGTGTTTCAAATGTATTTCTGCGATTTTTGAGGGAAGAGCTGCCTGACCATGCGGAATTCAATGGACACAATCACTTCACACAAAAAATTGTTCTGTGTGTAAACAAAGGTATTTCTGCGGTTCTTTTTGGGTTGAGGAGTTCTTGATTATGGGGAATTCAATGGAAATGGTCACATTATACTCTGTTTACAACGTGCTTTAAGTTCTATGCTGTTTAAACATCTTTTACTTTCACCAAAAGTGAGAATTCGTAGCTTTAAGATTTTTTATTGTTTCTTTGATGCGAAGATGAACGAATTTAAAACTTTGAAGCGCTACTATGAAGGTTTCCATGCATGGTTCAGGCCCACTAAAAAGAGGTGAACTAGTTGATTAGAAAATGCAGCGATGGGGCAGAAAAAAGAAGAATATACTTGTTTGGATAGTTGCCAAGCTAGAAAAAGAATTGAACTAGATTTTTGAGAACTTGGGTTAAAGATGAAAAAAATTCCTTTTCGTTACATTGGATTGTCCTTCTTTCTGAAAAAAAATTTTCCATGTCTGTGAAAAAGTATATACTGCAGCTGAGTGCATCAACGCACTCTCCAACCAAGCATGTGGATCTCCGAAACTTTGAGGAGAGTACAGGGCTGGACCTTAGTTTTTTTCTCGTTTTTTGAGATAGAATTGAAAAAAATTGACCAAAAAATTTTTTTTCAAAACAAATTTTCCAGTTTCCAAACCTAGTTTGTACCCCATGTCCTCTCTCACACATGTGTACTACTAACTGTGTTGAACTTTTTTGCTAAATTCAGTGTCAATAAAGCATGAATCAACTCTGCGAAAGTGACATATGAAATTCCACTCTGTTTTCTTAGAGAAGGCTACAGCACAGAGTCTTAGAACTAAATCGATTGTGCAAGATATGTTTAATTCACTCATTTTATATGACATATCGTAAATAATTCACTCTGTAAGTTCTACTGATTACAAGCTATAAACAAATTTATTCTCTTCTATTTGTCTATACAACAAGATAGCATCGTTCACAGATTTTGGATTTAAAATGAAATTTGCAGAAAGAGGGCTTTTTGCGGGATTGTATACTCGAGTTCGGTATAATTTGAATGTCATCAAGATTATAACGAGCTCAAAGATTATCCCCAGCTCGAGCTGTCGGGTTTCACTAACATTGTCGTATAATTTTCTTATCTCTAAAGAAAATAAATATAAAAATGTCAACAATTCCCAACTCGAACTTACACCTCAGTATCAGTTAATCCTGAAGTGAGTATTGTTTGTGCACTGGAAGGGAATAGGACATTGCGATTGGTTCAAACTCAGTATCATCAATTTACTCCTGATGTTGAGATTATACTCATGTTGGGTTAGTGCGACCAACCTCAGGTTTCTTTACAGTTCTGAAAATGACTAAAATATGCCTTCCTCACTAGTTTTCAGCTAGTGTGAGAGGCAGGAGTTTGAATCGATCGGGAGTCAGAATGCTATCGGTTTACCATTTCTTTACATTTAAAATCATGTGCATATAATTTTCATATAGAAAAATTTTACTGTACTTGATGCCAGGGGAAGGACAAAATGCACGATGCCGCAGAATATACTTCTTCACAGACATGGAAAATTTTTTTTGAGAAAGAATGAAAATCCAATATAATGAAGGTGAATTTTTTCCAATTTTAACCCAAGTTCTCAAAAATCTAGTTCAATTCTTTTTCTAGCTTGGCATCTATCCAAGCAAGTATATTCTTCTTTTTTCTGCCCCATCGGGGCATTTTCTAATCAACTAGTAGTATAATGCCTCACTGGTAATTTCTTATCGGCGGAGCTTACTTCTCTTATCAATTTTTGGCAATGAAAGTCATTCCTGCTTTTAGAGGGTTATTTCGACAATATGTTTGTTTACTTCATTCTTTTTGTGTTTCTACCCGTGTTAGGATCAACGACAGCTCTAGAAACAAATTTTACCAATACACTAAAACTTTCCTACGGCCACATTCGAGGAGTAAAACATACAACTTCGACCGGTCGTCGCGCGAATATATTCCTTGGTATCCCATACGCGGAACCTCCTGTCGAAAAACTAAGATTTCAAAGAACAGTCCCAAAATCTCCATGGAGTGGTATTTTGGATTGTCGAGCTTACAAGTGAAGGAGTATTTGTGGATGTACAAAATTTTCCCACTCGACAGTCTTTTACATATTTCAAATATTTATAGGAGTTCGTAAATCACTAAAGCAATTTGTACTTTCCTGCTTTTCTAATATAAAATGCTCAAAATTCGTTCAAATGCGTTCCTCGGTTCATCAATGCTTTCAAATTTTCAGGCCAGCTTGTCCACAGACGAAAGAGAAAATATTTCAGTCGGAGGACTGCCTTTATTTGAACGTGTTCTCTGGCCTAGGCTGCAGTCATGACAGCCCATGCCCAGTACTATTCTTCATCCACGGAGGCGCCAACGAATTTTTGTCACCAATACTGTACCCGATAGACACAGTAATCAATAATTTCGCTTGGAATGATATCGTCGTTGTTACTGTATCATATAGGTTGGGCGTTTTAGGATTTTGGAGCACGGGCACTGATGACGCTATGGGGAATTGGGCCCTATACGGTAAACTTAAAAGAAGAAAATACTGAAGCCCGCTCAGAATTAAACATAATTAGTCTGTTTTTTACAAAATGCTTTTTTAGATTGATGGACACAAACCAGCATTTTCGTCAGAATCATAACAATAAGTTTTACTGTATAGTTTTTACTCAAAAAATTGTTAAAGGTTAGTTGAGCGCTATCATAAGTTTTCAATCCTATGTAACACATGGTTTAGCAGAAATCGTACATTTTTTTCCCATCTTCATTGTTAGAATCACGTAGCAAATTATGAGGAACAGTGATTTAGATTGTTTTAAATTCTGATTGTCTGCATCAGATAAGATTTCTTTTATATTGTGTCCATTCGTTTCAGACCAGTGAAGTAATAGAAAATATGAGATTTCATACCTAATCGATCTGATGAAAAATAAAAGACAGCAAGTAAAACATCCTGATATTGAAAATAATTAGTAAGACATGGTAATTTTTTATGGATCTGAGAATGCGGCTCACACAGCTAATCAATGAAAAAATTTGACATGATCTGAAAATTCTCATAATCTAATGGCTAGCGAATCTGAAAATCTGACCAAAGTTGAGAAATCACGAATGCACGTGACATTTCTTTCGTTTTCATTTCTCATTTTACAGATCTAATCGAAGGTTTGAAATGGACTCGATCGGAAATCTCAAAATTCGGTGGCAACCCTGATCAAGTGACAATTTGGGGTTACAGTTCGTCATCAGTTCTGGTTTCGTTGTTAACTTTGACGGACAAAACTAGAGGGTTGATTCATCAATCATTGCCCATGAGCGCCGGAGGATATCACGATTTTATGCTAGATAATAATGTGACTATCTACAACAATTTGGCGGAAAAATTGGCTTGTTCCGTTGATCGATTCGGCGGCAATTCAAACGCAGTATTGGAGTGTATGAGGAAGGTTGACGCTCAAGCCATGATCAAAATGTACGACAACATTAGAAACTATGATCCCTTAGATTCTGGTAAGATTGTGAAAATCTAACTTAAGTAGCTTAAATAAGAAAGATATGGTCTGACGTCAGCTGTAGGGTTTTACTTAAAAAATTGGCAAAGTGCAAGAGTAGGCGTGCAGATTTCCAGTCTTATGTTACCTGTAGTTCAGTGAGATATTGTAAAAGTATGGAACAATATTTGCTTTCGACTCTTACTATTTACTGGAATTTCAAGGAAAGCGCTATAGTACTGAATTTAGTAGTAAGTAGGAACTTTTTTCTTGCATAATAATCGATTTACTACTAAACATTCGAAATGAACATTACTTCTGAACTAGTGGTTGCTCCTTCTTCAATGGAACAATTCCCATGATCTATTTTCGAAAAGTTGTGTTTATCTTTGAAACATACAGTCCGGTCAGAAGATTATTTGAGGGAAAGTTTTCAGGGTAACCTCCGCAAAAATACGAGAATATTTTTTGTTTCGCGTTGCCTCAAAACGGCTCGCCTGCTACATTACAGTAAACAGGGGAAGTTCCAATTTTTGAATTTTTCAAAACTACCAAGTGTTAGCATTGAAATTTTAAACCTGTCAAAGAGGATGATTTTGCAGAAATTGCCGGAAAAGATTTTCATCCGCAATAAACTAATTTTTGGTGACATATCAAAATGATTGTTGATCCCCCCATTAATGTTAAAAATTTCTATGAAAAACAGAAGATGTTACTGAAAACGTATATTTGCTCTTTTTAAAACAGAAGACTACGATCAAGAGAAAATTGTTCTATATGTTGCGTTGAATTTTTGTTCATGATTTTTTTCATGAGTTAATTTTTGCGGTAATGCAAAACTAGAAACAAAAGTGTAAATAGGTACATGCTTGATGGTCTCCAAAGTAAGGAATAAAGTGGTCTACCTGGAGATGAAAGCTCTAGTGGTCTGATCTGCCCGTGTAAATATGGCACATGACCAAAAAATAATTCAACATTAATTATTTGTATATAAGCTGTCGAATGCCCTATAATATACATATATTTGTAAATTACACCTGAAGATCTTCTCTCCATAGTTTACCTGTATAGCTATGCGGAAAACAGTTCAGCAGCGGTGATTATTTTGTTTTAAAGTTGGCGGATAAGCTGGGTAGATGCTTCATGTTTGACTTTGATGCGTTGAAAATATACCCGGTACCTACCGAATGATCGACTGACTTGGTGATTCCAAGTTTTCACCAAACACAGTAGGCTTACCCCATGAATTTTTTAGCCCAACCGCCTAAGATCAGTTGGCCAAGGAATGACGGAGTCGACGGCTTGTTTCCTCTTTCCATAGCACAAATGACCGCCAAAAGACGACCGATCCGGACATTGACGGGTAACACTAGAAACGAAATGGGACCTTATAAAACGACCATGATCAACGCCACAGCCGATACTGTAAGGAATACTTGCCGACTTTTGATTGAAAATTTACGCTTCCAACAAAAAGATCAATTGTTGCCTATGTGCATCGAAAGGTACGTCGAGAATCCGGACTATTCGGCCGTGGCACCCGCGTCCAAGTTTTCTTTTTGGACAGAGCGGGCCGTCGAATTGACAGAAGACTGTGAATTCTTCGCTTTCACTTTCCAAGAATGTTGGACGTTGGTCAGAGCCGGAGCGACTGTATATTTGTATAGCTTCGATTATGAAAAGAAAGGTAGATTTGTGAACACCATCCTTCAATTTCTTATTGATCTGAAAAATGCATCACCCTAAGATTCTTCCCTTCTTAGTTTCACTTTTCTTACATTTTCAGTCATGTTAGGTGACTTATTACACACCTCAGTGACGTCAAAAGCATGCATTCATTTTCTGTGCGGTCACCCATCTTGTTCCAGAATGTGGACACGGTAGAAAAAGCCTTGATCTAGCTCTATTCTTCATTATTTCATCTGGAGATCTTCGATAAAAGTCTTGCGCTCATTTCTTACGACTTTCACCTTGTGATTTCTGATTACATTTCATTCAATAGTCAAGTAGTAATTATTTTTCAGTGGTTTATATTTGCATATTACAATGAAGATTCCTCTAAGCCTAATATCTGCAAGCATGTAAGCAAAGATCATGTAAACATTTAATCGACAATCCTTCGCAACACGTTGTACGTAATGCATTCCATAATACAGCTGGAGTGAGCTGTTGTATCCCTCTCCTTCCCATGGTTATCTGTGATCAATTTGATCAATAATGAATGAGATCATGGTTGACTAAAGAAAAAACACCTTTTTGGATATCTGCAACACATTCACCACCAACGAAAATCAGTATTAAGATTTGAAACGAGCAAACGCTCGTCATTTTCCATAGTTTCCTGAAAACTAAATTTCTCAATTTTTCAAAAAATTCCGAATGCTAGAGAGCGTATAATATAGGCATGGCTGAACCAGGAGCATTTTTGTTTGCTTTACACTGTTCTCTATTTGCAATTCGGTGCCTAATGAGTGTAACCAAGGCAAAGTTGCACTAAAGGCGTCTAAGATCGAGCTCAAGATTATCTGGAACAAAAAGGCCACTTAGTTTGATCTCAAGTTCGGTTTAATTTGATTGTAATCAGGACTATAACGAGCTCGATTTCGAGATTGTCCCTAGCTCGAGCTGTCGGGTTGCACTAACATTTTCACATAATTTTCTTATCCCCAAAGCAAATAAATATACAAATGTCTGCAATTCCCAAACTCGAACTTGAACCTCAGTATTAGTTAATCCTGATGTGAGTATTGTTTGTGCACCGGAAGAAAATAATTTGGACATTGCGATTAACTCAAACTCAGGATCATCAATTTAATCCCGATGTTGAGATTACCTTCATGTTGTGTTAGTGCAACCAATCTCAGGTTTATTTATAGTTCTGAAAATGACTATAGTATCCCTCCCCCACCATTTTTCAGCTAGTGTGAGAGGCAGAAATTTTGAATCGGTCGGCAGTTAGAATACTATTGGTTTACCATTTCTTTACATTTGAAGTCATGTGCACATAATTTTCATATAGAAAAATGCTACTGTAGTTGACGCCGGGGGAATTACAAAATGCACGATGCGGCAGAATGTACTTTATCACAGACATGGAAAATTTTTTTTGAGAAAGAATGAAAATCCAAAATAACGAAAGTGATTTTTTTCTAACTTTAACCCAAGTTCTCAAAAATCTAGTTCACTCCTTTTTCTAGCTTGGCAACTACCCAAGCAAGTATATTCTTCTTTTTTCAGACCCATCGGGGCATTTTCTAATAAACTAGTTGACATATCAACCAACAGAATTAGCTAAGGTTTAATCAATTTATCCTCAAGTATTTATTTGTCTTGAATTGGTTAGCATGATGAAATTTCATTTGTTTTTGAATTACTTAATGCTTGTTAATTAAAAAATGACTGGAACTACGTACCGCCGTTAAAACCGTTTGCACAAAGCTTTTACTATAGGGTTTAACTCAAAATATGGGAATGGTTGGTTGAGTAGACTTAATGCTTTCCACTTTTGATATTTACGAGACTTTCAAGAAAAACAGATTATGAACTTTCTGAGCTCACTTTTCCTTCTATAAGCCGAGGCTTGGCCAACTGGAAATATTCCAGGATTTTTTCTGATGGCCATTTTTAGACTACCGGGCGTACTTTTTCAGGTCAAGAAGGAATATCGACTTCACACGGTCAAGATATGGACTACCTCACTGATCCACTGGATCCAGAATCCGTTCATTGGGATGATCGAGACTTGGCCATCAAAGCGAAATATATAACGGCGCTATCGAATTTCATTAAAGTCGGTAATCCGACGCCCGAGCCGGACCAAGACGGTTTAGTATGGCCGGAATTCGTCGCGTCGATTAGAAAAAATCGCTATTACAGTTTCAATTTACCGCCGAAAATTTTGACCGGTTTCCACTCTAGCGGCGTCAAATTTTGGGATTTCGACGTCCCTAGCGTCGAAAATCGAGGCTACAAAATATCGTCAAAAATGTTGAAGGATAATAATGATGAATCTGAAATACAAGTCAATGGTGGAAATAATTGGCCCACTGCTATTTTATACGTGATTTCTACTTTGGCTTTAGTCGCGCTCTTAGTTGTGGCGATCGCGCTTTGGCAAAAACGACGTAGACATTACAGTAGGATATGATTCACAAATAAATACGGTCACTCATCACGTTCTTATGTGGTCTTCTTCTGAAAGCAAATCTTCTGCAAGGGAATTCCAGAGAAGCTTTCATCATGTAAAAATAATGCATGACGTCTGCGCGAGCGTCTCTTCCTTTCAGCTTTCTCAAGAATCTGCACGCTGTTAGACTGAACTTTCGCATCTAAAAAATCTCAGAATAGAGCTCGCTGTAATCTTGGTTATCATGAAAAACATGCATAAAAAATATGCGGAGAAAGCATCAAAAATGAGGCTTCCCATTATTGTTTATCATAGTCTCGATCAAGGCGCAAATAATAATGCAATCATTTGAAATGCCCCGATAGGGCAGAAAGAAGAATATACTTGCTTGGATAGTTGTCAAGTTAGAAAAAGGGGTAGATTAGATTTCTGAGAACCTGGGTGAAACTTTTAAAAATCCAATTTTGTAATATTGAAGTTTAATTCATTCTAAAGTTTTCCATGTCTGTGAAAAAAGTTTGTTCTGCAGCTCCATGATTTTTGTCCTTCCTCGAGCATTGTATCCTCTAGAGTAAAATTTTTCTCTATGCAATGAAGCTGATGGCTGACTTCTCTCCAATGTATAGAAATGGTAAACTAATATCATTCTAACTCCTGACTGATTCGAAACTGTGTCTCTCACTTCAACTGAAAAATAGTGAGATGGACATGTTATAGTCATTTTATTTTTTACAACCTATGATTGTGATTAAAAGGGCGTCTTTTAGCATTATAGAAAACCTGGGGTTGGTTGTACTCACGCAATCTGAGGATAATCTCAACGTCGGGATTAAATTGCTGATCTTCAGTTTCAGTGGCAATGCCGAGATTAGTTTCTTGCAGTTGAACTAACTATCCTCACTTCAGGATTAACTAATACTGAAGTTTAAGCATGAGTTCCGGAATTTCAGACACTTTTATATTTATTAGACATCAAAAAACTTATGAGAAAATGTTAGTGCAACCCGATAGCTCGAGCTGGGGATACCTCGACATCGAGCTCGCTTGGGATAATCCTGACGACGTTGAGATTAGCGACATGTTAGTGCAACCACAGATACCATGGTGGTCGCTTTTTTGTTCTAGATTATCTTGAGCACGAGCATATGCTCTTTAGTGCCATTGGGCTCTGGTCACAGTCAGTGGGCATCGGCAAATGAGTTTACAGGCTAAAGCAAACAAAAGTGTCTTTAAAAAGCTTCTAATTCAGCTAAGTCTATATTGGCTTGCACGGAATCCTGGAATCCCATTCTCACCTTCATCCAGTCGCGGGAATGCAAGTGAAGACGACTTGTTTGAAAGTGAGAAGGGAGCAGGTGGGATGGGTGAAATTGCTTCCCATCCGACATTTTTACTGAAAATTTCAATCTAAATTGTAGTTTAAATCCCAAAATTGTGAATGATGCTATTTTGCTGGATAGTTTCAAAAAACACTAGTGATAACTTGATTTCGAGTACATATATTCAGAGAGTAAACTTGTTTATAGCTTGCAATCAATAAAACTTACGACGTGAATTCTATAAAATATGTTTTATAAAAAGACTGAATATGAAAATATTATTCTGCTTTACGGGAAGACCAGGACAGCAGCGGGACGGGAGCAGGATTGGATATGCGGGTGGGAAGCAGGCAAGATGTTCAATCCCGCGCACACCCTAGCCTATATTACTTTAACACAATTGCTTTAGCTCTAAGAAAACTGTGTGCTGTAGCTTCTTCTCTAAAAAAACTGAGTTGGATTTTATGTGTCAACTTCCCAACAGTTGATTTTTGTTTTATGGACACTAAATTTAGTAAACAAGTTCAATGCACTTGGAGGCACACATGTGCGAGGGGGGGCATGAGGGTACATATCCCCATAGTTTTGAAATTGGAAAATCATTCATGCGAAAAAAAATTTTGGCCTACTTTGTATGATTTTTGTCTCGAAAAACGCCAAAAGCCAGGGTCCACTTCCATTATCCTCTTCAAAGGGTGCGAGCTGCACATATATAATTGGAAAGTGTATTGTTGCACTCAGCTGCAGAATATTCTTTTTAACAGACGTGGGAAGTTTTTTATGAGAAAGAATGAAAATCCAATATTACAAAATCAGATTTTTCAAACTTTCACATAGGTTCTCACAAATCTGGTCTACCCCATTTTCTAGCTTGACAACTATGCAAGTAATTCTTCTTTTTTTCTGCTCGGGGCATTTTCCAATAAACTAGTCCACCCATTTTTAGTGGACTTTGATCATAAATGAAAAACTTTATTGATGAAGAACATTGAAGTTTAATTTGGTCATCTTGACGTCAGAGAAACAATTTTAAAAAGCCTAAAGCTCCGAATCCTCACTTTTGGTAAATGTAAAAAAATAAGTGTAAACTGCATACTACTTGAAACACACTGTAAACAAAGTCAAATATGGTCAAAAACTATTTTTATTATAGTCTGCTTTTTATAATGTGCTTCCAAAATAAAAAGTGATACAAATCAGTACTGTCGTCAAAATCGTTTACATAGAGCTCTTACTGTAAAATTTTCTACTTGAAAAATTGTTAGAGGTTAGGTCAGTATGCTCACAAACTTCCAGTCCTATACGATATACTCTTTATAAAATCTTGAAAATCAGATTTGCTTTCCACTTTCATTATTTGGGAGCATTTCGAGAAAAAAATGGTATAGTTTTAATTTCATTATCTAGTATACTTCTCCTTTGTTCATTTCGCTCCGACTAGTTGGAGGTCGATAATTCGACCAAGTTCTCACAAATAGTCATAATCTCTGCAGATGGCTGCGTTTCACTTGCGGAAAGCTGCATTGCACTTGTGGATGACTGCGTCCTGTTGCGTTTAAGTTCTGAATGGCTGCGTCTCACTTGTAGAAGGCAGCGTCTCACTTGCGGCCTGTAGCATCTCCCCTGTGGATAGCTGCGTCTCGCTGTGTCTCACTCGCAGGCAACTGTGTCTCACCTGCGGATGGCAGCATCTCGCTCGCAGGCGGCCGCGTCTTACCTGCAGACGGCGGCGTCTCACCCGCGGGTGGCTGTTTCCGTTTGCAGACGGCTGCGTCTCCCATGTAGAGGGCTGGTTTCACTTGCGGATGATTGTGCACTAGGCGGAGGTCTGATAGTCCGTGTAGGTTGAGCTCCGATAGTTCGACACGAAGTGACTCTGTGGCGGAAGTGACCCGATTACAGAAATTACCCAGTAGAAGAAATGACGGCGACGGAAATAACCCGTTGGCACATTATGCCTATGACCTTATTATCTGTGATAACTTACAGAGAAGACAATGTTGTATAAACTACTCATTTGACTATAATCATATAGAGTAAAACCGACTTTATAATCAGGTTAGTGAATTTCAGAATCCACAAAATCACCGTTCCAGAATTTTTATGCCAGTATACTTCAGGATACCATTATTTGTAATGCACAAAAACTGACACAATAACGTGAATGAGCTCCTGGTCGCATGAAAAGTACACCGTCAATGTCTATGCAAAATTACCATGTGACACTGTCGCTGTTTGCAATATTCTTTAAGAAGACATATCTACATGCATCATATGGCAAAATTAGTTAAGTGACAGGCTACCGATTTTACACTAATTCAATGATTTTACACTGGTTGTGAATTCACTCCATTTTTATCACGCGTATTCAAAATGCTGCCCTTCGTTAAAGATTTGTTAGGTTTCAAGAATTTGAATAAGCAAAGATATGACGATTACGCCGATCGCATCAATTATGTATATTCATCTATGATTTTGCTGATTTTGGGTCTTTTGGTGACGACGAAAGAACAATTCGGATCGCCGATCAAATGTTGGTAAGCTGCGTACTTTGATCACGTTGGCGATTCATTTTTTATTCGATATGTCTATGCAGCCTATTTTGATCAGTTTCTATGTGAGGTATAGTTTTTTGCTTTCTGAGAGAATTTTGGCTATTCATCAGCAGCAAAAAACACGGCATCAAAAAACTATATTTAGATCTCTTATAAATTCGTAAGCAGATCTGTAAAGCCATATTCAGAAGCTTAAAAAATCCTATGATTTTTGTCAGCGACAGTCGGCCCAATTCAGAAGTGAAAGAATCCTACGATTTTTGTCGCCGACTGCACTTCTGAAGTGGGCCTAAGATTTAATGGAATCATTGTTTGTTGAAGAGTTGCACGATTTGTACACAGGCTGCATAAATTTCGTTGTTGATGTTGCAAGGAAGTTGTACGGGTTTTACATTTTTGCTTACTTTTCAACACGTTTTCAACTGCGGTAAAGTCCGACGTCAGCGTTTCTGTTGTTTGTCGCCATCCATTGAAAATCTCATCATTGACAGGGTTTCCTACGAATTCCGGTTGGCCTGGGAGCAATACGTCGAAAATTATTGTTATGTCTCGAACACTTACTACTTGCCCTACAACGCCACTATCCCTAAAGATGTCAAAGAACGGGATTTCCTCAAAATTGGCTACTACCAATGGGTGCCGTTGATTTTGCTGACCCAAGGTTTGCTCTTCTATCTGCCACATTTGCTATGGCGTGCTATTCAGGGATTTTCGAGTAAGTGAAAAATGATTACATTCGTCAGAATTGAATTCGGGTTTACTTTTGTCAAAACTGATTTTTAGTCGCGGTCCCAGAAAGCTGTTTATTATCATCCAAATAGATTACAGATATTGAAGTTTTCCAGGTGTCAAAATCTATTACTATTGTCTATATTGAGCTCATAAAGTAAGATCTTTAATTTGAAAATATATCATAGAAGTCAATGCTTAAAAATGCACAGATTTCTACCATAAACGCTCAACAGATCTGAGCTGAAAGATGGTCGGGACTGGAAAAGCGATCTGTCTATGGACATTAAGCAGTGGGCATATTTACTATAGCCATGACTTGAACTATTTCGACTTTGAAAATAAAACCGCAAACTGGCTTTTCCTCTGATTTTTCAGTGTACAGAATTTATTTCCGAAAATTGTATTCAATTTAAAAGAAGCTTGAGTCAAAACTGTGCTTACACTTGATCCATCTATCTATTTTTGTTGCACACTATTATTAACCAAGATTGATAATGATCACTTACGGCGGACGATATTAACATTGACAAAAATCAACCGCAACAGCAGCGTAAAAATAAAATAATACGCGAAAATTGCGCTAAATTAATAATTTGTCTATTCTCATCATTTTGTTTTCTACTCGAATCGATTTATGTTTGTTTTAAAATTTTTCTTCAAATCTGAAAAGTTTTTTCTATCTAATTTTCTGTGAGTCGATTGGTTGACTGATGTTGACGAATCCAGCTCGACATTGTAGTATTAATATGGACATGATAGGAGCAATCAAATTACAGCTTGAAATTTCTCGAATTTTCCGTCGTAAACTGTGACAATTGTCATCAATTCATGCAGGAACACGAGTCCATACATTGGTGTCTTTCGATTTTGCTCGCAAAGATCGCCAAATGCGTTTCCAGACAAAACTTTATATAATTACCCTTATAATTTTTAGAGCAGCAGAAGCCATCGTCTTGATCTTATTGAAAAAAATATTGTTCGAGGTCACAGAATTCGGTCAGTCAAAGTCAATCATCGGAGAAAGTTCCACATTAGGGGACCGCGACTTTTTTTGAAAGGCGAAAATGTTTGACAACCAAATTTCAGGTCTCAATTTGAAAACAATCATGCAAATCGCCGCCAAATCCGAAGCTGCCGACAAGGAAGACGACCGCGAAAAAAATTTGTCAATTTTATGCTCGTATTGCTCCGACGCTCTTCAAATTCAAAGCAAATTTCGTTGTTCGTTTTGCTGGACGTTCTTTTATTTTTTGATCAAAATTTTGTTCGCCGTCAACGCTTTTGGCCAGCTCTATTTGCTGAACAAATTTTTTTCCTCGCCCAGCGGATCCGTGGGCACCTACCGTAGTTCAACTTTTTGGGGTCCTCGAATGGTAGAAGATATCATCAACGGGAAAGATTGGCAACAATCGGGTATGAAAATCACCCTTTGTGTTGTTATTGAATTTTTATTCCTTTCTTTGTTTTGTTTCTTCTTTTTATCCCATTGTATGTTTTGCTGAGAGGGCAGAATAGATTTTTCACGATTTCCAGGTAAAACTCCGTTGATTTTCGCGCTAGATTTGCATAGGTCATGTTCCCCGAAAATTACTTGCTGCATAAGCTGATATGCAAGGGAAAAAGAAGCGGTTCTAAGTACGTCTGTGCCATTTACCTAAGATCGACTAGTCACATTTAGTATTATCAACTTGTAGCTTAAAATTGTTACACCAAGAGTTGGGTGTGAGTTTCATTCAGTGGCGATATTGCGAATTTTCGAAAAACGACTTTTTTCATAAATTTCCCAGCTCCTGCCCGCATTTTTTTA
The DNA here is from genome assembly GCA_963922205.1 of Romanomermis culicivorax. NCBI lineage: Eukaryota > Metazoa > Nematoda > Enoplea > Mermithida > Mermithidae > Romanomermis > Romanomermis culicivorax. The sequence continues at coordinate 1,095,004 of CAWUHX010000060.1, read as the reverse complement.
CGTCGACTAAAGGTGTAAGCAATTATGTGTCCAGCGGTGGCGTCCTTTTTTGCCAATATCATTTCAAGTATCAGCTCAACCAGACGTCGTAATATGATGCTCCACTAGTTTTCGTGCATATATTGAATCAATATCTACAGTGTACTTTTGTTATTACAAAATGAAAGCAGAAATCAAGGACCATTTCATATTTTTACGATTTTCTGCCAAACCTTTTTTCTTGCGCTTCAAATATCATTTGACTACTCCCTTTATTTCAGGATATTTTCCACGGGTAACGCTATGTGATGTTCCGGTACGACAGCTCAACAATATTCACTCGTACACATTTCAATGTGAGTTATTTTTCATGTTTAAATCAAGACATTGTCCAAAAAGATATGTAAATATGATGTGGGTAAATACCGTGAAATTTCGAACCAGGATTAATTAAATAGCCAATAAAATTTCACATTGTTTTTACAGTCTCATCGATCAGCTCTATGTGAACGTCGTTGAGCATGAAAATTTGAAGTTACAATAAATTAGTGATTTCCGCGTAGTTCTTTGCTTAAATTCGATAAAAATTTTTACGACATGGTCTCGAAAGTTAAAAATACTATGATTACTTTGGAGTCAATGAAAGAAAAGAAAATTTATGCAATTACCGTAGTTGAGAACTGTAATGTAATTAACTCAATCTTTTAGAAAAATTCGAAAGCATTGGAAAAAAGCATATTAATATCCCCCACGCAAATATTATTTTTTTAAATCATTCTGTAAAACTTCACAAATTCGAGATCAAAGTCTACCTGGAGCCTACCAGTATTCGGAGCTAGAGTTGATATTTAGTTAATTAAAAAATTTGCTTATAAATGGCATAAAACAAAAGTTCAAAGGAATTTCCAATTTACTCATAGCCTACTCTTCCAAATTTTAATTCAACTTAAAAGCGTTTAGATACAATCGGATGGTGAATTTTTATGTAATACTTCGAAAATTGGCATTAAAGTAAAGGCTCAATGTGAAAAGGCCTCGATAAGCTCCGAACATAGGATTTTGGTATGTATGACATTTTGGAAAGTAAACTAAGGGAACAATTTGAGGGACGAAATCCGTTGGAGGATATATAGATAACTCTTAAATAGAATTTCTTCGTCCGAAGCATTTTCTTTCCTAATTATTATTTGATCAAACGTTCTTGAAGTGAAAAATATTGGCTTTACCCTGTTGTTTATAGCGAATTTATGGTTTTTACGTTTATAATCGTGCTTTTAGACTTGTTTTGCTGACGACGTATACTTTCCACTAAGGACTCCAGTTTTGGCCATGCACTAGAAAATTTTTCGAGTGACGTGTTTCTGCTGTAATTTTATTGAGTATTTTTCATGACATTTTCGGAAAGAGATTTCCTAGAGGATTCGAAAAGTGTTAATTGTGTTGTGTTTACATAATTTATCATGAAGAATGTGTAAAAATTGTGAATATGCAAATCAGGTGTAAACATGTTCTCAAGACCTGAAGTTGTTGTAGCAGTAAGAAATGTGTCATTAAATGAGTTTCATATGAAAAAGAAGATGCGGCCAAAATAGAACCCTACTGATGCAGTACATCAGCCATAACCCTCAAATATGTTTTTGGGGCGACCTGTTTCACGTTTCACCCTTTTCATGAAAATTTCTTGAGGTCTAGTGGTCGTGAATGGTTGAAACTTGTTCAGGAATGTTAGCCGAAAAATTCCCTACAGCTAATGAAGATTTAACACCCCAAGCGCAATTATCAGGTTCAAAAACTCGAGAATATTCGAAATACTCAAAAAATTTTTGAGTGCTTGACTGAGGGCTAAAGAATTTTTGTTTCAGGCGTCCTAATGATCAACATGCTCAACGAAAAAATCTACATTTTCCTCTGGTTCTGGTTTTTATTCGTCAGTTTGTACACCGTCGCCAATCTGGTCTTCTTTTTATTATCGCACATGGTCGCCTGTTCCCGTTCTAAAAAAATCAAGAGGTTTTTGAAAATTGGCGCTTACCAACGTTACTTGCAAATGAAAAACGTCGATCAACAAGGAATCGGTCGAAAGAACGAAACTGTCGACGGTAAACGTTCGACGCTCGTCAATGATGGTATTCGTCGTTTTGACGCCGATTCGATAGACTCGAAAATTTTAAACAAATTCATCGAATGCTTTCTGGGTGCCGACGGTGTTTTGTTGATCAAATTCGTGTCCAATCAATGCGGCGAAATTTTAGCCTCGGCTTTGGTTTATCGGTATTAATTACATTATAAAAATAGGAAAACTTGAAAAATCATAAACCGTCAAAATTTCAGTTCGAATTTTGGTGTGTGACAAAATATATACAGTACCTTCCCGTGTGATTTTAAGAATCACGCGGTATGAAGTCAGACATGCACGGCAAGAATTTTTCAGGGGGAGGGTCCTTAAGCTTTTCATCCCGGGGCGAGCAAAAAAAAACAAAAAAAAGTTCTGCAAGCCTGTTTTTCATACAAAATATGCACAAAACTCATCAAAAAAGCTGTCTTGGAAAAAGTTCAGGGGGGTGTTCGACGATTTTTTGGGGACAGGGTCTCAGGCAAGGGGGTTCACTCCCCTACCCCCTATGTGCATGTATGTATGAAGTACAAGATGTTAAATTTTCCTAGTAATTCATACAGTATTAGCAGAAAAATTTAATATCCTAGAAACCTACTCTCTCCTCAATCTTACTTGAATTTTAAGTGACCATACTTTATATAGTTTCTTGCGTAAAAATTTTACACGTCACCTGAAGTAATATATGCTTGCTGTATTCACTTATGTACAGACTGTCGGTATTATCTTAGTACGTCAACACCCTACCAAAATTTATGGAAACAAAATTTTAAACACATTTTCCCTGTAAATCGGGGTCGCTGATTTCAAATCTAATGTCAAGAATGTCATTTGACCCATAGGTCAAAAGTTACAGTGACCACTGGCCTAGATTAACAACTTATCAAACTTAATATTGGAAAAATAATTAGAAACAATGGGTAAATTGAGATCGCTCATTTCAAATTCAGTATTTAAAACATAATATGAACTCAATCTCAGTTTGAAATGTTATAGTATGACTTAATGTACAGTTTAAATTATCATTCAACTCGTTCACTTTAAACGCCTATAAACAACACATAATTCAGTTTAATGGGAGCTGAGCTGCTATATCAGGCAAAATATCTCGAAAAGATGCTTCTTTATGACATCCATGCCACCAATATAAATGACTAAGCAACAAATTTGGTGATGTTCGGCGTAAGCATTTTACGCAATATGTTAGTTTTCACGTAACCCCAGTGCATTTCGATGTGCTGAGTATGGGCGCCAGTGATCCGGTCTAGGAAATTTTCGGTGTGGTTTACAGTCATATGTTTGTTGTTGAATCCCGGCAATTTGAAATGTTTTTATACGCAGCCCACTCATCCGACGTAATCAAAAAAATTTTACAACATGAAAAGCTAACAAGCAACATATAACGAAATTGAATTGTCGTGGTATCCTCTGTAGTGTAGGTTTACATTGTCTTTATTTTGCTGCGTTTTACAAAGTTCTTTCTCAGGCTTGAATTTTTAATACTGAATTTGAAATCAGCGGCCTGAATTTAACCAGATATTGTTTTTAAATTTTTTTCGAAGATTAATTTTGATAAGTTGTTAATCTAGGCCAGTGGTCACTATAAATTTTGACCTTGGGGTCAAATGACATTTTAGACATTAGATTTGAAATCAACGACCACGATTTACCCGGCAAATATGTATAAAATTTTGTTTGCAAAGCATTTTGTTAGGGTGTTGATGTACTAAGATAATACCCAGACTGTAATTTGTTTTGACATTCAATTCGACCGATCAATATGCAAACTCAGGGATTTAACTTCAACGTTTTATTTAAAAATTATTGTTTTATTGATGTGTTTCTGGAAATCAAGTGTCTAAAACCACACTTTGATATAGTACGTCTTGCATGATTAGGTTATGCAAAGATACGTTGGAAAATCTAACATCTGTCAACGCTATTGAAATTGTTCTTACTGTGCCTCAGGAACTTCTTTTCCCAAAATTTTAGTCCAAGTTTCCTTGTCATTTTTTTAGGAATTCAGCTCAAGATCAGTATTCTTGACATTCCCCAGAATCATACGGTCCTGGTCAAAACCTTTTTTTAAATTTTTGACTCATTTTTCATATTAGGTAAATAATTTTGACGTCATCAGAATATTTTTTGCTATGTACATGCCAGAGTACATTTCTAGTTTCTGAGAATTATCTTGTTGATGGTCGGTACATACTACTTTATCCATCTCTTATAGATTGTTCAACAAATTCTTGCAAGTCGAATTGGAGCGCCGTTTCCCCGGTCGCGGTAATGTTCAGGAATTGGCCATTGTCCAAGAAAATTCCTCCCCCTCGATCGATCGACCACCGACGATTTCAAATTTAAGCCGACTATTTGAAAATGATCGCAAAAAATTCAATGCCGTCGGTTTTGTCGAAATGAACTCCCTTTTGGATCCGTCTTTGAATATTAGTTGAGTATTATACTTGTTTAATGTTGAAATTCTATTATGCCCGTGATATGCATATATTTGTTTTTTGTGAGCTACCAGTTTCCTACGTGTTTGTAAATTCTGCAATTGGTTTCTTTCAATTAGTAAAATGTTTTATGAATTTGTCCATTATCTGATCATCTATTGTGAGCATACATGCGTTCGGAGTTAGTTCGGCCGCCACCATGTGTTAGGCAGCTGTGGGGTCAACACTATGCAACAGTTCTGACCACAGGCTAACAACAACAACAACAACAACACCAAAACTCTCCCAGACGTTTCACCAGATACTCGCCAGAACTTTCACCAAACCTCAGGCAGAAAACCTTGGCACGTACCTCAGGAGCTCCTACCCAAGTCTCCAATCCTGACCTTATAAACTCCTTCCACTACGCTCACAAAACAATACACTTACAGGTCCAAAGTGTATTGGGTGACGAAGGGCGACGCCAATATAAAATAATAAACAAAAATCTTATAATAAAGACGATGGCGGCAACGCTCCATAAAATAAATCTTTTTAACACTGATAAAAAGACAGCAAAAACGCGAAACAATGGCAGAAATAACCTATGCAAATTTATCATTTCTTTTCGCCACTTTTCGCCGCGTCCAACCGCCTGCGCACCGACGCCGGAAGCTGAACACGTGCACCTGAGACCACCTCAACATCCCTCAGCCCTCAAAACCGACCAACGGGAGGTGAAAACCTTTCTGCAGCCTGAGTCTCATACTGAGGCCCCGACTGCATAACAGTTTTCCCCTCGGAAAACAAATTTTTGGGGCTACCCCCTCCAAGATGTGATCCAGCCCCTACCAGGTCCTTCAGGTGACGGCGACCTTGACCAATCCATTCGGCAGGGCACTCCCTTTCGGGCTACCGGAAACGATCACGAACGTAGTTCGGCCTGGACTTTGACGTCGATCTGTGCCTAGATCCGGGGCGTCGCCGTTCCTCTTCTCCCATTTCCTGGTTTTTACAACCTCGGTGATGAGGTGCCCCAGGTGCGCTTCCTCCCCGGTCGGCCGCTCGCCACATCGCTCCGTCCAATACAAATCTACTCAGTAAAAAATATTTTCTTTAAAATACTTCAAATATCTAATTACGAAAATTTTATAAATGCAATTAAAATTTTCACGTCTTCATCTTTTTCAGGCCCTGAAATTAAACGAGAAAAAATACGAGGGCTATACACGCCCGAAATAAGATGGACGGAAAGACGAATTTCGCCGGGCAACTTTTGGGCACCGGAAACGAGAAAAAATTTAAAATTTAAAGCAACAATAAAACGAGATAATATATATTTTTTTTTGTATTTTTGTATTTTATTTTTGTTTTTGTATTTTTATATTTTTGAAATAAAATTTGTACGAAATAACGAATTTTGGTCCAAAAAGTATGCGGCTATATGAAATTATTGTTGCCCGCCGCCACCATAACCGCCGTATTGGAAGCTACCACGGCGAGGGTAGGGACCACCCCGAGCTCCACGACCCCTGAGGAATCCCCCAAAAACTCCTCGAGGTTGGGCCACACGAGGGGGTCCGCCCATCGCCTGTCCTCTATACGGTTGCGGATTAACCATTTTGAAGGGTCTTCCTTGACCCTGTCCCTGACCCCAGCCTCGGCCATATCCCCCTCCAGTTCCCCTCTGGTACGCGCCCTGAGTGGAACTTACGGAAGATACTCCAGAAGCTGAGGTACTGGACCTACCTTGACTCTGTTGATTCGCATATGGTAATTTGAATACTCCAGGCTGGTGCCGACCCTGCGAGTGAGACGATTGTCGCGAGTGCTGGCTCCTGGACCTGGATGTATCTCTAGGTTGTCTCTCCATTAAAATGGGAATCTTGAAGGGTTGCCCCTCCTCATCCTCGGCCTTCTGGAATTTACCAGAAAATTTCTGAACCATGTCCGACAACCTTCTTTTTGCTGCCATATCTACTGCAGTTTGTTGGTGCTCCTGCATTCGCTTGGCATACGCTTCCCTGAATGCAGTACTACCTTCTCCCCGCAGGTAGATAGAATAATACCTTTCTGTGACAAATGACTTGGCCCGTGCATCAATTGCACCAATATGTCTTGGGCCCAACTGCTGTTGTTCTAACTTTAGCAACACCATGGTACATAAGTATCTCACGGCTGCCATCACTATTTCCGCATCAAAATGATGAAACCAATTTGGCATGAACTTGAGCCAAATATACTCCCAAATGGGCTCAGGAACGTTTACATGATCATACAGGAAACCACCCTGAACATCAAAGTGATCCCCGTAGTTCTCGTAAAGCTCCTCTACTCCATTATTCACCAATGCCCAGATGATTTGGTTCCTATTATCATCTGGCATATCCTGAGCAAAGAATTCGATCACCTCCGGTGTCGAAAAATCTATCCTTCCCTTCACCAAGGGAAACTTCTTATGGACGTCCCAGTAGTCTCTCAAAACAGAACTTAGGTACACCAAAGTTACTTCCTTATCTCTACTTCTCTTGACCGATTTTGTCGGTTCCGACGTAGAGGGTTTAGAAACAACTTTTTTCCCTGAAGCGCTGCTCTGGTCCTGCTGAGAAGTCTTATCGACCTTAGACACGGGCTTAGCCGAAGTACTTTTCGTCGTTGCACTTACCTGAGATGCAGACGATTTACTAGGTACTTTAGCCGAAGCAACCGTCGACTGCACCTGACTCGTAGAACTTTTGGTTCCAGGCATCAGGCTCGTCGGCGTAGTTCCAGTCTTGGACTTGGTTGAATCCGTCAATAAAGTTGTAGATCCTGCAAACTTCAAGTCCACAGACGTAGAACTCCCTGTCTGTTCTCCTTCACCATCGCTAATTTCAATGACATCCTCTTCATCTCTCTTTTTAGCCCTATTGGCCCTTCGGGCTAACTTTCTCCTTCCTAGTCTTTTAATCTGATCGTCCGTACGACCTTCCGCTCTAAATTTTCTAACCTCCTCGGCAGTATACATACCTGGTATACCACCGTCCATACTTGGATCTCTGGGCGCTACTTGAACTGTCGGCGTAACCTTGCTGACCGCAGGCTGGATGACCTGCGTACTAGAAGGTTGCGCCGGCAATTTCGGGATATGATAAGCAGTAGGCGGCTTGGCTGGAGCTTGCACGACTGTAGGCGCTGCCAGAGGCGTCGGCTGCGCCGTAAAACCAGCCAATACTAGTTCCAGCTGCTTCTGCTGCTGATCTAATCTCGCTTTCTGCTCCGCAAGCTGTTTAGCGAAAATTTCCTTCTGCCTTTCAATTTCCTTTTCAGCTCGCTCCCTGAGCCTTGCTTCAATCTCCTCTATTGTTGGACTTGCAGCAATGGTTATCAGATTGCTTTCATCCAACATCTGCTCTGCCCTGACATCCATTCCAGAAAGTAAACTCTCTGTCTGATCTAGTAAAGAAGTTACCTGTGTTTCTTGATCAGGCTGTATCAACGATTCAACAGTGACTTCCTTAGCCACTTCTAAATCGTCTCCTACCTGATTCAAGTCTATGGGGGTGTTGAGGTCTGCAGGTATCACTTGTTGCTGTGCTTTCGCCGCAAGAGGCTCAGCCTGCATCCCCTGCACCTGATCCAAACTACTCATATCAACTCCAGATTGTTGACTCACTGTTGTGCTTACCTCAGTGCCTGTAACCGGCACTGCTGGCTGCTTACCTGTCGGCGTCACTACAACCTTATCGCCAATATGCGTAATCGTGAAACCTGGAGCATCGGACGGCAATATTGGCTCAAAAAATGGCGGCTCGTAACCTGGAACGTATTCCGGTTGATACGCTAACACGCTCTTTTTCTGATTCTCCTTCGTTGCGTCCTCACTCATATCTATTGGGTATCGCAAACCTGGAACTCTAACAGCTATCTGGCGGAAGTAAAACCTCTGATAGCAGTACGGATTATCTTTGTACTGCGGACACTCCGCCAAATGCTTCCTTTTATCTTCCGGTCTTTGCTCCCATGGCTTTGTTTTGGGCCAAAATCGGATCGGCAGAAATCCGAAACGATTTCCCCAACATGTAATCGCATCGCCCTTTGTTGGCGTATGCACCTCCGTTACTGGGAGACTATTCAAAAATGATAAGTACTGACCATACCTATCTCCCCTCCACAACATCTTCAAGAGTTGTTCCTTTCCCTCAGGGCTAAAGGATCTCAAATAGTTGTGGTCAAGGAGAGAGGTAAGGTACTCCTCCGCTTCCTCTCTACAAGCTGGCCAAAATAAATGAAACGTGAGCGGAACTTTATTACACACTGACTCCAAATTCTTAAAGTTGTCCTCAATCAATATTTCAGAATAAGGACCGATATCCATACTCCAGTGTTGCCTTACATACGAGTCTTTACCATTCGAAACTCTGACTGGTTCATACTCGTGGTAATCAACTTCCAGAGATGTTATCTCCAATAACTGCTTTGTTTCTTTCCTATACCTTAGGAAATTCTCGTATAAAACCATAGATACTGGTTCATCAAGTCTACTGAAACTTTTCCCTTGATTCACCATATCTACCACCTTCTTTGTAATTCGAGTTCTAATCTGCTTTTCCGACAAAGCTTCTTCGAACTCTTCATCCTCACTTACCGTATCGTTACCGTCTACATTCTTACTTTTCTCTTTAACGTTATAATCAGGATGAATACCTTTAGGTATACTTACGTCTCTTCCTCTCTTCGGATTTGACTCGTAATGAGGGAAGCTGTACTCCGTATAGCCTCCAAATGAGGTATCCATTTGGGCAGCCATACGGGCATACACTTCCTGTCTCATCACGTGATACATAGCCGACGACTGCGGCTCCTCTACTTCCGGACTTCCACAAAAAGTCTGCGGAAAATTTTCACCGTGTATCATGTTAAAAAACCTATACAACCTAAAAGCCATTATCTGAATTTGATCCGCTTTCATCAAGTCATGCGGAAAATATTGGAATCCGACCTCGACTTCCATAGCTAACTCATAGTGGAAAAACGCTAGGAAAACCAACAATGAGTAGTAGGCGTCCAGTGCTGAATACCTGATTTCAAACTGCGTCAACGTGTGCCTACAGAATCGTTCACCTTGCGCTCTCTGATGGAAATCGATTTGGAAATAACCAACGTCCGCCAGATACAGCTCCGTGAACAATCCTTTCAGCTTAAAAGTTTCCGGGCAAAGTCCCAACTTCCTGGACATTGCCAAAAATCTCCCGTTCAACTGATCTCCTACCTTGGCTACGTCATAATAACGGCCATACGAAGATGTTACTCTATGCTTGATCTCTGGTGTCAGATCAACATCCTGGTGCTTTCTACCTGCGCCATTAACATTCCAGACGGCGACCAGATCTGTAACCAAGTTGTATCCAACGAGAAGCATGTCCGAATCTAAGAGCTCATGAATGAGCGTCCATTCCTTCGGCATGATTGTCGTAGTATCTACAACAAAGGTGTCTCCAGTTACCGTCGAGAAGCTAATGACTCTCGCGAACTCCTTCCCTTTTGGGTTATCAACCCCAGAAGTCGCGAAAACCTTACTCACGTACTCTTGAGTAACTTTCTCGGTATCAAAACCGATAATTGGCTGTCCTCGAAACCTGCTCACCTTCAGGATTTCGATCATCTCAGCCACCTTACCTATTTCGACCAATTTCGGTTCCGTCAATTCCAACGGAAATCTCCCGAAATTTGTGGCGAACCACCGTTCCAATTCGCCGACTCTAACAATGCGCTTGACATTGTAGTCTAAAAAATTCAGGCGAAATGTTTACAACTTTTTAATGGAAATTCTTCGAAGCGGACACACATCGGTTAGACTCTACCTTCACCACAGATAGTAAGCACAATTAGGAAAAAGGAAAAAAGAAATTGCAAGCAGGGGACAATAAGGTACCAAACATATATTGGGTTAGTGTTGGCAGATAGTTAAACACAAGTGCGGCCCCGACTTCTACCTTATACGGGAGTACACGCACAGACCACCTGCGTCTTCCATCAATCGACTGCATGCCGTCTCAATCCAACGCCCAAAACGGCCTATCCAACTAATAAATTAAGAATTTCCAAGAAGAAATTTGAAAATATTTTTACTAATTTACCCAAAATGTGGAAATTCGTAGAAAATTAAATTAAGATGGAATTTGAAAATTTAAATAATTTTGAAATTATCTACCCCTAGTCGACTAGTTGCTACACTCCACTTCTTCCCCATCACATAGTCGAATTTATTCAACTCGCTATGTGTGTAGAGGAATAATGTAGTTTCGCAAAAAGTCCAAATTTTGCGCTACGGGCAGCTTTGCCACACTTTTTCAAGCTGACAGAACAAATATGTTCCCACTAAACTTTTACAATTGTCTAGGCCTTTATCTAGACACCCGTGGGCTATAACATCCTGCTTTGCCCAATTAATTTTTAAATTAACTAAGTTTAAAACTTAAGTCGCTTACCATCGACTAGGAAATACCGATTATTCTGCCGCACCTGCGGCTGACCGTAGGTCACGTGGGGGTCCGTGACCAGGTATTGTTTCGTCCGGCGTCCATTGGGGGGCCTGGACATCTCGACCGCTTCTTTCTCAAATTCTTCGAATTCCGCGCTATCAATTTTTGTAAAATTTTTTGATAATTTTTATAAGAGCTGAAAAATCGACAAAGTTTCCGCTTTCGCTACTTTTTGTCTATTTTCACTCTAAAACTCAGCGGTTTTCCCAATTCTTCCAATATTCACAGAATTGGGGGGCAACAACTAACTATTTCCTCCGAAAAAATTAATCGGACTCGGGGAAATTTAAAATTTAGGCCGCGAAAAAAGTTTTTTAAAAATTTAGGTTTTTGCGAAGAGTGGTTTTTTACCAAAAATTTTGAGAAATTTTAAGATTTACGCGAGGGAAAATTAAAAATACAGGATAAATACGCGATAAATACATAAATAATTACAATTAAATACAATTTGTACTTAAATACAGAATTGGGGACGAAAAAATATGGGGGGGGGGGGGTATTCATACGCACACACACACGCGAAAAACCAGCGCTACGCGCTACGGCAGTTTATAATTACTGATTTTTGAATCTACAGTAAACTGCGTGTCCTTAGATGACACATCGTTAGACTGCAGCCATCTGCCGGTCTCGTAGCGAAAGTGCTTTAACCTGCTCACGGATACCACCTGCTTTTTCAGCGGCTCTCTCCAGTGAGCGATTTCAAGCACATTCTCTGATAATCTCCTATTATCAGTAACAACATACGGTCCTTGCCACGGCAGACCCAGTTTTTTCTGTTTATCGACTTTCAGCAAAACCCAATCATTGACGGAATAATCATGAGCCTTTGCTTTACGGTCAAAAAACTTTTTACTGCTCTCCGCAGCCTTCCTGATATTCTCTGAAATGGTCTCATAAGTTTCTACTAAGCTTTCGGTTAGTATATGCTTATAAGCCTCATAGTTCATTGGCAGAACTATGTTTCTAGCAACACCAATACTAATGCCAAAATTTGCCTCATGACCTCTCAATAAGGCAAATGGAGAACATTTCGTTGAGGTATGAGGTGTGGCATTATACGCAAAAACGACAGATTGTAAATATCTGTCCCACTTATCTGAATCCTCTATAGCAACCTTTCGCAACTGCTTGATCAAGGTTTGGTTAAACCTTTCAACCATTCCATTTCCTTGTGGATGGTAGGCAGTTGTGAAAATCTTCTGACACTCCAATAATTTACAGACTGACGTCATCAAATCAGCTGTAAAGCATGAACCGTTATCACTCAACAATTTCACCAGGGTTCCATGCCTAAACACAATATTTCGAAGAAAACTGTCCACAATGGTTACAGCAGATTGATCCGGGATCATTTCTGCTTCCACCCATTTTGTAAAGTAATCTTGAAATACTATCACATACGGTCTTTTCTCGCTCATGGGAGATATTCCCACAATATCTACAGAAACTATGTCAAATGGTCCTCTAGGAATAATAGGATTTAATGGCGGAATTGTAGCCTTTCCTGGAGTCGCAATTTGACATATCGGACAAAAGCTGATCCAGCTCCGAACATCCTTCTCGATGCTCGGCCACCAGAACCGCTTCTTAATAATAGCAAGGGTTCTCTTAAACCCTTGATGCGTCATCATCACTGCTCCATGATACTGATGCAGGACAACTTTTTTGAGAACAGAGGGGACAACAACTTGATCCTCTGCCTCGCCAAAAGTCTCTCTATATAGTATCCCTTGATCGATATAAAAGTTACTTTGAGACTTAGTGCTACTACTAGCACCTAGTTTCTCGAAGATCACTTTTAGATCTTTATCCTTTAGTTGCAACTTTGACATCAAGGCGTTTGAGATAAGCCCTTTCGGTCTACCATCTTCAATCTCTGGGGCTTCTTCAAACTCCTTCTCCTTCAGTTCAAAAATTCTCTTCACCTCTTCTTTAGGTTTTGCTTGCCCAGGAGGATGTCCTTTTTCCTCCTGCTGCAAGTTTTTTGCCATTTGTCTAGTGACTACCGCCTCAATTTCATATTTCTCAGGCGTTCGATAATTATCAAATTCTGGAGAAATATTAAGTTGAGTTTCATCACTAACACCATACTTTGAAGCCACTGAAGCTGTGGCCATCTTCACCGGAGTGAAGACTCCTACAGCCTCATCCACTTCATCTCCTCTGAGTTCCCGAAGTTGTTTCACTAAAACTTTGTGGTTTTGGTTAAGGACTTCATCTTCAGTAAGAGTTTTCACATCTTCTTTCTGAAAGATAAGCTCCCATTTTGGTGGCAACTTCTCTTTCTGCTCATCCGGTTCCTCCTTCCTGGAGAGGAAATCTGCCATGGCATTTTGTCTGCCAGGCACGTACTCCAACTTGTGATTAAACTGGCAAATGAATGCGTACCACCTCTTGAGTTTGTCATTAGTCTGTGTATTCACCCTCATTGATAATAATGGTTTGTGGTCAGTTTGAATCCTGACCTTTTGGCCCAAAAGATAATGTTTGTAAATTTTAAGGCTGTAAACCACAGCTAAGCATTCTCTTTCGGTGGCGCACCATTTCCTTTCTTCTGCCCGCAATATCCGACTATTGTAGGCAACTACCCAACGTTCCGAGTCAGTCTCTTGACATAACACTGCTCCCAATGCAATTCCACTGGCATCCATTTGAAGAATGAATCGTGCAGATCCATCTAAAATTGGATGTCTTAAGAAAGGTACTGAGGTCAATGCTACTTTGAGCTTCTCAAAAGTTGTGTAATGTAACTCCGTTACATTCCATGTTCCCTTCTTGCCTGTTAATTTGTACAAGGGTTCAGCTAGTGCTGCTAGGTCTGGTATAAATTTCTTACACCATTGTAGCATACCTAGGAATCTTTGCATTTTCTTAACAGAATCCGGGAATGGAAATTCCGTTATCGCCTTGACCTTCTTAGGATCCGGAGAAATTCCGTTCGCGTCCAAGATGTGTCCTAAAAAGTGCACCTTCTCGGGAAGAAATTCACATTTCTCTGGCTTAAGAGTCAACTTCGCCTTCCTCAACGCTTCTAGCACCAAGTTCAAATTCTCTAAGTGTTCCTCGAACGTATTCGAGAAGATGATAATATCATCTATATACACTAGGCAAATTTTCCATACCAAATCCCCAAGGATTCTCTCCATCATCCTTTGGAATTCAGCAGGTGCATTCTTCAATCCAAACGGCATCACTTTAAACTGAAATAAGCCCTCTTGGCATATAAAAGCCGTTTTCTCCTTGCTCTCCTCCTCCATCGGGACCTGCCAATATCCCGACTTCAAATCTAAAGTCGTATAAAACTTAGCTCTTCCAAGGCAATCTAAATAGTCATCCATTCTGGGGATGGGATATTTATCATCCTTGGTCACTTCGTTTATACCTCTAAAATCCACTACGGGTCTCGTAGTTCCGTCTTTCTTTCCAACCAGGAACAAGGGTGCAGCCCACGGTGACTTCGAGGGCTCGATCACTCCTTGATCCAACATTTCCTTTATATGTCGCCTTACTCCTGGCCGACTATTAATTGAAGCTCTGTAATATCTTTTTGCTACAGGTCTTGCATCTCCTGTATCTATCTTGCACGTCAGAGCTGGGGTTGTAGTAGCCGGATCACCAGGCAAGCTAAAGACATCTCTGTACTTCAACAAAGACTCTATAGCTTCCGTTTTCTTCTCTTCCGATATTTTTGCCTTTGATATCATCTTGCATAGTGAAGTATAGAACTCTACAGAATCAGCTTTTGATAATGCAGGCATTCCTTCCTTTACCATACATGTCTGATATTCCTTTTCCTCCTTTATCTTCTTCATTTCCTTCACCTTCTTGTACGTATCATCATCTTCAATAAGCATAGATTCTGTATAGCCAATGATTTGATCTCTCTCAAACCGACAACCAGAACCTGTGATATTGGAGATTAGTACTACAAACTCTTCTTGTGATCCGTCTACAACCGCTTTCTCCATTCTGAACTTCCTTTCAGAATCTTTAGATTCGACAATAATTCCGTTCAACGTGGCATCTCCATGTTGATCCCAAAGTTTTGCCTTCATCAAAACATCTGTTCCATATGGAATGTAGGTTTTACTACATGCAACAATTGCAACAGTTGTCTTTAGCAGACAAACTTTTGGATAAACAATTTGATTTATGCAATCAGTCGACGCCACACTGACTTTAGTTACTTCTTCCATTACCGTTTGCACAGTAGTTACAGAAGGAACTTGAACTACGTCAATCTTCCTCTCAATGCCTTGTATCGTCATGGCATTTCTTTTGAAATCAATCACCACACCTAAATCTGGGTGTGCTAAAAAATCTGTGCCCAAGATCAGGTCCTCACCTGCATCTGGCAACACTATAGCATTGACTGGAAAACTTCCGAATTCAGTCTTCATACAAACTGGTACATACCCATAGGCATGCACAACTTTTCCGTCAGCTACAGTCACTTTAAGGATACGAGGGTACACTGTATAATCAACGTCTAATGCCCTTTTCAGGAGCTTAGAAGACATGACCGTACACTGAGCTCCTGTATCAATTAAAGCTCTGGTAGCCGTTTCTTTAATAACCACATTTATGTAGAAAGGAACCGTTTTCGGATAATTTTCCAACAACCTTCTCTCTACGTCCGTTGCTTTTCTTCCATATTTCACATGAGCCAAATCTCTTTCTTTTACCTTCTCTAGAGGTGTCACCTTATCCAGGTGAATAATACTTCCGAGAACCAAACTAGAAGATTTGTTTCTACTCTGTTCGCTTTCATCATCCACATCCGTACGGCTTGTCACCATTACGTTATGCGAACTAGGTTGCGACTGGTTCGAAACAAATGATCCAGACTGATCCTGGACGGTACTACCCTGAATAGCAGGTTGACTAGTTGGTGCAGGTAACATCAACTGAGGCTGTCTCTGCAACTGGATGCCTTGCTCCCTAAGTCTGCAGAATTCCCTGTATCTCTCAAACTCTGGGTCATACCCGTACATTTGATCTTCTTCGGGGAATCCTACATAATAGGCACCTCTTCCTCTTCCTCTAAATCCAAATTGAGGTCCACCTCTACCTCTAAAACTTCCTCTATATGAAGCATTCCTATCACCACCATAATATTGATTAGGCATGCCACGGTTAAATCCACCGCGTTGCTGTTGCTGACGCCGGTATGCTAATGTCTTACACTCCTCCGTAGCATGCGTATTATTCTTATGATAAATGCAATAGGGTCTCTGCTGCTTCAACTGCTTCTGCTTTTCAGCAGACGCAGCCTTCACAGTAGTCAACTCTTTTAAGGCTTCACTCTGAGTAACTTGTAATTTATCTACTTTCTGAACCAATTGTAGCCACTCCTTTGAGAGAATAGCTAGAAAAAACTCCTTGGCCTGCTCCTCGTTAGACTTTTTGACATCACGAGGCGACGGACCAGGTAGCATCTCTTCCGCATTCTCCTCACTTCTCTCCTCTTCCACTGCCTTTTGCAACTGATTTTGTGGTCTTGACTTCGTCTGGTTATACTTTTTAGTACTTCCATACGGAGCATTCCCGACAAAAGCAATTTCCGGGCATATCTCCTCCGCTACAACTTGATTCACTACAATCGGTTTATCTTTGGCTCCAAAAGTAGTAAACACATTCTTATATTTCTTATCGATCTGAGTTACGGCGTATGCAAGGTCTTGCCATGTTTTCATCGATGGCAATACATCCTGCAACTCCGTCTGATACAACGGACTACTCTTATAAATGAAGGCATTAATAATATTCTCTTGCCTTACTTGATCACTCTGATCTGCATAGACCAGATCCACATGATTACTCAATCTCTTTAAAAACTCTAAGGCTGACTCGCCTTCTTCCTGTTTCATATTAAATAACTCCCTTTTGAGCATCGTCAAATCATAAGTCGGCGCGAGATACTTTAAAATATTTCTCCGCGCTTCTATATAACTTGAGGATGTTCTCGCTATCCTCCTAGCCGTATTTTGAGACAACCTTCTCAAACACTCTTTCTTCACTTTATCAGCCGCATTCTCCAGAAATTCACTTTCCAGATCAGTAAAAAACTTCAAAGCCTCCGTCGGCTTTATACTATCATGTAAAGGTCTATGTTTCAAGGCCTTTACCACATCTCTCACATCAACTTCAACACTTGAGCTAGAGTTCGAAGTAGATGAACTGCTATTATCACTATCCGAGTAATGTCTACTTCTAGCTCTAGATCTGTGAGATCTCTTTCGACTCTTCGACTTTCTTTTTCTTCTCCTCTCAGGGCTAAGGTCAGCTCTATTTGCGGTATCTCTCCAAGGAGTAGGACGAGAAAACCTATCCTCTCCCTGGGACGATTCGTCGCAAATAGTCACCTTCCTTTCCCTCGACCTCCTATTCTCTGAGTAACCGTAGGCATTCGATTGTGCTTGTTCAGCATTCCTCGAACTCTGCGGCTCCTCAGTCCAACCTCTATCTCTACCCAAATATTTGTCTCTGTCCTCTTGAGACCTTACATAAACTTCCGAATGAACCTCTCTCTTAGGTTCACTTACTCTCTCAACTCTATTCTCAAGGTAAGAAGACTCACTTATCTTCTTCCGTTGATCGTCCTCCGACTCCTTTTCCTTGACTTGCGCGCTTTCGATTACTTTTATCAATAATTCCATTTTCTTCTCCAGCGCGTTAATCCGTAAATCCTTGGGATCGACTCGATCCCTCGGATCCTCTCGTCGACTCCAATTCGTAATTTCGGGGTCATATCGCCTCGAATATTTGTCGTCGTATAAATCGGCCGGCGCGTCCTCGTAATACTCGTCGTAATTCATGTCCACCATATTTGACCTCCACGTTGGTTTCGATATCCGTCTAATCTCCTCCAGCGTCTCGGCCATCGGATGGACCAACTTCGAGGGCGACGTTGGTCTCTCCTTCTCAAAGGTCTGCTGACCTCTGACACTACCACTTACAGTAGTTTCAATCTCGGCTCTCCTAGCCATCTCAAAACCACTTCTCCTCAACTCTTCTTCAACTCTTGCCATTTCGGCAATTCCACTCTCTCTCCTTCCTTCAGTCTCAGGCGCCTGTGCTTGAACCTTTTCTACCGCTGCGTGTTCTTCAGCAGAGTCGAGATTCGAAACACTAGGTTCATGTGACCTAGGAGGAGTCCTCAACGTTTTTCCTACCGGAATACTCATCTTCTTAATTTTTCCGGTATGTGACTGCAAGTAAAACCCAGGAGGTTTAGTTATTTTTCTGGTGGTTCTCCGGTTATCCATCGTGAGAGGCGTTAAGAGTCCACCACTTGTTAGGCAGCTGTGGGGTCAACACTATGCAACAGTTCTGACCACAGGCTAACAACAACAACAACAACAACACCAAAACTCTCCCAGACGTTTCACCAGATACTCGCCAGAACTTTCACCAAACCTCAGGCAGAACACCTTGGCACGTACCTCAGGAGCTCCTACCCAAGTCTCCAATCCTGACCTTATAAACTCCTTCCACTACGCTCACAAAACAATACACTTACAGGTCCAAAGTGTATTGGGTGATGAAGGGCGACGCCAATATAAAATAATAAACAAAAATCTTATAATAAAGACGATGGCGGCAACGCTCCATAAAATAAATCTTTTTAACACTGATAAAAAGACAGCAAAAACGCGAAACAGTGGCAGAAATAACCTATGCAAATTTATCATTTCTTTTCGCCACTTTTCGCCACGTCCAACCGCCTGCGCACCGATGCCGGAAGCTGAACACGTGCACCTGAGACCACCTCAACACATGTTCCAAAACGTGGAAAGTTCTGCCTTGGAGTGACATTCGAACTAGGTTCTCCTCGTACACTAGCTTTCGTCGATGAGAACTTTTCCTACAGATCCCAACCATTGAAAACCTGTGAGGCGTGTCCCCAATACAGCGAAACTCAAAACAGCGTTTATCAATACAGTGGGATCTCAATACAACGATTCTCAAAACAGCGAGGTTTCAAAACAGTGAAGTCTCAATACAACGATTCTCAAGAGAGCGAATCTCAATACAGCGAATAGTAAAAAGTTCTATGCATTAGAGTGAACGCGCACATCATTTTTATATTGCATATGCAAATTAGGTATATTAAAATCGTTTTTGCTAGTTGAGATAGTTTACTTGCATTTGGCCATCCAAGTTCCACATGCTTTTGTGCTACAGCTGCGGTGGGTATGCACGAAAGGACCATTACAAAATCATAAAAAAATATCTGTCAAAGAAACATTTTTGCGAAACGTCGAAAAAACGAAAACAAAAATCATCATAAAGACTCCTGATTTTTTGAATGAAGCTTAATTGCAAAAAATTTAATTAATGAAATAAATAAAACAGAACGAAAATAGCAAGCAGTAAAGGCAGAACAAAAAACCAATAATAAAAAGAAACGAAAAGTCAAATAGTGTAATGAAAAGTAGGTAAAAAATAGAACAAAAGTGCACAACATGAAACAATTAAATGCAAAGAACAAAAAGTGGCTCAAAATAAGAAGAATATAAAAAGAAATAACTCAATAAAGGAAAAAAAGAAATAAAAAACATGCATGTAGATGTGTTAATAATACGAGTATAACGACCAGTTCTTAATGATACTTTACTTGATCCTAAAGAACAGATGGCGACGGACAAACGGGACAGAATATGAATATGGCAATGATAAAATAGAGGCGAAATCGACGATCACTTGCTCGTCGACAAAAAAAACACACAACACTTGCTTGCAATTAAAACGAATTGCTTAATTGCTTCGGAAGTCTCGCTTTTACAACAAAACGCTTGCAAATAAAAACGTTAAGAATCGCAAAATCTGATGGAATCATGCTTTGCTTCTCTTTAAATATTGCTTCTGTGGCCACACCCTTGGCTCGGGGGAGGTCTTGTTTCCAACAATCTTCTTCCGCCAATTACTGCTTCTTGCTTCGTTCGTTTCGCTAGTTTGGTCATGCCTTCCAATGCTTTCCTGGTACCATATGCTTCTTATGCTTCTCTTATGCTTGCTTTCTACAGTGGACTTAACCACGCCTCTGTGCTTCCGTATGATTCTGTATCTATTTCCTCTGCGTATACATGTTTTGTAGGAACCATTGCTACCGTTCCACTTGAGACTGGTGTCTGGGGGGGGGCTTTTACTTTTTACTGTGTGCAGGTGTTGTTTACGATTTTTTATGGGAAATTAATGTAACCGTGGAATGTGTACTTTAGTGTAGATTCTAGGGGACCAGCTGCCAATGTGCAACTTAATTAGAGCATCTTAATTGGGTCAATAACAGCTACTGGGGTGTGGGGATGATCAACATAAATTTACAGCAATGTTTGGGTGTGAATCCCAGACACCCTTGAGACGATAGATTAAGAAATGAATTTATATTTATTAAAGGAATATCACATAGTGTACAATATGTATTTACAGTACTGCGTTAGCATGTACCTTACATTTCCCTCCTTCTGAAGTTGAACATCCTCATTCAAGGGGTTTGAGGGCGAGAAGGGGTCGAGGTGATTTTGGGAAGAGTTTCTCAGGGATAGAAGGGAGTCATCTTGTTTACATGTACTGTAAAAGTGGTATTCTCACAGGGGTGTTTGAGTGTAACATTGGGGTACATGAAATTTGTAACTGTATAGGGCCCGTTTTGGCGAGGGAGGAATTTGGGAGTCAGCCCTTGTTTACACGAATGATTTTTGTAGAGAAGAAGATCACCTGCCTTGTAATGGATGTTCTGAGCATACTTGTTATACTGAAGGGTATAGTGGTTTTGGGCTTTTTGCAAACTCTTCTGCATGGTTGAGAGGGCTTCAGTAAAGTGAGATTTGACGCGAAGGGCATAATCATCAAGATCAACTATGTAGGATGTGGGGAAAAAATTTAGTGCTGCGTCAGATGGGAGATTAGCCTGCCTACCATGAAGCTATTCAAACGGTGGGTATGAAGTGCTATCATTTTTGTGAATGTTAATCGAAAAAATGGCAAAGGGTAGATAAGTATCCCAATTAGTGTGATTTGAATTAATGCACATGCAGATACAGGTGGCGAGGGTCTGATTGCAATGCTCCACTTCCCCATTAGCAATGGGGTGGTACAGAGTGGTGATAATTTTTTGAGTATTGCATGAATTAGTGATCCGTGAAAAAAGATCAGATAGGAAATCGGAGCCAGGATCACAATGGATGATTTTTGGGGAGCCATGATGGCAAAAAATTTTGTTTATGAATAATTTGGCGATTGTGGCTGCACTGATGTCAGGGGTCGGAAATGCCTCAACATACTTAGTGAAATAATCAATGAAGATGACAATGAATCAGTTGCCTTCTTCAGTGAGGGGTAACGGCCCATGCAATCAACACTGACTCTGTCAAATGGGCCCGTCAGTTGAATTGGGACAAGATTTGCATGTATTTGGTGCCGAAGGGCTTTCTGGGTCTGGCAGGGGTGGCAGGTTTTGCAGTATCCTTTGATATCACCGCTCATTTGTGGCCAAAAATATTTTTGCCGGAGCAGGTGTAGGGTCTTCCGAGAGGCAAAATGACCGGTGAACTTACTGTCATGATGCGATGTGATGAGATCCTGTATTTGGGATTTTGGGATGTATAGTTTCGCCTGCTTGTTAATTATACGAAAGAGAATGTTATGGTAAACTGTGAATTTGATCATTGTAAGAGGATGTTTTTGGGTGATTTCAGCTAGAATTTTCTGGACTGCTGAATCAGTGCGTTGGATTTCTGCGAATTTTTCTGCTGTTCCTCTTGCTCAGTTGCTTGAGCTTCGAGAACAGAATTGATGGTTGATATTTCAGGGTGGGTTTCTAGGTGGTCAATGTCAAAGGATTGTTTTGCTGTGTCCAAAGGGAAATGAGAGATGGCGTCTGCATTTTGGTTTGCTGTGCCTTTCTTAGGCCGAATGTCAAGTTGAATACCAGAGAGGGCTAGTCCCCAATGGGCAATGCGAGAAGAGGGGTTTTCTTTCTGCAGGACTGCCTGAACTGCAGTATGATCAGTGTGGACAATGACATGCTGCTGAAAAAGATAGGGGTGGAAATACTTGATGAACTCAACTAGGGCAAGGGTTTCCAACTCAGTTATTGGGTAGTTGCATTCTGCAGGTTTCAATGTGCGGCTTCCAAAAGCGATGGGGCGATCGTGGCCTTTACTGTCCAGTTGGCTTAGAATTGCGCCAATTCCAAGTTTTGAGGCTTCAGTTTGCAAAATGAATGGTTTTATAAAATCGGGATGTTGCAGGATTGGGGCATGGATAATCAACTCTTTAAGTTTAGTGAATGCATATTGTTGTTCAGGCCCCCATGAAAATTCCGAATTCTTTTTGAGTAACACTGTGAGTGGGCTGGAAGTTTGAGAGCAATTCGGGATGAATCTGCGATAATATGAGGGTAGGCCAAGGAATGACTTAACTTCTTTGGAGCTTTGGGGTGTAGGTATGTCATAAATGGATTGTACTTTGTTTCGGTCTGGTGCAATGCGCTGCTGAGAGATGACCTGACCTAGATATTGAACTTGGGGCTGGCAAAATTTGCATTTTTGTATATTGAGTTTGGGTCCTGCTTTAGAGAAACGAGTGAGAATGTTGTCTAAACATTCTAACATTTGGGCATGGGATTTGGCAAAGACTAAGATCTTGTCGAGATAGACAAGGCATGTGTTCCATTGCAATCTGGAAAGGATAACATCCATTAATCTTTGGAATGTGGGGGGCATTTGTGATGCCAAACGGGAGATAATTAAACTGATACTGCCTGGCTGAGCAATTAAAGGCTGTCTTTTCCCTGTCACCTTCTGCAATTGGAATAGAATAATACACATCCTCCCAAGAGAAAGTCTGACAACTGATCAAACAGATGGTTGAGCCAATATTACACCATTAAAAGCTCATTCAAATCAAAGAACGAACTGATGGAGGATGGAAAATGGCATTAGAGTATGAACATGACGAATTGGCAGACAGTGATGAAGATAAGCGCAGGATTAGTGCCACCAAAAATCGTGCCATGAAAGCAAAGAAAACGTCCAACTGTTTTTCCACTTTTGCTGGCCAAAAAACAGGCCCCTTTGGCTGGCATCGGGCATCAATCACAGGGCCTGTTAGCTTAACAAATCGCATTATTACCTCAAGAGGGTGTTTCCACTGCGGGTCACTCAGCCATTGGAAAGCCAGTTATTCAAACAAAGAATCCACATTGGGATTCTCAGTCTTCAAACCTCGGGCAGAATTTGATGGCCTGCAGGATCATGACTGTAAGTTTACTGTAGAAGGTTACTGTAAATTTCGATTGAATGGAGTTTTGACAGGTATGAACTGTGATGAAAAATTGGAAAAACTATGGGAATCTCTAGAATTTTTTAACATAAAATAACCTTGAATCTGTCATCTTTTGGTTACTATTGGTACTAGCTATAATCTTAAGCAAATTTTACCTCTGGGCTACCATCTGCCTTTTGTTTCAATACCCCCTTCAGAAATTTCCAAGAATAATAGGAATGCCCTCAAAAACACAGAATTTGTCACATTGTCCATTTTGAACTTTTAAAAAACAACTGCATTTTGTTGATAAAGACAAGACCTACTATAGTTAATCTCTTGGATGTCTGGATTCACAGTAATGGCAAAAAACGTCTGATTTTAGATCTATGATATGTCAATACTCACCTGCACCCAGTTTTAAACTGGAAGACCTTACAGTAGCTTCACAACTTTGGGTGAAGAATGTTTACATGTTTTCCTTCAATCTCAAAAAAGAATATCATCATATCAAAATTCTAGAAGATCTCCATTCATTTTTGGGATTTTTTGTGATGGTTCAACTCTGGTATATACTTTTTCAAATTCAACGTTTTGCCATTTGGCTTAAGTACTTCTCCATACATCTTAACTAAAATTCTCAGGCCCATTGTTGCCTTCATAAAATCTAAAGGTTTTAAACTAGTCCCTTATTTGGATGATGGTATTGGTTTTGCAGAAGAAAAAATGTCTACTCAGAGACACTCAAACTATGTACATGAATTCTTAACAAATGCTGGATTCTCCACTAATCCTGAAAAATCGATTTGGACAGTGACACAACAGCATAATTGGCTGGGTTCTTTGATTGATTTGAAGTTCTTTACATTGTTTCAATAATAATAATAATAATAATAATAAGTTTATTATGTCTAAATATGAGGCAAAATAGGTTAAGTGAATCAAGTGAGCATATGAAATAAATGAGGCTAAACTACAGTAAATAAAGAATGTAAACGTAATAGGTTATGCAGGTTAAATGTAACATCTAATGTATACCCCCATGAGTTTCATATTTGTAGAAACTTAAGTTTATCCTGAAATGAGTGCCAACTAGAGGTATTAACAACTTCACTTGGTGCACTAAGGGAGTGCATGCTCGAGCTCAAGATAATCTCGAACGAAAAGGGGACTCAGTTTGATCTCAAGATCAGTATAAATTGAATTTCATCAGGGTTATAACGAGCTTAATGTCGAGATTGTTCGGGGCTCAAGCTTTCGGGTTGCACTAACATTTTCGCATAATTTTCTTATCTCTAAAGCAAATAAATATAAAAATGACGACGATTCCCAAACTCAACTTAAACCTCGGTATTAGTTAATCCTGAAGTGAGTGTTGTCTGTGCATTGGAAGAGAATAATTTGGACATTGCGATAAGCTCAACTCAGGATCATTAATTTAATCCTGATGTTGAGATTATCCTTATGTTGGGTTAGTGCAACCAATCTCAGGTTTCTTTATAGTTCTGAAAATGATTATAGTATGCCTCCCTCACTATTTTTCAGCTAGTGTGACAGGCAGGAGTTTTGAATCAGTCGGGAGTTAGAATCTATTGATTTACCATTTCTTTACAATTTTCATGTAGAGAAATTTTACTGTATTTAATGCCAGGGGAAGGACAAAATGCACCATACTGCAGAATATACTTTTTCACAGACATGGAAAATTTTTTTTTAGAAAGAATGAAAATCTGATACAATGAAAGTGAATTTTTTCCAACTTTAACCTAAATTCTCAAACATCTAGTCCACTTCTTTTTCTAGCTTGGCAACTATCCAAGCAAGTATATTCTTCTTTTTTCTGCCCCATTGGGGCATTTTCCAATAAGCCATAGTCAGTTTTTCTAGAAATGCTTCTAAATAATGAAAGTGGAAAGCAAGTAGTATTTCATATTTTCATGATTTTCTGATAAAAAATATGTCATATAGGACTAGAAATTTGTGAGTGTACTGACCTCACCTTTAAAAATTTCTCGAGTGAAACAATTTATGGTTGGAGCCCTATGTGAACCACTTTGACAATAGTACTGATTTGTGTCAGGTTTCTATTTGGAAGCATTTTTTAAAAAACAGACTATAGTTATTTATAATTGACAATCAGGCTATCATATACACATTTTATATATTAATGTTTTGCATGCATTTACTGTACAGTATCAAGTAAAAGCAGAAATTTTTCTACTTGTACTTTTTGTACTTCTTGAAGTAAAAGTAAGTAAAAATTCT
The DNA here is from genome assembly GCA_963922205.1 of Romanomermis culicivorax. Classification (NCBI taxonomy): domain Eukaryota; kingdom Metazoa; phylum Nematoda; class Enoplea; order Mermithida; family Mermithidae; genus Romanomermis; species Romanomermis culicivorax. The sequence continues at coordinate 1,069,415 of CAWUHX010000060.1, read as the reverse complement.
TACATACAGATACTACGGTATTCTCATACATATACTTACATAGGTTAACAGCTGGATGAAAGTACACAAGTACTACGTACAGGTAGTATTTTTGCTACATATAGGGAAGCATGTTTGGGCCTTTAACGTCCCTAAATTAAAGGATCGGGAAGACTGCATGACAAATATTTTACACTAAGATCAGATATTCAGATAAGTAAGTTGATTGAATAATGATGACCAGACAGTACATTGTATATATTTTATTGATCTTGTACGTTATATTGATTATTTTTAGGTTTGTGTCTACATTGTAAGATAAGTGATAAAGAATTAGTGTAAATCCTTAATGTATAAAATATAGATCATATTACTGTATATAATTTCATTTTCGTGAGGTATTTTCAAGTGTGTCTGGTTTTCCCTCATATTGATGCTCCTGTACATTTTTTCAAGTGTTGCATAAATATTTTGTTTTTTGAATGTTCCTGCACCAAAATCCATTAGTGGCCCAATTAGGAATTGCTACATAATAATTTCGCACATCGGCACCTGGTCCTATAACCTACTCAAGTCACTTGAAGGTGCACATTCCCAAGAAATACAGTATTCCCCAAAAGTCTTAAAAACACCTGCCACGTAATAAAATGCAAAAACCCTGACCCAGACGGGAGTCTCAAGTGGAACAGTAGCCATCATCGCATTGCAGAAATGTACATAATAATTAGTAGGAGAAAGAAAGCATGTAGGAGTGGCTAAGCATACAATAAACTAAAAAAATAGGCGTGGAAGCTAAGCCATAAACTAAAGCATGAAGGTGTGGTAACAAAGCATACAGAAAACAATTACGGAAGCGGACCCCCCCATGGTTAAAGGCCTGGGCTAAAGAAGCTGTATAAAAGAAGAAAGAGTGATGAAAAAAGTCAGTTCGTTATTACAAAATTCTTTTGGTGTAAATCATGTTCGTTTCCCCAAGTTTTTTCAGAAATTATTGGTGTATTCATCAAAATTATTCGTGTACTTGAGAGTTGGTATTTGTATCCGCATTGGTCGTCATTGGGTTTTGTATCATTCCCTGCCTTTGGGCCGTTTGAAAAGCTCATTTCCACACCAAGTAAAGTATTCTAGAAGCTAGGCTGAGAACCGAGATATTCCTGCATCTGGGCCTTATGACATTATATGCATTTACATTATTTTGTTTGCCGTATTTTTCCTTTATTTGCCCTATTTTAATTTCCCTTTATTAATTTTTTAATTTAAAATTTTTAGATTTTGAAATCGTTGAAGTTTAAATTTTATAATTTTCCAGTTTAAAATCTTTTATTTTTGAATTTAAAATTTTTTTTTTAATTTTTCATCTTAAATTTTTTATTTTAAATTTCAAAATTTTTCATATTTAAAATTTTAAATTTTTTTATTATAAATTTTAAAGTTATGCAAATTTTTTTATTTTAAATTTTCTAATTTTTAATTTAGACATTTTTAATTTAAAAATTTTTAATTTTACGATTTTTAATTTTTAATTACAAATTTTTATATTTTCAAATCTGTAACATGTGTAATGTAGATGCTAGTACATCGTTGTAAATTCATAATGTACACTATGTGTTATTTATTATTGCATATAAATTTATTCTATAATTCATCATCTCAAGGATGTCTGGGTTTCACATGTTGACATTCCTATAAATTTATTTGAAGTGTTCTGTTTTGAACGTCTCTCACCCAGAAGCCATTATTGACCCAATTAAAGATGTTCTAATTAATTTGCACATCGGCACCTGGCCCCCAGAACTCACATGAAAGCATACATCCTGTAGCTATACTAATTCTCCCCAAAATCGTAAATACACCTGCCCCGTAATAGAAAGTAGAAGCCCCAACCCAGACACTGGTCTCAAGTGCAACAGTAGCCGCGGTTCATACAGAAGCATTTATATATACACGAGTAATAAATACCGAAGCACATAGGCGTGGTTAAGTCCATCCTAAGCAAGGGAGCAAGTGTAATATAAAAAGCGTGGGAAGCATATGATACATAAAAAGCATGGAAGGCATGGTTAGGTAAGCGTACAGTATACGAAAGCAAAAGAAGCAGGAAGAGACGATTGGTGGAAAGTGATTTCGGAAGTGGACCCCCCACGTTTCATGCGAGTGGCCAAAGCGGAAGCGGTATAAAAAGCAGAGAGAAGCTTGAAATAATCATCAGATTTGAGTCCGTGTTCGTGTTTTTATGCAAATCGCGTTTTGAAGCTGAAATCGTTCTCGTTATTTTTGTGCATTGATGCAAAAGAAGCCATCGGCGAGTCATTTATATTTTTGTGATATTACTGTTTATCGTTCATTTATCTTTGCAACCCCATGGACCGTAGAAAGCACAGGCGTTTTTGGAATCAAGTAAAAGTATAGATAAATCTGGGCATTACATGTGTGTCACGCTGGGAGGTAGCAGTGCGCTACCATCAACTGCACAACCCTGCATCGCCTGAGTGAGTGCAGCAGTGCCCGTCACAAATAAGCAGGTTTGGGATCGTGACTTGTGCGTGAAACATCAAGTCTACAGGGTTGCACATCTTGACAAATCTAATTTTAAAAATTTTTTTACCTTAAGGCCCTGTCATAATTCACCGCGCGGCGCCGGTTGTTCTATTCATATTAAAAAGCGGCGCCGCGCGGTACCGCCTTTGAAGTATGAATAGGTTTTTATAATTTTTGCGGCGCCGGCCGCGCGGCACCCCATCAGGTTTCAACTGAACCAATACACATTTTTTGAGAAGAGCAAAATCCAAAAGTAAAAAAGCGGTGTCGTACAGCGCCGCGCAGTACCGCGTGGCGAAGTATGACAAGCCATCGGGCGGCGCCGCCTGTTAGTATGAATAGGACAACCGGCACCGCACAGTGCCACGCGGTACCGCTCGGCGAAGTATGACAGGGCCTTTAGAAATTAATAAATTTTGAAATTGAAATTCATGTTTTAGGAAATTGATTAATTTTTTAGAAAATTGTTCAATTTTTTAAAAATTAAAAACGCTGGAATCAATCAACAAAAACAGCAAATCTGCCGTTTTGTCATAACATGGCTACAGTATTAGTATGTGCTGTAGTTGCAAAAGATTTGCACTTGCGTAAAGTGCGCACATTTCACTAAAAAACATGAAAAAATCTATTTCATAGTTGACTACTTCATCCTATGTGATAGCTAATTTTTAGTTTTTACTAATTTCACTTCATTTTCCATTCCAATTACCGGAAAATGTAACTAGGATTATGGGCAGGCTAGAGCCGTTACGCATTTGATGAGTATATACTGTAGCTTGTGGCCTTCCCAATCCCTAAAAAGTACGGAAGACTTTTAACTCTGATCCTGACGTCAGGAGAGCCATCCTTCCCCGATCAGGAACGCCTTTTCTTATCAGGTCGGGAACGCTGTCCCGATCCTGATTTCGGGATTGCGGACTGCGTCAGGATCGAAAATTTAGGTAACGAGCTTTCCCGACTCAGGAAACGCCACTTTTTAAGGATCGGGACGACCAAACATCGGCCTTCTGAAGGAATTTTTTTTTGATCGGTCCCAGGCAACCGACCTACAGAAAGACACGCCTATGCAAGCTCTCGGAGTAGCATGAACAACGCATTCGATTCCGTTCTGCCTGCACGGAACCCGTTTTTCTAATATTTTCATTGGTAATATCTGCTTTTTCAGATTTGTGTTTCGCCTAGATTCACACTCGAGGTAAACCATAATCTTTATTAACTAATAAAACGGCTGATGCACATCAATACAAAATATATGCCACGAGAATCGGCTTTCCAAATAATTCCTTATGCTCTAACAAAATTGAAATTTAATAAATATTTCAATTTGTTAAACGTATTAAAAACAAAAAAGATTTTTGACCCTCGATTGCAATGTGGTTGATGCGTTTTGATCAAAACAATATATCAGCGCGGAATAGATTTGCCTAAATATCGGAAATCCGATCCACGTCGCACGGATCTCTGACGAAACAAAAATATGGGAACAATATCAGAAATTCCATTTCAAATTGAGTACATTGTAAAGAAATGCATAAATATCGGTTTGTTCATCGATCTGAAAATAACACCCGAATTAATGTACTGCATACTATAGTTCATTGTTCTTTAAACAAGCTTTAGAATACAGAAAGAGGCTCATGCAAGTAGTTAACTTGTAAGTGGACGTCATTGTTCCTCAGCTGCACTTACTATGTATACGTATTTCTCACATTTGAAAATAAATGACATCAGAATTCTACAGCTAATTTATTTAAATCCACAAAGCGATATATTAAGTTTATTTTGAATTTATTGTTAGACGCAGCGAGGAAAAAGTCAGCAGCCGCTGATATATATAAAAGATCAGAAATAATTATTGTGATCTCATACACGTTGATGGAAAAAATTATTTTGAAGGACTATCAATCCCGGAGAAAAATTTATGACCTGCTTTCAATCCTTTACATTTTGAAAAAAAGCTTCCACTACACCTTCGTTATGTCATTTACAAATAAATATTATCAAGGCACTCGTATAAGTTGAAGATATTGCTGGAAGAAAAAGACGACAAAATTCGAATTATTTTTAGCAAATTTCGACGGTAATATAACTTTGTTGGCGAACTTGCACAAGAGCTGTACATTGCACATTATACACGAAAACTTACAATTTTACTAGTCGGTTTGCCGAAACCATGACCTGCTCGAACTTCTACTCTTATGATGATTGGTTTACGAGCGACGTCGACATTTCTGAACTCGTAGTACAATTGAGCTATAAATTTCAGCGAATGCGACGGCACGACTCGGTCATCGTGATCGGCCGTCATTAAAAGCATCGCCGGATAATGATCGTCGTGCGATTGCGGGCATTTCACATTGTGTAACGGCGAATATCTGAAGCCAATCAAATTCCTTTACAGAGAACACTATACAGTAGAAGACTTTTGGTCTGTTGTTTTTAAGATGTATTTAAATAATGAGATTGAAAAACTGCCTCTCATTTTCATTTCTCAAGCGAAAACCCACACGCCACCAAATGGCACTGAAAAGTAGTAAGCCTGCTCAACTATCGTTTATAACTTTTTGGCGAAAAGGTCCGACGTAACAGTCGCACGTAACGGTTTTAACAATAGTACTTATACTTGTCATTCTTAATTCGGAAGCATTTGTTAAAAATCCTCAAAGACATTGAACTGTTATCATGGGTGATTAGTTTCATAATTTTTGTACACCACGGAAGTCAGCTGTCGTCACCTACAAGCGGTTGAAATTTTATCCATCCGGAATTTTCTTGACAAGAGATACTGAACATTTGTCTTATAAAATATTTTTATGGACGTTGCAAATTACTGCATATACGAAAATCTTAGCATATGACATTCATTTCGAATGGAAAAATTGAAGAATTACTTTGAGCAGAGGTATCATTCAATAATTCTGCTATCATCATCTTGAAATGACAGAGGCAGCTCAAGACGCAATGAAAATCTTACTAGAAAAACGGAACTCTTATTGTGTATTTGATAAAGCTTTTTTCCATGACTGAGAGTGTTTGATAATCGTTTTTCCTGATTCTCGATGATCATAGCGATGATTTTCCGATTTAAAGTCTGCGACTTCCGATTTAACCCTCGCCTGCATATGTTACTTCAAGATAAATAGACCATAATAAAATTGCAAGAAAGGTCGACCAAAAAACTTGTTGTAAGTCGAACACACAAAATTCTTCTATTCATACAGCCAATTTTTTTAGATTGACAAATTATAACGCAGAATTTCAATCATTTTGGCACTGAGTGGACAGAATTCGAGAATATGTTTCTTCTCGATGATTGGAATGTCATTTATGTATCCTGTTCTTGGACACAGATTCTTACTTTACTAAAAACTCGAATTCTTCTTCATTATCTGAACAACCGTATTCGGGTATCCAAGCTTGACCGATCGTGAAATTTTGATAGCGGAGCATATCCATAACACTAGAGGAACAGAGTATGAACGGAAATTTGTGACAAGAGGAAGAATAAAATATCAAAATGAAATTTTACCCAACATGTCCTAAAACGCAACCGAACAGGTCCGGCCTCTGATTTGCACAGGCGGCTACCAGTAGACCGCCGTTCGAATAACCTTCGATTATTAACCTGGAAAAAGTTACTTGCAAAAACAGAGTTGCAATAGTCCCTCGCTTTTAGAATGATTCTTTCTTATTTCATATACAAATTTCTCAAATCTTTTGATCACAACTTACTAGAATTTGCGGGAAAAACAAAGTAACAAACTTGTCTTTGGGTTTGCAAGAAACTGATTTATTTTTGGCAAAGTTTGTCCTTGCAAAATCTGTAAGCGAGATGTCGTTGAATGCAGAAAAAGTCGCATTATCGCAATGACATTTTGGAATACGTTTATAAAAATGTGAAACAAAATAATCCTTATCTATAAAAAATAACATTTTTTAAATCTGAAGGAATGGACTCCATGATTTAACAAAACGCCTTTCTTTTTCGGGAATTCGTACAGAGACTAACTCTTTTATTGTGTATCGGTCGGAAGCCAAGATAAAATTCGGATAAATGTTGTAATAGAAAAATTACACTTTGACGAGAAAAGGACATCTACAGGCCAAATACCCAATTGAGAGATCATTGTGAGAACTGGTCCTTAAGACTCTAATACAATAATCAATGTCCATCATAACCAGTGATTATACTTTAGTTAAAATTTATATGAATTTCAGATTGAAAAAGATCAAGTGAAAAAACTGGATAATATAACAAAGAACTTTTCCAGGGCTGTTAAATACCGTCAAAGTTTATTGCTTTAATTTATAGCGGAAAACGTTCACTGAACAAAAAATAAGACATTTATTGAGCTTATCAGTAAAAAAGTGAGAGAATTTACAACATTGAATGGGGGATTACAGTCACGTAACGAGTTTCCTGCATCCTTCATCAGAACAAACTTCCAGATAACTAAACGAACGATTCAACTGATTCATATCATTAAAATAGAGGATGCAACTTAAAAATCTTACTACTGAAATACAGTCAGAATACCGAGAGATTAAATATCAATAGAACCAAAATTTTGTCAAAGACAACGAATAACAGCAAAGAACGAAAGAATTGTGATAAATTTGATAATTTTACCAATCTATCTGTTTAAAGTATCCGTGAAATCTTTTTAAATTAATACGTGCTTTTCAAAAGAAACTTACTTATCACGGCAAGTATAATTCCGCTTGATCAAATATTCGCCAGCTGCGATAAAATCGTCGAAGACATTTTGTTTATTTTCTTTCATACCCGCTTCGTGCCATGTTTTGCCGTACTCACTGAACAAAAAGGCGATGCGTAAATTAAGTAAAGAAACTGAATTATTCAACAATTTAGATTACTCTCCGCCGCGAATATTGGCAACGGCGACAATACCATTGAAGGCTAGCGGGAAAAAAGCCCGGGCCGCACTGAAAAACGGCATTACGGCGCAATTGAAACCGCCGTAGCCGTACAACAAAGTTGGATTTTGACTGTCGTATTGTAATTCCTTGAGAAATAAAAGTTATGTAGTGAAAGAACATCCATAACATCGCACACTTTGAAGGAGCAAAAAAGTCATGAAAATGATCTAAAGACGAAAGATATGAATTCAAATTGGAATCAGACATGATAATTGAAATACAGAAGGTTATCGGAATAAAGCTAAAAATGCTCAATTTCAGCACAAGCTAAAATTTTGAAAACGTCAAACTAGAAATCAGAAAACTTACAGCATATACAACTTCAATTACAAATAAATTTTGGTATTATTATCCCGTTCACTGTCTTTTTTGTACGAAACAAGGATTTTTGGCTCCGTGAAAAGATCTTTTAAGCGTCTTTGAACATTGTACAAAGTTGATAGCACGCTCGGGCTGTTGAAATAGTTATTTTTTGCCATCTTCTTGAGAATCGGAGCGAGTCCGATGATGATGAAAAAGCATATGAATTCCTGAATCTCTTGATTTAGAACGTAAAAGCCTTTTTCAATGATTTTTCACGAGTTCACGGAAATAAAAATTTTAATGCTTCTCATGTCACTCATAATTTAACAATCATGATGTTGTACAAACTAATAATTATTTGTGCAACGCGGCTCATACAAAAAAAACATTGATACCATTCGAGGTTTTACAAGTACAATGAATTCGATAACTGGTACTGAATTAATGATGATTAGGCCATAAATTTCTATGATTCACACTTTTTCGATTTTCGAATAGTTTCTTTGGAATGCAACATTTAGTTTAGGGCATAACGTACAGAAACAATAGCCATTTTTTAGTTTTTTTCATCTTAAAGACGGGAATCCCTATACCTAGAATTATGATTAGCAAATCTTAGTAGGAGAGTCGCAGCATAGCTAGCTAATGGTCGACAATTTCTGTGGGATCAATATGGCACATCCTCACAATTACAAGTGTGCCTTCATTTTTTTACGAAACAAAAACTTGAAGTATGAGGCTCATGTTCGATTTAATCAATTCTAATTTACAAAATATAGAAATGTTTTTGATCAAAACATCATCTCGAGAATAGAAAAATCTCAAACAATGCATGGCATTATGACCTACAGACCTTTCTGTGAAAAATGAACATTGGAATTCTCGTCCCATCACGACTTTCGTAAAATTCTTGCTTCATAATAAAGTCCGAAGCTTTGAGTCCATTGACCGTGATTTCTCGAAATACCTGCATTATGTCGTAAATCTTTTGATGATCATGTTACACAACATTGGACATCTTGAAAATTTCCTGCAAATGCGTACCTTTGGAGTAGGCTTTTCGTCTGATAAATCTACATGATAAATAACACCAGGCGTCAAAAACGACTGGAATGTGAAGAAAACCTTTAAAACAAAAAAAAAACCTTAAGCGAAGCACTCACGATACTCAAAAGAGTAAATACTTCGGATAGTTTTTCCTTCCCGCTGAACTGAGTTATGCTGCCAATTTGAATGGGTAACTCGTACAACTTTTTGCCGGACTTAAAATCGTGAATATGCACAACGCTCTGCAAATACATCAAACAAATAGACCGTGTATTAACGTACCGTTCAACTACAAAAAATTTGCTCACTTTAACGTCGCGTATGTAGCACAGAGCGAGATTCTCACGATTAACACGAGCGGCCCAATCTAATTTATCTTTTTGCTCATTTATTAGTATTTTCCAATTCTCCTACATAGAATGATGCAAAATGAATACGAATATAATTATAATTAAACTTGGGAAAAATACAAACTAAGATGGGAATACAAGTTAGCATATAACGCAAGAACAGTACCAAGAACTTCCATTATCTAAGGACTTGACTTTAAAAAAGGACGCAGAAGTATTACCTTATCGGGTTTATTAACATCAATCTGCACCAATTGAAACATTGGTGCGTTGTAATCCGTGAGAAACGTGAATAGCGGTCCATCATTACTAATGAACTGAAATTTGGCTTCAAATTTGTCTACAATGCTGACCAGTCTCAATGGCCCTAAAAAGATATGAAAGTAGTGAATGCATAAAAAAGTAAGTCGAAAATAAAGCCATTTTTCTAATCTATATCTCAGCAAGGTGTACTACAAAAAAAACATATATTGCGCACGAGCAAAAATAATAACGTTCTCTCTTCGCTTACCATCTATTTTATTGTTAACGGCAGCTAAATCGAAATAATAGACTAGATTCGCAGGGTCACAGCCTTTGTCCGCAGTGATAACGAGATAATTGCCATCTTCTGTAACTTCAGCTCCACTGAAAATCAAATTTCTTTGATTACGTGTTCAAAGATCGAAATCTGTCGAGGACTACACATCCTATACATCATACACTACACATAATTAGAGAGGGCCGAAGTACCATGCCAACGGAAATCTACGACCGCATGGCTAGCGATAAGGTGATTCACTCCTCAAAATTTTCGAATCCGGGTAATCCCTTGACCAATTTATAGCAAAATTAATAATTTTCGGTAGGAAATAACAATTTTTAAGCAGCAGATCCCTGAAAAAGCTGGAATTCGGGCTTTTTGAATTGTTTTCATCTCTTTAGGCGAAAATGTTGACCCACGGCCGTCCTGGTGTAGTGATTATCGCCTCTGACTACTAGTATCAAGAACCAGGTTCGATGTCGGGTGTGACCCGAAATTGAATTTCTAGTAGTTGGCCTAGGCAGACGCAGCGTTTCATAATTTCGGGTGTGTAGGCGAGCTTGGAATGCTGCTTGCCGGGGTCTACTCAGACCAGCTGCATCTTGGCGATAAGATGCGGCAACTAAGGAGGTGGGCCTATTCCGACTATGAGATGGGTAGCCGAACAATTCCTGCTTGTCAGACAGAAGCTAGCCTGTGAAATGTGGCCTCTACTAAGCGGCAAAAAGCACACCCTCTCACACGAGGTGGGCACTTATATGATCGTACAGTTCTGTAAAGCGTGCCTGTCGGGCTATAGGAAAATGGGTACAAGTGTATGCGCAAAAATTTAGAAAAAAAGGAAAACACTGACCCACACGCGTTTCTATCCAGTGCGACCATACATGTGATTGGGGGGGGGAGTGCTATAGGAACCCCCCCCCAGTAATCGTCGGCCATATGGCTAGCCATTGGGCGACCCCCCAAGATTTTCCAATCCTATGGCTAGCCATATGGTAGTCATAGGGACCCCCATACTTTTGGTCGGGAAAATAGTGGAAAATGTCAATTTTTGAACAAAAAATGGTCAAAAACTTCAAATTTTTCAGCGCTTCGCGTCATGAATACATTTTTACGGTTTTTTTCTTAGACCAAAATTACTGTTTTTAAAACTTTTTTTCGGCGAAAAAATCGATTTTTTTCCTTCAGAGACCCCTCCTCCAAAATTTTGGGGAATCACTGATCCCCAGCCCCAAAAAGGTCGCCAGCCCCTCCCAGACATCGAGGCCTACATGTATGAGTGGGACACCGTGTTTTTCAATACAATCCAACAAACTGATATGCATTCTTCGGTCTTTCAAGTATGTAGCCGTTGTTTGTAAACATGAAATTGTTTTATAGTTTTACTGTAAGGAAGTAATACGACAAATCGGATTTACGTCTTTTTCAGTGATTTTAAACCAAACGAAAGGAAAGAGTATAATATATTTCGACTTCTTACCCATATAAGAAATTCGGATTTTATCACCAATTTCTGTAAACTCAGGCAGCATTAAGTCATCCAAAAACACGTATACAAGCACAGTCAATTGTTTTATTCGACTTGGAAAAGTTGATTTGTAAAAATGGATTTCATCGCATTTCAGGCAAATAAATTTTACAAAGACTTGCTTACATCATATAATTTGGATTATTTGGGAATTCTACGCATAACACGTCCTCGCTTTGGTCCGTACCGAGGTAATGAAAATAAAGCCGATGATATTCATTTTTGTTGGCGTTACGACCTTCGGCATTGTTCAAAGTTTCCGGAAAACGCTGAGAAAAGAAAACTATTATCACTATATAGAGATCTACAAATTGCATACATTGTAGAAAACGCCGGCATTGTCGCGAGTGAAACAAAGCGATGAATACCTCAATTTTTCAATCTTGTCGGGAAGATCCGAGCCATCCGACGTTCTTTTGAACTGAAAAAATTGGAGAAGCGTTATGTGACTCCTTTAAAGATTCTAACACCTTTTGACCGCGGGCAACGGCACTGCCGACTGACACGAAAATCGTAAAATATGTGACCATGTGAGAAAAACTTTTCAGAAATATTTGATTGAAAAATCTTGAATAAATCTTTAATACCCTGTCTATAACTGCTCGATTAGAAAATACGTTTAGAAAGGTAGTTCAGGTAAATGATGCACAGGTCTTACACTGTGTATATTTTCCGAAAAAACATATCAGAATCGATTTGAAATCTAGATTGATTAAAAAAAATTGAAACATACCTTTACAGTCACCCAATCTGAACCCTTTTCGCTCAGGCCGTACGCCATAATCGAGCCATCTTCCGTAAAAGATTTCATGGCAATCGACGTTGTACCATCTTCTGACAACAAATTTGGATCCAAAAATACGACTGGTTCGCTACTCAACGTTTTTTGTTTATAAAGAACGCTGAAAATGAAGAAGTTATTCTTTCAGTTACCGTAGGAAATTAACCCTACATTATCGTTCTTCGAAAAAACAAATTTTCATCTTTATCACCTACAGTCCACTTATCTTCAATTCCAGATGCGACCGTAGTAAATTTCATCGATGCAAATATATTGAAGAACATAAAATCATTAATTGTAGTCTCGGAGCCAATTAAGAAATCAGTATCAAGGAATTCGGTCACGAGTTAAAAAGTTATGGAGCACAGTTAATGGGTCAAGTTTTTTGAATAGAACTTTTGCTTCGCTGCATCTAACAGTTCTAAAAAATGGACTACCTATAGTCAATTGCTAAGCATTGCGGAGCGAGTGCAATCATCAATTTGATTGGTCGAACTTTCAACACTTTTCAGCTTTACTGTTTCCTAGGCCTAAGCCTGAGCCAGGTTTTAAATAAAAACTGGAAGAAAGCCATCAGAATGCGAAGCGAAGCACATAAAACAACCAAATTGGAATTAAGTAGAATAAACGGTAAAGTCGACAAAGAATGACGATTGCGCTTTCTCCTCAATGCTTTCTATGGTCAATTCGTTTAAAAAAGAGTTGAACGTAACAATAATGAAGAAAACTATTTTTCTCGATCAGGCAAACACTCATTCATTCCTCTGAACGCAGAGTCTTCTTTACCTTTGTACGAGTATATACTTAGTCTGTGATGAAGTATTGACAAACCAATCATTGTAAATAAATCAACAGATCTTTATACTGAATAAGATGATTAAAAAACTAAAAATCAGATAAATACTCTGAGATGGGGAAATCAGTAAAAATGAAAATCCCAATTTTCTGTCTTCACAAAGAACCCTGGAACAAACTCAATGCGTCCAAGCATTTACATTAATTTCACCTCTGATTTTGCAGCCCAGTATTGTGGGAGAAAAAGTAGTAATCGCCTTCTTTCCTCGGACAAGAGTATTTTGGATAATCGAGGAACTTTTTTAACCTGCAAAGGAAAAAAACGTGGAAGCACAGAACGTTCTATGGGCAATATAAGTTTTTGAAGTAACTCATCGCGAATTTGGCTTCTAATGTGACATTGCTCGAAATAAGATTCGCTAACCAAGTTCAGTTTCGTCACGTAATCTTGGGTTCGAGGGCTATCGGGATCTTCAAGCCAGTGGTAAGGGTTGCAGATCTGCGGAAGATTAAAAACATTGGCGTATGTGTGATGGAATGTTACCAAAAAAAGCAACACACCTTGGTCCCATGATAATTATCGATTTTTGCTTCATCCCTATCGGCCAAAGGGTAATTAGTCGCTGGAACTAACAGCTTTCCGGCGGTTTTCATAACTCTGACACCTAAATTGAATCCTAATCGCAAAGAACGCATAAAACCTAAAAAATAATAAAAAAGCTAAATTTACATAAACCTTCATCGTTAGAAGAAACTCCGGTTATCGTAGACTTGATTAAGCAAAAAAAACAAACTAAATATAAAAAATGATTTAGTTACGGTTAAAAATTGGAAACAAAGAATTTTATGAACACAACCGAAAATGCTAGAGGAAGAACGTGTAATAAATTAGCGAGATGAATGGAATATTAAGAATCACAATAACAAAACGCTCGTTCATATGACCAAAGTTGAAATTTACAGGGAAAGCACAGAACTTTACACTTTGGCACATTTCAGACCGCACAAATTGCAAGAAATAGCATTCAACAGAATATATAAGGCAATTAAGAGATGAGTAGAAACGCAATACAGACACTCGTAAGTCGAAACTAATTACATATAGTATGGTCGCCAAAGAACGAACTGCGTATCACACACCATAATTTCTTTACCTGATAAGCTTGGAAGAAGTAATGAGCATATCAAGATACGTATCTATTCTTCCGAATTACGATGTTGATAATTTTAAGCCAGACAAACATGAACATATGAAAAAGTATGAAGACATATTTTTGACTGGAGTTTAAAAATCTTTCTGAAATGAGAATTCAAAATACGCATCAACACTTGATCAAAGATCAACTGTGATGCCAAGCAGCGTTTCTTGGTGAATAAATCAATATTTGAGACACGTGTTATTGCTTTCAGGCATGAGACATATTATATTTATTTAGCGTTACTGCTGCTTGTTGTTGCGCTACTTTCACTGGGTGTATTGTCGTCAGATTTGCGTACCGAAATATTGGCACCATTTAATGGAGTACCCTGCCGATTGTCCAGATTAGAAGCCTTGGGTAAATTCGACTGAAGCAACTTTCGAAGTAATTCGTCCGTTTTGAGTCTTGCGGCGCGCTCTTCTTCGAATAAAGTCATCATCTTTTTAAAATCCTAGATGCAACATGGAGGATGAAAAACGATCGAATGCTAGAAAAAATTTCCAAACGTATCGATGCTCACCTGCTTAATTTCATTGACCTCGTCTTTCAACGAATAAACAGTGTCGACCAGAGTCCTAGAACGCAATGTTAGAAAAGAATTTGAGGTTGAATTTGGGGAAAACCGGGAAAGAAAATGCACTTCTCTTTGATGACCAACTCGTCTTCTACCCAATCTTCTATAAGCAATTTTTCATCTTCGGCAATCAGAAGATGAGGAGATTCTGATTCTTCTAAACAAGCAACGGTTTGAAGATTTTGCTCAATAGATAAATTAAAATATCGACCGACTTCTCTGAGATGCGCCTTTAATGGTCGGCGGGGCGGCGCTCGTGCAATATGCCTCGACGACTTTTAGTATATCAGCTTCTTCGGGCTCCAGCAATGGCATTGATTCTAAACCACGATTATGTTGTTTAAAATAAATGCCTGAATTACGGCGTCTTTACCCTTTTTCCTCATTTTAATCTGGTTTGATTCGGTCGCTGAGCGAACGTTATATAATTTGTAGGGCGGTAGTGGCCTGATACAAAATCCGCTGAATTTCTTCCGAGGTAGATTAACGGCTCTATGCTGTTGGTAAGATGACTCCGGAGTAAATTGATTTTTGGCTTTAACCATATTCAATGGTAAATGTTTGGAGCTACTGTCGCTGGTGGTTACTAAGGAATGAACGTTCGATAATGAGCATGTTTTTTTGCTAATCATTTCCGCATAGCCTGGCGACGGCATTAAAGAGACTTCTAATTTTTGAGACTGTGGCACTTGATGATTCTGAAAAATATCGAGAAATTCCACTCACCAAAGAAACAAAATCTACATATGGAAAATTTTGGCATCAGTCTTATTTTCATGTAGAACTCCACCAAATTGGTGAAAAGTGATGCTGCCGTTCAGCATAAAAGTAATGAATACGGATACAATTTCCGGCGAATTGACATAATTGTACGCTGATGTACAAATCAAGACTAGGAACGACTTCCGACGATTTTTGTCAACGTAAGAAAACTTTTTAGAAGAATGCATCAACATTAAATCCGCGTAAAATTTTGAAATTTTGTACGATGAAAATACAGTTTCACAGAATTTTTAATGATAATATGGCGGGCATCATTTTTTTACTTCGAGTATTTTTATTTTCATGACCTCAGACAAGGGTTTTCTTTTTAACCACAGTGCTAATAAAGTTGGGCCTGTACTAATGAAAATTTCAGTTGTGATAAGAAAAAGTAATTTAAATTAAAGGAAGTTAGTGCTAATGGGACTCGTGCTAAAAAAGAACCCTTCTTCAAACAGATGATCTGAATTAGAAAATGTAAGTTTCAATTTCTCATTCTATATCGAATGGCCGAAGTAATAATCAACAGCCATATGATTTTGTTCGGATTCAAGTTCACTGGAAACATCGCAGAAACGTCTTGCAGGGTGAGACGACAGTTTCAAGATGATAAATCTTCAAAAAATATAATTCGAAGCATAATTGAAATCTGGAATCGAACGATGACAATCAATAAGCTTACCTGAACTGTTGAATATGCTTTCGCCGAAATGCTATCGTTCGGTTTGGAAGAAATAGTCGATTCTTCTACAAAAACTCCTGCTTTTTCGAGACTATGCAGCCATTTGTTAGTTTCTTCGTAACTTGAGAGCAGAAGTTTCAGAATAATTTCCGAATCTTGTGTTCTACTTATGGTCAAAATGTTTTGATGACTACTTAAAGGGCACGATTCATTTTTTGGCATTTTCTTGACAGATGTTCCTGATAGATCAATTTTTCGCTGAAAAGAATCAGATTACGAATGACACATATGTCCGATACGAAATGAACATTCACCTCAAAGATGTAAGAGTCCATATCGCTAGAAACATTGAGCACTAGAAGTAATTTTGCGAACAGGGTTAGAAACTTTTCTTTCCATTCGCTTTCGTCGCCATGCGAAATAGAAACTGATTTGGCGTATAGTATACCACCAAAGGACGCCAAAAGCTTAAATGCAGAGGAAAGTTGTGTATAAAAACATAGATTCTCACCATAAACCTCACCGGTCCCGTCCAGTCCTTTATAACACACGACAAGAGTTCCATCTGTGTTTCCTTTTGTTTCCTGATATCGTTGCACGAGTTCTATAATGGGAAAGTTACACAAACTGGAGCAACATGGAAGCACTACACTCTTCGATACCAAGACTACGTGTAACTTCACTCCGAATTTCGCAACCAGAAAATTTTCATTCCTCATTGTTTTTGGGAGACTTGTCGACTTTCGCGAAAAAACTTTTCACCTACATCGTAGCATTAATCGTGAAATGTAACTAACGTAGTAAGTTAATTCTGAATGATCAGTAACTTTTAACTGTTTCTGTGAGTTTTTAATGTCTAGTCTGTATCAAGGATCTAATGGAAATGCCTTTTAGACCCATAAAAAGCGTACTGCTGGAGACGACGGTAGGGTTACTATTACGCCAAACAAACTTTTAGAAATTTACCGCTAGGTCGCGATAAACGGAGACAGCTCTCTGCGTGTCGCCACGATCTGGGTGATGTTCCTAAACATACAAATAGAGAATAAAGCCCAAATAAAAAATCTCTATTCATTGAAAACCGAAAATTTTATTAGTCATCAGGCATTACTAACTCCTAAATTCGGAGCAATTCTTCAAAATCTTTAATCAAATTGAGCTTGCGAGAAGATAATTTAACAAGTAAATTACTGATGAAAAATTGTATCTACCTGTAAATGTCGTTCAATTTCCTGAAGTAAATTGGGGTATTTTTCGACATGTCGAAAAGGACTACTTAATCCAGTGACCATCGTACTAAAATTGCTGTTCAAACCTATCATATATTTTGTTAATGCGTCCCTAGCAACCAAAGGGAAAAATGATAAAAAGATAATGTTATATTTCTAAAAGATTTTTTACTTATTATTCGTCAAAATTTTGACGACAAAAGGATGATTTTCACAATAAATGTTCAAAACGTTCTTCAAAATTGGCGCAAATTTTAAGAATGCCCCGCCAATTCTATAGATGAAATTAGACTTGCTGAAATCGTGAGAGGACGTTGTGATGCAGGCCTGTATAGGCAATAAATTTACTTCTTTTGGTCCGTATTAGGTAAGGTCAGTGATTTCAGCAAGTTTGAATGATGTTGCAAGATGTCGACGATATTTGACATAAGTTGCCGATAATCACCAGGATTTAATCTAAAAATAGAGATACACTCATATATTGCTGAGCAAAATCGGTTTATCTAAAGTTTGATTGTTCGATTTGTTGCCACTCTGGATAATTGCTAAATTGGCTGGTCAGTTGGTCCTCCCATCAATTTTTTGATGCCCTAATTTATTAAATGGTTGTTCCTTGACTTACATTTGGCGAGATTCGAGTGGTAACAAATAGCGATCGATTAATTCTTGCAGCTCAACTACGTGCGACTCTTCGAATTTGAGTAAATTTTCAACAGTCTAAAGGAAGGTAAAACACCGCAACATAGAGGCT
Source organism: Romanomermis culicivorax (assembly GCA_963922205.1). Lineage (NCBI taxonomy): Eukaryota > Metazoa > Nematoda > Enoplea > Mermithida > Mermithidae > Romanomermis > Romanomermis culicivorax. Next base: position 1,051,433 of record CAWUHX010000060.1, on the reverse strand, counting down.
TAATGATGGTACTCTTACTTCTCGTTGATATTCATTTTTATCGCATTCGCTGATATTCGTATCCCTTAAATTCTTACATTCTAAACAAATTACAGAACCAAACATAATAAATGGCAAGTTAATGAAACAATAAAGTGAAATTAACCTATAATTTCGACGTAACCCGATGGAAACCATCCTGTTTTTTCATTTAGGGTGCCTTCCCACCAGCCTTCGTCAGGATTTTGTGTTAATGTTATGACATCTCCACGCTTGAAGCACAACTAAAAGAGATGGAGTAATTGATGGACAAAAAGAATGTTTGAACTATTATCAACTGTCAATAATTCAAGTAGTACTTCGTCGTTGTTTCTTCCTGCGAAATTAAATAGGGCACGCACCTGCGCACAACAAGGGTGTTTCTCGTCTTTAAAGGTTAAACTCGGCATTGCGAATCGACTAGACATTTAAAGAATAACATTACTAACATGAGGGAAACCATAAAACAACACTGGTTTGGATCGGAACAATGTTTTTGCTATTCAACGAACTTCTTTTGGCAATTATGGAAATGATTAATCCTTTTTTCCACATGCGGAAAAGATGGTTTTTTGAGCACTTATTCCCAGATTTAAGGTTTAATTTTCAATCTCTAGAATGAATTTTAGCATACCTCAGCAATAGCTTGATGTTTTCCACAGACTACAATGTACTATTAATCACATACTTGTAAGCAGACCCATAATTAGGGGGGGGAGGGAAATAGGGGGAATTCTTGCCTGAAATGATATCGAAAAATTTTTTTAGCTTATCTGATAATGCAGCTTCATTATTAGAATGTAATGATAGGTGATAGACGTATACCGCTTCATTCAATTTGAGTAGATGATTTTATTCATAGTTTAGAACCAATTCAAAAATAAATTTTGTTCATGAGTGGTCTAAATCATCCGTTTTAACTTTTAATTATCCATTTTAGAGATTTTTCGAGCCTAAAGTAGCTGAAAAACGTGTTCTTTTCTGGAGCTCCCAGAACCCACTAGGAGGCGTTTAGGCGCGTCATCCTGAATTGAATCTCCTAGATCGACAATCGGTAACTAGCGACCTCACAAGGCCGAGTTTTGTTTGTATGTTAAAAAATTTTGGAATTTCCCTGAAAAAATTTCCTGGGTACAGGCCTGCTTGTAAGAGCTCTGACTATTTGGGTACACGACAAAATCCATTTTTAAGGGAGGAGTTATCGACATACATGCACATAGGGGTAGCGGGTGGTAAACCACTTATCTGAGGCCCAAAAAAATTGTCAAACGCCCCCCCCCTTAACTTTTTTCCAAGACAGCTTTTATGATGATTTTCTGCATATTTTGAACGAAGAACAAGCTTGCAGAACTTTTTTTTTGTTTTTTTGCTCGTCCACCCCTACCCTCTGGATAAAAAGCTCAAGGACCCTCCCCCTGCAAAATTATTGCCGTGAATGTCTGGTTACCGACTTTCAAAAGTTTTGGGGAAAGAGGTCAGCTAGGCGTGTCCCCAATAGAGCGAAACGCACAACTGCGAAACTCAAAATAGTGAGACTCAAAACAGCGAAGTCTCAAAACTGTGATTCTCATTACAGCGAAGTCTCAATACAGCGATTCTCAAAACAGCGAAGTCTCAAAACAGCGATTCTCAAAAGAGGGAATCTTCATATAGCGAATAGTAAAAAGTTTTATGCATTAGAGTAAACGCATAAATATGCAAATTAGGTATATTAAAATCGTTTTTGCTGTTGAATTGCATTTGGCCATCTAAGTTTCACATGCTTCTGTGCTGCAGTTAAGGTAGGTATGCACAAACAGACCATTCCAAAATCAGGAAAGAATATCTGTCAGAAAAACATTTTTGCCAAACGTCTGAAAGAAAACAAAACCAAAAAATTATCATAAAGATTACCGATCAAAATGGTTTTGTATGGAGCTTAATCGAAAAAAAATTGAATTAATGAAATAAATAAAACAAAATGAAATAAAATGAATAAAATGATTAAGCAGTAAAGGCAGAAGAAAAAACAAATATTAAAAAAAACGAAAAATAAAATCGTGTAATAAAAAGAACAAAGTACACAACCTGGAAAAATTAAACAAAAAAAAAACAAAAATGGCTCAAAATAAGAAGAATATAAAAGGGAAAAATTCAACAAAGGAAAAAAGGAACACAAAACATGCATGTAGATATGTTAATAATAAACAAACCAGAATAGAAACCTTTAATATTGTGAAAACATGTGCTATAGAGCTACAATGCCAGAAATCTGACGATTCGTGTCAAAATGGGAGACAACCAGCATCCAGCAGATCGAAATGGAGGACCAAATAGGCCATGCGCCAAAACGTCTACCCCAGCCAATCTTCATTTTTTTTGTTCTAAAGATAACTTTTTTAGAAAATCGCCATTTTGAGAATCTGTTCTGTGACTTCGCTGTTTTGAGAATCGCTGTATGAGATTTCGCTGTTTTGAGAATCTTTGTACTGCGACATCACTGTTTTGAGAATCACTGTATTGAGTTCCGCTGTTGTGTCTCGCTGAATAGGGGTGAAACCGTCAGCTAGTGCTTAAAATTATCCATAGCTGGATGGATTGGGGGTGGGTTCCCCAAACTTCCAGAATCCCCACCCAAATCCTGTTATTCCCCCAACTCTCCTGCTCGAAAAGTATGGGCAAAAAACTTTTTCCCAAAACTTTGGGTTGCCTCCCCAACTGGAGGGACCTCCTACAGGTATACTGAAAATGTGTTTTTCGACTAAAAATGGAAATAACACTCTCGTGATAAATGGAGTTTCGATAAATCGAGTGAGATGGAGCATAGAAATTCTCACTTTTTAAGCGTTTTTTGCTCCAAAAAATCATTTTCGACCAAAAATTGGTAATTTCCGTTCATTTCCGTCCGGCTGTGGCTGTAAAGGTTGACAACTAAAGTTGGGTGGAAGATCATCGACAACCGTCTACACAACTGAACATTTTGGGATGGGGTTTGAGTTCCTCCCAATCTCCGCAACTACAGGTATGATCAACCAACCAGCAAGAACAACCAAAAATTTGAATTCTTTAACCGCCAAGAACTGCAACAGGTGTGCAGCGGGACAAAACTTCGTGCCATTCCCAACTCACCAGTTTTTTATTTCATTCCGCCCCGTCCCGTCAGCCAAGTATTCCCGCCAGGTTCCGTCCCGCCTAAGTTTCCAAATTCTAGATTACCATCCCGTGCCATTTCGCCAAAATTAAATATTGAAAAGTTTGTTATACAGGGTGAGCCAAAAAAAAGGCGACCGGTATTGAAATGGTTGAAAAATTGCGCCAACAATGTTAATTTTTCTGTTCGAATCAAACACTAAAAATAGAAATTTCGGTTTCCAATCACATTGAATGAACAGTGGAAGTTGACCATTTCTATTCATTTTTCAGTCCTTGACAATCTCATAGCTTGTTACGATCATACAAATATACTATTCGAACACAATTCTCTCAGGTTCTATCCACTGTTTTTTTCACATTTGCACTATAATGTGGAAAAAATTTTTGAGGTCTTTCCACAAATGTGGAAAAAAATTTGAGGTTTTCATATTGAAAAGATGCATTTTGGTGCATTTTAGGAGGTCCAAATCCCAAAATTTTTCGGTGCTTCGCGCCGGTTATAACTTTAATAATCATCATTATTTATTAAGTAGCTCAGGCGCGGCTTTTATCATGTCTACCTTCATTTATCACTTAATCTATAATAGTTTTCATCATCTCAAACGTATTATCTCATGTTTTAATTGCTAATCTTCAATATTTTATCATGATATTTGAGGAAGATTCGCATTTTTTCCTTTTGAGAAAGATCCAGTCTCTATGCTTTTTGATGCGATTATTTCTTTGCTAACGTAAAATCATTTCAAAAGCTTCATGGAAATATCTTTTGGAAATTTATACTATTTTTACTTATATATTTTCGATCAAGTTCATGAGAGTTTACAAATAAATTAAGGTGAAGTGGGGTGACTTTGATCAGGGGCGACTTTGATCAGAGCATGGCATTTGATAACTATTTGAGATCAGGAGGGCGACAACCCCTGCTGTGATTTGAGATCAGGTGGTCATTTTTGCTGTGTAGACAACCCCTGCTGTGAGGTTGTCTACACAGCGAAAATGACCACCTGATCTCAAATAGTTATCAAATGCCATGCTCTGGTCAAAGTCGCCCCACTTTACCTTACAGATTTTAAAATTTTTCAAGTAAAATTCTAGAAATTACGACTTCTGAACACAAAATTGGAATCTAATTCTAGAAATAAATGTTCGGAAAATTGATTTTCCGGCGTTCTAGAATGTCAATATATCCAAAAAAATTTCCGGCGCTTGGCGCCGGAAGGATTACCATCTTTTTTGGGCTTCCACTTGTCATCATAGAGGACTTGACGACCATCGATTTCTCATGTAATTCAAAGTCAATTATGCTCTTGGGTAGTTTGCTAGAAAATTTGTCCACAATGCTTGTAGATTAGGCTTTAAAGTCGAGCATTTCAATTTTTTCTTCAATTTTACACGTAAGTTCATCGGCGGAAAAATTAAAATTCGTTACAGCGTTGCTACAGTAATAACGAAATAAAAAATATTTCGAATAATTACATATATCTCAACGAAGAAGCAACCAATTTCAGCGCACGATAGTGAATTTTGCATAATTATCTATTTTCTTCAACATAGCGTTGCGATATTTGAATATCACTTGCGTTTTTTCATTTCGGTATCATGGTTTACTGTAGCCGAAAATTTCAAATTAGTCTATGATAGTTACGAAACTTTTCAGGGCGGGTTTTCTCATTTGACGTGAATTATTTTTCGTTCTACTGAACTGTACCGTACCACATGAAACTTAGATTTTCTCGTCGAAAAAAATGCTGATTCTAAATCTAGCTTTTTTTCTATATGTAGTATTCTTAGAGCTATCTGTTCCGGAATACGAACTATTCAACTGTCATCTGAATCGACGTGTTTAATGAATTAACTTCTCTAAAAACACCGGAGGGCTTAAAAAAGCTCAAAAACAGTGCGATAAAGCGTCTGTAAGCATTTTTAAGCAAAAAACGAGGATTTTAAGACGACAAAATTTTTTCCGCATGCGGAAATAAAATTTGACCCCTTTCCACCTTATTTGTGGAAAGAAGTTCGCGGAAAAAAACAGTGGTGTGGTTCTATCAACAAATAAAAGTAAACCAATATTATATTTATTGACTCGGCCCTGAGCGCCGAGAAAATTTCGCGTTTTCATCCCCTAAAATGACTAAAAATCAAGGAAATTCAGCCGTCGACCAGTCAAAAAATTTGTGCCAATTGGCGCAAACGCCTAAAATATTGTGTGCCAAAAAAAAACTGGACTAAGCTGGACACAATTTGTTTTTCACTACAGTCCGGAGTTCCTTATGCGTTTAATATTTATGCCGACTTAAACCTGTTGGTCCAGTTCACATCGCAACTACCAAGTCTATAGTCTGTTTTTCTAGAAATGCTTCTAAATAATGAAAGTGGAAAGCAAGTAGTATTTTAGATTTTCACGTTTTTCTAGTGAACAATATGTCGTATACGACCGGAAATTTGTCTGCATACTGAGCTCACTTACGGTAAGAGCACTATGTAAACGATTTTGACAACATTACTGATTTGCGTCAATTTTCTATTTGGAAGCCTTTTATAAAAAACAGACTACAGTGCTGAGATTGGCTCAAGATTGCAATAGAGGATTCTGCAGTTCGAAAAGACTATTACAGACAAACGTGCTATATGTATCACACTATAAAAAATTTTTGCCGAGCATTTGTTTTCAGTCCATTATGGAAATTTCGAAATTTATTTCGACATACGTAATATTTTGATTGCCAGAAACACATAATAGTGGCTAACGATAAAATAGTTCGTCAACGTATAGTCTGTTTTTCGTAAAATGCTTCCAAATAGAAAAGTGACACAAATCTGTACTGTCGTCAAAAATTTCCAGTCCTTCATGATATATTGTTCATCAGGGAATCGCAAAAATCTGAAATACTCTACTTGCTTTCCACTTCCATTATTTGGAAGCATTTCAAGAAAAACAGACAAGTTTTTGAAATTTGTCACAAGGCACTTGCTTCAATAAATACATAACGCGATTTAATCGACAATTCAAGAAAATATAAAAAAGTACATTGAATTGATAATAATTCAGATACTTGGAAAACACCTGATGCTACTTATGTAAAATGTTCATCACTCCAAACTTTTAGGGTAAAAGAAACATTTTTTCATAGTAGAAATGAACACTCAGAAGGACAACAAATTTCATGGATTCCGAAACTATTAAACCCATCAACATGCATGTCATGCAACAATAATACTTCTAAGTCAAATTTAATCTGTTTAACGCCTTTTGAACCATAGTATTGAACTCTTGATTATGAATAACGAAGTCTGTGGAACGCATTTTGATATTTGTTTCGTTTACTACACTATAATTGGGGTGTGTTGTTTGCCACCCGGCAGCAGGTCATAGTTTTTCTTCAGCATCATTTCTGCGCCAAGCATCATGATCGTATCATGTGTGCTCTCTTCGGTGCAGGTTTTCGTCTAGCCATTAGCTACGATGATATTTTTGTAAGGTCTCGATTTAGCCGATATACACTTTTGAGCCACCATACAAATAACAATGATCCATAAAACGAATGCTACGGCGGCCACTAGAATCCACAAGGCCCACCACGCGCGTTTGTAGGCGGCTAGTTGGATGCGTTCGTCGTCGGATAACGGAGCTGCAGTTCGATTGTCGGGTGACGCGATTTTCTTTATAAGTTGAGGCACATAATCGGTCCAAAATGACACGTTCCGCCAATAAAATTCTTCACGTTTGATTGCCAACGGTAATTTGAAACTCAAGTACGTAGGATTCTCGACTGTAAACGACGGCCAAGTTATATTATCAATTGGTTCGGGCGTCGGATTACTAAAACGAGCTTGATTTACACAAATTGTTACATGATTCCTAACCATAAAAAAATAAACCGCTCATACAAAAACTGTAACATCTAACGGGTCAAAATTTCGTTCGTTTCGAGACGAAAATCTCTCGTGAAAAATTTAAAGTTTTCATCTAAATTATCAATATATTTACCCATATTTGGCAAAATTCGTTATGAACTTGGTCCAATAACTCGAAATTTTCGCGTCATCTTTGTCGTATTGGAAGTGAAAATTACTTGTGTATCCTTTCGTAAAAATATACGAATGATCCAAACCATGAAAGGCGGCTAAAAATAATAATACAGTGAGACAACTGTTTAATGATATCCAAGTTCAGCATATTTTATGTGTAGGAACTTCGCAAATATTTTGAGGAGTGTAATATATAAAACATCTTATCGAAGTGCGATGTTTTCTACACGCACGTCGGTAAAAACGGAAAACTTGACATGCAGCTTTACCATCAAAAACTGTATGCTGCTGTTTGCGGATTTTCCTCTTATTCCCGAATAGATCCATATTGACGTACTCTTCTTCGTAGATTGGGTTTTTTGGTACGTGTTCGAAAGAATAGAGGTAAACATTTTGTTTGTTATTAGAATAAGCAGCAGCTTCTTTGTAACAGGGTGCCAGGAATTCGATATCGGCTTCGATCTGAAAGATGACCTATACATAATACACTAAAACTACAAAGCATTCCGTAGAGAGCACAGCATCAATTTGATTGATCGAAAAATTTATCTAGTTTTTGAATTTCGTTCTGACAAATTTTCTGGTTGAGGTTTAGGCTTAGCTCGAACTTGCGCTTACGAGCAGTAAACTACATTTTTTCGACCAATCACATTGATAATAATTTTTTTACCTGATATATATTTATTTGAATGAAAACAACATATGAAACGCAAAACATAATACATACGTACCAGACGAGTTCAATGTTACTTCGGTAGACAACTATTTTTTGAGAAGGAAGCAAATTTTTTATTGCTATGCCTGCATTCAATTTATTCGAGGGAGATAATGAAAAGTATTCATACAGTTTTGAGAAAGTATTAAAAACACATTAACCTTAAAATATCTTTCAGCTTTTCTGCATAAGAAGACTGTTTATTCTAGACTGTTCCAATCTTCTTTTTTGGTAAACATGGATCTTTGCTAGCATACATTCACAGCATAGAAATTCTGCTGGGGGTCAATCAGGACAGGAGGTGGAATACAATTCTTTTCGTTCTTGATGAGAAAAAAGGTCTTAGATAGGTCTTCTAACATCCAAGCAGCATATCTTAGTCAGATATGTGGAATTACTTGCTTAGACTCAGAGCACCCCATGGAGGGGATATGGGGGACGTATTACCGCGGTCTTAGATTTGGAAATTCATTTACTACCCCCATAAAAACAGCTCACTATAGCAAAAAATTTTGGTAGACCTCATCCTCTTCCCAGTAGGTCATAGTATTTCGAGAAAAATTGCAGAATGTGTGATTGTGAGGAATTACTCACTGGTCTTTTTGACACATTGACTGAGCAAATGATAATGGTAAAGTATGCAACTTCTGTGCCATATAGCGATTTTTAGGAAAGGATATCAGCACATTAATATATACTACTTGTAGGAAATCATTATAAATATAATTGGGAGATGAAATAATGCGTTATGTATATGTGATTTATCAAAAAATCGCCCCTTGGGAACAAAAACATTATGTTCTTAAAATTCTTCCTTTTCATGCTCTCCTTTCCTTTTCCCCGCTTCTGCCTTGGGTCTTCTGTGCACATATGGTTACCCAAGCTGTGGCATACTTTCCTGCTATGAGTTGAGACATGTGAGGTCTGTTGACGTAGATCAGGAGTGGTACTTGGTTTCAAACTCGTAGTTCCTAATCTAATGGGATTAATAATATTAAAGCCACATTCAGCATCAGGACTTTTAATTGGAAGCACTGTTCCAAGCCTTATCAGTGATAGAATAAGCCCATACTGCTGAAGATGCTGGTTCAAATAATGTTTCCAAAAGTATGTTGTGGCCGATTCATGATTGGGAGCTGGAAAATTGAGTTGAAATAGTAAATGTTTTTTGAATGTAAAAAGCATAAAGTAGGGACATTATTCATTTTTGTAAGTTCTAAGTGAGAATTGTTTTGTGGTGAGAGTACCACACCACCACACCCCCTCCGCAAAAAAGTTGGGAGCAAAAAAAAGTCACGGCATATTCCAAGTACTACCCTTAAATTTTAAGATTTTACCCCTACCTAAATTTTCGACCTTGGGGACCTCTGCTTAGACTGCATTTTTTAAAGTTTTAATGTTACCTTTTTGGAATCAAGTATGCTTTGTTTAGGAATATAGTTAAACTACATCATCATTCCGATTTTTATCACAGCTTTCTCTCCTCTCTTGCTCATTTTCTTTCGTCATCTTCTCGATCATTGCTGTGGTAGTCGAATCTGTTGGTGGTCAATCAAAGTCTGCTGGGGATCAAATCCACAAAACCACCCCACATGTATGTATGTTTGCTAGCATTATGATTAGGCTTAACATTTGATTCAAAATGCATTTTTCATGTTGATAGCCAAATATTATACTAACTTCATCAAACTGGACACCTTGATTCCTAGTCATCTTGATTTTTTGTACCACATTCATCAAAAATTGATTAACTGGTTCACATTCAAAAAAGTGTGACTATATCATCACTCTCATCACAGCAGAAACACTTATCTGAAACCTGTATTTTATATTTAGCTAATAATTCTGTTGTTATTAAGATATTGTGTAGAATTTTATGCTGTATTTCCTTGTATTTAATAGACAACCATAATTCATAAATTATTGTCTATGCTTTCAAGACATAGGTATGATCTACTTCAAGCCTCGAATTCCGTTTCTCAATTTTTTTTGAGTTTCATACCTTTCCTTCTTTACAGTTTCTTTAAGCATGTTAATGTGAGCATTAGCAAGAGTTTCTGGTTCAAAAATTACATCTGCACTTACAATAGAATCTGATTTCGTGATTGCTTTCCACTGCTGCGGTATGGCATAGATTACTTTAATGTAGTCAAATCATGTTATTTCACAGTTTTGTTTGATCTCTTCCCAACTTTTCAATGTCCAATCCTCTCTGGACGAATGAAATTGATAGTTAAATCCCTTTCATGTAAATTTCTTAAGAACATCGCACTTCTATTGCTTAGGACGAATCTATTGTTGTTTATTCTCTGGCTTAAAACGTGTTGGGGATGTGCTTACGGCAGTAGCAATCCCACATCTATGCAAAATTGGTGAATCGACGAAGTTACGATTCCACCAAAAAAGAGGAAAATATTCATTCGATTATTCTCGCAATTTTGGTGTGTCGTGGGCGAGTCACGTCCATTATACATTGTATTGTTTTGTTTTGCCAAGTAAAGGCCAGTGTCGACAGCCCGACACCCAGATTTGCATATTATTAGTATTATTATTATTTATTATTTATATTACTATTGCTTGCGCATTAAGCGGAAGGAGGGAGCCGCATTACACGGGAGCCAAGCCAAGGTAAAGCCCCAGCTCCAGTGGATATTATTATAGTGAGTTTTGTGTATTTGTGTAAACCTTTAGGAGGCATCTGGGGAGACCCTGAGTGCCCTTCGATTGCAAGAGTTAGAGTTTCCAGTTACTTATTAGTGACTGAAGGTTGTGTTTATTTCTGCTTAAGGACTGTTGCACTGTGTTCAGTTGATTACTAATAGGAAGCTCCTTTGAGTGACCTACAGTAGTCGATTGAGTACAAGCCAATAGGACTTGAGTCATATTGCTGACATCCTCGGACTTCAGCAGAGATATAAACATAACAAGTGGTGGCTTCTGACACTTGCAATACGGAAGAGCGCAGAGTCACTCGAGGTGTCACAAAACCTAAAGGTTCTTACAAAGACATAGGACTCAAAATGTCCAAAAATGCTGAGGATTTAGCCTCTGGTACAACTTTACCGAGGACTCCGCCTGGTGTAAGGCATGATGAGGCGGATAAATCTTTCCCACTGCCCCTGGTATCTAATACTACGAGCAAGCGGAAAGGCTCCGACTCAAGTGCCATAAGCCAGCGGGCTGAGGTAAAATTGGACCCAGTAAGCGCTCCTAATTCCGTAGCGCCCATAATGGCCTCTAATAATATCAATAATATGGCCAGGGCAAAGGAACTATTGACTGCCGAGGATAGAGACACTCAATTAGTGGCGCCTATCGATAGAAGGCCAAAATTGGCCGAGGATCATACTGATCCATTTGATCAATATAGAGAGGAACATTTTCGACGACCTCGACAATGATTTGATACATATCATCGCGAATACGCCAACAAAAATTTGGATAATATTCAGGATGATTACCGTCACGATCCATTGGACGATTTATGATTCGAAATGAGTCAAAAGGATGATGAAATTTGACGACTAAACGTCAAAATTGACAAAATGGCTGATTCGATGGTCAGAGTCCAAGGACTATTGGAAAGATTCGTCCTGGATCAGAAGGAAAGGGATATCCGAGTGAGTAGGACTACAGACAGACCATTGCAAACTCAGGATATGTGTAGGACTTTGCCAATGACGTCTGCAACCTGTATTGCCAATGACCAAACGTTACGGCAGATGGAAGCAGATGAGTCACAGCAAAAGTTCACAGTCAAACCTACTGTGAAATCAAAGGCTTCTACGGAAAAACGGGTAACTGAATCGCTTGCTGTTCAAGAACAAGCAAGTGATATAGTTGCTCAATTTTTCCAAGAAGCTGATGAGGAAGCAGCAGGTAGTCATAAGGAAAGCAAACATACTACGTCGAAGCACAAACGATCCAAAAAGTCCACACGAGGAAATTCATCAGATTCTGATGACTCCTCAGTGGATGGATTGGAGCCTACTGTGTCAGATATAGTGAAGGCTGTAAAGCCAAAGCTACTCCTTGATGACATGACTGAGACACAAGTTCTCAGCTTCCTAAATGATTTAGAGGCAGAGTTTACGTCAGAGACTACTGATAAAATGAAGCTGGCTGCCTCACAAGCACTTTCTAAAGGAGTACCCAAAGCTACTGCTAAAAGGTTCAAAAGTTACGAAAAAGCCCGAAGAAAGTTACTCAAAGTGCGAGCTCCAGATTCAAATGTGGGTATGCAAACAAGGGAGCTGATGAACATAAAGCAGGAATTTGATGAAGCTCCAGTGAAATTCCTCAAGAGAATTAGTGTGCTAGTAGATAGATTGTATCCTAATAAGACCGAAGAGTTCAGAGATCGTTTCATAATAGATACCTTTTTGTATAAAGCATCTGAAGAGTATCAGATGGAGTTGCTAGATCAGAGAGAGAAGTATGAAATATGGCATGATCTAGCAGAGGATGTGCACAAGATTGATAAGCAGAACACAGCTGCTTATAAAAAGAGAGGAACTGCGGAATCTCCAATTGTGATAAATGAAGTGATGATGGGGGAAGGGCAAGCTGAAGTGGCTTATGTCGGTAGAAATAAATTTGGCAATGCCCCACAAAGGCAGTTTCAAAAATAAAGCTATGCGACAGCAAGCAAGGAGAGAGAAGCAAGCCCCGATCCTAGTGTCAGAAAAGAAGGATTCCGATACTTCTGTAGAAGAGAATAACTCACAGGGGACTCAAATGGCTACTACTCCCCAAAAGGGAAAAGAGCCTGAGGAACCTAGCAGTGATTCTGTTCTAGCAAAGTTGTCACAGGAGATTGCGAAGTTGGCTCAGTGTTATCAGGAGATAAGCCAAAAGACTGATGCTAAATTAAATGAAATTTCTGCCAAAGTTAATAAGGGTAAACCCCAAAAACCTGGTGGAAACGAGTTCAGGAGACCATATTGTCGATACCATAGAAATAATTCTCATGACACCTCCGAATGTAAAACCCTTCAATGGAAAAATGCACAAGGATGTAATTGGGATAATCGATATGGTGGAAACAGAGGTTTCAGGCAACAGTTTGGAGGCTTTAGAGGAGGATATGTTGGCGGGAGCAGTAGAGGAGCTCATGCCGTAGGTTATTATGGTGATACTATGGATTATGATACTTATCAACAGTTCATTGATTACCAGAATAGATTGCAGAATGAGCAACTCTATATGGCACCACAACTGCCAGCCCCTAGCCAACAGCTGATGATTACAGCTCCCCCTCAAGGTCAAGTTCAAATCAGTAACCCTAGCCCAAGTGTGCAAGCCATTTCCAGTAGTCAACCATCCACGTCGAGTCAGACAGAGTTGGGATCTGCTGGAAGTGTTAATAGCATTGCCACTATGGGTCAAGGTGTTAGTGAAATGAAATGGCCTGGAGTATTGAAGTGTGCCATGATGAAGGAAGATTATTCAAAGGTTACAAAAGCGTTCAAGCATTGGATAATTCCTAATCAGGAGGAACGATTAAGGTTTTCTAAATTTCCTCGAACTCTCCCATTTCACATTAATGTGACCGTATGTAATACTAACACCAAGGCTTTAGTGGATACTGGTGCTCAGTGTTCGGTGATGTCTTCATGGTTTCTTAACGAAGCTTTTGATGAAGAATATACCAGATATCCTGAGATACTAAAAGTCACTGTTGCTGATGGTGCAGTAGTACATGCACATGGTTACATACAATTCAAAATGCATTGTGAATTTGGAGTTTTCTTGGTGAAAGCCATAATCATTCCTAATGCGGAGGAAAATCTCATTATTGGAACGGATTTTTTAGCACATCCGGATGTTGGAGCGATGATAGATTTTGGTAAAGGTATCATGAAGCTTAATGGAGTTGAGAAAGCTATAAGTGTTGTACCTAAAGATCACGCGAGTCATATACAAGCTATTGATTGTATGGGGGAAGCACCTATAGTACATTCAAGTCCTGAAGAGGATCAATACCCCAGGATCTGCCAATTAGGTATAGTGGTTCCAGCGGTATCAGGTACGAAAGTATACATACCACACGGAACTGATGTGCTTATTAAGGCAAGATTATGGGAACCATCGTCTAAAACAGATCTGAATTGTTTGGTCATAGAAGGAAATAAAGAGGAAAAGAAATTCAGAATTGATAGCACACTGGTTGATGGTAAATGGGAAGACTTTGTTCTGATGATTTCAAATAATACGGGTTCCGGATGCCAATTGCAACCTAACCAGGTTGTAGGCTACTGTGACTCAATATTACAAGAAAATTCAGGAGTATCAGACGTACAAAGTACGAGTTGTGGGATATTTAGTGTTGAAGATAATTTTAATGCCACTCCCAGAATGTCTGTGCATGATGCATTGGCATTTAGGGAAGCGCTATATAAAATGATCTCCAAGGCTGATATCGATGAGAAATTAAAGGAAAAAGCTGTGGCAAAACTGTCTAAATACAGGGATGTTTTCAGCTTACCCAATGATCCCTTAACTACAACACCGTATCTTACGTGCAAAATTGATACTGGTAATGCAATGCCAGTGGCAAAACATTATTACAGAGCTCCCATTAACCAAAGATCAGGGATTAGAGCTCAAGTCCAAGACATGTTAGATAAAGGAGTTATTGAACCCAGCCGGTCACCGTGGGCTGCTCCAGTTTTCCTAGTTGGGAAAAAGGATGGTTCCACAAGACCAGTTGTGGATTTCAGAGGTATAAATGAAGTTACTAAGGATGATAGGTATCCTATACCTAGAATGGATGATTATTTGGATTGTCTAGGTAATGCCAAATTTTATACCACTTTGGATCTAAAGTCTGGATATTGGCAAGTCCCACTTGAGGAAAGTAGCAAGGAGAAAACTGCATTTATATGTCAGGAAGGCCTATATCAGTTTAAAATTATGCCTTTCCGACTTAAAAATGCACCTGCAGAGTTTCAAAGAATGATGGAGAGAGTGTTGCATGGTCTAGTCTGGAGAGTCTGTTTGGTGTATATTGATGATATCATTGTGTTCTCCAAGACTTATGAAGAACATTTGGAGAATTTAGAATTGGTCTTGCAAGCTCTTCGGAAAGCAAAGTTAACACTTAAACCGGAGAAGTGCGAATTTCTTCCAAAAAGTGTTCATTTTCTTGGACACATACTGGACAAAAATGGAATCTCACCAGATCCGAAAAAAGTGAAGGCTATTACGGAATTCGAATTTCCCAATAGCGTTAAGCATATGCAACGATTTTTGGGGATACTGCAATGGTGTAAGAAATTTATCCCAAACCTTGCAAATCTTGCAGAACCGTTGTATAAGCTTACCGCTACGGGAAAGAAGAAGTTCCGAGCTACAGACGAACATCGCCAAGCGTTTGAGGAACTGAAAAAAGCACTCACCTCAGTGCCATTTCTACGGTATCCTGTTTTGGATGGAACTGCGGAGTTCATTCTCCAAACAGATGCCAGTGGAACCGCACTGGGAGCAGTACTTTATCAGAAGACTAAAGATGACCAATGGGTAATAGCCTATAGCAGCCGAATCCTTAAGGAAGACGAGAGGAAGTGGTGTGCTACAGAGCAAGAATGCCTAGCAGTTGTCTATGGTCTTAAAGTTTACCGACACTATTTGTTTGGACAAAAAGTATTGATCAAAACTGATCATAAACCTCTTTTATCTATGAAAGTTAATACTCAAACCAATGATAAATTGAAAAGATGGTATTCCATTATAAATCAATTTAATCATAGATTGGAGTATGTGCCTGGTAGACAAAATGCAATGGCTGATTTTCTCTCAAGGAAAGATGAACCCGAAGACGCTAAGGACAAGAACCCACCAAAATGGGAATATGTCTTCAAAATTCAATTTCGTAATTTTGGAACTCAAACCAATGAAATTGAAAGCCAAATATTGGTACAACAATTTCAGAGGATGAGGGACGAAGAAGTTGAAAGTAGAGACGAAAATATTGTCCCCGAGCAGACCAAGGAATTGACGGATATTCAGGAATTGACGGTAACAAAGGACAATATTGCACCAACTACCAAAGATATATTGCAGAGCAGAAATGAAATGCAGAAGCTTACGGTAGTTGATGCAGTCACAACTAGGAGACAAGCAAAACTTCAGGATGAGAGTGCACAAAATCAAAGGGTACATCTGTACCAATTGATCCTGAAAACATTGCTTGGCTTTTCCCGAATAAAGAGAAAGAGTTTGAAGAGGTGAAGGAAGGAGAAAATGTAGAAAAGGATGATGATAAGATCAATTATCCAATTGATCTAAAGGTTATCGCTCAATTGCAAAAAGAAGACACTAATCTTACCCCAATTTGGGAAAGATTAGGGGTCAAAAGCGCTACGAAGTATCATAGTGGATTTTATGAGGATAACGGAGTTATTTATAGGGAAACTGAGGGACGTGGCCATGATCAGATCGTGGTCCCGAATTCCCTCAGAGATAGCATTCTTTACCAATATCACGCAGCCATTATAATGACACACCAAGGGTTCAAAAGAACTCTGGGTATTGTCAAACAGCGGTTCTGGTGGCCTGGCATTGAAAAAAATGTCAGAAATTGGTTGAAGTTTTGCCCTGTCTGCCAAGTGGTTTCTCCGGTAAAAGCTCCATATCCCCATTGATACCCATTATACCGGAGGGTCCCTTCGATATTGTGTCTGTGGACATAGTAGGGATTGCTCCCTTGAGGGAATGTCGCCCATATGTCATTGTCTTTCAGGATTGTTCCACTAAATGGGTTGAAGCTATATTGATTCCTGATCAGACGGCGGAAACCATAGTGGATGCATTCTTAGAGCATGTGATATTTAGGCACGGTACCCCAAGAAAACTTCTTAGTGATAACGGATCTGGATTTAATTCAGATCTTTTGAAAGCAGTTTGTAAACTGTTAGAGTGCAGGAAAATTTTCACAACAGCATACCACCCACAGGGTAATGGTATGGTTGAGAGATTTAACCAAACTCTAATAAAGCAGCTGCGAAAAGTTGCAATTGAGGATAACAATAAATGGCCAAGGTACCTCAGGGCAGTGGTATTTGCATATAATGCCACACCCCACGCAGCAACGAAATGCTCGCCATTTTCACTGCTGCGGGGGCATGAAGCAAATTTTGGTATCAATTTCACTGCTGCTCTTAGAATAGTCATGCCTAATGACTATGAGGCTTACAAGTATGTTTTGGCTACCCATCTTACAAATTTGTACGAAAGTATCGCCGAAAACATACAAAAAGCCGCTAAGGACAGCAAGAAATATTTTGATAACAAAATTAAAACTTCTGGTTTTAAAAATCAAGATTGGGTTCTGTTGAAAGTAGACAGACAGAAAAAATTGGGGTTACCTTGGCAAGAACCATATATCATCATCGATGATAAAAGATTGAAAGAAAATGTGCTCACAATAGCGCATTGGAATAACCCGCTTAAAAAGCAGGTCGTATCAGCAAGTAGGCTAAAACACTTTCGATAGGAAGGTACCATATGGTCTCCACACGAAATGTCGCATGTCTTCCAGGATACTCCAGTTAACGCAACTGGAAATCTCGCGGAGACCGAAGATCATCCGGTCGTTATTTCTGTGTCTAAAAATTTTTAGCGGAAAATGCCGTATACGTGTATTTTATGTCAATAAAATTTTTATTTTTTGTGTTATTTAACCGATTGATATTCGTTTAATACCTTTTTTTAAATTTGTGTAGCGAAGGGTCAAATTTTCAGAATAATATTGTTAATTTGTACACCTGACGCTAAAATTTTTGGATTACATTTTGGGAGGTTTACGACCAATTTTCATTCTCAATTTCAAAAGTCGTGTTTTTCCTGTGCTCCGCGTCACACAAATCTTTTCAAACAAAATTTTTTCGTCCAGCCCAAGGACCCGATAAAATTATTTTTGGTAATTTCGTATATTGTATTGATATTGAAGTAACGATAAATGTTCTTTAACATTTTGTTTACTTTAGAAGATACAATGCGGAATTTAAGAAAAATTTTTCAAAAAATTTTTAAATTTCAATGTCGAAATTAGGCGTCACGCGCGAAATTATTGCGCGCATGCCGACCACGTTAAGGCCGGCCAACCGCAAGGCCGCCAAAACAATCGTTATTTTTTGACCGATGGTTAGTTTATATTTAATTATTTCTTGGTATGTGGGACGAATTCGCCCATGTAGGTGTCTTAGGAATGATTTCTTCATGCTCAATTTTCTCAATGGGCCAACGAAGGGGAAAACGAGTTCGAAGAAAGGTTTCTTAAAAATGTTAGGATAGGTGAAAAGAAAAAACCTAATGGATTTACGGCCCTAAAAAGCCAAAATCTAATGGCTTTTACCTTGGATCCGATTCCGAAGCATTTATTTTTGGTTTTATTAAAGCCCCTGGTTTACTGAATTTATTTCTTGGATTAATTAAAACCTTAATTGGTTATTTATTCACTATTTAATTTTGGTACCGAGGCGTGAAGTTATCACTAGGGTAAGTGGTAAATTGATGGCAGCTGACGTCGAGAAGTGAGAGGTGGTGCAAATGTGAGGTTCCTGAAAAATTGGTGTAGCATTTGCGTTAACCACCGGGCCTGCTTACTTCATGACTTTGACACCTAACCTCACTAATTAATTTGTTTTTCCCCACACTAAATCTTTTTTTTAATTTGGTGCCGGTCAAAGTTGATTATTTAATTGGTGGTGGTGGCCTAATGCCTGATTTGTAAAGGGTCAAGGGGCAAATTCTTTTTGATTTTTAGACTATAACATCAAGCGTCTAGTCCGCATCGGAGAGATCGAACAGTGGTTTGCCGGCGTGATGGGTTATTGGCCGCAACGACCAATGGAACCCGAACGGGTCCGCGGCAGCAACGTCGAACCAATCCTGAAGCAATTGGCCACAAGCCAGTTTCAGGGGCTAGGCATTGTCGGATTCGACGTAGAAAAGGTCAAGAAGACTGAGGTATGTGTCATACCTTATAAGGTAGCGATCCAGAACCCGGAAGGGAAAGAGTTCGCTAGGCTGGTGTCATTTGCACATATAGATGGTTCCAGCTTTGTTATCGACCTTACAACATTGAAGCCGCAGGAATGGGATCTTTTGATTTCATTCCTTTCATCGGTGGATCGTTTCTTGGTCGGTTTCAAAGTTGTGGACGATCTAGTTGCAATTTTGAACATCTACGGATCTGGGTCAGGGGCCTCGGCTCATGATAAGACGAAAATTATACAGGCCCGTATACTCCAAGGATTTGGAAAATATTGGGACTGTGAAATTTGCATCAGAATGATGACGGGGCCCATGGCCAATCACGCTCATGATTTAGGATTGTGTCCTGAAAACCTTGGGTTAAAAGGACTTTTCACCGAATTTTACTTGGCTGATGTCGGCAAATATCAATGCGACTTCGGTGACAAAAAAGTTCGAGAAAAGTTCTTGGCCCCCAAGATTCAGGACACAGAAATTGTGTATGCTGCCCTAGACGCCTATTACTCAATTGCCGTATTTTTGGGGTTTTTTCACTACGGGTTTTGCGGTGAATTAAGTGGGGTTACAGCAACGTACCCCCATGATATTTTATCGCCAGCCCAAGTGAAAACCTTGGCCTTCCGCTTTTATAGGGTGTATTCTCAAGACCTAACGGGGTTCGAAGATCGAAACTTCCTAGATGAGAAGGACATCGTAAAAAGGCAGTTGTTCAAGGTTTACCACATGATGCGGCAAGAGGTAATGGCCAGGTGGGCTACGCAATTTCATAATGACTTGCCGGAGTATTCGTGTCCTGCGGATATAAAAAATTCCGCTAAAGCTACGGACCACACTTTACTGTCTGGGGTTTATCCCAAGGCGCTAAAAGCTGGTCCAAGCAAAAAGAAGTTGAATCAGTGGGAAGACGTAAGTGATCCGGAGGACATGGATACGATGGAGCAACAGGTCAATAGAACAAACAAGGTGATAAACCGACTGCATACAGAAATGTTGCAAGGGGTTTCGTTTTTCAAATTGATGGATCCCGTAGATGTTGTGTGGTATATCACAGCTGGTCTTCCCATGAATAAAACTCCTCGACAGGACTGGTCGAAGCAGCTTCAATTGTTTCAACTCGGAACGGACTGCTACGAACCAGTAGAAAGCGACACCCGTATGGCTAAGTATGACAGAGATCACTGGATGGCGGACTTGAGGAATTACAAGCATGTTATGGACTCAACAAAGTTTTCTGCGTTGGAAAATGCATGCAACTTAATTCCTCTACCATTCTTTGTTTTCTGGCCTCATAGCTGTGCTGAGTACGATTACATACTGAGGGAATTATTGAATTATAATTTCCTCAAATCCTACTCGAAGGAGGATTCAGAGTTAATTAAGAAAATGGCATGGAAGACCGACGATAGGGTTTTACAGAATTACGACTTAGTAGCATCTTTACCGCCAATGGAACCTGAACATGCTGTAAAAGGCAAAAGGGTCACGACCTGGCAAAATAGGTTTGGCTTTATGCCTATTCGGTTGTGCTTGCCCGACAAAATAGGCTCTCCAATTTCGACAGAAAAAGCAAAGGACAATATAACCCATAACAAGGATTACTGGGCCAACTGCTTTTTCTATGTCAGATTCTACTATGCCGAATTTGGTAGTAAAACTCTGTCGCTGCGATATGGCCTATCACCAGACACGCCTACTCTTCAGACGGGTCAGATTAGATGTATACCAGCTGATTATCCGTTGTATACTTTTGAATTTCCTGAAAAATGTATTCACCGGAGGCCTCTGCCGTCGGAATTACCTATGGTTACCTATTCATACGGTAATCAAACCAAACAATCCAATTTCAGGACGAAATCTGATATACTTGACCCTGATGATGAACCCACAGTTCAGTCAGGTCAAGTAGACAAGGACATCATGGAATTGGAGAGTGAGGATGAGGATAATTCCGCCCTCCTGGAAGAGGAAAGCTGCAAAGAGGTCGACGACGAAGACGCATTATTGTATATTTCGATCGCCGACCCCGAAGTAGCCGAATCTGCGATGATGGCATCTTCTGTCACCCAGTTGCAACCGCAACAAGTTGCAACACAGCTGCAGATGGAAATGCTGCCACCGCCGCCTGGCTTACCTAGGCCACAAGTGATACAAACATCTATGGATGCGAGTCAGTACTTGTCCAGCATAGAAAGTCAAGCGCAGTCAGAAGAAATTCCGATTGCCCAGGATGAGCAGAACGTGTATGAGCAAGCCTATATTAGCGAGTACATGGATGCCGAAGGTGTAAAGAAGAAGGAGGAGGAACAGACAGCAGGGAAACCTAGCCATACTGTGGTGGAAACACCACAAGAGCTAGCAGCCCGGCTGGCTGAGGAAGATAAGGAAATTCAAGTCTTAGCCTTGACCTGGGATAAAGAAGGTGTTCCCGGATACTATACTGCTGAGGCAATAAAAAATATGAAAATAAAAGGTTTGAATGATAGGCAAATTTTCGTTAACTCGAAAAAGAAATGAAAAACAAAAGCCCATCAGGAGAAGAAAAAGGTAGAAAAGGCAATTGTGCAGCCTGCAAAGGTTACGCAGCCGAAACCTGCCAAAACTTCTGCTCCAGCTTCAGCAATGGTATCCGTGACCACCGTATCTTCAACTACTCCTATGTCGCAGACTGTCTCTACGGATACTTTATCTATGGCAATGAGTCAGTCCACGCAATTTGTGTTGCAGGCTACGGACAACTCTGCTTCTGGACGGCGTCAGCCTAAGGTGCAGGGAGCTCCTAGCAAGCCACAGGCTGCAGGACAAAAAGTTCAAATCTTTACACCAGGAAAAATAAAGCCGTTAACTCTGGTTACTGCTGACCCAAATCAACAAACACCAGAAATGATGGTGGAATTATTCTGGGATGTATTGTTGGGTTTTTGGCAAGTTACCAAAGATAAAAGTAAAGCCAGAGGTCCAATTTCTTTTGCTACACCGGAATTGGCTAATTATTTCTGCGACGAGCAGTTTGAAGATCCAGAGATTTGGCTGATGGTCAATAAGGCGGTCAGGACTATATACAAACTGTATCAGCCACAGTTTGATGTCCAAGGAGGATTTTTATACGATTTGCAAAATATTCCAGAGCCACTATGCGATAGGATCATTCGTGAAATTGTTCTTGAATGGCTCACGGAATATCGAGCGAGTGTCGTATTTACAGCAGTCAGACACTTGTGTATGATGATATTCCTTATGCTTGACTATGCACCACTTACGGCTGAGCAGATCGGTAAACAATCAGTCTCATCCAAAGTGTTTGCAAACATCATGCTGTTACAGGAATATCGGAGTGCCACTGCTTCGGATGTTTTTAAGACTGTCTATCGCTTGGTGATGTATAATTACAGTCAACAAGCGGCGGAGATGGATGTCAAAAGGTCAGGTAGCCCAAGTCCTCTGACTACTGTTAAATTTAGTAAAGTTCAGAATGATGCGGGACAGACCTTTCGAGCACCCGGACTCGCAAGCAGTCAAACTGGTGGTCAAGGAGCCACGGTTGGTATAGCCAACCAGGTCTCCGCTGGCCCCAGTTCTGGCACTGGGCAAGCCTCCAGAACCATTCGGAAACAACAGCAACCTATACAGCATCCACAGGGTGCTAGGGGAGCTCGTGGAGGACGGGGAAGGGGTGCCCAACCAGGCCAGTTTTATTTTAACAATCTGAACAGGGGCAGAGCTGGATTTGTTGGTGGCCGAGGTATATACCGAGGACAACACCCTCGTGGTGCATTCCGAGGTTGCAGAGGTCATCAACAAGGCCAGCAGCAAGGCGGCGGGCAGCAACAATAAACCTTAGCTGCAAAAATCTTGGTCAAAAATCCAACGTTCTCGACTTTATTCCATTTATTCAAAAAACACAAAAACATAAAAAATCACAAAAATCCAAAAACATTATAAAACACAAAATACAAAAATATTATTTAAACTTTTGGTTGTGTTGTTGCCTTTCGAAATCTCATTTTTGGCCAAGCCCATCGCTTGAGTCCACAATTTTGGTTTAAATTTCTTTCACTTATTTTTGCATTTCTTATTTTTTCTCGTATTTCAATCTCGTCATTTTTTGCCTCGTATATTTTTTTGTGTCATTTTTTTGGTGCCTTGTAAATTATTTTTCTTGTCATTTGTGCCTCGTATTTTAAAATTTTTTGCTCAATATTTTTTCGCCCTACTAGTTTTGTAAATACTTGTTCGTCATATCGTATTTTAAATTTTTCGTACGAAAAATCGACGGCAAACCGAAAGGGCGATGGAGCGGACAAAAGTAGCTGATTACTGCAAGGATTGGGACGCTGCTACCAAAGACACTCCACATCACTCAACGGGATGAAACGATCAACTGAGGAGGAAGGTACCTAGGAGCCTCAAGGCACGCTGGCGAAGCCAGGGAAAAGTCAAGCCGACGCAGAGTCGTCAATCCCTCAGGTGCTGGATCAGTGATCGATCGTGCCGCAGCATCTCAGTGGACAGACCTGGGTAACCTTGTAAAAAGACTTGAGGTTGGAGGTGGTCTTGACCCGTACACCCTTCGGGGTCAGGTCAGGATGATTATGACCCGTACACCCTTCGGGGTCGGATCATAATCTTTTTATAAAGTTGGGATCCAGTAGTAGGTCACACCGTAAAAGGTAAAAGTCCTGCTCACGGTTTCCTTCTTCACCTCCCGTTGGTCAGTTTCAAGGCCCGAGGGATGTTGGGGATGTGCTTACGGCAGTAGCAATCCCACATCTATGCAAAATTGGTGAATCGACGAAGTTACGATTCCACCAAAAAAGAGAAAAATATTCATTCGATTATTCTCACAGTTTTGGTGTGTCGTGGGCGAGTCGCGTCCGTTATACAGTAGCAATCCCACATCTATGCAAAATTGGTGAATCGACGAAGTTACGATTCCACCAAAAAAGAGAAAAATATTCATTCGATTATTCTCACAGTTTTGGTGTGTCGTGGGCGAGTCGCGTCCGTTATACATTGTATTGTTTTGTTTCGCCTAGTAAAGGCCAGCATCGACAGCCCGACACCCAGATTTGCATATTATTAGAATTATTATTATTTATTATTTATATTACTATTGCTTGCGCATTAAGCGGAAGGAGGGAGCCGCATTACACGGGAGCCAAGCCAAGGTAAAGCCCCAGCTCCAGTGGATATTATTATAGTGAGTTTTGTGTATTTGTGTAAACCTTTAGGAGGCATCTGGGGAGACCCTGAGTGCCCTTCGATTGCAAGAGTTAGAGTTTCCAGTTACTTATTAGTGACTGAAGGCTGTGTTTATTTCTGCTTAAGGACTGTTGCACTGTGTTCAGTTGATTACTAATAGGAAGCTCCTTTGAGTGACCTACAGTAGTCGATTGAGTACAAGCCAATAGGACTTGAGTCATATTGCTGACATCCTCGGACTTCAGCAGAGATATAAACATTACAAATGGCCATGGGGAATCCACTTCTCGAATGTTGCTGGTAGGTATTTTAGGGGTTTCTTCAATTATCTGTTGATAAAATCTGGGTAGTTTTCTCCCTAAAGCATTTAAAAAAAATTATCTTTTAATAAATGTTCTAAACCGACAATTTGTTCAAGGGGCATGATTCCTACTTCACTCCATTTTCCAGGCTTAATTAATCTTAATAGCCATCATGCCCTTCTTAGCTGCATCATGAATCATGATATGGATATGTGGTGCTTTTATGCCACGTTTTTTGTAATCTTGAATCATAACTGCTGCTTTTATTTTTGGCTTATGTCTTTTCCATAAAAATCCTTTTAGAAGGTATTTTAATAATTTTATGAAATGTTTCTCTGCTTATAAATTTATCAAATTATACATTACTTTAGGAACAATTATATGATTCCACACTGAAATTCTACCATACATTGTTAGATTACGGGGCTACCATAGATTGCAGACTTGTTCACATTTTCCCATATTTTTCTGCAAACCTTTTTTGATACATTTTTCTGTATTGTGTGAAAAGATTATTCTTGGTATTTTCATATTGTCTACTATTTTACTGCTATTGATATGTCCTATTTGCCGTTTGCATTTCCTAATGCATAGAAAAAAATTTTTTTTCAACCAATGAAATCGATGATGGAATTTTTTGACCAATAAAAGTAGTGCTAGTGCTCTCTCCGCAATGCTTTGTCTAAAAACTGTGCATCATAAAAAATATCACAGTTTTCAACTTCAGACAATAAAAGATTTCTAGAAAACTTTTCTGGAATAAAATGATCAAGTTGCATAATTCAGTATATGGAGGTGGAACAGAACATAGATGTCAAAAATAAACTTACACACTCGAAGATCTTGTTTATGGGTAAATAGCTGGAATTTCCTAAACAACTGACTTGGACTCGTTTGACTTTGGCTATTAAGTTCCTCAACTTGGGAAATTTTTATGAAAGACTTACGCTTGGCCTTCATAACCTTTGAAGAGTCAATCGAAATGGAATAATTCAAAAGTTCACGTTTCATTTTCTATTCCCCGAAAGTTTTATCTTTATCAGACAATCAAATAAAATGTAAAAAGCTAGATTATATGAGTGCTAGAAACTAATACTCGTAACAACCCCAGAGTGAAGAATCCATGATGAAAAATCTAAAAATGAGAAAAACAAAACATAAGTCAGAAAACACATAACATAAAAGAACTTGTAAATATTCCATGCCTTATATTGAATGACATGACATTCTGGTCTTACATTTTGTAAAACTTCACCAAAATCCTTCATTTCGATGACCTTGTTGGACCATCGGCTACCAATGTAATAATGTACAATAGCATCAATTAGCAGATCCATTGTTCGATTAGATAACGGACTGTAGATCGACGGACGATAACTTTGTTCTAAAATACCCCAAATCTTTTGACGTATCGTTTCGTTGGTGATGTTTTTGTAGGCTTTGAACGAGTAGTAGATAACTGCAAACAATAAAATAAGAATGAAAAATTATCCTTCATTAGGCTTGTCACAAAAAACAGATGCCATTTAATAAGCTAACCAAAATTGAAGCTGGAGACATGTCTTACATTGCTATTATGGTCTAATTAAAAATGACAGATGCAGTGAACCGATTAAGGTAAGTTCAAATCGAAAAAATATTAGGCTTATTACTATAATCAACGAGAAAAACTTTCTCGTCTATCATCGACAAACATACATAATGAAAACTTTCATAATAATCTGGTCCAATGCACTTAAGAATCGATACAGTTATGTCCAAATCAAAAATGGATAAGCATGATCAGGCATGTAGGCAGAGGGGTTGGGGGCCATGGCCCCCCTAACCCTCCTGCCTACAGTTCCAAATGTTAAAAAAAGGCAAAGAAGGACCTTTGTTTTTTTTCTTTAAGGAAAAGTCAAGTCAGAAATGCCAATTTTACAGTAAATTAAGTGAAAAAAGGTGTGCCCCCCCCCAAAAAATTCCTGGCTACAGGCCTGAGCATGATGTTACTCTTTTGATTTCGGCCTCACAAGAAATTAATGTCTTATACATTATGAAGCTTTCTTCTTCGTGAATACTTCGCGTCAAATTGAATTAACTTTTTTTCTTGTCGCTGCATCTGCCATTTCTAAGTAAATGGGCTGTAATGAATTTCTCACATGCTCATGAAAAATTTTGTACACACCAGCTAGTAGTAATCCCAAGCTTCCTGGTCGACATATGCTAAAAATATAGGTAAGCCTAAAGGATAGGGATGCGGGCCAGATGGGTGGATGCTGGCCAGATGGGTGGATGCGGGCCAGGAGGGCGAGTGTGGGTCAAACGGACTGGTGCGAGCCAGACGGAAGATTGCGCACATGACGGGAGTGTGCGAGGCGGATGGGCGGGAGTTCCTCAACTTATGGTTACCCTGGGTATATTGGACACCCAAAGTAATTCTCAACTAAAGTGTCCGTGGAATCTTTGGGGCAAGCTCAAGCATAGTGGCAGCCAGCCAGCCGGAAGGGCTGGCGCTTGCTAGATAGGCAGGATTCGTCCTGAACTACGGCTTCACCTGAGTTTAATAGGCCCCAACCGTTGAGCCATGCGATCTTACTGCCACATTCCTGAGCGTTTTCTTGGATATTTCCAGTGCACTATCAGGCGTGTTCGGGCAAGTGGCGGCGTTGACCATACGACGCATTCACAGAAACTGGCTTCACAGTTTACAATACCATCCAACGGTATTTTTTCTTAAAATTCAGGAATTTTTTTCCTCTCTCTCAAAATCCAGGAATTTTCTTGGTGGGTAATATGGCTGTGACGGGTCACATTATTTACATGTTCTGAAGAGTTTTTCACATTTATTACTTGTTTTAACCACGTTTTCGCCAACTTCACATCATTTTGTGCCTGAAATGATATTTTACTCAATTTTACCAGGTTTCTGCTGGAGTATAACATTTTTATCGCATTTTGCCAACCCTATCTAAGTGATATTTTAGCTTATATAGTCTATGTTTCAGAGAAATTATTACATATTCTACCAATTTTTGAGTAACTTCTACATTTTATTACAGTCTTGAATTGAAGTTTAACAAGAAATATATCAATATTGTCAAAAAATTACCATTGATGCCATCGATCGATAGGAAAATATAAGAAATTTAGCTCTCCAAAATAGTTTGAAAGATATGCAGCATACCTGAATCTTTTCATTTTATTTGATATGCTAAAAACACCCATAAATAAGTTGTAATAACGGACCCGAGGTCTGGATCGAGGGCCAATCAAGTTTTTTGCAGTGGTGGGCCATCTATTCTCCAAAATTTTAGGGGGACTTTGGAGAAAAAAATTCAGTTTTCACCAAAAAATTCCGAAAATGGTTTACATGTATGGTTGTAATGTTCAGGTAGGGTAAGCTCCATATCAATGAAGAAAACTGGTTAGAGACATACATTTTAATGGGTTTCATACCCCTGTTGTAACTTTGATCTTTCTAACGAAAACTTCAAACTTCCCGAACATCAATGTATCAGCCAAAAATGTAGGATCAAGCTGCACTTAAATGATCGCAGGCAGTTTTTTACTGCATTTTTCTTTTTGTCTAAACTGCAGTTGCCACCAATCAGTTTAAATGCTTACTTAGTTCGCTCGATAGTAGCCATTATTTTTAATTTCTCATCAGAGGCTGGAAATCTGCAGTATTTTCTGCTTTATAAGACAACCAATTGTCTTCATATGTCCACATCCGGAGACTTTAGCATAATTTGCTTTAATTCCAAGGTCTTAAAAATGAAAGATACACCCATGAAAATTCTTTATAACAAATTTATCTTCTTGAGAATTGACAATGATACCAAAATCCATAATTTCATACTACGAGAAATTTCAAGGCAGAAAGTTGACATGAATCTAGCGGATGAATTTCAACTTAACCATCCCAAATGAAGCAGAAAAATACAGTATAACTATAATCTACAGGTTCATCCCATCTGGCAGTAAATCTCACAATGCCTATGTCTTTTTCATTTTTCAATGAACAGATCAAAAGGCAGAATTTGATGTTCATACCGTTAAAAATCGTGCAAGGTGACGGCTTTTTAACCATTTGTAAGGATGTCAAGCATGGTTCGATTTAAGTCTTTTGTATTATAGGTAACTGAAAGATAATTGCGAACATTACACGTATTGGAGCATGACTGCAGTCCCCAATTGTGAAATGGAATGGATTTACCTTGTAGTTACTAATATATACTATAGTTTGTACCCTGGTGAAAATAAGAATTTCGGGTATTTTTATATTCTAGACTTGGCGATTTTCGGCATTGGCATGTCATGCACCAGTTTCATAGAATAAAACCTTTTTAATGTGGAATATAATATAAAACTGATTTTTGCATCAAAAGGCGCTCAATGGACATCATGACCGATTTTTCCATTTCTATCCTCTTTACAATTACCATTACTTTTGTAACTAAAGCAGTTTCCCTAGTTTCTGCAGTATTTGACATAAGGCTGAATCAGACGACCTCAAGCTCAGATTATCAGGTAAGGGTAAATTTAAAAAATTGCGGGAGTAGTGTGGCAAAATATGCAATAAACACATCATTTTTCCCCAAAATCAGGCAATCAGTGATCAATTTTTAGGTCTTTAGGTGGATGTAATAGCCTCCCTCATACCTCTCCCACTGGGGTAGTCTGGGCTGAATGCGTAATTTGTAGGAAACAGCTGTATATCATGGCCGACTCCAGGAATAATCGACTTTTGCTGAGAAAACAGGTTGTAATGTAGTTTGCAAGTCATCCAAACTTTGCACTTTTTGCAATGTCAAAACCGAATTTTTCACCCCGTTGCACAGTGTTGAACTTGCTAGCAGTTTCTTAGTACTAAATTTGAGGGACACCTATAGCACTGTTCTGAGGAGCAGGAAAATTTGTAGTTAGTTTGCAGGTATGCTTTTGTATGGGTACATGCCACTGACTTGTAACAAAATTAGTCCATTAACCTTTAACGTAATATCATTGAAGAGAGAATATTGGGTCAAGTTAGCTGGAGCCACATGTGTGTTCTCCGCTACATTATCGCCGTCTTTCTTTACAATCCTTGCTTGTAGCCATAATTGAACGTATGAACTCGTAAGCTGAGTATTATTAGGAGTAATACAAATTTCTTCAAGATTTCGAGATTTGTGGGACACATTGGGAAAAAATGTAATCTCAGTTTTCGCAGTTTGATGGAAAAAGGGGCTCAATGTTTCAATTTTTTTAGCATGTTCATCTGTTGTGACAGATATTCAGGGAGTTATTCCTATTAATAAACTTCTTCATGCTCCGAATATTGTACAAAACTTAGTGGAATAAGTGGTAATTTCTCGGGTACCAGGAATAAATACGCTAAAGTATCCCTAAACTGGGAGATTTCTGAAAAAACTCTGTGTCTGATAGACCTAAACCGTAGTTGAGTACAACTCCTACCCATCAAGCCCGCATCCGTTTATCTGGCCAGCACCCCTATGCTTCAGCATTGCATATGCTTAAGCATGTGCGGCCAGGTAGCCGGGCTTACTACTCATGCTATTACATCAATGTCAAATTCGAAAGAATAAATTCGATAATAGCAGAAAAATCGGAAAGTGCGGTTCATAAATTCCAATTTTTTCGCCATTATCAGTCGAAATCTGCGTTTATTTTCTCCGTTTTTTGCTTCAATTTTCTGCCATATTCAACTCTTCTATAATCGTTAATTTAGTCTGGACATTCTAAAATCTTTTTGTGATTTTTCTTTTCATTTTTTGTTTTGACACTTCCCTGTAGATAAATTTTCAAATTACATATTTTTTACACCGATTAGCATGAAACATTTATAGATTTTCAACTTACAGCACCCTGTTATACTTGTTTGATTCTGACTTCATTCCTTAACACCATTTCCGATTACGATACAACCAGTGCTTTTTAACATGGAATTCGCACGAAATTTAGCTGCTTTCTGAAAACTGCCTTTGAAATCTAGAGGAATAACTTTTCTTCACAAAACAATTAATTGGCGTGAAACCCTGAAATATAACTAAGAATTGTCTTATCAAGAACAAAAACCCGGGAAATTTTTCAAGAAACAGAATTAGTACCTGCATTCGCACGTTGTAAAATTGATTGCCTCTCCTTAAGTCAGGTGTTCTAGACAAACGGAACGGACGCACAGTGATAAGTTTAACCGAAAAAGAAGAGCGAACAAGGGAGATTATTCTGGGGAAAAGTTTTAAATTTTTCCCGAGAGAAATTTTTGACCACATGCAGGCAACAACTGTCGTCATTTATCACATAATAATATGTTTCTCGGATGTAGGTCGCTTACGTTTTTTGGCGCCCCATTCATCTTCGGCAACGCCTATCATTATCGGGATTTTGGCGTTTTTACGCAAAAGATCTTCAACATTGTAAGGAATGATTTCATCGTCGACGATCGGCTTGGAAACACCTAACTTAAATAATGAAATTTTCAAAGTAAAAAATTTCGGTGAGAGTAAAAATTTACAATAGATTCGAAGATAATCGTAACATTTTCGACAGAAAATGGTAAGAATATTTCTCGATCTTGCCGTGCTATTTACCGAAAAGATTGAGAAAGTTCATTTTTACGAATACACGTGAGTTTCGCTCAACCCGCGTATCGTCTCTGACCATGAATAGAGTGAAGAGAATATCATTAGTTACAATCAATATGATGCGTTAATGTATTATGATGCTTTCTTTTTGACAGAAAAAAACAACTTGTATCCCGCTAAACCAATGAAAACGGCGTAGAAAAAGTTATTCACCTCTACAGCGAACGCTTTCCTGAAATACGGGTCGCTAAAATTCGCCTTTTCTCTGAAACATTTCAACAAATCGTGCACAGTATCTGATTGCGAACATTGCAGCGGCTTGAACATCAAATTGCAGTGATCTTTGCCGTCTAACGTTACGTCTTGACCGCGGAAAATATTAGCCAAATCGTCCCGATTGAATAACTTTTCGCAGGCGAAATATTCGTACAAATTTTCAATGTCGTACTCGTGCTTTTGACGCCTCTCTAACGCCCAACCGGCGCCCGACGAGCCGCTCATTATGATGGCTCTGTGAGCTAAGTCTGAAGAAAACTTCAAATAGAAA
Source organism: Romanomermis culicivorax (assembly GCA_963922205.1). NCBI lineage: Eukaryota > Metazoa > Nematoda > Enoplea > Mermithida > Mermithidae > Romanomermis > Romanomermis culicivorax. Next base: position 1,019,924 of record CAWUHX010000060.1, on the reverse strand, counting down.
ACAGAGTCCAATTCCATAAATTATCTGGAAAATATAATCAGGAAATTGAATCAAATTTTATCCTGTTGAGCACGCAATCGCCAAATTTTTTGACATTTTTCAGTTTTAAAACGCCTCGAAGATCAATCTTCAATGTCAAAAATTTGTGTATGATCTTTGCACCGTGCAAAAACAGGCATAAAAGGTTTTTGCACAGCAGTCAAGACTTTTGCGCTGAACAAAAAACATAGACTTGAATATTTCACAGACCTAAAACCAGGAACAAAAAAAGTTCGGGGATTTTACTAAAAACCGGTATGGAAACTTCTAAGGATTTGCAAAACTTTTAACATAAAAACAAGTAAAAAATCAGAAAGATATACATACATGTAATTGGGGGGAAGCGCTATGGTAACCCCCAGAAATAGTCGACCATATGGCTAGCCATTAGACGACCACCGCCCCCAGGATTTTCCAATCCTATGGCTAGCCATATGGTAGCCGTAGGAACCTCCATACTATTGGTCGGAAAAATATTGAAAAATGTTAATTTTTTGATGAAAAATGTCAATTTTTGAATAAAAAATGGTCAAAAATGAGAATTTTCTAGGCGCTTCGCGCCATAAATACATTTTTTTGGTTTTTTAAGAAAAAAATTACAATTTTTTGAACTATTTTTCGGACGTTTCTCGTAAGTCGTCCGACACCCCCCACCCAGACATCGGGGCTCCGTTACATGTATGAAGATGGTACGCCCTTTTAAATTCATTACAGTTTCACCGACCGAAAAATTGTATTACTAATACTAACTGACTAAACAGAAGTACTGCAAAACGTTAACTGAAAGTTCAGATTGAAAACCAATCATAATTGTATGGAGGAAATGAAAGTAAGTAAAAAATACCAACCTAAACCCCTGACCACGGGTGAAATAGCCAGCAATGAGACACTAGCAGCACCAGCGCTTTCTCCGATCAATGTCACTTTCGTGTTATCGCCCCCGAAATAGCCGATATTTTGTTGAATCCATTTCAAGGCCTCAATTTGATCCCAGAGGCCTAAGTTACCGCGTAAATCAGGAGATATTGACGAAAAGAAGCCTGCAAAACACGGAAATTCACACACGGCAGACAAAAAGTTGTAAAAGGGCTTTTGATTTAAAAGTTGATTAATACATCTAATACCATATAACTTGACTCTGGATAAAAACACGGATTCAAAATTGAATTCGGTGGTTTTACTAAAATTCAGAACTAATTCAGAACCATATTGTACAGCAGCCCAAATCGCGACGGATCAAGCACTGGCGCTAATTTTTAGAGTTTACACGAAAAATGAAGCTACAAGTGTAGAAACACGTTTTCAGTCGTTTTCATAACATATATACTAATTGAAACGTCAAAAACGATCAATTTCCGTCTATTTCCCTTTGATTTTACTGGCAATGAAATCCCGTAAAAATTTCCATACTTCCAAAAAAATTTTGGGTTCAGCAGGTGGTCGGAACCCCTATAACCCCCAAGACGTATGCTCAGCATGGAATCAGAATAATTCAGATTAAAGTTGTAAGAAAAGGCGGAAGAAAACAAATAAACAGGAATTTTTGAAAATTTAACTGATCAAGTAAGAAAATAAGCGCCGAACTTTGAATAGGGCAAAATGGATGAAGAATAGTAATTCAGTTTATACCTTGGCGACCTCGCCCAAGATTTTCCAATAACATAGCTATTATTCACCTTCAACGAAACAAAACTAAAGAATGTCGCTTTGTAGAAAATAATCATTTTTGAACGAAAAAATAGACAGTGATGTCAATTTTTTCGGTTCTTAGCGCCATGAACACGAGGGAATTTTTATACATTTTTGGACCCTATTCTTTGAACCATTTTCTGAATTTTGGGACAAAGGTTCAAAAACTTTTGGCCTTCAATGATTTCGTTACCTGAATTTTTTGCAACCTATGACCCCACTCATAAAAAAGGTCCGCTGATACCCTAGACATCTGCTTGTCGCAATTCACATAGGAGATTTAGATTTGTGTATGTTCATGTTTAGAAACAAGCTCTTACCCAAAGCACCTAGTCTGTAGTTCATTGTGACTAGAATAACATCTTTCGAAACCAATCTTTTCAAAATAATCATCGGATCCATGCCCGTATCACCGGAACCAGCCAAAAATGACCCACCATGAATCCACACCAATACTGGATATTTCTGGGCCGGAGTGTTATTCTATATCGATTAGAATAGAAAAAATAGAAATGTCAAGGAAACGAAATCTGTCGTTTCTACCGTGTGAGGTGCAAAGACGTTGAGATACAAACAATCCTCGCTTTCGCGAGCCATGGATTTTCTTGAAAATTTATCGTCGTGGTGGAAATCCATGAATTGTAGGCAAGCCGGTTCGAATTTGGTAGCACTACGAGAAGTTGACCAAGGTTGCTTGGGAAGCGGCTTCTGAAATTGTAAAGATGAACCGAATAAAAGCAAAAAAATTGATGCAAATGAAAAATGGGAAAAAAATCCAGAAAATAAAAAATACCATTGGAAAAAGTTAGAGCGAACAGTAAGAATAAAAGCCAGAAATCGGAAGAAAAAATGGAGACAAAAAACAATCAAGATATACAACGAGGTTGATTATTACACAATAAAGCAAAACATTGTTTAAGCACAGAAACAATAAAATAAATCAAGCAAACCATAATTATGAATTTCACCTCGAATCTCAAATTAAATTTATGTAATGGCGGTTCAGCGTATGGAATGCCCAGAAATATTTTGAATGTTCTGTCCTGAATCTTCCATAATTTGCCCAATAAATCGCCACTTTTAATGTTTAATTCGAAGAAATCGACGGCCAATTCCAGTTTGGCCATGCGGACGATTTCCGGAAATAATATGTAAATTAGGATTGCTGTAGCTCCTAATTGTTTTACTATCATAATGAAAGATCGTTGACTATTGGCATTATCCGTTGCATTGTTTTTGTATCAATGTTTTCATAAGTAGTAGGTAAAGCGGCATTTTGAGAAGAATCGGCCACACTTAAACCTAATGTCCAATGCAGCCTTCATTAGATAGTTGCTAAACTAAACTTCTTTAGCAAAATATTGAAACGTAAACTATTAATAAACCAGGAAAAGAACAATAAAATTTTATTGGGAGAAACAACTAAAAAAGAGAAGAAAAAGGAAAAGCTTTCGGCAATAAAACATTAGTAGAATAAGCAAAGAACCTTTTGCTGAACTTATCTATTAACGCTCTAAGAACGTATGGAATAATAGAAAGAAAACCTAGTTTCGAGAGGAAGTTATTAATTGGAGTTTTCATATGTTCAGGAACGGGACGAAAGACAGGCTTCTTGCTCTATTTTAGGCGAAAAAGTAGCCCACGTTGGATACACACATATGTCACCACTTCAAAAATATTCTAAATGATAAAATGTATTTTATTTCGGCAGATAACAATTGGTTCGGTCGTAGTATCTAATTGTAGAAACCCTCTTTCCAGAAAAGTTTGTACTCGGAGGAAGACGGCTACATTGTATATTCTTCGTTCGTTGCTATTAAAGCGAAAATCAGACCGAAAGAAATCATTTGACTTGAGAACACGTGTTGAACTCATCGACTTGATTTCCATGAGCACGGTACCAGACTAACCTAGAGAGATAATCTAGGCAATTGATCTTGAAAATATGTCTTGCTCGGTGTTTATTTCGGAAGACATGACTGATGATGGGTTCGGTATAGATACCGATACTTATCATGAGAAGAAATGATCAGAACATTTCAAGCTATGTTTCATGAGTATAGGAAGCTATAATGTGCTTTATGTAATCATTTGGGAACGATCTTTCAATAATGTTTTTTCTGCATAATCAAACTCTGTTGATTTCAGAGTGAGGTCACTTGTGACAAAAAATTTCCATTTTTATCTCAATATAATTGTTTCCACTTTCCTAAACTTGGTTCAAGAACCGAAAATTTAAAAATATATAGTAATATTGGGAACATACATCGTATAACTAGGGGTGTGGAACAAGTGTCCACAAGATCAGTAAGTTCACAGTTTTCAGGACTGGGATTAACAATATACATGTAATGGCTGTACGGCACTCGAGTGAAATAGGCGCTCTTTTTGACGTGGGGTCAGCAGAGGAAAGGGATCAGAAGATATAGAAAACCGACTTTTGACCTTCAAAACTGCTGAAAACGTATCGAAAAGGCATGTTTAAGTGTCGAAGAGCGCTTTTTGACGCGCGAGGCGTTAAAATTTTTCAATTTTTTCATACTATTTCGATTGACAATTTTCTATAAAAAACATTTCTCTAGGTTTTGGACTAATAATAGAAGAGGATTCGGACATTTGCATTGGTTTTCCTGAGTTAATAAAAAGAAATAAGAGAAAGACGTCATAAGAATAAAAAATGATGCTGTAGTTCAACGATTCTTCTAAACAAAACATATACTTGATTTAAAAGAGCAATATTAAAACTGTAAAAAGTCCTAACCAAGCGAATAGTCTCGTATATTTACTAATATAAATAGAAGAATATGCTGCTGAGATAATAGAAGACATCAGGGAAAAAAATTTTCTATCCCACCCTCTGTCCTGGCTGACCCCAGCAGAATTTTCATGCTATGCATGTATGCTTACTGACTAGTAGACCAAGTGTAAACCAATTGAATAAAATGAGTCAATAGGTACTCTTTTTAAGAATGATTACAAGTGGGTAGTATCTTCGAGAGAGGGTGGTCAGTTTGAGAAAAATACCTCTAGGGTGTCCAAGCAGTGTTGAAATTGTACTTTTGATGTGGGAAATGAGAAAACTTAACAAATGAAGAGCACAAAAGAAATTCACAATTATAGTACTTGTATACTAATTTGCACTTGCTTTGCTTGCGGAATAACTGACAGGAAGACGTACATAAGAAAATTTAAGGAGTAAAGACACAAGGGCTAGTGACAGCAACATGTATATATGTGTTGAGCAAATTAAAGCCATCATTATCTGTAGATCCAGACGATTTATGTGCATTCTTTCTCAAAAAACTGAAGCGTGTTTTACTGATTCCGCTATCCATTTTTGAAGTTTCTAACAGAATTGGCAAGTTACATTCACTTTGGCTTGAGGCATTAGTCATCCCTATTTTCAAAAAAAGTTCACCCTCTGCCATTGAAAAATATAGGTCTATTTCCCTATGCTGTGTATAATGGAATCTATCATTAACAAGTCTACCCTGCACTTGCTAAAAAAATATTGAAAAAAGAACAATTTCGATTTCAGCAAGGTAAATCTTGCACAACTTAACCTTTGTATTATATGAACAAATGGACAAAATTGATTGATTCGAAAAAGCAAGTTGATGTTGTTAACATAGATTTCCAAAAATCATTCGATTCTGTGGTTCACTCAAACTTATTTTCAAATTAAAAAATTTTGGTATCAATGGATTTCTCTCACAACGGATTCAAAATTTTGTGTCTAATAGAGTCCAAAGAGTCAAAATCAATAGTACATGTTCTGATACCATTGCTGTAACCAGTGGTGTACCACAAGGAAGTGTTTTAGGCCCAACTCTATTTCTGTTGTATATCAATGATCTTGTCGATGTAATTAATCACAGCAATATCATCCTGTTTGCCAATGATTTGACGATCTTCAACTTCTCTAAAAATCACAACTTATTGCAGAGTGACTTGAATAACATAATTTCGCAGGTCTATTGTCTAGCAATTACCAGTCCCCTTGCCAAAAACAAATTTTCTCTATTCAGTTGACCCTAATCCATAAATCCGATGCACACTTGACAGTCAGTGTCTGATTAAAGTCGATTATTCCTGAACAGTGATTTATCCCATAGAGTACATTGTGCTAACGTAGTTTCCAAAGCATCAAAGATATCAAATATGATTCATAGATCTTTCGTTTCAAAAGGAGGGGTATTACGCTAAACTAATGTACCAAAAATGGATCATTAGTTATCCGATGTTGTGGAAAAAGTCGGTACTTATCCAGTGAATGTTTTATTCAGTTATTTCCGCCAGGAAAGCACGAGAAAATTTTTTTCAGTGGATGGGAGAGTTTAGAAAGGAAACATCAGGGAAAAATTTAGGGTAGGGGTATGGGGTACGCGAGGGGAGAAGATTTCCTTTAAAGATACATATGTTGGAAAGAAATCATGATTTCTTGACCATGTTTTGTCACGTTCTAAAAGTTCAGATTGGAGTGAATGTTCAAGCAGGTGTATTTCGGGTTTGGAATAGGTGGGTTTACTTATCCATACTGTCTCTTATATGCATTTATCTCTATCACTGCGAAATTTGAAATTTACCCCCCCCCCGCTTGGGACTTCTGAGTCTCCCCCACTTCAGGTATGGTTTGTTGTCTTGAAAACATGTTCCAATATAGCTCCAATTCTGTTCGTTAGTCACGTAACTTTTTCCTAGGAATTTAAAAAAGTTCTAAGTAGTTTCTTTGTTTATTAATTCAATGCTATTAGACTCGATAAGTTTCTGCCCAACTAAACTAAATTTGATGAACAGCTATATTGCATCAGTAAAAAACTACGGGGAATGGAAATGAGATTTGCGAATCCAAGTTCTTGCGGGTTGAAAAATCCAATTTCTAATTTGCTTGCCGAATTTTTGAATTTTTTTACTGGAAAATTAGACCTTCTACCCAGGAAATATATAAACGTTGAAAACATTTATGTTCCACCGTTCTGGAATATTAAAATGCAGAAAGTTTTGTAATTACTGATATCCGAACCCGAGATAAAATACATGCCGCGCGTTTTTTTCTTGATAACAATCTCTTTTGATGGATTTATAATTATCATTGGTAAATTGCTGACTACAAATATATCACAAGGTTCAAACACGCTGAAGAAACAATAAATGAAGCATCTGTCGACATTTTTGAGCGATAAAAACAATTCCGCGAAAATGGCCGAAAAATCTTTGACCTTTTTTGCCCAATGACGAAAAGATCAAGATCATCGATTCTTTCAGGAGAATAAATCGAAAAAATAGAAATTAAAATTAGTCTTCCCGGTCTTTTCATTATTTTATAATCTTGATAGCCTTTTCATGAAATGAAAAATATTTATTGCTGTTACACAAAACAAAACGAAAGGAAAATGCAAAGTGAAATACATAATACAATGTCATATAAAGAATAAGATTAGTAAAATCGACTCGCAAGAAATGTAAATATTTTAAGAAATAGAAAAATTATGCAGCAATAGGGTGCAAAGGTTACTTGAAAAGTAACAACTTACATGCACCCCCCAATTCGATTATCAAAGTTTAGAAGTTTAATTTTTTCTTTGAAACTGTGCAAACTGGGAGAATTAAAGATATCAAAAGATAAAGAGTTCCAGACATTAATATAACGGTTAAAAAAATCAAACTGGCAAGCAGTAGTATGAACTGACTTTATTGTCAATCTTAGATCATGATTACGACGCGTATTGTTGTTGTTTATACAGAAAAAGTCATCAGGATTTAGAATTGTTTTTTTTGTGGATTATGTTGTACATGGTACAGAGGGCAGATTCTAATCTACGAATATCAAGCTTGTGTAGACCTAGCCTTTGAAGTCTATCTTCATAGGACAAATCAGATTTATGACCAAAAATCTTTCTGGTAAATCTACGTTGAACATTTTCGATGAGCTTATGTCTGCATACCTGTACTTGGGGGGGGGGGGGGTTGGGGAGGGACCCCCCCCCAACTTGGCCAACCCAGTACCCAAAATGATTTCCCCCCCAACCCCCCCCCCCCAGATGGGATAAAATTAAAAAAATTTGCCAAAAAGTGTATGTTTTTTGGCCTTTTTTTGGAAAAAATTTCGACTTTTTCCTACCCCCCCCCCCCAACTGGTCGGAAGTCTTACAGGTATGTATGTCTGCTAAAAAATGTGGATTCCATACTGAACTACAGTATTCTAATATTGGACGTACATAAGTAACGAAAGCCTTTGCTAGAGTATTTTTCTCCCGGGAGACGAAAGACTTGAGAATTAGTGTAGACCTATTATAGGCATTTTTTACTATGTATCTATAGTGTTCTTTAAACTTCATATTAGGAGATATAAGAATTCCCAAATCCTTAACATAACTTGCGTTTGATGGGAGATGTTGGTAACAAAGTGTATATTGACACGATGGGTTTTTTGCACCTAAATACAAGACATAACTCTTTGTAATAGATATAGGTAATTGCCAAGCAGTAGACCAATTTGAAAGAGTATCAGGGTCTTGTTGAAGAATCATAAAATTTGTTGATACATTGAAAATTTTTTGATCATCTGCAAAAAGAAAAATTTCACTTTTAATATTGTCAATAATGTCATTTATGTACAAAAGAAACAAAGTTGGACCTAATACACTACCTTGGGGCACACCACTAGACACTTTGTGCTAAGATGATAGGGAGTTTCCAATTTTGACCCTTTGAAATCTATTCTTGAGAAAATTTGATATCCAGCTTAAAAGGGGAAGTTCCGCTAAAAGGTTAGGAAACTTAAAATTTTATTATTAATAATTTTTTCCATAATTTTGCATGAGACTGAACATAAGGAAACAGGACGATAATTTTCAACCAGGGCTGGGTCACCTTTTTTGAAAATAGGAACAACAGTTGCAAAATTCCATAACATATATTTTCTATTTTCCTGAAATTCTGTTTTTAAAGTCTAAAACTGGTGCGAATTGAATAAAATACAAGAAAACTAGCTTTTAATCGTTTTTCTGTTAAAACAAGTAAATTCATCATATTTAAAGTGAGCGACCAAAAATTTAACTGTGCTACCAAATTTTCTACTCAACTTACACATCACAACCTGGCCTGTGCAAAAAAGCATACCCCCCATTCCACAAATTTGGGGTTTACACCCCACCTCCACAACCGGCCGGAGGCACCGTTTTTTCCTTGAAGATTTTTTCCACATGAGAACCGAACCCAAATTTTTTTCCTCATTTCCCAAAAATTTTCCGCATTTTAAAAAACGCTTAAAAGTGGCCACGGACGGATGCTTTTTTCAGCAATTTAGAAGTATAATCAGTAATCTGCAAAAATGAGGAAAAAATCGAAAAAATTCTAGTCAGTTCAGTCCAATTGAGCCGATGAATGATATATTGGTGTTTTCCAGGAGCTGAAAGCATATTAACGACAGAGTTCTTATGAATCTATCTGCTGTTAACATTTCTGTGGTTCCGACTTTCGATTAGAGTTATCAAATTTTATTTATTTCTTAGTCCGGCGGGCAGCTCCGGAAAAAATTTTGGATTTCAATTTTCCAAAACGCTGAAAAATGAACCTTCACAACGTTGAGAAATAAATTAAAATTAAACCAATACAGAGTAATTTTCTCCTCAATCCGGCACGCAGTGCGGGAAAAATTTTCGAGTTTTCAATTCTAAAACACTGGAAAATGAATCTCTGCAACAAATATTTCTGAATAGAAGCTCTAAAATTACAGTCTATAATGATGTCTTCAGTCTTTGCCGTCTATGAATGCAAAAGTTAATGTTGAAATTGTTTTCAAAATTCTAAGCTTCGAGAGAAAAAATTGGGAGAAATCCCAATTTCCGGCAAATACTGACTGTTAACGATTATAAAATAAGACGAAATAACTCAATTGATAGAAACTGTTAACGGTTAGTTACTAGTTAGTAATTGGAAGTAGGCATGCTAACGGCCACGTCTGATAGAAAATAATGATTATTATACCCATGAAAATTTTGAGATTTTAACCTTTTAACGTTCTAAAGTTTTAATGCATTTTTTCGGTTTTGAATTCCCCATAATTTTTCCACAACGAAAATCATACCCAAATCTTTTTTCCTCATTTTCAAATTTTTCTCTTCGAAAGCATACCCGTATCCAGGATTTTTAAAAAAGGGGGAATTTTCCAATTTTTTTTAGAATTTACTGAATAAAAAGAAAATCATTTTTGCAGTAAGGACGACTTATTTTCAGTTAGTTTATGTGTGCTTGGATTAGTGGCTAATGTCTATGTTTGACGAAAAGTATGTATAAATATAATAGTTTAATTTGGGAATTGTGATGTATAAGTAACAACGATATTGCTGAAAATTTTATTCTAAAATTTATGATTTAAGTTTAATCCAACATGATATCAGGTTAATCGTATACGGTGTGGATTTTGGAAAAAATAGAAAAAATGTAAAAAAAATTTAGGGAGAGAAATTCCCCCCCCCCTCAAAATACGGGCCTGCTGAAAAGACTGCATTTGAGGAAAAAACGGTGACCGGAGGTGTTAGGTATATGGGCTAAGTTTCTTTGATTTCTGGGCATTTTAGGAGTTCGTTTCCTCAGACTTTGGGTTCCACTGCATGACTTTGCAACGAAAAAGTGGTTGTACAGCCGCATACTTATAAGAGGTCCGGTCCGACCAGTTGGGGGGTGGGAAACCCGAAATTTGGGGGGGGGGGGTCGAAAAAAAGCCGAAAATTTTCAAAAAAGGCCAAAAAGGCATTTTTTGCTAATTTTTTCTAATTTTCCAAGTTAGGAGGGTTGGAGGCCGGAGGGTTGAGTATAGGGTTAGCCAAGTTGGGGGAGGGTTCTCATCACCACCACCCCCCCCCCCCCCAATTACAGGTATGCACAGCCGGATATTCGGTTGCTGCTCGGCAGCGTGTTTGAACAAAGCTCGATCGAACACTGTTTTTTTCGACGAACTTTTTTCCACAAATGTGGAAAGAGGTCAAATTTTTTTTCCACATGTGGAAAAAATTTTTTTTCGTCTCAAAATCCTCTTTTTCTCGCTCGAAAAAGCTCATAAACGCTTAATTTGAGTGTTTTTGAGCTTTTTAAAGCATTCTGATAATCATTCTGAACATAATATGTCAAAAGTTAGATTTGAATTTTGTGTTCGTAAGTCGTAATTTCTAGAAATTTATCATTCGAAAAATTTTAAAACCATTAATTTGTCCGTGACCTTTCATAAATTTGGCCGAAAAACTATGAGTCAAAAGCATAGAAATTTTCCAAGAATACTTCCATGAAGCTTTTGAATTGAATTTACGTTAAGAAAGGGGAGCAAACGCTTAAAAAAGTTCAGAAAGTTGACGTGTTGATCTTCCTCAAAAAATGTAAGCTTGGTAATAAATAATAATGATCTTATTAAATTTATAACCGGCGTGAAGCGCCGGAAAAACTTGAGATTTGGACCTCCTAAAACGCACCTTTTCAATATGAAAATCCCAAATTTTTCTTCCACATTTGTGGAAAGACTTCAAAAAATTTTTCCACATTCCAAATTTTTTTTCACATAATGAGTGCAAGCAAATGTGGAAAAAACAGTGCGATCGAGTAGCTGACCATATGTTTACCACTACAGTAGGTTTTTATTTTGCCGCAGAAAACTAGTTAAAATCAATACATTTTGTTATCATGGTAATCTTACAACAACACAAAAATTCTGTGCATTGCTGGAACGCCATGAGCCACCGCGTGGTGAGCATCTTCTGCGACGTGATATGGATGACGGCATAAAATGCTACGATCAATATCACAAAATTAGGAATCAATTTACTTTTGCAGTAAACACATTTACATATACTTCAATTCATTAACGATCACTGTATGATCATTTTAAAATGAATTCAAAATGATCAATGATTCCCATGAAATTGAGGTCAATAACGAAAAAACTTATTAGTATAATCAACGAAAAAATTTTTTGTCAGCGAGCAGCAAACAGTACAGCTGAAATTTTCCTTCAGCAACGTGGTCAACTGGTCAAAATTTCTCGAACTGCACTCTGATACTGACATACTCATGGAAATCACTCAGAAGACAGTGCATTCTGGTGGCCCTTGTCTACTACATGTAAAACGTTTATTATCTGTGCTATAGAATTTTCAAATAACTAATAGACCATAGCTTGATGTACCGATTGTTCCACAAACGAACATTTCACACTCTGCAGAAAGTTTTAACTGCCGAAAATGACAAGCAAAAAAAAGAAAAATCCTGTTTATGGGCACTACAGAGCACCTTCAACCATGATGCCGAGGAATTTTATATTTTTATTCTTTAGTTTGTACATTCCTACAGTAGCTGCATAAGTACCATCTCATGATCGCGCACCGTTTTGGCAGCCATAGACAACTGCATGTACTGCACAGTCATTTAAATGTGTTTTTGAATCTGGGTAAATGTTTAAATTCAGCTGTTGACTATAGTACGTGGAATGGCCGGTTTGTCCTGCATTCTTGGAAAATTTTTTAAAAAATGCTTTATGGTCATTGAATTCTAATGATGTAAGAGCCGAATTGCCTAAAGAGGAGTAGACTCAACTCAAAGCAGTATTACAGAAGAGCAAACCAGGACCATGAAGTCCAAGATTATGTCGACTTGTTTGCTCCTCGTTCACTATGCGGTTTGTATTGACGAAGATAGGGCAATCCTGGACTAAACTAGATGTATTTCTATTTATAGTACACTCCCTGATGGGTGTGACGTGAAATATCATGGGAACTAGCATCAGTACTATACATATAATAATTATGCATACAAACATACAAAACGAAAGTAGTGTAGTTGTAGTAGCGTCAGTGTGTTATATTTTGAAATTTTGATAATGTCTGCCAATAAACGATCATCGTCAAATTTTTCTACTGAGGAAACGTTTTTACTCGTTGAGTGTATCGCCCAAAATATTGAAATTCTGGAAAATAAGAACTGATGCAGTCTCAAATGTATCAAAAGGGAAAGCTTGGCAAAGAATTGCTGAAGTTTTTTAGAAGGATCCTAATTGTCTCGCATATATTTTAGTAAACCAATATCGAATATAAAATTCTTGATCATTATAGCATTCAAAAGGATTTGTTCGATAACAAAATACTGATGAATTCTCAAAAAATCGGCAACGTAAATTTCATGCACCACGTCGTCCAACTCTTCCAAAAACCCGACAGCTTCCATCATTATGCACACTAAATAGGACTTGCTATTGATTTAATGCTACCTCTATCAGGATTAAAAGAGTGGACCAAATTGGCAATATTTGCGCCTCGTTTGCTCTGCAATTATTCCACTTCTCTTTCGGCAATACGAGGAGCAAATTTTAATACTGCTCCACTCTTGCACTAGGTTTGCTACAGGTTTAGTCCGACTTTACTCCTGGACTGCCTTAATACTGGTTTACTCCTCTTTCGGCAATACCAGCCTAAGAGTTTTACTCATTTTTTACAAAATTTTTTACATATTTGGGACATGTTTTTGGATGATTCGCTGTGCTTAAGCATTGTTTTCAGGACACATTTTTCACTGTTTCAGGACATGATTTTCACTTATTTGGGACTCAGTTTGTTACAAAATGCATGGAAAATCATATCCCAAAACAGCGAAAAGCATGTCCCGAAAACACCACTAAAGCATAGGGAATCATAAACAAATTTTTCAAAATATAATGGTGTCACAAAAAAAATTTTCACAAAATTTGGGGAAAAATAAGTAAAACCATTAGATTGTTACAGTCACATTAAAATTTTTTGGGGGAGACATTGCATCATCAATTTTAATGTTCAGGTTGCCCGAGGTACAATTCGGTCGAATTCTACCCATTAAGGTTTGGTGGTACTTTCTACACAGAGATCGAATTTTATGATGTTGAAACTTTGGGCATACTTTCTACACCACCCATATCAATTCACATTTCGTATGAAATTTGCATTATATTACATCAATAACTATACTTTCTACACTTCCTTTATCACCATGCATGTTATATGAATCTGTATGATCAGCTATACTTTCTACACCCCCTGCAATGTCCCCCACAGTTAAAGCAGTAAACTTTGATGTATATGTTTGTACACAGGTATCTTTTGTGTATCCCCTGTACAGGCCCCTATAACTACTTTTGCGCTTGGAAGCTGCAAACCTACACTCCCTACAGTAATGGGGAACTTTGCATGTTGAAGTGTCAACCACATTTTATGCCCCAATTTGTGTTATAAGTGTCAGCTCTTGGAACTTATGAAAACTTTGCTCCATTAAATTTATTTATTCATTACTAAGCCAAAAACCAAAATCCAATAATGAATTATACTTAAGAAACTTGAGAAACGCAGTTCAAGTTCGTCATTATCATTCAATTTTTCAGCTATGGCGTGAAGGCCATACATGCTATTTGTTTCCTTATGTATTTGTCTAGCAAATTGATGCAAATCGATATAGGAAATAGATCTATGAATGTGGATTTTAGGGTCAATTTTATCAGCATTGTTTACATCATGATTGCTCAACAAATAGAAATAATTTCCAGCATCTTTATGTCCCACCAGATGAGTGTCAATTTCATTATTGTCAATAATGATGTTCAATTCCTTCGTTTTTCCCTCAACATTTATTTCATGGTGGTTGCAGCTGAATACCAGTTTTTCTTCATCAGTTTCTATGATTAACGTTCTGAATCGATCATTTTCAATAAATTTGGCCTATTTTTCCATAATGTCGAATATAGATTGACATGTTTTCAAATAGGCTGATGCATTATCAGATAAAATTATCATTTTTACACCATCTTTGAATTGGAAACTGATGTCTGGTGAGCCCTGTATTTTGAATTGAATACCATTGTCGACAAAAAGAAACTGTTTATGACTGGCATTCAGCTCTATGATCTGCATATCATTTGGCTCCATTTTTTCAAAGTAGAAATGATGTGTTCCAACATCAGCAATAACTAATAAATCGCTATTCATTTGGTAAGCCACAATGTATGTCAAATTTGTTGTTGGCAAACAATTATAACCTCCATTGTCCGATATGACAATACTGTCCGCAACACCTATTGCTCCAGCTAAATCAACTCTTTTCTGATTACAAATGGAGATATAATTGGGTAGATTAGCACGACCTATAACAACTTCAAAATTGATCAGTCTGATGCTATGTGTGGAATTTCTCATAGTGACAAAGTTGTTTATGATGTATATTGGCCTGGCAAATTTAAACTCTCTTTGATCAATAGTATCGTAACCAGCACCAGCATCCAGGTGGCCATATGAAAAATCAGCGGATATTTTGAAATAATCATCTCCATGACCACCATGGATCCTTTTGGAACCATTTCCAAGGAGGAAAATGTTGGAAGCATTAGGGAAGCCAATCACTGTATCATTGCCATCAAATAAGAGGAAGGGGGTTTTTTCTGAATTCAGTTCAATATCAGGTCGAGAAATGCCGAATGCATTCTCACATATGAAGTCGTCAAAAGAAAAATCATTGAAGAATGCATGTAGCTTTTTTCATCTATGTGTGTGATTCCTTCTATAATGTTTTCAAGTTTTTTCTTAATTTTTTGTGAGAGAGATAGTGTCTCTTGTTCACTCATTGAACAAAAGACTGCTTGGTCATTTTTTATATCCCGCATGACTCTACTTCTTTCTTCGATAGTATGCTTTCCAGTCAGATTGATCACATTGTCATCAATGAATGATAAATTTTTGTCATAGATTGCTGCACTGACTAAAAAGCGTTTTATATTGGGATATTTCTCAAATACTCTGGAAGCTAAAAATTCGTTAGCTTGCTTCTCATCAACTAAATGCTGGATTCTTTTATCAGTTCCAAAATGAAAAAATTATCTAGCATGTTCGTAAATGTATTCCTCAGTATCTAGGTGAATGATATGATTTATTTGCTGAACTTTTGCTGCAGCTTCGTAGATGGCCTGCCCAACAAGTAATACCATAGATGCTATTGCCAAAATTGGTACAATTATGGGGTTTATCAGGCCAAAAGTGACCATAATCTGAGCAGCACATTCGGCCAAATCGGGGAGTAAATAGACGGTGGTTGTAATTGCTGCTGAAACTTTTCCATTCTTTATTTGTTCAACTAATTGGTAGATCATATATGCATCAAAAGCCAATTTTGGCAAGCAAGGTCCAGAAAACTCAAGCCCCTTGCTTCCAATACGTGCTCTGGCAATGACAACAACTCTACCATGTTTTTGGGAGGCTAACATAGTGCAGAAGAACATAGTATGAACAGCCAGACTTTTATAGTCACATTGCACTATGTCGCCGAACACATCTCGAACGAATAAACCAACTTGTATTTTACCAGATATTTCGTAGATGCTTGTCAAATGTTCTTGCATCAGGGTAGTTTTGCTTGTAATTATTTCTTGGACTTTGGCCTTCTCTACTCGCACTGTGTCATCTTCTTCCCATTTGAGTGCAAGACATCCAGTCATAGGAACCCAACGTTTTTTGCGGGAACCTGATGAGCATGCACTTTGGACATTGTCTGTAGTGTATGGGCTTGTTTCCCTACTATGACCCACCATTGCGAATTCGTCACTATGGGCATTGTACGCCAAATGAGAACTACTGGATTCTTCAATTTCTCTATTCAAAACTTCTTGGACTACATTAGCCTGCTCGTCTGTAGGCAGCAAAAATGAACTGTTTGAATTTTGTTGAAAACATTCATATGTAGAGCTATTGATATTTCAGCCTGTGATGTTGAAACTTCACTATTTGAAAAATGGGCTGCTACACCTTTAAGGAAGGAATGGTATTGCTTTTAGTTTGTGTTATATGTTACATTGAACTGGATAAATCTACAAAGGTACTTTAAACATCTTCCTTTAATATTTGAACTGATCTTTGACCTTGATTGTTATGCATCAACATTTGTCGAACCTGCTGTTTAAGTGGACTGTGAGTTAAGACTGGCCATTCTCTTGGATCTCCCAATTCTCTATTATAGGGCGATGATGACAGTAACAAATTTTCTAGTCCTTCATCAGATGCCATGAAAGTCAAATGCAAAATTTGGTCATTGTTGATTGGGACACTTTGTCTGGTTATTCCTTCCCTATTGTCTGGTTATTCCTTCCCTATTTGAAGTGAAACTCAACAAGTAGCTTGAGTCTTCATTTTGGACCATCATAGCACCAGGTCCATCATACAAGTGGGTATTTTCTGTCGTGATGAACAAACCACGGAAAAAATGTTCCAAATTGAACACCTCAGTAGCTTCATGAATTTTGAGAAACTGGCGGATTTGATGGCCATATTCCTCTACTACAGCTGCTTGGTCATGCGAGCCTAGCATGTCTTGTTTCATACGACTGAGAATAGAACTAAAACTAAATTGCACCTTGAACCCTTCTGTCATGGCACTGTCCCCCACTGAAGCCACATCAAGTTGGATAATTGAAACATCTTCATTTTTCATCTCTGACAGTAAATTATAGTCAGCCTGTTTATCAGGTGAAAAATTGAACATGACAAATTCTCTTAAATCTCTGTCTCTGGGCAAACAAATTGAGACGCCATCTCTTTTCTGGAATATCACATTCATAGGACTTTGGAGTAAAAGTTTGTAGTAGGTTTTGGACACACTTTTGAGAAGAAATCCGTGCAAAAAAGCACCATTGAGTATAGGCAAATGCAGCATAAGCCCCACATGATGCAGATTTAGTGTTTTGTGTAGGTTTTTCAGATATTCTACACTGAATCTTGCTCTACGTCTTATGCTACAAGCAAATGTATCACCAACAGGTGCAATTTGAAAAATTCCTGATCTTCCTATTCCCAGGAAGGGCTGCCTTCTAGTTTGAGGTGGTCCACGAACTTGGCCGATGAGTTCTAAAGCCAAAGGTGTGTGCTCGCTCACAGAGTGGAAAAAGTTTCCAGAAGTTTGGGTCGAAATACCTATAAGCTCACACTCATCAGTTGTTATAATTTCTGAACCACTAGGTTCTCCATAATAAATCTTATGCAAAGTTACCTCTCCTCCTCTAACAACAAACATGCGTAGATTATTGTGGGCACATTGGTAGAAAATTTTAGTCCTATCCTTTTGAGGTTGCGAGGCAATCGAATTCAATAGTCCCAAAATGAAATGAAAATGATAGGCGGCCTTCAAATTTGTATTTGCAAATTCTTCATGCATTGGGAATTTCTTGAAATGCCAATTTATCTGATGATGAATCGCATTAGTGAGAACAATATAGCTGAGAGGATTGATCTTTTGAGCCATCTCTGACAAAATAATAATTTTACTAATACAATATGCGCAATGGTGTCAGAACGTTTTCCACTGTAGTTTCACTCCAAATTTTTCCAACTAATCTGTGCTGATGTACAAAGTAAACAGTGATTCGAAGAGCAATGAATGACATGATTCTTTTTCAACAGTGTTCTAGTTTCATAATATTATGAAAAGTGAGCATTTTATTCTCTGATGTACCTGGAACAAAATCCAGCAAAGTGCTGAACTATGTGAATAAACACTACAGTAGGAATGCAAACGTCACAAGTAGTAAGGCCGGACCGTATAGGTCGTACGCTTAAGGATACCCTATCTTTTGTGTACAACCTATAATTTGTCACTTTCGGCCGATTTATAGGTCGTACAGTAAACATATACGATTGGCTTTTGTCAGATTTACAGGTCGTACAGTAAACATATACGGTCAATTTCTTCGTCGATTTATAGGTCGTGCAGTAAACATATACGGTCCATTTATAGGTCCTACGGTTAAGAATGCATGTTCTTGAGTTACTGTAATAGTAGAATTACGGTAATTTTTCGATTATGGTAATAAATGTGTTACTGTGGGTGGAAAAGGAAAATCAATGATGAACCCAAAAAGGAAAACTAAAATGAACAAAAAATGGAAAAGAAATAAAAAGAGATTGTGTGTAAAAACGGCTTCCCCTCTGGGAAGAGGAAGCCCTCAAAAATTTGCACCCAGGACCCCCTTTGTCAAAAGGGTGCCACCTGCAGGTGTAAATATGTTTCGGAGGTCCCATTTTCTGAACGATCGTTCAAGTCAACAAATGTCAGAACGGTCAATCTGGTCAGTAATGGTCTGTTTAATGAGTAAAATCTCCGGAGAGTCAATATGCGATGAAACATTACCCTTACGGGTGCATGCGTATAAAGTTTGATGTTCTGCCAAAAAGGACCAACAAGGTCTTTTATAAAAATGACCAGAGCGAGCTGGCCGTAAAAAGCATGTAGACAAATAAGGTCTTTTATAGAAAGATGACCATAAAGAGCTGGTCGTAAAAAGCGTGTAGAAAATTTGGAGAGTTGACATACGGTAAAGGATACAGATTCGGGAATTATCGTAATAGTAGAATTACGGTAAATTTTTCTATTATGGTAATAGAGGAATTAGGGTAACAGATGTGTTACTGTAGATGAAAAAGGAAAACTAAAATGAACAAAAAATGAAAAGAAATAAAAAGAGATTGTGTGTAAAAATGGCTTCCCCTCTGGGAAGAGGAAGCCCTCAAAAATTTGCACCCCGGACCCCCTTTGTCAAAAGGGTGCCACCTGCAGGTGTAAATATATTTCGGAGGTCCCAATTTCTGAACGATCATTCAAGTCAACAAATGTCAGAATGGTCAATCTGGTCAGTAATGGTCTGTTTAATGAGTAAAATCTTGGGAGAGTCAATATGCGATGAAACATTATCCTTACGGGTGCATACGTATAAAGTTTGATGTTCTGCCAAAAATGACAAAGAAGTTCTTTTATAAAAATGACCAGAGCGAGCTGGCCATAAAAAGCATGTAGACAAATAAGGTCTTTTATAGAAAGATGACCATAAAGAGCTGGTCGTAAAAAGCGTGTAGAAAAATTGGAGAGTTGAAAAAATCTTTACGTATCAATAATTTTTAATTCGATGCAACATTCTATTTTATTATAAAACTTTTGAAACACTATTTTATTTTTGTTTATCGCCAAAATACTGTAATCTAAATACAAAAATAATAACGTGAACAAAAAATGGTGAACAAAATAGAAAGAAAGAAAACATTTATAAAATTGACCCCCTCCACCCACGGAGGAGGTCGTTCAAAAAAAGTGCCCTCGGGCTCAAAAATAAGAGGTGCGCCATCTGCAGGTTCACAGAATAGCTAATCGGAAGCCCTGCATACTGAACGATCGTCCAAATTAGAACGGTCTTTTAGATCAGAATGCTCAATTCCACATATAGAAACTCTAAGAGCCTATAAAACTTGAAACATTATTCCTCCGGGTTTATACTTATAAGGTCGTAAATGACCAAATTCTTTTATAGAAAAATGGGCATAAAATGCGTGTAGAAAAGTGAACACTTGAGATGAAAAATATTCTAAATGTAAAAAAGTAATTGATACCACAAAAATATTTGAAGAAAAGAAAAGAAAAGAAAAAGAAAAAAGAAAAGAACTAAATCATCAATACATGAACATTATTCTACGTATAGAAAATTAATACATTATATTGGATGATTTATGTAGGTAGATGCCGTTTTGTATACAGAGTGTTTTCCAGAGCAAACATAGAAAGGTTAGACAGCTGAAACCATTTAGATCGTAAAACCAATTAGAAATGCTAGAAAAGGTCAAAGGTTCTATAAAATACGGTAGCAAGAGACGCTTTACCAAAATAATTAAGGTGGTGATTATTGTTATTTTGATAGTTTTCTAGAATAACCTAGAGCCGAGAACCTTCAAAGAAAAACCGAAAAGATTCAACCAAAAAGCAGAAAAAACAGGAAAAGGTTTAATGAGGGTAAAGAGGTATAAATAGAAAAAATAGAAGAAGAAGAACCATTCTTATTTTTGTACTTGCGCTCGACACCTGAGACTACCAATGGAGGCCATATTCGTTACGTTTATTTCGGCGTTAAGAGCCGCCTACATGGCATACGGTACGATGATTTTACAAATATTTTGATTTAAAAATTAATATGGACGCTATTTTATAATATTATTAATTTAGAGCCTTTTATAACGACGGCCGACATTGACGCGTGGGCGTCCGTCTTTTGGGAGGAGGCGTCGGCGGACTTCAAGAGCTGGTGGAAAAGCCAGCGAGGGGTTGAATATCCCACTAGACAGAAACCCTTTTGGGGTTTTATGAAATGTCTACTCCGGATGTTCGAAAACCCTTCGCTGGATGACGGCCACCTAGCCTCGCACCTGTGGAATATCCTCCCCCCTGGTGCGAGGGCTGAATGGGGAAACGCCGACGATCGCTACGTCGACGAGAGGATAGGACTGGCGCTACCGCCTTTCTAGTAAGTTACGATGTTATAGTTAAAACACGTCGTAGATATATAAATTTTATAAGCTAGCTGAGCTGTCTAAAACTTACCAAAGGAAGTTCATTTATAATTAGGAATAAATTAAAAGAATATTTCTAAACAGTAGCTAAACAATAGCTGTATAAACAACAACAATTATAAGTGATTTTTATTACTATAAAAAAATGAGATGAAATGTACATATAAATATAATGTATTTAAATACTATAATCTGTAAAGGTTTCACGATTTTTATCAATCATTACGAGAGAGTCAAATTCTGCGTATATAAGTGCTTCAATACCGCCATCTGGTATATCTTCGCCAAAATTCATCTGTAAACTAGTGGTTCCTTCACGTACGAGTTCCCAAAAATTACCATCCATACCGCAAGGAGTCAAATCAAAAACAAAAACCGTGTTATGCGTTGTAAAAGAATTTCGAGTAATTTCATTACCCTTGTTATCTGTACCAATTCCTACACCCTCAAATAATTGTACAAAAGTGCGCAAATATTTGTTTTGTTTAAAATTTAGCATATGTGGTGTTGTAGGTAGTGTTGTAGTGCCACTTGTTATTTTAATTTCGTTTAGTCCGAAATGCTTAAAATTGAAGGGGCTTTGATAATAATCATCCCTAGCAGCCGAACCATCAACGAGCGTGTCAGGGATGGACATAGTCTATCTCCAGGTTGTGAAGAAATAGCCAAAGTCGACGCGTTTTGCGCCGACGCCGATTTGCATAGACACCGTGCATAAATATGCCGGTCGTCTATGTTTTTGGTCATTCATTGATTATTGTTTTGTTTTTTATTAAGAAGAAAATCGGCGGCCCGTTCGGGCATTATATTATATTATTTTGTTATAATATTTTGTGGTGGAGCATTTCCGCCTGGAATACAACGACCCTCGGCCGATAGCCTTTGGAATACTCGCAGCGGAGGGAACGCAGGTTAGACCCCGGATTCCTGGAGAGCCACCCAGCGTGCAAGTCTACATTTACAACTCAGTTCTCGGCCTGACTTCTGATTTTGCCCCTGGTTTGAAGTTACTTGAGCTCAGGGTGTTATCTTATCTTCTGCAGTTCTTCGGGACGAAAGCAGGAGATCTTTGTTGAACTTGAGACTGACCGAACTGTTGCACGCTTATTCTACCTAAGGTTTCGGCCTGATTAGGTGAATTTGTGAGTGACTGATTAGGTCTATTTTTGGTATCAAATCCTTTCTTTATATTTCTCAACCTAACCCAAGTCTCATTTCAACAAGTGGTGGCTTCTGACTCTCAAAGTAACGGAAAATCAGAGGCAAACTCGAGGAGTCAAAAAACCTATTGGTTTTTATAGAGAACTGGGAGGTTACAAAATGAATAAAGACAACCTAGGTGGCCTCAAGAGCTCCGGGTTGCCCCGAACACCACCGGGAAAAAAGGCCCGTGATGCAGAAAAGTTAATTGTCCTGACTTCAGCTGAAACTTCAGCTGAAGAGGACAATTGCTCAGATCACCGGCCTTTATCGGTGGAAAATGAAGGCAATCGACCTACGACCTCGACAGCTGTCGAGAGGGAGGACGACGACGCGATATTATCGGCCAACGAAGATCAAATTTTCAAGATTCCGTTGTCGACCAACCTCCCCAAGAGAGGCGAATATTTACATCCGCCTATTATGGGACCGGCGCGTCCATTACCGAAGATGAACATTCCGGTTTTGGATCAACAGCAGCGCCGGCCAATTAATAAACCCGCCCAATTATTCGATACTTACCATCGATTATATTGGGATAACGAGCGGGAGGAACATCGAGAAAATCCTCGAAAGAGCTCATTAGAAGACAAATTGGACCAGATCATGAACAGGTTAGATGTTTATGATAGCATATTCGCCAACATTGCTAATACAGGTTCACAGAAAGCCACTAAGGCAAATGAACCGAGGCAAAGCAATGCTGGCTGTTTGGAACAAGGTGGTGCATTAAAGTTTGAGCAGGGCCAGGAAGAGTTAGCGTGGCAAAATGATGGCATCACTCTTCAGCAAGACTGTAGACGGAAAGACCAAAAGTCAAGTCTCGGTCCTAAAGAGCAGTATATGTCTCATTTGCCCACTACCTCAAAAGTGGAGCAGAGAGTGAGTAGTTGTGGTTTTGACGAAGGCCTAAAAAACCCAAGTCTGATAAATCCAACTATCTCACAGCAGAGCAGTTGTATTAGGGGAGAGACCCCCAGTGTCAGGCAGCAGGTCATGCCTACAATGATTCCGATTGATCCAGCTTTATGGGTCAATCCGGCTCAAGTAGGCCCAACTGTCTATGACATTGAAAGGGCGATCAAACCGAAATTACTGCAATCTGATATGCCAAGTAAACAGGTTCTTGCTTTTCTAGTGGAACTAGAAGGTGAGTTTCGAAAGAATACTCCCGATGAGGTGAAACTAGAAGCATTAACCCACTTGTCAAGGGACTTGCCGAAAGAATTGGCCGAAGAGTCAACGACATATAGGGAGGCCCGAGACAAGATTTTGAATTATTGTGCTCCAGATTGTAACCTGGACATGCTCAAACGGGATTTATTAGATATTAAGCAGGAACCCGATGAAGCGGCAACCAAATTTCTAAAAAGGGTTCGAGCACATGTGAATCTCGTTTATCAGAGTGAAACAAAAGAGTTTAAAAATAAAATAATCATTGAAACCTTTTTCTATAGGAGTTCTTTGACTTATCAATTAGAACTGCAGAAAGACATAGCAAAATTCAAAAATTGGTATGATCTTTCGCAGGCAGTCTATGAGATAGAGTTAAAGTACCGGAATGCAATTAGAACATTTGGGCCAAGAGAGCAGCCCATGATGATAAATACGGCACAAACGGAAATTGCTGAGGAGCAGCAAGCCGATGTGAATGTAATCCAAAGACCTTATGAAAGCGCCCAAAAACGCAATAGGGACTTTAGAAGACCAAACACAGAAAGGCAAACTCCAATGCAATCTTCGCAAAATCAATTGATAGATATAGCAGATGAGGAAGTACTTGAAGTACCTCCGCAACAGGCCATAATGCCTCGGCAACAGCCTGTTGAAGAGCCAAAAAAGGACTCCCTCATGGTGGCTTTATCTAAGGAGTTTATTAAAATGGCACAATGTTATGAAGAGATTAGGAACTCGACCAAAGCTCAAGAGGAAGCCATAACTGCTTTAACTCAGAAAGTTGATAAAGCGAAAGCGAAAAGTCAACAAGAGGTTCAGCAGCGAAAATGGTGTACTTACCACGAAAACAACACTCACAACACGATTGATTGTAGAACCTTGAATTTTTATAAAGGTCTGCAAAATGGTGGAAGGGGTGGAAATAGTGGAAGAGGCTTTGGAAGAGGAAGTCCTAGAGGAAGTTTTGGAAATTTCCGAGGTAGAGGAAATTTCAGAGGTAATTTCAGAGGAAATTACGGAGGAAGTAGAGGAGGTTTTGGTAACGAAGGCGAAAGGGGAGCTTATCAAGTTTCGTTTCCTGACGACGAGGCGGAAAATTTGCAAGAATATGCCGAGTTTCAGGAATACGTAAAGTTGAAGAAGCTCAGGGAGCAAATGAGGTTGTTACAGGCGACCACCCAGCTGATGTTACCAGGACCAAATCTAATGGACCAACAACCAGTAATCGCAAATCAGAGTTCAAATACCCTGTTGGTTCCGCAAAAGGTAGTTAGTCTGTCGCAAGCCTCCGGGCAGACAGACCAACCGCCAAGTAGTGGTATCAATAGTGTACAGCAAGAACCAATGATGGAGATGAAGTTGTGTGGTTTACAGAATTGTGCCATGGAGAAAGAAGAAAATGTGCCAGAAATGGAATGCAGTGCCGAGTATGGTAGAAAGGCGACTGCAGAGGAACTGGATATGTTAGCAAAGTACCCTAGAACACAGCCATTTCACATTAAAGTAACTGTGTGTGCTACTACTGCAAAGGCACTGATTGACACGGGAGCTCAGTGTTCGGTGATGTCGGGTGATTTCTTGAAAAAATCACTTGGACTGGAGTATACAGCGTACCCTAAGATCCTAAAAGTCACTGTTGCTAATGGTAAAGTAGTTAGTGCACATGGTTACGTTCAATTTCAAATGCAATGTGATTATGGCCGTTTTCCAGTTAAAGCTATCATAATACCAGGGTCCGCAGAAGATTTGATATTGGGAACAGACTTCCTGGCGCATCCGGAAGTCAATACAGTAATAGATTTTGGAAAAGGTTCAATGACTATGATGGGTGTAAAGAAAACTATTGATTTGCTAACATCTGATAAGAAAGCAATTCCAATAGTTGGGATGCATAATCCGATGATAGCAGAATCAGTACAAGAAAATTCTATTGAAGAAGATCAACATTCGACAATTGAGCAGCTGGAAGATCTAGTTCCAGTAGTGGCTTGTAATAGAATTTACATTCCACATGGAACAGATCAGCTAGTGAAAGCTAAATTGTGGAATAAATCCTCGGCAAATAGAATAAATGGAATCATCGTCGAAGGAGATGATTCAGAAACGAGATTCAGAGTAGATGATACTATAGTTGATGGTTCAAAGGAGGACTTTGTATTGATGATCTCCAACAATACGGGTTCCGGTTGCCTGATAGAACCTAATCAAGTTCTTGGCTACTGTAACTCCGTATTTCGGGGAGAATCAAGTGTATCAATTTTACAGGCAGGAAATAGTGGAGAAAGTAGCCTAGAGGGCATTTTCGATGCCAAGGAATCAAAATTCGATGGAGTTGTGTTTCTGGAAGCATTGTACAAAATGACCTCTAAAGCTACAGTGTCAGAGGAACAGAAAGAGATGGCGATACGGCAACTCGTGAAATACCGGGATGTATTTAGCCTACCTCATGATCCTCTGACAACTACTCCCCATCTTACTTGTAAAATTAATACAGGTGATGCTAGCCCTGTGGCAAAACATTACTACAGAGCTGCCATTGAACGTCGACCATATATCAGACAACATGTGCAGGAAATGCTAGACAAAGGAGTCATAGAGCCATCAAGATCGCCCTGGGCGGCGCCATTATTCCTTGTAGGGAAGAAAGATGGGTCGCTCAGGCCGGTTGTTGATTTCAGAGGCTTGAACGAGGTTACGAAGGATGATCGATATCCAATACCAAGAATGGATGATTATCTGGACTGCCTCGGGAGAGCAAAATTTTATACGACTCTTGACCTTAAGTCTGGCTATTGGCAAGTGCCAATGGAAGAAGGCAGTAAAGAAAAGACTGCTTTCCTGTGTCAGGAAGGGTTGTTTCAGTTCAAAGTAATGCCCTTTGGACTGAAAAATGCACCAGCCGAGTTCCAGAGGATGATGGAGAGAATCCTTCATCCTCATGTGTGGAAGATATGTCTAGTTTACATAGACGATATCATAGTGTTCTCGAATACGTTTGAGGAACACATAGAAAATTTGAAATTGGTCCTAGATGCTCTGAGACGAGCCCAGCTTACACTTAAACCGGAAAAATGCGAATTCCTACCAAAGAAGGTTCATTTTCTTGGTCACATTTTGGATTCTAATGGAATTTCGCCCGATCCGAAAAAAGTGCAAGCTATTAAGGAGTTTGAATTCCCGGACTCGGTCAAGCGTATGCAAAGGTTTCTCGGAATGCTCCAGTGGTGTAAAAAATTTATACCACATCTGGCAAAGCACGCAGAACCTTTGTATAAGCTGACGGCCAAGAAAAGGAATAAATGGCTCGTCACAGAGGATCACTACAAAGCATTTAATGCTTTGAAAGAAGCACTGGTATCGGTTCCATTTCTTAGGTACCCAGTAATGGATGGCTCAGCCCAATTCATTCTACAAACCGATGCCAGTGGAACAGCACTAGGGGCTGTTCTGTATCAAGAGTCTGGAGATGATAAGTGGGTCATAGCATACAATAGCCGTGTGCTAAAGGAGGACGAGAAAAAGTGGTGCGCAACCGAAAGGGAGTGCCTCGCGATTATCTACGGCCTCAAAATCTATCGGCACTATTTATTGGGGCAGAAAGTATTGATTAAGACAGATCACAGACCACTGTTATCAATGAAAGTCAACACTACAACAAATGACAAATTGAAACGGTGGTATGCGATCATAAATCAATACAACCACAAGTTAGAATATGTGCCAGGTAGACAAAATGCTATGGCTGACTTTCTCTCTAGAAAGGATGAGCCAGAGGATGTGGTGAAATCACCACCGAAGTGGGAAAGTATGTTCAAGTCGGATGTTGTTTCCTCCGATGTCAAAGGAATAATAAAAGAACAACAAGAACAACAACAAATTTCCTTGGAGGCCAAGAGGAACAACATCCCCGAAAAGAATAAATCCCACAAGGATAAAAAGGAAGGAGAGGGTGCTCGAAATAGTCCTGAGGACGAAAGAGAGCATCCTAAAGGAGTAGAAGCGGTAGTAACCCGAAGCAAAGCTCGTGTTTCTGAAAAGGTGCAGAAAGAAAATCAGGAAACTGATAGATCTGCGATACCTAAGGAACAAGACAATGTGCAGTGGTTACACCCTAGGAAAGAAGAGGAGTTTGATAAACCAGGAACATCAGGAGGAGAAGAGATATCTATTGGCCTGATCCCAGATGACTTGATGAGCAAACTGCAAAAAGCAGACGAAAGCTTAAAGCCAATCTGGGATAGATTAGGTGCAAACAGCACCACGAAGTATCACAGTGGGTTCTACGAAGAAAATGGTGTATTGTATAGGGAAACTGAGGCAGAAAGCAAAGACCAATTGGTCGTACCCGCAAACCTCGGGGACTCTGTGCTGCATCAGCATCATGGTGCTGTAATAATGACACACCAGGGTTTCAAAAGAACTCTGAGTGTCATGAAATTGCACTATTGGTGGCCTGGCATGGAAAAAGATGTCAGGGAATGGATAAAATACTGCGTTGTCTGTCAAATGGCAACTGCAGGAAAGCCATCCATTCCTCCGTTGATACCCATTGTGCCACAAGGTCCATTCGACATTGTATCTGTGGATATAGTAGGAATTTCGCCTTTGGGAGAAAGAATGCCTTATGTTATAGTTTTTCAGGACTATTTCACAAAATGGGTTGAAGCTGAAATGATCCCAGATCAATCAGCAAATTCAGTTGTGAATGCGTTCTTAGAAGCCATAATATTTAGGCATGGAACACCAACGAAACTCCTAAGTGACAATGGATCTTGTTTTACTTCGGATTTAATGAAATCAGTTTGTGATTTATTAGAGTGTAAGAAGATCTTCACTACTGCTTACCACCCTCAGGGTAATGGTATGGTAGAGAGGTTCAACCAAACTCTAATAAAACAACTGAGAAAAGTAGCTATCGGTGAACCCGATAGCTGGCCAAGATATCTCAAATCAGTGGTCTTTGCCTACAATGCTACCCCACACGCAGTGACGAAGGCCTCGCCATTTGCGTTGTTACGGGGCCATGAGGCAAAGTTTGGGATGAATTTGTCAAAAGCCCTTAAAATAGTAATGCCCATGAATTATGAGGCATACAAATTCATCCTAACAGACCACTTAACCAGGCTTTATGGTATTATTGCCAAAAATATCCAGAAAGCAGCGGAAGCTAGCAAAAGATATTTCGACAAGAAAATTAAAACCTCGGTTTTTAAAGAAAATGATTGGGTACTTCTTAAAGTTGATAAGCAAAAGAAACTAGGCTTAACTTGGGAAGGACCCTTCATTATAACTGATGTTTCCAGGTTAGAGGAGAATGTCATAACAATCGCACATTATGATAATCTTTTGCTACGGCAAAAGGTTTCAGCAAGTAGGCTGAAAATTTTTCGCTACGAGACTACACGATGGCAGAACTACGTAAAAAATCGATCGAATCGTCTTACTGTACCTTCGCAATCAGCGGAGAGTAGTGCGACGCCCGGTGTAGTTTCGTAGCGGCAAAATCTGCCGATTTGCGTGTATTTATTTTGTATATTTAATAAATATTTATTCTAATCGTGTTTTGTAACGGTTAAAATCCGTTTTAATATTTTTTGAAATGTAGGATTGTGTTTTAACGAAGGGGGGGAAAAGCTTTTAAAGCGAAAGACCCGTTTTCGTACATTTTTTTTTCATTTTACACTTTCTTGGTTAACAACTCCAAATCATTCAAAAGTTTCAAAAGTCGTGTCCCGCGTCTGCTCTTCATTTTCAAATCTTTTCGAAAAATTGTGAACGGAGGAACCCTCCCGTGAGGTAATTTGCAGCCGCAAGGGAATAGACTGTAAATGTTTTATACATCTGTCTACTTTTCACAGCTGCAAATCCGGTTTTAAAAATTTTAAAAAATTATTTCGGTGCAAAGAATCGGGCCCACAAAAATTTTCGAATGGGTACGCCGAACGATTGTACTCGGATGTACAACGCGACCGACGATGAAGTCCAATTTGGGGAGCCGCACCCGCGGCAGAACAATCGCTATTTTTTGGTCGACGGTAAGCAACCATTTTATATTTGTAAATAGTTAGGTAAGAAAATGAGCGGAGGTTACGCTCGTCAGGGGTGTTTTGTAAGACTGCTTCTGTGCCCTTTCTCGGACGAGCTACCAACTGGGAGTTGAGAATTTAACACAAAAATTAGGTAGAAGGGGGTGGCAAGGGCCGAACCTAGGTGATCCGAAAAAGACTTCGGTCGAATTAGGTGATCCGATTAGGGGAGGTTTTTGTCATTCCCGCTCCCTCTGGTTTCCGCAAAGCGGCGAAGAAGGGGATTAGCAGGAGTTAGTCGCGGAGATCAAGGTTGTGATCGATTAAGCGCTTATCGAGTAGCAAAGGTGTGTTGGGTTAGAGTGAAAAACACCTAATTTCACATATTTTTGCCTATCAATTTTGGTTTCTATAAAGGGACACCCAACGGCCAGAAAGGCTAAATATCAAGTTCCCGCTCCAAAAATTTCAAAAGTTTCAAAAGTTAAACGGTGTTTTGCACAAAGGTGTTAGAGTTTTCCCCAAAGGTTAAAGGAGTAATAGTGGGTAAAATTACCCAGAGAGTTGATAAAGGGTCTCGAAAATGCACATAAAAGAGTTCGGCCTTTCGATCAGTGATGCTCAGTAGCAATCACCACGTCGGAGTGATGGGAGCCAAAAGAAGCACCAGTTCAGACTTGCAAAGCTCTGTTAAATTCAGTAAAGCTCAAGACGGAAAAACTGGTGCTACTTTGAAGGTTCCCGGACCTCAAGGTCAGGGTCAAGGCCAAGGAAGCCAGGAAATAGCGCCGAGTACGCAAGGAAAGGTACAAAAGACTGGTAACTGAGGCCGAGGCCAGTTCCAGTTCCACAACCCCAACCGGGGTGGTCGTGGAGCCGTGCGTGGCAGAGGTGCCGCGCCTCAGGTGCAAGGTAGAGGAGGCCAGCAGGGCCAATGGGTATGGAGACCTTACGGAGGTCGTGGAGGAGCCCAGAGAGGGGCGCAAGGAGGCGGCGGGCTGCAACAGTAAATTAGCCGCATAATTTTTGGCCAAAAAATATCGTTTTCGCATTTATTTTTCACAAAAAACACAAAATACAAAAAAAAAATACAAAATACAAAATACAAAAAAAATTTTTCTTATTTGTTGCGTGCTTTAAATTTTTATTCATTTTCGTACCTCGCATCGCCAAAACGGGCATGTACAAAAAATTTATTTTTTCACTTAATCTCATTTAAATCTCCCCTTATTTTTCTCTTTTTTTTTGCTCAAATCGATACGCCCGGGAGATTTTGATTTTTTTGTGATATGCGTACTAATGTATATATTTTGTAAATTATTTAGATATTCTAGAAAATGTTTTTTTGGCGAGGGCAATGTTGGAAAAAAGGCGGAGGCTTCACGGCGAAACACACAACCGGAAAGAGATAGACAGACAAATGTTCTGTCCCTGGCGTCCAGCGTAAAGCACGAAACGAAAGGTCATGGGATGGACGGCAACCGAAGACCCTCGGCCCTGGTGCAGGTCAAATTGGATTTCGGCGGTACGCCAACAAAGTCAAGCCGACGCGGAGTCGTCGATCCGTCGGCGTCCAGACCAAGAGGTAGCGCACCCGGACGGCCTTGTGGACATTCCGGTATGCCTGGTAAAAGACTTGACGTAAGAGGGTGGTCATTCGGAAAGCTTTCCGCAAGGGGGCATGAATGACCAAAAAGGTTCAGAAAACTGCTTTGACTGTATTAGGGCCTGAAAAGGTTCCAAAATTGTCATTGCGGCGTAATATGAATCTTTTTAACCTCCCGTTGGTCAGTTTCGAGGCTCGAGGGATGTCAGGGATGGACATAGTCTATCTCCAGGTTGTGAAGAAATAGCCAAAGTCGACGCGTTTTGCGCCGACGCCGATTTGCATAGACACCGTGCATAAATATGCCGGTCGTCTATGTTTTTGGTCATTCATTGATTATTGTTTTGTTTTTATTAAAGAAGAAAATCGGCGGCCCGTTCGGGCATAATTTTATATTAATTTGTTATTTTTTTGTGGTGGAGCATTTCCGCCAGGAATACAACGACCCTCGGCCGATCGCCTTTGGAATTCTCGCAGCGGAGGGAACGCAGGTTAGACCCCCGATATCTGGAGAGCCACCCAGCGTGCAAGTCTACATTTACAACTCAGTTCTCGGCCTGACTTCTGATTTTGCCCCTGGTTCGAAGTTACTTGAGCTCAGGATGTTATCTTATCTTCTGCAGTTCTTCGGGACGAAAGCAGGAGATCTTTGTTGACTTTGAGACTGACCGAACTGTTGCAAACTTATTCTACCTAAGGTTTCGGCCTGATTAGGTGAATTGGTGAGTGACTGATTAGGTCTATTTTTGGTATCAAATCCTTTCTTTATATTTCTCAACCTAACCCAAGTCTCATTTCAACAAGCGCCACAACGAGACGATAAGGTAAAGGACCTGTGAACAATGAGTTCAGAGGAGCTGAGCGATGACTAGTTGTTATGTATAGACTTGTAACATGACATCGCCGAATAGGGTATTTTGCAGCTGCATTTTGTAACATGGATTCAATAGCTAGATTGATATTATCTGCAACTTCAACTTTTTTAATAAATAAAGACATGCTTTTAACCTTGATTTTATAAGCTTCGTTGTCAGTAGATATAAATTTTTGCAAGCAAAAATCATCTCTATGTCTGTATGAATCAATTTTCAAAGTACATTGATTCAATAGGAAACGTTCTTGCATAAATAGATCGGCATGTATAGGAGCCATTAATTCAACAACTGCACTGTTTTTGAACATCTGAACTCTTTCCAAAGCACCCTTGTTTTTCTTCATATCAAGAACATCACCATTTTCAAAAGCATAACCAGCAGCTGCAACATGTGTCGACTTAGCATCACGACCATAGTTCAATTCCGTTTCCAAATAAGATCTGTAAGCGTATCTATCCCCACTGAAATGTTAAAATGTTAAAATTAAAAAAACGTAAACATACATTTAATTATAAAACTTACCTGTCAGATATTAATTTTCCATTTAAGTACATCTTGATCTGTTTAAAAAATGTTTTGCCGATCAAATTAATTGGCGCCACAACGTTACCACTGATATTGTTGTTGGCGTCTGCTGTTAAAGTGCAAGCAGCGCCATTAGCTTTCGTAATTCGAATAGTAAAATATATAAAATTTTTTGATAAGTCCAACATATATGAATCAGGTGAAATAACAAACTCGTAAGGTCCTTCATTAGTACAAGGATTTTGTAACTGAATTTCGGACCAAAAACTTCTACGAATAGCAACTTGTGTTGGTGGTACGGTAAATAAATCTAACTCCGTTTTACTACTAGGAGACGACGCAGCATCAATAAATTTACTCATTTTGAATAGATATCCTTGAAACCGACTACTCTACGTGGAGTCTTTTTTAAGAATGAGGAACGTCGTTTCAGGTGTTTACGTTTATGTTGTTTTTGATGTTGATGTTGTTGACGCTGACCATCATTTAACTTTTTATTGCTTTTTATATGTATCGTAGAATTTATATGTTTACGCTTCCCTAAACCTTTTCCTTTATGAATGCGCTCGCCCGTTTCGTGTAATAAGCTACCAGCTGCGTTTCATCAATGCTCAGCAACACTTTCTTTAAAAGAACGACCTTCTACAACATCGCCTGCAATTTTGGAACCTGCAGCAAGTGCATGCTTTCCTGCAGATTTTAACAAAGGCATAGCTAGACACCACAAACTCTTAAAAAAATTACCAACTCCAGCTCCTTGATGTCTATAATAATAAGGGTATGCTGCTCGAAAACCTTCTAAGGTACCACCTAATTGAAATTGATTATCTTGAATACTATGTTGATAAATTTTGATCCAGTAATCAACAGTTTCAGGGATAAATACGGTATGCATATTTTGCTTTGAAAATCAAAAGGAACAACTAAAGGAATTAATTAATTAAGAGCGTTTGCGAAAATTCAACCTGACGACAACGTGTCCAAATGCAAATGAATGAATGAGTAAATAAAAATTTGATACTATAATTATAGGAATAAAGGAGTACGTCCCCGAAAATGTAATTTAACTATAACATTCCCAAACTGAAAGGGTATGAGCTCATTCATACTGTTTTTTATATTAATCTCGAGTACTGTAATTTCTTTCAATTGAATGGGTATATAGTGAGGTGTTTCATATAATCGACTCACATTATCTTTGTATTTTCCCTGAACATTTACTATACGTAAAAGTGGTGCTAAAGTATTTCCAACAATCTGATTTTCAATAATATTACAGTAAACATAAAAATTCTGTAAATCATTCAAATTTGGTGGTTGAATGCCTAACATGTATAAATGATTAGTTCCAGGCTCAGCAAGAAAAACAGCTTTGGATGGTGGAATATGTGTGTTAGAATTTTTTGGAGGTTTCTCTCCAACAGTATATAAGTTAATATTCACAGCTCTATTTAAAAAATCATCAGCAGTTGCATAGGCCTCAGTATTGGTAGAGCTAAATCCGAGAAGCTCTATTAACCGTTTGCTTATATCGATTTTACGTAAGATTGTACCACTTTTTATTTTCAAATTAACTAACCCTCTACTATGTTCATCATATGAAAACATGATTTCCATATTAGTTCCGGCAATAGCTGCTCCAACTTTTGCATTCAACTCTTCAATTAATTCAGATATGGTAAAGTAATGTTTTTCAAAAACTATTACTTTAATTTTTTTGACCTTATTTCCAACACTGTCCGTAATTAACGTTATTACATTATCTCCACCATGATTGGTAAATGTAGCCCAACTATAGGGGTATATTATTTCACTTAGTCCTACCTCCCAGCTTCCATCTAGTTTTAAACGGTAAGGTAGATGGGCTGAAAAATCAGAGGGCTTGTTTCCATTTTTGCTATTACTAGGTAATGTGATATAAAATTGATCTTCAAAGGTTGTCATTATTTATAATGTTGTTTGCTGTTGCTATACGTACGGTCTTCAATGAATTAGATGACTGTAATACTGTCAGTACGGGGCTAGGTAATAAATATCCTATACACGCGCACAAAAGACCAACCCACAATTGTGTATTATTATTGTAGAGAGATAAATTTATTATAGCTGTAATGACTACAATGTATATTAGTATAACCTGACTGAAGAAAACCACTTTGTTTCGAGGTAGACGTTTTCCAAAAAACTCCCAAACGCTAATGCAAGACGCTTCTGAATGTGTACTATTACTACTATCCATTCCAAAATAAAAAATTTTTATTTAACAACTAAACACTCAGTTATAAATTTTTAAAAAGGCGGAGCTACTAAAGTAACCAATAAAATTATACAAAAATATAAAGGAGGCGGAGCTATCAAAGTGAAGTAAAATTTATATATATATAAATACATATAGAAGGAGTTAACTTTTTACAAACGTGTACATAATTTATTTCGCAAGTGACCTTTTACAGAAAATTTACAATGAAAAAACTTACAAATCAATTTATCATTATAAAAAAAATTTGTGTTACTGAAACTTTTAAACATTTTATACATAGGAACATGTCGCACTTTATAATACAAAAAATATAAAGTATATATACCACAAACCCTACTATTAAAATTTTGTAAATGTTTCTTATTTGTTTATATTATTAAAGCATTTTTGTTAATATAATTTATAAAAGCAGGAATAACTGGTGGTAAACCATAAGAATCAAAATAATATACAGAGTTATCATTATCAAAATACATAGCTATCCAATGACTTCCTTTTTGAAAAGATGTATCGGTGTTTGCAATTAAAGCCGCAGGTCTTTTAACTATCTTCGGCAGAGTATCGCAAGCAAAAACCCCTAAAAATTTTTCTGATAATAGCGCATCTTGTTGAACATAATATGTCAATTCAAAGTTGTTCATTGTAATCGTCGTCTTCGTCATTTTGTTTATCCTTTTCTGAAATCCAGCTGTTGAATTTTTCAGGATAACCCCACCACTTCACAAGTACTCTATTCTGACCATCTGGTAAACGTTTAGTCTTCAAAACCTTTTCAATTTTGTATTCTTTGATATTAGGATTAAAATCAATTTTCTGTAGTTCTTTTTCATAAAAACGTCCTTCTATATCTTCGCCTTCCAGATCTTGAATTGTATAAAGTATATGATTTTGGGTCTTCACAATATGCATTACTTTGAAAACTTCTTCACTCCAACCTTTGTCAAATACACCTCTATGTTTACTAATTCCCACGTAATCTCCTATATCAATCTTAGACTTTCTAGTGTATAATCTTTCAGGGTAGAGTCTTTGCCATATAATTTTTTCGTTAGAATAATCTACATTAATAGGTTTTTCCTTAATCGATCTATGAACAGAGTGATTGTAGTTGGAAACAACTGAGGGTAAAATATCAATCCATTTATAAGTAGTAAACTCTGTAAAATACTTAAATAATTTAGTTTTTAAAGTTCTATTAAACTGTTCCACTATTGAGCATTTAATGTCTTCGTTTTGAGAAGTAAAAAAATGTATATCATTAGTTTTCAATAATTTTTGGAAATCTTTGTTGACAAATTCTTTTCCTTTATCGCTGTGCACTCTCCAAGGGATTCGACCTCTTTTTAAAATATTTTGAAAAGCATCACAAACATTCTTTGAATGTTTTGATTTTAATGGTTCAACCCATGCGTATTTACTTAATACATCTATACATGTAAGTGTATCCATCATTAAAATCTGCTAAAGAAGACATATCTGCCAAATCAATTTCCCATTCCTGATCCATAGCTGTAACATAAATACGATTACGTGAAAAATTTTTGTTGACTTGTTTATGTAAAGTATAACTATCTTGTTTTGAAAGCCAATCTTTAACATTTTTACGTGTAATATTTTTACGGTGTTTTCTAGCTTCAGCATATAATTTTTCAATACTAGAAAAAGCTGTAGGATTTCCGTGTAAATTTTTGTATAATTTCGAAAGTAAGGTGTTCATCGCTCTAGTACAAAGGAGTATACCATCTAAGTGCTCTAGCCTTGCGTCGTATCTTCTTTTCTGTCGAGTTTCCTTTATTAAAGAATGAATCGTCTTTGATATCTTCCTTGGCACCACTTGAAAATAAATCAACACCTTTCACAAGTGGTTTATTCAACCGTTTGACACTACTAACTGTATGATCATCTGATTCTTCCGGAGGTGTATGGTAGGAGAGTTTCCGAGGTAAAGTGAATAACATTTTATGTAATGGGTTTCCTATAGCCTCTAATGGTACATAATATTTTTTCAAAGCGTTAACAAACTCATCTACTCCAAGCGTTTGCGTAATTTTTGAACGTTTATGAGACAAATCATGTAATAAATCAATAATATGTGATCCTTCAATTAATTTTCCATCAATTAATACTTCACCTTGCTTATTAACATTTATACTAGGGTTACGTCGCACGTGTTCCAATAATAAGGATGCTGAGCGTTTAAACTGTTTAGGAATACCACTAAGTAACTTTTTATCGTTCAGCCAATTTTTTTATTTCTGTTTCAAATCGTCTCTATCATTCTCATCTTCTTCGTTATCAATAACTTTTTGTTTTAAAATCACTGTAGTAGGTTGAGCCTTTTCATGTTCAAAAGTTAAATATTGTGAAAATAGTTGCGAGTACATTTTGTATTGTTCTTCGGGCATTAACGTATTATCTTTCAAAATGCGCTCTAGCTCATTACGATACATGTCAACTTGCTTAGCTATACCTGTCTTTTTATTTGAACTCGTCGTCGAAGAAGAACCCTGAGAGTTATTCAATTTATTCAGAACCTCCTGAGGTATAAGAGCAAATTTATTAGCAAATTTCATTCTATAATAATTTCTCTGTAACAAAACTTGCTAATGTAGATAATAAAATGGGTAGTACTAGAGGTAAAAATGCTCCACCACTTTGAACAATTCTTACACATTTATTATGTAAATCTTTTTTCTTGTTTTTTTCGTGTCTTGTAGCTAAACCTCTGAGCAATAATTTATGTTTCGCCAATTTCTTTTTTAAGTTTGAATTAATAGGAATATTACCGTTCAAAATGTTCGAACAAATTTCACATATACAACAGATCAAATCGGGGGAAGAATGTTGAAGAAAAGCACGTCTTTGAACACGATTTGAATTTTTCAACACATTGAGCTCGTGAATATATTTCTTTAATCTAGAAGCCATACAAAACAGACCGTACAGTACAGAAAAATTTTACAATAATGACCACATGATGAGTAAACATTGAAATATTTATTGTATTACATTAAGATAGTAATGAAGCTTCATTTTGTATGACGATATTCAATTCTTTGCGTCTAGAAAAAGCACACAAGTTATTCATATTCATAAAAAATAGTTTATGAGCTGCATCTAGTTTTAAAAAAAGATCTTCTACGAAAATAGCACGAGTTTTGATCATATCCAATTCCGTCAGTAATAATCTAGCAAAACACCAAAATTGTGTAACTTTTTTACGTCCCATGGGTAAACCAACTTCACACCGTAAATGGTTGCACACCTTAGCTATGTCTTTGTAAAAAATCTTGGCTTCGGGTGAGAAACGAGTCCAAAACAAATCAGCTATTTCGCATTTCTGTTTGTTGTTTAGTATTTTACCTTAAATAAAAATATTATAGTTTAATGAATAGTTAAAGAAGAGATATAAAATTTTTACCTTTTACTTTATTTTGCACCATTCTGACAAAAACTTCAAATGCAGCTGACATCGTAATTGTCACAAAACAAACGAATTATAGAAAAACGACCAACCTCTTCAAAATTCTCGAGTAGACTGATGAAGGGTATAATATTTTTTTCTGATTATGTAATAAAGCTATCGTATCAATATATCGTAATCTACTTCCATTGATGTACAAGTTTTGAAATTTACTGCTTCGACTACAACAAGAAAATACGACAGGATTGAAAATATATATTTTGAAACACGCTCGTAATTGCATAAATTGTCCGTCATTCTGAGGACAATGTAAAATTTTTTCTACATAACATAGTAAGGGTATTATATGTAATTTATAATTTTCTCGTAATAATAATAATTTCTGATCTGTAACATTTTTTGTGTTTGGTATCGTAAAATCTGTAACATTTACAGGTTCTTCTTCATTTCCATAAAATTGAAAAGGGTATTGTACCCATACAATAAAAACAGCTATAAAAAGAATCACAGCGAGAGTATTTAAAAAAATGTATTTACTGTATATCATCATGTCGCTAAAATAATAGGATCAGACTAACTTGTATAAAGTTTTTTTGTAAAAATGATGAATCATTTAGGTGTATACAAAATCATGTGATCATTGTCGGGAAATATATTAGATGTAAGTCGATATTTTTCAGGACATGTCTGTGTAAGATCTATTAATAAATAACCGTATGGTTTACTAGTAGCATCCTCATATGCCTCTATGAAATAATTTGAGGTAGTTGGAAAAATCTGTCGAGCCAGTGTGCGGACTTGTAATCTATCGCTTGGGTTTTTTAAAAGAATTAAATATTGAGCGTTTATCCTACTCGTACGCATTCCATCAAAAAAGGCATTCTGATATATATGTATAATTGATATATTCCAATGATGCGATCCTTTAGTAAAAAGTTGAGTTAAACTTTGATCATTCTTCATCTCTTACATCATATCATCCATAATTAATAATTTAGGTGTATCTTTACTTTTCTGAAGTTGATTCAAATCAGGCGAACCTTGAATAAATTCTACATAAGAACATTTCTGAACTGATTCATCGTAAGCTTCTTGCCATTCCGAATAACACCAATAAATTTTCACAGGAGCAGGGTGAAGCATTTCTTTAGCAAAAATTACAAGTTTTCTAACAAATTGTGTTTTTCCTGATTTTGTTGGAGCAGAAACTATACAGTTAAATGGATGTTTCCATATATAAAACTTTTCATCATCATCATTTGACATCTCTTTTTTGACAACAACAAAAACCAACCACTTTTTACTTGAACAATTTTTAAAATGATTTTTATTATTATTTAAAACAAAATGTTATATATAATTATCAAAAATTACAATATAAAACAGTCCACATGTAAAATATAAAGATAGATAATTATATAAAATAGAATAACATTACTGTATGCAAAAATATACGCACAATATATGTATGAAATTATATAACAAGCAAATACGTAAGCAATTACATAAGCAAGCAAACTATAGCTAATTAAAACATACAAACTGTAATGAGTGTGAGCAAAACTTTTACAATTTACTGTTAATAAAATCGCGTAGTGTTTTGATAACAACAGCATCATCAAAATCATAATGATAACCTTCATCAATAAAACAAGCTACAGTATCCTTAAGAATTTTACGACCAGTACTTGTAAGTGGTATACATCTAAATATGTCAATCATCTGTTTAAAAGCGCGAAGACAGTAATAACCTTGAACTTCACCTATAACATATTCAAAACAGTCAATGATAAGTCCCATCTTTTCATATAAACGATTAACTGTTGGTGTAATTGCGATATTATATATGGAATTACGAGCTGGACACTGATGATCCTCAACAATCCCATCACCTTCGCGCAATAATAATCAAAAATACACCCATTAAAGATGTCTTGTATAACTAACTCAGCACATATAATTATAAATAATTTTTCACCTTTTACTACTTGCTCATCAAAAAACCATGGAATATCTAAACCCGGAACACGTAACTTACAAATACGCTTGGTTTCAGCTTCCAACAAATTGGTATCCGATGTTGAATCGTAGTCAGGATCATTGAAACAGTTGATGAAGAGATCGGTAATAAATGATGTTTGAACGCTAGCTTCCTTTTGATCTTCACGAGCATTGCTTTGTTCTCCGGCAAATTTTGTAGCATGAATCCCTTCTTCTTCTTTAATAATTTTCTTATCTGCACCGACTTCTTCTTCTTTTTTAACAATTTTCGGGGTAGAACCATCTTTTCCAGCTACGTCGTCATTTTCGTTTGTTTTGCGTTTTATTGCTAGCTGGAAATTTGCTGCTGCTAAAGCGTTGTACTCGTTTGAAATAGCTGGCGCTATCTCATGTATCATATTGGTCCAAATTGCTAAAGAATAAAACATTATATATTTTAAAAGAAAGAAAGAATTCATAGATCAACTCACTTCTTCAGATAAACACCATGTCTTTCCATTAAACAAATTGTTAAATCGTACTGTAACCCCGTCGCTCTCGACCAGCATTTTATAACCAAGGTTGATGCCGCATCGACTTCCATGTGAAAATGTCTTTTCAATAATATTGACATTGCGACCTAGTATACCGTATTGTGGTAAAATGAGCTTGAATCCGCGACCATACGCCTCTTTTGTTTTAGGGTCGACGTTACCAAAATAAATTGACACGTATCTACCTTCAACCACTACAAATAATGCCATGTTTTCATCTAACATGAACTGGTGTTCCATTTTTGAAAATTCTTGAAGAAATATTAAAGAGAGAGAGAGAGAGAGAAGAAGCGAGTAGTTTTTGTAGCAACAAAACAGATAAATGTATAAAGTGTTCAAAATTTTAGAGTAAAAGGAGGTTATAACTATAATAAAATAACCAGGATATATAGCTTATAGATGTAAGAGGAGGAGTTATAAGCATAATAAATATTCAAGACATATATCCTACAGTATTCTACTATTCTGAGGAGTATATGAGAGGAGGAGCTATGTTCTACAAAAATAAAATAAAAATGTGTTTATGTGGTATGGTAACCTTTGAGATCAAAGCTAGAAAAATATATGTGTTTTATGTGTTATAGTAATTATCAAGGCCAAAGCTATAGAAGCAATATAGCCACGTGCGCATGAGTTATAAGGGTCTTTAAAGCTTTTTCACATAAAAAGAAAAGATGGTGCAACAGGGTTATAAGCAGCTATTACAGTTATTTTATAGCTTCAAGAATCAAAACAAAAATACTAGGGTTGTACAGTAAAACAGGTTTTCAACTGGTTTTAACTGGTTATATGCTAATAAAATAAGCTAAAGAAATGATATGGGCACGTGTTCATGAGTTATAGAGGTCTTTGAAGCTTTCCCATCATAAAAAAGAAAAGTACTACAAAAACCTCATAAACAATAATTAAATCTCTACCATAAAATTAATAGTTTTTGCTAATTTATAAAAATTTTCTATTATTATTATTACTGTATAATTTTTTGATGAATAGGTT
Organism: Romanomermis culicivorax; assembly: GCA_963922205.1. Classification (NCBI taxonomy): domain Eukaryota; kingdom Metazoa; phylum Nematoda; class Enoplea; order Mermithida; family Mermithidae; genus Romanomermis; species Romanomermis culicivorax. Next base: position 978,198 of record CAWUHX010000060.1, on the reverse strand, counting down.
GTTTTCTATTTTTCTAGTTTAGATAATTTTTATAATGAAACCTATTTATGAGGATATTACTTCGGACGAAGACGACATGCCTATGGAAATTTTAGAAGATATTACTTCTGATGAAGACGATGAAACAATAGTGCATGAGTCTTCAGAGAATATTACCTCTGAGAAAGAAGAAACACTTGATAATAATAATAATATTTTGGAAGAAGAAGAAGAAGAAGGAACTGTTTTAGATTATGATGATGAAGATGATCAATACAAAAGTTATACGCCTTACAGTTCTGATGACGAAGAAATTTACGAAACAGCTCAAATTGGTGGTGGTGGTGGTGGTGTTGGGGTTAGTGGAGGTGTAATGAATGCATCTTTTGTTGCGGATGATTTTTTCGAACTAGGTCAACCCAGTACTGTAAATATTAGGCGTTTTAATACCAAAGGTTGCGAGTACTCTGTGAACATTTGTAATACCGAACATATGGATGATTTAAATTCTCAAATAGTGCCAACGTTTCAACGTATAGTAGAGCAAATTTCTGAGAATGTCGCTGATAATGCATTTATAGGGTTTTCCTTTGACCATCCAGATTTGACAAAAGGTCGTGTTTTGATACCTTTTAGACCGAAACATGCTTTAACTGGAGATTTGATTGTAAACACTCTTAATGCTGTTCTTCAATCAAATGAGCAAATACAAATTGATAGTTGTCAGTCTACAATCCGTACGATTGTTGTAACACCACCTGCGGGTAGTGGTAAGCTGATTAAAATTACTTATGTAAGATTTTATTTTTATTTATTTATTTATTTTAATTTAAGGTATTCACAATGCTCATCAATATTTAAAACATAATGATTTTCTAAAAGATAAATGCTGTATTATTCAAATCAACAACACGGATGATTTATGTTTTGCTAGAGCTCTAGTTGTTGCTAGAGCTTACATTCATAAAAAAGATAGGAATGCTGAACACAAATGGGAAAGTATTCGAAAGTCTGACAAGTCACATCTGCTGCAAACAAAAGTTGCTAAAGAACTGATGACCTTGGCTGGATTAGCTAACCATCAAGGAGCTTGCGGTTTTCACCAGTGGGAACAACTGCAAGCTGTTTTATTACCCAATTATCAAATCAAAGTTTTTAGCAGAGAACGCTTTAAAGATTTAATATTTAGAGGTTAGAGTTTTTTATTTCTCTGTTATTGAGTACATATTTAGAGTTTTAAGGACCTGAAGCAACGCATGTTTTGAATATTTACCACCATGATAACCATTACTCCGTCATTACAAAGATGCCTGGATTTTTTGACCGCGGCGGCTACTTTTGTCCTCATTGCGATCTGGCCTACAACAACAAAATGGAGCACAGATGCAGAAACCTTTGTCCTCTGTGTTACAATTCACCCCCATGTAATCAATTTAATGCTCGAAAATGCAAAGATTGTCTGCGATATTTTAAAATCGATAAGTGTTTTGCTCGACACAAGCTTGTTTTTACTCAAAGAGGTCAATCGAAACGTCAAAAAACAGGGGTATCTATTTGCAATCGTTTCAAAGTGTGCGAACAATGTGATACACTGGTTCGACGAGCACATTCTAAACCTCATAATTGCGGTTATTTTGAATGCAAAACATGCAATAAAAGCGTACCTAAAAAGGTATTAGATATGGTGTAATTATTTTATTTTATTTTATTTTATATGAAAATTTTTAATCTTAGAACATTTATGTTTTATGCAACCTGTTGGTAGCGAGCAAATTGAAGAGGAAGAAGATATATTTGAAACAAATGTTGATGAGGATGAGTGTCTAGATGATAAGGAAACAGGAATTACTGATAAGTGCCCTGTTAATCAAAAATTTGTTTTTTATGATTTTGAGACTACACAGGAAAAAATTCTACGACAATCGGAATTAGGGGATGTGTTCGAACATGAACCAAATTTATGTGTTGTCCATACTGTATGCGATCAGTGTCGTCAAAACGAGGGAAATTTTTGCTGCAATACATGCGGTCAACGCGAGCGTATTTTCAAAGGATCTACATGTCTATATGATTTCTGGGAATACCTTTTTGCAAAAGGTATGAAAAACATTACAGCAATAGCCCATAATTCTTGAGGATTCGATGGACAATTTATAATGCAGTTTTTGTATCGTAATGGACATCATAAACTACATATCATTAATAAGGGTGACTTAGTAAATCTTTGATTCTCTGAACTTTCTTCCGATGCCTTTGGCGGCTTTACCGAAAACATTTGGAATAAGTGAAATATGTAAAGGATATTTCCCTCATTTCTTTAATAGAAAAGTAAATTACGGATATATTGGCTCATATTCATCACCCAACATGTACGGTTACAATGCTATGAAACCTGAGGCTCGTGCCACATTTCTGGAGTGGTATAATGGAAAGCTTGGAGCAGTAAGTTTGGAAAAGTATAAAGTTTTGCATTTAAATGCATCATTGTTTAGGGTTGTCAATTTAATTTTGATAATGAGTTACTTGACTACTGTCGTAGCGATGTGCAAGTTTTACGACAATGTTGTATGAAATTTCGCGATATTTTTATGGAAGAAACAAATGTCGATTTTTTGGAAATTCAATAGCCATTGCTAGTGCTTGCAACTTAGTTTTCCGATGTTTATTTTTGAAGCCAAATACTATTGGTGTAATACCTTACAGAGGTTTTGGTAAAGAAGAAAGACAATCTGTTATAGCCTTAAAATGGTTGAAGTGGTTAGCCCATAAATATGAAAAACTGTATATTCGACATAAACTTAATGGTGGTGAAGTTCAAATTGGAAGATACAGAGTTGATGGTTCATCAGGTAATTTTGTTCAAATTTTTGAAATTTTAATATCTATATGTTTGCTCATTAAGACACCATAATTTACGAATTTCACGGTTGTTATTGGCATGGTTGCCCTAAATGTATGAAAAATAGATATCAATTAACAGCTGATAATAATACAAAAGCAGTCGATGCATATGATCACACTTTTAACCGGGTTATGGAACTTCAATCACTCGGTTATAGCGTAGTCCAAATGTGGGAGTGCGAACTTTTACAACAACTTCACTCAGATCCCGAAATGAAAACATTTTTTGATACAGTCAAAATACCGGAACCTATAAATCCTTGAGAAGGTAAAATCTTGAATTGTTCTTTTTTATTTTGTCAAAAGTTTTCTTGTTTTAGCTTTCTTTGGCGGTCGCACTAATGCTGTAAAACTGTATCATAAAATTAAGTACAATGAAGATGGTACACCTGCAGAAAAGATCAATTATGTAGATGTATGCAGTTTATACCCATTTGTCAACAAATATGGGAAATACCCTACAGGTCATCCAAAAATCTTTACTGAAGATTTTGAAGAGGTCAGTTCAACGTCACAGCCTTATGAGGGGTTAATCAAGTGTACGGTTTTACCACCTCCTAAACTCTTACATCCTGTTTTACCGTATCGACATGGTGGTAAATCATTGTTTCCTTTATGCAAAACTTGCACGCATGATTCACAAAAGACCACATGTGTGCATAACGACCAAGACAGAGCATTAGACGGTACATGGGTTACGATAGAATTATATAAAGCCTTAGAGAAGGGATATAAGGTACGGTAATGGTTCTTTTTCTATGTATATTATTTTTGTTTCAGATCCTCAAGATTTTTGAGGTTTGGCATTATGATAATATTGAGCAATATCATCCAAACAAAAACCCCACTGGTGGTTTATTTACTCAATACGTCAATACCTTTATGAAAATGAAACTAGTAAATTTTATAATATGTAAATGTGACAGAATTTGATTGTAATTTTTATAGGAGAGTGAAGGCTATCCTGCTAAAGCTCAGACAGATGAGCAAAAACGTGAATACAAAATGGAGGTCTACAATCGTGAGAATATTTCATTGGATTCTTCAAAAATTTTAAAAAATCCTGGAAAGAGGGCTTTGGCGAAATTAATGCTAAATTCTTTCTGGGGAAAAGTAACTTTGCATAGTTTTTTGTATTTCATTTAATTATTTTTATGTTTTTTAGTTTGGTCAACGAAACAATATGGATAAGACTGTTACCCACAATGCACCCAAAGAATATTTTGAACTTGTGATGAATGTAGCCAACATTATTAAGAATGTTAGACTAATCAATGAACAATTGGTGTCAACAACATATTGTCAACATGATGATTTTGCGGGAGTCATGGGAAATACTAACGCTGTTATTGCAGCTTATACAACGGCTCAGGCTCGACTAAAGTTATATTCTTACATTGAGCGATTAAAAAGTCGAGTATTGTATTTTGACACAGATAGTATTATTTACCTGTCAACAGTTGACAAACAATAATATCAGGTACCCACTGGTTGGTGTCTTGGTGAAATGACTGATGAGTTACGTGAATATGGTTCTGGATCTTACATTACCGAATTTGTTAGTGGAGGTCCTAAAAATTACGCCTACAGGTTGTACAGTCCTTCTACAGACCAATACCGTCACGTAATCAAAGTCCGCGGTATCACTTTGTCATCAGATACTATGAAAAAAAGTTAATTTTTATTCGCTTCATCGAATGGTTTTTGCTTTTGTAAAAAACAATGGAAAAGAAGAAGTAGATGTACATAGTCTCCATATAGAGCGTTAGCAAGATTGTAAAGTTGTTACTCGTAAAACTTTGAAAAAATTTCGTATAGTATATGATAAACGTATTTTGAAACGTAATTTTTGTACATTTCCTTATGGTTGGACTAAATGATTTTTACAATAAAGTAGAATGTTGCATCGAATTAAAAATTTTTCTTTTTGATCCATAAAGATTTTTTCTTTTTTACAGGCTTTTTACGACTATTTTGTTTTGATCATTTTTTATAAAAGACTTTCTTGGTCAATTTTGGCAGTCAATCAAAATTTATACGTATGCACCCGTAAGGATAATGTTTCATCGCGTATTGACTTTCCCTAGATTTTTCTCATTAAACAGACCATTACTGACCAATTTGACCGTTTGAGACTGACTTGAACGATCGTTCAGGAATGGGGCCTCCGAGCATATTTACGCCTGCAGGTGGTGCCCTTTTGTCAAAGGGGGTCCAGGGGCGTAAATTTTTGAAAGGCTTCTTCTGCCCACGGGAGAAGCCATTTTTACACACGATCGCTTTTTATTTCTTTTCATATTTTGCTCATTTCATTTTTCCTTTTTCATCTACAGTAACACATCTGTAACCCTAATTCCTCTATTACCATAATAGAAAAATTTACCGTAATTCTACTATTACGATAATTCCCGAATCTGTATCCATTACCGTATGTCAACTCTCCAAATTTTCTACACGCTTTTTACGACCAGCTCTTTATGGTCATCTTTCTATAAAAGACCTTATTTGTCTACATGCTTTTTACGGCCAGCTCCCTCTGGTCATTTTTATAAAAGACCTTGTTGGTCATTTTTGGCAGAACATCGAACTTTATACGCATGCACCCGTAAGGGTAATGTTTCATCGCATATTGACTCTCCTGAGATTTTACTCATTAAACAGACCATTACTGACCAGATTGACCATTCTGACATTTGTTGACTTGAACGATTGTTCAGAAAATGGGACCTCCGAAACATATGTACACCTGCAGGTGGCACCCTTTTGACAAAGGGGGTCTGGGGTGCAAATTTTTGAGGGCTTCCTCTTCCCAGAGGGGAAGCCGTTTTTACACACAATCTCTTTTTATTTCTTTTCCATTTTTTGTTCATTTTAGTTTTCCTTTTTGCGTTCATCATTGATTTTCCTTTTCCACACACAGTAACACATTTATTAAGATAATCGAAAAATAACCGTAATTCTACTATTACGGTAACTCAAGAACATGCATTCTTAACCGTATGACCTATAAATCGACCGTATATGTTTACTGCACGACCTATAAATCGACGAAGAAATTGACCGTATATGTTTACTGTACGACCTGTAAATCCCACAAAAGCCAATCGTATATGTTTACTGTACGACCTATAAATCGGCCGAAAGTGACAAATTATAGGTCATACACAAAGGATAGGGTATCCTTAAGCATACGACCTATACGGTCCGGCCTTACTACTGTCACACAATAAAGGCAGTGTTGAACTGGGAATAAAGTGCCAAGCAACTTCACTAGTAGTGAACTTTAATTATCATTATTATTTGAGACACAGGTCAGGTGCTGCTTCCAGAATGTTCACATTCACCTACCAGTTCATCTACCATAGGGATGTATTGGGTCCTGAATTTTGAAAATGTCCAGGTCCAAAATTTTAAGAATATCAGGTATGGGTGCATTAAACTGGTAGTATGATTTTGGGTCTCATTTCGGGTCTGGGTAACTCTACATACCCGTAAGAAGTTCGACTAGTTGGAGGGGGTAGACACAAAATTTCAACTTTCCTAAAAAATGCCAAAAAAGGTACTTTTTTCCCAATTTTTCCGTGTCTGGGGGGTTGGGTATAGAGTTGACCTAGTTGGACAGTCCTCTCAACCCCCTCCTTCAATTATGTACAGGTATGCAACTCTATTGTAAATTAGACCTCAAACTCGAAAATTTTAAGTGTCTCTTCAATTATAAGAAATTGATGGCTCTGAAAATATCAGGCTGCTATTGCCAAAAGAGAAGTAAACCAGTATTAAGGCAGTCCAGGAGTAAAGTCGGACTAAACCTGTAGCAAACATAGCACAGGAGTGGAGCAGTATTAAAATTTGCTCCTCATCAGTATTGCGGAAAGAGGAGCAAACTAAAAGTGGGGCAAATGAGGCATAAATATTGCCGATTTAGTCCACTCTTTTAATCCCGATAGGGGTAGTATTAAATCAGTAGTAAGTCCTACTTAGTGCGTGTAATTATGCAGGCTGTTGAATTTTTGGAAGGTTTGGATGGCATGGGGGCATGAAATTGACATTACAATAAACATACTGCTTTGAGCCCTTTCCACTTCACTTCCAACTGATGAATATTCATATCTTGTCAATTCCGATCCCTCTCAAAAACTTCAGCAATTCTCTTCCAAGCTCTCTTATTTGAGACTGCATCAGTTTTCTTATTTTACAGAATTTCAATATTTTGGGTGATACATGCAATGAGTAAAAACGTTTCTTCAGTAGAAAAATTTGACGATCATTTATCAGCAGACATTATTCAAATTTCAAATTATAACACACTGACACTACTACAACTACACTACTTTTGTTTTGTATGTTTGTATGCATAATTATTGTATGTATAGTATTCGTGCTAGTTCGGACCATATTTCACACCACGTGTGTCAGCGAGTGTACTATAAATAGAAATAAGTAGTTTAGTCCAGGAGTACCTAGTCCAGGATTGCTCTTTCTTGGGCAATATAAACTGGGTAGCAAGCGAGGAGCAAACTAGAAGTGGAGCAAAGTCGACATAATCCTGGACTTGAACTAGGAAGTTTGCTTCACTGTTTAATACTGCTTCGAGTTTAGTCTACTCTTATTTTGGCAATCCGCCTCTCAGAATGCTCTAAAAAGCTAAAATACACTTGAAAAAATAGATGTTTTTCGGCAAAAAAATCGATTTGGGAAAAATGGGAAAAAATTTTGACTTATTTCCCCGCTTGGGGAAAAGGTCTGGGGCGAAAAAACAGTGATCCGTGCATACCCATAATTCGTACCATACCTGTAAGAGTTCCGACCAGTTGAGGGAAACCCGAAATTTAGGGGGGGGGGGTCGAAAAAAGTCACAAATTTTTCCAAAAAGGCACTTTTTGCCAATTTTTTCCTAATTTGGTTGGGTACAGGGTTGGCCAAGTTGGGGGGGGGGTCACCCTCCAATAACAGGTATGATTCGTACCTCTGAGAGGCCCGACCAGTTTTTTTGGGAGGGGGCCCAAAATTTCGAAAATTTTGAGGAGGGGGTCGAAAAAACACATCAATTTATCGAAAATTTAGGTTACTTCTTTTTCAGGCTGATTTACTTGATGAGCTGGCAAAGTTGGTCAATCGGAATATGATAATCGAAAAGACGAAGATTTTGTGATTAAAACTGTATATAAGTTGTTGGATTTAATAAAGTATTTTGCGAGAAATATGTCGAAATAAACGGAAATTTAGTGAAAATTCTCAATGCAACTAAGACGTCTTTGTTAGTACCGTCTTTTTGGGATATAGGAAAATTCGTCCCCAACAATTCGTCCCCGACAATTCGTCCCCAAACAATTCGTCCCCACACAATTCGTCCCCAGAAAAATCGGTCTCTGTACACAATTCAACATTGAAACATTTATTTGTCAAACAAAAAATTTAAACGTTATAATCGTAAGTCGAAGTAATAAAATACACTGCATTGATGATACATTGCATTGATAATTGATGAAATGGAGAGTAAATCATATGGAGCTAAAATTCGTAATTGTACAAAATTCCACATAAATAATCGATTAAATCATGATTCGCGAAATCTTCGACTATGCGCTGGATACGGCTAGAAATCATTTCGTATTTCTTATTCTTTCTATTGATAAGATTTCCGGCTGTCAATTGAGCGATTTTGTAAGCATACAAATGCTGTTGTTTTTTCAAACAGTCGACAAATTTGTAAATGTTTGGGAAAAAAGATCCACAAGTGGCTAAAAAGCCGTGATGCCAACCTTCCACGTCGTTATTAGTACGGGACTGGCTGTTGAGTGATCTTTGATGGACATTCCACAGCTCAATCGGAAATGAGGGAATTTGCCGGCCACGCCTCAAACGTCACCCAATATAAGTGTCTTCAAAGTAATTAGCGATAGGTAAAATCTTGGGCGGAAAATTTCCTTGTTCAATAAGCTGGTTTTCATGAAATGATATTATTTGAAAAAATAGTCTATTTTTCGTGGACTTTTCATTTCAAATCTGAGTTTTTCAGTGTGTGTATTAAATGAATCAATCCTATCAATATTTTTTTATTTAATATATTTTAATAAATATGTAATATACTTATTGAAATGTAAATTAATGCCAATATTCATATTTTAAGCTGGGAAAAACGTTTAAAAAATTTTAATTTTTGGTTTTGGTTAATATGTTTTTGATGGTTTTACACTGTAAAAAAATAGGCTCTAAACCTAAAAAATTTTAGGGGAATCCATTGCATTAATTTTTCAGGTTTAAAAATTAACATAAAAATTGTAGAGTAAATTGACCTAAAAAGATTAATGCAACAAACCTAAAATTTTTGGATTACAATGCCTAAAGAAAAAAGTGTGCGTGACAAAGTATTTGAATCCGGGTCTCTCCTTTGCGAGCCTGCAGATCTAACTGATCTGAAAAACTGAAAAAAACATGATCTGAAAAATTCAACATCACCTATATCTACTAAATTAATGTTGATTTTACCTGGAAATTCTGCATCGAAGGCCTGCATTGCTGCAAGCTCAAAATCGGTCATCAACGATTGTGGTTGTAATCTTGGCTGCAGATGCTTTAATTCTTGAAGCAACTTCACATAAGTAGCTCTGGTTTTGTTTGTAAGTAGGGCGTAAACAACTGGAATCACAGCATCAAATCGAATGACATGCAAAGTATAAAGCTGTTGAAAAAGCTGAGGCGCAGTATGAAATGTGCCATCTGCAAACCATTCACGACTTTCGGCCAATATGCGCAAATTATCTGGTGTCGTAAAAATAAGTACGTGACCTGGAAGCATCATTTGATCTGAGTCGTACATCAAAAACGGTTGGGCATTTCCATCAACCATAATTTCTTTGTATTTTTGTGGAAAAATTAAATCAGCTAACGTGTTAGGCAACGGTGATGCACCGCCATTTTGATTACGAACATTACGAATAGTGCGTTTCAACGATTCTTTTCTTGGTAAAACAGCTAATACGTTAGCATGAGTATTTTGTACAGCTGTTGAAAGGATTTGCTGAGGTAATTCTTGGGTGGTAGCAGCCCAGTGCTTCATTTCATCGATGATCCTGATCGCTTCTGATCTCGCAGCTTGGGCAGCATGATCATGAGTGGTAACAGTTTTTTTAACATTGTTCATAAGACCTTCCGTCCAAACCCACCCTTTGCAAGTGCCGCGCTTCTCACACACCCATATTCCATGTTTGCCATCAGTGGTACGTTTAGATAAAGTATAGACGTACCCATCGTGCACAAGTTTTTTAAAATTCTTTTCAGATTTGACGAAATTGCCGTTCATTATTGAGCACTGATTAATTAGATCACACAATGTAAATGTTTTGCAGCATCCAGCATTATTTACAGTAGCTGAGGTTCTGATGATAACATTTAAAAAACATAACTTACTCATCGTGATGAGAGTTTAAGTTGATCTACGAGGCAAATTGAAGACACACTTTATACTGCACAGGGACGTATTGTTTGGGGACGAATTGTTAAGGGACGAATTGACGGGGACGAATTGTCGGGGACGAATTTTCCCCATCCCGTCTTTTTGGTCACGTGACCGTGCAAATTGTGACGTTTTCAAAAAGTAACCAATCAAAATGCACGATTACAAAATCAAAAATAACTGAACAGGATGTGGTCAGATCCACATGATTCATACTTCATTTTGAAGAGCGTTCTCTGCTGAACAATAGTACACTGAATTTACATGAAAACTTCAAATAGTTTGTTTGCAAATCATAATTAAACCTTTCAGACGTATGGGCATGTGCTTTTTGGACTCTGGTTCTCTGGTCAAGTTCAAAAATGACTCATCAATCAAGGGTAACTTTGTAGCAGCTAAAGAGCAACATTTTAGAATAAAGTTCGGCCTATCATAATATGGCTTACACCAGTTATTAATGCAGAAATATAATTTTTTTCAATTTTTCGTTTTTTACATTTGTAAGGCAAATATGTGCATAAATAAATGCTGAAATTAATGTAAACTTCGAAAAAGCAACATTCTGGGAATCGACAAAAATCTGGGCAGGATATGTGCAGATTGAAAATCCAAAGGTTTCAGGGAACTGGCATACATGGGAGATCGTGTGTTGATGGGTTTGTGGACCCTTGATTTTTTTGATGTGATAATTTTTTAAATTATAGGCACAACAGGATGTCAGTTTTTGATTTGAAGAATCATGTTGAGCCTTTCAGAGAACGTTGATTAAACTTTAAAGTCTTTATCAAACTTACTGTGGCTGGAGTTTTATGAAAATTGTAAGCTGCACTATCTCCTAAATTAACTGTATTTTACCCAAAGCTAAGTTGTGGTTTGGTCTTCCTATTATAAACTTTAATTAATTAGATATTTTTGTTAACAATATGAACACAATTCATTAAAAAGGGTCTTATCTAAAGTTATGACTCGTATGACCAAAAGGAAGATAATCATTGAGAAATTTGGCATACTCAAAATTTCAAGGGTAAGAATGGCGTCATAGCTTGCTTTCTTTTGTATTAAAAGATACACATGTAATATATATGCAAAACAAAGATCGGCATCAAATTCGTGGCCACGTTCGGAACAGGCACAGGTTTCCAGGCAACTGCGGCACTTGGGATCAATTGAAGGGAATTCATTAGCATCATCCGATCAGCCAGCCAGTAATCATCGCGAAGAACCAGTACTAGATGCAATTGAAAGTAATGACATCCGAAAAATGAATATTTATGATGAAGAAACAAAAAAACATGCATGAATAATTGTGAACTCTGATATGAATGAAAAAAACCCTTGCATACATGTGCATATTTAAAGAAATACAAGGTTCCTGAATGTGAATCACTCAATCATAATGTAATGACATTACGTGAAAGGCCACTTGAAAAAAAGTGTTACCACTTGAAAAACATTGTTACCTTCGAATGACGCACAACATTTTTTCTAGATGCTGTGCAAAAATTTCAAGATGCATCACAAAAAAATCAAGATGTAAGAGTTTATCTTTTCATGTGCATCGCATTTTTAAAGATAATATTGAAAAAATTCAAGATGACATCTTGAAAAAATCAATATCTCATCTTGAAAAAATCGAAATCCCATCTTGATTTTTTCAAGATGGGATTTTGATTTTTCACATCAAAGGACACAAATTCCTGAAATTAACTAATCAAAGGCGTTGCTCCACAGCTTTACGTAGGGGAACCCTTAAAAGTGGATCTCTGAGATCTCAAGGGTGCCCTCTGCTGGCAGAGGGCACCCTTGAGTTTTAGGGGGACTGTAGAGGGGGGTTTATTTTGCATGGCGAATCCGATGGACATATTGGTTTTTCATAAGTTTTATTTTTCGAGATTTTTCAGAAAAACGTCAGGCCGTGATGTCAGAAATCCACTAGGACACCCTTGAGTTTTAGGGGGATTGTAGAGGGGCTTTATTTTGCAGGGTGAATCCGGATGGACATATTGGTTTTTCATAAGTTTTTTTCCACATTTTTCAGAAAAACGTCTGAAGTGCGTGTTTAAAACCCAAAATGCAGTAATTCTGGAAAATAGTCACATTTCTAAGGCCATTTCCCACCTGCTCAGGAACATTGTGCTCGAAGGTAACAAATTTTTCCAAGTGGTAAAAAATTTTTTCAAGTGGTAAAGATTTTTTTTCAAGTTGTTCTTCAAATATTCCATACTCAGGCGTATAAAAATGTGGACCTACTTTTCTGTGCACTTCTATGACTTGACTACAGGGACCTCTTTGCACAAAATTTGTTTCAAAATTTCTATGAAGCAGCTTCTCCAAAATTTAACAGAAAAAGAAGAGAGAAAAAAATAATATGCTATTTCAGATCAATAATGTTAAAATCGTAATTAATTTCTTCGATATTCTGGCTATTTTGTGCGTAAAAAATTACATGCTGCTGAAAATTACACATAATTAATTACATGCTGAAATAAAAAATTACACACTATCTGCTGAAAAATATAAAACCATATACGCGGAAATGTACAAAGCTTTGAAGAACTAGGCTCTTTCTAGTATTTACTAGCTGTGTACTAGTACATATTAGTTAATTTTTTGTCCAAGTGCTTTAAACAAAAGTTTAGAAAGCAAGTTTTTGTTTCCATGCAAACATGCTTCACGCCTACTGTATATTTTTACTCATTTCATACGCAACATTTCGGCCATGTGGAACATTTTTGTTTAATAGAAATAACTGATTACTTTAGGCTCTGTTATTGCACTCATACTTGGAGTCTTCGTGCCAATCGTAAATTGTGTAATGAAAAGCTGGAATTTTCATTGCCAGAACGCCTTCGGCTGGACTACAAAAACAAAAAATCGGTAAAACAACTTCGGGAAAATGGGGGGGGGGGGACGGGCACCTGGTATACCGGTCCCGGAAAAAGAGCGGAACTAAATTTTTTGAGGATTTGGGCATTCAATGCAATCGTCTTTCAAGCAGACCAGTTCGGTCTAAAAATTCCAAAAATTGGTGAGGTTGGAAAATGGATATCCCGTGTTTTGTGTCGTGTCCGGACCGGAAAACATACATTCAGGAAAGTGGAACAACCTAGTTGCCATAAAGTAAAACGGAATCATGGATGGGTAAGCCTGCTGGGAGAGAAGAGAGCGATTTTAACACACAGAAACTAGGCATATCATTAGAGTACAGTAATCTTGCCGGTTTGATTCGCATGAGATGAAGCTTACTACAAAGTATACGATGGGCGGAGCTAACTGTCATAGCACAGGGCGTAGCTAGCCGGAGTTGCAGCTCTAAATCGAAGTGAAAACCTCAAAAAAGTCGAAAAATTTCGAAAATTTCCCCAAAAAAGCCACCTTTTATCTATTTCTCCGAGTTTGGGGTGGGGGGTTGGGTATAGGGTTGACCAAGTTGGGGGCATACATGTAATTGGGGGGAGGGAAGTGCTATGGGAACCCCCACAGAAATCGTCGACCATATGGCTAGCCATTGGGCGACCGCCCCCCCCCAGGATTTTTCAATCCATATGGTAGCCGTAGGGACCCCCATACTTTTGGTCAGAAAAATACTGAAAAATGTCGATTTTTTGATTAAAAATGTTAATTTTTGAACGAAAAGTGGTAAAAAATGTGATTTTTCTTGGCGCTTCGCGCCATGGATGCATTTTTTCGGTCTTTTTAGGGAAAAATTTATATTTTTAAAACTATTTTTCGCACTTTTCCGCGAAAAGATCGATTTTTTTTTGCTTTTCGCTTTTTTGCTTTTTGCTTTGCCCTCCCCCGAAATATTGTGAATTAGTGACCCCCGGCCTCAAAAAAGTCGTCCAAGCCCCCCCCCCCCCCGAGACCTTGGGGCTCCATTACATGTATGGTTGGGGGTGAAGGTCCCCCAACCCCTGCTAATTACGGGTATGCTGTAATTAGGAGGGGTTGGGGGCACTGTTCTTTTTCCTCGAAGATTTTTTCTGTTGTATTTGTAAAATTGTGTCGGGGCTTTTGGATGAAGGCAGGCAGGAGCTGGGTCCAGGGATTGTCTTTAATGCACGTGTTTCCAACACCCATGCCTACCCGATTAACTAATTAATTAGAGTACTTAAACCCCACAAAACTCACCCCAAATTAAAAAACCTTCAGTTTCTTAATTTGACTTGCCCACAAGCTAAACTGAAGGAGGAGAGTTTTCTGCTGAAATTTTATTCAACACAAAAACAAACAACACACTTACGTACAAATCAGTGCGTGGGCGTGAATAAGGAAAATGTCCCGTGGCTGGAAGAACAATAGGAAATATGCATGGGGATGCACAGTAGTACACCAAATATAACACAGAGAAGAATAATAGAACACTCATTACACACGTACTGAAACTGAACTAGAGTAAGACGCCCTTCAATAGTCCCTGTAGCTCACTCCGATTCGGACTTGCATGCATCTTCAAATAATCGACAAACTCTGGAATATCCTATGCATCGGCGGAAACACACTAGAAAACCCCTCTCCCCTTGCGGTAGATCGCCTTAAGCGATCGTCACAGAACAACTGAAACTGACAAGAGGAGGGGACTCCGCCACTACAGGCTTTTACCAGGGTGGCCGAAGGGGTCTTCGGCAGCACACAGTGGGGCTGGCGAAGTCATTGTAGTGTTTTGAGCTGATGTTGGTGGCGTGTAGGGTGAGACCTTCCAATGCAGTCCGCAATTAATGAAGCTGAAATGCATTCGCAACACCGTGGCCCATGTCGGCACTCCATCTGCACCGATATACTGAAGCGCACCAGCATATGGGTCCATGCACATGTGAGGATGAGGCCGGCCACTACAGTGGAGCGGATTCTTTGGCAGAACCAAAACGTGACCATGTGGCGGCGGCAAGAGGACAATCTGATGGAAATGAAGGCATGTGGCCGTAGAACATTTCGGGGCATCTTACTATGGCCAAGGATCAGTTGCACAGTGGTGTAATGATCAGATTTGTGAAGCACTTTACTTTATCCAATTACGGACGTTACGGCGGACAAGAAGGGGGGCGCGGGGCGTGGTAGCTAGGATAATACAACGGATGGTCGATGGTAGCTTGAACATCGACTACACAAAATTAAACGGCGCATTCACATGCAAATAAAAATACGACTCGGTTTAATTGCTTTCGAAAATGGCTGCTTGCAAATATAAACGAAATGAGCGTGGAAACCAAAAACTGGAAAACTACAATAATGAATCAAAATCACGCTTTGCTTCTCTTTAAATACGACGTTTTTGGTAACTCCCTGGGGGTCGCGGGAGGTTGTGCTTCTGTCCATCTTCTTCCGCACATCATCACTTCCTGCTTTACTATTCATGCTTATTTAGTCACGCCCTTTAACGCTTTTCTAGTACAGCATGCTTTTCATGTCTTGCTTGTTTCCTACTGTGGGCTTAGCCACACCTCTGTGCTTCTGTGCATGCTTCCTGTATTGGTTTCTCTGTATACACATGTTTTGTGGGGCTGTGGCTACCGTTGCACTTGAGACTACTGTCTGGCGGGGCTTTTACTTATTTTACTGTGTGCAGGTGTTGTTTACAATTTTTACGGGGGATTACGGTAGCCGTGGAATGTGTAGTTTAGTATAGGTTCTAGGGGACCAGCTGCCATTTGTGCAAATTAATTGGGGCATCTTAATTGGGCTACCGGGGTGCGAACGGATCAAAATAAAGTACTTCACATAATTTTATAGGAATGTTTGGGTGTGAATACCAGACACCCTTGAGACGATAAAATATGAAAATGAAATAATATTTAATAAATGTCTATCACATACAGTATGCTATATATTTACAGTACAGCGTTAGCAGGTACGTTACATTTCCCTCCTTCCGGAGTTGAATGTCCTTGTTCAAGGCTTTCGAGGGAAGAAAGGGGTTGTCTCATTTACATGTACCGTAAGTGTGGTATTCTTATGGGGGTGTTTGAGTGTAATGTTGGGGTACATGAAATTTGTAACTGTATAGGGCCCATTTTGATGAGGGAGGAATTTGGGAGTCAGCCCTTGTTTACACGAATGATTTTTGTAGAGAATAAGATCACCTGCCTTGTAATGGATGTTCTGAGCATAATTGTTATACTGAAGGGTATAGTGATCTTGGGCTTTTGGCAAATTTTTCTGCATGGTTGAGAGTGCTTCTGTAAAATGCGATTTTACACGAAGGGCCTAATCGTCTAAATCAACCATGTAGGACGTGGGGAAAAAATTTAAGGCTGCGTCTGATGGAAGATTAGCCTGTCTACCGTGGAGCAATTCAAATGGGGGATATGAAGTGCTATCATTCTTATGAATGTTAATCAAAAAGACGGCATAGGGGAGATAAGTATCCCAATCAGTGTGATTTAAATTGATGTACATGTAGATACAGGTGGCTAGGGTCTGGTTGCAAGGCTCAACTTCCCCATTGGCAATGGGATGGTATGGGGTGGCATGAATTTTTTGAGTATTGCATAAACTAGTGATCCGTGAAAAGAGATCAGATACAAAATTAGAGCCACGATCACAATGAATGATTTTTGGGGAGCCATGACGGCAAACAATTTTGGTTACGAATAATTTGGCGATAGTGGCTGCAGTGATATCAGGGGTCGGAAATGCCTCCACATATTTGGTGAAATAGTCGATGAAGACGACAATGAATCGGTTGCCATCTTCAGTTAGGGGTAACGACCCCATGCAATCAACACCGACTCTATCAAATGGGCCAGTCAGCTGAATTGGTACCAGATTCTCATGTATTCTGTGTCGGAGGGCATTGGGTGTCTGGCATGGGTGGCAAGTTTTGCAATAACGTTTGATATCAAGGCTCATTTTGGGCCAAAAATATTTTTGCCTGACCAAGTGTAAAGTTTTCCTGGCAGCAAAATGACCTGTGAATTTGCTGTCATGATGAGAGGCAATGAGATGCTGGACTTGTGACTTGGGAATGTATAGTTTTGCCTGTTTGTTGACTATATGAAAGAGGATGTTTTGATGCACTGCGAATTTGATCATAGTAAGGGGGTGTTTTTTGGCGATTTTTGCTAAAATACTTTTGACAGTTGCATCAGTGCATTGAAGTTCAGCAAAATTTTTGTGTTTCTCTTCTAGTTCAGTTGCTTCGGCCTCAAGGACAGAATTGATTGTTGATATTTGGGGGTGGGTTTCGAGTTGTTCAATGTCAAAGGATTGCTTCGCTTTCTCTGAGGGGAAACCAGAAATAGCATCTGCTTTGCGGTTAGCAGTGCCTTTCTTAGGTCGTATGTCTAGCTGAATACCGGAGAGGGCTAATCCTCAACGGGCAATGTGAGGGGACGGGTTTTCCTTCTGTAAGACTGCCTGAACTGCAGTATGGTCAGTGTGTACAATAACATGTTGCTGGAAGAGATAGGGGCGGAAATACTTGACAAACTCAACTACTGCAAGGGTTTCCAACTCAGTTATTGGGTAGTTGAGTTCTGTGGGTTTTAATGTGCAGCTCCCAAAAGCAATGGGGCGATCCTGACCTTTAGTGTCTAGCTGGCTGGGAATGGGGCCTATTCCAAGTTTGGAGGTGTCAGTTTGCAAAATGAATGGTTTGGTGAAATCGGATGCTGCAGTATTAGGGCACGAATGAGCAATTCTTTCAGTTTAGTGAATGCGTTTTGCTGTTCCGGCCCCCAGGAAAATTCCGAATTCTTTTTGAGGAGGGCTGTGCGGGGGCTGGAAATTTGGGAGCAATTTAGGATGAATCTATGATAATAAGAGGGTAGGCCAAGGAATGACTTAACTTCTTTGGAGCTTTTGGGCCTGGGTATGTCATAAATGGACTGTACCTTATTGGGGTCTGGCGAAATACCCTGTTGAGAAATGACTTGACTTAAGTATTGGACTTGGGGCTGGCAGAATTTGCATTTTTGTATGTTTAGTTTAAGGCCTGCTTGGGAGAACCGGGCAAGAATAGTGTCTAAATGTTCGAGCATTTGGGCATGGGAGTCTGGGAAGACTAAAACATCGTCAAGATAGACAAGGCATGTGTTCCTTTGCAATCCCGAGAGGATAACATCTATAAACCTTTGGAATGTGGCTGGAGCATTGGTGAGGCTGAAGGGGAGATAGTTGAACTGATATTATCCGGCTGAGATATTAAATGCAGTTTTTTCTCTGTCTGCTTGTGCAATGGGGATGGAATAATAGGCATTTGATTGGTCAAGGGACGTAAAATATTTAATTCCACACAGGGTGTCTAGAATTTCATCTATGCAGGGCAAGGGATAGGTATCTTTTTTGGTTACCTTATTGAGGCCTCTAAATTCAATGCATAAGTGATGGCCACCATCTTTTTTGGGGACTAAAACTGTATTGGTGCACCATGGAGAATCACTCTGGCTTATGACACCTGCTGCTGCAAGTTGCTCAACTTCTGCTTGTATGATTTGCTTTTCCTTTGGGGAAGTCCGAAAAATGTGTCTACGTATGGGTTGGGAGCCATTGGTGTCAATCGTATGTGAAACAAGGGTGGTTCTATCTACATCCATTTTGGATTTAGCGTATAACGTAGGGTACTTCGATTGGGCGCGTAGAAGTTAAGTTTTTTCTGTTTCTGTGAGGTCACTGGAGGTTAAGTTAACATTTTCTTTTAACCATGTGAATGTATCAAAACGGTTTGGCTGGTTTTGGATGGAATGGGTTACTTTAGCGGAAGCATCTTGCTTTGGGATGTAACATGAGACTGTACTGATGCATGTTCCAGGGTAAAGAGTTTGGACTGTGTCTTGTGTGTTTAAGACTGATATGCGTATGCGACTGTTTTGGTTTTCAGAGACACAAGCTGCGAGATGAACTTTGGGATTCTGCTTGGGTTTCGGAGTAAATTCAAGCTGTTTAACCTGTAGATACGATTTGGGCAAGGGGACAGTAAATTCAGTTACTGTACAGGGCGGTAATTCTAATTTTTCGTCCAAGTAGGTTCCTCCATGGGTCAAAAGGGGACTATATTCCAGGCCATCAGAAGGTAGTATGACATTGCCAAATTTGACCTGGGATTTTTGGTTGTTGATAGTGTATTCCGAAAATCGACCGAGGAAGTTTTTGCCTAAAAGGACGTCTGCTGTGCAATCTTTTTGGATATGCACCATTATTGTTTCCTGGATAGTTTGAGCTGTGACCGTAACAAAAGTGGTTCCTACAAAGTGGATCAGAAAGTTATTTGCTGCTTTGGCTTGGACTAGCAGGGGTTTCATGTCTATCTGTAGGATTTGAGCGATTTGCGAATCAATGAGTGAGTATACGGCACCAGTGTCAATCATGCCTTTTGTAATTAGCTTGCCATTAAGTGTGATTGGGATGTGACGGGTATTTTTCTCAGGTACATTCTGGGGTGTCTTGTTTGATCTAGATTATTGAATTTGGTTAATGAGTTTGATTGCAGGATTTATGGGGGTATCAATATCGACAAGGACATATTTCTGCTGCGTTTGGGCCCCACGATGATTAGCTAATTCCAGGAGAGCGTAGCTGAATGATGGGGGAATGGTCTCATGTAAATGTCTGTTGTGTGATGGTATTTCGTACGCATGTTCATTTGTGACCTGATGCTTTGGGAAAGTGAAATATTTTGGAAGAATGAGAAAAGAATAAAAGACGCCTGCAATAACTACAGTAATAATGGCTAGATTGATGATGATTTGTAGAGGTCCTTTGAGTAAATTATTTAATCCATCTGTGAGACTTTGGGTAGTACCAGTTATTACATGTTCTATGCCTTGACTGGCGCCAGAGAGGGTATTTCCGATTGCTTGGCTACTGCCTGAGATCATATTGTAAACTGTATCTGAGTTAAGGGACATTTGGGCAGTGTAATTGATGAGTCTTTCAACAACATTTTTGAGTGTGTGAGTTTTGTAAATGTATTGTTTCAAAAAGAGTAAGTTTGTCGAAATTGTTGGGAGTTGATCATGAAAAATTGCAGGTGTGTTAAAATGGAAAAGTTAGAAATTTTGGTTCCAGACGATTCCTAAAGGTAGATTTGTGACATGCGGGGATCCTGTTTCACTGACCCATGTATTATTCTGTTTGTAAAGGGCTACATGCATGTGATGACAGTCAAGGGTTTGTGAGAAAGGGGTCAAATCGTTGCCTCTGGGGTTCGAAAACATGAGTTTGGTTCCTTCGAGAATAGGTAAAAGTTTGTAGCATGTTTGGTTGATTTTATGGTTGTAAAAGACTTTATATGAATTTACTTGTTTACAGGGCCAGACGGTGAGGGCTTCTCCTGTCAATTCTGCTATGATGTCGGTTTGCTGTAGGAATGCACGCGCCCCAAGGGTTGCATCAAGGCGTAAAATTTGCCATACTAGATCAAGGTGACGCTGTGCCTGTCTGCATAATTCATTCCATACGTTTTTGAAATTTTGAATTTCGAATTCCTGGATTTTGTCTGCTAGATAATTTAGTTTCACGTTAATGGGTTCAAAATCATCAAAATCCTATAGTGTAGTATGAGTTTGTTGGTTTTTGGGGTTAAAAAGGTGTTACGATGTGGGGTGCTTTTATCTAGCTGGACAAGAATGCCCTGTTCAGTTAGGACACTGTCTTGGATTTCTGGGCAGTTGGGGTTCGAAAAGAGTGCACTTTTGACGGAGAATGCACCTTGTAGCTCTTCTATTATCATGTGGGTTTGCATCAGTTTTATGGGATGTGTATTTTTGTATTCGAAGGGGCATAAGTTTTTGAATGCTGTTTCATTCCAGATAATGGATCCGTCGGCTGTTATACAATGACCTGATGTCGGTTTGCATGACCACAGGTCACCTAATGTACCTGTCATAGATTTTCCATTCCAAGATGCTATTTGTCCTATTTCTATGATGACGTTAGTGACCGACGTACAGTGGTCTGTACAACACCATGTGTATTCTACACTTAGGGAGTTGTTTGTTGACCAAAATCCTGGTTGGGTTCCGTATAATTTTTGACCGTTGTGTTCTTTGTCTATAACGATTGCAGTACAAACATGTGGGGTTAGATTTTGCATTTCAGTTTGGTCGAAGACAATACCTTTTGAGCCAAAAAATCCTGTATTAGTACAAATTTTCTGTTTGCGAACACTGCATTTGTATGCATCTGTTATGTGAGGTTTAGTGGAGGGGATATAGATTTTTCCGAATGTCTGTACTGGTTTGTTTACCGTGGAAGGGGGCACGCATGATACAATTTTTGGTATGCTCAATGAAGTTCCACAGATCTGAAATTGGGCAGTACACGATGTGGGGATTATTATACAAAGAAATATACAAAACATCGGCCAATACAATGTTTTAGTGGAGGCGGTGGGGCACTGTGTTTTTTTGTTCTGGCCAGTTTGGCGTGGCCGCTGTTGGTGTTTTGCACTGTTGTGTTGAGGGGGTGGCCAGTTTACAATCTGAACAGTCTGTAAAACTTTAGAAGTTGAGTCATGGGATGGGGTTTGGATTTGCTTACTCATGGGGGTCGGCAATAGTGTTCGGTGGGGGCGGAATCTGTAAGGTTCAGGGGTCAGGCTGTGGAGAAGGGACAACAGGTTACGACCTGTTTTCGATGGAGTTTCAAGGGTGGTGGGCTACTTGGTGTCTTGTTTTCGGGGGATCTTGTAGCCTACGGGGATGGTGGCGGCGATTTTTCGATTTTGGCAGCTTCAGGCATGGGGGGTGGTGACATGGCGCACCAATCGGGTACGTCCAGGTTGAGGACGTACTCCTCTTGACTATGGCGGTGGGTGTTGGGCATTATGGTTCCTAAAGTAGTCTGAGGGCCGTTAGTTATGGTGGGTAATGTTGAGTAGAATGCAGGGTCATCTATGTCCATTAGGGGTTGGGGTTGCCTGTACTCAATGCAATTTTGAATATTATGACTTTGTTGATACGGACAGTACCTGCTTGTATGACCTCTCTGCTTGCATAGAAAACATTGAAAATTTGAGTAGGGTTCTGAAAGGCAGTTATCAGATCTATGTCTTGTTTGGGAGCAGTGGATGCACCATCTTTTACAATCACACGTACTGTGATTATTACGAAAACAAATTTCACATGATTTCGGGGTGCCTATTGATTTAAAATTGCGAGCTATGTGTCCAAGTTGTCCACACTGGAAGCATGTGGGTTGCCTAGGGATAGTATTGTTTCTGTAAGCATTATTCCTACTGAAAGTGTTGTTACTGAAACTGTTGTAGCTACCCTGTTGTGGGGGTTGGGATTTTTGTTTGATCTGTAACTGTAAATCTTTTACTTGTTGTTCTAATTGATGCAGAAGATCCTGTTGGTCTGTATTTTTGGTTAGGGAAGCGATGGGTTCGCGTTTTGGGGGTATAAATGAAAGTTCATTGGACTTTAGCTCATTTCTAAGGATTTGCTGTTCAATGTAAGCTGCTTCGTCTGACATTTCTTTTAGGGTCGCGAACGGTCTATACTTAATTGCTTCCCTGATTTCATTTTGCATGCCTTCTACAAAGAGGGGTTTTATGATCATTTCTCATGTGTCTGTGTTTAAGTTAGGGTAGGCGAGGGTTGCGAGGTGTTCTAGATCAAACAAGAATTCAGTTACTGTTTCTGATAATTTTTGTTTTCTCTCCCGTAAAAATTGTTGATGTAGCTCATTATCTCGATTGTTTGGGAAAAAGACCTGCAATGCAATTTTATACTGCTCGTATGTGTTGGGAGGGTTTTCTGAATTGGCTAAACTTTTGAATTTTGCTAACGCAGCTCCTCCTAAATGAATCTCTAGACATGCCAACTTTAACTGTATGTCTGCATCTTTCATGCCTTGAAGTGCCATGAATTGTTCTAATCGTTTATTCCATTCACCAAAATGTTGGGTCACACCGCCTGTGAATACTGTAGGTTTGGCGTAGAAATTATTTGCCATGTTATTACGAATGTTTGCTGTTCTTCGATCATCTATTAGGGTAGGGTTTACTGTATTCTGGTTCAATTGTGTGAGTAGGGTACGAAAGTGTTCAGAAAATAAATCGTTTATCTGCTCTCTAACACTTTCTCCTAAATGACCTTGCCTTTGGTGGGTCATTCTTGGTTTACGCTGCGATTTCTGCTTAAATGCTTCAATTTTTGCTTCACGCTGTATTCGTACAAATGTATTGCTTAATGTTACATTGGAGGGGATTTCCAGTTTGCTTTCTACGAATATCTGTCTTACTGTAGGAAATAATTACTACTGTATCATCTACTGCTTCCGTATGCCCGGATAAGAGTACACCTAATTCGGGCAGGGAGTTCCAGTGGTTAACGGAGGGGTAGGGTCACCAAAATATGTAACGACCAGATTTGTGAAGCACTTTACTTTATCCAATTACGGACGTTACGGCGGACAAGAAGGGGGACGCTGGGCATGGTAGCTACGATAATACAATGGGTGGTTGACAGTCGCTTGAACATCAACTACACAAAATTGAACAGCGCGTTCGCTTGCAAATAAAAATACGACTCGGTTTAACTGCTTTCGAAAACGGCTGCTTGCAAATATAAAGTTAACGAGCGCGGAAACCGAAAACTGGAAAACTACAATAATGAATCAAAATCACGCTTTGCTTCTCTTCAAATACGACCTTTTTGGCCACTCTCTGGGCGTCGCGGGAGGTCGTGCTTCTGTCCATCTTGTTCCGCCAATCGTTGCTTCCTGCTTTACTATTCATGCTTATTTAGTCACGCCCTTTAACGCTTTTCTAGTACGGCATGCTTTTGTGTCTTGCTTGTTTCCTACAGTGGGCTTAGCCACACCTCTGTGCTTCTGTGCATGCTTCCTGTATTGGTTTCTCTGTATACACATGTTTTGTGGGGCCGTCGCTACCGTTGCACTTGAGACTACTGTCTGGCGGGGCTTTTACTTATTTTACTGTGTGCAGGTGTTGTTTTGATTTTTATGGCGGATTACGGTAGTTGTGGAATGTCTAGTTTAGTGTAGGTTCTAGGGGACCAGCTGCCGTTTGTGCAAATTAATTGGGGCATCTTAATTGCGAACGGATCAAAATAAAGTACTTCACATGATTTTATAGGAATGTTTGGGTGTGAATCCCAGACACCCTTGAGAGGATAAAATATGAAAATGAAATAATATTTAATAAATGTCTATCACATACAGTATGCTATATATTTACAGTCGTTGCCCCTGTCGGCACTCCATCTGCACGGATATACTGAAGCGCACCAGCATATGGGTCCATGGGGATGTGAGGATGAGGCCGGCCACTATGGTCAAGCGGATTCTTTGGCAGAACGAAAACGTGACCATGTGGCGGCGGCAAGAGGACAATCTGATATAAATGAAGGCATGTGGCAGTAGAACATTTCGGGGCATCTTACTATGGCCTAGGATCAGTTGCACAGTGGTGAGGAAAACTAGTATAATGTAAAGCACACAAAAACGAGATTAATGAAACAACCGGGTGAAAAACAAAATGAGAAAACAAGAGGATTAACAAAAACGAGGCTACTGTACAAAATGGTGGTGGATCAATGGTGACGGCGATAGCAGGCCTCCGATGCGGAACATTAATACAATTGATAGTCATTGCCATGGCCATAATGGTCATCAGGGTGTCAGTTGTGGTGGTGGCGAGGGGGGTCCTGGTGATTATCATAGTGGTTGTCATATCAGTTTGATTGTGAATGGTGGGGGGGCAGCCCTGATGGTTGGCTTGGCCCCTGCAGTAGGATGATGATGTGTACATTTGACTTTTAATTGGGCATAGCGGGTTGGTGCCGGGCCAGGAAATTGGCAGCGGGACCATAGTCGAGTGATCAGATGGCAAACCTGTAGGTTGCAAAGGGCACAGCGGGAGGAGTTTCCAAAGTGCCAAGAAGTCATGACAGCCTAGTAGAGGAACTGGGTGATCTGTTTCACTGTGATATTGCAAAAATATGCGGAAAATGTTGATGGATTCAGGTGGTAGCAGAATTAATGAGGACGATGGCCATGTTATAGGAATGGATCAAACAAGACAGGTTGTCCAATCCGCGAGCTTAATAGAAGAACAAAGTGAAATGGGCCATTTGGAGGGTGTCAATGACTCCAAGTTCTTCAACCCAGATGCCCGTGACGGATCGCAAAATAAGGGTGGCAACCTCGGGGTATGTGGTCGGCCAAGGTTTCCGGTAATCCATGCAGTAATGATCACATAAATATTGATAAAGGACTAGCGAGGCATTTGTGGCCAGGATGTGTACTGCCATCATTATGGGAACTCCCATGCAGCTGAAGAAATTGATAAGGACTATTCTGTGCAAAGTAGGTGGCAAGAAGGAGTTGACTATTGGATCAATGTGAGGAGGATAAGGGGGGGTTGCCAGGGTGATTGAGTCTGGCGGGTCGGCCCTGTGAAGATGGACATAGTTGGGCAACTTAGTTGATTTGCTGGGGAGTTGGGGCTCAAATTGAAAACTTGTACCAGCGGGTAGAACAGTTCTGAGCACTGGACGGGTTGTGAGTACCAGCTTCGGCTGTGAGGGTATGGTGGACGTGGTTGTTAACGTCAGAGTGCTGGTAACCAGCATTGGTGATATGGTTGTAGAGGAGACCAACACCAAAGCTGTGGTCAGCAACAACGTCATTGGCATGGTCATCTTTGCAGAAATTGGAATGGTAGGTTCAAAGTCCATCAGTGGTGCCAGGGGCAATATCACTTTGAATTCCAGCCACTGCGGGGGATTTTTTAATGCTTCAAGGTGCTGTTTTTGTTGTAGCTGGCTTTGTTTGGGTGCCGAAACTCTTCATTGGTGTGACTTTGGGCTGCCCAGTGGCACCAGTCGTTGAACTGGTTTGATCGGCTGTTTGTCATTCTTTCTGTTTGGCCCCTTGTTCATCGTGTCTTGTTATCTGTTCGCTCAGTGTCTTGCGGCATTCAGTACGGGACATACTGGGCGGCAGTGTGCATCAGGTGTGCTGTTCATCTAACATGCATGTTTTGTGGGCTTTGCCGTGTTCCACTTCATCTTGTTGTTGGGTTTTGCCTTTGACCAAGTGTTTGTACTGAGTGGGTTTTCAAATTGGTTGGCCATGGCGATTTAGCTTAGCAAAAATTGTCTGTACATGACCTTGAAAATTACTTACACAGTTCCTGCTGGTGGAGCTGCACCAGTAATTGCACCTATCAATCTGATTGGTGAAGCATTTTTCAGACAAGTAAAGCTCTTCCTGAATAGTTGTCTAATTCATGATAGTGGGGATAAGTATGCCTACAGAGCATTCTTTGAAACTGATTTAAATTTTGGTTTTGATGCTCAAAATAGCCACTTACAGTCTTCTTTATATACTATGGAAGCTGGTACTAAAATAGATACTCCTGATTGTCAAGGCTTTAAAGACAGGGTAAAGCACTTTGAAAATGGTCAAACAGTTGAAATAACAGTTCCTCTTTATATTGATCTTCTAATGCAAGATCAATATTTACTCAGCAATACTGAGCTCAAACTAGAATTGATCATCAATAGTAATTCATTTGTATTACAGTGCCCAGCTGGTGATGAAGAAAGTGCAGAATTGGAAGTTTCCCAGATGAAACTATTCATCAGGAAAGTTGAAGTTCTCCACAGTGTTGGATTGGCTCTGGAAAAAGCAATGTTAAAGACACCAGTCAAGTACCCAATCAGACGAGTCCAAATAATGAATTTTAATATTGCTAGTACAATACAATTTACTCCTCTAAATACTCTTTTCACTGGTCAGTTGCCATGTTGGAAGATTATAGCATGTGTTGATGCAGATGCATATTGTGGAGAAATCAAAAAATCTCCATTTAATTTTAAATGTTACAGTATAAGTGAAGTCAAGATTGTCTCTGGTGGTCAAGCTCTTCCAGCGACTTCATTAAGACTTGATTTTGTGTTCTCTCATCTTCATGTGTTCTCATGTCTTTGCTGGGGTGGAATGAAGCTCAGACTGAGCAAGTGCAAATTCTCACACTCTGAGGTAAAATATCAAGGCTACTGCATCTTACAGAGTGACCTCGAACCACATAGAGTCAAACTGGTGGCCATCCAAACCCATTCCACAGAACGCCAAAGACATCAAGTCCTTTCTTGGCCTCGTGTCTTACTATAAGCATTTCATCCCTGGTTGTGCCTGGCTCAGCGAGCTGCACACCAAGCTCTTACAGAAGGAAATCACTTTCTAATGGTCAAAACCACAGAAGGAGGCATTTGACAAACTCGGATGATTGCTGACCAACCCTCTGATTCTGCACCACCCAGACTTTACAAAATCCTTCATCCTCCAGATGGATGCAAAAATTCGGGGATGGGAGCAGTTTTAAGCTAGTTGGAGGAAGATGGACATGACCATCCTGCTGCTTACCCCAGCTGAGGGTTAACAGCCGCTGAGAAAAACTACTCTATTACGGAGTTGGAAACTCTTGCTATTGTCTATTTCATCAAGCACTTCAGACCCTACCTCTTTCAACACCAGACTGATCATACAGAGGTCAGAGCAGTGTTGAAAGAGCTAAACCCCTCTCCTCAGATCACTTGATGGGGACTTGCACTTGCTGAATCCGAACTCACAATTGGGCCACAAAAAGGTTGGTTTAATGGTAATGCTGACAAATTATCAGGCCTGCCAGATCCTACTTCTCTCACCCATCAGAGTATTGATGATACGCCACTTTACAGACTTAAGGGACATGTAATGATGATCACCACTGGTGCAGAGCACCCAGCTTGATCAGAGAATTATGCAGAGATATCTGTTGGCACATGGCACCCAGACCATCTCGCAGCTCAACTTGAGGATCCGGAATTAGCCCTCATCATTGGCGCCCTTAAACCTTTGGGCAATCAGAATGATGGTGGAGGCTACCATCTGCAGGATAAAATCCTTCAGAAATGGACAGGCAAGTCCAACAATATTGCTATTCTTAAATCCATGGTTACTACCATTATATAGGCACATCATGATGACATCTTTGTTGGACACTTTGGAGCAAAACATACTGTGGGGCTCATTGCTCACAGATACCACTGGCTATCTCTCAGTCGGGACGTCAAATCTTTCTGTCAGCAGTGTGATCTTTGCCAATGGAATAAGCCTGCTCGACAGAAAACCACAGCAGCTCTAAAACCTTTCACCATCACAGGATGGTTTCATTAGGTAGGGGCCGACTGTATGGGACCTATGACCACTAGTGAAGCTAGCAACTGTTTCATTGTAGTCTTCATAGACTACTTTACGAAATGGGTTGAAGCTTTCACTACTCTGGATATCACTGGACAAACCATCGCCCAACTTTTTGAAGCACAGATTGTCTGCGGGCATGGGGTGCCGCAAATTCTTCAGTCTGATTGTGGCACCAATTTCACATCAAAACTGATGACTGAAATTTCTGCCATCTGTTCAACTAGGAAGATTCACTTCACTGCCTATCATCCCATGACCAATGGTGAAGGGGAAAGAGCTAATCAAACGCTAGCTACATGGCTATGTTCCTTTAGTTTTTTGCTCATTTTTGGGTTTACCCAATTTTGTCTGCTTTTCTTTCAGCCCTTCATTTACATATTTCTATCCATGATTTGTGCCAGGTCACCAACCCTCTGTTTATTCAATAAAGAGAATTGCTACTGGCCTCCATCATTTGCCTTCAGTTGAGAAACTGAGTTGGTACATACCCCACCTGTTCCCCAACCAAATCACCAACCACGAACCCTGTCACCTATCATCAAATTGTTGAGAAGCAGGACTAGGTGAGTCTTCTCAGGGGGTTATTATTGTTGTGGGATATATTTTGGGGTGTTATGTTTACTTCTCTCTGCTGAAGTCCGAGGATGTCAGCAATATAACTCAAGTCCTATTGGCTTGTACCTAATCAACTACTGTAGGTCACTCAAAGGAGCTTCCTATTAGTAATCAACTAAACACAGTGCAACAGTCCTTAAGCAGAAATAAACACAACCTTCAGTTGCTATACAGCAACTGAAATCCAACAGCTTACACCTGAAAAACTACCAGAATACTCCAGAGAACCTTACCCAATAGTTCTCCTAAAAGTCGGGGATGTGAGACGCTGCTGCAGAAAAATATATGGCTTAATATAAAAGTCGATAAATAAACACCACTTGGCCGCCCCACTTTACTGGCATAAAAATAACAATAACAAAGGATGACGGACGGGCGGCTCGCACAAAATAAACATAAGTTTGTGAGAATGATCATAACGTATCACATATTGCCTTATAAAGGCAGTCATGCCCACGTAATGACGCCTTCTCACCATTTTCACAATTTGCATGGATGGGATGCCTGCTACCGTAAGTGCATCCCCAACATCCCTCGAGCCTTGAAACTGACCAACGGGAGGTGAAGAAGGAAACCGTGAGCAGGACTTTTACCTTTTACAGTGTGACCTACTGCTGGATCCTAACTCCATAAAAGATTATGATCCGACCCCGAAGGGTGTACGGGTCATAATCGTCATGACCTGACCCCGAAGGCTGTACGGGTCATGACAACCTCCAACGTCAAGTCTTTTACAAGGTTACCCAGGTCTGTCCACTGAGATGCTGCGGCACGATTGATCATTGATCCAGCATCTGACGGATTGACGACTCTGCGCCGGCTTGACTTTCCCTGGCTCCGCCAGCGTGCCTTGAGGCTCCTAGGTACCTTCCTCCACAGTCGATTGTTTCGTCCCATTGAGTGATGTGGAGTGTCTTTGGTAGCAAGTCCATATATCCTACATAATTGCGTTGTTATCGTCCTCTCCGCCAGTGTAGTGGGTGACATTTTTGAGTTTAAAAAATCTAAATAAAATAGACATCAAATCACATAAAAAACAACGAAAGTATTAAAATACGAGTAATTTGAAATCAAGAATAAATGTGTGATGTACACATAAATGAATTTTAAAAGATCAACAGCAAATCAAAAAGTGTTTTGAAATTTGGATTTGAAAATTTATGAATTTTGAATGAAAAGTTAATAAAATTGAATGAAAATTTGAATTTTTGGCCAAAATTGTTGCGGTTAAATTACTGCTGTTGTCCACCGCCTTTAAACTGCTACTGTATCCTGGTATCTGTGACCTTATTTTCAGCTTGGTTATGCCGTTCTGGCTCCATTGCCTATTTTCCGGTGTACACTTCAACCTTTCAACATGAGCAGTTTTTTCTCTTCCATGAGTTCAAAATTCTATATGATCCAGACTTTACTCCAAACATCGAGTTCCCTAAGCAACCATAGTTGCTATGCAGAGTCCTATTGGTTTGATGCGATCATCTGGTCACAAATGGGGTCATTGCTGCTTTGCAGGTATACCTGCAGTTACAGCTTGACTTACCATAAACAAGAATAACTATCATTTAGATTTGACTCAAATCTGTATGGACATATACACATCACTTTCCACCATGAACAACTTCAATGCGGGGGAAAATTGTGATTGGTAGGTGCCATAGTCACAGAATTTGGTTGGCTAGTAAGACAATAAGGAGAATGCCACCTTTACGGATACCCACACTCAATCCAAACTCTTACCACTCGACTGCAGTGTCTCTGTCCAACATTCTATTGACAACTCCATGCCTCGGAATTCCAAAAAATGATTTTGATAGAACCCTTTCAGGTTCAATTTTGAAGTGAGAAAATTTGAAACCAAGGGCTTTAAACTATGCAAATGGTTTGGTCAGTGACAAAATTTAAAGTTCTGGCATTTCTGCCGTGACTCTGTAATTTCATCTTGACTATTCCATAGCATACTCTATCTGATACACTTTATTTCTCATTTGCCCTTTGGTCGCCCATTAAGCAGTATGAGCATGAAGTCATCATTCCCATAGCACCTAAAATGGACTGACTCTTCCCGCTGAAAAAATTCAAAAAATAAACTCACCATCAGCATAGAAAAGACAATTTGATTTATTGCTGATATCCTGGCTGACTTGCCTGATGTGCTCGTCCAATACAATTTCTTTCATGATCGAGCAAATTGTTCACTCATTTTTCAATTTGGGAAAAAAAATCTAAATTTCTAAAAATTTCTAATGACAAAATTAAGACAGTAAGACAATCTTGAAAAATTTGAGAGTTGAAAAAAAAATTTGATTTTGAGTGCAGAAATATTTAAAAATTTGAAGTGTAACAATACAAAAATAAAATTCAAAAATACTGTGCAGCTGTGTCAACTGCATGAACTGCCCTAAGGTGCTGTTCCTCCTTTCAGATGATTATGGCACCTTTGGCATTCATATCACCTTTCACCATCATACTTTCTCTTGAACATGAATACCTCATTGACCTTGAGGTGATTTATTTCCAAATCACAATTCTCAGTTCTTTCAAAAATCATCTGGTCTCGTAACTTCTGAGGTTGTTTTACCATATTCAGGTGTTCAACTTCTTCTGTTTGAGTCCAATTTGACTTGAAGTGAACTTCGAATTTAGGCTTCTCCTTCTCTAACAATTCCCTATTCACATTTTTCACCTTCACTTTAACACTCTGTGGCATTTGATCCTGTACAATGATGCTATTTATCACTTCTGGCTTCTTCTTTCCACTCTTGTCTTCTTTCTTAGCTATCACATTTTCACCACAATTTGCTTTCAGATCTGTCCCTAAAGACGTGACTGATTGCTTCTGAGGCTCAGATGACAGCCTTGAAATAGGACTGATGAAATTAAGCTTTTGACTCACAGGTAGTGATTGCTGCATATGCTGAATATTGAGCTTCTCTCCTCTGATACATTCCTGAAAATTTGCAGACCATTGATGTTTATCTTGATTTGCAGTATTTCTAAGGTATCTGACTTGATTAACTCTCTCAGCATTTGCTGCATTACTACCTACAGTGTGTCTAGACTGTATACCACGACCAAATCTACTGTTCCTACCATATTCATTTTCCCACTTTGTCTTTTGTCTGTTCCTGATAAAATTCAGGCTTCGACAGTCCGATGTATCATGGGAGTAATTCCTATGGTAATTACAGTATGGCTTCTTGACTTTTCTACCTTGTTGATTCAGGATTTTTCCCTCCTCAACAGTTGCATTCAAGTCTTTTAAAGCTTGGCTGTTAGCTATAGTCCTTTCACACAAACTTTTGAAACTTTGCATCATCTTGGCAAGCAATATAGATATCTTCAGTATGAGGCATTCACTATTAGGTTCATCTGAGTTCCTTCCTGATTGAGGAATATGCTTTCGAATCCCCTGTATAGCGGTATTCTCATTTGAAGTATCAGTTGTAGCTTTTTGTAGATCAGCTTTTCTTCGATTTTGCCTTTTTCGGGCGTAAATCGAAATGTTTCTGTCCACATTGACTACACCTTCTTGCCTCTTCTCCTTTGCCACACTTGAAACATTCTTTCCTTCATAAATTCTGGAAGCAAGACTTTTCCACTTCTCAATCTTATAAACTTCTTCTGCAAGATCATGCCAGCTTTCAAACTCATTCTTGCAACTCCATCTCTTCTGAACTCTTATACATGAATGTCTCAATAATCAAGCCATTTCTAAACTCTTCTGACTCATTAGCATAAATGGCTTCTACCAACTCACTTATTCTCATGAGGAATTGAACTGGATGTTCATCAGATTTCATTTCAATATTAGCTAGTTTTCTCTTCTGCATCCCGATATTGTATCCTGGTGCATACACTTGAATGATTTTCTTTCTGGCAATACCGTAAGAAATACAGTGTTTGATTATACTCTTTGGTACACTTTTGGAAAGTCTTCATAGTGCTGCAATTTTGATCCTATCTGGGGTATTCAACAGAAATTCTCCTTCTAGCTCATTGAGAAAACTGACTACTTGTGGCTCTGTCATGTCATCAAGAAGTAACTTTGGTTCAACAGCTCTAGCTATATCTGAAACAGTAAGCTCAAATCCATCAAATGAGGAATCAGATCCATCAGAATCTGATATATCTCTTTTGATCTTCCTGGATCTATGCTTTCTCTTTCTAGCTTTTTTGTTACTAACTTGATCACTGTCTGTTGCTGCATCACTTGTTTCATGAATATTTTCTCTCACTGTATGACATTCAGCTTTTGGGCTGATTTGCCTTTTAGCTTGAGGTTTTTTCACAATAACAGTGAATGAAGCAGTATTAGACAATGCCATAACTTTTTGCACTAACTCATCTCCTCTGGACTGCTGCAACTTTTGGTCATCAGCAATTGCCTTTGCAGACGTCATTGGCAAATTTTCTGCCACACTCCTGCCTTGCAGATCACCTTGACTCATAACTACTGATCTCAGATTTTCACCACTCACCATTTATTCGTGACATTTGTCGCCATTGATCTTGGACAATATAGCAAATAATGAATTGATCATCGATTGCATCTTCTCCATATTTTGATCGATTTTCTGGCACCAATCGTAATCAAATCCATGGTAATTTAGCGAATTTCGATTGTGACAATAATCGTAATTTGATTGCAGTTGATCACAATAATCGACTGGAATCTTTGCCATAAATGGATCGGCAATATCATAATCGATTCCAGAATTGGGCACACTTTTCTTACTTGGCATCTCAACTTCCCTTCTTTTTGAGAAACCTTCAGGCATATCAGAACTCTGGGTGACTCTGTGCTTTTCAATGATGCAAGTGTTAGAAGCCACCACTTGTTATGTTTACTCACCCTTCTTAAATCGGTTTTCCCCTGAGTCTTCCCTCAATTGAAAGGGCTCTTTCCTTTTGTGTTTGGGCTAAAAAGGGACTTTCTGGTTTATAATCGGGTCCCAGAGTTTGGGTCATTTCATGGATGACCTCGACCTCGTTTACAATGAGCAGGACACCGGGATTGTCACCCCTAACCTGGTGGCATTGTCCATTATTCTACGGCAGTACCCTCGGAGCAACACCAGAGTGTAATGACCACTTCTTAATGATACTTTACTTGATCCTAAAGAACATTGGGGATGGCTTACAATGAGACGGAATACAATATGGTAAGGATCAAATAAACGCAGAATCGAAGATGGCTTGCTCATTGACAAAAGAAACACACAATGCTTGCTTGCAAATAAAACGAATTGCTAAATTGCTTCGGAAATCTGGCTTTCACAATAAAAATGCTTGCAAATAAAAACGCTAAGAATCGCAAAAATCTGACCAAATCATGCTTTGCTTCTCTTTAAATACTGCTTCTGTGGCCACTCCCTTGTCTCGCAGGAGGTCTTGTTTCCGACAATCTTCTTCCGCCAATCGCTGCTTCTTGCTTCGTTCACTTGGCTAGATTGGTCACGCTTTATAATGCTTTCCTGGTACTGTATGCTTCTTATGCTTCTCTTATGCTTGCTTCCTACAGTGGACTTAACCACGCCTCTGTGCTTCCATATGCTTCTGTATCTATTTCCTCTGGTTATACATGTTTTGTAGGAACCATCGCTACCGTTCCACTTGAGACTGGTGTCTGGTGGGGCTTTTACTTTTTACTGTGTGCAGGTGTTGTTTACGATTTTTATGGGAAATTAATGTGGCCATGGAATGTGTATTTTAGTGTAGATTCTAGGGAACCAGCTGCCAATGTGCAAATTAATTAGAGCATCTTAATTGGGTCAATAACAGCTACTGGGGTGTGGGGAGGATCAAAATAAAGAACTTCACATAAATTTATAGGAATGTTTGGGTGTGAATCCCAGACACCCTTGAGACGATAGATTAAGAAATGAATTTATATTTATTAAACGAATATAGCGTTAGCATGTAAGTTACAAGAGTACCTATGGGAATGTCCTATGGCCAGTACTAGCCAGGTTAGGTTCCCAACAAGCAGGAAAAGCCGCCCTAGCAGAAGTCACAGCCTATCACTCACTGTGATAGAGTCAAACTGACATGGCTTTCCATCAATGTGACTGGGAAATAGGGTTTCCTGCCTAACGGGTATAGGGTGTTTCCACTTGATGTGACATCAGCATATAAAACTACTCAACATATTTCTCTTTCAGATATTATTAATTTTCAACTTATCATAGGTCAATGGTGCAGAAGGTAGAATTTCTCAGAAATCGTACCTTAACAATTTTTTGAGAAAAAGATCCTAGGGTAAAAGCTGTGTGTAAATGACTCCGAATTCAGTGCAAATTTATGTTATCGTCCGATTTACAAACATCTCATGAAAAAGACCATAGCACTGTCTTGACGATATCGGCAGAGATGCGATGGCGGATTTCTAAAAGTTTGCAGGTTTATCGTGATTGCGAATGCTTCTGAGCACAACGTATATTCTCTCACATTCACTGTAGATTAATTGGAAGGAAAAGACATTCGGTTCGATCGGAGACACCGTTTTTTTCCTCGATTATTTTTTCCACATGAGAACCGGACCTAAAATTTTTTTCCTCATTTTCCAAAAATTTTCCACATTTTTAAAAACGCTTATAATGTGGCTACGGATGCTTTTTTATGCATTTTAGGAGCATACCCAAGCATTTTGTTGTATTTGTAGTCAGAAACCTGCAAAAATGAGGAAAAAATTGAGAAAATTCTGGTTATGTTAGTCAAAATGAGCTCATGAAGAATATATTGGTGTTCTATAGGAGCGGATAAAGCAAGTTAACGATAGAGCTCCCACGAATTTATCTGCTATCAACATTTCTGTGATTCCGATTAGAATCATTTAATTTTATTTAGTTCTTGGTCTGGCGCGGAGCGCCGGAAAAATTTTTCGCTTTTCACTTTCTAAAACGCTGGAAAATGAACCTTCATAACGTTGGGAAATGAATTAAAATCAGACCGATGAAGTGTAATGTGCTTCCCATTTCGGCGCGAAGCGCCGGAAACATTTTCGGGTTTTTGTATTCTAAACAGGGTTGGCAAGACCTGGGTTTTTGGGTTTTTCTGGGTGCATTTTTTTGACAAAATTTGGGTTTTTGGGTTTTTCTTAATTCTTTTAAAATGAGGATTTCATCGTTAATTTGAGGATTTCATCATTAATTTCCCTGTGGCAAATCCAGAACGAGATTGAGGATTTCATCGTTAATTTCCCTGTGGCAAATCCAGAACTAGCTGACCAAAAAAGTGCTGTGTATCAAGAATTGACGCAATACATGATTGAGGCAAAATTACAAAAACAAAATAACTCATTTCGCTACCAGACCAGATGCTCGTCAAAAAGAAAAAGTCTGTCCTTGAGTATTGGCTCACAGATGGAGCTGACTGGCCGCTGGTGCAACGAATCGCTCTGAAGGTACATAGATAACATGTTATTTGTTTCAATGTATTACATGTATAAAAAATTAATTGAGGTTTTTTCGCTCGTTGTCTCTACCGCATCTTCGGAAAGAAACTTCTCTACCTTTGGCTATGGCTTCATACATTCCAAGCTGCGAAATCAATTGTCGACGGAAACAGTGCGCAAACTGGTATTCGTTAAGACAAACTTTGGGCTGCTAGAAAGTTCCCGTGACTGTGAATCTGATGAAGTGAGCGAAGCCGAAGCGTGAAATTTGATTTCCGTAATTTTCAATTTTTTAAAGTGACATTTCAATTTTTAGTGTTTGGATCATGCAATAAAAAATTCAATAAACAGCCAATCGTTTTAATGAGCCAAATCGATAAAATCGTTGTGCAATGTGCAGTCGCGTGACTCGTGTAAATATGTTACAACCAAATGTATAGTCAGTCTTGAACACTGTTCAGCAATTTAATACACTTTATACGTTAAAAATAACATTCTCATATATATTTTAAGTAAAATGATCATTTATTAGTACAAAACTGGAACAAAAACCCACCAAAAAACCCAAAAACCCAAAAATGAAGATTTCAAAAACTGGGTTTTTGCCAACCCTGATTCTAAAACGCAGAAAAATAAATCTATCCAACAGATAATTCGTGAACAAATGTTTTAAAATCGCGTTCTAGATTAATGTCCTGAATTTTCACCTTCAATAAACGTAAAAGTCCAGATTGCAAACGTTTAAAAAATTCCAATCATCGAAAGAAAAAATTGAAAGACTTGATGAAAAATTTCTATTTCCGGCGACATAATTGACTGTTAAACGATTAGAAAATGAAACGAGCTAACTTGATTCATAGAAACTGTTGAGCATTAATTATTAAGTCGAAGTAGATATGCTAACGGCCGCGCCTGACAGAATATAGTTATAATTCATACCTGTAAGACCTCCGGGGGGGGGGTGGAAAAAAGTCGAAAATTTTCCCAAAAAAAGGCCAAAAAACATACACTTTTTGGCAAATTTTTTTAATTTTTTCCAAAGTAGGGGGGGTAAATGATTTTGGGTACTGGGTTGGCCAAGTTGGGGAGTTGGCCCCAACCCCCCCCCCCCAGTACAGGTATGTTATAATTATACCCATGACCGGCGCAAAGCGCCGGAAAATTTTGAGATTTTGACCTTTTAAAGTCCACCAAAACGCATCTTTTCGGTTTAGAGTTCCCCAAAATTTTTTCCACAATGAGAACCATACCCAAAATTTTTTTCCTCATTTCGAAATTTTTTTCCTCAAAAGACCCCATTTGAGGAAAAAACAGTGTTCGGAGAAATTGCCATTTTTTTCCTCAAGCATACCTGTACCTGGGGGGGGGACTGTGAAGAATGTAAAGAGACTAGTGAAAATAAAGTCAAAAATTGCGTAAATTTCCGGTCGGAACAATGTATACCATTACCATACCAACGATATCGAGTTTTCTATTTGAAAGAATCAAGCACAAAAAGTGAGAATTTCAGTTTTCAATCCGAATGTGACTGAATGAACAGAGAATATTCAGAATTTATTTCCATTCATCATTCATTGACAGCCTATAAACTTTGCTGCAACGATGCTGATACACTGTTCGATGACAATTTGTTCGCGCTCGGGTCAAATACGAGTAGATAGTATTATATTCATTGGCTCGGTGCGAAGCGCCGAAAATTTTCTGCGTTTTCGGCCTCTAAATCGTCTGAAAATCAAGGAAATTTAATGTTTCAACAGCCAAAAACGTTGTGCTAATTGGCACAATTGCTCAAATTTTTTTTGTGCTATTCCAAATTTTTTGTGCCAAAAACCTTGTTTTGGCACAAAAAAACACTGGTTCTGATGGACTTTAAAACGGCAGTGGCTAAACAGCCGCGCTGCCAGCGTTTTTTTTTGTTCACGGACATTTGTGCCAATTGGCACAAAGGGCCAAAAAAATTTGTGCCAGTGGCACAAAAAAATTTTTCTACCAGAAACATATATGAAAACTGCGGAAAGATTTTAGGCCAAAAGTTTGATAAAAATATAACCTAATTAAAGCTACCTTTAACCGCATTAATTCTTTGTAAAAATCGTGCCCAGCTCAACCTATTTTTCAGCTAACCATGTCAGTGAAATAAGAAAAGACTGCAAAAAAATAGTTCGCGGCGAATCAAAAAGAAATCCAATGCTGAGAAAATTTAGCTCCAGAATTGGTGATCAAATTGATTCAATTTCGGACTAAGAATACCTAAGTATATATATATATTTAACAACAATGTAAAGACTCGAGGAAATAAAGTTGATATTGTGCGAATTTTCGGTTCAAATATTGTACTTATGATATAGATTTTTCGATTTGAATCATTCAAACACAGAAAGTAAGAATTTCAGTTTTAAATTCCGAGTCTGACTGAATGAACAGAGAATATTCAGAATTTCTTTTCATTCATCAGTCATTGACAGCCTATAAAGTTTGCCGCAACAATACTAATACACTGTTCGAAGAGAAATCGTTAGCATTTGGGTCGAATATACGAGTAGGAAACATTATTATATTGATTGATTCGGTGCGAAGCGCCGAAAATTTTCTTTATTTTCAGTCCTTAAAACGTCTAAACATCAAGGAAGTTCAATGTTTGATCAGCCAAAAATTTTGTGCCATTTCAAATTTTCTTGTGCCAAAAACCATGTTTTGGCACAAAAAACACTGCGCGCGGCTTTTTATCCAAAACTTATATTTATGGCCAAGCAGCCACGTGGCTGTTTTGCGAACTTGGCTGAATAGCCGCGCGGCTGTGTAGCCAAAACATACCTTCTTGGCTAAACAGCCGCGCAGCTGTGGAGCTAAAATATATTCTTTTGGATAAACCACTGTGGGGGCTGGGACGGGTATAGTTGACACTTGTGTAGTTTAGGAGGTACAGAATTTTTTACCAAAATCTTCCAAAATTTGCATATTTCCGACTAAAATGAGGATGCTGATTACTAATATGCCATAAAATTAAATATTTTGACTGAAAACAGGGTGTCCTCCTATGTCAAAATTTTTTTCCAAATTCACATATTTGTGATCATGTTACGGGTAAATCAGTGTTTTTTTGTGCCAAAGCATGGTTTTTGGCACAAAAAAATTTGGGATGGTACAAAAAATTTTGAGCGTTTGTGCCAATTAACACAAAATTTTTCGCTGGGCAAACATTAAATTTCCTTGATTTTTAGATGCATTAGGGGCTGAGAATGCAAAAAATTCTCAGGGCTTTGCGCCGAATCAATGAATATAATAGTTCCTATTCCTATATTTGACCCGAATGGGAATGATTTCTCTTCGGACAGAGTATTAGTATCATTCAGGCCTGTATTTAGAGGGCGCAATTCCCCCCCTAAATTTTTTCTAGAATAAAATTTCCAGCAATATTATTGTACTTATAGATCATAATTCCCAAATTATGTTATTATATTTACATATTTTTCGTCAAACATAGAATTTAGCCACTAATCTAAGCAGACATTGTTGAAATGAGACTTTGGTTAGACTGAGAAATATAATGAAGGGATTAGAATCACAAATAGACCTAATTAGTCGCTCGCTAATTCACCTGATCAGGCGGAAGCCTTAGGTAGAATAAGTTTGCAACAGTTCGGTTGGTCTCAAGTTCATTAAATGATCACCTGCTTTCATTCCGAGGAACTGCAGAAGATCAGATAATTCTCTGAGCTCAAGTAACTTCAAACCAAGGACAAACCGAGAAATCAGGTGGAGAATTGAGTTGCAAATGTAGACTATCATGATAGGTGGCTCTCCAGAAATCTGGGGTCTAACCTGCATTCCCTCCGCTGTGAGATCTTAGTCAAATGTCCAGACGGGGGACGTTGTATTTGGACGAAAATACTCCACAATAATAACAATAATATTATTATAAATGATGGCCATCAGGCTGCCGATTTTCACTTTAATAAAAACAATAAACGAGAATGACCAAAAACATGAACAATGGGCACTTTTATGCACGGTGTCTATGCAAATCGGCATTGACACAAATTGTGTCAACTTTGGTTATTTCTTCGCAACTTGGAGATAGACTATGTTTATCCCCGACATCCCTCGAGCCTCAAAACTGACCAACAGGAGGTTAAAAAGATTCATAATACGCCGCGATGACAATTTCGGAACTTTTCAGAACCTAATACAGTCAACGCACCTTTCTGAACCTTTTTGGTCATTCTTGCCCCCTTGCGGAAAGCTTGCCGAATGACCACCCTCTTATGTCAAGTCTTTCTTACAGGCATACCGGAATGTCCACAAGGCTGTCCGGGTGTGCTACCTCTTGGTTTGGATGCTGAGGGATCAACGACTCCGGGTTGGCTTGACTTTGCTGGCATACCGCTGACTCCACTTTGACCTGCACCAGGGGGATGGTCTTCGGCTGCCTACCTTCCCATGGCCTTTCGTTTCAGACCATATGATGGATGCTAGAGACAGAACATATATCTGTCTATCTCATACTGGTTGCGTGTTTCGCTGTGAAGTCTTCGCCACCTTTCCAATGCTACCCCCACCAAAATTTTCTACAAAAATCTAAATAATTTACATATTATGTACATTAGTAACAAATTATCACAAAAAATCAAATATCCCGGGCGTTGTCAACTGAGCAAAAGAAAAAATAAACAAAAGGAAAAATAAGGTGAGATTATAACCAAGATTAAGTGAAAAAAACTGAAACTAACTGAAATTCAGCCGTCTTTGCTGTCAAAATGATTTTCTTTTTATTCAGTAAATTCACAAAAGATTTGGAAAATTCCTCCCCCCTTTTTTGATAATCCTGGATAGGGGTATGGTATCATTGCAGCAAACTAATGAATGACGAATAAAAAGAAATCCTGAATATTTTCTGTTAATTCAGTTTGATTTGGATTCAAAACTGAAATTCTTACTTTTTGTGTTTGATTGATTCAAATATGAAAATTGATATAATTGGTGATCATGATGGTGCAATGTTCGACTTTCTTATCTTTACATGGTTAAATATTAGATAATTCATATTCGAAGTCAAAAATTGAATCAATTTGAACTTCCTGAAGAATTCTAGAGTTATTCAAATACTGTCAGCATTCTATTTCTTTTAGAGTGATCGTGAACTATTTTCTTGCACAGTTTCTTCTTATCTCACTGACATGGTTCAGCTGAAAGAATATATTGGGCGCACGATTTCTACACAAATTAAGTGCATTAAACGTTAACTTTTTATCAAACTTTTGGCCTAAAACTTTTCCGCAGTTTTCAGTTTGTTTCTAGTAGAAAACATTTTTTGTGCCATTGGCACAAATTTTTTTGGCCTCTTGTGCCGATTGGTACAAATATCCGTGCACAAAAAAACACTGAGGGTAAATGGATGATGCTGATCATGAATATGCCAGTAGGTTTCCATTCTATCAATTATATTGACCATGTGATTTGCATTTTTATCAGCCTGTAGCTCATTGTGTAGGTGTAGCATAATTTTCCCAAATTCGCATTTCTTACGAATTATGAAAAAATCCATTTTTCCCTTGGAATTTGGTAAGTCGATGAAACTTGAATGATGTCACAACACAACAGAGCAACAGAAGCGACCAAATAATACACCCTGCACTCACTCAGAGTGAATTATTGACTATTGTAAATATATAAAGTGTAAACTGATGTTTTTTACACAATACTATAGGTTTATAAAAATGCAAACCTCCCAGCAAATGTTTTACCACGGTAAGCTACTGACATATTCGTGATCAGCATCATCAGTTTACTCATATAGC
Source organism: Romanomermis culicivorax (assembly GCA_963922205.1). Lineage (NCBI taxonomy): Eukaryota > Metazoa > Nematoda > Enoplea > Mermithida > Mermithidae > Romanomermis > Romanomermis culicivorax. The sequence continues at coordinate 935,900 of CAWUHX010000060.1, read as the reverse complement.
CCAATTCAGAAGCACAGTCGCCAATTGTCGGCGACAAAAATCTTACGATTTTTTCACTTCTGAATCGAGCTTTCTGGAAATTGCCTATTCATTCTATACAGTCGTCGAATGTCACCTATAAAAATCCTTGGATTTTTTACTTCTGAATAAGGTTTAACATGATCACAAATATGCAATTTAGAAAAAAAATTTCATAGGACACCTTGTTTCCACTCAACATATTTGATTATATGGAAAACTATTGACGTATTCGTTATCAGCATCATCATTTTAGTCAGAAATGTGCAAATTTTGGAAAAAAATTCACTATATCCCCTCAACTACACAAGTGCCAACTATACTCGTCGCAGCCGCGCGGCTGTTTAGCTAAGAAGGTATATTTTAGCTCCACAGCCGCGCCGGCTGTTTAGCCACTGTCCTTCAAAACGTCAAAACCTAAAATTTTCCGGCACTTGGCGCCGGTTCACGACGGATCACTCACTCATCTTCTATTCGACTATCAGGCGCGGCCCTTAGCATGTCTACTTCTACTTGCTAATTAGTTCTCAACAGTTTCCATCAATCAACGTAGCTCGTCTCATTTTCTAATCGTTATCAGTCAGTACTTCGCCGAAAATAGAGATTTTTCATCAATTCTCTCAATTTTTTCTCTCGATGCTTGGAATTTTTCAAACTTTTGTTACATAGACTTTTGCGTTTATTGAAGATGGAAAGTGACGACATCATTCTAGACTGTGTTGATAGTGGCCAAAGCAGCCACCTCAACTACGAATTGTTGCAAAAAGAGATCGCCTTTCCCGCTGCTCGGTTGGCTCAGTTGGTTAGAGCGTGCGTACGGTAGCCGCAAGGTCCTGGGTTCAAGTCCCAGACTGAGCCTAACTTTTACTGAAGCCCAGAGTAGTGGGAAAAGGTTGCCTCAACACTGGTGGCCCTTGACGGTCCGTCAAACTCGACGGTGGAGGGATGTTGAGAGTGGCCAAAGCAGCCAGCTCAACTACGAATTGTTGCAAAAAGAGAGCGCCTTTCCCGCTGCTCGGTTGGCTCAGTTGGTTAGAGCGTGCGGACGGTAGCTGCAAGGTCCTGGGTTCAAGTCCCAGACCGAGCCTAACTTTTACTGAAGCCCCGAGTGGCGGGAACAGGTTGCCTCAACAACTGTGCCTATAGAACTTCTGTTTACGAATATCTGTTAGATAGATTTATTTTCCAGCGTTTTAGAATGTAAAAACTTTTCTGGCGATAAGCGATTCGCGCCGGAATTAGGCAAAATTACTCTTCACCTCATCAATTTGGTTTTCATTCATTTCTCAACGGTGTGAAGTTTCATTTTCCAGCGTTTTTGAAAGTGAAAATGCAGAAAATTTTTTAGGGCTCATGGTCTAAGAACTAAATAAAACTGGATAATTTTAATCGGAACCACAGAAATGTTAATAGCGGATGAATTCAAAAGAACCCCGTCGTTAACATGCTTTCTCTGGTTCTGTTGAGGACCACTATATTATATTGGATTTTCGTTTTTCTTCTAATTTTTTGTTTCCCTCTTTTCATTTTACCATATTTTTCCAAGCTCCATTTTTCGGGAGGAAAAATTGGCTAAGAACTTTGCTGACCTGTCAATCTACAAGTGAAGCACTTACTGAACATATTTCTTAGCTGTTCGAGAGTTATTAATCAATGAAATGAGCACTCCATAATCCTTCAAGTTGAGTTTTTTCTATTATTTTATTCCAGATGTATTTTTATTTACATTTTCAGTAAGAGATTTTTAGGAGGATTCGAAATAAGGTTGCGCTGTGATTGCATAATTTGCGGTGGAGATATGAATGTAAAATTATGAATATGAAAACTAGGTATCAACTAAATGTGGTGGGACCGTTTCCCGCCAAGGAATAATGTCAATGTTAATGGCAGCGTAGCTTGCCTGTTAAAATGAACGTAGATCAGTGTTATGTCTTTTCTATTATGTATATCTTATAGCGTGTAAGGTGTTAAACGGGTGTCAGCCAGCTCCACTAATACCAGAATTTTTTCCTTTTTTCTCATTTTTGCAGGTTTCTGACTCCAAAAACATCAAAATGCTTGGGTATGCTCCTAAAATGCAATAAAAGCATCCGTTTAAAAACGTTTATGACGTTATAAAACGTCACAAACGTTTTCAAAAATGTGAAAAATTTTAGGAAAATAAGGGAAAAAAATTTGAGTCCGGTTCTCATGTGGAAAAAATCAACGAGGAAAAACGGTGTTTGGAAACCGTGTTTTTTTGAACCAAAAAAATGGTTTTTTGCACAAAAAAAATTGCAATAGCACAAAAAATTGAAAGGAAAACATATACTTCCTGAAAAATTCTATATAGATATTTGTATTCTTGGAGCATTCCTTTTTTTTGGTACCCACTTCAAGTTTTAAGTTGTTTTATGATCTGGTGGTTGACTGTATGATGGCGCTGAAGTCGTTCAACTATAAATCCATTTTTCAGATATTTTATAAACATGACAATATTTTTTAGGACTCTCGTTTTCCAAATGTATCTCGTTTCAGAATAGCAAGTCTCTCGGGATGAAAATAATCCGAAAATTTATGATTCATTTTGAGAAATTTTTTTTACTTCTTCGTATTAGCTTATGAGTGAATTAATCGTTCATTCGCAGCTTATTAAAGTAAAGATCTCACATAAACTTCAATAGTTTGGTTATTACGAAAACATTGTCACTTTCATTAAATTTCAGATTTTCCGATAACATTACACACAAATCATTGATACAATCGTCTCTTTTGAGCAGAACTTGACATGAATTTTTTAAGCATATTTTGGATTATTACTGCCGAAATGCAGTTGATGACTGAAGCTGTCAACGAGTTGAAACAGAGTTACTTAAAGAAAAATAGTTATCTTCTACCACTTTTTTCCATAAATCCATTTCCATAAGTGAACCTATTTGTGAAAATTTTTTCCAGAATGTGGAAAAAAATTTAAGGTCTTTCCACAAATGTAGAACAAATTTTTGTGACTCTTGGCGAAGTCTTTTCAATAAAAATTTAAATTTATAGATCAGAGAAAAAAAGAATCACAACTTTTATTTTCCAAATTATAGGTTATTTAAGATATCATCGTCAGGCCTGTAGCCAGGAATTTTTTTCGTTGGGGGCACGCATTTTTTCACTTAATTCACTATAAAATTGGCGTTTCTGACTTGACTTCTTGAAGCCTTTTTTAACACTCGAAACGTTTGAGGGTGGGGCCCTCCTGCCTACAGGCCTGATCGTCGTCATTATTCTCATCATCACTTTCAGTATATGATGTCTCTGTAGTATTAGAGCATGATTAAGTTGTAGAAGTGTTTCAGATTGCTGAAATAACGCAAAAGGTACAAAATTTAGCAAAAAATTGTGATATTGTTTGCACACAAAATTCCACAAAAGGGAAATTTAAAAATTTTTTTACGGTCTTTCCACAAATGTGGATAGAACGCCGGGAAAAAATAGTGCTGTCTTGAAATGAAAGAATGCGGCAGCTGAAATTAAATTGTTGAAAGATAAAGAATGTAAACTAAATAAAACCAATTTGCAGAAAAAATCGTTGATCTTATAAACCGTGGAATCAAAAATATGTGAGAATATTTTAAAATAAGTTTTTATGATCATGAATGCTTTATAGTACTATGCTATGTATGCGTGTTTACAGCTTGTGGTCAGGACTGGACAATTACGGAAGTTCTTGCTGGTCGAAGAATGTCAATTCTTGATTGGTTTTGCCTGATTTCTAATTTTACCTGCCTTCTCCAGTAAGAAATCGATTTTATTTCTGCTGTTTGATCAAATGAGTGAAAAATATTTGATTTCTAACTATTTATGTTTGTCGGATATCTGGACGGATATCCGGATTTTCAGATATCCAGACATGAAAAAGATCCGGATATCAGAACATTTTATTTATAATATTTATTTTCTCTAATTCGTGCGGATACACCTATGCCAATTTTCTTCTCCGCTAGTTGAAAGTTTCTACTCGTTTTTTTCAGATTTTTTATTCTGATTTCGCCGGTCTGACTGCTTTTGTGTATTTTGTGCTTTTGTGTAAATGAATTGCTCGAAAAACTTGAATAAAAATTTTTTCTCATTGTCCGCATTTGCAGACTGTTCGGAATTTATCCAGTCCCACTTAAAAACATTCTGCCGTGTAAGTAATAAATTTTGAGCACATTCAGTTCTAAATGTAAATTTTTATGTTGTCGCGTATAGATTGTCCTTAAAATAGGTCAATTGATATGAACAAAAGGATTAGTGATTTTAAGTTTGCCCATCACAAAAAAGAAATTTTACTTATTGTCTAATGTGGCAGGTTTTTTGAAAAATTTGTCCAACACCAACTAATTCTTTTCTTCTTTAATCAAAATTTTTTCATCAATCTAACTATCGGTCGTGACTTGAAATTTATTAATTAATTTTTCTATATTCGCATAGACGTCAAAGTAAAAAGGCGTCGAGTTGTGATACAATCGACCAGACGTAACCGAACACAGTGCACTGATTTTTCTTATTTACACTTATCGAAAAAATGTTGTGCAAATAATTCGGCCGTCGAGATCAAAAAAGCAAACCGTTTCCCAATTATTACTCAATAGTTTTAGTGCATCTGAAATTTTTCCACTAACCATTGATATTCAAAGTTTTTTACAGTTGTTTTTGATTTTAACTTCTCGAATGATTTTTTCTATGGTTAATAAGTAAGCAAGGCGATTTGAAACAGGGAAGTTTTTAAAATCGATTGTCATCATCAATAATTACTGATGGCATCAAAAAACATTTTGGAAGTTACTTTTCAATTTTTCCCAAACATCTATATTTTGAATTCTACTTATTCAGTCTGCTTTTCATCAATTTCATGCAAATGAAATTATGTATTTTTTCCAATTTCCACTGACCATATTTTTGCTGTAAAATTCCATTTTATAAAGAGCAGTAAAAACTAGGGATGTTCCGGTTAACCGAAACCGTGAAAACTGTCATTTTTCCTGAAACCGAAACCGTGAAACACAAAATAGGAAAACCGAAACAGGGATTCTGGCGGTGAATTTCACGGTTTTCACAGTTTTCTGCAGGGTTTTAAAAACAAGGCATAAGAGCAACAATAATTCACAACTCCATGAGAATATAAAAATAATGCTTATGCAATGAAGACTTTATTCAATAACAGATATAATCCATTACACACAAAATCTAATTTTTCATTACTTGAAAAATTCCATGAAATTATACTTTGAAAATAATAGCTTCTCCACTGATTCGCCTGAAATACGATTTCGTAGTGGCTGAATGATGATTCCTGTGCCACTGAATAGCTGCTCTGAAGGCTAACTTATGGCTGGTGCACTGAGGTAATGCCTTTCAAGTTTTGCCAAAGTTGGGTACGTTTTTTTGTTGATTTGCCACCATGGATCTATATCATGGGATACCCGTTTTTCATTTAGATATGTTTCAACTTCCTGTAAAAAGAATGTAGTTCTTGGACTATAATATCTCTTTTTAGGGGGTTTTACTTTATTATTCATTTCTTCACAGGCTTCTTCATCACTACTACCCTGTACAAACTGAGTCCAGTCTTTTGAGGAACATGGTGTGATAATTCGCTTCTTTCTTGGAGGAGTTGTCAATTGGTCTGTTAAATTCTTGGCAGCAATATCATTGACCATTTTTTCAAGTTCAACTTTGACAATAATTATTGTGGACGCATTTTTGAACATTTTTTCTTTGTACCGTGGATCCTCGGCTGTGGCTAAATAGGAAGCCCTATCAATAATCAACATAATTTGCATCAATCTTGTTTTATTTTTAGTACAGTGATACCTCTCTTGTTCAATTTTACCTCTCTTGTTTAAAGTATTCCATGGGGTGAATTTTCATCAAATGGGTTCGTAATGCACTCGTACTGCCAAATTTGCTAACAATCTTCTTTTAGCAAAACTTACAAGTAGCTGTTTCTTTGTCTTGCGCTGAATCGAAATATTCGTAAATCAAACTTTTCATCCTGGAAGTCCAGGTAGCTGTTGAAAATTTGCCTAAAAATGTCCAAATAAAATAAAAATATCTATTGTAAATTGTAATCACCCAAAGAAACGTTATAGAATGATAAGTAGTGCAACAATATCAATATGTATGAATATTGAATTTCATACAGTTGCAAAAAACTTGCTAAACAACTGAAAAAAAATTATTTTCAGTAAAACAAACATCATAAAAACTGACTTTCCTAAGCCTATGCTACTTGACTATAAAATAATGCACGAAAACCGAAACCGCAGTTTTGAAAATCTGAAAACCGAAACCGTAAATTCAAAAATTGTAAAACCGAAAAACCCAAAAAAGTGAAACCGGTCCATCCCTAGTAAAAACTATTCAATTTTGTCAAATTTATATTACCAGGTATCCGGGCAGACAACCCCATGGGGAGGGGTATGAGGGGGGTGTTCCCCTACCTAAAGTCCATAAAATTGATCACTCGTTGCCTAATTTTGAGACAAAATGACGCGTTTAGTGGACATTTACCCACACTTCCCCCGAAAATTTTCAATTTTACCTCTACCTGAAAAATTTGACCTGGGGGCCTCTGTATCCGGGTATCCGAGCTTCCAAAAAATCAAGATATCCTGATTTCATAAAATTTTTGGGGAACATCACTATTTCTAAATTACTTCTTCGTTTTGGACTTAGTTGACGGCATTATCTAGCTGACTGAAAACATCTGCACATCACTCGGGTTTCCTTCTGGTATGCGCTTCTTTACTATTTTGTGTAGGAATTATGGATGATTTTTGTTCTGGAATAACTAGAAAATTGTAAAAATGACCTGAAAAACCTGGAAAAGTCGGGGAATTTCATTTTGAAAAGATGATGGGACACCCAGTAGTTAACAGCTTTTTATAAAAAATGAAGTTAACAATTATTTTAAAAGCTAGTGTTGCACGGGCTTCATTTTCTCAACTACGCCTGTAATTAATCGTCATTTAAGGAATAATCTATAACTTGCGTCATGACCGACTCTATTGAAAAAGACGAAAAAGCCGTCAAAATTAACAAATGGGACGGCAATGCTGTTAAGAATGCGCTTGACGACGCGGTTCGAAAGGTGAGATTTTTGTGTGATGTTATTTTGTTGAGCTAAATATATCTCTACTACACTGTGTAATGCACGCGAATCGAAGTTTTCCATAATTGAAATTGCGTTCAACAGTACTACACGCATTGAAACCTTTTTGTTGATCATACAAAAACTACACCAAGGTTTCGGTCATCAGGATCAATTCGATCAGAAGAAAATTTACATTTTTGACCACTTTTATCGCAAAAATTTACATTTTTAATCAAAAAATCGACATTTTCCAGTATTTTCCCAACCAAAAGTATGAGGTCCCTATGACTTCCGTATGGCTAGCCATAAGATTGGGAAATCCTGAGAGGTCGCCCAATAGCTAGCCATATGGCCGACGATTTCTGGGGATGGGGTCCTATAGCATTCTCGCCGCAATTATATGTGTGGATAAACGTATGTCTTTGTAATGTAAAATTCAAATGAATGCCTCTCTGTGTTTTCTTGCCAGCGTTAAATATATTATCGATCTTGGCAGAACGTTTCATTGTCTTTAAGATAGCATTGTGATATCTAGGTGATTTTGTTTCCGTCTCACTTTCTAACTGCATTATAAGTTCTTTGCGTCTTTTCTTGTAAGCTCAAAAGGGTCATTTATACTTGCCTTTTTCAACGGAAAGGATTGCCAACAGCTTGAAACGTTCAGCCTGAAAGTACACTTTTAGTCGGAAAGGATAACTGCAATTTTGTGGAAAACGACCGACAGTAACCTCCAACCGAACAGAACGAAAATTTTTCTCTCATTCGGTTACCTTATGTTGACTGCATTCTGTTCCATCGAAAATTGCAAGTATAAATGACCCTTAACTAGCATAATTCAAATCGCCGCGCTATAAAAAAGACGCTCTTCTCTAGCTCAAGATCATAGCTCTAATTGGGGGGACCACTCCAACTTGATCGAACCTATACCAAAATGTTGGGGCAAAAAAAATGGAAAAAGTAACTTTTTTGGCTTTTTTTAAAGTTTTCGAAATTTTCGACGTTTTTCAACTTTTTGGGGGGTTTTGGGAACCCCCAAAATTTTTGAGAATCTTGGTACCCCCACCCCACAAATTTTTCTCCCAACCGGTCGGACGTCCTACAGGTATGCCCAAGATCATCGAAAACGAGACTATATTCCCAAAGTTATATTGAAATCTCGTAGAACATACTTTCTGGTCTCAAATGCACAAAAAATATTTACAGAAAGTTTACTGTAAAAAAATCGAATTTCCGGCAAGTTAGCTCCAGGTTTTCTGCGTTTATTTTTGTCGCTTCCAATTAAATTTTACAATGATTACCGTCTGAACTTTTCACTTACTCAGTCCTTCTGGTACAGAATTTCAAGCTCTTTCCGAATGTAGTATCGCCATTGTATAAGATTCAGTCTGCGACGAGCTATCACACCTTAGTTTACTTGAATCCAAAAGTATACTTGAATAGGCGCAAATATGTAAAAGTTGTGAGGAAAGGCAATTTTTGAATTGTTTTTTATTTTATGATTATGTTTTTTATTGCTAGTTGTGCATTTTTTATTTACTTCCAGATTATCAAAGACAAATATAAATATACCGAAAAAGCGGGTTTAATCGATTTGCGGTTGTTTCTGGCTTTCGTTGCTGTTTGTTTCGCACTTTTTGCTCTATTATGGGATTGGCTCTTTCCCTTTCCCAAGTCCCGAAATATTTTGATCGTTTGTGCCGTCTCATACTTCATCATGATGGGCATTCTGCAGTTGTACACGCAATACGTCGAAGGAGCCGTATTCTTCGTTTGCGCCGACGAACAAAATAGAAAGTGGCATTTTAGTTCGAAGACCAAAAAGTAAAATAGGCTTAGAGTTCCAAAAATTCAGGTTTTCATACCCGTATGTTTTCAAATATGTATATAAATTTTGAACTGTTGTTCTTTTTTGGTTCTTTTTTGCATCTTAAATTTTTACGTACCTGTTATTCTGAAAAAATATGTCCAAACCTACCGGGGTAAAGTCGGGAATTTTGTTTTTGGAAATCGCTATGAACCCTGCTCCTGGCATTACACAGAAAACAAACTTTACGAAATACAGCACAAAGTGAACAAGTTAGGTAAGAGCAGGGTTTTTTTGTACATGACCCATTTGCACATGTACAAACGGCAGCCAATATTTCATTTGTACAATTTGTACATTGCAAAAATAGATATAAATTAAGTAACCTGTCTTCCTCTACGTCATGGCCAAATATTAATAAGCAAATCAGCGTAATGTTCAAATTTTATTGACAACTGCGGAAACTTGCCATGACTAGATGATTCAAATCAAATAGGTATCTGTAAAAAATCATTCATTAATCAAGCTCACGACAGACACACGGTTAAAATTATTAGTTAGAAGTTAGAATTTACAAATATTAACACAAAAGATAACTGTGGTTAGAATTTAGAAAAAAAGGATGTTAGAATTTAGAAATCTCGGCCATAGGATAAAGCTGAGGGAAAATTGAGATTTGAAGAAAATAATTGAATCTTTTCTTTGCAATGATTCAATAGTAAGCACTGTTTTTCCCCGGACTTTTTCCCCAAATGGGGAAAGGGCGTCAAAATTTTTCCCCCATTTTTCCGAGGTCGTTTTTTCGCTTTAAAATGTCGTATACGCTTTATTTAAGTGTTTTTGAGCTTTTTGAAACCTTCTGGTGTTATTAGAGCCGTTAATTCATTGAAATTGAGGGAAAAATTGAAATTTTCTAGTTTAGAGTCTCATCTACAAGCATTGTGGAACAAATTTTCCAGCAAACTATCCAAGAGCGTAATAACTGAATTACCTGAGATGCGCCGGAAAATTTTTTGGGTATTGTCATTCTGCGACGCTGGAAAATCAATTCTCCGAACATTTATTTCAAGAATTAGATTCGAATTTTATGTTCATAAGTCATTTCTAGAATTTTATTATTTGAAAAATTTTAAAACCATTAAATTATTTGTAAATTCTCGAACTAAGCCGAAAAGATAGAAGTAAGAAAGTAGAAATTTCCGAAAACTACTTCCATGAAGCTTTTGACTAGATTTTACGTTAAGAAAGGAATAATCGCTTCAAAAAGTTTAGAGTTGACTATTGATCTTTCTCAAAAAATGTGCCAAGGAAAAAATGCGGATCCTCATGAAGTATCAGGATAAAATATTGAAGATTACCACTTAAAACATGAGATAATACGTTTAAGATGATAAAAACTATTAAAGATTATATAAATGATAAGTGAAGGTATACATGTTAAAAGACATGCCTGAGACAGGAAATACATAATAATGACTATTTAAGTTATAACCGGCACCAAGCGCCATAAAATTTTGAGATTCTGATCTTCCAAAATGCATATTTTCTGCATCTTATCCATAAAATTTTCTTCCCTAAATGGGAAAAGAGCCGTTTGTACATGTACAAATAACTACCTTAATTTCGTTTGCCCCAAAAGTTTTTATTTGCCCCCCGGCAAAAAACACTGGGTAAGAGTAAATTTACGATTCTTTCTGCGGTTCTGTTTATGAGAATTTCGAGGTAATTTTGGTGAACCAAGTTAGTTAAAATTAGTTTAAAGCTAGAAAAAGAATAAAGAAAGGAAATCAAAAATATAATTTGAAAAACTAAGTGAAGATTGAAGTAAGAAACAAGTTAAACGAAATGAACAAAAACACAAAGACAAAAACTGTAGGAAAAGAAAACAATAAATATACTATAATGCATGAAGAAAGTAAATTAAAAAACTCTAAGAAACAAAAAAGCAACAATATAAATAGTTGGAGTTGAGACGGTGATTAAAGAAGTAATAAAGTCCGAGGTAATATTTCTAAGGTGATCATTTTCTATTAAAATCACATTTTCAACAAATATGTTGATAAAACAGAGGATGATCATTGGCCTACCAATTGACCTTCTCAGTGGTATACAAAGCTAAAAGGTTTTGTATGTTGAATGTAACGGGTCCAGAAGTAATGGAACAGAACCGTTCATTCAACTGAAATTCTGTATTTTTTACAACTTTCACTCGAGATATTTTACTGTAGAATATCATCTTGGACATAATTTTAACTTGAATTTTGGAAAATTCTCACCGCATCGCGCCGTTGTTTGGTACTTATGCACTGAACCTTATGGTTTTGATCGAAGAAAAGCTAAAACAATGAAACCCTCTTATGATTTGATGCTCTGTATAACACGTTATACGTGACAAAATTTGAACGAATTTCAGAAAAGTTCTATTTTCTTGCTTGCTGTTAGGAATTTTCTATCTGGTCAACAGCGTATTGCGAAAATTCCTTTAAAAATGCACGCAAATAGCAACCAAATGTGTAGCAGAAAACTTGTTTTAGAAAATCTTTTACTATTGTTGGGAAAGATGTGATTCCTTTACACAATTGTAGAAAATAGTTCGTAGCAAAAAACAGTGATTCCCGTTACGAAGAAGCCGCCAAATGAACAGCTGCCGAGACAAAAAACTGAAAACTGACATTCAATTGTTTCAAATTATGGAACTTGAAATTTGAGAAACTCTATTTTCGTAAAAAATTTTGATTTCACAAACCGAAGAATCAATGAAATATGCAAAATGTTTTAAAATCACTAGTAGAATTTCGTCAGGATCATGTTTATTCTAAAGTTACGTTTTTACATTGGATAATTCTTGCTGGTCGAAGAATCCCAATGTTTGGCTGGTTTGGTTTTGTTTTTGATGTTTCGCCTTAATATATGAAAAATGTTGATTTCCGGGAGGTTTTTTTGATTTTCTGACTGGTTGACTGTCTAATCTAGCTGAAATCACGTTTTGAACTAAATTGCAAAAATTAATTCACCTTTGAGTTTCTGATTATAAGACGCTGGTTAATATTTGATGTCGCGTTCGATTACAAGAATTTGGTTACCTGAACATTTCTCTCATCACTCAAATTTTTTCAGATATGATGACATGTACTCATTGGAAGTGAGAATGACGGACGAAAAGAGGGATAATAAATCGAATTTTGTCAAATCTTTTTCGAATTGGTTTGACGACGACGGTAATTTACGCCAAGATCTTTTCTCTACAGACGTCTGCAAGCTGCACGATTCTCTTTTGACCGAAAGAAAAGAGAAGTGAAAGTTTCAAAAGTTATTTTTCCATTTTGATCGCGGTTAATTCTTTTGGTTTATTTATAAAACAAAATTTATGAAATTTGCTATCAATTTTTTCGATGTCGTTATCTGTCTGTTTTAGGAATAAAATGTTGCGCAAATTGGTTGATTACTAGTTATACTGTCGTATATCTTCCTCTTTTTTCAGGTACGCTTTCGTTGAATCTTTTTAAAGACAAGTTCTTTATAGGTGATCGGTCAAATGGTGAAGATGTTTGCCGAAACGGAAGACGTCGACGAATCTCGTTTCAGCTCCCATTCAATGAAAGTACGTGAGAAAGCATAATTTGCTAGTTTTGAACTTTACATGTGATATTGATGATGAATTCTCACATAATTGTGCTTCATAATTTACTTTTCTTTATTCTTATAGGTCGTAGCGGAAAGTAGTGGCACGAGTAACTTATCCGACAATGGTAGCGAAGTTTTAGCTGAAAGTACAGCCAACATCGTGAAAAAAATTATCACAGTTAGTGATAATTTTTTTCTTTGTTTCATTATATCATAAACTCACTTTTTGTAATGCAATGTGAATTTTTTGTCAGAGAATATGAAGCATTGAAAAATTGTTGTTTCTTTCTGGACAGAAAAATCATCCTGAACAAGTCGACCTTCGAGACTGAAAACTGTCGATAAACTCAGTCACTTTCAGTCTATTTGGTCAGTTCTACAAAAAAATAAAATATTAGGTCGTAAATTATTTTTGCTTAATTTGCTAGCCGTTAAATTGAAAGTAACCTTTATTCGGCTGTAAGTTTTAAGCTATAAGTACTGGTTCTTATTCTTATTATTTAACGTTTGACTGGAAATTTTTTGCAGGAGATTTTATGATTGATAATACCCACTTGCGAGCTTAAAAAACTGTTTTTTGATCGAATACAAAAATTAGTCGCTCAGAACAGTGAAACAAAGAGATTTTACTGAAGCTACTCTTTTCTATTTGTGCGGAATCTCTTTATCCGCTGCAATTAACTTTTTTATTCTTTAGTGTGCCTTAAAATTCATGATGAGAGGAAAACGTCGGAAATTATCTACGGAAGATATTGATAGAGCCTTAGTTTTGGGAAATTTTCCGGTATGGTTAAATTTTCATTCTATGTGAATTTTTAAGTAAATTTTGCTTTTCCAGCCTTTGTACGGATTTTCGTCCGATTATTTTATACCATTTCGTTTTGCGAGTGGCGGAGGTAGGGAATTATTCTTCGGCGAGGACAAAGAAGTTGAATTGAATGAAATCATTCATTCGACGACCGCAAAAATGCCGCTAGATATTTCTTTGAAAAGTAATTAATATTGCTTACCGAGATTTTGTAATTGGATGTAAAACATATTTTCGCGAATTATCGGAAATTCTAAAATACTTGATATTTTTGAAATTCGCCTGACTGACTTAGAACTCCGATAAAATTTATTGTAAAAGCCAAACATACTTGTCTCTATGAAACCATACAGTTTGATCCTTTTCAAATTAACAATTCGTGCGAAGATATCGCCAAATCTAGAAAATTGTAGCATTTTTAACAGAATGTATCTCTGCACGAGCTAACCTCGAGTAAACTTTCAACATTATAAATTGACTTATTTTTCTGTTTAAAATGTTTGATACCCTTTGTTTGTTACCAGTTGCGTCAGTCTATGTTGATATCAGTGATTCTGTTACCGTTTTCTCCTAATACTCTAGTAACGGGATTCTGTAGTTGAGGAATGGCTGCTAGAAAAGATCTGGTGGTTCCACCAAAAATTTAGTGGTTCAGTACTCCAGTGATTCTTATTGTGAGATTTCCGATTGATCGAAATAGTCAAGAAGGACTTCTGACGTATAATCGTGATCACGTTTCATTCTTGAAAATTTTGGAATCTTATTGACAGTTGTTAATTATAAAGTCATCTTTAATTATGGGAATCCGCCATTTAGAACACTTTACCTACACGTAAATCAATCCACCTACATGAGGACTACTGATCTACTGCACCACTAGAAACGACTACCCTAGTATTCGTTAGCACAGGCGAATAATACTGTTGATCTAACGAAAAGGACTATTGATTCAGTAAAAACCATTTACGTATACTTCGACATCATGGACGCAGCGTAAACCAGAAAAGTAATTTCAATTTGGCACGCAATTTTCGCGTAGTGAAAAATTTTTACTGCAGAGAAAGCGCTGAATTTTCGAACAACAACGGAGAGGCCAGATTTATAGGTCCGACATTTGAGTGCTACTCTAGAAATTGCTACCATTTACCAGATACTTGAAAGACATTCTCCGTTTTTTCTTTTTGACGCTCATGGATTAGAATTTCCTGCAGTTACAGTAATAAACTTGCCAGTTTTCAACTTTCATTGGATCCCGGCATCTGTCATTTCAAAATAAATATACTGTAGAAGGTTACAAATTCGTAAATAAAAAATGCCTCTAGCACATTTTATAATCCAAAAAATTACAATTTTGAAAGGTTTTCAGCATAGCATATTTGATTATGAATTATTTTTTGATTCATCCAACATTCTCACGGAGTAAAAGTTTTCGTTCGTATTCACCCGAACAAATGCTTTTCAAGGGCAGAATCCATCTATACTTTTTCGATACACCGAATTTATATTTATTAATTCTTATTTATTGAATTATATTCATTAACTCTGACCTTATTCAGCGCACTGGTTGGCCATTGACGGCGTCCAACCTTTAGTTCCGGAAAATCCCATAATTTGTAAGTCGTAGCCGTCTAAATTATTGTTTCATAATTCAATGAATAGTATTTTCAGCCAAAGACAATGAATCAGAAAGAAAATCTCAATTGGGCGAAACGAAATCTGAGATTTCACGTTTGAGGCAAACTGAGATGATAAATGTTCGATCATTGTCAACACACGATATTTCAGTTGTAAGTTGGTACGAAAGTGGCCATACGTGTAACAGCTATCTGTCGTTAGAGAGTTTTTTGGGTGAGGTGGATGCGATGACGTGCCATGTCATGAGTAACCGAAAAAGCGGCCGTCTCAAAAATGTGCTTAAATTTTAATTTCATGACCCAGAAACTCTTTAAAATGAAGTTACGAAAATTTAACGTTCTGTAGGTTTTCAAACGGAATTGATCGTTTTCAGCCCAAAGATGGTCATTCACAAGTGTTTTCTTTCGTGAGAATTTGCGCAGTATCTGAATGCCTAAATATGATATGCGACCGATTTTTATGAGATTTCACATCCTCAGACAAACGTGTGACATAACGTAAAATTTATAAGTCTTGATTTACAGTGTTCTTTTTTCAAACAAAGAGCGTTGAAAAATCAGTCAAAATAGCAAAAATAGCGAAAAATTGCCTTTTAGTTGTTTTTGATCTCATTTTTTGTAAAGGAGTATTGTTTTTGTGATCAAATATACCCTTCGATCGAACGACTGACGGCCATGAGAAACAGTTTAAATTCAAAGTAGAAACCTTGTTTTTATAGTCAACATTTAATCATTGAGCCGACATTTTATCATGTTCTGTCAAGTTCAGATTTTTGTATTTCTATAACAGTTATTTGCTCAATTTGTATCGAATAGATCATTTTCCAGGAGCTGCAAGTATATTTCAAAGCAGTCACCGAAGGTGCAGTTGGTTCCGAAGAAAAAAGAAGAACGGTTGGGTTTCTTTCAGTTTTTTTTCTTTGTTGTTCCGGTCATTCTTCGCTTTAAGGAATCCCTAAACAGTTTGTCAACAGACACAGGATTGCAACCTTTGGTTCCGAGGATTGTTGTTTTTATTGCTGAAGGAGTAAGTGTAAATTTGTTTGTTGAAACTCAATCGCGTAATTTAGTCTCAACATTTTGCTTACCGAGCGAAGTTAATTCACATATATACATCTAAGGAAACATATTTCTCTGGTTATAGGTGAAATGTAACGTTATACAACATAATTTGGCGATATTGATATACCTGATGCGCATGAGTAAAGCTTTGTGTGAAAATCCTACTGTCTCCATCGAAAAATGTGTAATCATTGATATTAATTGTGAGTATTCTATTCTATTTTTAATTTTAATGTGTTTTAGTTGCACGATTTACTCCCCGCTATCTTATCTTGTATTTTGGGCAATCAACTTTGCGCTCGACCGGAAGTCGATAATCACTGGGCATTGAGGGAGTTTGCCGCACGCGTGCTGATTCAGGTTTGCAAGTAAATAAGCTTTAACTTAATATTTTGCTTTTTCGGTAGAAGTTAATGAAAATGTCCGAGATTCGTTCCAAATTTCTTGTGCATTGTTTCATGTATTCCGACTTTTTTCAACCGAGAAAGGTTTTTCGACTAAATCTTAGCGCAGCTCAATAACCTCATTCTTCGCATCGCTCGAATAGCTAAATTAGTATAATAGCGAGCCGACAATACCATTTTTTAGGCAATATTCTAATCAAGTCAATAATTTACAAGTTCGACTTTGCGCTTTGCTGACGAATTGTTGGAAAAACGAAACTAGCAGCTTCGCCACGCTTTTCGGTGCCGTCTACACGTTGGCCGAATTTGGAAACGATGTAAGCATTGTTCTTTTTGTGCATACATGTAGGAGCTTCGTCCAGTTGGTGACATCATAAAAGCCATTCTAATGCGAGAGAGCACTTACCTTCCAATATTTTGGGCGAGGGTGTCAGCAAGTATTTGAAAAATGCGTTTTCAACCAAAAATTGAAAAACGTACTCGTGATCAATGAATTTTACTCGTGCAAGATTGAGGATTAGTGTTGAATGACGAGGAGCTGTTGATGGAGGTGGAGGCAAAGAGGGTGCGAGGGGAGATCCAGTCCGGAAGCTTTGGTGGAGGAAACGTGGTAAAGTCGGCAAGTCGAGTCAATCAATAAGTCTGCTAGTCACGAAGAGAAGACCTTGAAGATAAACACAACATTTATTTTTTGACAAAAAAACGAAAATGACTAAAAGAAATATGTTTTTATGGCCTAAAAACCATTTACATAGTTTATGCAAATACAGACGAAAAACGAAAACAAACACGAAAATTAGTACGCATTTTATTGTTGATATGTTCGATACTTATGAGTTTACTGTAATTAATGAAATTGTGAATGATACCGGTTGAAAATTTTTCACTTTGTCGCTCCAAAACGGTCAATTTTGACGCAAAAATTTGTATTTTTTGACGATTTCCGGCTGGCTGGGTAGCTGTCAACAACTGCTTTATACCTTTGAACTTTTTGTGCATGACGGTTCCCCCAACTACAGTTATGTTGCTGTGATGAAAATTCTTATTGCATCTGTACAATCTGTGCCTATTCATTTTGACAATACCTTGTTAATTATCGAATGGTTGTGTAAATGAAAGAAAAATTACGGGTTTACTTTCCAATTAAGGCTATTAGACATTTCATTCTACCGAAATTACCTTACGAAAGCGAACGTTTGCGCCAAATGCTGGAAACGAATTTGTCCGTCAATCCTATCGAACGCGTTGGCGCCGAACATTTGAAAAATCATCTTCTGGTAAAAATTACATTGAAATAGAGTTTCAAACTATGCACTGTGGATGTTTTTGAATTCTGGAACAATTCTTCCTGTTAGACCGCGATGAATTGGTATTTGGAGAATAATTTAAATGTGATCGTAATTTATAATTTCTGTCGAAACTTTAATGATTGGAGGTTTGGATCGTATTCAGTGTTTCTTATGTGCACGAGGCAATACATCGGAGAGATTTTTGCTCAGTGTCCTAATCTCTGCCAAAAAACACTTTTTTGGGGCTGCGAAATAGTGATTTTTATCTGCAAAACAGTGTTTTTTTAGGCAAGGATCATTTTGGTTTGGCTAAAATTTTTTTAAACGTTTTAGTTAGTTGGCTAAAAAATTTGAGTACTTTTTCTAAAATTTTAATGGCTAAAATTTTTTTGTCGACTTGAGCCATTTGGCTAAATACCTCGTGCGAAAAACACAGTGCTACGAAATTTAAAAATATCAAAAAAAGAAACATCTTAGGACGGATTTTATTCTCGTCCGCATTGTTATACCTAGTCATACTTTGCCTATGAGCGAGTATGATTGTGGTTTTCGGAAGAAATGTTCAGCAGTGAAAGCGATAAAGGCCCTGTCATACTTCACCGCGCGGCGCCGGTTGTTCTATCCATACTAAAAAGCAGCGCCGCGCGGTACCGCGCGCTGCCACCTTTGAAGTATGAATAGGTTTTTGTAATTTTTGCGGCGCCGCCATCAAGTTTCAACTGAACCGAAATTTTCGAACAAGTTATGTATTCTAAAGTTGCAGCATACTGTTGTTATAACATATTGTTGCATACTGTGACATCTATACATGTAGTGGAATTATATTTTTCACTTGAATGGTGAATTCTGACACTTGTCAAATTATTTAACCAAATTGATTACTTAATTTTCAATGAAGATTTACTAAGATGTTGATCACTCAATTTGCAATGAAGACATTATAATGTGTAAAAATTATGAATATGCAAAGTAGGTGTAAACATGTTCGTACAGCAAGTATACTCCATTTCGATCGTGTCTCTATTCCCCCAACGTCCCTTTTCCGCAAATATCCCAATTGTCCGAAAGTTCTTATCCCCATAGGTCCCGATTCCCTGAATAATGAATAAATTTTTTATTTCCCCGAAAAATGCATTAGTCTCTATGATTGTGTTTTTATTCCCCGAACGTCCCGATTCCCCGAAAGTCCCTATTCCCCGAAGATCCCGATTCCCCGAATAATGAATAAAATTCCCTCTTCCTCGAACAATGCATTAGTACCTATTCCCCGAACGTCCCGATTCCCCGAATAGGACGGATCCACTTTTTTTGACTGAATCGAATCCGGATCTTCAAAAATTGTTTCGTCAAATCATTATACAGATCTAGATAGCTGCATTCGTCGGATCTGTATCAAGATCCTGAACAGCAGATCCGACCAGATCCCGATCATGTATAGCGAGCCAAAAAAGGCGACCGGTGCTGACTTTCATAACTTTTGAACGGATGGAGCTTTTATAACGCAGATTACTGCATTAGAATGCCCTGCTTGTCTTCGTTACAAGGGCCAAATTTTATGCCACTAGCTTTTATGATTACTGTACAAACAGAAATTCGGTAAAAGTGGTTATTTTTCAAAAAGTAAAAATTGTGAAATAAAGTAGAAGTTGTGAAATCAAGGTAAAAGTTGTGAAATCAAAATAATAGTTGCGAAATCAAAGTAAAAGTTGTCTTAGTGTGAAAAAAGTTTTGTAAAGCTGTTTACACACAATAATACTTTAAAAATTACCCAGATTTGTAAGTTGCACGTAATCTAAAGTCAGCAACTTTTAATTTTGATTTTTATACCTACAATTCACAATGTTTTCTATGGAAAAATTTTCAATTTACAAAGTGCAATCTAAAAATAGCCTTCTTCTGTTTTCGGGTAAACGGGATTCGACACTTTCGGGGAATAGGGACCTTCGGGGAAAAGGGAAAATCAGTGTTTGATTTTTGAATCTGGGTCCTAAAAATCAGGTCCGACCGAACCCAGATCAGAACTGGATCCTGTATATAGCCACATATGTGAATGAATAATCGTGTATATATATTCAATTTTTCAAAATCAAGTTATATAAATTGATATTTCTCAGCAGTGATTTTTATTCTGATTGATTTTTATTTTTTGCGCGTTTTATTTTTCGATTTTTTTCGTATTTTTCATCTTTTTCGCATTTCTCGTATTTTGCATTTATCGAGACGAGCAATATACATTTTTTGATAAGAGCAAAATCCAAAAGTAAAAAAGCGGCGAAGTATGACAAGCCACCGCGCGGCGCCGCCTGTTAGTATGAATAGGACAACCGGCACCGCGCGGCGAAGTATGACAGGGCCTTAAGACTTGCAATGGTATTGCATATTATACAAAAACGAGAAAGGGTATATCGAGTTTAGTACATCAGAAATTTGACGGAATCGATCGGAGGTTCATGCCAGAATACTTTCCTATCATTATTATTATTATTATTGCTTGAATATCATCTTTTAGAGGGTTGACCATTGTGGGCATTAGTGCAAATGCAAAAACGGCGTTATTTTTTTGCCGAAGCAAACTGATGGACATTTTTATCGTGCGAAAAAAAATTTCGTTTATTTTGAACTATCTTTAGGAAAGTCCAGTATCTATGAAAAATTATTTCTAACAGACAGAACTCAATAAATTGGGTTTATCTGTTCTCTAATCCTGATTCGAACCTTAATTAGAATTCAGTCGTCATACGCTCACAAGTCTAGTGATGTTCCGGTACCGCTTTTCCAGCCGGTACCGGTACTTTTATATAACATGTAATAAAGAGTAAATAAACGTACTTTTATTCTTAACATAGTACACTACACCTATACATAACATTAGTATTGAGAAACGAATCTGTATATTTTACACCGAAACTCAAAAAGCCATTATAGATTGAGTTTATATCAAAAACCTTTTGAAAAGTAATAAATTCAAATTATTTGGAAAGATCCAAAAGATGATTAGTTTAACAATTTTGCATACGTAAACAACAAAATAAAAAAGTTTTGCATACGTAAACAACACGAATAAAATATTATTATTAAAAAATACTGTGCTTCTTGGTTTTAAAGAATAATGTTTTTAATTATTTTATAGGTTATTAGAGTTAGGAAGCAGTAAACTATATTTTTCCAACCAATCAAATTGATGAAATTTTTTCCAACCAATCAACTCAGTGACAGCTCTTGCTCAGCAATGCCTAGTTGTGCAGTGATTCCTCAAGGCACACGATGCTGGCGGAAATTAGATAATTTTGACGAAATTTTCAGGGAATTTGATGTAGAAAAGGAATCGACAAGATTTAGATGCACTGTGCTTAAGTTTAGGCTTAGGCTAAAACTCAGGTTTAGGCGTACACACTCAGGCTTGGGCTTTGGTTCAGGCTGACGCTTAGTTTCAAGTTTAAGCTTGGGTTGCTTTAAGGGCAAGAGGAGATGATTTTGGTGAAAATGCGAAAAAATACATTTTTCCCTTACTAAAAACTTGGCATAATCTAGCTTCTAGTTGTTTTTCCGCACTTTCTTGTCGTGTCTATTAATCACTTCAGGAGCTGCCGAAAAATATGTGTCCTCTTGAGTTTTTGAAATTAGCACCCAAAAAATATTCCCGTTATTTTTTGTCTCGCTGGTTTTGAGTTTTTCAAACGTTTTGAACATGAACTTGTGCATTGAAAAACGATAAAGGCTCAGGTATAGCTGTAGCGAAGATTCATTTTCTAGCGTACTAGAATATAAAATTCAAATTTTTTCCGGTTTGCGCCGGAATGAGAAATTTAGAATACATTAGTTTGATTTTAATTAAAAATTAGGATGCATTAGTTTGATTAATAAAGTTTATCTTATGATTCAGACTTTTTGATTGAATATAATCACGCATAGGAGTCTCAATGATTATATTAATATTGTTGTACAATTTTAGGCACCGGTACCATACATGCACAGCATAGAAATCCTGCTGGGGGTCAGCCAGGATAGGGGGTGGAATACAAAAAAATTTTTTCGTCCTTGATAACGAAAAAAGGTCTCAGAAAGTCTTCTAACATCCACCAAGCAGCATATTCTTCAACCTATATTAGTCAGATAAGTGAAATTATTTGCTTAGACAGCACTTTTTAAAGTTTTCATGCTACTTTTTTGGAATCAAGTATGATTTGTTTAGAAAAATTGTCAAACTACAGCATCACTTCCATTTTCATGACGACTTTCTCTACTCTCTTGCTCATTTTCCTTCGTCAACTTCCCAACCATTGTTGGGGAACTCAGATCTGCTGGGTGTCAGCAAGAATCTGCTGGGGGTCAATAAAAATCTGCTGGGGGTCAAACCCCCCACGTGCATGTATGACCGGTACCACCATGATGCCGGTACCTTGATACCGGTACCGGACGCATCACTACTCACAACCTTCGTCAGTATGCTACATGCTTTCTTTTCATTCGATTTTATTTGCAGAAAGTCCTCCGACAATACATCAAAGCAAACATCAACGAAATTTCCGCTGATTTGAACGAGTATCGTTTGAAGTTCGGATCGTATTTAGGAACTGCGATGTATACTATGCTGTTCAGACCACAAGAAGTTAGGCCACCTGTAACTGGATTCGGTGCCGGAGTATTTTAAATACATATATTGAGCACTTACTGTAGACTGTATATCTTTTTGATGATTTTTATTGTTTTACGTGCTTTTTTCGCTGGAATCGTCAGAAAAAAATAAAAATGGTATTAACAATCACTTTCTGTAGAATCGCCTTGAGGTCCGGTAATGTAGAAAAAAATTGTCCCGTATTTTACATACGTTGTTCAGTTTTTGGCGCGCCCAAAACAATTTTTCGCGGTGTTATGTGGATGCGAAGTTGCACAAATTTCATGATACCGCAAAAGTGGTTGCTGTTATGCATAGTGCGTACGTTCTGTCAGTTTGTATTATATAGTGCTCGAGTTTTTTTGATGATAGAGCAGATGTTGCTCTGCAGCTATATGTCATATTCAAAACAAATTTTTGTGAACAAAAACGCAAATTTATAGATTTGCCCATTAAAATTTTACATATTTTGACGTAAAGTATCCAGTTATAGCTTTTTACTTGAAATGCTTTCAGATAACGGCATTGTGGAAAGTATGAGCTTTTCAACTATAGCTTATGTCACATTGCACCGATAACCTGCGGGCACACTCAACTTACCTTTAGCTATTTATTGAATAAAACATTCTAAAGTCATAGAGTTAGCGTAAACGACTTTAATGACTGCTAAGCTTTGTCAATTCTTTAAAAAAACAGACTATAGGTTCGAGCAGGACTCCAAATTTTGTCAATGAGCAAAAAAAGTGTCGTTTATTGAGCTATAGTACTTCAAAGTACATCACCCAATGATGCATAACATTGTGATTCTGGTCGAAATGAACATCAGCACAAGTGTACAACTTTTCTGGTTCCAAAATTGTACCAACAATCCGCAAATATTTCAAATTTAATTTTTTCTACATCAGGTGTTGCGTGAAATTGACTAAATTGTACACTGTGTGTTACAAGATCAAATATCTCAGCCAACAAAATGGCCTGTGTTGCCATAAAAATGATTAGGAAATACGGAAATATAACATCTTTTCTGGAATTTCTTAATGTTTTGCTATACGCCTGATCTGTTTTCCTGAAATGCTTTTAAATGATAAAGGTAGAAACCAAGTACTATTCCATATTTTTGCGATTTTCTGCTGAACGATATGTCACAACGAACTGCAAATTTGTGAGCATACTCATCCAACGCCAGCAATTTCTTGAGCAAAAAATCTTACTGCAAAAGCTTTGTGTGAACGATTTGGATGATAGTACTGATTTATGTCATTCTTCAATTTAGAAGTATTTTATAAAAAGCAGACTATATGAATCTTGACTTCAACAGGTGACAAAAAAAATTGAATTATCTGATTACAATTTATGAGCACAAATTCCCATCAGTCCTACCACGGCCGTACCTAACAAATATATGTCATTCTGTGGATATTAGTTTACACAAAAAAGTGCAATTTGATCATTGTCCGATATCAGACAATAAATAAGGACTTCAATTCCGCGAATTAAATTTATCATGAACTGGAGAATGAAAAATCCTAGGTCTTCGGCTGCACTACTAAAGTTTTTATTGACAAATATTGGTTCTAAAATTGTATATAAATCCGCATTTCCCTTGGCAATGCCCAATGAATGCGTGTCCAAACTTTTTCACTGTGAGTCGTTTAGAGTTGGAAGGCAACAGCAAGGAGAACCAAACCACTTTACAGGACACCAATACAATTTCTGACCGTCACTTAATGATCCTACACCAGATTGGCTGAAGATCCGTCTTGTTATCGGAAGTGGCAATACAGTATCTATTATCGACAAAAAAAATCCATCATCAAATTCGCAAGTTAACTGCCCAAAGGACTGTCTTGATATTGAGCGAATTATGGACCACCATAAAAAAAGACCAACGTTGAGACGATCCTTTTGCCTATAGTTATAAACAAGTACGGCCACAATTGAGGAGCATGACACTAAGCTATGCTTCTAGTCTGCAAAAATTAGATTGACATTGCAGAATGTGGTTTTCATTATGAAAGTAACTTTCACAGGATGTCAGACATTGCTAAAGTAACCTCAGAAGATTTTCCAATGACTGCTGTAGTGGACAATGAAACCGATATAATTTTCTCACGTGCAGATGATGTTTTCAGAATCAGAAACACTACACTGAACATGGGCAGTTTATGCAGGCTTCTCATATTATCCAACGGTGGGCGAGATCACTGCTAAAAATCATATGTGGTGCGATAGCGTCAACCTATGATATATTTGGCCCCCAAATTTCATTCCCCCGCCCTAGAACCAAAGCGGTAAGAGGTAGAACCTTCGGGTTTTTTGTTCATAATTTCGGGCATAGGGGCAAACTATGGGATGCCCTCCGTCATTTCGCCTCTATCTGCAAGTGGTGCTCTGTGGGGCCCCAAAAACATGCAAAAAATGCACTTTTTAAGAGTCCCCAGTCCCACCATGCCCCACAATAGGTGTGTCATATCCAAGCTCTATACTATGGCCTAAGCATTTTGGCGATGCAACCCCAAATGCGATTCTTCATTTTTTTAAAATATGGCCTCAATAATTCAATTATACGGTAGTCCAAAGTCCCTGGAAACGTCAAATTCCCCAATTTTGTTATATAATACTCACGGCTTCAAAAAAAAGAATTTTTTACAGCAATATGCACTACTAATTTTTTGCTGTTTCAATTAAACCGTTGGCCTTATTGAGATTTTTGGGCTGTGAGAGTTTTCGATCATTGGAAATTCGACCGACGCAGTCACTTTTATCCCGGGTGTAAACAAGCGTATTTCCATGATTACAACGTTTTCGACCGATGGAATTCAATAGATGTGGTCACTTTACACAAAAAAAATTATCCCGGGTTTAAACAAGCGTCTTTCCGTAATTTTTTAGTGAAAGAGATTTTCGAACACGGGGAATTCAATGAACGTGATCACTTTACACAACAAATTATCGCGGATGTAAACAAGCGTATTTTTGTGACTTTTTAGGGGAAGGGTTTTTCGACCACGGAGAATTTGATGAATGCGATCACTTTACACAAAAACTTATGCCCGGTGTGAAAAAATGTATTTTCATGATTTTTCGGTTGAAGGAGTTTTCGACTGTGGAGAATTAAATGGATGCGTCACTTTACACGCAAAATTATATTGAGTGTAAACAAATATATTTCTGCGATTTTTGAGGAAGATGTTTATGACCATGGGGAATTCAAGGGACGCGGTCATTTTACACAAAAGAAAGTCATTTGTGTAAACAAAGGTATTTCTCCGATTTTTTGGGTTGAGGGATCCTACACCATGGGGAAATCAATAGATATGGTCACTTTTCAGTCCGTTCACAAAGTGTCTTAAGTACTATGCGGTTTACACATTGTTTACTTTTACCGAAAGTGAAAATTTCTAGCTTGAAGATTGTTTTTTATTGTTTTTTTGACGTGAAGATGACCAAATTTAAAGTGGCACATACGATCCCGCTCAGCTTTTTTAGGAAAAAAAGCTACAGCACAGAGTCTTCTAAGAACTAAATTGATTGTGCAAGATACGTTTCATTCACTCATTTCATATAATATATCGTATAGAGTTCACTCCGTAAGTTCTACTGATTACAAGCTATAAAGAAATTTATTCTCTTTTATTTAACTACTAAAAAATAGCATAATTCACAGTTTATGGACTTCTGAAATTGCTGAAAGAGCCCTTTTTGCAGGATTGCAGACGGGAAGCAATTTCACCCATCCCTATCGTTCCCGTCCTGCTTTCAAAAAGGTCGTACCATTGCCATAGGGGTGCCAGTAGAGTCGGGGAGAACCGTTCACGTGATTTGGCGCACACTCTTATATAGGCACGGCTGAATTAGGAGCACTTTTGTATGTTTTACCCTGTTCTCCCATTTGCAAATCGGTGCCCAATGACTGTAACCAAGGCCCAGTTGCACTAAAGGGGTCTGAGCTCGAGCTCAAGATAATCTCGAACAAAAAGCGTCTCGGTTTGATCTCAAGTTCGGTATAATTTGAATGTCATCAGGATTATAACGAGTTCAATGTAGAGATTATCCCCAACTCGAGCTGTCGGGTTGCACTAACATTTTCACATTATTTTCTTATCTCTAAAGCAAATAAATATAGAAATTTCTGTGATTTCCAAACTCGAACTTAAACCTCAGTATTAGTTAATCCAGAAGTGAGTTTTTTTGTGCACTGGTAGAGAATAATTTGGACATCTATAAGCTCAACCTCAGGATCATCAATTTGATCCTGATGTTGAGATTACCCTCATGTTGAGTTAGTGCAACCAACCCCAGGTTTCTTTATAGTTCAGAAAATGACTATAATATGCCTTGCAAGGAGACTATCAAAGCAAGTATATTTTCTTTTTTCTGCCCCATCAGGGCATTTTCTAATAAACTAGTATGACATTCTCGACTCAAGACATGATTTCTGAGAAGTTCTATCTTCCCTATGATAAGTTGAAAATTAATCATATGTCAAAATGAGGTATTTTGAGTAGTTTTGTGCGCTGAGTTTCATGGTATGATTGGTTTTGCTTGAAAACAAAAATTCAAACTGCTAAGGTATGCTAAATATTTAAAATTTATGTATTTTTGGCATTTTTCAGTGGTCTGCTTTCAGAATCAGATTGATTTCATTCGATAAATGAATAGTCATTTTACAAAGCTATTTTTTGATGTAATATTTACAGTAAGTGATTCCATACTACACTGTTTCAGACATTTTAAAGTGCCGAAAATATGCCATCAAATCTGGAAAAAATTTTTATGTGCACTCACGACCATCTTCCCATTGGATGCCAGTTTTATTTTCATATTTAATAGCTCGGTTAAAGTTTCATCAAAATTTTATTATCGTTATAGGAGCTGCGCTGCTCTGAATAAACATACTGATGGAAATTGCTCAGAAGTCACTGCATTTTTCAGGTGCCTCCTGTCTACCCCTTGTGATACATTTACGGTCAGCAGAATTATCAAACAGCTAAGGGACTATAGTTTGATGTCCTAATTGTTTCACAGATGAACAATTTACATTATGCAAAAAAAGTTTAAATGGTCGAAAATGAGAAGCAAAAAAATTCTGTTCAGGGGCACTCCGGAGTACCTTTACTAATGATGCTGCGGAATAACAAACTGAAAAACATTGCGATGCCTTTTGTTTGTGGTGCTGTTGACAGTACATTGATTGGCATAAAAGCAGCAAAAGAGAAGGAACAAGATTTCGTAGATTGTCACATCATCAATGTGATGGTTGTTTGTGATGCTAAAATGAAGTTTCAATGTGTGTCAGCAAACTAGTCAGGTTCTGTTGAGTGATGCTAGAGTTTTGCGGAAGAGTATAGCTTGTTCGGAAGGTTCAGAGTGGAAAACTATCGACCTTTTCCCAATGCAGTGCTACTTGGCGATTCCCTTTATCTGTCACTTGACTTGTTAGTTCATATGCAACCTTCGGCCCCAGATAATTTGGCTCAATTTTTCAGGTAATTTCACTGCATTTAATTACCATTGTTGATTGATATTAGGCGTAAAAATGCATTAAAATTATTGGTTTTAATATAAATTAACTAAATGCAGCTCAAAGAACTATATATTTTAAATTTCATAAATTTCAGTGCTCACACAAGAACTAGACGGGTCCGAGTGCTCATTGGGTGTTCTGAAAAATTGCTGGCAGTGTCTTAAGGAAAGCTTATATGTTAAAGATGTCCTATTCCCCACCAAAGTGATACAGGCTTGCTTTGCGCTACAAATTTCATCATTGAATGTAATGCTGATGATTTTGATGTATACCAAAGTGTGTTGTATTCGTAGGTCTGGTCGGGGTGAATAGCCGTGGGCAGGATTGGGATTCCGAGGTTGCATCCTTAATGTACGTGTTTCCCACACCCACGTTTACCCGATAATCCAATTACTTGTACTTAAACCCCAACACTAAAATATCCCACCAGTTAAGGAAAAGTCTAATTTCCTTAATTGTCTCCCTTAACACGTAAGATTAAAAGGCGAGAGTTTTCTACCTTTTTATATTACGCAATAAAAACAAGAAAAACACTTACGTACACAATGCGAAAATGGGCGAGAATAATAAAATGATCTACTCCCACGCACTGGGACGAAAAGAGAAAGGGTTGCATGGTGGGAGGCGGCTAATGACGAACTAGTGGTGGCCAGTGAGGCGCACAACTAGTATATAAAAACGAACGAAAATATAAATCAATAACAATGAATGAGAGAGACCAGCTACAGTAAGACGGCTGTTTATGGTCGGCGTTGCTCTCTCCACTTGCCACCTGTGGGCCTCTTACGCACTTTGTCAAAACAACAAAAATCGGCAGAAAACACACTACAACACCCCTCTCCCCTTGCGGTAGATTGCCCTAAGCGATCGTCAAGAAACGACTAAAACGTGCAAGGGGAAGGGAACCGCCACTACGGGCCATCACCGGGGTCGCCGAAGAGTTCTTCGGTATCATCACACAGAGGGGCCGGCAGAGTCGTTGGGGTTTTTTGAGCCGATTTTGGGGGCGGCGCGTAGGGTGAGACCTCCCAACTCGAATGCAATTAGTGAAGTCGTAGGGTCAGCAATGCCGCAGCTCGCGTCGTCACTCCGTCGGTACTGATATACTGGAGCACACCAGCATACGATGCCATATGGATGGGAGGATGAGGTCGGCCACTATGATGGCGGCGACAACGAAACGGAACATGGCGGCGGAGGCAACAAGGGCAAAGAACGGGGCAAGTGGGGGCGTGTGGCGGACCACAAATGGTCGGCTTACTGTGTGGTCTTAGCATGGGCTGCACATGCGCTGGAAACACTAGTACAAAAAATAAAGCACAAAAGAGATTAGAAACAAAAATTTTGAGTCCAAAGCTAATAAAGCAACCTCGTCCTTGAGATTGTCAATTTCCACTTTCGCTTCAAATGGAATGGGAGATGCTGTTACACAATTTGCTAAGTTTTGGTTATTTTCCTGATCTGTAAGAGGACAATTAGCAAAATCAGATTCCTTCGTCTGGAGGGAACTCTGTTCGGCTTCGGAAATTTCCATTTTGTCATTGATAATTTCGTCCAATTCAGTTTCCAGATCTAAAACATAGTCCGGATCTACTGGAACTTCACTTGAGTCCTTCGGATCTGAAATCTGTTCAGCTCCTGACTCATTTTCACACTCCATAATCAAATCAAAATCATCACTTGGTTTAGTGGTGAGAACCTGGCTTGGATGGTATTTTGGGCGAGTTTTCATGAACAGAGGTCATGGTGTATGATCAAGAACGATTTTCTTGGCCAAGCTCGAAGCTAAAGATTGTAAAGCTTCGGGCCAAAACCTACTTTCACCTGTGAGAAGAAAATAGACACCCAAATCAACCATCTGGGTGGCGATAATAGCCATTTCAATTTGATTTTGATGAAGGGCTAAGCACTGGTCTAGACTCCAGTAGTCATCCCACATCAAAATTTCACTCTCTTGATGTGTGCCGAAAAATAAAGAAAATAAGTGGTTAAGAGACGAACCACTACACTTTTTTGTCACATCACGGTGTCCAACAGACTCGGGAAAGCCAAGAGGCTGTCCAGGCTGTCCTTCATAAAAATAGGCAATGTCAAAAACAGATTTAGCTTTTTTCAAGACATTTGGACGAATCCAAATATCATGGTACTGCTCGCATGGAGACAAACCATAGAAAAATTTGATGATCTTCCGATCTTTAAGAAAACGGAAAAAGTAAATATTACCCAGTATTTCTTTTTTGAAAATAGAATAAGGGATGATTATCGTTTTTTTAGCAGAAAAGATTGATAACACAATGGCCTGCAGAGTGTAGATTGAGTGAACCGAATTACTCACTTCCACGAAATTTTCCTCTCGAAAACCAATTGGGATAATTGAGACGATTGGTAAATTGGCTGGGTCATCGAAAAAATCGTCCAGCGCTCTCATTTCATTCAAAAAATTATCGACCGTAAATGTGTAGATGATATGGCCATAATCGAGGTTTGGGATTCCTGGCCTGCATCCAAATTTTTCTTCCCACAATAACCGCCAATTGTTATCATCGCCAAATGGGAGTTTGTCTTGTGGAGGACGGTAATCTAATTAAAAACCAAAAAGAATTTACAATTATCGATTCTATAAAATGAAAATATATTTTTTTTCGAGTTCCATTCAGTACAATAAATGAAGTTAACTGTAATTAGTGTCCCAGAGCCTGTAAGGGTTTACAGTGATTTTCAAAGCTCGAAATCTGTCAAAGCAATGAAAACACTTGTCACTTCATTCCAAGTTAAACTCCATGTCATTCTGCTTTAGTTTCTCAAAGTAGCTTTCAGCCTCTTCTTTAATTTTTAAATCTAGTCTGGTTCTATCTGGAAGATGACTTTTTTCCACTGAATAGGACATGATCTGTTCATGTTTGACAAGGACTATTCTTCCAGTCCCGAATAACTGTACTGCAAACACATTTTCCTCAATATTTGGATACTGAAGCTTGGTTTCCTCTGGACACAGTACATATCCAGCTCTGAGTAACCCATTTACACTTTTTACAATTACTGGATCACCAACTCTACCACCATTTTCTGTAATAACGCGGCGATTGAATCGATAATTCTCAGTCTGATCATGACTTTGATTTGTCACTCCATCAGCAGTGTCCTCATGAGGAAAACTTTCATTTGGAGAGTTTTCTAGGACATGATTTTGCTTCTCTTCATTTTCCGTTTCTCGATCATAGTAAAGTCTCAACTGATTAGCATGAACCGTTCGTTCAGGTCCATGGCTATTCATTGATCTGATGGTGTAGTTGAGAGAAGTTGGATGAGCTACAACTCTGTATGGCCCAATCCAATGTGGCGATAGTTTACCCTCTACACCTTTAGCTTTTCTGTTATTGATAAGCCACACGATTTGTCCTATATCGTATTTGACATCTTTAGCTTTCAGATCATAGTTCCGTTTCTGCTGCGCTTGAGCTTTTGCTAAAGCCTGTTGAGCAAGTTTCTGTGACATTTGTAGTCTTTCTTTTACAATATTGATATCCCATGGACCTTCAATTGTTGCATCAAGAGAAGTCCTTAAAATTTGATCCACAGGGAACAAAGGTTTTCTTCCATATATCATTTCAAATGGGCTGACCCCTGTAGACATTTGCATAGATGTATTGTAAGCAAAAATGATATAAGGCAAAAGTTTTGGCCACTCCATTTTGAAAGCCTCAACACATGTAGCCAGCATCGAGATTACAGTTCGATTGAACCTTTCTACCAGACCATCAGTTTCTGGGTGATAAGGAACAGTGAGCAATTTGTGAATTTCGAGCAATTTGCACAGCTCAACTACAACAAAGCCTGTGAACTGCTTACCTTGATCAGTAAGTATTGCTTTGGGAATGCCATGTTGGAGTATCACATTTTCGATCAGAAACTTTGCCACTGTTTCAGCTCTCATATCAGCAAGAGCTTTGGCAATAACCCATCGTGACAAATACTCTGTACAGACAATGACGTACTTACAACCATCATCCGTAGCTGGTAATTGTAGGATATCCATGGCAATAAGATCGAAAAGATTACCAGTTTTTATTCTGCTTAATGGCGAACGATTTATCTTACCCTTTTTTACAGCTTGACAAATTTTACATGTTCTGATCCAATTTTGAACATCAATCCACATGGATGACCACCAATACTTACTTTGTATCTTTTTCAGAGTTTTTACCATGCCCATGTGACAACCAAAAATTGAATCGTGAAAATATTCCAAAATAGTATTCCTATGTCTGAGGGGAACTACTAATTGCCATTGCTCTTGATCAGGGAAAACTAGGCGACGATAAAGCTGTTTATCATCAGCTACTACAAAGTTTCTGTATTCTATTTCAAATTTCACAGCATCATTTGGCAGGTCATACTGTATCAAATACTTAATGATTGGTTTACAAAACGGATCTTCCCACTGATCCAAACTCCAATTTTTAGGCCAATTAGACTCAAATTTTGTGAGATCCAATCTGTCTGATATGTAGGCTGCAACTTGGGTAGCATTTGCAAAGGTGATTTCGAGCACAGCTTCAGAATTCTGTTCTAAAACATGTGTTCCTGTAGCATGTGCACAAAAAGTCTCTTTTTGTCCCACAAAATCTTCAAAATTTATTGGCTCTTCAATTAGAGTCGTACTATCCAATTTTTCTGAAATATCTGGACATCTGGAAAGTCCATCTGCATTCGAATTAGCAGAGCCTTTTCGGTGGAAGAGTTGGAACTGATAGGTACCCAACTCTTGCTGCCACCTTAAAAGCTTACCATTATTACCCTTATACTTTTTAAGAGCAACTACTGCCGAGCTGTCAGTAACCAGGTCAAACTCACGACCAAAAACGTACGGTCGAAAGACGTTGGTTACAGCCCAAAATACAGCTAGCATTTTTTTTCGTTGATGTGCAGCTTTCTTTCTGAATCAGCTAGAATAGGACTCGCATAAGCTACAGCCCATTCCGCATTTTCATCCTGTTGAGCTAAAACAGCTCCTATTCCTCTTTCACATGCATCGGTATAGACTGTAAACCATTTCGTGAAATCTGGATATCGAAGAGTAGGATAATGGAGTGCTTCGGCTTTAAGTTTGTTAAAGACCTCAGTACACTCATCTGTCCATAAAAACGGATTACTACTTTTCCGCAAGTCCATGAGGATGGTCGTTTTTTGCGAAAAATTGTAAATAAAACGGCGATAATACTGAATAAAACCTAGGAAAGATGAAAGCTCTTCCTTGTTCTTTGGTATCGGCCAATTCTGAATACATTCTATTTTAGCTGGATCAGGCCTTATGCCTTCAGGCGATATAAGATGGCCTAAGAATGGAACAGATTTACGACAAAAAACACATTTCTTTGCCTTCAGTGTCAATCCAGCTTCTCGCAACCTGTCAAAAATTTTCTGTAGATGTACTAGATGATCTTCAAATGTTGTTGAATAGACGATGATATCGTCCAAGTACACCAAACAAAATTTCCAGCAATGCCTGCCTAGAACGACATCCATCAACCGCTGAAATGTTGACGGGGCATTGCACAATCCGAATGGCATCACAGTGAACTCAAAAAGACCCTTTCTGGTTGCGAATGCAGTTTTTTCTTTACTTTCCTCCTCTAATTCCACCTGCCAATACCCGTGAGATAAATCTAGAGTTGAGAATAGTTTTGCGTTTCCCAAAGAATCTAGAGTTTCATCGATTCGTGGAAGAGGGTACACGTCTTTTTTCGTTATTGAGTTCAGCATGCGAAAATCGATGCATGGTCTCCATGTGCCATCTTTCTTTTGTACCAATACAAAATTAGCTCGGTAAGGACTACACGAACTCTGAATTACTCCGGACTCTAACATTTTATCGACTTCTTCATCAATAATAACCTTCTGTGCCTCTGGAATTCGCCTCATCAGTTGCACACACGGACTTTCCGTACCTGTATCGATACTATGCTTCACGACACCTGTACGACCAATTCTACCTGTTACCTCAGTAAATAGGTCAGAATTCTGCTTTAAAACTGCCAAGAGCCTACCTTTGTGAACATCGTTCAACAAAGAATCCATTCCGACAGAGGAAGTTAGTATTTCACAGAATACCGTGTCATTTTGACAGCCCTCTGTCAGAATCTGCTGACCAGTTTCACTGGTATATCCACAGGCGTCTAACCCGACATTTGCCTGTCTGCAATGTTCATTCACTCTCGAGCATGAAGAACACCCCGGAACTTTTTGTTCCAATCTTGGGAGCGACCCAATAACAGCCCTTTTGGCTCCGCCACAACTGGCACAGGCTCTGGCAACAAGACCTTTGTCTTCAACCGGGAAAAACCTTCCCAAAATGGTACCTTTTTCACATTCTAGGACATTTTCTCCGAAGTTAACAAGCATTACAGGGATGCGTCCATCCCTAACTTCAACTACAGCGTCGACGCTACCACAGCCTTCATTTCCCGAAAACTGTGCAAAACTTTCCATAAAACCTGTGATTCCGTCCACTCGATCATCTGCCAAACCGAGCGCATAGATTATTGATTTCGGAGGAATTATTACAGTTGATTCACACGTTACAGAGCAGACAAAAGACGATTGGTGATCTTTAGAGACAAAGGGGAGTTGAATTTCACGATTGTCAGGACACAATACACGAACGAGTCTCTGTGGTACATCAACAAAAATATTTCCATCTGACATAGCTTCTGCACCCAACAATATTCTGTAAGGTAGGGTATCAACAAGCAGGAAGGACGTCTGAAACGGGAACGAGTTTTGACCTTTTCCAAGAGTGATACTCATGTCGATTTCACTGAGTACATTAATTGGTTCAGCAGATAAACTATGAATGTTTGTGATATTTGTCGGTTTTGAGACAAATTTCTCGCCTTTATTCTGCAAAAGCTGTAGAAAATCTGCCCTTATTATATTGCACAAACTTCCATTATCAACCAAAGTGTAACATTTTGATTTGGTCTCTCCAACAAAAATGTAGATATTAGCATGCAATTTGGCATTAGCATGTTTCACAGCTGAAGCCTGATCAGCAGTAGTGCCGAAAGCAGAAGAGAAGCGATGATTCGGTGCATGAGAATTATTAGGATTCGGAGTTTGTCTAAAAGCATTTTGTTGAGATGACATAGGATTTTGTCCTGGAGTCCTCAATCTTGCTGATGGGCATTGATGAGCACGGTGACCTTCCCCATTACAGTTGAAACACATAGATGGACGCGGTTGTTCATTCATTGGACAATCCTTTCTGTAGTGACCAGTCTGATTACATCTGAAACATCTGGAATCAGGTGATGACTGCATCCCGAAATTTCTAGAAGCTTGTTGAAAAAGGTTACGGTTATTTGAAGCAGTTTGGTTATGTGTTGGTTTACGAGCTCCAAATGGTAAATTCTGACGCGGTTCGAACTCTTTTTTAGGCGAACTAGCATGGGTATTTCCTAGGAAGCCTTTTGATGCGATTGGACGTGAACTTCGAGGTTTAGCCAACTGACGAAGAGAAATTTCGTTTTCAGCAAAATTAATTGCTTCATCTAAGGTCGAACATTTCTGTTTAAGAAGTTCTAAGCGTAAATTTTCGTCTAAAAGTGCCTCGACATACATGGTGACGAGCTCTGACTCATCAAACCCTGGTTTTTTGTTAATGTACGCATTACGAGCTCTTTCTCGAAAATCCTTTGAAAAATCAAGGACAGTTTCCTCTGACTTCTGTGTCTTACGACGCAACTCATTTTTGAGTCTGTCAAAATGCTGCATAGGAACCAGCTTCTGTACTAGCTCCTGCTTAAGTTTCGTCCAATTTTTACGATATTCCGGCACCATAGAATCGAGGATAGATGCTGCCCGACCCTCAGTCAAATTAACGACAAGCCAACACTGGTATTCTTCAGACCAGTCCGAAATGTGAGCTGTACGTTCGAGCTTAGCTAAATATTCTAGGAATACTTCTGGAGACGAACCATCACAACACTTAAACTGACGAGGTACTTAAAAATTTTCTTTTTCGACCGACTGTGAGAACGACTGCTTCGTTGGCGATTCGAAGTGAAACCCTTTTACTGTAGAGTCATGAATTGGGGTTCCAGGATCTGCATGGGACACCTCATCCAGGTTCTTTTTGAGATCAGTAACGTCTTGATCTTTCCCTTTTTCTGAATATTCTACTTGAAGCTTCTTGATATTCGATACAGTAGAATCGACAGCAGAATACAACGTAGAAATATGTTTATCGATTTTAGAAAACATATCACCACACGCGTTATCCAAACGACTTATAGATCCTTGCGTTTCTTTAATCTTAGACTCAAAATCCTGTTTTAAATTTGTCAACGCTTTGGACTTTTCTACAGTAAGATTTTCGAATTCGTGTGACAAATCACGATCCAACTCAATTTTGATAGAAGTCTTAAACCTGTGAAAAACATTCTTGAATCGAGAAAATTCAGCCACGTGCGAGTTAAATGTCCCTTTAAACTCACCAATTTTAGTTTTCAGCTCTTGGCTTAAGCTGTCAAAACTGGACTCCATCTCGGCTTTGAGCAGGAGAAGCACAGATGACGAATTATGAACAGATTCAGTTACTGTAGATTGAGGATTTATACTATCTTTAACTCCATACAATTCCTCTTCTAGCTCTGACTCCGATAGATTAGCATCTTCTCTTTCTGTGGTACCTAGAGGCTGTCTTGGACTACACACAGTTTCAGATTCAATGTTCCCCTCAGTAATTATCGGCAGTTTAAACAGAAAACTCTCTACACTTTTGACTCTGGTACTCTTCTTCGCTTTCTTCAAGCTTTCCACCACATAATTCTGTAATGAGGCAGTAAGACTCTCTTTATCACCTGGATCGACACTGATACCATACTCCTCATCAAGTTGAGCAAAAAAGGTGAATCGGATGGAGCATTTCGCAGGTCAGCAATAGTTACAGCAATAAAATTTTGTTTCTTACCGATTGGCTCCATATCTTCTTCAATGATAAAAAAAATCCGAAGGTTCAAGTAGATATGCGACGTACAACGACCAACGACTCGCGATCAAACGACTTGAACGAAACGAAATTCGAACGAGAATGACGGAAATTTTTTTTTTCAATGGCTTTGTGACTTCAAGCTCCTCTTTCTTATGTCTGGTCTGTTAGTGCCACAAAGCATGCGGTCCATTGTCCAAGTCAACTGACTAACCATAGACGAATTCGGATTCCGATATTGGACACATACAATGGTTTCTCAGATTGCCCCCCATGTAGTGTTTTGCCTATGGATAGTAGGAAGTATTGATGTCTGGGTTCAGGGTGGACAATGTCCAGGCTACTCGATGACCTATACTCGTCTAAAATCTGTATTAGAACGATGTTTTTATTTAGGAGTACGAAAAAAATATGAGACATCGAAAATATTTACAACTGGCCAACAGGGCCACGAGTGGACGAGAATAAAAACAATAGACTTATACTCGAATAACTACGAAAAACAGATGTGCAAAACATATCAAAAAACGAAGGGTGGTCTGGAAAAATTAAGGAAATGCGAGCAGAGGTGAAAACAGATGCATGCCATAAGGAAAAATGATATGTGAGAAAGAAAAACAAAAAAAAAGCTTTAGGAAAATAACATGATTACTTATAAATTAATAACGAAAAATTCCCGTATATTACATAAACAACCCGATTTAGATGAGGTTAATAAAAAACAAAAACACAAAGAAAACAAACATTACTGTACAAAAGCTTCTTTTCAATGGCCACGTCATTGGCGAGTGTCCGAGGCAGATTGGTAGTTTCGTTGATGATCGCGGCGGTTACGCTCGTTTTGTCGGTATCCATCATTGTGGTAGCCATGGGGGTCGCGAGGATCATCGTGGCCATCAAAACGAACCATACGGGAGTTGCGGTTTCGGCCGTAGTCAGCGCTATCGCGGCGGCGTGAGGACGAGGTATACGTTTGCGATTGTAGCGGAGAAAGCAGGTTCACGCCCCGAGGTGGCAATTGTGTGGCAATCAATGACGGTCAGTCCGAAGGCAGCCCTGTTGGCGGCAAGGGTCGCAGTGGCAACAAGTTCCACCGGGCGGAGAAGTCTTGCCGACGCAGCAGGGGTGCGGGGCGATCCGTTTCGCTATGGTATTGCAAATAAATTCATTGAATATCACCAATTTCGGGCGGTTGCGGGAACGGTGCATACTGCGGGTAGGCCATCCAGCTGTCGATGAGACCGACAGTGGTGTTGTAGGCTTGCAGCAAGCACAAGGGGTTATCCAACCCGCGAGATTCGTAGAGGAAAAGGGCCAGATAGGCGGTGTGAACCGCGTCGATGACGCCGAGCTCCTCAGCCCACAGGCCGGCGACCCATCGTAGTATCAATGCGGCTATGTCATGGGAGATGGGCAGCTGTTGTTCTCGGTACAAGGGACAGTAGTGTTCGCGGAAATATTGATACAAAGCGAGCGAGGCGTTCATTGCGCGAATGTGAACGGCCATGGTGACGCAGATACCAAGGCGGCCGAAGAAGTTGATCAAGTCCATTTTGTGCAACGTACGCGGTGTGAAAAATTCGAGGGAAGGATCAATGCGTGGCGGATATCAAGGCGTCACAAGGGTAATGCAATGCGGCGAGTCCATTGTTCTGAAATTCGTATAGTTCGGCAACCGGGTTGCTTCGCTGGGCAATCGTGGTTCGGCAGTGGGTACAGAACTAGCTGGAGGAGGAACACCAAGAACCGGCCTGGTTGCGATGACCACTGGCGGCTGTTTGAATGCGGTCACTGGAGCCGACGTCGGGGCCGTAGGCGGCAGCGACGTGGTGTGGGTTACCGTAGTTGTCGTACCGGTTGTCGGAACTGTAGGCGGCTGCGACATGACCATAAGTGGAATCGAAGTTGCGGTTGACGTGGGGGGTCCCACATCCATAGGAGGCGGCAGAAGCGGAGCCTTAACACATCTTTCGGCAGGTTTTTCAAGGCTTCCAGACGTCCTTGAATTTCAGCATCTCTATGCAACGGGCTAATGAAATCCGTCAACTTTGGCGGTGACCGGCGGAAATGGCGTCGGTGCGCTTCTTCGTAGAAACCGGTTGAATGCACCTGGCGTGTTTGCTCGCTTTGAGTGCGGTGCGGCGGTATATCATTGCGGCGTTCTTGTTGACGGCTATCGCGGCTAGTGGTTTGACTTTGCTGAGTGTCTCTATGGTGGCGATCATCACGAGAGTGAGACTCGTGGCATGAACAGTGACTATCGGTTTGGCGAGCAGGCGGCAGTTGCGTTGCCGGCGCTGCTGTTTTGGTCATCGTAATTTTAGGTTTTGGCGTCGAAGTGGCCTGCGAAGATTTTTCGGCTTCTTCCCGGGCTTTCTGTTTATTGCGTTGTTTGCAGCGACGGGTTGTGCGTTCGCTGGGCGTTTTGCCGCGCTCAGCAGGCGAAGTGCTGGGTGGCGGCGTACGCCTTGTGCTCGGTTCGTCCGTTGTTCCCAATTTGTGAGATTTTCGGAACGCGGATTCTTCTTGAAGGTGTTGTTTGCGCTTCATGGAGTGTTCGTAACGGCCGGGTTTTCGGATAGGATTTCCATGGCGATCTAGAGCCGGCACGGACGTGCTGGGGGCCTGTGGGGTTTGAACATCCACAGGCGCTGTCGGCCGCACTAGAGTTGCGGGCTGGGGGGGTTGGGGCACCGGTGGCGGCTGTGAAACGATTGGCGGCGGTAAAGGAACCTGCGGTTGCACGGTTGATTGAACCATAACCAGAGCTGTTTGAGCATCTTGCGGAACCGGGGTGATCAACGTCATTGGAGGCAACAGACTGCGTTGTATCTCTTCTTTGAGTGCTGCAGGGTAGGTTTGCCAATGGTGTTCAGGGAACAACATTCTGGGCGGCGGCGGGAAGTGATACGCGGCGAACACTGTGACCAAGGCATCATATTGAGTAGCTGAAATGATTTGTTGCAAAAAAACGTACAGGAGCATTATACCTGGCAGCGGCAATGGTGGCTATTAGCGGAGGTCCCGGCAAAACTGCCGGTGTCGCCAAATAAATTTGCGGGTCCACGGCGGGTGCCGTGGTCAGTATTGTAGCAGTGGGTTCTATGGGGGGACATCCATAGACGTGGATTGATCTACGGTGCTTTCTTCGGGAATATCCGTCAACATTTGATCTGAGGTCATGGTTTCGGAATCTATTGCGGCCGGTTGGATGGGGGTAGATTCGTCCATCGGTGCCGGGGCAATGTTGGAAATTTTGTCAAGCATGAGTTTCAAGAAATCAGTGATTTGTGTGGCGGTCGCGGTTATGTCCGAAGGCGCGGCAGGTATAGGAAGGGCTGACACGTTGGTTGACGGCGGCAGCTTCACTATGTTGAGATCGAAAATTGGCATCTCTAACAGCTCATCATCGGCGGGTTCAACTTCGACATCAATGGGGCGTTCGAGCAGTTCCTCGGCGGTGAGCGTGTGTGCCGAAGCCGTAGTCGGCATGGGGTACGCGTACACCGGGCGGGGAATGAAAATCGGTTTTGAAAGTCGATGATTGCGATGAACGATGAATAAAAGTGGAAACGGCTGTGCGGATTGGCTGTGTAGTCGGATTCGTCGATTTCGATTTCTTCCACGGATGTTTCCATATGGAATTCCTCGTTGAATATGACTGGGCGTAGCGCGAACCGATTGCAGACATACGTTCCGGGGTCGCTGGCGAAAGAGGGTTCGCGTTCGGGGATGCAATTCATCCAATTGGTAAGGCGTGATTTGGGGTTGCCATCGGTGCGGTACCACATACATTCGTAGAAGGCGGCCCGTATTTCTGGTTTCATCATTTGGGCGTGGCGGAGCAGCAAATCGTTGATGAAGGCATATTCTTCCGCTGAGCACCGTGATGTTAAAAGCGCGGCCAACGGCATAAAAGAGGTTAGCCATTGGAACCAATCTCCGTCCACCTGTAAAAAATTAAGAAGGGTGGAGGGATGATAACGATAATGGGTACTGTAATAGGTGCGCTCGCGCAAGGGCTGATGGGCGGCAATGCGTTCGATCCAGACATCTTCAACCTCGTGACGAAGCGGCGGCAACGAAACCGGAAAGGAAACCGGAAAGTTGAGCAGCTCGATAATCCGATCGGTTAGGTTACTCTTCATGGCCGAGGTAACGACTGCTTGAAGGCGCTTGGGGTCGTTGAATATTGATCGCCGTTTGAGAGCCGGATCTTCATCATCGGAAACGTCCAGTGATTTATTCCACTCCTCTTTTTGTTTCTTCTTCTTCTTCTTTGGCACTTTCAGGGCCGTGAGCAGTTTCGGATGGGTTGTACACATCAAAACTTTGAGGTCTCGAAAACCGTTGGTTACATTTCGTAAACAAAAAGACCGACCGTGGTCGGATGCTGTGCAATCGAACATGAAAAATTTATAAGCTGAAAGAACTTCGTCTCGCATAATCGCGGGTAAGGCGATTTGCGATATCGTGGGATATACTCGATCGGCGTAGTCGGGGGGTAACACATCCGACAACGCGACGTTGTGAAAAGCGGCGATAACAGTTTTGACGAGGTGGTCAATTTGGGCAGCATCCAGCGAGTTGTGGGGAAACAACGCGGGGGCGTTGAAAACCTCGGGGATGAAGCCATAGCCACCAAAAGCCAAAAACAACAATAGTGGGTAGTAAGCGTCGAGGGCTGCATAGGCAAGGACGTCGGATTGCAAGAATGACGTCGTTGGATTGTTGAAAAAATGCAGGGCTGCTGGGAAGCGTAGCATGAGTTTGGAGACGTCCAGCGCCCACGTGGCGGAAACGGTAGCTTTCAGCGTACGTTTTTCGGGAAAGAAACCAATTAGTCGCACCAGCTCGTATAGCGGTGGGGATATGTCAATGTTTCGGATGACGCGATACGCTTCGAAATGGATGGCTTTTACGAGGGGGTCTTTGTTCTTTTGCTGATCAGTCCGGAATTGGGTACCCAGAAGAGCGTATATTCCCGCCCAGTTGTCGGCTCCATCGAAGGAAACTACGATGGTGTGTTTGCCGTCGACTAGGGAGAATAGTGCGGTCCAATCTTCCGGGGTAGCGGTGAATGTTTCGAAAACAAACATTCTGCCGTTTGGGTACGCGAGTTGAACATACTGTGGGTAGCTAGGCGCCATGGAGTCGGCTGGCATGGGCACGGTAAACTGGAAATTTTTCATATCGGCAGCCATGATCGATTCTGTGTCGAAACCGATGAGGGTATGGCCACGGAAATTTGGTGTGGGTTGTTCGACCAAGGCCTGCCCCAAACTTCCGGGGGAGAGGAATATCGGCGGCGGCAACACATTCGGGGGTCGTGGGTACATAGAGATGTACCACGATTCCAAGTTGGCGGCGCGAATCAGGCGTTTGACGTTGTTTTCTTAAACAAGAGCGAGTGCGATATTTAACATGTGACAAATGGGGCACCAAATCGAGGGAGCGAAATGGAGGCAAAAGGATGATTTTGACGTGAAACCGGGAGAAGGGTGTGGCATTGCTTTTTGATTTGTGGAGGAAACACTTTCTCGAGAGACGGTGGCTTGGGCGGTGATGTGACTTCAATGGGTGCATCTTGGCAACTGGATCGGGCTATGATAGCGAGATGACGAGAATTGTCGTATGCGGAAATCAAAGCAGCGGCCGGTTGTGGGCTAGGGGTGCCACAACTTGACGATGACGGGATCGCGGCAGCTGACCATGGGTTTCTGGCGCGGGGCTACAGAGTGGGGGTGCCCATGGGGTCCCAAGCAAAAGAGCATGCAAGGAAAGCAGCAAAAGAAGCGTAAAACATAAAAGTACCCTCACAGGCGAAGCTTAAATCGTTTTGGTGAGGCTGCTGCTCGGCCCAACGTACGTATCGTTCGTTGACGTTGATTGATTCACAGTACGGTGGGGGCTCGTCGGCCGTGGGGGTGGATCCGGTCGACGGAGTCGTCATGTTGAAAAAACTAAATTTTGAAGAGCGGCTGGAAAATGCGACTATTGTGGGTGGAAGCGAAAAGTAGAAATGAAATAGTAAAAGAATAAGCCGCTGAAAGGTGAAGAAAGTGTAAAGTAGGAAAATGCAACACTATGGTTACGAAAAAGCAACACAAACACCACTATGTTAATGGAGACTAAAATCAACCTTTCCCAATTAGTCTTATGAGAGTGATAGTGGCCAGGGTCGGGTGGAAATAAACCAAATGGCCTCGCGCTGAACAGAACCTAACATTAAAGAAGAAACCCCCTTCTACGTAAAAGTGTGGGGACCGGGGCAAAGTGTAATGTGGTGGTGTAAAATCGGTCAAGTTTGTGGGTAATAAACGGTGCGAAGAGGAGTGTTTTGGAGAGGCATGATCTGCATCCTTGCTCGTCAACGAGGTCGCCATGATCTAAATTAAACAAACGTGAAGATTATTTACAATGTGGCGTGATGAGCACCGTATCACAAAAGAAAAATTTCAAAGCAAACTATTGTCGGCGTGAAGTGTGGGGCATACGTGGTCCACCTTCTTCGTGTTCAAACGCGTCTTTTGCGGGTCCCGGAATGAATGGTTTTAAATGCATTATGGAGACGGTTTGCGGGCGGCCGGGCGCATCGAGTGAGTCGATGGCGACAATGTTTTCGGCCGCGCGAGAGGCGTCCGTGATGAGAAAAGGTCCGATGAAGTCGGGTTGGATTTTGTTGGCCTTGCGTGTATTAGTTAAAAGAACAAGGTTGTTAGCGGCGAAGTCACGTTTTCGGGCTTTGCGATCGAAATATTCTTTGCTGACGGCGGCTGCTGCATCGAGGTTAGCTTTAATTTTTTCCTGCATCTTGAGTTGCGCTTGCGTAAGAATATGCTGGTAAGCGTCGTAGTTCAATGGCAATGTGAGTCGGTGGGCGCAATCATAGTCGAAGGTGATGCGCGGCTCATATCCTTGTAATAAACTGAAGGGCGAATGGCATGTAGCTGTATGCGGCGTGGAGTTATAGGCGAACATGGCATATGGCAAGTAACGTTCCCAGTTGTCTGGATCGTCGGCGGTATACTTTTTCAGTTGGGCGATCAATGTCTGATTAAAACGTCCGACCATTCCGTTGCACTGGGGATGGTATGCCGTCGTTTTAACCTTGTGGATTTTGAGGAGCTCGCAAATA
Source organism: Romanomermis culicivorax (assembly GCA_963922205.1). Classification (NCBI taxonomy): domain Eukaryota; kingdom Metazoa; phylum Nematoda; class Enoplea; order Mermithida; family Mermithidae; genus Romanomermis; species Romanomermis culicivorax. The sequence continues at coordinate 891,883 of CAWUHX010000060.1, read as the reverse complement.
TCTTGCATAAGCTTTGATGTAAAGCATCCACCTTGATCGGAGAGGAGGACAAGCGGGCTGCTGTGCTTGAGGATGACATTGTTGATGAAATATTCCACGATTGTTGAGGCCTTTTGATCCAGTATCGGGTGTGCAGACACGAATTTCGTGAAATAGTCCTGAAAAACAATAACGTAAGGACGTTTCTCACCTACTGGCGAAATGTTGACGATATCGGTTGCCACAATCTCAAAAGGGTGTTTGGGTTGGATCGGTAGCAGTGGCGGGGGTGGTGACGTTCGTGGTGTCGTTAGTTGACAAATCTTGCAAGTTTTGATCCAATCCCTAACATTTTCCTCCATGCGGGGCCACCAAAAATGAGCTTTAATCGCTGCTAGCGTGCGGTTGGAGCCTTGGTGGTTCGAAATTTTCACGCCATGGAATTGATGAAGGGTTTGGTCGACCATGGATGTGGGGACGACCAATTGCTTGACATCTTTAATCTGGTGATACAAAAGTTGGTCTTCGACGAAGAAAATCGGTGGGTGTTTGGCGGTATTGTCCATTTGGAGGGTGGTGATGATGTTTGAAATGGCTGGATCCGCGGCTTGGGCTTTTAAAACTTCTTCATGAGAGGCAATCGTTATGGCTTCGGCCGGGGGCAGTCCATAGTCGGGGGTTGCTGGCATTAAATTGGAGAGTGTGGGTTGACTGATGGTCTTTTTTGTCATTGCAGGAGTGATGGCGTTAATTTCCGCGTCAACTTCCTTGGGCGGGGAGGCGGCTGCTGGGAGTAGTTCTGGTACCATTAAGTCGGTGGCCGTAGTTGCATCAGCAGGGTGAAAATTCTTACGGAAAATCTTTGCGGTTAAATTTTTGGTGTTCGGAATTGGCGTTTTGTCGCCGTCATCTTTTCTGGACAAAAAATCAGCACAGGCGTTGTCTCTACCTTTAACGTATTCTACTTTGTAGTCGTAATCTTGGAGGCTGATCGCGAAACATTGAAGGCGCGAGTTTCGGTGTTTTTCATCTTTGAGTCATTCGAGGGGCTTGTGATCGGTGCGAACAATAACTTTTTGACCATACACATAGTGGCTGTACATCCGGAAGCTGTAGACAATGGGGAGGCATTCACGCTCAGTTGTGCTGTAGCGGGTTTCGGCATCGGTGAGTACGCAGCTATTTTAGGCGATGACCCATTGATCATTTCCATTTTCCTGATACAAAATTGCTCCAATAGTGGTTGTACTTGCGTGGGTTTGGATTATGAATTGAGCTTTTCCATCGTAGACTGGGTAGCGAAGGAAAGGCGATGACGTGAGGGCTGTTTTGATACCTTCGAACGTGGCATGATGTTCATCCGTGGTGATATATTGGGTGTCTTTTCATAGAAGTCTGTACAAAGGACTGGACAAGGTTGCCAAATTCGTTTGCACCATTGGACTAAACCTAAAAAACTTTGCATACCTTTTTTGGTCTTTGGGAATTCATATTCGGCAATGGCTTTGACTTTCTCAGGGTCGGCAGCAATTCTGCGGGCGCTAAGTAGATGTCCCAAGAACTTGACTTGCGGCAGCAGGAATTCGCAATTTCGGGCCAAAGCATGAGATTGGCCGCGCGGAGGGCGTCGAGAACGATTTGTAGATGTTCCAAATGTTCTTCGAACGAATTCGAGAAAATAATAATATCGTCAATATAAACGAGACAAATTTTCCAAATGTACGGGCAGAGAATTCTTTCCATTAGACGTTGTTATTTGGCGGGCGTGTTCTTCAAGCCGAACGGCAAAACTTTGGTGCATCGACAATTGAGCGCCGGACAATTGAGCGCCAACAATTGAGCGCCGACAACTGAGCACCGGACAATTGAGCGCCGTGACAACTGAGCGCCGTGACAACTGAGCACCGTGACAACTGAGTGCGAGACATTTGAGCACCGACAACTGAGCGTCAGACATTCGAGCGCCGACAACTGAGCACTGACTATTTGATGCCTAAGCCTAAGCCTAAGCCTAAGCCTAAGCCTAAGCCTAAGCCTAAGCCTAAGCCTAAGCCTAAGCCTAAGCATAAACATAAGCCTAAGCCTAAGCCTAAGCCTAAGCATAAACATAAGCCTAAGCCATGGCGCTCAGTTGTCGGCGCTCAATTGTCTCGGCGCTCAGTTGTCACGGCGCTCAGTTGTCTGGTGCTCAGTTGTCGGCGCTCAATTGTCGGCGCTCAATTGTCCGGCGCTCAATTGTCGGGTCATGCAAAACTTTGAATCGAAACAAACCTTCTTAGCAGATGAAGGTTGTTTTGTCGCGGGAATCGGCGTCGAGGGGTACCTGCCAGTACCCTGCTTTGAGATCGAGCATGGTGAAGAATTTCGCTTGTCCCATGGCATCTAAATAATCATCAATGCGCGGGATTGGAAATTTATTGCTCGGCGTGACATCATTTATTCTGCAGTAGTCGACAACGGGTCTCCAAGAGCCGTCTTTTTTCTTTACCAAGAACAGCGATGCGGCCCAGGGCGAGCAGAATGGTTCGATAAAATCGTTGTCAAGCATTTCTTGAATATGGCGGTGAACAATTGGCCTTTGTTCCATCGCGGCGCGGTAATAATGGTGGGATACTGGCTTTGCGATGCCGGTGTCGATGCTGACTGTTAATTCGCTAGTGATGGTTGGTTTGTCGCCGGGGAGGCTGAAGACGTCTCGGTTTTGTCGATGCATTTTGAGGGCTTTTGCTTTTTGCCCGGTGGAGATGTAAGTTTTTTCGGTCATCTTGTTCAGGGCGAACTCCAGCTTTTGTTGCGCGGTGTGAACAGAGAACGATTTATCGAGTGCGGCCTGCTCATGGTCGGTCAAATCGTGGTCGGCGGCAGCGGTTGCTATCTGGCAATCAGCGTAGGTTTCAGAATACTCTAGCGTGTGCTTTGCCATTGCGATGAGTTGATTTGGGCGGAGTTTGATGCTGTTTGGCATATTATTGATGAAAAGTAGCGGACAATGACCGTTGGTGATGTTGACAACTGCGGTTTCGACCGGAAGCTCTGCAGCTACGTTGTTAGTGGCTAGAGGTTGTACAATCACGTCGGGGATGGTCGCCAATGTTGTGGGGAAAACGGTACTTTTGACCCATTGTTGGCAATGCGGCGAAATCGAAATGGAAGCTTGGGCGACGAGGAAAATTGGTTTGGCGAGCTCGGTAACCTCCAGCTGCCGAGGGGGCGGTTGGTGTGGATTAGGTTGAGCCTGCCGTATCAGTTGTTCAGCTTCGATCTCTTCGGGCTGGCTGAAAATATCGGATTTATCATCCTAGAAACTTACTCGCTCGTCCTCGTGGATTTCTTCTAAGACATTGTCATTGGCGGCATTTAGGAACAATTCCGTTTGAGGGTGGACCGAGGCGATTACTTTGAGTGGCAGTTTCACGTCTTGTATTTCTATGTAATTATCTTTGAAATTCAAAATGGCGTGGATATCTGGGTGCACGAGAAAATCGGTATCGATGATACATTGGTCGTTTCCATCGTCATCGAGGATCACGCATTTGATCATGTGCTCTCCGAACGCGGATTCCATTGTAACAACTACTGGGCCATGAGCGTTGACAACAGCGCCATCGGCCACTTTGATTTTTCCACAAATCGGGAGTTGGAGCGATTGCTTGTCGAAAGCGCGTTTGACTAATCCTGAGGACAAAATGGAGCATTGGGCACCGGTGTCGATGAGCGCGTGTGCTTTAACGACTCCGATCTTGATTGGAATTTGGAAAGCTCTTGTGGAGGCGTATTTGCAGACAAAAGATTTTGAAGACGGCGTGAGGTTATCGATTTGACAAACGGACGAGCGAATATGGCATGGGTCCTGAAATGCGCGGCCCGTTGCATTCCAACAGACTATGCCGGGGCTGACAATCGGTGCGGCCGAAGCGATTTCTTTAGACGGGATGACCATATTGGCCGGGGAAGTCGATTGATTGTTAGCGCGGGTTTTGGGAGCGGGTGTTGACGCGGCATTCGGCGGCAGTAGTGCGGGTAGGGCTAGTTGTAACTCTGAGGACTGGGAACTGGCGCGCGATGAATCTGTTGGTGTTGTGACGTATGGAGCGGGCACGGGGTTGTAGTGAATATGTTGTTCCCATGGTGCAGGGAATTGATGGTTCGGATAGACAGCGTAAGTATTCTGAACAAAATCATTTGGGCGCTGTATGGAATAACCTTCATAAAAATGGTTTCGCGCGCCACGGGCGTAGTTTGTGCCTCATTGGGGCGGTCCTCCGTGGCAGGGTCTCCAATCGCGCAGGCCACGAATATCGTTTGAGTTGGTTTCAAAATCGGCTTGCCGTGAATGGGCGGCGCAGGTTGGGCGATTTGGTTCGTGTCGGGTTAGCTGTTGAGCGTTTTGCCGCTTGAGCCAGACGCAATCTTCAGTGTTGTGGGTGCAGGATTTGTGAGCGTCACACCAAAGACCTTTAGGCTGTGTCGTGCCCATGCGGTCTTGGCTGGCGGATCGATCGAAACGATTTGCGTATAGCTCTCGGGTTTGAGATTGATGGCGTGGACTTTGTTGTCTGCTGAGAGGTAACGTTTCCTCGGAACGTTGGTGTGACTTTCGTTCTTTGTAGTCGTGATCGTATCTCTGAATCAATTGTTCTAAAAGCATCTCCATGCGCAGTGGCTGTGGTGGGAGTGGTTCTATCGCTTGCAGTTGGAAAGAGACGAATTCAGCAGGCGGTGGTGCCGAATTCTGGGGCCTGCGGTCTGTAGAGGGAGAGGGCTCGCAGTAGCAGTTTTGAGGGCGGTCCATGCTGCGGTAGCATTCAAAACGGCGGTCAAAAGACTGTGGGGACTTCGGCGGTTGTACTTCCGGATCGGCTTGGTTCACGAGGATAGGTCTTTCCGCGGTGCCAATTTCGGCTTTGGTTGTGTTGAGGACACTACGGGCTTTAGCTACGGCGTTGGCCAATTGTTGGACATTCGTGAAGCCTTTCACTTGTTAATTGATAGAAAACAGGCATTTTTGTCAAAAAAGTGTCAATTACTTGTTTGTGTTGGAAGGTTTGGTCTTCATGCTGATACAATAATTGTACATAAGTCATTACCTTACTCAAGAACGCGTGGGGTTCCTCTCCGACTTCCGGGGTGATTGACGCGAGTTCGCGTTTGAGAGTCATTTGATTGCAATCCGGGGCTAGTTGGAACATGAGCAAATTTTTGGTGTCTTTGTACCGAGTCATATCTTGGATCATATCACTCGGCGCATCACGGGTGAATCCGCGTAGTGCACTCATCTTTACATGGTTGGAGGCGTTGTAGCCAAACTCGTTTTCCAGGCGGATGAAGAAGCGTAGCAGACGTTTATTTGTCGCGGCACCGTCCATAATCAACGGGTGCATGTTGTCAACAATTGTTTTGATGCGGCTATCCTCTTCACAATGAGATGTGTGCGGCATATCGTACCCAGGTTGCGGGTGGTCATAATAATTGTCCAGTGGATAGTCTGAGAAGCCGAAATGGTTTGCCGTGGGCGGTGGGCGTCTTTGGAGCACGGAACGATGTAATTCTTCATCAGCGCAGGCGGTGCCGGAAAATTCATTATTGTACAGAGTGTTGGTCAACGGCGCTTTAGGTTTGACTTAATTTGGTAGTCGGCCAAAGACTTGAGCCGGTTCAGTTTCATGGAGAGTTTCGTTTGGGATATAGATATCTCTCGTTTCCTCGCCATGAAACCATGAGGACACCGGCGGTGGTCTTGGTGTGGGCGGATTGCGCGTGGTAGTTGCGGCGGTGGTTGTATAAATCAACTGTTGCATTTGCTCTGCGAGTGCAGCGAAGCCTGCATTTGTGGCTTTTGTTTGTTCTTGAATTTTGCGTTGGATGCGTAGTTGCTGGGCTTGAAATTGATCGGAAACAGCGCCGATGATTTGATCAATCGTTTGTACTGTGGGGACGTTGTTGGTTATGCGCGCGGTGGCGGTGCTGAGCTGGTCTAACGTGTCGCGTGCTTCAATTCGAAAATTTTGAACTTCATTGGCGTTTGCGATTGCTATGCTGCTGCGATGATTGCTTGTTGAGGCCTGGGGTGGATCAATATTGACAAACGATTCGGTAGAATTGGTTCTGGCGACGATTTGATCATTGCTATGTCGGGCCGCGGTGCTTGGCGGCGGTATTTGTGGTACAGCGGGCGTGTTAGGGCAATTTATGGCAGCAATGAGAGGATTTTGATTTAGCAACAGCGGAGGTTGTGAATTGATTATCGCCGCGGTTGCGGGAATGAGCGGTACTTGCGGTTGTGCTGTCCCGTCCAATGCAGGAGTACTGAAAGTAGACAAAGGCCGGTTATGGGGCGGGAGGCTTACCATGGGTACCCCTCATGATTGCGCAATATTTGATGGTCATGGCAGTAACATTTGATCAAAACTCAGGACGCGGCACGGGGCTGTGGGGGCATTGGGAGAACTAGATCGTGACAGTAGACATGTGAGGTCCAGCGGTGTATGGCTTACTTTTGGCATCTTTTTTCGTAGGGTATAGTAACCTTTTTTGTAACCTTGGGCGCAGCTGCGGCAGGGTCGAATTTTGGAATCTTTGAGCGTTTCCAGATGCAATACAACGGCGGGGAAAGAAAGCGTACAATCCAAGCGGTCACCAGTGTTGTATTCGTAGGTCTGGTCGGGGTGAATAGCCATGGGCAGGATTGGGATTCTGAGGTTGCGTCCTTAATGTACCTGTTTCCCACACCCACGTTTACCCGATAATCCAATTATTTGTACTTAAACCCCAACACTAAAATATCCCACCAGTTAAGGAAAAGTCTAATTTCCTTAATTGTCTCCCTTAACACGTAAGATTAAAAGGCGAGAGTTTTCTACCTTTTTATATTACGCAATAAAAACAAGAAAAACACTTACGTACACAATGCGAAAACAGGCGAGAATAATAAAATAATCTACTCCCACGCACTGGGACGAAAAGAGAAAGGGTTGCATGGTGGGAGGCGGCTAATGACGAACAAGTGGTGGCCAGCGAGGGGCACAACTAGTGTATAAAAATGAACAAAAATATAAATCAATAACAATGAATGAGAGAGACCAGCGCAGGCGTACCAACGTGCGCTACAGTAAGACGGCTGTTTATGGTCCGCGTTGCTCTCTCCACTTGCCACCTGTGGGCCTCTTACGCGCTTTGTCAAAACAACAAAAATCGGCAGAAAACACACTACAACAATTGAACCAGACTTGGAAGAAAACAGCAAAAATGAAGAGGACAATAATGCACCTTCTGCTCCTGCAGGTGTAGCCAATTATGCCCTTTTCATATGCACCCTTGCCAATTGCGCTGATCCAAATGTGCCACATTTCATATGCGCCATACAGTGTTTTTTTTTTAGCGCAGCGCTAATGAAAATTTTTTGCGCTAATGAAAAATGATAGTCATTAGCGCATTAATGAAAATTTTTGCTGAAACTTTCGAGTTGAAGTTAAAATTTCAAGTGATTCGAAAATGCATTAACATTTAGAAATTTGCAGCTCGGTAGCATAAGGAAACACTTCTTATAGTGTTCGCAGCTCAGTAGCATAAGGAAACACTTATATGACTATACTATGTGTTTTAATCGAAAATCAATGTGCGCGAAAAATTTATTTCTGTGCAGTGTGCACTAATGAAAATTGTTCTGCGCTAATGAACTAAATGTTCCATTAGCGCCAGCGCTAATGGGAGTGATGCTAAAAAAAAACACTGCGCCATTGTCATATATGCATTGTTCATTTGCGCCATAATTCTAATTGGACACTGAAAACATAGTATCAAATGAGAAATGCAGTCATTCTTGAAGACCCCACAAACTAGGCAAAAACAGCATTGTAAATTATTCTACAGTCATGCAGGACCACACAGATAGTCACTTAGCCACAGAGTTGAAAATTATAAAAGTGCAATTATGTCACATTTGGAAATCTAGAATTTTTTACACTCAAGTTACAGTATGATCACCGTTAAATTAATGCAACTGATTTTATGAACCGCATAGCTTATAATTTGGCTTATCCGTTGGTGTATTAAAGACTGTAACTCTATACATTTGTGTCTTGCTTATTTTGACTTTCGAACTCAATTGGTAAGATCTGGGGTAAATGTTTACTTTTGCTGCTTCCGAACAAACTCAAATTATGAAGGTACTGCTCACATGATTATCTGATCATAGAATCATGATCAGATCCATTTTCAATAGTAAACTATGACATAGATTAACTACATAAGTCTGAGAAAAATAAACATACAGCAAAAATTTTCGGATTGGAAAAATTTTGTACAAAAAATGCTTCCTAAACAATTTCTGGATGGAGACAATAGTCATCTTTGTCACTTTTTTATTATCAGTGCATCCATTGCCTTTCTATGATGAATGAAAATACAAAGGCCGAGCATTTGCAAAAAGTGCAATTCCAGTTGGTGCATAATACACTTGGCACAAATGCATAGCGGACATATAAAAACGGAGCACTTTAAAATTGGTGCAAGGCGAGGGTGCAAAGTAAAATTTGTTCAAAGTAATATACTCTTTATTTCTGAACACTGAACGAGTAAAAACTTTTTTGTTTTATTCAACTAAATCTCAAAGCACAAATAAACTCATAATTTTTCATAACCATTTGTCTCATTGGTGTAACAAGGCTGCCGTTGCACAATTCTTGACTTGTAAAAACTTGTGATCGCCTTATCTTTTCTTTCTTTGGCTGCCAATGTGTTGATGTTCTGATGAATCTCGTGACTGCACAATTTTTCATTGGCTATTTGTTGCTCCAGCAATTCCTTTTTCAAATCTTGAATTTCAGATTCTTCTTCTTCATCAATTCAGTGGCCTTTCAACTTTCCAGTACTTTCTGAAACCATAATTCATCCTTCTAAAAGCAGCTGAGTATTGATGGCTTCTGTTTCTTCTTCGATATTCTCCCATGTTGAAGATTCCATGGAAGCAAAACTGTGGAATGGGAGCTTCGCCCTTTCTCCCACCCCACTTTCAGCCGATCCAATACCATGCAATACAGTGGAATCCTTGCCAATAATTGATAAAACCAGCAAGTCAACCTGCAAATTAGTCAAAATTTATATGCCTTTCACTATAATTTTAATCAAATGAAAGTCACAGTGCCAAAAAAAAACAAAAAAACACCAATCATGGCGTTCAATAAATTTTTTCTGACCTCCTAGTATGATTCGCCACTTGATCCATTTGCTTATTCTTATCAAACTTTCTCAATGTTGCTCTTCGAAGATCTTGTCAACATTTGTCTCAAAGTTTTGACCAACCTTTTTCAGATTACTTCGAAAAACGTCGAGCTAATGTTTCTTTTTGAACTTTTTAAAGCATTTTCCTTGTCTTTGTTCGTCAATTTCACAGAGAAAGCTCCAAATGTAATGTATCTTCGTGCCTCTATCGCTTTCAAAAACTTTTTTTTTGCACATTTTCTCATTTGCTTTGACAAATTTTTGACAAGACATTTTGCGAAAAAACCTCAATTGGTTTTGATACAATTGATAAGAATGTAAGATCACCGAATAAACAGGAAATGAAATAGCCTATTACCTAACTTATAAATTGGTGAACTAAAAATAGCCTTATGCAAAATTGGACTTGGAAACTGGACTTAGAAATTGGACTTCGAAATTCCAAGTCCTTGAAAAGAGCATACGAACCAATACCTGGACACTTGGAAAAAAGACTTGGAGACTTGGAAAATTTTTAGGCATTTTCCAAGTTGGGAAAAGAAAATGACTGGGAATTTTCAATCAAGCATAGGAACCGAAACTTGAAGACTTGGAATTCCAAGTCCTTAGGAACTTGGGATTGGAATTCCAAGTACATACGAATCGGCCCCAGACAGCCGAAATTTTATGTTGTAAACTTAAACTCGCAGCTTCGATTTTTTTCAATCAAATTTTTGAAGAGAGGAATAGTTGTTGCATCTCTTCTGGGACATCCTGTTGCACAACTATTGTAAAGATCGATAAAATTGTACTAGTGATTCAGTTCACATCTATTGGTCTAATCTGAATGTTTTCCATTTTTCTGCGTCTCGTTGATGGCATGTTTAGTCAAATCAACCAGCATTTTTATACAACTTTCAGAATGTGCAGACACCTACAGCTCCCAAAACGGTACATGAATCTGATTGAAATTTCATCACAATGGGTTGGACATTAGTGGCTACAGAAGTTATGAAAAAAGTCTGCAGAATCTTATGGGAAAAGCCCGAGTAAGTCTCCAAATGACTTTTTCATTTTATTTCGACTTACTTTTTGACACTCCAAAACAGCATAAAAAGTGTAAAGTAAGGGATTGAAAAATCTTTTTCATGTCAGCATTGTCTCCTGCATGTAAGGAATATTTGGCTACAGTGAAACGTCTTTTCTGAGCTGTGATATTTCTCAAAATATCTCATTTTCAGGTATTGACGAATTTTCAATTTATCATAGGTGGAACAGAAGGTCGAATCTCTACAAAATTGTGTCTTAAATAGCTTCAACAGCACCAACAGAATATAACAAATTCAGTGAAGAATGGATTCTTGTCAAACTGTCGGGCAGCGGGTCATTTGTTCTGTATTGTATTCAATGTAAATAATTTTGTCATTTGTCCGTTGTCATGCCCTATTTATCAAAGAGTTGGTGTTGAGCCGCTTCAATTCTGGCATAATGATGGAAAATTAATATGTTCCTGATAATCTGAACCATATACGCGCATAGGGGGTAGGGGAGGGGTAAATCCTTCTACCTGAGACCCTGGATCCACCTGACCCGAAAAAAATCCGAGAAAAAAAAAGAAAAAAAAGAAAAAAACCCCCTGACCTTTTTGCAAGACATTTTTTTGATGATTTTCATGCATATTTTGCATGAAAAACATGCTTGTTGAACTTTTTTTGTTGTTTTGCTCACCCACACCCCATAGATAAAAAGTTGGATGACCCACCCCGTAGAAAATTCTTGCCATGCATGTCTGGTCTGAGCTACCAATGATATTTAACTAACTATAATCAACTAACTCCGCCAACCATTCATAAGTTGCAATACCTGCAACTTATAAATCGTGGGCCGATTTGCACCTAAATCCCATAACAAATCATATTTTGGATTAAATTATAGAAGTCTCAGGAAGAGTAATTCATGAGAATTTTTGAATCAATCGAATCTTATCCTTCATGTCAACAGAGAAAAATAATCAAATTCAGAGAACATCTCGTTTTTTAGATTTACGTTTTCCAAAATTTTGTCGGAGCAAGACACCGTGACTGGACATTAGAGCGCAGGGACATTAGACCGTAAGAAAATAGAGCGTGGGCAGAACGCAGGAACATTAGAGTGCATTTGAAAAAACTGATTTTTTTGAACGGGCGTTCCCGCGAATTTAATTAAATATTGAGCAAGCAGCTTTATTTCAAAAGCTGAAAAAGGTTTCCTGTAAATTGCGTATATTATTTGAATGTGAATTAGAAATTCAGGATGAATTTGAAAATAACAGAATGAAACAATTTGATTCAATCAAAGATAAAATATTTGCAATTTTTTGTGTCTTTCACAACTTTTATGTGAAAAACGTGAATCTTTGAACTGACTTCTCGAACCATTAATACCGCCAATCAGAAAGTGTTTTTACAAACAGAGACAGAAAGAATTCCCTCGGTAGCTGAATAAAAAATGTAAAAAGAAAGAATTACGAGTAATGAGAGAGAAGACGAATAATGTGATACAAATAGAATGAAAGTGAAAAACAAAAGAGAATGAACTGGAAACAAGGAGAAATAATGTAAAGGATGAGACAAAAAAGAGTAAGAATGGCGATATAAGGGAAAAGGAAAAAGAAAGAAAAAGAATAAATGGTGGAAAAAATACTCCGTGGTGGGACAATGCACAGATATGAACTGCTCCATGGGTCATGGCCATACATGTAATGGGACCCCGAGTTCTCGGGGGGTTGGACGACTTTTTTGGCGCCGGGTCAGTAATTCACCAAAATGTGGGCGGATGGCTCCCTGAAGGGAAAAAATTTCGATTTGTTCACCAGAAAAGTCCGAAAAAAAGTTTAAAAAATAGTAATTTTTGTCAAAAAATCTGCTGCCGGTTCCACAATGCTCACTTTGGGCCTCAAAGGTACCTTTGAAGCCAAAGGGATACTTTGCATAGGAAACCTTTGAAAATTTCGCGTTCCACAAATTTTCAAAGTTACCTTTGCCAAAGTATACTTTGCAAAGTCTCCTTTGGCAAAGTGAGTTTTTTGATTTTCGCGTTCCACAATCTTTCCGACGTTCAAAGGGTCACTTTGCAAAGGCAAAACTTCAAAGGGAGGTAGGGAGCTCCCTTTGGCGAAGCATGGGGACCCTCTGAACGTTATAAACATAGCAAATTTTTTTTAATGTGTGTAATTTGTTCCAGCAATTTATTTAATTTAAAATTATTTGCTAATTTTTTAATTTTGGAGCAATTATGGATGCCGCTCGAATCGTAAATGAAATTTTGCACGAAGATGACGATGCGCCGCCGAGAATTAGAAAATTTAAGGATTTAGTTAATCCATTTGACGGTTTATCGAATGCCGAAATTTACGATCGATATCGATTTCCGCCGAACATAATTTTAGAAATTACTGATTTAATTAACGAAGACATTGAACGACCGTCAAAAAGGAGTCGAGCTATTCCTCCGTTGCTTCAAGTTTGCATCAGTCTACGATATTTAGCCTCAAATTTTTTTCAGCAAGTGAGTTTAATAAAATTGAATGGGAATAATGAGCAGCTTGCTTGAAAAGCATACCTGTGAGTCCTCAAGTCGGTTGGGGGGAGTGTAAATTCAAAATTTGCTGAGGGGGGTACCCAATTTTTCCAAAAATCCTTAGGGGGCCGGGTAAAAAAAGTTGAAAAAAAGGCCAATTTTTTAAAAACAGTTCGAAAAATTCCGAAAAATTTTCCCGAAAAATGCCCAAAAAAGGCACTTTTTGGCCATTTTTTACCAATTTTTCGAGTTGGGGGTGGGGTACCAACATTTGCCTACTGGGTTCAATCCAGTTGGGGGGGGTGGGGTCCGCCCCCAATTACAGGTATGTTGAAAAGTTTGGTGAATTTTTTTTTAATTGAAATTTTTTGTTAGGTTATAGGCGATACGGTTAACATTGCCAAAAGCACTTGCTGTCATTCACTTTGGTGTAGTCTATGTGCTTTAGTCCGACACGCACCGAATTATATTAGATTTCCGAGCGCAGTGCAAGAAATTACAAGGCAAAAACAAAAATTTTATGAAATTGCTAATTTCCCAAATGTAATTGGATTGATCGATGGAACGCACATTCGAATTTTAGCCCCCAAGTTATTTGAAAATGTTTATGTTAATCGAAAGTCATTCCATTCTTTAAACGTTCAAGGTAAATATTTTACATGCAAATTTTAATGAAAAAATATTTATATGTTCATATTTATGTACATTTTATAATTTTATTGTGATTTTTAGGCGTTTGTGATTACGATGGTTATTTTACCAATGTCACAGCAAAATGGCCCGGAAGCAGTCACGATTCTCGCGTTTTTAATGAATCAGAACTTAAAAATTACTTGGAAAGAAATGAACACATCGGTTATTTACTAGGTGACAGCGGATACGCCTGCAAGCATTACCTCTTGACACCATTTTTGTCGCCAGCTAATCACGGTCAAGAAAGATACAATATTTCACACAAAAAAAACGCGCGTATTGATAGAACAAGTTTTTGGACGATTTAAGCGTCGATTTTCAATTTTACATGGCGAAGTTCGAGTGGATTTAAAACGGGTACCAATGCTCATTGTATGCTGCGCCATATTGCACAATATTGCCGTAAAAAACAAATTGCCTGACTTTAATGAAATGGACGAAATTTTGGATGATGAAGACGATATACCTGCTCTAAATTTACAAAACGGACTGGGCTACCGGGATCTTGTCAGAAATTTTTTCGATTAATGTTGCATTTATTTGTGGATTTTTTGTGCAATGTTTTTGTGGTGCTTTTTGTTAAATATGACTATTATATTTTGATATTTTAATATCAATAAAAAAAGACAAAAAACTGGGGAAGAAATTGCAACAAACAAAAAACTGAACAAATTACAATCTAACAAAATAAAAGGCGAAAAAAAAATTTATTGCATTATTCACCAAATTTGACGTTTGGATTTCCAACCAATTCCGCTTGGATTTTTACTAGGGACCCTTCGTAAAATGCTTTTTTGGCTTTCGAAGCTTCACCCTTTTCTTTGTAATAGGCAGTTTCGGCCAATAGTTTGTCATGAATCAGTTTTTTGTTTTCGAATTGTTGTTCTAAAATTTTTAAGGTCAGCTGTTCTTTATTTAATTTTTCAGTCGAGCAGCTGGCTTCCAATGATAATTTTCGTTTCAAATTCTTTGGCAGTAAATTGGAAGATTTTTCCGAAATTATTGTCGACGTTTTATTAAATTTTGGCGTTTCAAAATTAGATGACATTTTATTACAATTTGGCGTTTCATCGTTCCATTCTTGTCCTTGATCCATTGGAATTGTGCTGAGGAGGGGCATATTGTCACCCAATAAATCATCTGACGACAGTTCCAAATGGTTACCTTCGAAATCTGAATAGGCCATTGTATCCAATCCTGTCGTTTCACCTAAAAAAATCGGGTTGGTGTCGCCGTAAATTGATAAAATTTTCGTTTCTTCTTCATTAAAGTTGCCTGCGCTGGGGCCACCACCAGTTTTCCTAAGAAATGAAACAGGAATTTTAATTTAAAAACCTTTAAATTTGAAAGATCTACTTTTTTTACTTCATTTCTGTCTTTTTTCGACTTATTTCTTTCTTTCCTTTGTTGGCTATGTTTTCCCATGACTTTTTAACTTGTTCGGCCGATCTAACAGTCGAATCACTGCGCAAGGCATTAGTGGATTCGGCCACCTAAAAAAAGTACGAATGAATAAAAAAATTGTGTTGCTGTGCTGTAAAATAAGAGAATCAAATTACCTTGGCCCAAGCGGCATTTTTTCTTTTAACGGTGTCTGCTTTGCCGTCCTTACCAAATAAAACGTCTCGAAAATTTTCAACTTGTTCAATTAATACAGATCATTGAACGTCCGTTAGAGGTTTCGCTTTTTCATTTTTAACTTGAACCATAAGAAATAATGAAATCGAGTTTTTTATTTAAAAAACAATATGACCTATAAAGTGCAAACTTTCATTAAAACGTACGCTCGAAATGACAAGCAAAATCATACTTGTAATTGGGGGGGCCCCAGCCCACAACAGGATTGAACCCAGTACGCAAATGTTGGTACCCCACCCCCAACCTCTGGTTACCCGCCCGGCCCCCCCAACTCGAAAAATTGGTAAAAAATGGCCAAAAAAGTGCCTTTTTTGGAAAATTTTCTTGGCCTTTTTTTCAACTTTTTTTACCCCACCCCGCCCCGCCCCGCCCCCCCCCCCCTAAGGATTTTTGAAAAATTTGGGTACTCTGCTCATCGAATTTTAAATTTACCCTTCCCCCAACCGACTCCGTCGTGCTACATGAGGCATTGTCATTTATTTTTAAGAAAAAAATCAGTGCCGAAAAAAATTCAATTACAGTAAATGAGTTTTTTTCGTGTCGGGTACTTTGCATAGGAGCCTTTGAAAAGTATCCTATCGCTGGCGTTCGTGGAACTCCTTTGCAAAGGTACCTTTGCAAAGGTAGCTTTGCAAAGGTACCTTTGGCATCGAAAAATCTCCTTCGCTTTGCAAAGTTTCCGACGGCAAAGTGAATCTTTGTGGAACCGGCCCCTGTAAAAAATGTATTGTAACGTTAGGCCGGGTGTCGTGAGGGATGAAGTAGGGAAGTAGCGAAGCCTCGAGAGTGAGGGAGAAAGGGTGCTACGGGAGTCGCAGGCACTGGGGTACTGTAGGTAGGAAATGCTATTCATTACCTCCACCTTGTACATCACAGAGCCTATCACATAGAGTGATTACCCATGGAGGATGAGAGAGACGCCAACAATCCTTGTCCTGGAAAGGGCCTTGTGGAGAGCTGGAACCTTAGTCCTAATGGGAAGTTCCTGGAGGGGGTAACCCGATTGAAGATTGAAGGGGTAAATCAGCAAAGAAGTAGGAGAGAGAGAGAGTTGGGGCCCAACCCCAATGATGTAGCTTATGGAGAAGACTTACCAAAATATTCAAATTAATTCTTTATTAATATAAAAAAGGCGACCTTGACGTAAAAGGGCACTTCAAGTCGATCGTATCCCGGAGTATCAAAATATAAGTTTGGTCGAACAAACTCAGTATTTATACTAGCGAGATTAGGTGTGTCAGTTGCTCCTGAGTATGGTGACTACAGTAATCGTCGATGCTTCTTGCAGGAGAAGAAGGTCGAGCTGAAGGCCAAAAATAGTTGGTGCTGAACTTTCTTAGTGAAGAAGAGGCCGGTACGCATGCATTCCTATAGAGACGCGGGAAGGGTTCTCTGGAGGGATGCCGACTCTGTTTGCTAGAGTCACTTGTCAGGTACATAAATAGGTACAAAAAGATGGGAACATGAAAGCGGACAAGTACAATGACAAACGAGCATACTGTACGAGATTTAAGGTATACTGTAATATCACATGAGCGGCTGTCTGTGACAGTATCCATGGTGCAAAGCGCCGAGAAAATTGACTATTTTGATCATTTTTTGTTCAAAAATTGACATTTTTCATAAAAAAAACGGACATTTTTCAGTATTTTTCCGACCAAAAGTATGGAGGTCCCTATGACTACCATATGGCTAGCCATAGGATTGGAAAATCCTGGAGGGTCGCCCAACGGCTAGCCATATGGCCGACGATTTCTGGGGAGATTCCCATAGCACTGCTCCCCCCCCCCCCCCCCAATTACATGTATGGTCATAGCAAAATGTAAAGTATCGGCTGTTTGAATTGAAATATAGTTATTTTCAAATCATGTCATCGTGGGTTTTTTTATTTTGCTCTGATCTAATGTTTCTGTGCTCCATTGTCCCGCCCTCTTATTTCTAAGTACAATCAGAGACACATACCTGGTCGCTGATAAATGTAAATACTCGTTGAATTAAAGTTAAATCGTCTGATATGCCACACAATGATCAAATGACGTTATATTGCGTAAGCATACTGATGGAAATTTGTGCTCATGAACTTTTTCTCTTCTATAGCATCTGCTTTTCTTGAGATGCTTCGAGATTATAAGAGTGGAAAGCAAAGTACTAATTTAGATTTTTACAATTTTCTGCTCATTTGTCGTGTGGGAATAAAAATTTGTGAGCTTATCCAATCAATACTGTGGCTTGCGTGCGCAATTTTGATGACATTGTTAATATTTGTCCTTTGTCAATTTAGAAGCATTTAATGAAAAACGAACTATAATTTTTTAGTCTCGTTAATGTCTCCAAAGGCCAATTAATACAGACGATTTTCTGTGCCCTCAACCCCATCGCACGTTGTCTCAGATTTTTGGAGTTGTTTTTTCGCATTTAATTTGCTTTTGTAACACACAGTATATAATTTCCTCAATTTCGCACCAGTAACTCTTGATGTAGGAAAAATCAACATTGCAATATTTGTGGACTATTGGTAGATTTTTGGCACAGAAAAATTATAAACTTTGCTGGTATTCACTTTGACCAGTATTACAATTTTACGCATCAAGAGGTGATGTACTTCGCAATACTATAGCTCAATATACATATGCAACATCAACCATTTTTGCAGTTTAATGCAAACTTTTGATACTTCAAATACGGAACGAGAAGGGCCACTTCAAAAAATCTTTACCACTTGAAAATTTTTTGAGTCACTTAAATCAAGATGTGGATGTTTTTCAATGTTCGGCTTTTTTCGAGTGCATTTTTTCAATTTTTTCAAGTGCATCGCATTTTTTTAAGATAATCTTGAAAGATGGCATCTTGACAAAACAAGAATTTTCCTGAAAAATTTAGAAACATAAAAATTTTTATGGAAAATCAATATGTCCATCGCATTCCCCGCGCAAAATAACCCCCCCCCCCAGCAGTCGCCCCCATAAAAATCAATAGAAAGTCGTGACCTCAGAAATTCACTTGGAAGGTTTCCCATTTATGAACATAGGAGGCGGAATTTATATCTTTTGATGTGTCACCCATCTTGAAATTTTTCCAAGATTGTCCTGAAAAAATGTGATGCACTTTGAAAAAATTGTGATGCACTTGAAAAAAAAAGTCAAACATCGAAAAACACTTACATCTTGAAATTTTTGCGATGCATCTTGAAAAAATGTTGTGCATCCTTTGGAAGACAACAATTTTTTTAAAGCGATAACAAATTTTTTCAAATTGTAACATACTTTTCCAAACTGGTAACGATTTGTTTCAAGTGGCCCTTCTCGTGTTGCGTATTCATATGCTCATAACGCGAAAAATGTTTTTTGTAGAAATACCGTGATAATCAGCGTCAAAAACTCAACAACATAATATGTAAAATCCAGGACAACTTTTTTCATCTTGTCGACCTTGATAATGGTGCTGGGGTGATTCTTATAGACATTGACTCTAAAAACATAAAACATTGCTGAGCGAAAACTATCATCAATTTGATTACTCAAAAAAATTTATCGATGTTTCGAGTTTCGTTCTCACAACATTTCTGACCTTTACTTAAGCGTGAGCTCACGGTTGGGAAGCAGCGAACAAAATGTTTTCGACCAATCAAATTCATGTTTCTTCCCGCTAATTATAGAGAATCTTGGAATCCATGCGGTATTTGATCTCTGAAAATTTTTGTTATCTAGTGTATAAAGTCGGTATATCCACACCGATGACACTGTAATACATCGTAAACTTTGAGGCATTGATTCGCAAGCTCAAAATATATATTGCGAAAAGCAATGTCGTTATCGATCGATTGAAGATGGTTGCCGAGATTTTATGATTTCTCGTTCCGTGTTCGTTGTTGCTTATTGGCTTACTTTACGTTTGATCGTGATTAGTGTTTTCGTATTTCGATTTCTATCTCAGTATGCGCAACTAATCGTCTGGTGTCATTCAGTTGGCCTAATTGGTGTTTTTTTCAGATTTTCACTCGAAATGGCTTCGTCGAAGATCAATATGGCATTAGGTAAAGACATACGTGTGTTGTGTTCGCGGGTTCGAAATTATAATTTGATCTTAAAATTCCGACAACACGACAATTACCACGTAGCTCAGTGATGGCGACGTTTCACGCATTTCCAGGAAAAGAGCTTCCAATTTTCCCCTAATCTGTTTTATTTTGATGTTGATAGGTTTTTTCGATAGCAGATAAGCTGTCATGCGAAAATTCAAAGTATGCATTATTTTTGGGCCATTTTGAAGAAGACATACGATCAGATATCGTAGTTACGGGCCGCTCATGGTGCATCTCAGTTCAAAATTTGATCGGCTCGTTAACAAATCGAAACTAATTTCACTGAGTTGTCTGCCTTCACCGCATCCCGCAAGCGTTTACATTCTGCTACGAAAGGTTTTCATTCGTAGTAAAAGTGCGCGGATCATCGAAAAATTAACCGTCGACCTTTTCAAATGCGTATTTTTTCCAAGTTCCGCCGTCGGCTGGCATTTTATGAAGGCTATACTATGGTGTGATCGTGTGCCATAGTGTTTCGTCATTTTCTAGATGATATTATCAAAATGCAAAGAAAAGGTTCGAAGATAAATGGAAGCAATCGCCGTGCCGATAGCGGCAGAAAAACAGCCGTCGCTAATAGAAAACGCGGACCGTCGCTGTCTTTGCGTGGCCGACGCGCCGGTGCTTCGCGCTTCGTTCGTAAAAATACGAATAAAGGGGCAATTATTGAGCGGCGAAATAACGGCGTCACGAGAAAGGCGTCGATGTACGGTCAGAAAGCAGCCCGAAACTTAGTCAAGGTAAATCTACGCTACGTTTTCTCGAGAGCATCGGGTATAATTTGTCTCCTAATCTTTATTTTTTACCTGTTGATTGTTATAGCAGTGGAAGGCAAATTGAAACATATAAAGTTCAATTTCATAATTTATGATTATCGAAATCATACGTGTAATTAGGGGAATGTGGTGTAATTTTAATTAGTGGAGTACGTCGATTGATGTGAAAAATTTGTTTAAAAATTAAAAGACTAGTAATTTTCTGTTGCTTTTTTTGGTCAAGTCGCTTAACGCGGATCCGTATGTCCAGCTGCCCCCATTTTTGGCCGAGATCGACGAAGTCGCTACGTTTCCATTTTTTAGCGCGCCATGTTACGTAATCGCCGCCAAGCCGTTGCCGTTCGTCGTTCAAGTAATATAGATCCGGCTAACTCAGCTTCAACACGTCGTCTAGTTGAGCAGGTTCGTCAATGGCGCAATACTGCAAAATTGTTGCACAGCGCGTTACAAATCGAAGCCTCGAAAAACTTACGTTCACCAGTCCCGAGAATGGTAAGTCTAGCATCGAACTGATATAGTATAATTATTTACTGTAAACGTTGTGTGCATTCCGAACGTCGCTCCTTTAGAGTACCGATTTGCTTATTTTTTTCAGAATCGGTTCAATCGCTCGATCAACAATAATTATGCGGTGCGTGGCCCTTCGCGTGATTCCGTCCAAAATCGTTTGGGCTGGCAAAATCCATCCAACGCAAATCGCGGTGTAAGAAATAATGTGAGTTTCTTGTTCAGTTACAAGCCGGCTTGGACATGATCCATCCGCCAAAGTGTGAGGATATTTTAATTTCGTCCGAAAATTCTAGCGAGCCGAAAAATATCGCATCGATAGCTAGAACCTTTCCCTGCCACATTTTCAAGCATGCTTGAACAGCACTTATATTGTTTGTTCGGAGTTCCTTTAACGTTGTATTTCAAATGATGTGGTTTAAGTACGGGAGGCGTCCGTCATACAAGGAATGTAACACTTCTGACTTTTCTTACCTAGATATTTGTATTAAAAGGATGGCGGTTAGAACAACCGACCTGATTTACCCATTAGCGGATTCAGAAATTTTTTTCGGGGGAGTTTTTTTTGCCTCAAAAAACATGCCTACTGTGATAAAAACGTTTTTCGATATTTCTCGACGTCCTACATCTTTCTGGCTCAGAATTAAGTATTTTTCCACAAAATTCAAAAAATTTTCAAATTTGCCTATAGGTATACAGAAAAAAAAATATTTCAAAAGTTTCGGGGGGGGCCCGCCCAAACTTTCGAAAACAATTTTTTCTGTAAACTAATATATTTGATTTTTAGGTCATAGTGAAAAATAATGTTTTAATTGGCCAGATCATCTTGAGCTCATCGATCCTATAATTGAGCACTGGACTATACGTGTAGTCTCGTTGTAGGAAACTTGTAACGTTTGTAGCCCAGGTTCGTATCCTCGGTTGATTGACCTTTTTGTCGAATCCAAAAGTTGAGATTGGTTCATCTCACCAATCATTTTGGCCACAAAAGTGTTTGTAGTGCCAAGTGGGATAGTTTGTCCGTTCTTTCTTACACATTATTATGTACACCTGTCATTGAATTATAAGTATGCCGTGTAACTGCATGTCTTGATAGATTCCGATGTCTTTAGATGATATTTGCTCCCAAGTTCAACAACCGAAATTTCGGATCTATGCGAAGTGATGACATTAGTCGCGAAAACGAACGTATGAAACGCATTACAGCTGACGTTGTAGCTCGCTATGGAAACAATCAACGCAATGGATCTACGCGGCCTAATTTTCACCCATCGTTTTCGCAAAGGTTTTCAATTTTCAAGGAATTTCGTTTTTATCTCTGCAATTTATTACTTACTAACCTAGGCGACAAAATCTTCCGGCGAATAACTATTTCACTAACAGCTTTCGGGACACCAGGAGATTCAATAGCCGGAATAACAGAACGGTATGCTGGGGACCTTATTCTTTGCTGAATTTGCAGAGCTTTTACTCGTGGATTTTACTTTTTTATTTTTATTTTACTAGCAGACCAACTTGGACAACCGAGTGGGTTTGAAAAATTTTCGATTTAATCGATCTGGCGGGCGACGAACGCAATATCGTCGCTACTTACAATGAAATAAGCGTTGACGCGTTTTGTACATTCGCCCGAATAAGTTATTTTTTGTCAAGCTTTTCGAATGTATAGTTATGACTGTATAGTTTAATCGGTTCGTATCGTTCGTCGAAATAAAGGCGCTATCGAGTCTGTGTTCGACTGCACTGTTCTATTTGCAATTGTTGATTCTGCCGTTCTCATGATCACCAGCTGGAGCCAAACAGCGCGTCATGATGAACGGTAATTTCGGTATAACCCAATGGTTCTTTAGTACAGTGCTAATGAGAATTTCTGATCCTGCACCTAATTTTCCACAATATAAATTCATTCTGGATGCTTTGTTTTTGGTTCAAATTCCCTTTGAAAGTACTACAGTCAAGCACGATTTCATTAATGAATAGTTTTCCATCGATTTTTTCACCTTCAGTTTTTCGCTTAGAAATGCAGTGAGACTACGCAGTTTCCGCTGAGTTTTCCCTCGAATTCAAAGATTTTTTCATCATGTTTTAACTTTTTCGTTTAGAAATACATACACTTTCGTCGAATTCGAAAGTACTACATAAACTTTTCATCATGAGTTCAGTTTTTCGTTCAGAAATACGGTAAGACTAAACATTTTTTGTCAAGTTTTCCATTAAATTCATCCATTTTTTCAGTTTTTCGATTAGAATCGCAGTGAGACTATACAATTCCTGCTGAGTTTTCCATCGAATTTATTGATATCACAGCTTTCAACTTTAGCGAAATGCTGTAAAAGTATATGTTTAGTAGTACAGTAGTAAGATAAAAAATAGGCATTGCTGTCTCGAATAGCTTCACAACGAAAAGTCGCGGACAGAAATGACAAATTTATCATCTGCCATTTCAAAATGTACAATATCCATTTTTTGTCTCTTTTCCATCAGCAGTTTCCTGACTCTGACCGACAATAAAACAAACCACGGAGTGAATGATTTCTTTTATTATGTTTTATTACTTATGGGAACTACTGTTTACAGTACATCATGAGGAAGTAACAAAAGTATGCAGTCCTTTTACATCATTTTGCCGCTTTTGTTTACTTTTGAAATTCCGTTTCAAGAATTATCATTTTGAGAAACACTGTCCCAGGTTTCACTGTTTTAAGAATCCGTATTATGGGTATCACTGGTTAGATGGAACTTTATCCATGGAGGACGTTAATTGAGCTCGTTCCTCCTGTTCTGTTGTTGGATGCTGTATAGCAAAGGTTGATGTTCCAGTATATATTATCTTGTTATATTTCTGTTTACTGTGGTTTTTTTTGCACACAGCAACCAAATTTCGGGCTGTGCAAGTGCAACCAAATTTTTTGTGACAAGTTGCACAGCGCAACTTCAGGCCTGACTGCTCTTTTGATTAGGTGATAGGGTTTTCTGTTCGGAGATCCATTTTTATGAGTTCTAAAATGGAAAAGTGAAAATTTTCCGGCGCGTCGGGTTTCAATTAATATTCTAGTGTGCGGTTAGAAAAGGTCATTCTTCTAGTTAGTGCTTTAGGTTCTTATTATCAACATATTATGGATAAATGCTTGATTCTGTATTGTTTGTTGATGAATTCGATGAAAACTAACATTTTTCTCGGTCATTTTCCCAAAAATTTTTTGCGATCTTCATAAAAATTTTGACTTTCATGTGCATAACCTGCACTGTTTTTTTTCCCCAAATCGTGCTTTTTCGGGAAAAAAAATTCGGAAAGGGGAAAAAAATTTTGGGCTCTTTCCCCATTTGGGGAAGAAAATTTTGGGGATCGGATACAGAAAAGATGCATTTTGGTGCATTTTAGAAGGCCATAATCTCAAAATTTTCCGGCGCTTCGCGCCGATTATAACTTTAATAATCATTATTATGCATTACTAACCCCTGGCGCGGCTTTTAGCATGTCTACTTTCATTTATCATATAATCTATAATAGTTTTCATCATCTTGAACGTATTATCTCATGTTTTCATTGGTCATCTTCAATATGTTATCATGATATTTAATGAGGATTCACATTTTTTCCTTTTGAGAAAGATCAATACGTCAAGTCTCTAAGCTTTTTGATGCAATTATTTCTTTTCTAACGTAAAATCAATTTAAATGCTTCATGGAAATGTCTTTCGGAAATAAATACTCTGCCTACTCATATATTTTCGACCAAGTATGAGAGTTTACAAATAAATTATACTGGTTTTAAAATTTTTCATGTAAAATTCTAGAAATTACGACTTTTGAACACAAAATTCAAATCTACTTCTTGAAATAAACGTTCGGAAAATTGATTTTCCAGCGTCGCAGAATATCAATACCCAAAAAATTTTTCCGGCGCTACGCGCCGGAAAGATTAACATCCCTTTTGGGTTCTCACTTGTCATCATAGAGGACTTAACCATCGATTTTTCATGTAACTCTCAAAGTCATTATGCTTTTGGATAGTTTGCTTGAAAATTTGTTCCAATGCTTGTAGATTAAACTTTGAACTCGAAAATTTCAATTTTTTCCTCAATTTTGATGAATTAACGGGTCTAAAAACATCAGAAGGCTTGAAAAAACTCAAAAACACGTAAATAAAACGTCTGTGAGTATTTTTAAGCGAAAAAAAACGACTTCGGGAAAATGGGGAAAAAAATTTTGATCCCTTTCCCCATTTGGGGAAAAGGCCCGGGGAAAAAAAAAAACAGTGATGACCTGTACTTGGGGGGGGGTTGTGGGGGGACCCCCCCCCCCCAACTCGGCCAACCCTGTACCCAAAATCATTTACCCCCTCCCCCAACCCCCCTTCCAGTTTGGAAAAAATTAAAAAAATAAGGTAAAGTGGGGTAACTTTGGTCAAAATCGAGTCAATTCGACTTCTCCAACATATAACTTGTTATACATGGGGAATTCGTAAAAATGTTTCATGGAACTCATATGTCAAAAATGTCAGACAAATCGATTAAACACATCATTTCATAAGTAGCATGCAGATTTAACCTACCATTAATCGTTGAAAAGAGCTCACTTTTTGACCAATGTTACCCACCATGGTGGTCAACTTTGGTCGCCATTATAATTTCTGTTCAAGTTACTTTTTCGACAAGTAAAATCGTTATATCTAACCACAGATAGAACGTAACAAAAGAAATTTTGGATATGAGGTAACATAACTATCGACCTTTATTGTCACAAAATTTCAGCTGAAAATGATGAATATCATCAACAGCAAAAAAGTTTTCGTAAATCTACTCCCAGCTGTCCCTATGGTGGGTAACTTTGGTCAATTGACCTAAAAAAGTGCCTGACGTGAAAAATATTGTGTTATTCAGATACAGCAAGTTAAGAAGTACATGAAAATATCAAAATCAATGAAAATAAAAATAGCAATCGTTCAAACTTTATTAACGGAAAAAAATTAACGTGACGACCAATGTTACCCACCAATGGGTGGGTAACATTGGTCGACACACAAAAATATGAGGTACACTAAAACAATGATAAATGTGCATTTTCATGATCAAAATACATGATATTAACCAAATTTAAAGGAAGATTAATTGTTATGAGTAACACAAACTTGACAAATAAAATTACCAGTGGGATCAAAATCATCAGCTAAACATTAACCACATATCCACCCATCACATCCATCACAGCACGCCCAGTCTTTTTTGTACTTTTTCTTGTAAATTGTCCATTGAATACGGCAAATGGGACACACATTAGTGTTTCTAGCTTTTTTCGCTTCTTTCAATTCTTTCAGTTGAGCACTGACTTCTGGTTCCATCAAAGATTGGCTAAGCGCATGACAAAGACGTTTTCTGGACTTTTTCGACTCGTTTTTTTCGCATGTACCGTCTGAAGATACTTGATGACACTGGCCGTCATACATCTCGATGGTGTAACCTCGTTGATGGCTGATGCCGATGATGTGGGCATTTCTGAAAATTTTAGATATCATTCCTCTGTAAATTTCGTAACAAAAGTACATACTTTCAAATGTTGAAGTCGATGACGGAAAAGGCAACGCCGATAAATTTTGTTGTACTACAATTGTTGTACTATTATCTGCAATAATTTAGTATTTAATCGCATATAAATGTTCAAAAGTGTCTACAAGGTACCGTTTGATAGTGGACTGAATAACAAAGAAGCCGATGTATTTTTGGACAAGTTCAGTTTCTCTAAAAACAAATTATCATTGAGTAATTTAGTGTGGTTTTAGAAAATATACTTACTGTCAGATTACTTTGTTTTGTAATGTTCCATGTGGAATATTGTAAACACGAGCTGCTGTTCGAATTTTTGACCCGTTTCGAACGGCCTCGATGGCCTTTTCGAGATCTTCTGTTAAGTAATTAGTCAGGTATTTGCGCGCATCAGGCTTTCTTTTGTAATGCCTGACCATATTGTGACGTACGTAATTGATGAAAATTATATACAGGATAAAATAATTCCTCTGAAAAAGAAGTAAGATCAAATTGTTATAAGTAGAAAAATGTGTGGCACAAAAAATTTTGATTTGACGGAAGTTACCCGCCAAAATATAATGTGACCAAAGTTACCCGCCCTGACCAAAGTTTCCCGCCAACTGGCCAAAGTTTCCCGTTTTTGGACCGATTTTTCTGCTCGAAAATGGGTAGTTATTTTCTTATACAAGATAGAAAAGAGAAACTCTCTAAAGACACTTAATAGTCAGTGAAAGTGTTGAGTGCAGCAGATGAGTGAAACCCAAATTTTTTTCAATTTGAAAATTTTCATAAAAAAATGGCAACTTTTTCGACCCACAAATTTCTCAATTTTATTTGGATTTCAATTTCCTTTCACAGTAACATGCACTGATCACTTAGGCATTAGTGTGCCAAGTTGTATCTGCATATCTTACAGAGAAAAAATTCGGCGATGCTTCAAGCGAAATTGACCAAAGTTACCCCGTGGCCAAAGTTACCCCACTTTACCTTAGTGTCTTTTGGCCTCTTTTGGGAAAAATTTCGACTTTTTTTCTACCCCCCCTCAAAATTTTGGATTTACCCCCCCCCCCCCCCCCCAACTGGTCGGAGGTCTTACAGGTATGTTCATGTGATCAACACATTTTGAGTGTAGAAATTTTTGCCGATTGAAAGATCCAAAGTCTTAGTCGCTTGCCTAGTTTTTGAATTTTAGTTTGTCCGACTGAAAAATTCATTAAATTCACTAATAAATCAAGCCTTCTGTCTGGTAAATAAAAAGTGAATAGATTCATTTTCCAGCGTTATAGAATATTGAAATCAAGAAAAAAATTTCGGCACTACGTGCCGAGCACATTACCCTAGTCTAGTCATATAAATTTTTTTATTTTCTCTTCAAAACTCAGAAAATTGGGTTTTAAATATCTAAAACGGACGCGGATCGAATAAAAAAAGAAAACTAGTTTGCGATGGTTTTTTTGATAAATTTAAGCAAATTTATCGATTTTAGAGTCAGCAACCAAAAATTTATCTGTGCAACCAAAATTTTTCTTCAAGTTGCACATTGCAACCTGGCCTGTGCAAAAAAACCCTGGCTCTATGTGATTTTAGCATTTTTTGTTGGGGTCTTTTGTGAGGAAAAGAATTTACAAATAAGGAAAAAAAATTTGGGTATGGTTCTCATTGTGGAAAAAATTTTGTGGAATTCAAAACCAAAAAGATGCGTCTTGGTAGACTTTAAAAGGTCAAAATCTCAACTCAAAATTTTTCGGCGCTTCGCGCCCGTCGGTTATCATAGAAATAGAAATAGTTTATTCGTCATTAGAAAAAATACATTCACAAAAGAATAAAAAAAAAAATATTATCACGAGCTTATAGGCGATTAGTATCGCGCGGATATAAGCTCAAAAACGCAATGCATCGTTTTTTAAATACATGAACATTAACGGCAGATGTAACATGACTAGGTAACATATTCCACGTATCAATATATCTATTACAAAAATCTTTTTCAAGTAATCGTGCACGAAATTTTGTCTTATATAATTTATATGGATTGTTAATACGATAATTAAATTTACTGTATACAAAAAAATTATTTGAGTCCAGAATGCTGTTACAGATTATAGAATAAACATAGCATAAATCAGTTATAGTTCTCCTAAATTCAAGAGAATACAGACTGGCGGACTCCAATCTTTCTCGATAATTCCTAGAGTTAAAACCATATAATCGTTTTGTGAACCACCTCTGAACTTTCTCTACCCTTTGTATTTCACCCATTAGAGAAGGATTCCAAATAGGACTACCATACTCAAGGATTGGGGGAACATAAGTTTTAAATGCCCTGATTTTCAATTCATTTATATTTGAGTTGAAACATTTAAAAATTAGATTTGATACCCTAGAAGCCTTCTTGATCATGTAATCACAGTGCGGAACAAAACTGAGTTTTTCATCAACATAAACACCAAGATCTTTCATTTCAGTGACAGCATCAAGATCACATTCACCAATTTTGTACTGATTTGATAGATTATTTTTCCCCAAATGTAAGACTGCACATTTAGGCAATGACATACTGAGTTGCCATTCCTCAGACCAATTATAGAAACTGTTTAAATCTTCCTGGATTAATAGTGTATTACATGCATCATTAAAAATTTTAGCATCATCTGCAAATAGATAGAGATCACTTTTAATTATATCACTCAGATCATTTATAAATATCAGGAACAATGTTGGACTTAACACACTTCCTTGAGGAACACCACTAATTATTGGAGTTGGAGCAGAAATGGTATTACTTAGTTTTACACATTGAATTCTATTTGTAAGGAAGTCACAAATCCAATTTATTGTGAATTTATTAATTTTATATCCTTTTAATTTTTGTAAGAGCTTTGAATGTGAGACAGTATCAAATGCTTTCTTAAAATCAATGTATACAACATCAACAGGAACTTGATCATCCAACTTCTTAACCCACTTAGTTTTACATTCAAGAAGTTGTAAGACACATGATTTATTCTTTCTGAATCCAAACTGCCTACTACTGAATAAGGCATATCTGTCAAAATGACCTAACAATATCCTTATTAATTATTCCTTCCATGATTTTGCATGGTACACAACAAAGTGATATGGGCCTGTAGTTTTCAACTTTGCCACGGTCCCCTTTTTTGAAGATTGGAACAGTGTATGATGTTTTCCATAAATCAGGTAATGTGCCAGTCCTATAAGAAACCTCAAAGATAATACTAAGAGGTTCGGCAAGAACAAGGTGTAACTTTTTCAGAAAGTAGGCACACAGACCATCAGGTCCAAGGGAAAATGTGGGTTTTAGATTTTTCAGTGTCAACAAAACTTTCATGAAATCAAATTTAACTGACTTGAGATATTCAAATCCTCATCATGGGTGTAATCAGAGGTCCCCAAGGCAGATTCTTCAGGTAGGGGTAAAATTGAAAATTTGCGGAGGTAGTGCCGCTAAATGTTCACTAAACACGTCATCTTGTCGCAAAATTATGCAGATAGTCACCGATTTTAAGAACTTTAGGTAGGGGTAATATCCCCTTCATACCCCTTCCCATGGGGCACTCTGGGTGTAATCATACCTGTAATCAGGGGGCGCCCCCTCCCCCCCAAACTTGGCCAACCATATACCTAACCCCCCCCCCTCCCTCCAGTTTGGAAAAAAATTAAAAAATTTGCAAAAAGTGTATGTTTTTTTGCTTTTTTGGGGGAAAATTTCGACTTTTTTCGACCCCCTCCCCCCTAATTTCGGATTTACACCCCCCGCAACTGGTCGGACCTCTTAAAGGTATGGGTGTAATCAGAGGTCCCCAAGGTCAGATTTTTCAAGTAGGGGTAAAATTAAAAATTTGTGGTTAGCTAAATATCCACTAAACACTACATTTTGTCTCAAAATTAGACTCCCAGTGATCAATTTTTAGGACTTTAGGTTGGGGTAAAATACCCCCCTCCTCATACCCCTCCCTATTGGGTTGTCTGGGTGTAATAATCACTATTTTCTGTCCGGCGCGGCCGTTAGCATATCCACTGCCATTCACTAATTGATGCTCAACAGTTTCTATCAATCTGGTTAATTTGTCTCATTTTCTAATCGTTAACAGTCAGTATATTTCGCCGAAAATAAAGATTGTTCATCAATTCTCTCAATTTTTTCTCTCGATGCTTGGAATTTTCTAAACGTTTGCAACATGAACTTTTGCGTTCATTGGAGATGGAAATTGACGACATCATTCTATAGGCTGTGATTTTTCTAAACAAAACATACTTGATTCCTAAGAAGTAAGATTAAAACGTTAATACGTGCTGTCCAAAACAAATGACTTCACATATTTAACTAATATAAGTTGAAGAATATTCTGCTTGCATGTTAGAAGACATTTCTGTTCGTTATCAAGAACGAAAAAAAATCTTTATTCAGCCCACTGTCCTGGCTGACCCCAGCAGAATTTCTATGCTGTACATGTCAGACATACACGGCACTAATTTCCTGACGGGAGGGTCCTCGGACGTTTTATCGAGCGGTATGGGCATGTGTGCGAGTAAAAAAACAAAAAGAAGTTTCGCAACCATTTTTTTCATACTAAATGTACATAACTTAATTCGCTAATTTTGTTAGCTGTGGTACGCCTTTCACGCATATTTATTCTTTATAATTACTAGAGATGTATCGGGTACCCGGACCCGAAATAGGACCCGAAATTACCCGACCATTTTGCTGGACCCGGACCCGATATTCTCAAAATTTTGGACCCGGACCCGATATTTCCAAAATTTTGGACCCGGACCCGGACCCAAAAAAATTATCACAATTTGATTCGAGTCTGATGTATAATATATATAGTATATTTTTCCGGAAATGCTTCTGAATTAGAAAAATGGAACTTTTTGGCTTTTGCCAAACCATAACTCACATGGAGCTGAAAATTTGTGGATTTATACAACTAGCCTTCAACAATTTTCTGAATGAAAAATCATACAGTAAAACCTTCCTGTGAACAATTTAACAGTATTGGTTTTTTGTCATTTTTCAATTTAGAAGTAGTTTATTAAAAATAAACTATAGTAATTCAGCTGAAATCAAATCAGGTTTTTTTTGACCTACAAGTCACAAGCCAAGTGGCTTGTTGACCTTAAATTTTACAAGCCATTCCAAATTTTTGCAAGATAATTTTATAATATCAGTATAGGTGAATAAATTCCAATGCTAGGTTATTTTTTAAAGAAATGTATATATTGAGCATCACGGCGATCGATCAAAAAAGATATGTCATTCAACATTTATTCAATAACATTTTAGAGCCCTTAATTCGTTAAAGTTCAGGAAACATTTGAAATTTTTGAGTTTGATCGAAGTCTAATTCTACAAGCATTGTGGAAAAAATTTTCCAGCAAACTATCCAAGAACATAATGACTTTGAATTACACGAGAAATCGATGGTCAAGTCCTCTATGATGACAAGTGAGAGCCCAAAAAAGCTATTAATCTTTCCTGCCTGAAACGCCGGAAAATTTTTTTGGGTATTGACATTCTGCGATGCTGGAAAATCAATTTTCCAACCGCTTATTTGAAGAATTAGTTTCGAATTTTCTGTTCAAAGGTCGTAATTTCTGGAATTTTATGTTTGAAAAATTTTAAAACCATTAATTTATTCACACACTCTAATGAACTTGGCTAAAAAGATATGAGTAAGAAGAGTAGAAATTTCCGAAGACTACTTCCATGAAGCTTTTGGATTGATTTTACGTTAAGAAAGGAATAATCATTTCAAAAAGTTTACAGACTTGACGTATTGATCTTTCTCAAAAAATGTGTCAAGGGAAAAATGTGAATCTTCATTAAATATCAAGATGAAATATAGAAGATTACCAATTAAAACATGAGATAATACATTTAAGATGATTAAAACTATTGAAGATTAAATGATAATTGAAGGTAGACATGTTAGAAGCGGCGCCTGAGCTAAGAAATAAATTATAATGCTTATTTAAGTTATAGCCGACGCGAAGCGCCGGAAAATTTTGTGATTATGACCTTCTAAAATGCACCAAAATGCTTCTTTTCCGTATCCGATATGATCAAACACATGACTCAAAAAATTCTGACAAGCCATTTTGGCTTGTTGGACTAAAATTCTACAAGCATTTTGTCAGTCCAACAAGCCATGGCTTGTAAAATGCTAAAAAAACAATGAATCAAATACTCACATTGAAGAATGTACACATCAAATATTTACTATAATATGAAAAGTAACAAATAGAAATTTATTGTTTAGATCACTATGAGACTGACTTAGATTTAAAATATATAGCAACCACGAAATAGCGCAGCATGCGTAAAAATATAACGGACCCGAAATTACCCGACCATTTTGCTGGACCCGGACCTGATATTCTCAAAATCTTGGACCCGGACCCGATATTCTTAAAATTTTGGACCTGGACCCGGACCCGATACATCTCTAATAATTACTGCGTATTATTTTCGACCTAATAAATTATTATTATTATTATTATTAGCATTATTATTATTATTAAAAATAATCAAGAAAGCTGTCTAGGAAAAAGTTCAGGGAAGGGTGTTTCAAGATTTTTTGGGCCAGGGGTTGTCCAGGGTCTCAGGTAAGAGGGTTTACCCCCTAACCCTCCTATGTGCATGTATGGCTCTCACTTGTGATCATAGAGATCCTAACCATCGATTTCTCATGTAATTCAAGGTCATATTGGATTGTTTACAATTATTCCATTATGTTTGGCAAAATTGAAATTCAAACTAAAAAGTTATTGTGTCGTTCATTAGCCTAATCTAACTGACCTGACTAGAATTTTTCTGTTTTTTCCCTCATAAAACATCGTTTGGCTTGTGCGGAAATAATGGAAGAAAAAACGGTGATTGCACACCAATTTAAAAACACTGTTCCTTTTTTCCGATGACCTTTCCCCAGATATGGAAAGAAGCCGAAAATCGTTTCCTCATTTTCCCCTGATTGTGTTTTTTCTTAAAAATTATGCTCACGCTATATTTAAGCACTTTTTAGCTTATTTTAACAACATTTTCGCTTCGCCAACATCGTTTTCTCCAAAAATCGTGGTATTTTGAGGAACCAAATTGCTATTATTTATTGTCATGTGATTTGAAAGTATTTGTCGCACGTTTCGGACTATTTTTCATTCATCATCGCTCAAAAAGATGATAAAGTAGAAACCGCACGATTTTGCTACATAATATGTTTTTTTATAGTTTCTTGATCATTCTAATGTTTCTGGAGTCAGAAACTTACGAACAATGAAGAAAAATACAATTTTTAGAGTTCTAGATCAGATTTTGATATGAATACATCAGGCTCAAACTTGGCCGCGTTTAAGTTCTGATATTCTTGAACGCCTGAAGCGCAGTTCGAAAATGTCTTATGTTAATAGCAGGTGAATATGTCCAGTGATTAGTTTGATAGTAAAACTTATAGAAATCGCTTAAGTCGCGTTCTGTTTAGATCAGGCTTTTTTTAGTCATTTTAGGGGGTGGGCCTCTAAAGTTTTGGAAATGGCTCCTAAAATTTTAGGTCTACAAGCCATTTTGGCTTCCAGAATTTTGACTTATTCATTAATATCATAGTGAATTGTAGTTATTTTCATTCAATTTTAGACTTAAAGTAAGTGTTTTACAGGCTCTAAAATCATAAAACATCGAAAATTCTCCGGCGCTTCGTTCCGGATCTCATTATATAATTTTTCAAATTAGTCTATTCACTGTTTTTCTACAAATCAAACTTTCTAGGAAAATAATTTTTGACAAAAGGAAAAAATATGGGGGTTCGACATGGAAAAAATATGGGGGTTCGACGTGGAAAAAATGGCTAAATTTTATAAGTCGCTTCCCGTCCTTCAGCCTAATTATTGTAATTGAGTTGTTTGTTAATTTTGGGCATGAATTTCTGTGACTAGTGAGTAGACATTTATTTTTCCTTTAAAATTTTCCTTAGGCTTAGGCTAAGGGTACAGCAGCTTCGCCCAAGGGGCGCAGCTCTGTTGAGGCTCTTCCGAATGGAGTTGTTAGTTAAAATAGTATAAGGGGTCTTAAAGGAATATAGTGTTCAGGCCTGTAGGCAGAGGGGTTGGGGGCCATGCCCCCCCCCCCCAATTTTTGAAGTGTTGAAAAAAGGCAAAACCTTTGGTATTTCTTTCAAGTCAAGTCAGAAAATAGAACGTAAAGTCAGAAATGCCAATTTTACGGTAAATTGAATGGAAAAAAAGTGTGCTCCCCCGAAAAAAATTCCTGGCTACAGGCTTGATAGTGTTTATAATTTCTGGTGAAATGGTGTAGTGGTAAACGCATCAAGTCCATAGGCTGGTGGACCAGGGTCGATTCTGAATTGAAAGTTTTTCTGTAGTGACAAGGACTATGTGAGATGTGTGCAGATTTTATGCAAATGAGTTTCTGAATGCCATGAGCGCCTGGAATTTCGAACTAATCTGGATAGCTGGCATCTTGCGGTGTTCAAAAATGTCAGTTTGGACCATAATTTTGAAGGGAACCGACTTGTAAAAAAATCCCGAAAAGATGAATTTTGGTTCATTTAAGAGATAAAAATCTCAATTTTTCCATTTTTGTCACTATTATTTTATATATGGAGCCGAGTTTAAATTTATGATCATAATAGAGGTGATTTTCATAAACTTCAAGTTTGATTTGAATTTGTCAAACTTATGAAAGTATGAACATATTTTGCAGTTTGTAAAATGATATATACATGTTTTCGAACCATGTATGTTCATCGAATAAGTTATCCTTAAATCGATTTTTCAGCATTTTAGAAAGTCTGAAAAAAAATTTGTTGCCTAGCCCCAGAAAGATGTAGAAAACAACAAAACAATAAGAACAGAAGCTGCATTATCAAAACTCTATACTTTTGAGTCAGAAGCAAATGAACTCAAATGCTATCTTGGAAGAAGCTTCGTGCAAAAAACAACGAAATATCGTGTTTTTTGCGTAAAAAATTTTTTTCGCACAAAGATTTCTCGGCCGATCTTTTACATGCAGAAAGAAGCCTGTAACTGAACACTAATTATTTTAACTCGTATCAACTGATTGAATATCTTTATAATTTATTTATATGGTACATTCTACAGTATGTTCCTAGCCCATTTCTCGATATTCTTCAATTAAAAATTTTTGGTTTCCAAAATTCAAATTTGGCCCCTGAAAATTTAGGCCTAGAAGCCATTTGGCTTCTGGTTTTCAAACCAAAAAAAGTCTGGTTTAGATAAAAGTTTACATGTTTTTATTGTATCTGGAACTGCGCTTCAACTCCAATATAGGTTCTCGATTGATTTTCGCAGAAATCGTACAATATTTGCTACTAAATATTACTGACTTACGTACAAATTACTTAAGTAGTGTCCAAGAGCTTGAGCCGAAGCTGATTCAGGTTAGAGGCACAGTCATTCACTATGTAAAAGTGACGATGAGAGTGAGGCATTAGCACGGTTCTAGTTTTATTAAGAGCACCGTGCTAAAAAAACCTGGTTCATAGTTTTTAAACACAGGAATTTTTATAACTGGGACTTGGCCCGAAACTTATCGATTATTGAATTGCATTACGCAACTATGCAACCAAGGCAATAAAATTTGATTGCACAGCCGGCGATTCTAACCTAACTTTTCCAATTTATTTCTAGAATTGCAGTATGAATTCTAAAAATCAAGATTAAAAGTTGAAGTTTTCACAAATTCGGTCTAGCTGAACAGTTTCAAATGTTTGTTGTGGAATGATACTTGGTTTTCTAAGAGCTGGACTGCTGTAAAATTTGAATAAATAGTGATAATTCTGCTCAGGTGCCTGAAATTTTTGGTATGCATTTTTACTTTGACACCCATTATTTAGACGCGTCAATAGTTAAACTTCTATCTCACGTTAGCGCCCATTGTTTAGAAATGAGTTTTTCCACGTTTTTTAGTTTTATAGCAAGTAACTATGCGAGATACCTCAACCTGGCGCGGTTTATTACCAACAGTTGTTCGAGACCGATGGGCGTGCGTTTTCATGATCTTGAACATGCCTTTGATATTCATTTTCCAAATTTTCTTCATTTTACCGTATATTTGCGACGGATTTTCGACGTGGAAATACTTATATTCGTTGCTAATCTATTCCTTTATTTTATGCAATTTTTACGCCAACCTCTACCAATTAATTATTATCGATGCTTCTGGTCGAAATTCCGATTTACCTAGCGTATTGAAGGCCAACTTCAAATATTGTCACATTTGCCGGCTGAACGCGCCACCCAGGGCCTATCATTGCCACATTTGTGATTTATGCATTTTGAAAAGGGACCATCATTGTATATTTTCAGGTAATATTTTTGAAGTCGCTTGGTATCTTGGAGTACAACAGCGCCAGAATTTTTTCCTATTCGTACATGTTTTCTCCCTGTACTTTCGAAACTTTTATAAAGTCTTACTTTATGGAATCATAACTTTTGAGAGCAAACTATAGCTTTCGTAGTCGAAGGATCATTGACCGCGTTCAAGAAACTCGGTTTTCTCAAACTTTTCCGAGAAAATGTGGCTGGAAAAAAATCTAATTCATGATTTCCTCTTCTCGCGAATCACAGTTGAAAAAAATGACATTTATGAATTTTTATCCTCTGGAAATGGTTCCGATTCCATTTTTTGTATTTGCTTACTTTGCCATTCTAGATTTTAATTTTTTTATTAATTTCACCCACTGTGGGTACTTTTTAGGCTGTTGCGTCGGACATCGAAATCATCGATTTTATTTGGTCGGCCTAATTTATTGTTGCCTATTGGCCTGGTTGTCGTTAATTTTCGAATGGAATTACATTTGGGAATCGTTGGGCGGACTCCAATTATCGACTATTTGGTATTTATCGTTCCCCCAGTTTGCTCTTATTTTCCGTTTCATCAATTTCGGTCAATTTTTGATGGTCGTCGTTCAAACGAGCGTCATAGCTTTAGCTTTGGCCAGCAGTTACTTATTGCTTTGTCAGCTGTTTTTAATAGCTAGTGGTCGTACCTATCACGAATTTTCCAATGGATTGAGCAAATATTACGATTATGGCATTTACGATAATTTTAAGGACGTTTTGGGCAAAAAATGGTTGTTGACGTTAGTCAATCCGCTGGCGAAATCACCCTTATTATCCGATGGAGTTAAAATACCGAATACTGTTCAGTACGAAACACTAAAAAATATGTAGAACGGTAGTTTTTAATCAAGGAGTCGAGAAAAATGATATGTTCGTATATGCAAGTTGTTACTTTGCATGAACGTTTTTTGGGCGTCGAGCTCCATTTGAAAAAATAGACTACAGCTAGTCATTTATGATGTATAGAATTAACTCTTATATTCGGTTTTTTCGTCCTTTTAAAACGCGATGTTTTGCGCGCTGTAGTCGCCTGCTTTAACTTATTATTTACTTCAAAATTATTAGTACAGTTTTCCAACGTTGACTAACGAATTTCCAGTTTAATAATTTTATATGTAGATCAGCGTGAAAGAAAAATGAAATATAACTGGCTTTTCGATTCCGTTGGTACATGAGAAAAACAAATAAAAGCTTTCTTTTTTGTGTGAGGTGCTTTTCCTCCAGTATTTGCTTATCTGTGACATTGTGTTAACAAATATTGCGGAATCTCGTAATTGCTTGTTACATTTTTCAATAAATTTCTGCTATTATGAATCTATAGCGCGGTGGTCATCGTTGGATATAAACTGAAAGATTTTTCGGTGATCTCTTGAATGACAATTTTCTCGCCAGAAGAAAATATTTGGAAATGCGGAAAGGCTCAGAAAATCGGGGAACGATTTAGAATTCACTGAATAAGAAAATGTAGTTTAGAGTTGCATGCTGCACATCTCAGAATTATAGACCAGAAAAATATAGAACCTGAAACTAATGGAACCTGAGAATTGTTTCGCATACATAAGTAAACGACGACCCATAAAATAAAACTTAATCACGATGAATACAGTAGATTTTGAAACGCGGAGTCATTGCTATAGTTTTTGTTTCCCGTTATTTCTTTGCATTTCGAGTTAAAAGTTAATCACTGTTCGCTCGTGACCGGACGCTAGAGCACAGACATTGGGGTGCGGGCCTGAGTTGCACAACTGTTACCTTCGTGAAGGTAGAACCTTGGCCGAAGGTCGTACCTTCGAGCGAAGGTAAAACCTTCCAAGGTAGGACCTCCGTTCCAGTTGCACAATCGGAGCAAAGGTCGAACCTTCGAAGGTTCGACCTTTCGCTGCATTCCGATCCATATGTAAAGCTGTTTCGGTATTACTGCGTCTGGTTCACATCCATATTATAACGTTATACAGACTTGAGCACAGTCGGTTATGTAACGACCAGATTTGTGTGAGGTACTTTACTTCTAACCAATCGGTCAATACGGCGGGGCAAATAACGGGACGGGGGCGCGGGCGAACGGTTACAACACAACAACGGGTAATCGACGGTCGCTTGAACGTCGACAAATAAAAACGCGCTTCGATTTATAATACGAACGGGGGCCTCGGTTTAAGTTGCTTTCGAATAGTCGGCCGCTTGCAAATGTATAAAGACGGGGCGAGCGCGGAAGTCAAAACGGAAAAACCACAAGAATAAGAATGAATAAATCACGCTTTGCTTCTTCTTTTATACGGCGACTCTGGCCACTCCCTGGGCGTCGCGGGAGGTCGAGCTTCTGTCCATCTTCTTCCGCCAATCGTCATTTCCTGCTACGCTTTTTATGCTTACTTAGTTACGCCTCTCTAATGCTTTTCTGGTACTGTATGCTTTCTGTGCTTCGCTTGCTTTCTACGGTGGGCTTGGCCACACCTTTGTGCTTCTGTGCATGCTTCCTGTATCGGTTTCTCTGTATACACATGTTTTGTGGGGCCGCCGCTACCGTTACACTTGAGACTACTGTACGGCGGGGCTCCTGTGTGCAGGTGTTGTTTACGATTTTTACTGGGGATTACGGTAGCTGTGGAATGTGTAGTTTAGTGTGGGTTCTAGGGGAACAGCTGCCGTTTGTGCAAATTAATTAGGGCGTCTTAATTGGGCTACCGGGGTGTGAACGGATCAAAATAAAGTACTTCACGTAATTTTGTAGGAATGTTTGGGTGTGAATCCCAGACACCCTTGAGACGATAAAATGTGAAAATTAATAATATTTAATAAATGTCTATTACATACAGTATGCTACATATTTACAGTACTGCTTTAGCAGGTGCGTTACATTTCCCTCCTTCCGGAGTTGAACGTCCTCGTTCAAAGCTTTCAAGGTTGAGGAGGGGTGGGGGTAGATTCGATAGTTGCTTTCCGAGGGTAGAAAGGGGTTGTCTCATTTACATGCACCGTAAATGTAATATTCTTATGGGGGTGTTTGAGTGTAACGTTGGGGTACATGAAATTCGTAACTGTATAGGGACCATTTTGGCGAGGGAGGAATTTGGTAGTCAACCCTTGTTTACACGAATGATTTTTATAAAGAATAAGATCACCTGCCTTGTAATATATGTTCTGAGCATGCTTGTTATACTGACGGGTATAGTGGGCTTGGGCTTTTTGCAAACTTTTCTGCACGGTTGAGAGTGCTTCTGTGAAATGCGATTTTACACGAAGGGCGTAATCGTCTAAATCAACCATGTAGGACGTGGGGAAAAAGTTCAAGGCTGCGTCTGACGGCAGATTAGCTTGTCTACCGTGGAGTAATTCAAATGGGGGATATGATGTGCTATCATTTTTATGGATGTTGATCGAAAAAACGGCATAGGGCAGATAAGTATCCCAATAAGTGTGATTTGAATTGATGTACATGCGGATACGGGTGGCTAGGGTTTGGTTGCAACGCTCAACTTCCCCATTGGCAATGGGATGATATGGGGTAGTGTGAATTTTCTGAGTATTGCATAAACTGGTGATCCGTGAGAAAAGATCGGAGACGAAATCGGTGCCACGATCACAATGGATGATTTTTGGGGACCCATGACGGCAAACAATTTTGGTTACGAATAGCTTGGCAACAGTGGCTGCAGTGATGTCAGGGGTCGGGAATGCCTCTACATACTTTGTGAAATAATCGATGAAAGCAACAATGAATCGGTTGCCGTCTTCAGTGAGGGGTAATGGTCCCATGCAATCAACACCGACTCTATCAAATGGGCCAGTCGGCTGAATTGGTACCAAGTTTGCATGCACTTTGTGTCGGAGGGCTTTCTGTGTCTGGCATGGGTGACAAGTTTTGCAGTAACGTTTGATATCACGGCTCATTTGGGGCCAAAAATATTTCTGTCTGAGC
The DNA here is from genome assembly GCA_963922205.1 of Romanomermis culicivorax. NCBI lineage: Eukaryota > Metazoa > Nematoda > Enoplea > Mermithida > Mermithidae > Romanomermis > Romanomermis culicivorax. The sequence goes on along the minus strand of CAWUHX010000060.1, from coordinate 851,611 downwards.
AAGTGTAAAGTTTTCCGGGCCGCAAAATGACCTGTGAATTTGCTGTCATGATGTGAGGCGATGAGATGCTGGACTTGCGACTTGGGAATGTATAGTTTTGCCTGTTTGTCGACTATACGGAAGAGAATGTTTTGATGCACTGCGAATTTGATCAGAGTAAGGGGGTGTTTTTGGGCAATTTTTGCTAAAATACTTTTGACAGTTGGATCAGTGCGTTGGAGTTCGGCAAAGTTTTTCTGTTGCTCTTCTTGTTCAGTTGCTTCGGCTTCCAAAACTGAATTGATGGTGGATATTTCGGGACGGGTTTCTAATTGCTCAATATCAAAGGATTGCTTTGCTGTTTGTGAGGGGAATCGAGAAACTGCATCTGCGTTGCGGTTAGCAGTGCCTTTCTTAGGGTGAATGTCTAGCTGAATACCAGAGAGGGCTAATCCCCAACGGCAATGCGAGGGGATGGGTTTTCCTTTTGTAAGACTGCCTGAACTGCTGTGTGGTCAGTGTGTACAATAACATGTTGCTGGAAAAGATAGGGGCGGAAATACTTGACAAATTCGACTACTGCAAGGGTTTCCAACTCAGTGATCGGGTAGTTGCGTTCTGCGGGTTTCAATGTGCGGCTCCCAAAAGCAATGGGGCGATCCTGACCTTTACTATCTAGCTGACTGAGAATGGTGCCGATTCCGAGTTTTGAGGCGTCGGTTTGCAGAATAAACGGTTTTGTGAAATCGGGGTGCTGCAGTATTGGGGCATGGATGAGTAATTCTTTGAGCTTAGTGAATGCATTTTGCTGTTCAGGGCCCCAGGAAAATTCTGAGTTCTTTTTGAGTAGCGATGTGAGTGGGCTAGAAACTTGAGAGCAATTTGGAATGAATCTGCGATAATATGAGGGTAGGCCAAGGAATGACTTAACTTCTTTTGAGCTTTTGGGTGTGGGTATGTCATAGATGGCCTGTACCTTATGGGGATCTGGTGAAATGCCTTGCTGAGAAATGACGTGGCCTAAGTATTGGACTTGGGGCTGGCAGAATTTGCATTTTTGTATGTTTAGCTTAAGGCCTGCTTGTGAGAATCGGGCAAGAATAGTGTCTAAACGTTCCAGCATTTGGGCATGGGAGTCTGCGAATACCAAAACATCGTCGAGATATACAAGGCATGTGTTCCATTGGAGACCCGAAAGAATAACATCCATTAACCTTTGGAAGGTGGCTGGGGCATTGGTGAGTCCAAAGGGGAGGTAATTGAATTGATACTGGCCGGCTGAGCAATTAAAGGCCGTTTTTTCTCTGTCTGCTTGTGCTATGGGAATGGAATAATATGCATTGGATTGGTCAAGGGACGTGAAATATTTCATTCCACGTAGGGTGTCTAGAATTTCGTCTATGCGGGGCAGGGGGTATGTATCTTTTTTGGTTACTTTATTGAGGCCTCTAAAATCAATGCATAAACGATGGCCTCCATCTTTTTTGGGGACTAAAACTGTGTTGGTACACCATGGGGAATTGCTTTGGCTTATGACACCTGCTGCTGCGAGTTGCTCAACTTCTGCTTGTATGATTTGCTTTTCTTTTGGGGAAGTCCGATAAAGTTGTCTATGTACGGGTTGGGAGCCATTGGTGTCAATTGTATGTGAAACGAGGGTGGTTCTGCCTACGTCCATTTTGGATTTAGCATATAATGTAGGGTACTTCAATAGGGCGCATAGGAGTTGCGTTTTTTCTGCTTCTGTGAGGTCACTGGAGGTTAAATTGACATTTTCTTTTAACCATGTGAATGTATCAAAACGGTTGGGCTGGTTTTGCGTTGAAGGGGTTAGATTAGCGGGAGCATTTTGTTTTGGGATGTAACATGAGACTGTACCAATGCATGTTCCAGGATAAAGAATTTGACCTGTTTCTTGTGTGTTTAGGATGGATATGCGTATGCGACTGTTTTGATTTTCCGAGATACAAGCTGCGAAATGGACTTTGGGATTCTGTTTGGGTTTCGGGGTGAATTCAAGCTGTTTGACCTGTAGGTACGATTTGGGCAAGGGGACAGTAAATTCGGTTACTGTACGGGGTGGTAATTCTAATTTCTCATCCAAATAAGTTCCACCATGAGTTGAAAGAGGGCTATATTCTAGGCCATCACAAGGTAGTATGACATTGCCAAATTTGACCTGTGATTTTTGATTGTTGATAGTGTATTCCGAAAATCGACTGAGAAAGTTTTTGCCTAGAAGGATGTCGGCTGTGCAATCTTTTTGGACATGGACCATGATTGTTTCCTGGATTGTTTGGGCAGTCACTGTGACAAAAGTGGTCCCTACAAAGTGAATCGGAAGATTATTTGCTGCTTTTGCTTGGACTAGCGGGGGTTTCATGTCTAACTGTAAAAGTTGAGCGATTCGGGAATCAATGGGTGAGTAAACTGCACCAGTGTCAATCATGCCTTTTGTCATTAATTTGCCGTTAAGTGTGATTGGAATATGAGGGGTATGTTTCTCAGGTACGTTTAGGGGTGGCTTATTTGATGCAGATTGCTGAATTTGATTAATGAGTTCGATTGCAGGGGTTCGGGGGGTATCAATATCGACAAGGACGTATTTCTGCTGCGTTTGTGCCCCACGACGATTAGCTAATTCTAAGAGAGCATGGCCGAATGATGGGGGAATTGTCTCATGTAAATGTCTGTTGTTTGATGGTATTTCGTATGCATGTTCGTTTGTGGCATGATACTTTGGAGAGGGGAAATATTTTCGAAGAACGAGAAACGAATAAAAGACGCCTGCAATAACTACAGTAATAACGGCGAGATTGATAATGATTTGCAGGGGTCCTTTGAGTAAATTGTTTAATCCGTCCGTGAGACTTTGGGTGGTACCGGTTATTACATGTTCTATGCCTTGACCGGCACCAGAGAGTGTATTTCCGAGTGCTTGGCCAGTGCCTGAGATCATGTTGTAAACTGTATCGGAATTGAGAGACATTTGGGCGGTGTAATTGACGAGTTTTTTGACAATGTTTTCGAGTGTGTGTGTTTTGTAAATGTATTGTTTCAAAAAGAGTAAGTTGGTTGAAATGGTTGCAAGTTGATCATGAAAAATGGCGGGTGTATTAAAATGAAAAAGGGAGAAATTTTGGTTCCAGACAATTTCTAAGGGTAAGTGTGTGACATGCGGGGATCCTGTTTCACTGACCCATGTATTATTCTGTTTGTAAAGGGCTACATGCATGTGATGGCAGTCAACGGTTTGCGAAAAAGGGGTCAAATCGTTGCCTCCTGGATTTGAAAACATGAGTTCGGTTCCTACTAGAATGGGTAAGAGTTTGTAGCATGTTTGGTTGATTTTGTGGTTGTAAAAGACTTTGGATGCATTTACCTGCTTGCAGGGCCAGACTGTGAATGCTTCTCCTGTGAATTCTGCTATTATGTTGGTTCGCTGTAGGAATGCACGGGCTCCGAGGGTTGCATCAAGACGTAAAATTTGCCATACGAGATCAAGGTGACGCTGTGCCTGTCTGCATAGTTCATTCCATACATTTTTGAAATTTTGAATTTCGAATTCCTGTATTTTGTCTGCTAGATAGTTTAGTTTTGCATTGATGGGTTCAAAATCGTCAAAATCGTATAGTGTAGTATGAGTTTCGTTGGTTTTTGGGGTTAAAAATGCGTTACGATGTGGTGTGCTTTTGTCTAGTTGTACAATAATGCCTTGTTCGGTTAGAATGCTGTCTTGGATTTCTGGGCAATTGGGGTTTGAAAAAAAGTGTGTTTTTAACCGAAAATGCACCTTGTAGCTCTTCTATTATCATGTGGGTTGGCGTGAGTTTTATGGGATGTGTATTTTTGTATTCGAAGGGGCATAAGTTTTCAAATGCTGTTTCGTTCCAGATAATGGATCCGTCGGCTGTGACACAACGACCTGATGTCGGTTTGCATGACCCTAGGTCGCCTAATGTACCTGTCATAGATTTTCCATTCCAAGATGCTATTTGTCCTATTTCTATGATGACGTTAGTGACCGAGGTACAATGGTCTGTACAACACCATGTGTATTCTACGCTTAGGGAGTTATTTGTTGACCAAAATCCTGGTTGGGTTTCGTATAATTTTTGACCGTTGTGTTCTTTGTCTATAACGATTGCCTTACAAATATGTGGGGTTAGATTTTGCATTTCGGTTTGGTCGAAGACAATACCTTTTGATCCAAAAAATCCTGTATTAGTACAAATTTTGCGTTTGCGAACACTGCATTTGTATGCGTCTGTAATGTGGGGCTTAGTGGAGGGGATATAGATTTTTCCGAATGTTTGTACGGGTTTGTCTACTGTGGAAGGGGGCATGCATGATACGAGTTTTGGTATGCTGACTGAGTGACCGCTCAATGAAGTTCCACACATCTGAAATTGGGCACTACACGATGTGGGGATTATTATACAAAGAAAAATACAAAACATCGGCCAATAGAATGTTTTAGTGGAGGCGGCGGGGCACTGTGTTTTTTCGTTGTGGCCGGTTTGGTGTTGGGGCTTTTGGTGTTGTCGTTTTGCGATTTTGAGCTGGGGGGGTGGCCGGTTTGAAATCTGAACATTCTGTAAAACTTTAGAAGTTGAGTTATGGGATGGGGTTTGGACTTGCTTACTTGTGGGGATCGGTAGCAATGTTTGGCGGGGGCGAAATTGGTAGGGTTCAGGGGTCAGGCCATGGAGAAGGGACAACAAGTTGCGGCCTGTTTTCGACGGGGTTTCGGGGGCGGTGGGCGGCGTAGTGTCTTGCTTTCGGGGGATCTTGTAGCCTATGGGGATTGTGGGCGGCGATTTTTCGATTTTTTCCGCTTCAGGCGTGGGGGGTGGTGACATGGCGCACCAATCGGGTACGTCCAGATCAAGGACGTATTCGTCACTATGGCGGTGGGTGTTGGGCATGATAGTTCCTAAAGTAGTCTGAGGGCCCTTAGTTATGGCGGGTAATTTTGAGTAAAATGCGGGGTTGTCAATGTCCATGAGGGGTTGGGGTTGCCTGTACTCAATGCAATTTTGAATATTACGACTCTGCTGATTTGGGCAATACCTGCTTGTATGACCTCTCTGCTTGCATATGAAACATTGAAAATTGGAGTAGGGTTTTGAAAGGCAGTTATCTGATCTATGTCCTGTTTGGGAACAGTGGATGCATCGGCTTTTACAATCACATGTGCTGTGATTATTACGGAAACAGATTTCACATGATTTTCGGGTGCCTACTGATTTACAATTACGAGCTACGTGTCCTATTTGTCCACACTGGAAGCATGTGGGTTGCCTGGGGGTGGTGTTGTTCCTGTAAGCATTATTCCTGCTGAAAGTATTGTTACTGAAATTGTTGTAGCTACTTTGTTGTGGGGGTTGAGGTTTTTGTTTGATCTGCAACTGTAAATCTTTTACTTGTTGTTCTAACTGATGCAAAAGATCCTGTTGGTCTGTGTTTTTGGTGAGGGAAAAGATGGGTTCGGGTTTTGGGGGTATGAAGGGAAGGGCGTTAGACTTTAACTCATTTCTAAGAATTTGCTGTTCGATGTAAGCTGCTTCGTCTGACATTTCTTTTAGAGTTGTGAACCTTCTATACTTAATTGCTTCCCTGATTTCGTTTTGCATGCCTTCTACAAAGAGGGGTTTTATGATCATTTCTCGTGCGTCTGTGTTAAAGTTAGGGTAGGGGAGGGTTGCGAGATGTTCTAGATCAAATAAGAATTCCGTTACTGTTTCTGAACGCTTTTGTTTTCTTTCGCGTAAAAATTGTTGATGTAGCTCATTATCTCTATTGTTTGGGAAAAATGCCTGTAATGCGACTTTATACTGCTCGTATGTGTGGGGAGGGTTTTCAGAATTTGCTAAACTTTTGAATTTTGCTAACGCGGCTCCTCCTAAATGAATCTCTAAACATGCCAACTTTAACTGTACGTCTGTATCTTTCATGCCTTGGAGTGCCATGAATTGTTCTAATCTTTTGTTCCATTCACCAAAATGTTGGGTCACGCCGCCCGTGAATACTGTAGGTTTCGCGTAGAAATTGTTTGCCATGTTATTACGAATGTTTGCTGTTCTTAGATCGTCTATTAGGGTAGGGTTTACTGTATTCTGATTCAATTGTGTGCGTAGGGTACGAAAATGTTCTAAAAAACAAATCGTTTATCTGCTCTCTAACGATTTCTCCTAAATGATCTTGCGTTTGGTGGGTCATTCTTGGTTTACGATGGGATTTCTGCTTAAATGCTTCAATTTTTGCTTCACGCTGTATTCGTTTAAATGTATCGCTTAATGTCTCGTTGGGGGGGATTTCCAGTTTGCTTTCTACAAATACTGTCTTACTGTAGGAAATGATTACTACTGTATTATCTAATGCTTCTAAATGCCCGAATAAGAGTACACCTAATTGGGAGCAGGGGGTTCCAGTGGTTAACGTAATGGTACGGTCACCAAAATATGTAACGACCAGATTTGTGTGAGGTACTTTACTTCTAACCAATCGGTCAATACGGCGGGGCAAATAACGGGACGGGGGCGCGGGCGAACGGTTACAACACAACAACGGGTAATCGACGGTCGCTTGAACGTCGACAAATAAAAACGCGCTTCGATTTATAATACGAACGGGGGCCTCGGTTTAAGTTGCTTTCGAATAGTCGGCCGCTTGCAAATGTATAAAGACGGGGCGAGCGCGGAAGTCAAAACGGAAAAACCACAAGAATAAGAATGAATAAATCACGCTTTGCTTCTTCTTTTATACGGCGATTCTGGCCACTCCCTGGGCGTCGCGGGAGGTCGAGCTTCTGTCCATCTTCTTCCGCCAATCGTCGTTTCCTGCTACGCTTTTTATGCTTACTTAGTTACGCCTCTCTAATGCTTTTCTGGTACTGTATGCTTTCTGTGCTTCGCTTGCTTTCTACGGTGGGCTTGGCCACACCTTTGTGCTTCTGTGCATGCTTCCTGTATCGGTTTCTCTGTATACACATGTTTTGTGGGGCCGCCGCTACCGTTACACTTGAGACTACTGTACGGCGGGGCTCCTACGCATTTTACTGTGTGCAGGTGTTGTTTACGATTTTTACTGGGGATTACGGTAGCTGTGGAATGTGTAGTTTAGTGTGGGTTCTAGGGGAACAGCTGCCGTTTGTGCAAATTAATTAGGGCGTCTTAATTGGGCTACCGGGGTGTGAACGGATCAAAATAAAGTACTTCACGTAATTTTGTAGGAATGTTTGGGTGTGAATCCCAGACACCCTTGAGACGATAAAATGTGAAAATTAATAATATTTAATAAATGTCTATTACATACAGTATGCTACATATTTACAGTACTGCTTTAGCAGGTGCGTTACAGTTATAAGAAGGAAATTAACGGAACCGGACTTGGGCTTAGGCTTATTCTCAGGCTTAGGCTTAGCCTTGGCTATAGGCTTAGCCTTGAGCATAGGCTTGGGCTCAGCCTTCGTCTTGGGGCGCAAGCCTCACTGCCTAAGGCTAAGCCTAGGCCTAAGCCCCGCCAAGCTAATCCCCATGCCGCTGTTTCTGTTATTTTGCGCGGATTAGTGAGTTCTACTGTATCTAATTTATTCCTATCGTGCTGAAGAAAAATAAAACCAGCAAAGCAGTGCAATTCAGAGCACCGTTTTTTCCTCAAATGGGGTCTTTTGAGGAAAGAAATTTGGAAATGAGGAAAGAAATTGTGGGGGATGGTTAAGAACAATGAAGCGCAGTCATTAGAGTGCAGGACAATAGAGTGCAGGGACACTAGAGCGCAGGCACATTATAACGCAGGACAATAGAGGGCAGGGACATTAGGGCGCAATTAGTTCGAAAAAATTTTAACCATTTTTCTGTGATCTGCAATGAACGCGAATTTTAAATTGCTTTTGAACATGAAAAAAGAATGAAGAAAGCTTTATTTCAAAAGCTGACAGAAAATTGCGTGTGTGATTCTGAATGCGAGTTAGAAATTCAAGATGAATTCGAAAATAACAAAATGAAACAATTTTATTCGAAGGTTCAGAGGTCAAATATCTGCGATTTTTCGCAACTCTGCAACTGGCAAGAAAATAGAGGATAGATGAAAGAAAGAAAAAATTCGAAAAAAGTTAATTCTGGCTAAAGTATTTAATTAAGTTTGTAGATTTCTGATAATTTGTGTAACCAATATTTTTCATTTTGAGACATGCCCGGCCGTCCCCACCCCTGCATCCGGTACTGTATCGTCTCTAATGTCCTCTATTGTCCCTGCGCTCTATTGACCTGCGCTCTATTGTAACTGTGCTCTATTGTCCTGTGCTCTAATGTCCGCACTCTAATGTCCGCGCTCTATGGTCCTGCGCTCTAATGGCCTTGCGCTCTAATGTCCTTGCGCTCTATTGTCTTGCGCTCTAATGTCCCTGCACTCTATTGTCCTGCGCTCTAATGTCTATCTGCACTCTAATATCCCTGCGCTCTATTGTCCCGCGCTCTAATAATCTAATAATATCTTGGTACCCTGTTCGCTGCATTTGCAACTTAAAATTAAATGGATTTTAGACCATCTACCTCGAAATGACAAACGTAACGATAACCAAAAAAGTAGGTTCAGTTTGAGTTATGCAGTTGGAAACTTATTATTGTAGAAAAACCGCTGAATTTCTCAATTACAATGGGAACGCCAAAATCATGGAAAGACTATGCTGTTTATCCACTTTAGATTCGGATAAACCTGTGTTTAACAGCGGAGTGTTGTTTGAGGAATTTTGGCCATTTAACGAGACCATGGGAGGAAACTTTCAGCAGCTGTTACTCCATGTTGAATTTCTTTCATGGAGTCGCTGCATCGATCATTCCAAATTGAATGTAGTATACAGTTATGGAACCTGGCTCTCATAGCACATGGAAATGTGACTTTTAAGCTACAAAAAGTGTTCCGAAGATTCATGAAAAGGTGTATGACGTCATCCATGATGCGCCAGTATGACTTTTTACCGCAGAAACCCTGTTGCGCCAAAAAAATTTCTTATCACTTTCCGATAAACAAACAAAACTTTTGTGTATACCTACCTTTTCGGTCTGCCAACCATAGTCTTTCAAAGCTAAGGCTTATCATTTCATGCACTCTGCTGAAGGGCAAAAATGATAAATTTTAATTTTCATCTATCTTCCTTCGTATTAATCTTTTTCGTAAACCTTTTGGCAAGTAGCCGTATCAACGATAACAAATCCTTTAATGAACAAGATATTACACAAAATGTGACTTTGACCACGGGTTCAGTGCGGGGATCATTGTATAGATCGGTCACTGGGCGGCAAGCCTACATCTTTTTTGGTATTCCATACGTTGAACCGCCGGTCGAAGACCTGAGATTCGCAAAGCCAGTGCCGGTCAAACCTTGGAATGGCACTCTAGATTGCACGAGGTAAGTAAATTGACAAAATTCAAAATTTCGCTGCAGATGGATTGAACAGATGCGGAAAATTTTCACAAAACTTTCGATTTTTGTTGTGCCTGAGTCTAGTTTCACTGATCAAGGTGTTATCTGAGTCAGCCAGCACAAATTTTTCTGATTTTCATACCACATAAAACTTACAATTTGTAATAAAAACATTTGATTCAACGAAGATTTATTTTGTAATAATTTTTAGATGTTGATTGTGCTTGCAACGAAGGCACTTCTACAGTAAAAATTTGCACAAAATTGACAAAAGTAATATCCTCAAAATTGTTGACACAAAGCTCAGTGTAGTATTTTTGCTCAAAAATTGTTGTAGGATTAGCAGAGTGTCCTTAGTTCCACTTTTGTATGATGTACCACCCGTTTTCTGAGCAGTCCATGTGAATTTGTTATCACTCCACGCCCTCCCAACATGATTATCATGATCTTAAGCAACCAATTTGCTACAGAATGGACTCCTGATTTTCAGCGGGTACAAACCTGCGTGTCCCCAGAACATTTCCATATCGCAGTACGCCAACCAAAGCGAAGACTGTTTGTACATCAACGTTTTCGTATCCCCGAAATGTTTACTTTCGACAAATCAGAGTTCCGTTGCAACAACAAATCAGTCCATGAGTTTGTGCCCAGTTCTGTATTACGTCCACGGCGGAGCCAACGAATTCGAATCGCCGGCCATGTTCCCAGTCGACGATTTGACCGATAATATTGCTTCACAAGATATCGTACTGGTTACTGTAGCCTATCGTCTAGGCGTTTTGGGATTTTTCAGCACCGGTAGTGACGACGTGCCCGGAAATTGGGCCATCGGAGGTAATGTAATATAAACAGCTATTGTCTACAGGGTTTCTCAGGAGAAGAATCGACATTTTTCAATCTGTCTTGCAAAATACGTAAAACTAATTGGTTGATTCACAAACAATTTGTTGCTAGCAGAGCTTTTAATGGAGAACATTTCAAAAAACCGCAGTGTGTCTCAATTCTGTCGCCGGACTCTAATGGTGGCGTCTATTATAAAAAATTGATACAACACATTTGTTCAAAACAGCAAATTTTATAGTTTGAGGAAGGCATAGAAAATTGCTGAATTCTGTAATTACAGTTTTTAATTTTTTTAGCTAAGCTAAAAAGCTAACACCATCATAAATCAGCGGCATATTCAATTCTTGCCTGATCTGCTGAAGTGTCTTTTAATGTTTTTTGTTGCATAATATTTTGGTCTTTGAACTTTTCAATAGAAAAATCTGCTGTGAAAACCTCAAATTCATATTTTTCGACCCAAGACATTTTTAATCACTTTTTTATAGAATGATTTTCTGTAAAATTTTGGCTGTTTTTTGATAATTTCTAGATTTTTGACGCTCTTGACTCATCATCGGCCTTGCCGCACAAAATATGTTCTACTGATGCTATCATTTTCAGCTGTTTTGTTTGGCCACACATGTCAAATGTTCAAAGATCGTGATGACAATCATAATTGACTGAGTAGTCTGACTGAATTCCTCCTAGTCAATGGATTGTTATTCTCTGGCTTTCATTGAGATTGCAATCAAAGCGACTATCAAAGGCTTGCTTGGCGTCGTCAAAAACAGTACATTGATAATGAGCACGGTGTGTCATTTTTGACTTTAATGCTCAAATTTTTGTGGAAACCTCAGGTCGTTGCCTTAGAGAGATATATTCGCCAAAAAGTCTCATACAGAAAACGCGTGCGTCCAATTATAGCCCAAGCTAAATTGAGTCATGTTTCATCGATCGTTATTCCCAGAAAAATCAGTTTGCGCTAAAATTTGCGTAAAAGTTAAGATTATGGGATGAAAATAAGCAAACCCACCGTTGCGTGGGTTTGCTTATTTTCATCTAAAAACTTTTGCAAACTTTTGGGTAACATGCAGAAATATGAAAAATAAATAGTTCAACATTACAGTACACCATGTGTTATTTATCTTTTGTTAAAATCAAGTAATGGGCTCTATGTTAGATGTAACTATGTTTACTGAAAAAACGTGTTCAACATACCCAGGTAACATATGATCCGCACGCACACTTGTTAACTCACCATTTTTTACTCCAGACATAATCGAAGGCGCCAAGTGGGTCCAACGCGAGATAGAAAATTTCGGCGGCTCGCCCACCAACGTCACCATAATGGGCCACAGTTCGTCGGCCACTCTGGTCTCCCTCTTGACGATGACCAATAAGACTGAAGGTCTGTTCGACCGGGCCATTGTCATGAGCGGCAGCGGCACCATTTGGAACGCCATTTGGAATGACGTGACTGATTATAGAGCTTTGGCTCGAAAAGTTGGATGTCTGGACGACGACAACGACGGACAGGGAAAGAATCAATCGCAACTTGTTGTCCAATGTATGAGAAAAATTGATCCCCGGGTTTTGGTCAACGAATTCAATCAATTACGCGGCTATGAAGATAATGGAAGTAAATGATTACTATGGTTTATTATTTTGAAATGGTAGACGCAGCGAAATGGTCAAACAATAGTGAGTTTGTTACAGTAATCAACCAGGACTTGCTCGTCCCTCGGCGACAAACAGACCGACTGAAAATCTTCTCCAATAATCTGGTCGAATGTATTTTGGTGTCGATACAGTTCTATCTTAATCAAAAATGAATAACTATGTTGTTCCTTTTATTCCCCTTTGTCATGAAAAATTTATTTTTTGTACAGTATACAGTTTTCTACTTCATAAAGATCGCGTATCAAGTTTAACCTACTTTTTTCTTGTCTGCCTCTTCAAAGCTAATGGGTCATAAATAAAATTCTATTATCTCTTGCTCCACAAAAATTTGAGTTTTCTGACAACTCTTGTAAAAAAGAAGGTGTCTGAACACGATAAAAATTAGTGCATAAAGTTGTGATTTGTACTCAATTCATTTTGGAATGATCGATGTAGCGACCTCATCAAAGTAATTTCAATACAAAAAACTTTATTACCGTCATTTATTACCATAATGAATGAATAAAATTTCTTCTCCATGAGCGGTAAACAGGACAACTGGAAATTTCCTTCCATAACCTCGTTAAATGTTTGAAGTCCCTCGAGTAACACTCAGATATCAAACATAGTTCTATCCAAATCAAAAGTGGATAAGCAGTGTGGTTTTCCTATGATTTTCCCGTTCCAACCGTCACAGAGAAATTTCGAATTTTTCTACAGTATAAAGTTTTCCACAACATAAAAATTACGTTTTAAATCGAACCTACTTTTATTCTTAAAGTAATGGGTTATAGGTAACTAGTAGCTAGCTTCAACTGTTCTTCTACTTGAGAAATTTGATAGGTCAAGACATTTTTCTGGCTTAGGCTTAGACTCAGGCTTAGACTCAGGCTTAGACTTAGGTTTACGCTTAGGCTTAGGGTTAGGATTAGGTCTAGTCTTAGGTTTAGGCTTAGGCTTAGGTTTAGGCTTCGGCCTGGGCTTAGGCTTGGACTCACGGTTAGGAAGGAGTAGACTATGTACAACTTTTCGACCAATCAAATTGAAGGTATGAAATTTTTCGACCGATCAAATTGATGACAGATCTCGCTCCCTAATGCTTTGTCCTTGCAAATGTTTGAAATTTACACCTGACGATCTTACCTGGTCCGACTGACTGTAAGTGGACCAAAAGTTGTAAAAAATGTTGGCTTAGGATTCATGGTTATTAGGATTCATGGCCTGCGGATTTTGGATTTTTTTGCATTCCGAGGCTTACTGTTTATAGACCAAGCACCGAAATTCTGTGAAGCAAATCAGCTTGATTTAGCTTTTTTAACAAACCTCATATTTTTGCCGCATAATGTTTATTTCAATGAAAATAAGTCTGCGGTACAGCTGGTCTATGTAACGTTATTAGGACATGCTAATAACAGAATTTATACCTGGGCCATATGTTTAAAGGTACTGCTATTTAGGCATATTCTACTGGGGTAGATGCTACTAGAGCACGATGCCAGGTTTTATCATACGCCCCATATAATATGCAAAGTAGCATCATCTAGACTCTCAACATATCAACTAGCTGCTACTAGGACAAAAATAAAATTTTCTGTGTTAGATTGACATCTGAAAGGATTTCGTTAACGTTTTTTTCTTTGTGAAAGAGCACAACCTTTCCGTTTATTGTTTTCTCAGGTAGATAAGTAGCAGGTCATATTTAACGAGTTATTTCCTCTTCTACAGTAACACCATTGAACATAACACAAGTTCGAAACGACGGCGATGGAGGCTACTTCCCTCTTCCTTTGAAAGAAACCATCGCCCGTAGACGCCCGATGGACCTTTTGACTGGCACGACGAAGTACGAGGATGGCCCCCAAAAATGGATCGTCAAGCGTGGTAGCCCGCTGACGACCATTCGAAAATGCTCACAAATCGTACAACAGAATGAGAATTTGAAACGTAAAAAGCGAATAACGACGGCTTGCATTCGGGAGTACGTTTCGGGCATTAGGCCTTGGGAAATTTTCTCTAGAAATCGAACGGCGGACATGTTTTCATTTTGGACTGATCAGACGGTGGCTGTACAAGAAGATGCAGAATATTTCGCCCCGTGTGCCGAAGAAGTGGCGAGCATGCTGAATGCATCCAAAGGAGTGGACACGAAAGTACGTCAGTAAAGTCAGCTCAAGCCATAATCCATTTATTTTAAAGTAAAACTTGGAACATAGAGAAATGCTTTTTTTGATAAAAAAAACTAGCAATGCTAAGTTTTAAGGGTCATTTATACTTGCCTTTTCCGACGGAACGGAACGGAACGGAATGCAATCGACATAACGTAACCAAACGAAAGGGAAATTTTCGCTCCGTTCGGTTCGGTTTTGTTTTCCACAAAATTGCAGATGTAATTTCCGACTGAAAGTGAATTTTCAGGCTGAACGTTTCAAGCTGTTGGCGATCCGTTCCGTTCCGTCCGAAACGTCTAGTATAAATGACCCTTAAGACCTATCTGTGGCGGCGGAAAAAGGTTTCTGGGTTATTTTTTCTTTGTCTAAACATCTTTTGGCCCTCCAACACTCATAAGACAAGAATGGACTGTGGAAAGTTGGACCTTGGTTAATATATTCTGCAGTTTCTCGTGTAAAAACTTCGTCACGTGGCTACAAAGCTGTATAGTGCTTGGAGTGAGCCATTAATTTTTTTTGTCAATTTCACTGCAAAAAGTTTACACTTCCTTGCTCCGTAGCTTGATAAATTGTTTTGAGGAAAAAATAGTACTCTGTAGAATGTAGAACTTTATCGAATCTCTTCAAATTTCAGATTTTCACGTGACAATTTATGCAATTCTGTTTTCTCTGAAATGCTTCAAAAAAGAAAAATTACACAGATTAGTACTGTCATCATAAGCATTTAAACAAAGTTTTTACTGTATAATATTTTCACACAAAAAGGTTGTCGAGTTCACTTGAGTACACTCACAAAATTGCAATCGGCTTAAAATCGAAAAAAATTTGAAGTATTCACTTTCCCTTATTATTATTTAGAAGCTTTTCAAGGAAAACAGATTATAGACACTGATTTTTCTCAAGAGGTTCCTATTTCCACATAAAAATATGCACAGTCTTCTTCGATAGTCAGTGCTATCCCAAACGATATCGTGTCAATGACGTTATTACTTCCTGAAATGACAGGAAAACTGTAATACCAGTGATCAAAAATACTGATAATCTCAAAAAATAGGAATAATTTAGTCATACACATCGTTCTGCAATAATCGTACAAAACATACACATTGCGATAAGACTTTTAACTTCCGTGAATCATAATGTATTTCACAATGTAGAACAGGAAATTGTGCTTTCTATTCTATTCAACAGTAAGGGAAACCATTTTATGATTATATAATTGGGTTCGATAATACCTAATGGCAATTTGAACCTCAATCTGCTTCGTTGTACGAGTGAAAAAATTATATAACGTTGATAACTGGTGGATAATCAATTGTTCCGTTTTTTTTTTTTATTTTCGACATTGCAAAAATGAAATGGAATACGATGAATTCTTTTTTTAGGTATACCTTTACAGTTTCGACTACGAGAAGTCCAAACTAAAAGGCATCTACCCTTGGCACGCCGCTGACGTCAGTTTTGTCCTGGGTTCTCACAAATTGGACGGAAAATTCGACGAGAAAGACTTGGAAATTCAAAAGCGTTATTTACCGCTTTTCGTTAATTTCATCAAATTCGGTGACCCGACACGGACGCCGGTTGACGGCGTTCGAATGCCAGTTTTGGATAGCAAAAATTCGAAACGCCCTTACCCTTATTTGAGTGTGAATATACCAGTCAAAGTCGAAAAGGCCTATCATCAGAAAGCAGATGATTTTTGGAACGTCATTGTGCCCAGACTTGAGAATAAAAAAGGTTTTTGGCCAGAATCGAAACATTGGTTGTATCCAATAAATTCCGATGGCTCAATTATGGAAAATTTTACATGGAGTGAGTTGATCAGGAATGTCACTGAAAAGCGCGATGTCAGAAATTCCAACGGAAGCCAATACGTGAAATATGAATACGGTGTCACATGGCCTCTGTACGTCATAGCAATTCTATGTTTCATGATGCTGATTGTACCTTCCAGCGCCTATCTGATGTCCGCAATAAACAGAAGGCGCCAAGGCAACGACCAAGTCAGCAGACCGTTGCTCAGCCCTTCGGGAGGGGCGGTTTACGGTAACTACGAAGCACTGTGAATCTTTTTGACGACGAAAATTAATAGATGTGTTAATACATACAATAGAGCTTTTGTAGTTACTGCCGTTGTTCTTATTGGCATTATAAACTACGTTTTTTCATGGGTGTATCCCCATTCCCCGAATGTTCCGATTCTTCGACGAAGATCCCGTTTTCTGTAAAGTCCCGTTTCCCTCAAGTGTGTTCTAAATCAAACATTGATTTCCCTTTCCTCTCCGAATTGTAAAATCCCATTCCCCCGAAAATAGAAAATGAATTATTAAGATCTTAGTGTTGACTTAGTTACTGATCGAACACTATCGCCAAGTGACATTCCTTCTCACAAAGCATCGGGCATTGCAATTACGAAAATGTGAAAGTGTTGCGGATTCCACTAATTTATTCTTAATGGAATTTTCCTATTGCGATGAACATAAAATTGTCAATTTTTCGCACACTTCTCCATCACATCTGTAATACAATTATTTTGCGTTTGAAAATTCGAACCGAAAGTATTAAACTTTTATTTATCTGGAACCGGAAAATCTTCAGTGTAGAATTTCTTCTGTCATTCCTACATGGTGCAGATAGAAGCTTGAAATGCAAGTTGATTTTGAAAAATTAAACATTATATACACAATTATTCATTCAAACGGCTCATGCTATATACAGGATTCGGATCTGCTGTTTAGGATCTGGATTCGATCCGACGATTGCAGTTTTCTAGGTCCAGATCCGGATCCGAAGTGGATCCGTCCCATCCCTACTATTCGATGAATTGGGACGTTCGGAGAATAGGGAAAATGCATTGTTGGGGAAACAGGAATTTTATCCTGGGGGAATAGGGACTTTCGGAGAATCCTGACATTCAGGGAAAAATGACTTTCGGGGAATGAGGGGTTCATTGGTCATGTTTGAGAGACATATTTCATGAGAATACTGTAGTCAACATCTGCGAAAGATGCAAAATTACAAATCACTGACGGAAAGCTCGATCTATAGTCCATTCATTTTCAAATGATATTTCGAAATGCAAAAATATCCAAAAAAATCCGTAGGCAGATGATAGTCATGCAAGTAAGCAAAAATTCTCTTTTTCCAAGTTTTAGTCCTCACTGCTACAGTCAATCTGAGAAGAAATGGCGGCCGCGTACGCAGGTTGTTCATTATTAGCTCGAGCATCTTTTTATTTTTTTTCAAACAAATCTCGAAGAGTATAGAAAACGTTCGTTGTGAGACATCTTCAATGAGATGCGTGCAAATTGATCGAATTTGTTCAAAGGATGTATTTTGTGGTGACACAAAGCAGTATGTATTGTCCGTTTTTTATAGAATGTGTGTTTTTTAATAATGCTTGTAAATTGAAAAAGGACAGAAACATATGCGCCTTCAAAGCCGTTTGCACCTAAACCTGGATCTTTGAAAATTGGCCAATGTTAGTCAAGTAGACAGTGCAAATTTCCAGTCTATGGGACATATGGTTTAGCAAGAAATCGTGAAAACATGGAACGTTACTTGATTTCCACACCTATTATTTACATATATTTCCACAAACACAGACTATAGTTTGTGTTGGCAGAATAAACTAAAGGAAAATTAATTCACTTCTTATTTCATTAGTCGTCGCAGTAGTTGCTCAAGTTTTTTGGCTTTTCATGAGTGCCGTCCTTCATTCCGAATAGTGACTTCAAACTGACTGCATGCAGACTTGGCGAATTATTACATAAGCATATTAGCACTATGACTGCGAAAAAATACTGCATATGCATCCTACAAATGGGAAGGCATAGTTCGGCAATCCGAAAATGGAAAACCAGCTTAGTTCGTTAGATGGTCAACTTATAGCTTGCGAAATTTTTCGCTCAATAGTGCAACAGATTGTTTTATGGCCTTTCAGTAGGAAAATATTCAATGATAAAGTTCACGGTAAACTTCATGCAATCAAATTTACAAGTTCCGCACAATAAATTTGATTAACTTTTTGTCGGAAAGCTCCATGGATTAGAGAAAATTTACGCCCTTCAAAATTGTACTTGGTTCTTGCATAAAATTTAGATATAAGAAAATCTAGAATCATGATACGGGAAAAGATGAATCGTGATAACTATTGGAATTTTTTTCATTTTTGTATTTGAAGCATGGAAGTGCATAAGATACAGACCGACTCTACTGAATTTTTCAGTGACCACTTTTTTGAGATTCTACGGATAGGAAAATGAAATACAAAACTTTGCATGCATTTTGAATTAGTGTAACTTCCTATCAGAAAATGACTTAAGAATGCAGCTTTGGTTTGCATCACTCAGCAATGAATGCTTAAATTTGTCGCTTCTTCTGTTGTCGAGATTTCCTAAATTTGATACTGTCAACAAACGGGCATCATTCTCTAAATTTTATAGTTTGAATGCACTTACATCTTTCGTCCGTCAAACCATCGGCTCAAAACCGTTTGTAGTAACACGCTGTTTTTGTGTTGGAACGTGATCTTTTTATGTCTCAATCCAAATTTGAATACATTTATGACTCTAAAGAATTTGCCAATTTTTGCTTGAATGTCATATTGATCGATAGGAAGTTCATTCGATATATAGGCGCAGAAGTGTGGTTGTTGTAGTCAGGCCGAGAGATGGTTTTTCTGTTTGCGTTAGATAATGATTTTGAACTTAGATAATTAACCAACCGCGTTTCCTTTTCAGTGCAGTGCATAAAGTTGATAGGAGAGATGTTTCTGAACTTTAGATTCATTTTTCTCTATTTGCATTTATTAACAATTTTCGCTGAATTAGCTGAAGAACGATGCGGCCCCTTGAAAGTGTCTACTGGAATTATCGAAGGACTGAAAATCAGCGGCGAAGGCAAAGTGGCGGCCGAGGCTTGCGGCTATCTGGGTGTACCTTACGCGGAGTCACCCATCGGTGACTTGAGATTCAGCAAAACTGTACCGAAGAAGCCCTGGGAAGGTGAAAATGCGCCAACAAAATTTTTTCCCTAATTCTAAAATCTCTCTGCTGTAACTAATTCGTCTGCTATCTTCCTTACTACACTTACTGCAGTCATTGTAGCATCAGAAAAGTGAGAAAAGTTCCCAAGTTTAGAATCAAAATAAGAATGTTTCATGGGCTAAAACATTTAGATAAGTAAAGTGGATATAATAGCTATGGAGAAGATTACGGCTAGATATATTCTTTGGTGCGTTTTAGTACGTTTTGGAGCGAAAAATCGAATCACTCAAGCCCTCTGAATTTGAAGGAAAGTTGTAGTGGTTTTAGAAATTCAGACAAACGGCAACTACAATCAATTAAATACATCTAGAAGACACTGCAGAGAAAACGGCCATAAAGTTTCAAAATTCGGGTATTGTCGCCACGTAGCTTGTACTCATTCACCGTAAAACAGTTTTTTCGCGTTCATTTCCATTTGTTACTTGAGAATCGAGAAATTAATGTTTAACTAAATAGTAATAAGCCATTGGAGTGCAAACATTTCTGTAAAAATGCATTTGCGTTTTGGAAAATTTTGAATTAGAATTGTGTCGGGCATATCTTTCTCTGGCAGTGACTCATCTGGATAGATGATTTGTTTCTGCTGAGGGCGTACTGCAGCCTTGAATTTCACTGAATGATGTTCTATTGCACTAACAACTACCAGCTTTTAAGAATGATTACAACAGTAAGACTGTGATAGAAACACGTTAAAGAATTGAAGATTCTAATAGGTAAAGGAAACCACACTTCAGAATCTGTCTCCATTTTGAAATTGGATAAAATCGAATAAAATTTTTACATTTACTATGTCGGAAGATATTACTTGAGGAAATTATCATTTTGACTTTTGAACGGTCACGACTCAATGAACCACACTGATTCAAAACTCTGACTTATCTCGTCTTTACCAAACTATTTGTAAAGGATAATTATATTTCAAAATTTGGAGAGCATGCAAAATATTACCCGTTATCACCTAAACTCTACTCATTTTGAAGCGAGGTCGCAACAAAAATTGCATTCAAAATTAAAGAGAGACACGTTAAACCTATTCAACAAAATTGTCACTCTACAGACCCCTTGTTGATATCTTTCTAAATCATCTCAAGACTACCGCTATTGATTTTCTAATCTCTAGTAAGACTGCGTTTACCGAAACTTCGACCGCTGCGTGGAGTATTTCAAAATGAATGAAATATAAATGCAGCAGCATTCTGAGGCAGATTTTGATTTTTCATGTGATGGAACTAGATCACATTGAAATTTGCATGAATATTCCAAACGATTAATTTCTTGTCCTAATTGCAGGTATTTTGGAAGCCAAAGAATACAAACCTGCTTGTTGGCAAAACGCCAGCCTGTCCCCGCAAAAATTGATCAGCGAAGATTGTCTCTACATGAACATTTATGTCGGTCTAAGGTGCCGATCGCGCACCGGTTCAAAATGCCCGGTGATCTTCTATGTCCACGGTGGCGCCTACGAATTCGACTCGGTTCATAATTTCCGAAGCGAAGCCATAGTGGAAAATTTCGCCAGTCGCGATATAGTATTCGTCATTTTCGGCTATAGGTTAGGCGTTTTTGGATTTTGGAGCACGGGTACGAAGCACGCCCTGGGAAATTGGGCTTTTTACGGTGAGTTTCGAAAATTTTCATACCGTACTCACGCTATGTTAGTGGCTACAGTAACTAACGACTAACGAAAAAACCCGTTTACTGTGAATGAGCAAAATCAATACTGTCAGATAAGGTGATCAGCGAAGATCTATTGATTTCTAACGCGTTTTTCTGTGGTAGCTTCTTAATCTACAAAAAAAATAGTTTAGTGCCAAGAGGCATCATCCTCTCTACATGCATACTAACGATTTTTTCTTGTAAAACGTTATCTTGATTCTTTATATTGACATTTTGGCATTTGGCATTGGCATTATGTATCAAAATTGAAATTTCGACTCCTTTCAAGATGTCGCCTTGATTTTTTCAAAATTATGTTGAGATAATTGTGAAGCGCTTGAAAATAGCTTACTCCTTTCTGCAATGCATCAATAATCCATCACATTTCGATGTAAGACATTTTTCAATTCATAAAAAATTTTTTCAAGTGTTTTTGAAGCTTCCCAATGGACTAAACAATTATACGTAGTTTTCATCTTCTCAAGACATGATTGAAGCTTTAAAATGGACTAAACGAGAAATCGCGAACTTCGGTGGTGATCCAAGTCGCATTACTGTCGCCGGTCACAGTTCAGGGGCCCACGCCGCCGCTATGTTAACTCTGACCAACGCCACAAAGGGCCTTTTCGATCAAGCGTTGATCATGAGCGAATCCGCTTCCAAATACAAAACGTTGGGCAATAACTTGACCGATTACCGTAACGTGGCTATCAGGGTCGGTTGTTGGCCGAAGTCTGAGAAGTGGGGTTCGATGAGGAATTATGATCGTAAATACGAACAGGTAGTGAATTGTATGCGAAAGGTACACCCTGCTGACTTGGTCAATGGCATCAATGAAGTTCGATGTTGCGATGAAAATTATGGTAGGTGAAGCGATAACGACTCTGTTTTTCTTAAAGATATTCTAGCGGAGGTCTTTCTAAGTTGTAGCCCTATACTAGACCTTTTTTCAAATGAGCCAAAAAATGCAAACAAATCCGTAGGCAGGTGATGAACATGCATTGAAAGCCAAGATTTATTTGAATGATCATCTTTTTTCCCAAGCTTATTTGAAAAAAACGGAGCATAAAAAATGATTTTCTGGTTGCATCTGTGCTCTCTGGACCTGCTGCGTCTGTCATGTAGAAATGGGGTATACTTCAGATGGAGCGTGGAGTTATGGGCCCGAGAAACTTGTGTTCGGATTGTTTGACAAATATCAGTTTTTGCTGCAAATCGTTATTGTATCTCTATTTTTGACGGAGCTATAGAGGAGTTGACTTAATAGTTGATTGAGATAATAAAAATTTAAAGCTACAGCTTAAGCTGTAAGTCAGTTGGAGTTAGAATGTGGAATTTACTGCAGTAAAGTTTAGCTTGAGTAAAATGTGGATCAGAATGTATCTTCTTCGATGCAATAAGTCACATTCAAAATACAGTTAAGTTTTACTTTACTTTCCTGTGTGAAATCAAACCAATCTTGGCCTTTACTACACAAACTAAGCACCGCATTTTGGATGATTTTGAATAGATTTGTGCGACATCTGTCAATTGATGTGGAATTTTTATGTTTAGAAACATTACTCTTACGTAACAATAATGTAAAAAACTCCAATAGGCATTTCATAGAATCTCGATGTGGATAAACCTTACAATTTATTCCTTCTTCAG
The DNA here is from genome assembly GCA_963922205.1 of Romanomermis culicivorax. Lineage (NCBI taxonomy): Eukaryota > Metazoa > Nematoda > Enoplea > Mermithida > Mermithidae > Romanomermis > Romanomermis culicivorax. Next base: position 829,202 of record CAWUHX010000060.1, on the reverse strand, counting down.
ATACTGTAACTCCCGAACAAATTTCCAACTTTATACACAAACACTTCGCAAACTGCGAATTTCCTCCAAGACTCATGTTTCCGCGAAATGACGGCCCCGAGGGCCTTTTCCCTTTGCCTATTCAACGAATGCAAACTTTTCGGCGCCCGATAAAAACTATGATCGGTACGACAATCAACGAACAAGGTCATTTGAATTTGGGCTTTCGTTCGGCCAACCCCGTCTCGCTTCACCGACTCTGTGAATTTTTAATCAACGATAAAATTTATAACGCCCATCAAATACAAAGTGGTATTTTGGAGTGCAAAAAAAATTTCATACTCTTCAATCAATTTCACGAAAGATCATATTCGCAATCAAATTTCACTGTTTGGACCAGGTTACAGACTTCTATGTTTCAAGAATACAATTATTTCGCGCCTATTCTACGCGAGCTCTGGTCGTTGGTACGCCAAAAAGCTACAGTATACTTGTACAGTTTTGATTACGAAAGACACGAACCTGCCGTTTTCCCTTATCATTCTAGGGATTTGTGCTACGTTTTGGGTTATAAGCCGGAATTCGAATTTTCGGGCAATGATTACATTTTGCAAGGTCAGTTCTTGGGGTTGATCAGAAATTTCGTAAAATATGGTAATCCGACACCCAAAAAGTCTGCGGAAAGCGAAGTTTTTAACATCAAATGGTTGCCCGTGGAAATCTGGTCAGATTCAGCGCGTTATTTATCGATAAATCGACCGAACTTAGAAATAAAGGAAGCATATCATAAAAACGCCGATTATTTCTGGAACTACGTGGCCAAAATTGATCCTAAGAATCTAATGACCAGAATCAACAAAAAATCAATGTGCCTGAAGAATTTGCTCAATGATGAATGAAATTCCTTATTATTTGGCTATTCATTTTTGTAACATAAAAATGACTTTTTTCGCATTCCGCAAGTAATTTCAGAAAATCGCTAATTTGAAGGAGCAAAACATGGGTTCAAACAACTATGGTCTGCTTTTCTTCAAATGTTTCCAGATAAGAAAGCTTATTGAAAGCTGGTAGTGTTTGACATTTTTGTGATTTTGTGATCAACCACATGCCACACACGGCTGGAAAAAAGGGTAAATTTTGTTTAATTTTTAAATTCATAAACATCTCATAAAAACATGCTATGCTACTGGATGAAACTATCGTGCGAAATTTTTGATATATTCTCCTCTTTATGGAATTCTTCTAAATTAGAAAGTGGCAAAAAATTAATTCGGGAGTCGACTGAAAAATCCTAGGATTTTTTTACTCCTTAATTGGGCTTTAAGGCGCATGGGAGTAAAAATGGACATGGAATGACTTTCAAAAAAAAGTACTGTATTCTTTTGAGTGAGCATAATATTCTAGCTGGTATGATATGATATGTAGTTGTATGAAAAATAGAATGAATCAATTTTCATTGATGACGTATTTTTCGGGCAAATGACCCGTTTTTTCTATCCATGGTGCCACGAAATTCCAAAACCAGTTCGAATTTTTGTGATAATAAGGTTTCATGGTCGGTTGAGGCAAATTTATACTCAAATAATGATTTTCATGCAATCGAGTCAGAGGTTGCCATTTAAAATATCCATTGGTTTTCCCCTCCGGTGTCGGATCACCGAATATGACAAAATTCAATAATAAATCGATATAAATATCTCGAATCTTCAAATCATCCTCGTCAAACTTAAAATTTTTATGCAAACCGAAAATGAAAGTCAAATCTCGTGAATGCCAAGGGAAAATTCCTTCCATAGTTTTGCGTTCGAATTCGAAACTGTACAAGTATACAGTAGAATTTCGACTGTTGTCCAACACTGACGAATATTCTCTTTGAATTGGGGCGAAATATTGATATTCTTGATTCATTGATGTCATCAAACGAGACCAAAAGCTGAAATTTGATTTTGAATAGAATCGTTCATGGAGGCCGGCAAAAAGACCGTAATTTTTTCGGCATTCTAACAAAATTTTTTGCCAATGATTTTTGTACAGTTTTTTGCTGACGAATAAACTACATAATTGGGCTGCAGCGTAGGGCGAAGCTTTGGCCTCGTAGATTCGATTTTGATTGCCTAGCTCGTTGATGGTGGACCCGATCATCAATTTCAGGGGACGACGATTTGCCCTCAGTTGGCGCAAAGGTTGAGGGAATAGACCTGCTGGGCCGTCATTTTTCGGTGTCATGAGACGTGGTGGAAGTTCGACCTTTCCTATATGTCTAGCAGCGAAATTCATTATTTGTTCGGGAGTCGTTGTTGGAATCTGAAAAAAGTGTTTCATTTGTCATCGTAGTATTAATGTTTTTGTACAGGTTGTTCGAGAGAACGGTCCATTAGTGTCACCTTGTACTAGAGCGTCTTTCCGCCCTTTTGTGTTCGACAGCAAAATTACTCTATAATTTGTCTTTTTCACAAAATACTTACAAATTAAAAAATGACCAAAATTAATACCGTCGTCAAAATCGCTTTGTGCAAGGCTTTTACTAATTTTCACGAAAAAAATTAGTTAGATTAATGAGTAAGTTCGCAAATTTTCAATTCTACGCATCTACGATTCAGCAGAAAATCGTAAAACGTGAAATGGTACTTGCGTTCTGCTTTATCAGCATCTCAAGATATTATCAGTATTCCGGATTCTATGCATGTTCGAAATCCGCAGACTAATTAATTATGGCATGACGCATTGTCGTGGTTTTTATGGATTATTTTTGAGATTCGAAAAAAAACTTACTAACGGCTAAAAGATTAATATTTATGAAGATTTGATTAATTAGTTTTAATCAAATTTTGGCTGCTCTACAGCTCTCAAAAAGTATCAACAATTTTGGAAAAGTTTTAATTTTCTTGGAAACTGTGCTTTTGCAAATTAACAATTGCAGCTCAGAAAACAGACATCTATTGTTAAGTCCGTTCAGTTCTTGGCCATGGTAAAACATTCCTAAAGTAAACTTACACTACCATATCTCAATACTGCTGACCAATTACTCAATTCAAATAGAGTAAAAATTTACATCAAAAAACAGTTGTTTGCCAGGGAGAAGTAATGCATTTCATTATATACTGCGGCTATAGATATGAATTTGAAGAAATAAAAAAAATTGCTGAAATTAAGAGCTGTAATTAATGCTGTTTGTTTCTCTGGCAGTCTGTTTGTCGTAGTTTCCATTTTTTCATGCACTATGCTTATCAACAGCCGGTTTGTGATCATTTAACCGAATAACTGTTTTTCACAGTAAATTTGCGAAAAACTACTTTCAAGGCCAGTTTGATAATTAAAATACAAATTAGCAAGCATGTAACTATAGAAAAAGGTTTAGGAAAAATGTCGACCAGTTGATCGTCTTTTGTTTCATTATTTATATTTTCTTGCAAATTATCCAATTCAAATCAGTCTTTGGAGACTTCTGAAGGGTTCCACATTCCGAGTAAAATCCGACTAAAAAGTGAGAAATTATAATTTTTTTCGATTATTTTTAAACTTCGAAATATGCTAAGCACAATGCGAAGAAAATAAGAAAGTCGTGTTTTACTCATAGAGTGTTATTTGAACCTTGATTTTTAAAAACTGGGATCTTAGATTACTGTAATATTTATCATTTTGGTCGACCCTTCTTGGAACACCATGTGATAGTTATCTTACGTCATCGTCGCAACACCGCAAATCATTCATCCGATTGACCAAATCAGCAATGTCTACTTTTCGCATACACCCAACGATTGTTTCGTAACTGTCACTGGTCAAACTTGAATTCCACAATCGTTCTCGGGTCGAACAACCGACTCTGACAGCTAACTCCTGATAATCCGAAACATTGTTGTCCAGTTCGGATCTCCTGGACGCCGATTCACTCATAATGACTACTTGCGAGAAAAGACCTTCGGTTTCGGGACTTAGGGTCAAAGCGGCGGCCGCGCAGCCGCCCGTACTGTGACCCATCATTGTCAGACGATCGGCATCACCACCGAAACGACCTATTTCGCGTTTTGTGAATTTCAACGCTTCTATCATGTCTGGTTGAAATTCCGACAAAAAACATTTATTAGACAAAAACGAAAAGCAGAAAAGGAAAAATGAGAAAAGTTTATATGAATAACAAGGACAGCTGGCTATCAGAGATAGGCAACCAAGTAAGCGTCAAAAAGAAGCAAGAAGTATAAAGAAAAAATAAAAAAAACAAGTAAAAATGGAAAAAAAACAAAATGGGAAAGAAGGCACACTTAGACATGACGGCGCAAAGCGAATGTAAAAATTACAAAATAAAAGACAATAGGGTTACCGAACTTGATAAACAATGAGATAAAAAATGAAAACATAACGAAATGAACGAATAATAAATAACAAACAAATCAGAAGGAAAACATGAATGGCAGACATGGAGTACTTGCAGTACCTGTAAAAATTGCGTCCCTGTGGTATTGGACATTTGTCCGTCTGATGACCGTCATAAAACAAAGGCAATGGTCACCAGACGGGTATCAAGGAAAAACTGAATGGAATGAAGACAAAACGAAAGACATATGAATCGGCAAACGAATGAAAATGAAGCAAAACAAAAGGACACATTAAGTTATATAAAAATTAACATAAATAAATGAAAACCAAGAAAGCATAAAAAGAGCGTAGCCTACAGGACGATTAGTTGGAGAAAAATGGAGAATAGAGGTAGCGAACAAATTATATAGAAACCCATTTGCTAACGAAAACAGAAACTAAAAAAAGGACAACAAACAAACAAGCAAACGCAAACCAGATGTCTTGAAGTAAAACCAAATTGAAAATGAAGCGTAACAATAATAAGAAAATAATAACTAGAAAACATGAACAAACAACATAGGAGCAACAAGAAGCTATAAACCGAAATAATGGAACAAGGAAAATGCAAATTTTAAAAATGAATAAAAAAGCGAACAAACAAATTCAAAAAACGGAAACGAGGAAAGCGTAACCAAATAAAAGGAAAGTTAAGATCATATAGAATAACAGAGTAGGCAAGAAATAACAAATTGAAAGTGAGCTGCAAAAAAACAAGGTTAGCATAGAATTACCATGGAAAGCCCAGTTTCCGGACGCTTCTTCCGTTCCAGTGCTCCAAAATCCCAAAACTCCGAGTCTATACGAAAACGTGATCAAAATGATGTTTCGGCTGGCAATATTATTAGCTAAATCTTGAGGATCGAACATTCGCGGTGAATCGAATTCATAAGCTCCGCCATGGATATAGAACAGAACAGGACAAAGGGAGTCCTGTGAATCCAGGAGGCACCTGCTATCCACGAAGATATTGGCATAGAGACAGTCTTCGCTCATCAATGATTGGGGCGAAATGCTAGCATTTTGCCAACAGGCAGGTTTATATTCGTTCGCTAGTAATAAATCTGAAAAAACAAAAAATTGATCATAATAGAAAAAAATACGTAGAAAGAACTTGCCTGACCACGGCTTTTTGGCCGCCGTTTTTCGAAATCTCAGTTCACCGACCGGCGGTTCGGCGTACGGCACGCCCATAAAAGAGCAGACTACGTGGTCGGAATCGGAAATTTTTATATCAATGCCTTGGACCGATCCTAACGACAGTTCAACTTGTCTACATGCGTCACGTGACAGTATGGGGTTGATGAATATCACCATGAAACACAAAATATTCGCAGGGAACATGCCGTGTATACTACCCAAGATTATTGTTCAAACGTGGAACAGTTTTGATGATGTCGATACTTCTTATCTTATCTCCAGTACTTGTTAGGATGAGGTTCTACAAATGTAGAATACATATGTAAGTTAATGTGCTAAAAAACTACATGGTAAATTGATTTCAGAAATGTATTTGAAGGAGCCATACTAGGGATTGCCCTTCGAATAATCATTATTTTTCTAAATTGTAAGTATTTTGTTCTATTTCATTGGCCAAACTGAATTTCAGTTCTGTCGTCAGTGAAATATAGGGTGACCAAAAAAACTAATCGCCTATTTATCCTAACAATTTCACGAAGAGTGATTTTTCTCATAATTATTTTCGTAACCACAAAAATTTATGGGAAGGGTGTAAGGTATCAGGTTGGTGTCTATGTATTTTTTCCAAAAGACTACGACATGACATTGTCTGTAGTTTAAAAATTCAAACCGAAATTTCCATTCCTGACCGAGCAGTTTAATTTGCTTAGTTTAGTTTTATTCGTTCCATTTGCTAGTTTCATGTACTTGGCTACAGTAATCGTAAAGCAGTACACTTGTCTACAGTAAACTCGGTTGTATTAAAAACCTGAACCTATTGGTACTGTTTCTGTGATCTTTTTGACAATCAGATCTCAGTTATTCGAATGAGTAACACGAATGAGTGATGTGATCCCTTTTGCAAATTATTGAAAAGTTTTTAGACTGTCATTCCAAGTCTTGAGGAAAACTCGATAAAAGGTTTGTTCAACCCAAAAGCGTTCTAATCTCGAGGTACCCTGTTTGCGAGTTTTAATCCGTAAATCGAGGGCCAGCTGAAAACATTAAAGTTAAAAACAGCTAACTTTTGGTGGCTTTTCTTAGCAGCTGCTGACTTTTTGCTGCAGGGAAGACATTAAGTTTTGCAAGTTTCAGTCAGCTGTTGCGCAGATAATCGAAAAATGTCCAAAAATAAAAGTCGCCGTTGTCCTGACATCCGAAGCAGAAATTTTCGAAGTAGAATTTTGGTCAAGTTAATTCATAAAACATTTTAGATTTTCTTTCAGGTGGTGTTCAAAACTACCGATCTTTTTCCTCTGGAGACATTACAAAATGGTCCTTTTTGGTCATCATGACTGCCGCCCTTGTGGTCACTTTTGCGTGTATCTCCCTAGTTCCACGTTTGTGGAAAAATTCTTGTCTATTGGAAAATTCGAACTTTGTGCAAGATTTATTCCGGCCGTTGGTTGATTGTGGCAAAATTTGCGGAAATTTAAGAAAAATTAATCGTTTAAAGAATCTACCCGCGGGTGGTGGATCAATTTTTGAAACGGAGTATTTGTCCCAAGGACGACCAGTAGTCATCGAAGATGCCCTAAAAAATTGGACAGCGTTGAGAAGTTTCAATTTCGAATTTTTCGTCGATTTATATCTAGAAGGTGAAGATAAGCTTTACGTCGACGATGGTCGAAATTGCCAATTTTTTCGATATAGGACAAACTTTTCATCATTGAGAGACGCGCTGAAGACCTTGAAACAAAATACGAGACTGCGAAACGATTTCTATATTGGATGGTAAGGTCAGAAGATTGTGAATTATATAAAGAAATCGGAATTGCAATTTTTGATCCAATTCTTGAGCTAGTTAAATAACAAAAAAAAATTTCTGGCCATAGTTTTCCACTTCTAATCATTCTGAGAGAGATTATTTTTCTCTTTGTAATTTTTTCAGCTATTCTCATGCACACATACTATCTTTTAGTTGTGCTCTGTAATTGGCTCAAATTAATTAGAAATGCAAGATCCTTGGCAATCAAGGAAATAAACGCTGTACGAAAAATGTGAAAATCTTCATGGATTGTGAATTGTCCAAAATTCGTGCATGCTTTGCATCCCTTCCTCATATGATTTCTAAATTTTCCATATTTACAGGCGAAATTGCGACCCCGTAATCAGCGAAATTTTGAAAAGTCATTATTCAAGACCGTATTTTTTGCCGGAATATTCCGAATCTACGGGAGCCGATTGGATCTTCATGGGCACGAAAGGCTCTGGTGCCAAACTGCATGTGATTGTTTTAGTGTTTTCATGTGAAATTAACAGCAAAAAGCAAGTGTCCAGAAAAAATGACGATGGAGAAAGGCATTAATTAGTAGACCCGATTTTCTCCGTTCCAATAAATTGGTCTAAATTTGATCAAAAGTACCTATTGAATTTAAAACTATAGTCTATTTCTTCCAAATGAGCTTCAAAAAGAAAGAAGATATTCATGCAAATAATAAACAACCAGCCTTTTTTCATAGATTACTGTAGCGGTCAGGACCGTAACTTGAACAAAATGAAAATGTTGGCATGCGACGCGGTTCAACATCCCCACGAATTAGTTTGCATATTTTTTCGAAAAAATGAATTTCAAAACGAATTTGAAATTTTTCTCACTGTAGGATTTTACAGCAAATTGGTTTCGGAATAAAGTTCAATGTTTAATTTTTTGATTTGTTTTGAATATTTCTGGGAACAAAAAAAAATTTTGATCTCTGACATCGGTTCTGTTGCGAAAAGATAAAACATGATTTTGATTTGTTCAATTTTACGTTTATAACCGAACAAACACGAAATTCTGACCCTTGATTCATGTAGTTATGCTGTAGGAAATCGTAGTCGCATTTGCGGCATGACATTAACGAAAATTATCACTGCTTCTGAGTTTCATAGCTACAAGCATTTCCAGCTATTTTAAGCATGGGGTACAGGAATCTCGAAAAGTTGACAAAATTTGTTTTCATATCTTTACGAGTTCATCCGAAAATTTCCGAGTCCAAACCTCCGTGGGTGGATGCATGTGCCCTCATCCTCTAAATATGTTGTTCTTTACGTTGACACTTGCAGTGAAGTCAACAAACAAAATTCTCACTCTTCTAGCGATGTTTAACTGGAACTGGATTGAGAACATCTACAACAATTATACCCGTGTATTCACCAGAAAAATATATGAGTAGAAGAAACATGGAGAAATATGTGGAACAGGACAAAAAATAGAATTAATGAAAACATGAAGAAGGAGGATAAGACGAGAATGATAACAAAATGGATGCGGAGCAAAAAAATAATCAGAAAGAAAAAATAGAAACAAATAACAGAAGAGGAAGAATAGCGGGAAAGGGAAATAGAAAGATGGGAAGAAAGAATATTATAATCGTTAGGGATCGACTGGAGCAACATTTTTGAGCTCCGGGGTTGCGATATGGAGCTGAAAAATTGGAGACAAGATAGGAAAAGAAGATAAAGACAGAAAAAACAAAAAATTAACATAAAGATAGACGGACAAAAAACAACAGAAAAAAGAGATGGGGAAAAGAAGTAGAAAGAAAAAAGCATGAAATAATTCAGCACAAAACGAAAAAATTGGAATGATGATGCCACGATAAAAAGAAACCGAAACTCAGAAAAAGAGAGGGAAGGAGAGAAATAGAGATAACAGAGAAAAGGAAGAATAATATACATAGTCACAATGTCTTGGAACCAATCTGGTCCATGGTATACGATCTGTAGTTAAGACCCACATGTGCAAAGGAAGATAGGGAGTTACGAGTACATAGGTAAATATCACCCACAGGTTTGGACACGATGAACGAAAAAAATTTTTGCTCAATTATTCAGGATCCACCGGGAGTCCTCGGCATACCTATGCAAAATTTCGGAGCTGGTTGGCATCAGTGATACTTTTTGCTGATTATATTACAAATGGCTGACGTTAATCTTACAATCAGAATGAGATCTCATTCGTTTTGGAGTTCATTTTTTTCTCAAAACTGTCGTAGGAACGGATAGCACACGGATACAGAAGAATAACTGATTGTTTTTGGTAATATTTCATCTGTCTACTAAAAACCAGTAGAACGGAACGAATTTCGTAGTGAAATTCGAATATATTCAATTATATGCTATAAGGTGATTGAAACATTTGTCATGAAAGAGCATCAAGATGAATCTATAGGTGCACGACGATAAGATGAGGAGTTAGGCTGGCACTTGGAGTCATTTTTTCTAGAAAAACCATGATTTCCACTTTTCTCTACCGGGCTATTCGAACTTTAGTCTTTGAACTGAATGCAGGAAACTGTTTCCTCTCAAGGCGCAATCGCCGGAACAGCACTGATATAACTTACGAGGAAATGCAGAGTCGTGAATTAACTTTTTTTAAATTGAAACTTATTGAATTCTATTAATTAACTATAGTCCGTTTTTCTTGAAATGTTTTTAAATAATTATAGTGGGAAGCAAGTAGTATTTCAGATTTTCACGATTTGCTGATAGACAATATATCATGTAGGACTGCGAACACACTGACCTAACCTTTGACAATTTTTCGAGTGAAAAATTTCACATCGAAAGCTCTTACAGACGATTTTGACGACAGTACTGATTTGTGTCACTTTCCCATGTGGAAGCATTTATAAAAACAGATGTAACGACCAGATTTGTGTGAGATACTTTACTTTTAACCAACGGTCGTTACGACGGAAACAAAGGGGCGCGGCGGTACAATACGGCGGTAGGGCTACGATGATCGATGGCGGCTTGCGATGTCGATACAACAATACAAAACGCGTCTCGATTTACAATACAAACGGGGGCCTCGGTTTAAGTTGCTTTCGTACAATTGGCCGCTTGCAAATATAAAAAGACCGGGCGAGCACGGTTTCAAAAACGACGAGTTCAAATATTCAAGAATTCTAACTACTAATAATAAAAATCACGCTTTGCTTCTTCTTTTATACGACGTTTTTGGCCACTCCCTGGGCGTCGCGGGAGGTCGTGCTCCTGTCCATCTTCTTCCACCAATTGTCGCTTCCTGTTACACTTTTTATGCTTTCTTAGTTACACCTTTCTAATGCTTTCCTGGTACTGTATGCTTTCCGTGCTTCGCTTGCTTTCTACGGTGGGCTTGGCCACACCTCTGTGCTTCTGTGCATGCTTCCTGTATCGGTTTCTCTGTATACACACGTTTTGGTGGGGCCGCCGCTACCCTTACACTTGAGACTACTGTCTGGCGGGGCTTCTACGTATTTTACTGTGTGCAGGTGTTGTTTACGATTTTTACGGGGGATTACGATAGCTGTGGAATGTGTAGTTTAGTGTAGGTTCTAGGGGACCAGCTGCCGTTTGTGCAAATTAATTAGGGCATCTTAATTGGGCTACCGAGGTGTGAATGGATCAAAATAAAGTACTTCACGTAATTTTGTAAGAATGTTTGGGTGTGAATCCCAGACACCCTTGAGATGATAAAATACGAAAATGAAATAATATCTAATAAATGTCTATCACATACAGTATGCTACATATTTACAGTACTGCTTTAGCAGGTATGTTACATTTCCCTCCTTCCGGAGTTGAATGTCCTCATTCAAGGCTTCCGAGGTTGATGAGGGGTAGGGGCAGTATCAATAGGTGCTTTCCGAGGGTAGAAAGGAGTTATCTCGTTGACATGTACCCTAAATGTAATATTCTTATGGGGGTGTTTGAGTGTAACGTTGGGGTACACGAAATTTGTAACTGTATAGGGCCCGTTTTGGCAAGGGAGGAATTTGGGAGTCAGCCCTTGTTTACACGAATGATTTTTGTAAAGAACAAGATCACCTGCCTTGTAATGTATGTTCTGAGCATGCTTGTTATACTGATGGGTGTAGTGGTCTTGAGCTTTTTGTAAACTTTTCTGCAGGGTTGAGAGTGCTTCTGTAAAATGCGATTTTACATGAAGGGCGTAATCGTCTAAATCAACCATGTAGGACGTGGGGAAAAAATTTAAAGCTGCGTCTGACGGCAGATTTGCTTGCCTACCGTGTAGTAATTCAAATGGGGGATATGAGGTGCTATCATTTCTATGAATGTTGATCGAAAAGACGGCATAGGGTAGATAAATATCCCAATCAGTGCGATTTGAATTGATGTATATGCGGATACGGGTGGCTAGAGTCTGGTTGCAACGCTCAACTTCCCCATTGGCAATGGGATGGTATAGGGTGGTATGAATTTTCTGAGCATTGCATAAACTAGTTATCCGTGAGAAGAGATCGGATACAAAATCTGAGCCACGATCACAATGGATGATTTTTGGGGACCCATGACGGCAAACAATTTTGGTTACGAATAATTTGGCGATAGTGGCTGCAGTGATGTCAGGGGTCGGGAATGCCTCTACATACTTTGTGAAATAATTGATGAAAACGACAATGAATCGGTTGCCGTCTTTAGTGAGGGGTAATGGTCCCATGCAATCAACACCGACTCTATCAAATGGGCCAGTCGGCTGAATTGGTATGAGATTCACATGTAATTTGTGCCGGAGGGCTTTCTGTGTCTGGCATGGGTGGCAAGTTTTGCAGTAATGTTTGATATCACGGCTCATTTGGGGCCAAAAATATTTTTGTCTGAGCAAGTGTAAAGTTTTTCGGGCTGCAAAATGACCTGTGAATTTGCTGTCATGGTGTGAGGCAATGAGATGCTGGACTTGTGACTTGGGAATGTATAGTTTTGCCTGTTTGTCGACTATACGGAAGAGAATGTTGTGGTGCACTGAGAATTTGATCAGAGTAAGGGGGTGTTTTTGGGCGATTTTCGCTAAAATACTTTTGACAGTCGGATCAGTGCGTTGGAGTTCGGCAAAATTTTTCTGTTGCTCTTCTTGTTCAGTTGCTTCAGCTTCTAGAACAGAATTTATGGTTGATATTTCAGGGCGGGTTTCTAGTTGCTCAATATCAAAGAATTGCTTTGCTGTCTATGAGGGGAATCGAGAAACTGCATCTGCATTGCGGTTAGCAGTGCCTTTCTTAGGTCGAATGTCGAGTTGAATACCGGAGAGGGCTAATCCCCAACGGGCAATGTGAGGGGACGGGTTTTCCTTTTGTAAGACTGCCTAAACTGCTGTATGATCAGTGTGTACAATAACATGTTGCTGGAAAAGGTAGGGGTGGAAATACTTGACAAACTCTACTACTGCAAGGGTTTCCAACTCAGTTATTGGGTAGTTGCGTTCTGCCGGTTTTAGTGTGCGGCTCCCGAAAGCAATGGGGCAATCCTGACCTTTACTATCTAGCTGACTGAGAATGGCGCCTATTCTGAGTTTTGAGGCGTCAGTTTGCAGAATAAATGGTTTTGTGAAATCGGGATGCTGCAGTAGGGGCATGAATGAGTAATTCTTTTAGCTTAGTGAATGCGTTTTGCTGTTCACGGGGTCTGGTGAGTCTGGTGAAATGCCTTGTTGAGAAATGACGTGGCCTAAGTATTGGACTTGGGGCTGGCAGAATTTGCATTTTTGTATATTTAGTTTACGGCCTGCTTGTGAGAATCGGGCAAGAATAGTGTCTAAACGTTACAGCATTTAAGCATGAGAGTCTGCGAATACCAAAACATCGTCGAGATATACAAGGCATGTGTTCCATTGGAGTCCCGAAAGGATAACATCCATTAACCTTTGGAATGTAGCTGGGGCCTTGGTTAGTCCAAAGGGGAGGTTATTGAATTGATACTGGCCAGCTGAGCAATTAAAGGCCGTTTTTTCTCTGTCTGCTTGTGCTATGGGAATGGAATAATATGCATTGGATTGGTCAAGGGAGGTGAAATATATCATGCCATGTAGGGTGTCTAGAATTTCTTGTATACGGGGCAAAGGGTAGGTGTCTTTTTTGGTTACTTTGTTGAGGCCTCGAAAATCAATGCGTAAACGATGGCCTCCATCTTTTTTGGGGACTAAAACTGTGTTGGTACACCACGGAGAATTGCTCTGGCTTATGACACCTGCTGCTGCGAGTTGCTCAACTTCTGCTTGTATGATTTGCTTTTCTTTTGGGGAAGTCCGAAAAAGTTGTCTACGTACGGGTTGGGAGCCATTGGTGTGAATTGTATGTGAAACAAGGGTGGTTCTACCTACGTCCATTTTGGATTTAGCATATAATGTAGGATACTTCGATAGGGCGCGTACGAGTTGTGTTTTTTCTGCTTCTGTCAGGTCACTGGAGGTTAAATTAACGTTTTCTTTTAACCATGTGAATGTATCAAAACGGTTGGGCTGGTTTTGCGTGGAGGGGGTTACGTTAGCGGGAGCATTTTGTTTTGGAATGTAACAGGAGACTGTACCGATGCATGTTCCAGGGTAAAGAGTTTGGGCTGTTTCTTGTGTGTTTAGGACCGATATGCGTATGCGATTGTTTTGATTTTCAGAGAGACAGGCTGCAAAATGGACTTTGGGATTCTGCTTGGGTTTCGGAGTAAATTCAAGCTGTTTAACTTGTAAGTACGATTTGGGCAAGGGGACAGTGAATTCAGTAACTGTACGGGGTGGTAATTCCAATTTTTCGTCTAGATAGGTTCCACCACGGGTCGAAAGTGGGCTGTATTCTAGGCCGTCACAAGGTAGTATGACATTGCCAAATTTGACCTGAGATTTCTGATTGTTGATAGTATATTCCGAAAATCGACTGAGAAAGTTTTTGCCTAGAAGGATGTCTGCTGTGCAATCTTTTTGGACATGGACCATGATTGTTTCCTGGATTGTTTGGGCTGTCACTGTGACAAAAGTAGTCCCTACAAAGTGAATTGGGAGATTATTTGCTGCTTTTGCTTGGACTAGCAGGGGTTTCATGTCTAACTGTAAAAGTTGGGCGATCTGTGAATCAATGAGTGAGTAGACTGCACCAGTATCAATCATACCTTTTGTGGTTAATTTGCCGTTAAGTGTGATTGGAATATGAGGGGTGTGCTTCTCAGGGACATTTTGGGGTTGCTTGTTTGATCCAGATTGATGAATTTGATTAATGAGTTCGATTGCAGGAGTTCCGGGGGTATCAATATCGACAAGGACATATTTCTGCTGCGTTTGTGCCCCACGACAATTAGCTAATTCTAAGAGAGCATGGCCGAATGATGGGGGAATGGTCTCATGTAGATGTCTGTTGTTTGATGGTATTTCATACGCATGTTCATTTCTGGCATGATGCTTTGGAGAGGGGAAATATTTTCGAAGAATGAGAAAAGAATAAACGACGCCTGCAATAACTACAGTAATAATGGCTAGATTGATAATGATTTGCAGGGGTCCTTTGAGCAAATTGTTTAATCCGTCCGTGAGACTTTGGGTGGTACCCCTTATTATATGTTCTATGCCTTGACCGGCGCCAGAGAGGGTATTTCCGAGTGCTTGGCCAGTGCCTGAGATCATGTTGTAAACTGTATTAGAATTGAGAGACATTTGAGCGGTGTAATTGAGGAGTTTTTTGACGTTTTCGAGTGTGTGAGTTTTGTAAATGTATTGTTTCAAAAAGAGTAAGTTGGTTGAAATAGTTGCAAGTTGATAATGAAAAATGGCGGGTGTATTAAAATGGAAAAGGGAGAAATTTTGGTTCCAGGCAATTTCTAAAGGTAAATTTGTGACATGCGGGGATCCTGTTTCACTGACCCATGTATTATTCTGTTTGTAAAGGGCTACATGCATATGATGGCAGTCAACTGTTTGTGAAAAAGGGGTCAAATCGTTGCCTCCTGGATTCGAAAACATGAGTTCGGTTCCTACGAGAATGGGCAAAAGTTTGTAACATATTTGGTTGATTTTGTGGTTGTAAAAGATTTTAGATGCATTTACCTGCTTGCAGGGCCAGACTGTGAGGGCTTCTCCTGTGAATTCTGCTATGATGTCAGTTCGCTGTAGGAATGCATGCGCTCCAAGGGTTGCATCAAGGTGAAAAATTTGCCATACGAGATCAAGGTGACGCTGTGCCTGTCTGCATAATTCACTCCATACATTTTTAAAATTTTGAATTTCGAATTCCTGGATTTTGTCCGCTAGATAGTTTAGTTTCACGTTAATGGGTTCAAAATCATCAAAATCGTATAGTGTAGTATGGGTTTCGTTGGTTTTTGGGGTTAAAAATGCGTTACGATGTGGTGTGCTTTTGTCTAATTGTACAACAATGCCTTGTTCGGTTAGAATGCTGTCTTGGATTTCTGGGCAGTTGGGGTTCGAAAAGAGTGTGTTTTTAACCGAGAATGCACCTTGTAGCTCTTCTATTATCATGTGGGTTTGCGTGAGTTTTATGGGATGCGTATTTTTGTATTCGAAGGGGCATAAGTTTTCAAATGCTGTTTCATTCCAGATAATGGATTTGTCAGTTGTTACACAATGACCTGATGTCTGTTTGCATGACCCCAGGTCACCTAATGTACCTGTCATAGATTTTCCATTCCAAGATGCTATTTGTCCTATTTCTATGATGACATTAGTGACCGAGGTACAGTGGTCTGCACAACACCATGTGTATTCTACGCTTAGGGAGTTGTTTGTTGACCAAAATCCTGGTTGGGTTTCGTATAATTTTTGACCGTTGTGTTCTTTGTCTATAACGATTGCCTTACAAACATGTGGGGTTAGATTTTGCATTTCGGTTTGGTCGAAGACAATACCTTTTGCACCAAAAAATCCTGTATTAGTACAAATTTTTCGTTTGCGAACACTGCATTTGTATGCGTCTGTTATGTGAGGTTTAGTGGAGGGGATATAGATTTTTCCGAATGTCTGTACGGATTTGTCTACTGTGGAAGGGGGCATGCATGATACAAGTTTTGGTATGCTGACTGAGTGACTGCTCAATGAAGTTCCACACATCTGAAATTGGGCACTACACGATGTGGGGATTATTATGCATAAAAATATACAATACAATGGCCAATATAGTGTTTTAGTGGAGGCGGCCGGGTACTGTATGTTTTCGTTCTGGCCGGTTTGGCGTGGCGGCTTTTGGTGTTGTTCCGTTTTGGGCTGAGGGGGTGGCCGGTTTGCAATCTGAACATTCTGTAAAACTTTAGAAGTTGAGTCATGGGATAGGGTTTGGACTTGCTTACTTGTAGGGGTTGGTAGCAATGTTTGGCGGGGGCGGAATTGGTACGGTTCGGGGGTCAGGCCGTGTAAAAGGGACAGTAAGTTGTGGCCTGCTTTCGATGGGGTTTCGGGGGCGGTGGGCGGTGTGGTGTCTTGCTTGCAGGGGATCTTGTAGCCTACGGGGATGGTGGGTGGCGATTTTTCGATTTTTGTGGCTTCAGGCGTGGGGGGTGGTGACATGGCGCACCAATCGGGTACGTCCAGGTCGAGGACGTATTCGTCACTATGGCGGTGGGTGTTGGGCATGATAGTTCCTAAAGTAGTCTGAGGGCCGTTAGTTATGGCAGGTAATTTTGAGTAAAATGCGGGGTCATCAATGTCCATGAGGGGTTGGGGTTGCTTGTACTCAACACAATTTTGAATATTACGACTCTGTTGATCCGGACAGTACCTGCTTGTATGACTTCTCTGCTTGCATAGAAAACATTGAAAATTGGAGTAGGGTTTCGAAAGGCAGTTATCAGATCTATGTCCTGTTTAGGAGCAGTGGATGCATCGGCTTTTACAATCACGCGTACTGTGATTATTACGAAAACAAATTTCACATGATTTCCGGGTGCCTACTGATTTACAATTACGAGCTACGTGTCCAATTTGTCCACACTGGATGCATGTGGGTTGCCTGGGGGTGGTATTGTTCCTGTAGGCATTATTCCTGCTGAAAGTATTGTTACTGAAATTGTTGTAGCTGCTTTGTTGTGGGGGTTGAGGTTTTTGTTTGATCTGCAACTGTAAATCTTTTACTTGTTGTTCTAACTGATGCAAAAGGTCCTGTTGGTTTGTATTTTTGGTTAGGGAAAAGATGGGTTCGGGTTTTGGGGGTATAAAGGGAAGGGTGTTAGATTTTAACTCATTTCTAAGAATTTGCTGTTCAATGTAAGCTGCTTCATCTGACATTTCTTTTAGAGTTGCGAACCGTCTGTACTTAATTGCTTCCCTGATTTCGTTTTGCATGCCTTCTACAAAGAGGGGTTTTATGATCATTTCTCGTGCGTCTGTGTTAAAGTTAGGGTAGGCGAGGGTTGCGAGATGTTCTAGATCAAATAAGAATTCAGTTACTGTTTCTGAACGCTTTTGTTTTCTTTCACGTAAGAATTGTTGATGTAGCTCATTATCTCTATTGTTTGGAAAAAATGCCTGTAATGCGACTTTGTACTGCTCGTATGTGTGGGGAGGGTTTTCGGAATTGGCTAAACTTTTGAATTTTGCTAACGCGGCTCCTCCTAAATGAATTTTTAAACATGCCAACTTTAACTGTACGTCTGTATCTTTCATGCCTTGGAGTGCCATGAATTGTTCTAATCTTTTGTTCCATTCACCAAAATGTTGGGTCACGCCGCCCGTGAATACTGTAGGTTTCGCGTAGAAATTATCTGCCATGTTATTATGAATGTTTGCTGTTCTTAGATCGTCTATTAGGGTAGGGTTTACTGTATTCTGATTCAATTGTGTGTGTAGAGTACGAAAATGTTCTGAAAATAAATCGTTTATCTGTTCTCTAACGATTTCTACTAAATGATCTTGTGTTTGGTGGGTCATTCTTGGTTTACGATGGGATTTCTGCTTAAATGCTTCAATTTTTGCTTCATGCTGTATTCGTTTAAATGTATTGCTTAATGTTTCGTTAGAGGGGATTTCCAGTTTGCTTTCTATGAATACTGTCTTACTGTAGGAAATGATTACTACTGTATTATCTAATGCTTCTAAATGCCTGGATAAGAGTACACCTAATTGGGGGCAGGGAGTTCCAGTGGTTAACGGTACGGTACGGTCACCAAAATATGTAAAGACCAGATTTGTGTGAGGTACTTTACTTTTAACCAACAGTCGCTACGACGGGAACAAAGGGGCGCGGCAGTACAATACGGCGGTAGGGCTACAATGATCGACAGCGGCTTGCGACATCGATACAACAATACAAAACGTGTCTCGATTTACAATACGAATGGGGGCCTCGGTTTAAGTTGCTTTCGTACAATTGGCCGCTTGCAAATATAAAAAGATGGGGCGAGCACAGTTTCAAAAACGACGAGTTCAAATATTCAAGAATTCTAACTACTAATAATAAAAATCACGCTTTGCTTCTTCTTTTATACGACATTTTTGGAAACTCCATGGGCGTCGCGGGAGGTCGTGCTTCTGTCCATCTTCTTCCGCCAATTGTCGCTTCCTGTTACGCTTTTTATGCTTTCTTAGTTACGCCTTTCTAATGCTTTCCTGGTACTGTATGCTTTCTGTGCATTGCTTGCTTTCTACGGTGGGCTTGGCCACACCTCTGTGCTTCTGTGCATGCTTCCTGTATCGGTTTCTCTGTATACACACGTTTTGGTGGGGCCGTCGCTACTGTTACACTTGAGACTACTGTCTGGCGGGGCTTCTACGTATTTTACTGTGTGCAGATGTTGTTTACGATTTTTACGGGGGATTACGGTAGCTCTGGAATGTGTAGTTTAGTGTAGGTTCTAGGGGACCAGCTGCCATTTGTGCAAATTAATTAGGGCATCTTAATTGGGCTACCGGGGTGTGAATGGATCAAAATAAAGTACTTCACGTAATTTTGTAGGAATGTTTGGGTGTGAATCCCAGACACCCTTGAGACGATAAAATATGAAAATGAAATAATATCTAATAAATGTCTATCACATACAGTATGCTACATATTTACAGTACTGCTTTAGCAGGTGCGTTACACAGACCATAAATATTGCACCTCCTTGATCAACTTAAAAATATGCTTTTTTTTCCAGGTCGACAAAGTAACTTTTCCCTCGTGGCAAGCACAGATTAAAGGCCAAAAACTATGGATCCTGAGAATTCCGCCAGAATGCTATTTCGATTGTCCAACCAGCCGCTTCGAAGTATTGCTGAATGCAGGAGACATAAGTATAATAATAATTTTGCGAATTTCGGTCGTGTTACAGTAAATCAACATTTTTCAGTTGTAGTGAACACAAATATATGGTACCACAAAACCGAGATCGTCGGCGATGATTTATCCATCAGTATTGTTTCAGAATTTGATTGATCATACCACAATAAAAAAAGAGAAAAAACGGCAATGATAATGGCTGATTTTCTTTTGGCCCACCTCTTACTCTGACGGCTCGTTGAACCCTATACCCAACCCCCCAAACTAGGAAAAATGAGGAAAATAGTGGATTTTTTGGGGTCTTTTCGACCCCCTCCCCAAAATTTGGGAAATTTCGGGACCCCCCCAACTGGTCGGACCTCTTACAGGTATGCTCGAACAGCTGCCATTCCCAGAAAATTTGAACGAACTGAAAACTTCAAGAAGGAAGACACGGCGGATATCCAATTTTTCGTCAAGGACAATGTTTGAAAAGAATCAGGAATATGAAACACTAAAAATCTTTTAGCTCAAAACCCAAAAGTAATCTTCAACCGTGCTTTCAGGGTTAAAGTTTGTGTACTACCAGAGATCTTGCTTATGGAACCAATACGTGAAAATGTAGCGTTCCCCTCTTAGTTTTTGATGCATTTTGTTCATCGATTCCAAATTAATGTTTGAAATTCTTATTCTTTGGCAATAGAATTACAGACTATACAAAAACGGCGTCCTAGTTCTTTCACGTTTATAAACCAGTGCCGACGGCGACCAAAAATCACTAAGAGGAAAATGTAAAAATTTACATGCTAGACGCGAAAAATGAAATACAAGAATATAATTGTAGAACTAAAGTTTAGAATTTTAGCCGCGGTAATTTTTATTCGACAGGACGCTAACATGCTCAATTTGTCGAGCATCCAACTTTTCAATTGATAAGTGAGCAAAACTAAAAATTTGTAAAATTAAATCTTAAGTGTAAGAAATAAATTTTAACATGTTGAAAGTTCAAAAAATTGGAGCGAAACTTTTGTTTTTTGAAATGATTTTTATGGCTGGCTGTGTTAAAGTTCATCGACCTAACGAGAACAGAATTTTTAAGCGGCCCGACGAAGCTGAAATTAAATAATGTGCAATTGACGGGAAATTATAATTAAATAACATTTATAATTTTTTACACATAAAATCAAGAGATCGAATTAAAAATGTTCATAATTCGCTTTTTCCAGAAAACGATAGCATTTCATCAAACCTTGAAAATATACATTTACGTTCAAATATCGTTGCGATAGAAAGGTTTACACAGTTTTTTACATTATTGGACGCGGAATTTTTTCTCACAAAACGGTGTTTTGTTCGACATTACGTGAGAATAACTGCTGGATAAATTAAAATGAAGAAGAAAATACGGCAAAACGAACGAAACCCAAAAGTTTCAAATGCTTTAAATTTTAAAGAGTAGAATGCAATAAAACCGCAAAAATTTAAAACGACAAAAATTCGTTTGTGTAGAATAAATTTTAGACGATAAAATTGGAAGTAAAATAAAATGTTTCACTTGGAAAAATATAAGTGGTATAATGCGCGTACGTTTTAATCGGTTTCGGTGTCGCTTGAATCCGACGAACTTGATCCACTGCTAGATGAACTGCCGCTGCTGCTACTAGACAATTTTTTATGCGTATTTTGATTCGACGGTGCGTTATTTTCCGCCAGTTTTTTACTGGCTATTTGATTATTATCGTCTAAAATGAAACCGATTCTTATACTGACGAGCTTACGATTTTTCTAAATTTTAAAAGTTTCGTAAAGTTAACACGTTTTTGGCGAAAAATTGAAGTTAACATTGAGCCGACGCTTCTAGGTGCTCAATAACTCAAATATACGAAATGAGGTTTTAACTGCCCGATGATCTGAATATTTCACTCCAAATCAAAAATCCAAAAGACACCTTTTGATATTTTGAATGTCAAAATTTTATATTAGTTTCATGTATTGAACATTGTTACCTTTTTTGGCAGACTTTCTACCAGGACCACCTCTGCCGGTGCCTCCAAGCTCGCTCAATTGCTTCTCTAATTCCTGCCTCCTTTGCTCCAGATCTTTTTGCGACTTCGGCGCTAAAATTTCAAAAATCAAGTTAACATTACGAGTTCAGTGTGAGAGCAAAAGCTACAAAAAACGCACTGATTGGGAACTTAAAAGTCTGTTTTTTAAATGCTTCACAGTTTTCTGCTAAACCACACATCATATCGATCGGCAAATTTACAAGCCAATTCAACTAACCCATATAAATTTTTATGTAAAAGATCGTACAGTGAAAGCTTCATACCGACGGTCGAGGAGCTTAGTTTTTGAGAGCGTTTTATAGAAAACAGGAAGTCGTTATTTCTTCGATAACCCGAGGTCATTGAAGTTTTTTTTGCTCGATGCGCATTTATACTTAGACCGGAATTATGATCATGCATGCTTCGCATCAAACTAGCATTAAACCTCAAAAAATAACCAGAAATTAAAGCATAAATGAACTAGAATAAACGTAAAATGCACATTTCAATTCTACTGGCAGAACAAAAATTTAAAATCTAACGTCATCAATAGAGGCTCTATAGCTTCATGGCTCCATTTTCGCATTTTTACTTTAGAACTCACTGGTTAAATCAGAAAGAATTATTCAAATCGAATTCTTCTTTTAGTTTACTACAAGAAAAACTAAATTTAGTTATATATGTGAAAACAGGACTTTAAACTTCCTTCACTTTTTTATATCTTACGACTGTGTTTTAATGATCTCATCACATTGAAAAAATAAGGCGATTTACTATAAGGTCTTCTGGGCTTTTTCCGAGAAAACGATCCGACGTACGCCTCTAATTCGCGTAAAGTGACAGGTTTCAGAGTTTCGAAATCTATTTCAATTTCGTCTGGATTCGAATCTTTGAGCGAAGGTTCGCGAGCCTGAATAATTTGAACGACTCGGCCCAATTTTTCGCCTTGAATAATTGAAAAAAATTAAAATTAGTTAATCTGAACAGTTTAAAAGCATTCCTGCGCATTTCGACAGCCTTGATTAGCATTACCAAAAAATTTAAACTGGTTGATTACTTATTCAAATACGTTGAGTATTCAAGTAAAAACACAAAACTCAAAATATTAAAACACTGATATCCCGAACGCTGGAATACAGACGTTTTGGATATAACTTGCGTGAAGTCGAATTTACGCAAGGCACCAGCGCTCAACACAATTCTATTTTTAAAGAATTCGTATGTTTGTATGTCAGGTTTAGATCATTAACTATGCATCCTCTTGAGATTGAAAGCGTATAACACGATCGCTTACCCGGTAGCTTATTGATATCCAGAGAAAGCTGCCGTTTTTCGTCGTAAGTCATTGCTCTATGACTGGCCTCATCGCCACTATCGAACATGTAGCCCATTTTTTTGGCCCTAGCATATCTATAACAAAATTGTAATTGAATACAAAACATTCAAGAAAGTTTTCCATCTAATGTTCAAAATTTAGAATGGTGACATAAGTGTTTTTATTATTTTATAAAACTTTCGCGAAAAATTGAAAGCAACAACTTCACAATCGGATTTCTGTAGAAGTTTTGTCGACTGACCAATCGAAGCAATAGAAATATCGGATGAAAATTTTCTATTGATTTGCAAATATATACAATCGTCAGTTTGTACAGTTTGGCTCTCATTTTTATTATGATATCACATACTTGACAATGTTTAATCACAAAATCCAGTTTTTTTGTAAACATATAGGGATTTTCATTATTCGATGAACCAGAAGAGAGACAGGCTCACTTTGAATCCATTAAACGTTGGAATACTTGATGAAATTGAATACTTGATAAAAAAATATAAATTTTAGTATAAAAGAAAAATTGTAACAATTAGGGATGTTTTGGTTAACCAGAACCGTGGAAACGGTAATTTTTACAAAACTAAAACGATGAAGTTGAAAATAGTAAAACCGAAACTATGTCCATTAGGGTTTGTTTTTCCGTTTTCAATTAATTTTTTTTCTATTTCATATTGTGAAAATATTCCAAAAAGCGCAATTTGCATATGTCAGATTAAAACAGTTTTTTTGCATTCTGAATAAAATTTTTCACTACTTTCTGTTAGATCTTTCCTTCAATAATAATCGCTTTTAACCAGAATCTTATACAATTTTAATGTGACTGAATAAACGTTTCCACTTTACAGTCTTATTCGATGTTCAAGACGTAGCTAATTTTGACATCAATTTTGAATAGTTCCACATTACGCATGAGATCGATGTTTGAATATCTATAAGCAAATTTTTTTGATCAAATCTTTGAAAAATACTCATGCTTCAAAACCAGAGGTCCCCAAGGTCGAAAATTTAGGTAGAGGTAAAATCGTAAATTTTAGGGGTAGTACTTAAAATATGCCGTGACCTGTTTTTTTTGCTCCCAGCTTTTTTGCAGAGGAGGGGGGAGTTGCAGTACTCTAACCACATACAACTTACAAAAATGAATAAGGCCCCTACTTTATGTTTTTTACAGTCAAAAACCATTTACTATTTCAACTCCCTTTTCCAGCTCCCAATCATGCAACTTCAATGCACTAATTATATGTACAGAATAGTCACACTTTGAAGATTGTCAAGCCAACTGATTCCTGCATATTTCAAGAATCGGACACAAAATACTTTTGGAAACATTATTTGAACCAGCATCTGCAGCAGTATGGGCTTATTCCATCCCTGCTAAGGCTTGGAACAGTGCTTACAATTGAAAGTGCTGATGCTGAATGCGGCTTTAGTATTATTAATCCCATTACATTATGAACTACGAGTTTGAAACCAAGTACCACTCCTGATCCACGTCAACAGACCTCACATGTCTCAACTCATAGCAGGAAAGTATGGCACAGCTTGGGTAACCATATGCGCACAGAAGACCCAACGCAGAAGCGAGGAAAAGGGAAGGAGAAAACAGGAAGAGGAAGAATTTTAAGAACATAATGTTTTTCTTCCCAAGAGGCGATTTTTTGATAAATCACATATACATTAAGTCATTATTTCATCTCCCAATTATATATATGATGATTTCCTACAAGTAGTATATATTAATGTGCTGATATCCTTTCCTAAAAATCGCTATATGGCACAGAAGTTGCATACTTTCCCATTATGATTTGCTCAGTAAATGTGTCAAAAAGAGCAAAGAGTAATTCCTCACAATCACACATTGTGCAATTTTTCTCGAATTACTATAACCTACTGGGGAGAGGATGAGGTCTACCAAAATTTTTTGCTATAGTGAGCTGTTTTTATGGGGGTAGTAAATGAATTTCCAAATCTAAGACGGGGGTAATACCCCCCCACACCCTCCCCATGGGGTGCTCTGTTCAAAACACAGAAACATTTCTATGTTTCCAAAGAACGAGGAATGTCAAGAAAACTTTTCATTCAATAACTGACCGAAGTGATTTGATATCTTTTGAATAGTTCATTACTAAAAAAGTGTCAATCATACATACACATAGGGGATAAACCTTCCGAAGTGAGACCCTGGACACCACCCTGGCCCGAAAAAATCATCAAATACAACCTGAACTTAATGATTTTAATGCATATTTTGTATGGAAAACATGCTTGTAGAGTTTGTTTTTGTTTTTTCGATATTCTTCAATTAAAAAATTTGGCTCCTGAAAATTTAGTCCTAGGAGACGTTTGGCTTATGATTTTAAGAGAAAAAACTTGAAGGACCCTCTCCCTGGAAAATTCTTGCGAAGTGTCCGGTTTCAATCGTATATAGAACCTTGAATACTGAGTGAATATATTTTCTCATAACATAAGCATGTTTTTCTTGTCACAAGTTTGATATGAAAAATTCATATCAAGATTTTCAGACAAGAAATGACATGAAATTTCTTAGCTTGCCGAAAAATGGGTTTTTTCAAACGAAAATAACAATAATGAAAAAGTAATTATTCGGGTAGGTATATTGTAATGCACAGATCTTGAATTACCTTGCCGACGCCGACATGCCGCGTTTTTTGGTCGGTTGATGAGATTCGGCCGTATTACTTAACGCCGTATACTGATCGACGATAGACGATTGACGTGACGTCGCGCTATCGTTATTCGTCGTTGCCAATAATGGCGGCTGATTTTGCGCAGCAAACATTTGCGGCGGCGTTATTTGCTTATTAGACGAAACGGGTGGGACGGCAGTTTTCTTGCTAGCACCACTACTGCGCGACACTGTCGAAGGAGTTGCAGTAGAAGGGATAGAAATCGATTCGTCGGTCGCATCATTTAAGGAAGCATCGGCGTTTGAGGCGGCGACGTGCGCAGCGTTATGACGACTGGTATCGCGCTGAGCAGAGACGGCGACTTTGTTAACATCTGGAGCGTTTATTGGCGGTACAGGATCCACTTTTTCCACGGAAATATTATCGAAGACATTTCCTTAAGAATACATCCAGTTTGCATACATTGAACACAAGAGATTGAAAAGTTGTTCTACAAGCTCAGTTCAACACATATGTACGCGTTACAGAGCTCGGAGGTTTGGAGATAAACCAAGTTCTTATGGGTAGGGTCATCGGTTGTTTAAAGTTCAGGGATGAGGGCCATTGAAGAAATAAGTTTCGAAATTTTCGCATAAAAAGCCCGATAAATTGTTTGAAAATAGAAATTGAAATTTAAAAAACCATAAATATTTGGGCTAATGACGCTGAAAATTTTCCGATTCGTGACCATTTTCTACCAAAAATATAATCGTTCTTTTATTCGTATAAAAAGACGGGGTCTCCATGGCGAGCAAGAGTGTTCCTGTTAACCGAAACCGAAAAAACCTAACTTTTTCCAAACGGAAACGGTGAAACTAAAAATTGTAGAATAGAAATCGCGTTTTTTGGGTGTATTCCGCAGTTTTACTCCGATTTAGACATTTCATTCTCGCAAGATAATTCCAAGACTGCTGCTTTAGTGCGGCGAATACGACAAGTTTTCCAAATTTCGATTTTAAATATTCAGTTGACATTTTCAACACTTTTTGTTCGAAAATACTGTGGCTCTTTTCCGTAAAAAATCATACTTTGAAAAAATACCATATTTCCTGCAGAAAAAAAAATTTCGAACGATCTTCAACTATTTTTGAGGAAACAATAAAATTTCAAGACACAAATTTTCAGAATCTGGATATTTTATGCATAAAAATTTGATAAATATAAATATTAGTAGATCTATCTCTTTTCTATAAGAATGAATTTTTAAAAATCGAAGGCCTTTTATATATGTAGCCAGAAAAAATGCTAGAAATTTATAATGAATCCAGAACACTTATCCTATGGTTGACTGAAGACGAGTTTAATGCTAAATTTATTGCGAGTATGAGCAACCACATTTGGAAATTCGTAAGTGACACAATGATCATTAGTTACGAAAAGAGAATGAGGAACTTTGTGAGTAATGCCGAAAAAATGAGTTATCTATAGTGACGAATTCGTATTCCGATTTTCGTTTCCTAGTTTTGTCGCCATTCACTATATCTTATGGACAGAAGTTTGAAACTCTTTAGTCTAAGAAGAATTGCGGGGCATCTTTAGCCAGTTTCTTATGAAATACGTGTAAACTAAAGTGACGAAAATTACTATTAGTATATTTACAGAAAATTTTAACTGCAGAACTATCCGCAAATCGCTACGGAATGTTAGATACACGCTATACCTGTAAGAGGTCCGACCAGTTGGATACACGATATAACTCTTTGAGGAGAGGGAGCATACATGGACGTGGGGGGTTGGGGTGTTGACCCCCAGCAGATTTTGATTGAGCCAGCAAATTCTTGCTGACCCCCAGTGGATTTGACCCCCCAGCAATGGTGAAGATGACGAAGGAAAATGAGCAAGAGAGAAGAGAAAGTCGCCATAAATATTAAAATGTAGTTCAACAATTTTTTTAAACAGGGCACACTTGATTCCAAAAAAGTGATATTAAAACTTAAAAAAAGCTGTCCAAGCAAATAATTTCACATGTTTGAATAATTTCGGTTGAAAAATATGCTGCTTGAATGTTAGAAGACCTTTCTTTCCGCAATCACCAATGAAAAAATTCTATCCCGTCCCCTGTCCTGGCTGACCCTCAGCAGAATTTATATGCTGTGCATGTATGAGTTGGAGTAGCCAACTTTTGGAAGTTTTGAGGAAGGAGGTCGGCAAGTGCTCAAAATATTCGTTTTTTGACCAAAAGTGGACAAAATAGACCCATGATTAATGAACATTTGATTTAAAGTGATACCGAGTATTATTTCGACGCGAGGCGCCAAAATTTTTCGTTTTTCGACCGATTTTTGCTCAAAAAAAGTAATTTTCGATCAAAAATAGGTATTTTTCGTCGATTTCTGGCCGGCTGAGCGGGGTAGCTGTCGACAATTGAAAGTTTGGGGAGGTTGTCATCGACAACTGCCTACACGATGGAAAATTTTGAGGGGAATACTCCACCCCAATCCCCCCGTCTATATATACGTATGCTACATGTGGCTTAGCAAAAAATTCCAAGGATATGCAAAAATATTTGCGCAAAAAAAGCAAAATTCATGAATGCACAAAAAACTTTTTTCCGTACAAGAATTCGTTGGTCAATCTTTGTATGCACATAAAGAGGCTGTACAAGAAACCATGGTCTCCGCATTACCTTGCATCTGCGTTCCCGCTTTCGTTATTGGATAAGTGTTTTTGTGCCTACCACCTCGCCCAACAGACACTCCACCGCATCGTGGTTTACGCTTGCCGCGTCCGCCACCACGACCGTTATTCAAAAAGCTCAACGGATCGACGATGGAGCCCGAACTGACGGCCGCAATCGTAGCGTCCATATTGTCAATGGACGAATGCGCATTCGAGGCTGCGAGCGGTGGCGGCGACGATTCGACGCGCTGTGCTTGACGCACCGCTGATGCAGGCGTCGATTGAGTTGCGCTCACCGCGAAACGAGGTGAATTCACTGTCGCCGATGATGCCGAAGATTGCGGACGGCGGTGTTCGCGGCGACGATTTTTTAAGTTGATCAAGCGCGAAATCTCGTTGGAAATTGAAGCAAGCTGTATGTGTATAAAAAATTCTAGCTACAGCTTATAGAAGCGGAAATCTTAAAATCCTACGAAGCTTCAAGGGTGAGGACATCAACGTTAATTCAATCACAGCCGAAGTTTGATAGATTTACTTCTATTCCTCACGTTCCATGCTATTTTTATCTACGAATCGACTTACATGTAACAGAGCCATGAGTTCTGGGGGGGGGGGGGGTTGGGCCACTTTTTTGGGGCTGGGGGTCAGTAATTCCCAAAATTTTTTTTTTGGGGGGGGAGGGGTCTCTGAAAGTAAAAAAATTCGATTTTTTGACGAAAAAGGTCTGGAAAATGGTTCAAAAAATAGTAATTTTTGTCTAAAAAATGATGAAAAAATGTATTTATGGCGCGAAGCGCCGAGAAAATTGATGTTTTCGACCATTTTTTGTTCAAAAATTGACATTTTTTAACATTTTTCCGACCAAAAGTATGGGGGTCCCTAGGGCTACCATGTGGCTAGCCATAGGATTGGAAAATCCTGGGGGGTGGTCGCCCAATGGCTAGCCATATGGTCGACGATTTCTGGGGGGGGGTTCCCATAGCACTTTCCCCCCAATTACATGTATGCGAATCGACAGTATAATTCAGCATCTTCAGATTATTTGATGATTTCCCTTAGCTAATGTCGTTTGAAAGTAATTTTTATTAATTCTCAAGTTTTTGGCGTATACTTTTGTCTCTGGATTTATGGAAATGAAAAATCTAAATATTCAAATTAATTAATTAATAATATAGCAATTCATGTTTTGTAAATTGAATTTCAAACAGGAGAGTAATAATGTCTTTGATATTTTATCAAACGTTCAGACAATTCAACGTCATCTCGCGAGGTTTGATAAAGATTTTCATGCCGCCTTTTTTGAAAACTTCAATTTTTAGTGGCACGAGAACTAAGTTCGAATACGTCCAGAAACGTATAAAATATAAAGGAATTTTAGGACGGAAAAAATATCTTGGACTTTCAATAACGTCGTAAGAAATCTATTTAGCAAGCACAAGAAAAATTGAATTCACTTCTAATTGGAGTTGCTCCAAGCGATAATCAATTTGGTCATCGTTCATATCGTCGGTTATGGCGATCGATTCTACGATAGGCAATTTCGGCGAAACTAAATTTTTATTAGGACGAATACTATTCGAATCGACCAGCGGCGCAACACTCGTTCGATGGAACGCTTTGTTATTTGGCGTCGTTTGCGACGGTAGGGCTACAGGTGACACGGCCGTGTTGACGGACAACGGGGAAGCTATTCGTTCGTCGGGCATATTGGCGAAGCTGTTTTCGAAAACCTCCTAAAATAAAATAAGCGATTGAAGATTATCAATAATAAATTAACAAGAAATTGATGAGCAGGAAGCGTGGTTCTTTTTTGGCACGGTACTAATTAATTTGAGCCTGTGCTAATGAAAATTTTAGTCGTGCTAAGAAAAAGTAATACAAATTAAGGAATGTTAGCGGCCGTGCTAATGGGACTCTGCTAATCAAAAAACCTAGCAGAAAGGTAGAATTGAGAGCTTTAAACCGGCAGTTTGACTTAGAAAATTCTTGGTTCATTTCGTACAATAACGTAGGGAAAGATAAGGTGAGTGTTTCTGCACTTTCTGCACTCTGTAGAATTTATCGACGGTTGCGATTTCTAAAGAAATCATGAAAATAGGTCTGAAATTAGAAATACTCATTGAGCTCTATGCAAAACACAAAAACTTTGGATGTATCTCTATTCTTGGAATGGAATCAGAAAAGACTTTTACAAATAAATATCACAGTTGGCGTCTCTGGTTAGTCGACCCTGTTAATGCATAGTTTACCTGCAATTTTCTCATTTGCTTCGTTATTTCGCTATCGGAACCATTATATTTTATACAATTCGAGAAAATTAATCTCATATCGGAAGCAAATTCGGCCGGAGACAAATAATCGCGGTTTTCAAGATTTCGCTTAAGAGAAACGAAAATGATTTCACAATCCGTCGCGTCAAATACAATTAACATGACAATATACTTTTATGGTACTCAAATCCATAGGCGCTTTTATGATTTCATAATAATCGACAACTAGTGATGCATCAACAGGGCGTAGAAAATAAATGGCATAGGTCTGTAAAAAGCAAATGTAAACATTGAGAATATGACACATTAATGTTTCCATAAGGACCGTGCATCACGACACGCAGAGTTTTTGGTATTACATTATCCGATGCAATGTTATTTTGATTACTACTTCACATATAGCAAGTTCAAATTATTTAGGTCAAGAAAAAGAACAAGCCATTCTATATCAATTTCTAATGAAAAGCTTGTTTTGATAACCCGAAGAAACATTTTTTCACTCAAGCCTACCAAATTCTTACCGCGTGCCTTTTTGACATTAGCTCTTTTACAATGCTCAGACAATATTTCAGTTGTTCGGTCATTTTTCCCCTTGGCTTTTGCTTATCGGTAATGTAAGTCTGAAAAAAGCGCGACATTTTCATTTCAAAAACGAAAAAATGATAGAAAAATTATACATCTAATTCTTCCGAATAGTCGTTGAGAAGCTTTTTGACCGGTCTACCGCTACTTTGACGTTTCGCTGGAGTAGGCGGTACTATTACAGTGGAAGGCGTTGTGGTGTCCGCTTTGCGTTTAACACCCTTAATTTCAGACTGCAACGAAATTATTAAGAACAAAGAAGGATCAGGAATTGCGCAGAAACGAGTAGGCATATTTTGGGATGCAAAGTCGAAATGATTGATGATTATGCTTAAAAAAGAGGAACACAAAATTTCGCACAGGAAAAAGACGATTTTGTTTTAAAAATCGGCGCTTTTAGATTTTGAATATAAAGTTCGTGACGTCAAAGAAAGTTACCATGCTTCAAGCAGTTGGTTAATTAACACATTTTTGGTATACAATACTCACTAATACAATCTAGTCTGATTTCAGCGAGGAAATCGCATTCTAGAGATGGACAAATATTACCCCTTCCAAAATCAGCTAAATCGTGGAAGACTCATCATGGAATATTGCAACAATTTTATGCCAACGGTTTGAACCGAGCAAAAAGATTAACGCGTAGCGTTTATACTAATAGACATAAAGATAAACAAAGCGTGAAAAAGCATCAAATTATTTTGAAACATTATCACTTTGTCTGTAAAATGTACAAATTACTGATATAGGTTTATTTCGTAATATTTTTCGCCTTTTGTTTTTAGCTCGAAATTTGAAACAAAATCAATCACCCCAGTTTTACAAAGCATAGTGTCCAAAAAGTAGTAGACAATAAAGTATAACGTTGAGTGAAAGACTTTTGTAATCGAATTACTCGAATGATGCGACAATGGCAAACCGGATATATTTGGATCTCACTTTTCCGCTAGAAGTCGAATCGACAATAGACAGCGGCCCGTTATCTTGACTAAAACTGGAAGTTGTTGTGACTTGGGAGTCATCAGCTGGTGATCCCGAACTGTCGGCTATTTGCTTTTGGGAAGCGACGTAAGCATTCGTTGCTCTTGTTGCTTGAGCGGCTGAAAAATTCGGCGTGAAAAGTTCATGTCCTTTCAGGAATGAAATTTCACAAAAGCCCCGTATTTTAGCACTGCACTACAAAAACAGCAAGCAAACACGACGAACAACTTTCGACCAATTAACAAAAACGGATGTAAAAAACTGAAAACCCCCAATTTTAGCATTCATTTGTTAGTTCTGCGGTCATGAAAAACCAATAAGCAAAAGGTACAGAGAAATAAAATAAAAACTAAAAAAACGTTACGAAACCTTCGACAGTAGCACGATGCAACAAATCTAAAGCATAAGCTGTCGTACCTCTAGCTGCAGCTAGAGATTTTTGTTTTTTCTGTTTGCCTCGCCGAAACGCTGATGGCCGTGGTATTTCGATTTCCTGAATAAAAGGGAATTTTGCTTTGTAGATGGAAAGAAGTGAAAATATCAAATTTGCAAATGTAATTGAGATTTGGCGCTTGGATAAATAGAACACTAAAAATTTCGATTGTCATCATGAAGAGAAGTATGAAATTTGATCGCATGGTTTACTAAAATTATGGCAATAGTTGGAATCAACCAATGAGAAATTGAAATTCTTCTATGTTGAGGAAATTACTGTTTGAGGCATCTTGGCGATTTTATCTTTGTACGTATTTTCGAGATTCCGACACATTAGGGTGACGTCGTGTTCAGGCGGATTGAAAGTGTAGCAATTGTTGAAAACCAACCGGAAATCCTGATTAAAGTCATTTATAAGAAATAGATCATGAATTTAGTTTTCAAGCAAAAAATTAATTAATTACTTCCATACAATCCTTTGCGGAAAAATAGTAGCAATTCTTCAAACGTTTTTCTATCGTCCCCAAGTCCATAGGCTTTGTAATTACATCGTGATACTCCTTTGAAATTAAAAATGAATACGACGATTATAAACTGTATTAGATTGAGATCACAGAAAAATGATGAAGCTAGAGCAATCGTTGGAACGAATTGAATTGTACATAAAGAATTAGGTTATAAACGCTCCACAAGTGAAATTTAAATACTGTTAGAAACCGTTATGTTTTCTCATTGATCGGAAGAAATCACTTACTGGCAAGCTTAGTTTTACAGCATCGACTGGTTTCACAAATGGCCACGAATGTTTGTGTCGTAGCACAGCCTTCATAACTTCTTTTTGTATATACTCCAACTGATTGGTGTGGCGAGTTGGCTTCCCAAGAGGAGCGATAACTCTTGGCTGAACAAGGCCATCTATAGGTTCGTATCTGAAATGGAATTAAATTTCATATATATATAACTTCGGGTATTATACATGTAACGGGGCCCCGAGGTCAAGGGGAGGGTCGGGCGACTTTTTTTGGACCGGGGGTCAGTAAATGCCAAAATTTTGGGGGGACAGGTCTCTGAAGGAAAAAAATCGATTTTTTCACGAAAAAAATCCCAAAGATAGTTCAAAAAATTGTATTTTTTCCCAAAAAGACCGAAAAAATGTATTCATAGCATAGAGAGCCGAGAAAATTCACATTTTTGACCCTTTTCTGTTCAAAAATTGGCATTTTCCAGTATTTTTCCGACCAAAAGTATGTGGGTTCCAACGGCTAGCCATAGGATTGCAAAATCCTGGGGGCGGTCGCCCAATGGCTAGCCAAAATTTAAGATGCAAAAAGAACAACAGTTCAAAATTTATATACCTATTTAAAAACATACGAGTATGGAAAAACAAATTAAAAAACAAAATACAACGGGAAGCTTTTTAACTTTCCAGATTCCTAAAAAATTCAACAGTAAAAAACGACCATTGAAAGCCAAAAACAAGGTGCTTTAAATCACAAAATGAAATTAACGAAAACAAAACCAGGTAAGTCATATAAAAATTCGTAGAAGCAATAAAATTATTGTGAAAATACGATAAAACATTCATGAAATTGTTCATTTTTCAAGAAATTTTCGGTTTTTTCCGGTTTTCCGGTTTTTTCCACTCTTCGAATTAGCTAAATCAATTCATTCTTCAAATTTATCATTGTAAATTAAATTTTTTTTGTTTTTGATTCAAGTATAAATACAAAGCTCGATTTCGGAGCTGATTCTAGGCTTAATTCGAAATATTTATCGACCTTAGACTTGTAGATTCATCATTGATTCCTTCCGTCAACTATTTCATCTTACCTCGGTGATTCACACGAACCATTAGCACAACCGTTCAGCGTAACTCCTTCGCTTTCATAGCATCCATTATCGTTGTCCTCCGAATCGGAGCCGTCTGCCTCATCGGCTGCTGACGCCGAAGGATGATGATTCATTCGTGCGTCAGTCGACAAGGTTTTATCGATTGAATCCCCGTTTGGAAGCTTGGTCGATTTCGAATCACCTTCGCCGCTGCTCCCGTTAAATTTTTCCGAAACGTAAGTCGATGATGTCGTCACTGTACTTTCACCAGTCATTTATTGATCACATGAAATGGTCAACATTCAGTAGCGTGTGGCACTGATTAGCGCATTACCAACAGCGAGAAAGCACACAAATAATAAATATAGTGATATTCAGATTACCGCCTGTAATAATAAAACTAAATTCGTACTTAAAGTTTTTTCCAAGCATAATTTTTCTCCGACTTTTTCAATGTGGCTGGACACCATACATGTAACGGAGCCCCGAGCATACATGTAATTGGGAGGGGGAGTGCTATGGGAACCCCCCAGAAATCGTCGACCATATGGCTAGCCATTGGGCGACTGCCCCCCCCCCCACGATTTTCCAATCCTATGGCTAGCCATATGGCAGCCTTAAGAACCCCCATATTTTTGGTCGGAAAAATACCGAAAAATGTCAATTTTTGAACAAAAAATGGTCAAAAATGTGAATTTTCTGGGCGCTTCGCGCCATGAATACATTTTTCCGGTCTTTTTAGAAAAAATTACTATTTTTTAAACTATTTTTTGACTTTTATCGTGAAAAAAATCGATTTTTTCCTCGAGAGACCCCCCCCCCCAAAATTGTGGGAATTACTGTCCCCCGGTCCAAAAAAAGTCGTCCAACCTCCCCAGACCTCGGTGCTCCGTTACATGTATGGCCCCGAGGTCTGGGAAGCTCAAGAGCCTTTTTTTGGGGCGGAGGGTTATCGACTGCTCAAAATTTAAGGGAGGGGCCCATGGGGGAAAAATATCGATTTTTTGACCAAAAAATCCGAGAATTGTTCAAAAAATAGTAGTTTTTCTCTTTAACAAACCGTGAAAAATGTATTCGCCGGGCGAGGCGCCAAAAAATTGACATTTCCTTATTTTTTCCGACCAAAAGTATGGGACCATACATGTAATGGGGCCCTGAGGTCTGGGGGGAGGTCGGACGACTTTTTTGGGGACGGGGGTGGTGTCTCTAAAGAAAATAAATTGATTTTTTCACCAGAAAGATCTAGAAAACGGTTAAAAAAATAGTAATTTTTGTCTAAAAAACTGTAAAAAATGTGTTCATGTGGCGGAGCGCCGAGAAAATTGACATTTTTGACGATTTTTTGTTCAAAAAATCAACTTTTTTTTTAGTCAAAAAAATTGACACGTTTGAGTATTTTTCCAACCAAAAGTATAAGGTCCCTATGACTATCACATGGCTAGCCATAGGATTGGAAAAATATGGGGGCTCGTCCAATGGCCGAGGATTTCTTGGGAGGGTTCCCATAGCACTTCCCAGAGCGCCCCATGGGGAGGGGTATGAGGGGGGCCCCTGACCCTACCTAAAGTCCTTAAAATCGATCACTGGCTGCAATTTTGAGACAAAATGACGTGTTTAGTGGACATTAAGCAACACTACCGTCGAAAATTTTCAATTTTACCCTTACCTGAAAAATCTGACCTTGGGGACCTCTGGCACTTCCCCCCAATTACATGTATATATGCAAAAGACTGATTTCGAAGCAAGACGATATCTGAAAAATCGACTGAAGTTAATTATGGGTAAACATGGTTCAAGTGGAATTTTTTTCACTACTGATTTATGGTTCAATGAGCAAAAAGGCTTAATAAGACACGAGAGCTTTCGCACCATGAACCTAACTTGGTAATGTGAGATGTATGTAAATGATACATATCTTACTGTATGATTACGTTACACGATGTGCAGGTACATTTCATGTACTGAATTTTCCTGGAAAGTTCTAGAACCTCCCACAATATTCTATAATATTCTGTTCTTGTACATTCTACAATGTTCTAGAACATTCCGTGGATTTCTGTGATAGCATATAAGCCATGTTGTCATTTATTTATTGTACTATTCGGTACATTACTATTCTACGCTGTTAGTTAGCCTTATTAAACTTATGTAACCATTTACAAGATAGTATTCCAGTTGAATATTCACAATTTATCATAAGGCTGATCTATTTTCAACTTAGTCCAGCCATTATTCAAGACACAACAGTAAACGAAAAATGGAGATCCCATGACATAGATTCACTTCAATGGTGGCAAATCAACAGAAATTGTACCCAACTTTGGCAAAACTTGCAAGACATTACCTCAGTGCATCAGCCATGATTGTGCCTTGAGAACAGCTATTCAGTTGTGCGGGAATCATTTTTAAGCTATTATTTCAGGCAAATCAGTGGAGAAGCTATTATTTTTGAAATATTATTCCATTGAATTTTTCAAATAATAAAAAAATTGGATTTTGAGTGAAGGGGAATAATTCTCTTATCGAATAAAGTTTTCATTGCATCAGCATTGTTTTTATCTTCTCATGGAGTAGTGAATTCGGCTGTTCTCTTCTACCTTATTTATTAAACTATGAAAACTGTAAAAACCGTATAATTCACCCGCAAAATACTGGTTTCGGTTTCAGATAAAATGACGGTCTTCACGGTTTTGGTTAACCGGAACATCTCTAGTAGCGTGTATACGTGAAATGTTAAATTTTTCAAAATCAAATCATGTGAATTCATATTTCTCGACAGTTTAATAGTTATGATACTCATTGAAATGAGAAGCAAATTGCAGCAAGAGCTCAAAATCTTCAGACTAGGTTTTTTTGTGAGCTTCTATCTGCACCTTGCAAAAATGAGTGGAGAAATTCTGCACTGAACAAGTTTTTCCTGCCCCATGAATAAATGAAAATTTTTTGTACTTTCGCTTCAGAGATTTTCAGTCAGAAAACGATGGTGTTAAATAAGTGAAGGAAGATTGTGACAAAATGCATGATTTCATATACATGGCAAGAGGGAAATTCAATTTTTTACTATATTATCTAGTGATGTGCATCGGATATCTGGACGGATATTAAAAACGGATATCCGGACAGGCCCGTATTTAGAGAGGGAAGGGGGCGGGAATTTCCCTCTAAAATTTTTTCGAATAAAATTTTCTGCAATATCATCGTGCTTATACACCACAATTCCCAAATTAAATTATTATATTTATATACTTTTCGTCAAACATAGAATTTAGCCAAGAATCCAAGCACACATAAACTAACTGAAAATAAGTCGTCTTTACTGTAAAAATTATTATTTTTTATTCGGTAAAATGTAAAAATTTTTGGAAAATTCCCTCCTTTTTTTGAAAATCCTGAATACGGGTATGTATCCGGACGGATATTTTGAAAAACGGATATCCGGATGTGAAAAATATCCGGATATATCCAGATATTTTCACTGTTCAAAATAGAAGTAAAGATTACTTGTTAGAAGTTAGGTCTTGCATTATGAGGTATTCACAAGCGGGAGATTCCCAAGTGAGTGATTCTCAAATGTGCGATTTCCAATTAAGCGAATTTCCAAATGAGCGAATTCCCAATTGGGCGATTCCAAACGAACGATAGAGAATTTAAAAACACTTTTTTCATATTTTCCTTCTTTACCTTATATTTTTCTTTGTATGTATTACTTTTTCTTTCGTTATCTGTGTGTTTGTTCATGTTTTCGTTTATGCATATTTTTACGTTTTTATCTTTTGTCTGTGCCTTCTTTCATTTTCTTCCTTCTTGTCATGTAATTTTTTCTTTTTTCTCATGATACAATACATTACAAGTTGTCATTTTTAACAACCGTAGTCTTCCGTATAATTCTTGTACAGTTCGGCATGCTTTAGTCTTTCATTGCTGTAAGTAGTGACTATTCTGTACGTATAATTAGTGCATTAAAGTTGCATGATTGGGAGCTCGAAAATGGAGCTGAAATAGTAAATGTTTTTTGACTGTAAAAAGCATAAAGTAGAGGCACTAATCAGTTTTATAAGTTCGAGAAACTACAACTCCCCCCCTTAGCAAAAAGTTGAGAGCAAAAAAAAAAGGTCACGGCATATTTGAAGTACTACCCTTAAAATGTAAGATTTTACCCCTACCTAAATTTTCGACCTTGGGGACCTCTGGTCGAAAAGCATTAGAAAAGAAAAATAAACATAATAAAAAAGTGATAAGAAAGAAGAGGAAAGATGGAAAGCAGCGAGGAAGAAAGAAAAAAATAATGTGAAAAAATAAAAAAGGAAAGAATCAGGAAAATAGAAAAAGAGGAAGTAAAAGCAAAAAAATACGATGAAAAGTAGGTAAAATGAAGAAAAATAAAAAAAAAATAAAACTAAATAGAAAACAGAGCGTGCCGAATTGTGTAAGAATTATTTGGGAGACAATGCCTATTCAAAATGACAACTTGTAATGTATTGTTTCATGAGTAAAAAAGAAAAAAGTAGATGGCAGTAAAATAGAAAATGAAAGAAAGCAGAGACAAAAGATAAAAAAGCAAAAACATACATAAACGAAAACATAAGCAACACACAAAACGAAAGAAAAAAGAAATGCATACAATGAAAAATATAAGGAAAATAAAGAAAATGCGAGGAACGTGTTATTACATTTTCTATCGCTTGTTTGAAATCGCGGAAATTCGCTCATTTTGGAGCTCGCTCAATTGGGAATCGCTCACATGGGAATCGCTCGATTGGGAATTCGCTCACTCGAGAATAGACCTTACACTATGTATGTACATCACTACACAAAGTTTCAACGACAAAAAGTTCAGT
This sequence comes from Romanomermis culicivorax, assembly GCA_963922205.1. Classification (NCBI taxonomy): domain Eukaryota; kingdom Metazoa; phylum Nematoda; class Enoplea; order Mermithida; family Mermithidae; genus Romanomermis; species Romanomermis culicivorax. The sequence goes on along the minus strand of CAWUHX010000060.1, from coordinate 790,137 downwards.
AGTATTGCAGTTGACCCGACGTATTATTACTCAATATGTGACTTATTTTTACCTCTTTGCAAACAACATTAAAAATGTCCGGATATTCGAAGGTGCGAAAAACACGGATATCCGGATATGAAAATTTTTTGGCGCACATCACTAATATTATCACAGAAAGTGTAGAGTTTTACTAACCTTAATATGAGGTGAGGAATAAAACTATACGCTTCTTTTTTGCTATGTTTCAGCTCAATCGTACTGAATATGGGAAAAATTTGAGATTTTGACCTTCTTAATCGCACCAAATACACTTTTTCATCAAAAATTTTTGCGCAAGGAAAAAAAATGTGCACTGGCACACAAAAGCCTGTTTTGGGCTGTTTTTTACTTGGGAAGTAAAATGGCATATGTGAAGTCAATAACAGATAAAGACTTATGATGTAAACTATTTTTTACAGACAAAACTAATCAAAATACACATTTACAGTTCAACTAGATGCAGTTGAAAAATTACTCTTCATGGGGAATAATTTGGCTACTGTTGGTTTGGAAATTAAAAAAAATCAATGCAAGCACAAATGAATATAGTTCCCAAGTCTTCAACAGCGTCGGATTTGGATATCAGAAAATTCCAATGATCGGATCCGGATCTAGAAATTAGGGCGGATCTTAGCGGATCTGGGTACCCATTGCATCCCTAGTAACTGAGATCATGTCAAGAAAGTTCAAGTGGAGCAGCTTTTGGGTTAAAAAGACTGATAGCAACTAGCAACTCAAATATGGTTCAACAACCCATGGGTAACTCGATTAATTAAAATTATTTTTTACATGACATTATACTTATTCTGTTTTGCATTTTCTTTTTATTTTGTCTAGTGTAACAACAACAATAAATATTTTTCACGTCTATTCAAAATGCACATTGCAACCTGACTTGAAAGCTAAAAACCTTTTCACTCTAGTGAGCTAAAAAAGCGTCGAAAGTTGTATAAATTTTCCGATGAAAAATCGTACCAACAAATGTAAATTTCTTATATGAATCAAAGACCAAATATAATAATGTTAATTCTCAATCCCTCTAAGAATAAACAGAAAGTTCAGAATACTTATTTTTCATTGATAATAAATATATAAAATACAAATATACTGATCGACGAAAAATTTTTCGCACATGAGACAGATAGCAGTATGCAGTTAAAACGACGTCAATTCAGCGCGCGAAGCGCCCATCAGTGGTTTTTTGGTGCTAAAAAATGACTTCAGGTACCAAAAATTGAGCGATTATGCTAATCAGCACAGAGTTTTTGACTGGTCAAATACTAAATTTTTTTGATTTTTAGGCATTATAGTGGTTCAAAACCCAGTTTTTTTCTGCACCTGGCTTTCTGCACAGTGCAGAAAAGCTAAAAACAGTTTTTACACTGCAGTTTTCTCCTGTTATCACTATTTGTTCTCCAGGTCTTTTCCCCAAATGTGGAAAGTTGTCAAAACTTTTCCCTATTTTCCCGAAGTCTTTTTTCGCTTAAAAGTGCTCAAAGACGCTTTATTTATGTTTTTGAGCATTTTCAAACCTTTTGGTGATTTTAAAACTGTTAATTCATTAAAATTGAGGAAACATTTGAAATTTTTGAGTTTGATCGAAGTCTAATCTACAAGCATTGTGGAACGAATTTTCCAGCAAACTATCCAAGAGCATAATGACTTTGAATTACATGAGAAATCGACGGTTAAGTCCTCTATGATGACAAGTGAGAGCCCAAAAAAGGGAATAATCTTTCCGGCGCGAAGCGCCGGAAACTGTTTTTTTGAGCACGGACATTTGTGCCAATTGGCACAAAGGGCCAAGAAAATTTGTGGCAATGGCATAAAAAATTTTTCCTCTGACCACTTAAAAAAAGTTTTATGCCAAAAGTTTCATAGAAGCATAATTAAAGCTAGATTTACAGCGCTAATTTCATTAAAAATCGTGCCTACCCTGTTTTATTTCAGCACGTCAGTGTGATGAAAAAATAACTGAGAAAACGGTTTACGATTCAAATCGGATGTCTTAGTTGCTTTCTCCTGGATCAAACCAACTCGGAAGTTGCGTAAGTTTTTGGTCGAAAAATTGTGTCTGCAATTGTCAATTTTTCTATTCGAATCTAAGAGTTCTCAATCTCATTAAATGAACAGAGAAAGTTTAGAATTCATATTCATTCATCGGTCATTGACAAACTATTAGTTTGCTATAGTGAAACAAATATACAATTCGAAGAGAACTATCTCGCGTTCGAGGCAAATAAAAGTAGGTATTGTTAGACTCATTGTCTCGGCGACAAGCGCTGAGAAAATTTTTTTTAACCCCTAAAATGCCTAAAATTGAAGAGAAACGAGTCTTCCACTACTCAAAAATTTGTGCCGATTGGCACAAAAAAACACTACCCCGAAATTTGGTTGCTGTGTGAGTGTGCAAAAAGAACCCTGCTAAAACCTCCTAAAAGGCAGAAAAAAGCATCAGTGGCCAAATCATACGGTTTTGAAAAAGTGGAATATTTTTGAAAAACGAGGAAAAAAATCTTGGGTTCTCATGTGGAAACATACCATTCAGGATTTTAAAAAGGATTTTGTATGTAATATAATGATTTAATTTGGTAATTAATTGTGATAAGCACAATGATATTTTAAAAATTCTATTCTAAAATTTATAATTTAATTCAATCTAACATCAGTTTAATCGTATACGGCGTGAAGGCAGGAATTCACAATATGGTAAGTTCGACTTTTTACCAAAAATCCCCATTTTTCAATGTTTCAAATCAAAAACTTCAAAAAAATTTTGGAAAAAAAGGGCGGAAAACAGTAATTTCCAAAAAAAACTTAAAAAATTTGAAAATTTTTCATGGAAATTACAGTAATCATACCTTTCTACCAAAATATATCAAGTTTTTGACTTGAAACATCGAACAGCCTAAGCCTAAGCCTAAGCCATTCCACTCCAACCGCCCTAAAAACCAAACTAATTCTGTACTTTTGAGCAACCACCAACAAGGAAAACACAACTTCAGGCAATTTTGGTTACTTACCGTATTGTTAAAATTAGCCGGCGTGAATTTTGGAAAAAACGGAAAAGTGTAAAAAAATTTAGCGGGGAATTCTTCACCCTTTAAATACGCCCTTTCTGGAAAAATCTCCGAGGATAAAACACGCCGATTCACCGTTTTTTCCCTGGGGCCTTTTCCCCAAATGGAGAAAGGGGTCAAAATTTTTTTCCTCTTTTTCCCGAAGTCGTTTTTACGCTTAAAAATGCTCACAGACGCTTTATTTAACTGTTTTTGAGCTTTTTCGAGCCTTCCGGTGTTTTTAGAGAAGTTAAAATTGAGGAAAAAATTGAAATTTTCGACTTTAAAGCCTAATCCACGAGCACTGGGGCACAAATTTTCTAGCAAACTATCCAAGAGCATAATTGACTTTGAATTACATGAGAAATCGATGGTCAAGTCCTATGCGATGACAAGTGAAAGCCCAAAAAAGATGGTATAATCTTTCCGGCGCGAAGCGCGTGAAAATTTTTCTGGGTATTGACATTCTGCGACGCTGGAATTTTCCGAACATTTATTTCAATAATTAAATTCGAATTTTACGTTCAAAAGTCGTAATTTATTTGAAAAATTTTAAAACCAGTATCGTAAACTCTCATGAACTAAGCTGAAAAGACATAAGTAAGAAAACCAGAAATTCTCGAAAACTACTTCCATGAAGTTTTTGAATAGATTTCACGTTAAGAAAAGAATATTCGCTTAAAAAAGTTTAGAGTTGACTATTAATCTTTCTCAAAGAATCTCAAAACATATATTTCAAGAATTCGATTCGAATTTTGTGCTCAGAAGTCGTAATTCCTATAATTTTACTTGAAAAATTTTAAAATCTGTAATTTATTTGTAAACTCTCATGAACTTCGTCGAAAATATATGAGTAAGAAGAGCAAAAATTTCCGAAAGATATTTACAGCAAGCTTTTGAATTGATTTTACGTTAGCGAAGAAATAATCGCATCAAAAAGCGTAGACTTGACGTATTGATCTTTCTCAAAAGGAAAAAATGCGAATCTTCATTGAATATCATGATAAAATATTGAAGATTACCAATTAAAACATGAGATAATACGTTTAAGATGATGAAAACTATGATAGATTAAGTGATAAATGTAGGTAGACATGGTAAAAGCCGCGCCTGAGCTAGGTATAATAATGATAATTACTTCTGAAATGCATCTTTTCTGTATCCGATGCCCAAAAATTTTGTTCCCCAATCCGAATTTTTTCCCCGAAAAAGCACGATTTGGAAAAAAACAGTGCGGCTGCGGTGATTTTGAAATCCAGCGCGCAGCGCGAAGCACCATTTGTTTTCCTCAAATGGGGTCTTTTGAGGAAAAAAATTTCGAAATAAGGAAAAAAATTTTGGGTATGGTTCTCATTGTGGAAAAAATTTTGGGGAACTCTAAACCGAAAAGATGCGTTTTGGTGGACTTTAAAAGGTCAAAATCTCAAAATTTTCCGGCGCTTCGCGCCGGTCATGGGTATAATTATAACTATATTGAAATGAAATAAAAAATATTTATTGCTGTTACACAAAACAAAAACGAAAGAAAAATGCATAGTGAAATACATAATACAATGTCATATAAAGAATAAGATTAGTGAATCGACTCGCAAGTAATGTAAATATTTTAAGAAATAGAAAAAATCATGCAGCAATAGGGTGCAAAGGTTACTTGAAAAGTAACAACTTACATGCACCCCTCAATTCGATTATCAAAGTTTAGAAGTAGAATTAACGATATCAAAAGATAAAGAGTTCCAGACATTAATATAACGGTTAAAAAAATCAAACTGGCAAGCAGTAGTATGAACTGACTTTATCGTCAATCTTAGATCATGATTACGACGCGTATTGTTGTTGTTTATACAGAAAAGGTCATCAGGATTAAGAATTGTTTTTTTGTGGATTATGTTGTACATGGTACAGAGGGCAGATTCTAATCTACGAATATCAAGCTTGCGTAGACCTAGCCTTTGAAGTCTATCTTCATAGGAAAAACCTGATTTATAACCAAAAATCTTTCTGGTAAATCTACGTTGAACATTTTCAATGTAGCTTATGTCTGCTAAAAAATGTGGATTCCATACTGAACTACAGTATTCTAATATTGGACGTACAAGAAGTAACGAAAGCCTTTGCTAGAGTATTTTTCTCACGGGAGACGAAAGACTTGAGAATTAATGTAGACCTATTATAGGCATTTTTTACGATGTATCTATAGTGTTCTTTAAACTTCATATTAGGAGATATAAGAATTCCCAAATCTTTAACATAACTTGCGTTTGATGGGAGATGTTGGTAACAAAGTGTATATTGACAAGATGGGTTTTTTGCACCTAAATACAAGACATAACTCTTTGTAGTAGATATAGGTAATTGCCAAGCAGTAGACCAATTTGAAATAGTATCAAGGTCTTGTTGAAGAATCATAAAATTTGTTCATACATTGAAAATTTTTAGATCATCTGCAAAAAAAAAATTTCACTTTTGATATTGTCAACAATGTCATTTATGTACAAAAGAAACAAGGTTGGACCTTATACACTACCTTGGAGCACACCACTAGACACTTTGAGCTGAGATGATAGGGAGTTTCCAATTTTGACCCTTTGAAATCTATTCTTAAGAAAATTTGATATCCAGCTTAAAAGGGAACCAGAGAGACCATATTTAGAAAGTTTGAGAAGGAGCTTAAAATGGTAAACTGAGTCAAAGGCCTTGGCAAAGTCAATGTACACTATATCTAAGGAGTGTCCTTTGTCCAATTCATACCTGTAAGACCTCCGACCAGTTGGGGGGGGGGGGGTAAATCCGAAATTTTGGGGGGGGGGGTAGGAAAAAGTCGAAATTTTTCCCAAAAAAGGCCAAAAAACATACACTTTTTGACAAATTTTTTTAATTTTTTCCCAACTGGGGGGGGTTGGGGGGGGGAAATGATTTTGGGTATAGGGTTGGCCGAGTTGGGGGGGGGGGGGGGGTCCCCCCCCCAAGTACAGGTATGGTCCAATTGATTTAGCCATGAGTTTTTACACTTGAGTAAAATTGAGGCGCGGCCGTTATCATATCCAGTTCGACTTACTAATTAAGGCTCAACAGTTTCTATCAATCAAGTTAGCGCGTTTCATTTTCTAATCGTTTACAGTCAATTATGTCGCCGGAAATAGAGATTTTTCATCAAGTCTCTCAATTTTTTCTCTCGATGATTGGAATTTTTTAAACGTTTGCAATCTGAACTTTTGCGTTTATTGAAGGTGGAAATTGAAGACATTACTCTAGAACGCGATTTTAGAACATTTGTTCACGAATTATCTGTAGGAGAGATTTATTTTTCAGCGTTTTAGAATACAAAAAAACCCGAAAATTTTTCCGGCGCTTCGCGCCGGAATGGTAAGCAATTTACACTTCATCAGTCTGATTTTAATTTATTTCCCAACGCTATGAAGGTTCATTTTCCAGCGTTTTAGAAAGTGAAAATCGAAAAATTTTTCCGGCGCTCGGCGCCGGACCAAGAACTAAATAAAATTAGATCATTCTAATCGGAATCACACAAATGTTGATAGCAGATAAATTCATGAGAACTCTATCGTTAACTTGCTTTATCCACTCCTATAGAACACCAATATATCCTTCATGAGCTCATTTTGACTAACATAACCAGAATTTTCGCAATTTTTTCCTCATTTTGGCACGTTTCATACAACAAAATGCTTGGGTATGCTCCTAAAATGCATAAAAAAGCATCCGTAGCCACATTATAAACGTTTTTAAAAATGTGGAAAATTTTAGGAAAATGAGGAAAAAACTTTTGGGTTTGGTTCTCATGGGGAAAAAATCTTCGGGGAAAAAAAACGGTGGCGCGAAGCGAAGCGCCGGAAAATTTGCAATATTTTCCAATTTTTAGCGCGTAAAATGAATACCTGGACAAAAAATCTAGTCAAAAAGACAGTCAGGCACCAACTTTTACTGTGCAACTTGCCACGAAAATGTGGTTGCACTCAGCCCGAAATTTACTGCTGGGAGAAAAAACTCCAGCGCCAGCCCCGAATTCCGAATTATCTGTTGTTACAGTAGGTGATTTTTCTCTATCCTTTTGACAAAACGTTGAGTCCTGCGTGTATCAAAACAGTGTATCGATCGTGAAAACAATTTTATACTAGACGAATATCATCAAATATCATAGAATTGTTGATTTATCAAATAACAAACAAACAGGTTTGACATTTGATTAATTTTTCATACAATACGACTTATTCACTGTAGTTACTGTTTCCGCGGAAATAAAATTTTTATTCGTTGATGCCAGGCCCGTATTTAGAGGGGGGAGGGGGAAATTTCCCCCCTAAATTTTTTTACGAAAAAAATTTTCAGCAATATCAAAAAAAATTTCAGCAATATCAATTCCGAAATTAAATTATTATATTTATATTGCATACTTTTCGTCAAACATAGAATTTAGACACTAATATAAGCACAAATAAACTAACTGAAAATAAGTTGTCTCTAAATGATTTTGATTCTCTTTTTATTCAGTAGATTCTAAAAAAAGTTTGGAAAATTCCCCCCACCCTTTTTTGAAAATCCTGGATACGGGTATGCCTTGATGAACACACTGTTTTTTCCACATTTGCGCTATGTGGAAAAAAAATCTGGAATGTGGAAAAAATTTTTGAGGTTTTTACACTAATGTAATGTGGAAGAAAAATATGGGGCTTTCACATTCAAAAGATGCATTCTGGTTCATTCTAGGAGGTTCAATCAAAATCTCAAAAAATTTTTTCAAATTCTTTTTTCAAAGTTTGTTTGTTTGTTTGTTTACCAGTCGAAGACAAAAGAAAGCAAATATAAAAAATCAATAGGGTATTACGGTGAAACATTAAAAACATTTTTGGGACGGAACAAATGTAAAAAGAAATAAACACAAGGATAGCGAGGAGAAAAAAAATATCCATAAATTAGACAAGGTTAAAAAAACGAAAATAAAACAGAACGAAAGTTTCAACGTAATGTGAGTTCGAAATGAACAAACTACTATAAAGAAAGTTCGATTAGTTATAAGTTATAACTTTAATAATCGTTATTATTTATTACTAAGCTCAGGCGCGGCTTTTAACATGTCTACCTTCATTTACCATTTGATCTTTAATAGTTTTCATCATCTTTAACGTATTATTTCATGTTTCATTGACAATTTTGAATCACTGTTTCTTTTCGACGAACTTTTTTCCACAAATGTGGAAAGGGGTCAATTTTTTTCCACATGTGGAAAATTTTTTGGTGTAAAGTTTTCATATGAAAATCCTATGAGTTACTAACAAAACATGTAAATATACAACTATAAATTACAACATTCATGTATAAATACAAAATAAGAATGCTACGATCAAAATCACATTTAACAAAAAAGTACATACTACCAGGCATTATTTCAGATTATTTCACGGAAGTATAAATAACCTTCATCTGTTTTTTCTTCGCCTACACTGCATGCTGAAAAACTAAGATTTTATGCAGATAATTCATCATTCAAATTTTCAATTCTTTTGCTGTAGTTTTTTTAAACGTCTTCACACCAAGTGAATAAACAACGCCATTCATATACTCCATAAGTGCAGCTTTGTAATCAAATTCTCGGTAACTTTGAGACGACAGACGAGTTCGAACGAGCATGTCGATTGTATCCATATGGAGCCTGTTACGGGTTTTTGTCTGAATTCGATTAATTAATGAAAATTCTCGTTTCACTGATGCATTTTGTGCATTGAATGATAATACTAAGAGAAATTGTATAACTATAGTTAATATTATAATGTTTATATGAATTTGAAACCTTACACGGGGCTACAATTTTGGTCAAATTTGGAAAAACGTCTTTGTTGACTCTACATATTCTAGAACATTTTTCCACAATGTTGAATGTTTGCCCATGATAATCGGTTTAAGGTAAGTATACTGGAAAATACAAGATTTTAGAAAGAGATTCAGTAATAATTGATATACTTGAACATATCCCACTCTATAAAAATATTGTCATCTATATCAGACATTTGGTGATAAAATCGTAATAATTTTTGTAATTCGTTTAAAATTTTTTAATTTTTTTAAAATTTTAATTTTTAATTAGCAAAATCGTCAATTGATGTAAAGCTCTGCAAATCCGTGAAGATACGAAAATAGTTTATTAATTTTGAATTGTTCGACAATCGATCTCTTAAATTTGGTGAGCTCTAAAAGCATTATTCAAATATATTAACACCTTACCTCTTAATCAGATGAAGCATGAATCCGAGCTGAAGAGTTTGAATTATCCATCAATCGAATTTTTTTCTGTTCGATCTTTTTCATCAGTTTCTCAAACGATTTTGTTTAAAGCTGTCCTTTCAAATTTATGAATTTGTCAGTAATCTGCTCAATTGTTGCATTCACGAGTATCTAAAGATTACAAAAATGCTTATGGTTAAAGATTATTCCAAGAAATTATCACTCACTAATGCTTCAGCTGAGTGCAATTCTTTTTTCTGCAAATTAAGCATCCGGTTTTCCAGTGGTGCCAATAAATCTTTTAGGAAATGCAGAAGAATCAATATTTCTAAGCGGCCAAGTAGATTGTGTAACACCTGCTTATAGTAAATTTTTTGCACATAATTTAACTGTATGAAACTTCCCTTAGCAATCGAATCATTTGGTTTCTTCTCTTCCATGAACTGTAGAATTATGGGTATGGATTTGACAAAATTTTTGATGACATAAAACCAGGAAAGCCATCTAAATTGAAAATTATTTACACGGGGCCCAAAAGTAAAACGTAAACACTCACCAAATTTCATAAATTCGATGAGGCATTAAATAAGTCCTCTTGTAAAATTTCGGCAATTTTCTTCAAGTGAACCAAATTGTTGTGGCATGTCATAATTAATTGTATTACGAGGCAATTGCTCATTTTGTATAAAAGCCACATTGTCTTAGAGACAGAATACAGGTCATCAAAGAGTTTATATAAACTTATACGAAACAACTTCAAGAAATTATGCTCACTTTATAAGAATCTCTCACAGCTAAGTTTTCTCTATGGCACACGCAATGAAAATCCACCATATTTGAGTAAACATATTGTGATTGTAATCGTTCAGCTAATCCATTTATTTTTCCAGTCATTACCGAAGCATCGTTGGAGGTGAACATAGTAATAGCTTCTATTCTAATACCAATTTCAGTTAAGAGATCATTAAGTGTACTCGAAATAGTTTCTGCATCACATTTCATTTCTAATTCTATCACAGAAACAAAATGTTCACCACATTTGGTAAGATCACTTGAGCAAATATTAAAGTAAACTAGAAGTAACTTTGAATCTTTGAGATTCGTAGATTAATCGACATGAATACAAATTGATAAAGCTTCTTGGAAAATTTCGTATCGTTCTCGCTTAATTACATTATTCATGGCCTTGACCATTTTGTATGTTGAATATAAAGATCGATGCTTTGAGGACAGTTCTATAACATTTTTGGTTGCAACTCCATCACAAGATTTTACTGCTCGATTGATATGAATATCACATAAGTCGTGTAAAATCTCAACTTTATTCAAGCCCATTTCGTTTTTTAAAGTAGCCAAAATGTTTTACATTGAGCCAATCATCTGTTCTTCCCCTTTTGTACAGGCAGTTTCCACAGAAGTAATGATATTCTTTTGCATAGGGGCAATAAGCAGATTTTCACGATCTTTCTTGCTCATTTCATGCTTGCTGAACGTGGTTGAATAAAGCACTGGAATCAATTTTGAGCATCCCCAATGATTCTTGGAATTTGATTTATTTCTAGCACATATTGAACATTTTACTTCATCCTCGCCAAGTTTAATCACCAAGGAAACTGTTTACTCCATTCGTTTCAGAAAATTCATCAAGTTCCCTGGTCACCCACATCAGCATTTCTGGAAGAAGCTAATATTATATTCGAATTATCAGTGTTGTTCTCATTGGTAAGATGAGGGAATCGGCTAAACTGTCAAGATCCATAAAATTATTATTTTGATAGATAGTCGTAGCATCAGAATCTAAAACTTTCATCTGATAATCTATATTCTCGGATTCAGTTGGTCCCAAATTAATAATTCCAATTTCATGGGCACAATTTGAGGAGAATTGAGGTTTCTTGAAATAATCAGTAATTTTCATCATATTTATGGTTCTAAAAAATAATGGACAAGATTAATACAAGGAGCTAAGAGTTAAAGTGATGAATCTGGAGTTGTGCCATTTAGCAGAAGAGGCCAACAAATTGTGTCAATAGCACAACAAAATTTTTCTGGTTAAAAATTATATTGAAAACTGTTATTTTTAATGAAATTAATTTTTTTGCCATAATTTAATAATTTTGCTGCCCAACAATTTAATAATGCAATTTGAACAATGATTCAAAAGGAAATCGCTACTACTTATTGCCAACCTTAATTGTTGCTATCTCCAGCGATTCAAGATCATGTGGATCATTTGAAAAATAGCTTTAATATTTTAATTGTAGTAAACTCGAAAAATTTTTTCAATCTGGGGATATAAGAATGTTAGAAAAACTTTTAAATCGACTAAATAAGACATATGTGAGCATGGGCAAAAAAAAGAGAAAATAGAGGGAAAACATTTGGCCTCTTTTTCTGGTTGAGTAAGAGCTGATGGAAAAAACACTGCTTCTGGAGAAGACTCCTTAAACAGTCTAGGGTTGGTTCAAAATATTCATTTTTAAATCATTATTCAAAACCTATAACTTTGCTGCAATAAAACAAACATATGTCCTATTGGACGAAAATGTACTGGCGTTCGAGCCAAATAAAATTTGAAAATTATATGTTTATTGACTTGGCGGCGCCAAGCCAAACGCTGAGATAATTTTGCGTTTTCAGCACCTAAAATGCCTAAAAATCAAGGAAATTTTGCCTTGACAGTCAACAAAATTGTGCCAATTTGCACAAATGCTCGAAATTTTTTTTGCGACATTCCAGATTTTTTTGTGCCATATGTTTTGTTTTTTTGGCACACAAAATGACACTGATACGTGATTTTTCGTTCTTCGACTACAGTACTCTGTTCGCTCAGACAGCTATCATGAAGCAATATATATTTGATGACTAAATTTTTTTCCAAATTTGTGGAAAGATCCCAAAAAATTTTTCCACATAATAGTGCAAATGTGGAAAAAACAGTGTTTTGAAATCTTTATAATGAATGAACGAATGAAAAATTTTTATTACCTGTCGAAGTGAACGCAAAATTACGATACAAAACACAATTAGTCGAGAACGACGAAATAATAAATAAATGTGAAAGATAAATTTTAGAAGATTCGAACTATTAAATTAAAGATAAAAATAGGGATATAAGGTCGAGAGTATACACTACAGTAAAACATTTAATGACAAGTAAAAGGAAGCGCAGGTTACATTTCTGTAACAGGCTAACGCGCTCCCCCAAGATAATCTGAGAAATCAATTTTTGCAATTTTCATTTTGAATGTGTGTGAATTGGAAGAACTGAGAATTTCATATGGAAGTTGATTCCAGATATTAATTACCTACATATTAGAGAAATCATATAACTTAATATTTGTTTTTGCTTTACCAGTTTGGAGTTTGTGGTCATTTTTATGACGGGTAGACTCAAAATTGCTGCTAATAAGAAAGCCCGATTTTTGGAGACGTCCCTTAATAATTTGAAACATCATACATAATGCAATACGTATTTCCAAGCTATCCAAGCATAGCTTTGCCAAACGCTCTTCATATGAAAGGATACACCCAAAACCACATATATTCTTTTGGTAATCTTCCTCTGAACCCTTTCAATGAGATTTATGTCCGAGGCATAGAAAGGATTCCAAATGGTTGAACAATTTTCCAAAGAGGTCTGACGTAAACTGTAAAAGCAGGCACCAAGTCAGATGTATCATGGGATGTGAATGCTCTAATTGTCAATGAACTTAAGCTGTGAGCTTTCTTAGTAATTGAAACTAAGTGATCTCTAAAACTCAAGTTTTGGGATATAAGATCGCCCAAGTCTCTGACATAGGGATTCTCACCAGGAATGGCAGACAATTCTAAATTGTAGGGAAACTTTGGATTTGCATGCCCCAGTGCTTTTTTTCGGCAGAGATTTCGAGTTACCATGTTTTGGACCAATTGAAAATTTGATCAAGATTATTTTGAAGAATTTTGCAGTGTGTGGATGTGTTGAAAATTTTGACATCATCGGCAAAAGGGCAAACATCAGATTATAGTGTATCTGGAAGGTCATTTATAAACAAAAGGAAGAGTTGGGCCTAAAACACTCCCCTGTGGGACACCACTGCCTACGTCTGATGCTAGGGAAAGTTTGTTGTTAATGCAAACCCTTTGAGTGCGATTTGAAAGAAAGGAGATGATCCATTTTTCTTTTTTTATTTAATTTTATATTTAATGAAGATCCGCATTTTTTCCTACATAAATTTTTTGAGAAAGATCAACACGTCAACTTTCTAAACTTTTTGAAACGTTTGTTCCTTTATTAACGTAAATTTAATTCAATAGCTTCCTGGAAGTATTTTTGGAAAATTTATACGCTTCTGACTCATAGCTTTTCGGCCAAATTTATGAAAGGTTACGAACAAATTGATGGTTTTAAAATTTTTTCGAATGATAAATTTCTAGAAATTACGATTTATGAACACAAAATTTAAATCTTATTTTTGAGATATATATTCAGAATGATATCAGAATGTTTTGAAAAGTTGTTGAATAAAGCGTTTATGAGCCTTCTCTCGAGCGAAAAAACGGGGATTGTAAGATGGAAACTTGTCACCAAAAAATTTTCCACATGTGGAAAAAATTGATCTTTTTCCACATTTGTGGAAAAAAAGATCGTGGAAAAAAAAACAGTGCTTAAACAGCGTTTTTCTGTTGTGCACACAGAAGGCTCGTATTTAGAGGCAATTCCTCTCCCCTAAATTTTTTATATTTTTTTGGTTTTTTTCCAAAATCCACGGCGTATACGATTAAACTGATATCATAAATGTTAGATCATACCCATACCCGTATTCATGATTTTTAAAAAAAGGGAGGGAATTTCCTAAATTTTTTTCGAATTTACTGAATAAGAAGAAAATCATTTTTGCAGTAAAGACGACTTATTCTGTAATATAATATAATCATTTAATTTGGGAATTATGATGTATAAGTACAATTATATTGCTGAAAATTGTATTCTAAAATTTATAATTTAAGTTTAATCTAACATTTATGATATCAGTTTGATCGTATATGGCGTGGATTTTGGAAAAAAATCGAAAAAAGTGAAAAATTTATAGGGGAATTCCCCCTTCAACTTCTAAATACGGGCCTGATCATACCCATATCCAGGATTTTTAAAAAAGGGTGGGGAATTTTCCAAAAAATTTTAAAATTTGCTGGATAAGAAAAAAATCATTTTTGCAATAAAGACGACTCATTTTTAGTTAGTTATGTGTGCTTGGATTAGTGGCTAAATTCTTTGTTTGACGAAAAGTATGTACATAAATATAAAAATTTGATTTGGGAATTGTGATGTAAAGCAGAGTTTTTTTGGACACATCAACCGAATTCCGGGCTGTGCAACCAAATTTTTTCTGCCAAGTTGCACAGTGCAACTTGAGGCCTGACTGCCTTGATTAAGTTGAAGTGTTTTCTGTCCGGAGATGCATTTTTAGCGTTCTAAAATGGAAAAAAGTGCAAATTTTCCAGCACTTTGCGCCGGGTTTCAATTTAGTTATAATTTTTTATATTATTCTAGTGCGCGGTTAGAAAAGGTTTTTCTAGTTAGTGCTTATTAGGTTCTAATTATCAACATATTATGGACAAATGTTTGATCCTGTATTGTTTTTTGACGAATTTGATGAAAACTAAACATTTTTCTCGGTCATTTTCCAAAAATTTTTTTGTGATCTTCATAAAAATTTTGACTTTCATGCGATTAAAACATTTTGAGTGTGAGACAATGCTAGAAATTTTTGCCGGTTGAAAGATCCAAATTCTTAGTCGCTTGCCTAGATTTTGAATTTTTGTTCGTCCGACTGAAAATTCATTAAATTCACTGGGAAATCAAACCTTCAGTCTGGGAGGTGAAAAGATTCATTTTCCAGCGTTCTAGGATATTTAAATCCAGAAAAAAACGAACACATTACTCTAGTCTAGTCATATTAATCTTTCGTTTTCTCTCCAAAACTCAGAAAATTGGGTTTTAAATGCCTAAAACCGACGCGTATCGATTGAAATACAAGAAAACGAGTTTGCGATGGTTTTTCCGATAAATTCAAGCAAATTTATCGATTTTAGAGTGGTCCACCAAAAATTTATCTGTACGACCATAATTTTTCCTCAAGTTGCACATTGCAACCTGGCCTGTGCAAAAAACCTGTGTACAAGTACAATGATATTGCTGGGAATTTTAAATGTAAAAAAATTTAGGGAGGAAGTCCCCCCTTTCCCCTCTAAACACGGGCCTGTGTTAAATTAAACTTGAATCATAAATTTTACAATAAAATTTTCAATCACAATTCTTAAATAACATACTTTTCGTCAAACATAGAATTCAACCACTAATCAGAACACACATAAAGTTACTGAAAATCAGTCATCTTTACTGCAAAAATGATTTTCTTTTTATTCAGTAAATTGTAGAAAAAATTGGAAAATCCCCCCTTTTCTAAAAATCCTGAATATGGGTATATGTGCACGGACATTTTTGTGTCAATTGGTGGAGAGGGCTTAAAAAAATTAGTGTCAATGGCACAAAAGAATTGTTCACCCTTAAAACCTCTGAAAATTTTCAAAAAGTTTTATGAAAGAAAGAAAAAAGAAAGAAATTTATTAAATGTAAAGAATACACATGAGTAAATACAAATAATACAGAAAAGCTAATGGACGTGACAAAAGCGCGTGCGAATTGAGCTCTAAAAAGATACTCAATTTAGATCAGAAGCTGGGCATACTGTTCGAATGAGTGATCTCATCAGGTTAGGAATTCCAAACAAGCAGAGTCATGTTTTAAAGCATAAGAGTTTATACTTCAATTTATTCAATTTAAATGAGTTAAGGGCCAATCGTACGGCGCCGTGGTGCCCTACGTCGCCGTGCAGTGCCGTATGGCACGTAAGTATAGCAGCTTTTTATCATGTGCCATACGGCACATGCAACGAAGTAAAGCAGCTCAATGTGGTGCCGTACGGCGGAGTATGGTTGGCCCTTTAGACGCGCGATAATTGAACGGACTCAAGGTGAAGAATAAACCGGGCGGAATAGCTTTAAATTTCAAAATTAAGATTATGTACGATAAGTCGATACACATCCGTCTGAATGTGAGGTCATCAAGGTCAGATTTTTTGAGGCGCTCTTATAGCTTTAGCCGAAAAGCCTTTTTGTAAACCTCCGTTGAACTTTCTCTACTATTTTAGTATCCCCAATCAGACAAGGATTCCGGAGTGGTGAACCATATCCCAGAATAGGAAGAACATATGATTTAAAAGCCCTGGTTTTTAATTCATTTAACTTGGAGTGATAACATTTTACAATCAAATTATCCACCCCAGATGCCATAATTACAGTGGGAAGTGGCTGACAATTTTTCATTGAACATAACACCAAGATCCTTCATCTCTGAAACAACCTTGAGGTTATTACTCGCAAGATGCAAAACAGCATTTTTGAGAGAAATTGATAATTGCCATCTAAATGACCATTCATAAACTTTGACAAAATGTCCCTGTAGCATTGAATATTTTCACGTCATCTGTAGCATTGAATATTTTCACATCATCAGCAAAAAGATAAATTCCAATGCTAATACCATCAAATCATACATGTAATTGGGGGAAAGTGCTGTTGGAACCCCCCCCCCAGAAATCGTCGATCATATGGCTAGCCATTGGGCGACCGCCCCTCCCCCAGGATTTTCCAATCCTATGGCTAGCCATTTGGTAGCCGTAGGAACTCCTATTCTTTTGGTCAGAAAAATACTGAAAAATGTGAATTTTCTGGGTGCTTCGCGTCATGAATACATTTTTGCGATCTTTTTAGAAAAAAATACAATTTTTTGAACTATTTTTGGGACTTTTTTCGTGAAAAAATCATTTTTTTTCATTGAGAGACCCCTCCCCCCTCCCCCAAAATTGTGGAAATTACTGATACCCGACCAAAAAAAAGTCGTCCGACCCCCCCCCCCCCATCAGACCTCGGGGCTCCGTTACATGTATGCATCAAATACATCATTTATGAAAATTAAGAACAATGTTGGTCCCAATACACTGCCCTGAGGAACACACTAGCAACCTCAATTGGATTGGAGAAGCCATTGTCAATTTATTTAATTTAATTCCTATTAAATAAAAAATCATGTGATCACCTCAATAAAAATCCAGATATGCCATAGGAAGCTAATTTTCCGACCAGTTTTTCATGAGAAACAGTATCAAATGCCTTTTGAAAATCGATATAAATTGAATCTGTTGCTACTTTTTTATCCAAATGTTTATAGCCCATAGTGTCCAACAACTTGACAGCTGAAGAATACAAGATTTTTTTTCTAAATCCAAATTGTCTATCATTCAGAAAATTATTTGATGCAAAATAGGCCATCGGATCTAAATTTATAATACTTTCCATAACCTTGCATGCATACCTGTAAGAGGTCCGACCAGTGGGGGGGGGGGGAGCGTAAATCCGAGATTTTGGGGGAGGAGGTCGAAAAAAGTCGAAATTTTTCCCAAGAAAGGCCAAAAACACACTTTTTTGCCAATTTTTTCCGAACTGGGGGGTTGGGTATATGGTTGGCCAAGCTGGGAGGGTTTACAGGTATGCTTGCATGAGACACAACATAAAGAAACTGGTCTGTAGTTTTCTACCGTTGCTGGGTCCTTTTTTTGAAAATAGGTACCACATTTGATGTTTTCCAAATATCAGGTAATTCTTCAGTTCTACAAATGGAATTTCAACAATTTTTATCAATGGTTCTGTCAAAACTAGATATAATTTTTTTCAAGAAAAAAGCACATAGACCATCAGATCTAAGAGACAGAGTAGGCTTCAAATATTTTAGAGTCAATAGGACTCTCGAGAAATCAAATTCGATTGTTAAATCTTCATTCAACCGCCTCTGAGGATATTCAGGAATTTTTTCATTGTCCAAGATAAATACAGGTCCAAAATATCGGTTAAATATTTCACTTTTCATTTTATCATCAGTTATATCAGACTCACCAGAAACAGTAACAGGAATGGTGTGTCTCAGCTGAATTTTATTATTGATAAATCTATAAAAATCCTTAATTGAATAAGATTTTAGCAAACATTCTTTTCTAGCATGATATTTGATCATTGCAGATTTCAAGACTTTAGCTTTGTGTTTGAGTCTATTTTTGTTAGCATTACTACGATTTTTAACATAATTTTCCCATAAGTTTTTCTTTATTGATTTCAATTTCAAAAAATAATTTGGAAAATTAAAGTTTTTTGGTATTAATTTCTTCATTAGTTCTAAAAAAACAAGATAGAAGTCATTGACAGTAATGCATTGTTCAAAAAATCTGTCCAATCGACTTTTGTCAAATAGATTTGAAGACATTCATAATCAGCTTTCCAGAAATCAAATTCATCATCATAAGTGATGACATTGAAATTGAAGTTTTACTTCCGCATTTTTTAATTGTATTTTTTACTTTCGCATTTTTGTTTAGCCTCTAAATTTTCATCTTCTAGCATTCTGCTCTGTTATATTTGTTATTGTAATACTTTTTATTCCTGTTTTCAGTTTTAAACGTCTAAAAATACGCGAATAGAATGAAGGAAACTAACTTTTAATCGTTTTTTCGGTTAAAGTACGCAGATTTAATCTTTAGTGTGAGGAACTGAAAGTTTTTCTTTGCAACCAAGTTTTTCCCCCAAGTTGCGCATTGCAACGTGGCCTATGCAAAAAACTTACTCTCGACATTATATTTCCATATGATTTGATAACCGTTTTTTGGATTATTTTTCTTACCTCTGGCGCGAACAGATGACAATGGGAAAAAGGCGTGATTTTTACTTATATTTAATGCATAAAGCGTTTAAAATGATATATTTTTTAGACATTATCGCCGTTAAATTACGTTTTTCGATCATCGTCTCTAATAGTCATTCGTATCATTGGATAAAGTGTTGTAGATTATTATCACGGGCAATCCGCGCTCACGCCGAACAAAAATGGTAACATGAATGAATACCTATATAGTTAGCTAGCGTCTACGATTTGTGCAGAAAACATGAGTGTGTCTGGTGTTGTACGCGGATTCTCGCGTAAATGCACTTAAGAATACACACGTTGTATTTATTCGAAGTGCACCAGCACCTTATGCAACCTACGTGTAGGTCACTGTTGTAAGCCTAAATCTAAGGAATAAGTAGGTCGATTATGAAAATATTTGCATGGGAAGCTTTCAAAATCTCTTGGGAAGTCAACCAAAGCTTGACCACCCATGGCACTGCCAAGATACGCTACACCCGTTGTTGGTAAATCACTATAAATATCAATTTTGAAATATCAATTGTTTATCTACTATTTTATTAAATCTTTGCAATACCTCGGCCAAGTTGGGTGGAGAGTATCGAGTCTCATAGGAGGAGGGTGTCCCATCATCGTGCCCCACCCCTTGCTTAAAATCTTCATCGTAGTCCCTACATGTATGATCGCCTCCCCGTTTAAAAATGTCGAAAATTTGCATTTCAAAGGCGCCAAAATTTTTAGTGGTAGGATTGGGATTCTCAGAATGAATTCGACTTTTCGGGTCAAAATTATTTTGCAGTTAAAAACATTTTCCGCTCGCGTTTTCCGAATTGAAAAAATTTCATGGTCAAGTTTAAATATAATTAATTGTTCATTGTTTTTTAGTCTTCATATATTGCTGCTGGTTTGGGTATAGCCGCAGTAGGCTTTCTCGGTCGTTACGTCTTGCGACACGGTAAAGGGGCAAAAGAAATGCTTAAGAAAAGTTTCGAGGCCCTTCCATCCGGCGCCGTAAGATTCTCATTCAACAAACCACAACAAGTATTTACATAATTAGTCGCGATTTTTTCAGTTTTCAAAATATTACGCCGGTGGTTTCGAAGCCAAAATGACCAAAAGAGAAGCGGCTCTTATTCTGGGCGTCAGGTAAGAATCCCTGAGTGATAGAAATCTGAATAATGTTATTGTTCCCTGATCACAACACCAGTACCGCTTTCACGTAGTCATGATAATTGACATAAACGATTGCGCATGCATCATCTAGACTGCTCAGCCAGGGCCAGATTTCACCAACTTAAAAGTTCAGGAGTAAATATTTTATTCTACGCTGTCAAGAATGATACTTCCCAATTTCTTTGTTTTCATGTAGTAACTTGGGAATTTTATGTCAATATCGTTTTATTATGTTTCCATGTGTTTCACTTGATATGTTTTGGAATGTTTCAATCGATAATCTAATGGTATTAGTTAGCTTGAGTTACACATATGCTATAGTGGCGCTTGCATGGGAAGTGTCATTGGTGCATACCAGAAATCGTTGGCCGACTAAAATGAGATAACCCTTTTGGGCCAAAAAATTGTCCAAAAAGTTTTTTCTCATCTATAAATTAACATTTTTCAGTTTTTCCGACCAAAGGCATGGGGCTCTCTCCCTGTGGCAAGCATATGACTAGTCATATGATTGGCAAATCTCCTGGGGGATCACCATATGGATAGCCATATGGTCGACGATGTCTGGGGAGGGGTTCTTATGACACTTCCGTTATGAGACCATTTTTCTGATCCCGTACTTAACACTTTAAGCTATTTAGAAAATTCATTTGGAATTCTTTCCAAGCACTTCACATGTGATACTGCAGAATTTTTTTGTTCATTTCTGTAGGCGCTTATGTCTTACGTATTACGTTAAAATCGATTTGCGAACCGTTTTGGGAACTGTAGAGATTTGCACACACTGCACTGCCATTCAAACATTCATTCACATAGGGGTGGGGGTTAAACTCTCCTACCCGAGACCCTAAACACTCCGCCTGAAGAAATGTCGAACACCTCCTGAACTTTTTCGGAGACAGTTTTTTGGTAATTTTTATGCTTTTTTTGTATAGAAAACATTCCTGTGCTGCTATCTTTTTGTTGTTTTTTTCTCATCTACCCCCCCCCCCCAGTGTTTTTTCTGCACAGTGCAGACTTAAGGCTTTGTGCAGAATTTTTTTTGGTGATTTCTGCACTGGTGCAGAATTTTTTGAGTCATGTGTTTGATCACATCGGATACAGAAAAAATGCATTTTGGTGCATTTTAGAAGGTCATAAGCTAACTTTAAGCATTATTATTTGTTTCCTAGCTTAGGCGCGGCTTCTAACATGTCTACCTTCACTTATCACTCAATCTATAATAATTTTCATCATCTTAAACGTATCATCTCTTGTTTTAACTGGTAATCTTCAATATTTTATCTTGATATATAATGGATTCACAATTTTTCCTTGACACATTTTTTGAGAAAGATCAATACGTCAACTCTGTAAACTTTTTGAAGCGATTGAGCCTTTCTTAACGTGAAATCAATTCAAAAGCTGTATGGAAGTAGTTTTCGGACGTTTCTACTCTTCTTACTGATATCATTTCGGCCAAGTTCATGAGAGTTGCAAATAAATTACTGGTTTTAAAAATTTTCGAATAAAAAATTTTTGGAAAGTACGAATTTCGAACAGAAAATTCGAATGTAGTTCTTGGAATAAATGTTCGGAAAATTGATTTTCCAGTGTCGCGGAATGTCAATACCCAAAAAATGTTTCGAGCGCTTCGCGCTGGAAAGATAAATCACTTTTTTGGGCTCTCATTTGTCGTCATAGAGGACTCGATTTCTCATGTAATTCAAAGTCATTATGCTGTTCGATAGTTTGCTGGAAAATTTGTTCCACAATGCTTGTAGGTTAGACTTCGATCAAACTCAAAAATTTCAAATGTTTCCTTAATTTTAACGAATTAACGGCTCTATAAACAGCAGAAGGCTTGAAACAGCTCAAAAATACATAAATAAAGCGTCTATAAGCATTTTCAAGCGAAAAACGACTTCGGGAAAATGGGGAATAAATTTTGACCCCTTCCCCTCATCTGGGGAAAAGACCCGGAGAAAAAAACAGTGGTAACAGGAGAAAACGGCAATGCAGAAACTTTTTTTGCTTTTCTGCACTTTGCACAAAGTCCGGTGTAGAAAAAAACAAAAAAAACCACCCCCCTCCCATACCTGTAAGACCTCCGACCAGTTGGGGGGGGGGGGTAGGAAAAAGTCGAAATTTTTCCCAAAAAAGGCCAAAAAACATACACTTTTTGGCAAATTTTTTTAATTTTTTCCCAACTGGGGGGGGGGGGGGTTGGGGGGAAATCATTTTGGGTACTGGGTTGGCCAAGTTGGGGGGGGGGTCCCCCCAACCCCCCCCCCCAAGTACAGGTATGCCCTCCCCATTGCCCCTCGATTAAAAGTCCGAAAACTCTCCCCCCCTAGGGCGGTAAGTTTGTTGGCCGATTAAAATAATCCAGGATTACGTTTAATTCTTGATTATGTAATCGTCGATTAAAATTTAATCGGCGATTGAAATAATCGGTAAGTTCGCCAGCCGATTAAAGGACGACTACGTAATCGCCGATTAAAATCATATAATCCAGGATTAAAAGTATAATTGCTGATTGAAAACTGTACAACGTATATTGTCTATAGTGTAGGTGTACAGCTTTTCCTTCAGTACGTCACCTTTCGTCATGAATTTATCGTTATCAATTTTTCTCGTGTTCCTAGAAATCAATCACTTCAAAATCCACGTGTTCCTAGAAAACCACTAATTTTGATTCTGAAGAAATTGAATTATTTTGAAGAAAATTAAACGAAATCATTTATACTTTTTTCAATTTAATTTTTAAAAATTTGTTATAAAAAAATTTTTATAGTATTTTTATTTGAAAAATTTCGTTTTTGAATAAATTTTCTTGTTTATTTTTCATTTTTATTATTCTTTTATTCAATTAGCTCTCTTGCACTGTCCTTACATAATTTAAATCGTGACCAGAACTTCTGATTTGAATATGCTTCCATCGGATCCAATCTGTCCAGAAAATGACGAATTTGTACTTGATTTTCTGTTTCATTCTCGTTTAAATTTGATTTTCTGCTTCACCTTCATTTAGATCGTCCAAAAAATCAACAACAGTTATTTTTAGGGTTGTCCCGGGGCAGACATTTTAGCCGGGGCCGGGGCAGACATATAACATATTAACATATACGTCACTAGTGGTACCATACTTCACGTATCACATCGAAAAATTTTTAAGGTGATTTTTTTCTTTTTATTTCATGTCAGCTATGATACTGCATTGGTTGATAGGTTAGATAGGGTCTGATGCAGACAAAAAAATTAAACTTTTCAAGATAATTGTCATTACTAAAACATAGGAAATTCATTCTTTTCCCGAAGAAACTGCATTGCATACATGAACTTGTATCAATTCATCTGCATGGTTTTTTAGCATGGTGCTATCGATCGTAATCACTGTTTATTAGCATAGGTAATCATAATAATAATTAGTCTTTTCAGATCAATGAAACCACGAGAATTAAAGTTGCGAAAAATTGAGCAGCAACTTTCAATCTTTTTGTCGAAAATTTTTCAAATTTCAATGTTCTAGAATGCAGGAAAATGTATCTTGCTCAACATCTTTAATACAAAAATTATGCACGCACCCGATAGTTTAGATTCCCCAAACAGATGGAATATCTGTCATTTTCTGCTGCAAAACAGTAAAATATTCAAACACTACAAAAGAATCGAGAAAAATCTTGATTTTTTCAACTATGTCAAGAAACAATACAAAACTCGAGAAGAAAGTTGGAGATATCACAAAATTGTGGTGAAAAATCAAAAATCACCATTTTCCAAAATAACAACTTTGTCAACATCCTCATTCTCTTTGTCACTTTTGCATAGTGAATGACTGTGGCTCAAATCTGAATTCCCTTCAGCTCTAACTTCTTTGACACTACTTAGGTAATTTGAAAACATGTTTTGACATGTATGCTAAAGTTTAGACGAATCAGTAATAATGAATAGCTAATATAATCGTATGTTTTCTGGAAAAATCAATTGAAGTTGAAGTGCAGTTCCGGATATAATGAAAACTTATAAACTTTTATTCAAATAGAACATGAATTTAGTGATTCCTAAAAGTATTACTGTCGAACTAACTACTGAATATTTACTTGTCACAGTCTAAACTTCAATTTTATTATAAATCGAGCTTGTTATACTATCAAAAATACTAATTTTTTGTAGTCTTGCCCCGAACCGGGGCAACCCTAGCCCCGGCCCGGGGCCGGGGCCTGGGACAACCCTAGTTATTTTTTACCTATTAAACCGACTATGCAATTACAAGAAAAGATATAATCGGCCTTTTAAACCTGGGGTGGGGCAGGATTGAAAACTCAGATTATTATAATCGCCCATTATGATAATCGAGCTTTAATCGGCTGACGAACTTACCGATTGCTTTAATCCTGGATTAAATCAATCGACGTTTAATCGGCCGACAAACTTACGAAAAAAATTTAATCCTGGATTATAAGCGACGTTTAATCGCCGATTACTATAATCGGCCTTTAATCCGCCAACAAACTTACCGCCCCGAGAAAATTCTTGCCGTACATGTCTGAATTTAAAATTTTTTTTTAATCTGGATAAATCTCCAACCAATAGTCTTTACCTTTTTACATTAACATTGAAGAATAAACGTGGCTCGAAATGCCCATAATTTTTTATTGACCTAACTTAGATCGTTGCTTGACGATATGCTTCAAATGAGAGGTCGAAAATGTTGTAAGTTATCATTAAATTTCAGGGATAGAGTGATTGTTTGAAATTTACTCACAGGAAAACGGCAAGAGTTATTCACATACATGTAATTGGGGAAGTGCCAAAGGAACCCTCTCCCAGAAATCGTCGGCCATATGGTCAGCCATTGGGCGATAACCTCATAGGATTTGCCAATCCTATTGCTAGCCATATTCTAGCCATAGAGACCCCCATCATACATGTAACGGGGCCCCGAGGTCTGGGGGTGGGCCGGGCGACTTTTTTCAGTAATTCCCAAATTTTTGGAGGGAGTTGTCTCTCAAGGAAAAAAATTCGATTTTTTCACGAAAAGAGTCCGAAAAATAGTTCAAAAAATTGTATTTTTTCTGAAAGGACCGAAAAAATGTATTCATGGCGTGAAGTGCCAGGAAAATTAACATTTTTTACCATCTTTTGTTCAAAAATTGACATTTTTCAGTATTTTTCCGACCAAAATATGGGGGGTCCCTACGGCTACCATATGGCTAGACATTAGATTGGGAAATCCTGGGTGGGCGGTAGCCCAATGGCTAGCCATATGGTCGACGATTTCTGGGGGGGGTGGTTCCCACAGCACTTCCCCCAATTACATGTATGACCCCCATAGAAAAGTATGGGGGGTTGCAGAAAAATAGTGAAAAATGCAAATTTTTGAACAAGAAATGGTCAAAAATGTTTATGTTTTCAGTGCTTCGCGATATGATTTTTTACGGATTTTTAGACAAAAAACTATTTTTTTGAACATTTTCGGACTTTTCTGGTGAAAAAACGATTTTTTTTCGTTGATGTTTTTCCGCTCCGATCCCACCCCAAACAGTCGCCGCCCCCCAGACTTCTGGGCTCCGTTACATGTACGGTTATTCCGATACTATTTGCTCTATTTGGAAGGCGTTACAATCGATCGTCTATCATTTGATTTACTTTCATCCGACTTAGGTTACGTGGTGTAAAAGAGGGTGCATTCTCCTGTAGAGCTTCTCACAGCTTATAGCTTAAGTCGGATTCATATTTCATCCGGCGTCCGGCAAGTTATTTTTAGCTTCCGGCATTCAGTGTCCGGCATCCAAATTCGGATGAGGACGCCGGATCGGATGGAAATTCATACTTCTTCCGGCGGTGGAAAGGTCGGATGACAATTCTTGCTTTTACTATGTTTAAATACTTTGAAATCTGTGCAATATTTTGTATGAAAAAGTAAAAAGTTTTCATAAAAAGAAAATGTTTAAAAAATATATTTTTTTTGAAGAGTTTAAAAAAGGAAAAAGTTTCAATAAAAAAGTTTTTATATGATTACCCTGCACAATATATGCTTTCAAGAACGGAAAAAACATTCAAAATACAGTAATCAAAAATTGAACGAACATCATGATTAAAAACACAAAATTTCGCCTTAACTAAAAAATCGATATCTTCCACATACATTGTACATACCTGTAATTGAGTGGTTGGGGGGACCCTCACCTCCAACTTGGTCAACCCTATACCCAACCCCCAAACTAGGAAAAATTGGACAGGTATGACATTGTATATGCAAAAACCAATTAAACACGTGGTTCTTCTAAAATTACATATAAAATATGCTTTCCGGCATCCGGAAAAATACAAACTGTTTCTACTCTTCCGATCCGGCAAAATTCCAGTCTTCCGGCAAGAAAATGGGACGGCAACGTGGGAATCCGAAAAAATGACGTCATCCGGTGCCGGAATGCCGGACGACTTGCCGGATCAAAAATCTAAAAATAGACTTTTTTCGGATGCCGGATGAAGTATGAATCTGCCCTTAGACCGGAGTCAGACAACCGACATTTATTTTGTAACATTAGACTCGCAGCCTCGATTTTTTTCAATTAAATTACTGAAGAGAATAATTTTTGTTCTATCTTTTCCGAGAGACCTTGTTGCAGAACTATTGTGAACAGATCGATGAAATTGTATCTGTGATTCGACCCTCATTTTTTCTTTTTATTCGTCTAATCTGGACATTTCCTATGTTTCGTGCAATGGGATTAAACAACCTTTTCGCATCAACTTTTAGCATTGCAGACACGTAGAGCTCCCAAAACGGTAGCAAATCTGATTGAAATTTCAACAAAATAAGTTAGACTATGGCGGCTACAGAAATCAAGAAAAAAATTCTGCGGCATACCATGGGAAAGTGCCAAAAAAGCTCCAAACGACTTTTTCGCGTTTTTTGTCCACTTCGTTTAATGCGTTTTTTGTCCACTTCGTTGTGGCAAGCGGACGCACGGCGGGCAAACTTTGAACTTTTTTGTCCCGGCATGAAGGTGACTGCAAGAATAATCTTGTTTTCGAATATGCGCACATTCTATTACAGTTAATTGTCATCATATACCTGAACCAATACCTAACCTCACCTGGAAATAGTCACGATATTAGTGTTTCAGTGAACTCGCGGATTCTCGGTAAGCACTATCCAAGACTGCGTGTAAACCCTACTTATATTAATGTATGTAATCAATTTTTTGAGTTGAAATTTGGCGGGTTTTTTTTGTCGTGAACCTTTTTTTTCGTTTCATAAGCCATATCTTTTACATTTTTTAGCCCGACGGCACCGAAACTTAAAATAAAAGAAGCTCATAAGCGCATCATGCTTTTGAATCACCCCGATCGAGGTGGTTCACCTTATTTGGCCGCTAAAATAAACGAAGCGAAAGATTTTCTGGATAGTGGAAAACGGTGAAGTTTTGTTGGCGTACATATGTATGATTTTGTACGATTATCTTCGACTGTTCTACTGTTATTTTAAAAAAAAAAATTATATTCATGTGTCTCATTTTCGTGCATTGCAAAATTTGATTCAACTATGAGCTACTACAGGTATCGACACTACGTTTCGCTGGAAGAGAGCTCTCTTGGCTTTTGTGGTGGGTGGCACAAGTGGGGTGGTTTGCTCGACGATCCGATGGACGCGTGGTTTTTCATTAAAAAAACTAACTCGCGTGTTCAAGCACCTGCGCATATATACAGAAGTGGACTATCAGATTACTCTACGGAAATCATTTAGTATGCCATTCACTACACGCAAGCTATTTTCTTTGAAATGGCAGATGCAAGAAACTACACTGCAAAAGTTGTTGGAAACGGTTAATTGAAGATTTATATGGGCCCAGAGATTACTGAAAAGATTTTCCGATTTTCAAGTCTTGCTGCCAAATTCGATCTCGTCTGCACCTGTCGTTTCGAAATAAATGGACATGACAGTAGATTTTGTAATGTTTTTTGCATCAACAAAAATTTCTGACATAAGTGGACAGGAAAGGAAGACAGGAAAGACTTTGTAACAGTGGGATGGAGATTTTGCTTGTTTCTATTCAATGGGAACTACAGTTTGCATTTCATGAAAAGACGATAACTGTAACAAAGGTATGGCGATTCTCAACAGAAAACAAAGAATCATTGTTTTCGGTTGAGAATCGCTGTTTTCAGAATTACTGTTATGAGTTTTGCTATTCAGAGTGTAAACCGTCATAAATTAAGAAAATCGAAATCATCATTTGAAACGATATAGTCATCCGTTACAAAGAATCAGCTTCGCAGTTGAAGATTTTCGGATTCACCTTTTGTAAACATTACGCTACCTCCTGGGGCTCATTTTAAATGAAAAGTATCTGGGATGTCGACTGAATGAAAGTCAGACCGACAGATTAAAGGCCCTGTCGTCATACTTCACCGCGCGGCGCCGGTTGTTCTATTCATACTCAAAAGGGGTGCCGCGCGGTACCGCCTTTGAAGTATGAATAGGTTTTTGTAATTTTTGCGGCGCCGCGCGGCGCCCCATCAGGTTTCAACTGAACCAATACACATTTTTTGAGAAAAAGCGGCGCCGCCTGTTAGTATGAATAGGACAACCGGCATCGCGCCGTGCCGCGCGGCGAAGTATGTCAGGGCCTCAATTCCCCAAAAAAATTCATCTTTCGCAAGCTCAAGCCTTTTCAGCTTCGAAATTGTGATTTTCAGTTTATGGCTAGTCGATTTTCAGTTTATGGCTAGTCGACATGTTTTGAAAAACTGTTATTCATCAGTAGTGATTTTATTGTCCAACATGAAATGATGTCGATTCACTCATAAAACATTGGAATAACGGATTCTGTTCGGATATTTCATTAAATACAGGACAACTAACGTGTGTGCATATTACGAGGGATGGCCTACGCCATTATCTGAGTAACGCGGCCTAGACTAAAGACTCATAAGCGACATTTACAAGATTTTTCTTGTTTTGCAACAACGGTTGCCTATCGCACGATCGTTTAATATTTGTCCATTTAAAAATCACTATAGTCGCTGCAATAGCTGCGGCTACACCTAAAAATGCGAGAACAACTATCCATTTTCCACCAAATTTAGTGCCATCCGTATGATGGTCATCTAAGTCAGTGGGAAATGATCTTTTTTCGTCTATAATTATTGGGATATTATCGTCGATATGCGGCAACTCCCAATTCCATAACCAAACGCTCGGTTCGTGGTAATTACTTCTCATTGTCAACTTAGTGTCGATGCTCATATAATTGAAAGACCACGGGCTAGCCAACGGCGTCCAAGTCACTTGATCGACCGGCCAGGGAGTTGGTTGACTGTACAAGGCGAAATCGATGAACAAGTTCACGTACCGTTCTCCAACTTGACGGTCGCGGTCGTCGAATTTTCCTTCAAAATCGTCGGCGTGTAGACCGTTGTAAAAAACGAGGTCGAATGAGTGATAAGGTGTCAAACCTTCCAAGCCAATTTTTTCGTAATCGAAACTATACAAATAAACGCGAGAATTTTTCGACGTCAAACTCGAAGCATCGCGGTGGCAAGGAGCGAAGTAATCGTCGTCTTCCAAAAGGGTAGTAGTTCGTTCGGCCCAAAAAGGAAATGAATGGCGGTTAGATGAATCGATCGGGTCGCTGTAGATACCTGAAATGAAAAAAAATATAAATAAATGAGCGAAAACGATCGAATTCTTGAACGTCTCTTAGTCCTTGAATTCAGAAAAAGAATCTAGGAGAATGGCGCACTACATCAAAACAATGAATTATTTTATAAAATTTGAGCAGTTAAATTTGACAGGATGTAATGATGAATTGAAAAAATTATCGTAATAAAATAAACTATGTCCGGAAATTCAATCATAGAATTTCAAAACTTTCGTAACTAGTTATTCGCCTTTCATAAAATCCCGAAGGGACACACGCCGTCTGGTCACAAATCATGCTCTCACGTCACTTTTCCGATATGATTAGGAAGCTAGATAAAACATGTTTCTCGATCCTTTCGTTAGGATTTATGGAAACATATAATAATTTTGATTTAAATCGTCAATTAGCAAGAGTAATCCAGTGGACAAAAACGAACTTTGTACAAAAAAATCTAAGCGACCTTCTATATTATCTTGCATGACAATTGATCAAAAAAAATTTATTTTTTCTATCACCATTACAACAAAAAACATTCCTATCAGTTTAAATTTGCAATAACAATTTATTGGTTAAGTGAAAATTTTCAGATCATCCGGGAGTGGAATCCTTTCATTTTTCAATGGGGTTGGTTATGAAAAACATAAAAGTTCAAGGGGGTATCCGACAATTTTTTCCGTGGGTATCAGGTGTCTCGGGTACCTGGTTTACCCCCTACCCTCCTATGTGACTCTACGCTACCTTGATATATGTAATCGAACGGCATGGGAAACATCTATATCTTTCTGTGATTCTCTTCAAAAACTAAACATCTTATCGACAATATATTCAGTATTTGTTAACTCAGGTACATATCCGTCGAAAATAGCGTGACGACTTCTACAAAGACAAGTGACAAAAACTTTCTGGAAAGAAATGTTTGCATCTCTCTTTTAAGACGCAAATCGTAAAGATTCTAATGCTGATGAATGAAATCTGGTTCTACAAACCTTTATAGTCGGCAGGTATCTGTAACAAGATTCGATCATAAGATTCTTACTTATGTTATTGGTATAAAAAGACACGCATCGATTGGTAACTGCTTCTTTCCGTTTCCATTTTTCTCGCTCAATGATCGCTTTACAATTTTCTACGATCGTACGACGTGTGGCGTTCCAATACACGAATTTGTTGAAGCCATTTTCATTTTTCACTGTGCCAATAATAGTTGTCAAGGGTCGGCGTTCGGCTGCTAGGATGTCTATTGTGTCGGGAAGGAGGCCGTTAGGCCCATCGATCCTAGGGAGCGTTATACGTGCAGAATCGCCTAGATAAAGGATAATGTACGATTTACTTACAATAATGTTATAACTTTGGAACAAATGAATTTCTTCCAAAACTGCTTGCTGTAAACATTGAGCAAAATTTCAAATGTTATGGATTTTCTGTTCACTGTCGCGGAAAAACTGGAAAATCGCTATTTCAGAAGCTTTTATCAATTGTTTGACAAAAACACGCATTATGCGAGTCTAGGAAATGATTATTTGCTATGTAGGAATTAGTAAAACTTTAGTAAACCAATAGACATCCACTGTTTTTAATGGAAATTAAAACTTTTAGCCCAACATTCATCTGAATCGCCTCCAATTTCTCGCAATTCGAAGAATATTTTTGGTCAAATTAAAAATTATTCTATTCAACTATCTGATACCAGTAGCTGTAGAATTTCCTCTCATAGTTTGAAATGCGTTTCCTATGGTCGACGCATCTAGCCCTCTCAAGCAGTCGAGAATTTTTCTTGTCGTGTGAACTCTGTTTGCCCATTCCGACCATGTCGAACAATTGAGAAACACTGCTATTTCGCCATAATCGCTTATGTTGTTCGAGATAGCACCATCTCTTTTGAAGCTGGTTCCTGAGAAAAAATTGAGATAAAAAAAAGAATTCCTATGATGAGAAATCAGGAGAATTTCCCTGGATCATCCAAGAACATAAAAAGGAGACCTCAACTTATTACAGCTAGTGAAATTGTAATAACTGTTTCTAGATTAATCAGGCCCATTTTTAAACTCTCCTCTCGAAAACTTACCGCTCATCATTATAGCCTGATGAAACAGACCGTATGTTTTTGGCGACAACGTTAACAACGAAATTGCCATCGCCGAAGAACTATGTCCTTGGACGGTAGTGCGAGACGCATCGCCACCAAAACGTTCGATTTCTTTCTTAATCCATTTCGCGCCATGAATCATATCTGAAAAAAATCAATAATCAAATCTTGGATAATTTGGTCATCGTTCTTCAAACTGTAGTGTACTGTAGATGCGTATACTTTGTATGTAAACATAGTATAGATAGAGCTACGATTTTTCGTGTTAATCAAAAAATACCGTGTCCAATTTTGAGGGTATTATGTATTTAGAAAATTTTACTCTCGGTTTCTACCAAAAGGTTCACCAATGTAAGTTTTTTTTCTTTCTAAAATCAAGTCGTGCATCTATCCGTAAACATACATACCATACAATTTTCAAAGATAAACATATCATAGATCATACATCTTGGTTCGGTCGGGATCAGGTTTTCTGGCGATGAAGGCCGGGATAAAATAAAATGCTATCGCTCAAAATCCATCGGCCATAAAACCATAAAAATGTATTTATGGCGTTAAGCATCAAAAAACTAAAACTTTTGAGTTTTGGTCGTTTTTTGTTCAAAAATGACCATTGTGTATCAAAAAAGTGACACTTTTCAGTTTTTTCCTATCAAAATTATGGGGTCGCTCGCTATGATTACCATATGGCTAGTCGTATGATTGGAAAATCTTCAGGGCCTCATCATATGGCTAGCCATATGACCACGATTTCTGTGGGGCTCTTATGGCACTTCCGAATGGCATATGTGACTACACCTACCATTTTTTCGCGATTGTCATTTGTGAAATTTATCATTAGTATTTCGGCATATCCGAGAGACAGGCTACCTGTTACTGTACGCTCGGAGGTATCGACGGCTAAGAAGAAAAGCAAATGACAGAAAAATTCAAAGTTTTGATAAGCAACAACATTTTCACAACAGTCGAAGGGTTTTAATCAGGCTCCTGATATTTGGAAAACCGAAAATTTCACCCCAGAATCAAAAAGAATAGCTACTTTTTGTCATACCCTGCACATATCGGATTTGAGCACGTTTACTTTCTGAGCCTACGCAATACGTATAACCCTCATACCTATCGTCTTTGTCCAAAGTTTGCAGAAAATTGATTTGATTTAAATATTTTAAATTTGCAAGGAAATAGTTTACTCAAATAATAGTCGGATTTAGCCTACTTTAAAATCTGCTATGCCGATGAAAAACAAATCCAAAAGAGCATGATATGTTTTAGGACTTTCAGTTCTTCAACTGGAGCCGGTTTTATGTAAGTTCTGAAATTTCAGCTCTGAGACTTCAGTGAGGTCAGCTGAAGTCTCAGCGGTTGAAGTTTCAAGTTCCACCCGTCAAGTTATTATTGACGCCCTACATAAATTCGATTGGATTGATTTCTATAGCTGAAGTTGAAACTTCAGATGAACTTCAGTAGCTTCATAACCCAAATTTTAGCGTCGGTGAAGTCTCAGGGCTGAACTTGGCTGACGTCTAAACTTAACTTCAGCACTGAAATTTTAGAACTTGCATAAAACCAGCCCCTGAAATCAACTTCAGGGGCTCACGCTCCTGAGCTTAAGGAAGGAAAAACACGATTGTATCTGCGTGGGTTGAAAATAAAAATTTTTAATCGCAAGTTGCATCATTCCGATATCAATATAATTTGGTTCAGCTAGTTCATTATAAATTCATTACAAACATGTGATCAGCTTTTCGATACTAAAAGTGCTTGAAACATCGTTCACAAATTTTTAAATATAACGTCTTATAGCTTAATACACTCAAAACTTGCCCAGAAATCCCGATCCCTACGACCACTTTTTTCAGGATCGGATTGTCCAGTCCGGGTCGAAATCGGGATCCCGACCGAACCTACGCAAATATTCATGGAAATAATTGACTGACATTTCTAACCTCTAAATAATTGTAGAAACGTATAGTTTTCTGGTCTCATTCGAATTAGTATACAATAAGAGGTTGAGTTATGGCCATATTTGCAATTTCACGTTAATAAACTGAGAATAATTTCACTTCCAGAAATTCTTTGGTTTCGGCGTCATATACGGATATCACAAGTTTTGAAACATAAATTTTCGACGGGGCACTGACAAATTTCATTTATCGATACCATCGATACCATTAAGAACTTGACAATTTCGCCAGGAGCATAATATCGAAAGAAGCATACGATTATTATAGCACGTCAGGTATAAGTGAAAACCTGCTGAATTTGACATCACTTATAACCAGTTTCAAGAAAAAATGGGACAATCAAATCTCTAAATTCTGACCAATTAACTTTCGATCAAAAAGTCGATTATATCGATTCAATTTTCTGAATTTCATTCCATTTGGTGCAATTAAAATATTCTAATATTCAACCGAACAAGAAGAATTCGTCAGCATCTGATCGGAACCAGAACCTTTTAACTACAAATAAACTGCTTGTCTCCAAATTAAATGTTACCTTTCAACGCCCAGTTTCCCAGCGCTTCATCGGTTCCCGATGTCCAAAACCCGAAAACGTTCAAGCGGTACGCCAAAGTGACGAAAATGATATCTTTGGACGCAAAATTTTTAATCAAAATTTCGGGTTTGAACATTCTTGGCGAATCGAATTCGTAACCTCCACCGTGAATATAGTAAATAATTGGACATAAACGATCAAACTTGTTGCGGCTGCCATTCAACGACTTTTCTAAACAATGGCGTCCGACGAAAATATTGGCATATAGGCAATCTTCGCTGATAACTGTTTCTTCAAATTCCCCTGAGCCGCTAACATTTTGCCAACAAGCAGGCTTATACCCGTGGCAAGGTAATATTCCCTACAAATATAATTTCAAGGGTCGTGAAAAAATGGTCCAAATAACATAAGAACGTGATTTTCAAGTTGAGTAATTTTCCGACGTAGAAAATATGTCAATCACAATCTAGAAATAATACTTTTGACTTTGACAGGGTGCCTAGCACTTTGCCAAAATGAAACTCCCTGAATTTTCCGAGTTTTCCAGGTCATTTTTACAAAAACCAAGTAGCAAGCCAATTTTCTGGATAGTGTTAGGACATAGCTGTGTCTTAAGACAACTGTTTGGAAACGGGCCTCGATTGGAAATCAACCATTTTTCATAAATTTGGTCAAACAGCAGAAATCAAATCAATTTCGGACTGTAGGGGGCAAGTGAAATTCAGAAATCATATGTCATTGCCCAGTACTGGCCAGAGGCTTTAAACACGTATAACGTTATAAAACAGACATGATAATAAAAATCGTATCAAACTGATTTTAAAATATTTTCTCAACATTTTTTCGATTCAGCAATTTGTAAGCTTTTTTTCTGGAAGTCAATTTTCTTCAGTTATCTTTCAACAATTTAATATCAGCTGCTATATCCTTTCATTTCAGAAGTTGTCTATTTTTTTAAAATAATTATGTTTCAACTCATTGAGAGCTGCTTCCGTCAACTGCATTTCGCCAGTACTGATCCGAAATATGGATACAGGATTAATGACGGAGTTCTGCTCAAAACAAACAGTTGTATCAAAGATTTGGGTATCATGTTTTCAGAAAATCGGATATTTAATGAAATATCAGTTTCAGTACAAAAGTAGAAAATGTTCATTGTTAGACGTCAGTATACTTCAGAAGTTTTGTTAGTAACAATGTTTTCTTACTTAGCTAAAGCATGTAAAGTTTACACGTGCTTTTCCTTAAATACGCTGCAGATGTATGATCATCCCACCCACTAGCAAATATCAGAACCGTTGGATAGGTACAAAAATATTTCTCAAAGCGTGCCATAAATTTCATGATTTTTCTTATCCTGGCGGATTAGCCATTCTGAAACAAGATACCTTTGAAAAAAAGATAGTCTTGAATGCTAAACAATATTGTCATGTTATCTAAAATATCTCCTGAAAAATTGATTTGAAGTTGGATGACTTCTGCGAAATCATGCTGTCGACTACCAGATAACAAAACAATTTGAAACTTGAAGTGATATCAGAAAAGTCTCTTTTATGAATAGAACAGTCAACATCTGGAACAAACACACTTAAATCTTTATCAGAAAAATTTGATTTTGGACAAATGTAAATTTACTAACCTTTTTTGACCATGCAAAACAAAATATAAAATTTGATGTGGCATTTATAGTTTCTGATTCCTAATTATCATGTACTTGTAAAAATTTTGCGGTTTTGAATTTCTGAAACGCAAATTTGGCTCGTCTTACAATAAATCGAGCTCATTTTGCAGCAAAAATAACTACATTTTAAGAATCTCAATCGACATTGCTTGACTTTTCCAGGTTTTTCAGATGGCTACACCCTGTTTTAAGATCACATTTCCGGGCAAAATAACGATATTTATCTGTTTCCCAGGAATATTTCACTGGGCGTTTCAATATTTTTTCGTTTACCATGTATACAGGAGTTATTGAATTATTTCGAGGCATAACACATAATGGTATGATTCTCACTCAACTGACCTTCCATGACTTTTTCCACTTTGGTTCTGCGAAACGTAACTTGCCGATTGGTGGTTCGGCGTACGGTATACCTAAAAACACCCACCCTTCCGAACCGTCGCCATTCTTGACCAAGTGACCTTCGGCCTTTCCATTTGAAAGCTCGACTACAACTTTTTCGTCTGCGATAGAAAATTCAATCCACGAAAATTCGACGACACTGACGATGAGCAATATTCTTAAAATGAATAAATAGTTGAACATTTATAATTAACTTTCTAATGGAGGAAAACTGCAGTGGGCAAATTACTTACATTAGCGTCTATTGGGTCTTATCAATTTCTTATCTGTAAATGAAGTAGAAGAATAGTTCATAAGTAAACAAGTGTAGGTTCGAAGCCAGTTTATTTCCTTTTTGATCGAATCATTCAAAAATTTCATCAAAAAATAAAAACAATACAAATAAACTACATACAAAATAAATATTGAAAATATAAGAATACTCTTATAACAAAGGGACTACAAGCGCGTGCGTTAAACACAAAAACTAAGATATAAAATTTTAGAGTAAGTGACAACTATTCAGAGTTATTAGTGGACTCATCGAGAAAGGTCTATTCTTAGACCATGAATAAAACATTCTTTCAAAATTATCGAAATTTTTCAGAATTTTGGCAAGGACGAATCACTCTTTAATTCAATTGCAATTCAAAATACAACATAATGATAGGAAACTATCTTGAGCAGTTGGACAAAATACATAATTTATGCTCTGTCAAGTATCCATGCTACTAAAATTATAGTAAAAACAAATCAGGCTAATCTAACTATGCCTCTTACTACTACTATCAGTGACATGTGATAACTACACTTCGTTTAAAAGTTCGTTAATCGTCGTCTCATCAATAATAACAAATTTTTCTTGTTTTTTACTAAAAAAGTAAACATCGCCCTGATAAACGTCGAACCACATGGCGTTTAAAACCAATAAGTCTTTCTCGATGTGTTCTTTGATAATGGAATGAGTTGAAATATTTTCTAGTTGCTGGAGACAATTGATCTGAAAATTTAGTAAAATTACGAATTTGGGAGATCGGAAAAATATTCAAACACGTTGATCCACATTTTTAATGCTTATTTTACAACTGATACTTTTATCGATTTCATGAGAAAAACTGGCGCAGCAAATCAATATCTCGAAAGTTCTAGTGAAAAAATGTTATTGTATATTATATACATGAGTATGAGTAAATTTCGTAGTTTGATTTAAGGCCTTTACGATCCATAAGTAAAGCTGGACATTGACGAAAATAGTTGAAACCCGTTTGTCCAACAAGCAAAAAAATGTGGAAATTAACCTGTGATAATCTGTCTTTGACGTCCCATTCGCTTTTCGTATCGATAAAAGCTCTAAATTGATAGTCTGGTAACTCCCGCATAAAAACTAACGGTTCGCCGGGATTTTTCATCCTCTTTTCAAGCTTTTCTAAACTCAGAACTCCGTTTCGCCGCAACCATAATTCAAGTGGGGAATTGCTGTCAACTTTCGTTAAATTTATGTGTAAATCGTGGAGAGTATTCATGGCCTAAGTAAATAAACAAGATTATAGATACTGCTCAATAACTTATTATCATCTCATGAAAATATAAATTAAAAAATTGCTTTCGAATGACGAGTACTATTAATACATGGACTTCCAAGGTGATGTGCCAGATTCGTTTCATTTTATTTTCTCAGAAGTTACTTCAGAATGTATAAATACAGATTTCAACAGTAGAATGAATAGAATATTTCTGAATCGCTAACTCTCAAGATATTCAGTGATCCTCAATTAAAAAGAAATAGCAAGTTCACATTGATTTAAGTTGAGTAAACTTTCAGTCAACATGTGATTTTACTTTGCAATCGGAATGACCGCAAACTATAACGTGGCGAATTCCACCTCTGACGCAACCTAGTTCAATGGCAGCTGGTTCTGTTGAGATGCTGACTTCTGCTCCATACTGACCTAAAAAATAACTAGTGAAACTTGATTACCGAACTAACCTCGAAAAACGTGAATAAAGCAAGGCATACGATGATGGCGCGCTTACCTTCATCCATATATAGAGGTCGTGTTAGCTTCAAGAATACAAAACTAGAAGTAATCATGACCTCCTTATCATACATGCGTAAAAACTTATACATGATCACTTCTTTGAAGCTAGAAATCAGCCTTACCATACGTATTTGCTCGAGGTATCAGATTTCCAGCATTACGAACCATAAACATATCACCCGCTTGCGCCTGAACGAATCTTGTCGCCATCATGCGACTATCCATGCACGTAAAAAATACTGCCTTCGGCTATACGATTGAAGAAATAGTGAACAAATAAATGATCTTATTTTGACAATTGCTTTACCCGAGGATTGTTTTTGATAGTCTTTAATTGCTGCAGCATACGTTCTCTAATAATTTTTCTATATTCCATCACACCCGTTAAAACCTTACGAATCGCCCGTTCCCCATTTCCGGTCGACATTCCAAAGCACACTTGAAATAAAAAATACAGCTATGACGACTATTATCCCGCGCGTGGAAAAACAAATGTCCACAAGACGAGTATCAGTTCAACGTTGTTATTAACTAGCTGTATAAGATTTTGATGAAATTCACGTGAGTGCCAATACTTTGAAAAAATACTTCTATTACAATATTTGAAACGTCAAATAATCAGTTAATCAGGTAAATCACATGAAAATTTTAAAAAAATCGATTTTCATCCTTCATTCAATTTTTATGCAATTTAAGTTTTCGTCGCTTTGGCTTTTTGTTAACTATTAATTTTGACAAATTCTTATAATTTGACCCAAAAGTTAAAAATTTTTGTTTTTTTATCATTTTTGATAAATGACTACTGACCGCAGAAGCATGAATATGTTTAGAAAAGCTTAAAAATGCATGAACAAGACATATGGTTGCATTTTTAAGTGATAAAACGATATCGCAAAAATGAAGAAAACATATTGACCTCTTTCGCGCGCCAGATGACGAAGCGAAAGGTCCTCCGCGAAAAAACAGTGCTTCTAACGTCAGAAACTAGTTTTTTGGCTTCTTATCAGTGTTTTTTGTGCACGGACATTTGTGCCAATTGGCACAAGGGGCCAAAAACATTTGCAACAATGCTACAACAAATTTTTTCACCCTAAAAACATACTGAAAATCTTTAAAAAGTGTTTTGCCAAAAGTTTGATAAAAACATAACTGAAGATACTTTCACCGCACTAATTTGCTTAAAAATCGTGCCAACTCTATTTTATCCAACCACGTCAGTGAAACTGTTTGAGAAACCGGTTGATACGATTCGAAAAGAAATCGAATGCTGCGAGAATTCAGATATCTCAATATGATTTGTCAGGAAGTAGTTTATATTTTTCTATTTCGGCTACGAATTTCTTCCTTAACAATGATGTAAAGACTAAATTAAGGATAAGTATCTATAACTGCTTTCTCCTGAAAAAAAACCAAGTCGAAAGTCGTGTCGCGTATGTTTTTGGTTGAAAAATTCTGCCAACAATGCCAATTTTTCTGTTCGAAACAAACACCTAGAAGAATACTTTCGGTTCCCAATACCACTGAATGAACAGAGAAAGTTTACAATTTTCATTCATTCACCAGTCATTAAAAATCTCAAAGTCGGTTGCCATAATACAAATTTATACTATTCGAATAGAATTCGCTCGCGTTCGAGGCTAATAACAGTAGTTATATTATAATTGCAGCATGGGCGTAGCGACATGGGGTGCAGTGGGCGCAATTCCAACTCATAGGCTGAAGAAAGTTTTGAAACAAATTTGCTAAGCTATCAAGTCACCATTGCAACGCCTGAGGGAACATTCACTATGCTAATGCTGGCTCGGCCTAGGATCTTTTGTGAAAAAATAACAAAGCGAGTGTCGGAATTTCCTGTTATTTCAAACTATTTCAAGGGAGTCAGTAAGATTGACTCTTCTGATATATTTAACATTTTTGCAGAAGTGTCTCGTCGCATTAAACTGTAATAAAACATTATAAATGACAATCTGACAACAGCTTAATCGCAGAAAATTTTACGTTTTCAGCTCCTAAAATGACTAAAAATCAAAGAAATTTAGCCTTAGACCAGTCAAAAAATTTGTGCCAATTGGCACAAACGCCCGAAATTTTTTGTGCCAAAAGCCATGTTTTGGCTCAAATTTGGGTAATTTTTGTTTGGCAGAGTTGGGAGCATACATGTAATTGGGGAGGGGGGGAAGTGCTATGGGAACCCCACCCCCAGAAATCGTCGACCATATGACTAGCCATTGAGCGACCGCCCCCAGGATTTTCCAATCCTATGGCTAGCCATAGGGTAGCCCTAGGGACCCCCATACTTTTTGTCCGAAAAATGTCAATTTTTTGATGAAAAATATCAATTTTTAAACAAAAAATTGTTCAAAAACGTCAATTTTACCGGCACTTCGCGCCATAAATACATTTTTTATCATTTTTTAGACAAAAATACTATTCTTTGAACTGTTTCTCGGACTTTTTTCGTGGAAAAATCGAATTTTTTGCTTTCAGAGACCCCTTCTCCCGAAATTTTGGAATTACTGACGCCCGGCCCAAAAAAGGTGGCTCAACCCCCCCCCCCCAAGACCTCGGGGCTCCGTTACATGTATGGTTGGGAGGGGCCTACCCAAAATTTGGGTAATAGGTTTGGCAGAGTTGGGAGGGGGCACTAGCAGACTACATGCCACTGTTTCTTTTTTTCCATCCGGCGTTTTCCCCAAATGGGGAAAGAGATCGAAATTTTTTCCCCATTTTCCCTAAGTCGTTTTTTCGCTTAAAATGCTCATAGACGCTTTATTTAAGTGTTTTTCAGCTTTTTCAAACCTTCTGGTGTTTTTAGATCCGTTAATTAATTAAAATTGAGGAAAAAAATGAAATTCTCGAGTTTGGAGACTATAATTTACAAGCATTGTGAAACAAACTTCCCAGCAAACTATCCGAGAGCATAATAAATTTGAATTACATGAGATGAGAAATCGACGGTCAAGTCTTCTATGATGACAAATGAGAGCCCAAAAAAAGTAAGGTAAAGTGGGGTGACTTTGATCAGGGGCTACTTTGGTCAGAGTCTGCTAATTGAATGTCATTTGATAACTATTTGAGATCAGCAGGTCATTTTTGCTGAGTAGACAACCTCACAGCAGTCGCCCCTGATCAAAGTCACCCCACTTTACCTTATACCGGCGCCATGCGCCGGAAATTTTTTGTTTGAGCATCAACATTTTGCGACGCTAGAAAATCAAATTTCAGAACATCAATTTTAAAAATTAGCTTCGAATTTTCTGTTCAAATGTGTTTTTATATAGAAAAGATGCATTTTGGTGCATTTTAGTAGGTCCAAATTTCAAATTTTTTTAATATATCTTTAATAATCATTATTATTTATTGTTAAGCTCAGGCGCGGCTTTTAGCATGTCTACTTTCACTTATAACAAATTTTTAATAGTTTTCATCGTCTTAAACGTATTATTTCATGTCTAATTGGCGATCTTCAATATTCATTATATTTAATGTAGATCCCAATTTTTTTCATACATTTCTTGAGAAGGAACAACACATCAACTTGGTTCATTTTAGAAGGTAATAATCTCACAATTTTCCGGCGCTTCGCGCCGGTTATACATTTAATAATCCTTAATATGTATTACATAGCTCAGACGCAGCTTTCAGAATGTCTACCTTCACCCATCATTTAATGTATACTAGTTTTCATCATCCCAAACGTATTATTTCATGTTTTAAATCGTAATCTTCAATATTATCTTGATATTTAATGAAGATTCACATTTTTCCCTTGACACATTTTTTGAGAAAAATCAATGCGTCAAGTCTGTAAACTTTTTGAAGCGATTATTTCTTTCTTGACATAAAATCAATTCAGAAGCTTCATGGAAGTGGTTTTCGGAAATTTCTACTTTTCAACTCATATCTTTTCGGCCAAGTTCATGAGAGTTAACAAATAAATTACTGGTTTTAAAATTTTTCAAATAATGAAATTCTAAAAATTACGACTTTTGAACACAAAATTTGAATCTAATTCTTGAAATAAATGTTTGGAAAATTGATTTTGCTGCGTCGCCGAGCCGAATGTCAATAGACGAAAAAATTTCCCGGCACTTCGCGCCGGAAAGACTAACATCTTTTTCGGGCTTTCGCTAGACATCATAGAGGACTTGACCATCGATTTATCATCTAATGCAAATTCATTATGCTATTGAACAGTTTTCTAGAAAATTTGTTCCAAAATGCTTGTAAATTAGACTTGAAATTCGAAAATTTCAGTTTTTCGCTCAATTTTAATGTTTGTATTACAAATAAAATTTGAAAATTACACTGATTTGGTTATTAGTCTTTGGCATTACGTAGAAAAACACGGGTTACTTATTTATACCTATTTTTGGTATGTACAAATTGTAGAAATGAAATATTGGCTGCTGTTTGTACATGTGCAAATGGGCCCAGGGTTTTTTTTTGCACAGGCCAGGTTGCAATGTGCAACTTGGGAAAAAATTTTGGTTGCACAGATAAATTTTTAGTTGCTCACTCTAAAATCGATAAATTTGCTTAAATTTTCGGAAAACCCATCGCAAACTGTTTTCTTGACATTTCATTCGATCCGCGTCGGTTTTAGGCATTTAAAACCCAATTCTCTGAGTTTTGGAGACCAAATGAAAAAGTTAATATGACTAGACTAGAGTAATTAGTTCGGCGCGTAGAGCCGTAAATTTTTTCGGGATTTCAATATTCTGGAACGCTGGAGAGTGAATCTTTCCACCTTTTATTTCCCAGACAGATGGTTTGATTTCTCGGTGAATTTAATGAATTTTCAGTGGGACAAACTGAAATCCAAAAACTAGGCAAGCGGCTTGCAACCGCCAAAATTTTCTAGCATTGTCCTACATTCACCGTTTTTTTTCCTGGAAGATTTTTTCCACATGAGAACCGGACCCAAAATTTTTTTCCTCATTTCCCAAAATTTTCCTCATTTTTAAAAACGTTTATAATGTGGCTACGGATGATTTTTTATGCATTTTAGGAGCATATCCAAGCATTTCGTTGTATTTGGAGTCATAAACCTGCAAAAATGATGAAAAAAATTGAGAAAATTCTGGTTCTGTTAGTCAATATGAGCTCATGAAGAATATATTAGTGTTCTACAGGAATGGGTAAAGCATGTTAACGATAGAATTCTCAGGACTAAATCCCCTATTAACATTTCTGTGGTTCCGATTAGAATCATCTAATGTTATCTAGTTCTCGGTCCGGCGCGGAGCGCCGGAAAAATTTTTGCATTTTCACTTTCCAAAACTCTGGAAGATGAACCTTCACAACGTTGAAAAATGAATTAAAATCAAACTGATGAAGTGTAACTTGTTT
Source organism: Romanomermis culicivorax (assembly GCA_963922205.1). Lineage (NCBI taxonomy): Eukaryota > Metazoa > Nematoda > Enoplea > Mermithida > Mermithidae > Romanomermis > Romanomermis culicivorax. The sequence goes on along the minus strand of CAWUHX010000060.1, from coordinate 746,199 downwards.
CAAATTCCGGCGCGTAGCGCCGGAAAAATTTTCGGGTTTATATATTCTAAAACACCGGTAAATAAATCTCTCCAACAGATATTCATGAGCAGAAGTTCTAAAATCGCAGTCTAGAATGATGCCTACAATTACCATCTTCAATAAACGCAAAAGTTCAGGTTGCAAACGTTGAAAAACTTCCAAGCATCGAGAGAAAAAATTGAGAGAATTGATGAGAAATCTCAATTTTGGGCGACATAATTGACTGCTAACGATTACAAAATGAAACGAGCTAACTTAATTGATAGAAACTGTGAACCATTAATTAGTAAGTTGAAGTAGATATGCTCAGGGTTTTTTTTTTGACCTACGAGTCACAAGCCAAGTGGCTTGTTGACCTAAAATTTTACAAGCCATTTCAAATTTTTACAAGCCAATTTTATATCAGTATATGTGAATAAATTCTAATTCTAGGTTATTTTTCAAAGAAATGTATATATTGAGCATCATGGCAATCGATCAGAAAAGAGATATCATTCAACATTTATTCAATAACATTTTAGAGTCATTAATTCATTAAAATTCAGGAAGCATTCGAAATTTTGAGTTTGATTGAAGTCTAATCTACAAGCATTGTGGAACAAATTTTGCAGCAAACTATCCAAGAACATAATGACTTTGAATCACATTAGAAATCAACAGTTAAGTTCTCTATGATGACAAGTGAGAGCCCAGAAAAGCTATTAATCTTTCTGCGTGAAACGCATGAAAATTTTTTTGGGTATTGACATTCTACCATGCTGGAAAATCAATTCTCCAAACACTTATTCGAAGAATTAAATTCGAATTTGGGTCCAAAAGTCGAAATTTCTAGAATTTTATATTTGAAAAATTTTAAAACCATTAATTTATCCACAAACTCTCATGGACTTGGCCGAAAAGATATGAGTAAAAAGAGTAGAAATTTCCAAAAACTATTTCCATGAAGCTTTTGGATTGATTTTACGTTAAGAAAGGAATAATCGCTTCAAAAAGTTTACAGACTTGACGTATTGATCTTTCTCAAAAAATGTGAATCTTCATTAAATATCAAGATGAAATATTGAAGATTACCAATTAAAACATGAGATAATACATTTAAGATGATTAAAACTATTAAAGATTAAATGATAAGTGAAGGCAGACATGTTGGGAGCAGCGCCTGAGCTAGGAAATAAATGCTTATTTAAGTTACAGCCGGCGCGAAGCGCCGGAAAATTTCGAGATTATGACCTTCTAAAATGCACCAAAATACATCTCTTCTATATCCGATGTGATCAAACACATGATTCAAAAAAATTCTGACAAGCCGTTTTGGCTTGTTGGACTAAAATTCTACAAGCCATTTTGTCAGTCCAACAAGCCATGGCTTGTAAAATGCCAAAAAAAAACTATGGATATGCTAACGGCCGCGCCTGATAGAAAATAGTTAAGATTATACCCATGACCGGCGCGAAGAAAAATTTTGATTTTTTGACCCTTTTAAGCATACCTGTAAGACCGCCGACCAGTTGGGGGGGGGGGGGTAAATCCGAAATTTGGGGGGGGGGGTAGAAAAAAATCGAGATTTTCCCCAAAAAAGGCCAAAAAACATACACTTTTTTGAAAATTTTTTTAATTTTTTCCAAACTGAGGAGAGGGTTGGGGGAAATGATTTTGGGTACAGGGTTGGCTAAGTTGGGGGGGGGGGGTTCCCTCCCAACCCCCCCCCCCAAGTACAGGTATGCTTTTTAGTCCACCAAAACGCATCTTTTCAGTTTTGAATTCCCCAAAAATTTTTCCACAATGAGAACCATACCCAAAATTTTTTTCCTCATTTCGAAATTTTTTCCTCAAAAGACCCCATTTGAGGAAAAAAACGGTGCTTGCATTCAAAATGTTTTAATCACATGAAAGTCAGAATTCAATTTTTTGTGAAGATCGGAAAAAACTATGGGAAAATTATCGAGAAAAATGTTGGTTTTCATCAACTTCGTCAAAAAACAATACAGGATCAAACATTTAACCATAATCATACCTGTAAGCAGTGTTTTTTTGTACTCTGTCCATTTGTACTGGTACAAACGACCTCTCAAAAACTGTTTGTACTCCAAAATTTGCGAAAAATTGCTGAAAAGAGCATTCATTGTTATAAAATGCAACAAACATGCTGTGAAATATGAATACGTTGGCTATTTCTACGAGACACATAAGAAGGCTACAAATTCAGACACATAAAACACTTGATCATGAGGCACATAACATGCACCAGTGAAATACTCGACAAAAAGCTTTTACTATTATACCACAGCTGCTAGTTTGTCGTTTTCGATGTAGACGCATAACAAACAAGTCCAACAAAGTCCATTGATACTGAATACTGACAGCTGTTGAGTAACAAAAAAATTTTTTGTCCAAAAATTTTCGTTTGTACTGGTACAAACGAAGCCCAAATTTTCGTTTGTACTCTGGACCGTTTCATTTGTAAAGTACAAAAAAAACACTGCCTGTAAAACCTCCGACCAGTTGGGGGAGGGGTAAATCAGAAATTTGGGGGGGTAGAAAAAAAGTCGAAATTTTTCCAAAAAAGGCCAAAAAACATACACTTTTTTGCTAATTTTTCCAATTTTTTCCAAACTGGTGGGGGGTTGGGTGGATTGGATGATTTTGGGTACAGGGTTGGCCAAGGTGGGGGGTTCCCCCCAACCCCCCCCCCCCAAAGTACAGGTATAACCATAATATGATGATAATTAGAACCTTTAAGCACTAACTAGAATGACCTTTTCTAACCGCGCACTAGAATAATATAGAAAATTATAAATGAATTGGAAGTCGGCGCAAAGCGCCGGAAAATTTTCACTTTTTTCCATTTTAGAACGCATAAAAATGCATCTCTAGACAGAAAACCCAATAACCTTATCAAAAGAGCAGTCAGGCCTTAAGTTACTCTGTGCAACTTGGCAGAAAAAATGTGGTTGCACAGCCCGCAATTTGGTTGCTGTGTGCAAAAAAAATCCAGAATGAGCCATGTACAAAAAAAAACCTGTTTATAGTACAAAAAATTTTTGGCGTGCAAAACCTTTTTTGGTAATTTTTTTGCACCGTGCAAAAGAGCTCGTGCAAAAAAAAAACACTGGCTACGGGCATGATGATCAAAACTAATGATAGCAAAACAGCGTTTTTTTTGTGCACGGATATTTGTGCCAATTGGCACAAGAGGCCAAAAAAATTTGTGCCAATGGCACAAAAAATTTTTTTCTACTAGAAATATACTGAAAAATTTTTAGGCCCAAATTTTGATAAAAAGTTAACGTTTAACGCATTAATCTTTTTGTAGAAATCGTGCCCAACCTATTTTTCAGCTAAACATGTCAGTGAGATAAGGAAAAACTGCAAGTAGTTCGCGACGATTCGAAAAGAAATGGAATGCTGAGAAAATTTAAATAACTCTAGGATTGTTCAGGATGTTCAAATTGACTAAGTTTTCGACTACGAATCTATGTATATGAATGAATGAAAGATTTTATTACCTGTCGAAGTGAACGCAAAATTACAATACAAAATATAATTAGTCGAGAACGAGGAAATAAAGAATAAACGTAAAAGATAAATTTTAGAAGATTCGAACGATTAAATTAAAGATCAAAAGTAGGGATATAAGGTTGGTATTAGTGCGTCTGGTGACCACCCATCTTATAACATGTGTAATGCTAAAAGGTACCTGCAGTAATTGGGTAAAATGTGTGAGGAGAGGAGGCATAAACGGTAACGTGCCTGCTAAATGGTATCTTAAGCCTAAAGTCCAATTTAGCAGTGCAACCGCCGACTGTCGACGACAAAATTCATAGGGTTTCTTCACTTCTGAATAGGGTCCAAGTCTAAAGGGTCATTTACACTTAATTTTTCGATTGAACTGATCGTCAACAGCTTGAAACGTTCAGCTTGAAAATGCACTTTCGATCGGAAAGAATGACTGCAATTTTGTAGAAAATGACGACAGCAACCTTCAACCGAACCTAACGGAACAAAAATTTCCCTTTCGTTCGGTAACGTTGCGTCGATTGTTTGTACCTGAGTAGATTGCTTAAGCCGCTCTAAGCCTAAGCCTGAGCCAGGCTTCGTACTGTTGCCTTAAGTTACGCGTCATAACCAGTTATTGTAGGTACCTCTTGCATCTTTTGCATTACACACGTTACAAGATGGGTGGCCACCAGGCGCACTAATACCTATAAGGTCGAGAGTATGCGCTAGAGTAAGCAATTTTTATTTTATTTCCATTTTCCACTCATCATAAACAGGGTTGGCAAGACCACACATCATAAACAGGGTTGGCAAGACCTGGGTTTTTGGGCTTTTGGGTTTTTCTGGGTGCATTTTCTTGACAAAATTTGGGTTTTTGGGTTTTTCTTAATTCTTTTAAATTTTCAGATAGTATTGTTTTCAGAAAAAGAATTTAGTTTTTAGTTTTTTTTTAAATTTTAAACTTTTTTTATATTTTAAATTTTTTTTATGTTTCCTAAAATTTTTTTTTTCGTTTTATTTTTTTCATTAAAAAATTTTTTTTTAAATTTTTTTTTTTATTTTTTCAAAATTAAAAAAAAATTTTCATAGGAAACACGAATGGGAAAAACACGGTTTTGTTTTATCTTTTTTTGTTTTTTGTTGTTTTCTGTATTGTATTTTTTTATGTTTTCATTTTTTTCTTTCTTTTTTTGTTTCTGGTTCGTTGTTTTTTGTTTTTCTTAAATTTTTTTCTGTTTATTTTTTGTTTGTGGTTCGTTAGTTTTTCTTTTTTTTTGTTTTTTCCTTTTCGTTTTTTCCCTTTGGTTTTTTTTGTTTTCTGTATGGTATTGATTTTTATGTTTTTTTTTCTCTCTTTTTTTTTGTTTCTGGTTCGTTGTTTTTTCTTTTTTTGATTTTTTTCTGTTTGTTTTTTGTTTATCTTTTTCTGTTTTTTGTTGTTTTCTGTATTGTATTGTTTTTTAAGGTTTTTGTTTTTCTTTCTTTTTTTGTTTCTGGTTCGTTGTTTTTTCTTTTTTTTGATTTTTTTCTGTTTGTTTTTTGTTTTTCTTTTCATTTTTTTGTTTTTTGTTGTTTTCTGTATTGAATTTCTTTATGTTTTCATTTTTTTCTTTCTTTTTTTGTTTCTGGTTCGTTGTTTTTTGTTTTTTTAAATTTTTTTTGTATTGTTTTTTAAGGTTTTTGTTTTTCTTTCTTTTTTTGTTTCTGATTCGTTTTTTTTTGATTTTTTTTTCTGTTAGTTTTTTGTTTTTCTTTTCTTTTTTTGTTTTTTGTTGTTTTCTGTATTGTATTTTTTATGTTTTCATTTTTTTCTTTCTTTTTTGTTTCTGGTTCGCTGTTTTTTGTTTTTTCAATTTTTTTCTGAAAATTTTCAGATACGGAAAGAAACTTCTCTACCTTTGGCTTCATACATTCCAAGCTGCGAAATCAATTGTCGACGGAAACAGTGCGCAAACTGGTATTCGTTAAGACAAACTTTGGGCTGCTAGAAAGTTCCCGTGACTGTGAATCTGATGAAGTGAGCGAAGCCGAAGCGTGAAATTTGATTTCCGTAATTTTCAATTTTTTAAAGTGACATTTCAATTTTTAGTGTTTAGATCATGCAATAAAAAATTCAATAAACAGCCAATCGTCTTAATGAGCCAAATCGATAAAATCGTTGTGCAATGTGCAGTCGCGTGACTCGTGTAAATATGTTACAACCAAATGTATAGTCAGTCTTGAACACTGTTCAGCAATTTAATACACTTTAGACGTTAAAAATAACATCCTCATATATATTTTAAGTAAAATGATCATTCATTGGTACAAAACTGGAACAAAAACCCTAGAAAAACCCACCAAAAACCCAGAAAAACCCACCAAAAACCCAGAAAAACCCACCAAAAAACCCAAAAACCCAAAAATGAAGATTTCAAAAACTGGGTTTTTGCCAACCCTGTTGACAGCCTGTAAACTTTGCTGCAACAATGCAGATACACTGTTCAAAGAGAACTCGTTCGCGTTCGGGTCAATTACGAGTAGATAAAATTATATTCATTGACTCGGCGCGAAGCGCCGAAAATTTTTTTGCATTTTCGGCCCTTAAATCGTTTAAAAATCAAGGAAATTCAATGTTTGAACAGCCAAAAAATTTGTGCCGATTGGCACAAACGCTCAAAATTTTTTGTGCCATTCCAAATTTTTTTGTGCCAAAAACCATGTTTCGGCACAAAAAAAACACTGTAGCAAAGCAATGTTTTGAGTTTTCGCCCATGAGCACAGTAATGTCGATTTACGCAGACTGGTAGCATTACGAATTACAACTTAGCTGCATTCCACTCATCCTGAAACGACCGGTGCAGCGGAGATTCGATAAAAGTGAGTTCACTACAGAAAATACTGGTACACTCATCACTTCAATCAATATAAACATCTCTTCGTCAGGGAGTGCCAAACAAAACATCAGAAAATTCCGTTCAATTATCCGGTTGGTGGTCGAAATTTCTACTCAGGTATCGACGCAGTTCCGTCCAAATCGCCAGTAGATAAGCATGATGTTTTTTTGAATGATTATGACTTTCGCATTCTCATGGAGAAATTCAGAATTTTTCTACAGTATTGTCACGTGCCGATCAATTTTGCCCAACATCACTTGATTCACATCATGCCGATTCTTTATGTTTTTGCCACGTTTTGTTCAATAGTTACTTACTTTTATTTTTGCCTTTCGTTCATTATATTTTTCATGCATTTTTGTGTGCATTTTTTGTGTTTCGTTTCTGTTTCGTTTTTGTGCTTTTATTTCCATTACATTTTGTTATTTTGCCATTGCACACGTAGACTACAGTAAACCCGTTAGTTAGAATTTCCGCCAAGATAAGCTCTACGAGCTCATGGCCATAATTGGAGCATTATGTGCACCTCTTATCAGTAAAAACTAGCAACATTTCGCAATGTGAAACGACTATAGTCTGTTTTTCTTGAAATGCTTCTAAATAATAAAAGTAGAAAGCAAGTAGTATTTCACATTTTCACGCTTTGTTGATAAACAATATAACGTATTGAACTGGAAATTTGTGAGCATAATGACCTAATCCTTAGAGATTTTTCGAGCAAAAAATTTTACAGTAAGAGATCCACGTTAACGATTTTAACGTCAGTACTGATTTGTGTCACTTTTCTATTTGGAAGCATTTTATAAAAAACAGACTATAGTTTGGAGATTCTCTCTAAAAAAGACGTTCATATGTTTAGCATGGAGAGTGAAACTCGCCCCAATGCTCAACGTATTTAAACTAGATGGAAAATGTCTATGTGCATACCAAAGTCTTGGGCATGTGTAAAGTTGGTGAAATAAACTTTTTGATATTCAGGGGGCAGAAAGTTTACTGTAGCATCTCGTTCTTACTGTAAATGGTGTAAGGGTCAGAACTTAGGCGTAATGGCGTGTTTTATTAGGGTTCTTCGTTCTGAATCTACTTCCAGGCGTCAATTGATGTGGAATTCGTATCCGACGTAAACGGCAATCAAGTTGACAACTTAAATTAGACAGGAGCTAGTCCGATTCAGGCAAGCAGCAAATGGTTTTAAAGGCAAACTAATACAAGGTGAAACGACCAAAAACTAAAAAGAGCATGAAGATTGAGCTTAGGCTATGTTTCAACCGAAAAGGGGCAGTCAGGCTATGGCTGGTAAAAAGAGAGAGCTTGGGCTTGGTTTCTCTATTATACCTAAAATATAACAAAATTAGCAATATTTATATAAAATTCAACGATAGGAAAAATGACATAAAAAGTATAATAATTTCAAACTCTATCGTTTTTTAGCATTCGATCCATGGCCATTGACGTCAAACGGCAGGCGGTTAGATTCTTATCCAATTTTGCCATCTTTCGTGACATTTAAAAATTATTTTTTTCAGAAAAAAACGAGAGAAAGTTGGCGTGGACGAATAGCAGCGGCATAAAGGGCGGATTGTTACAGTAAGATGATCAATAGGTTGTCTCAAAAATATTACTTTTTCACACTTTCCTCCCCAAAAAGATTGGAACTCCGGACCGAAAAATCGTAAAGTTTAAATGTTAAGCAAAGGTTCACAGTAAGGCGTTGCACAACGGAGTTTAATGTATTTTGTTTTGGCGGGTTTAAAAATTTTACTTAAGCAGAGGCTAAACTATGGCCTTTATGGCCAGTGCTAACACAAACAAAAACAAAAAAAAACACAAGTGAATGGTCACTTTTTGGGGGTAAAATCGTCCCCTGTCTCGGCGTCGACGTAGGAATGTCAACACAAGCTGCGGCTGGCAGTGGCCACTGGTCGATGGCATGTTTCGATCCATGGGCGGCGGTTGATTTCGACGTCGAGGCACAGTTTGTAAAGTGCCATTTTCCCAGGCTCGACGTTCCAATGCTCCTAAATTGGCGTCATAACAGTGATAATAATAGCGCCATATCGCCATTTCCATCGGAATGCAGGGCATTTGTTTGCCAAAATTATAGCGAAGTTGGACGGCGGGGGCGGCACAACAAACTTCCATGGGCGGTCCCCATGGGCGGTTTTGTCCAAGAAATCGACTTTTAAATTCGTCGACCAGAATATTGATCTGGTCTTCGACTTGATCTTCGATTTGAAGTCGGCCCGTGTACGGATGCTGCTCGATCCAGGGCTGATTGATACTGAATCGAGGCGGCGGTGGCAGGAGTACATCGGGTGGCGGCATTTGTTGCTCTAAGTTGAAATAAGCCGGCGTCAACGATCGTGAAGGAATTTCAGCAGCCACATTGCTGCTGGTGGCTATGGCGTTGTTGATGGGGGCCCCAACATTGCTGACAGTAGCAACGGCATTGCTGACGTCAGCGGAAGTCACTGTTCGATGCGACGAGGGCTTGACAACAATTGACGCAATTTTTGGCGCCGGCGGTGTCGTAATTTGGCTCGATGAGTCAGAGCTAGAATCGGAATCGGAATCGGAATCGTCAGATTTTTCTTCTACCTGGTGGCGGGTCTGCAGATCAGTCTGCAAGTTTGATGATGTACTTCTTAGTTTTTTTGTGTTTTATAGCAGCATCAACCTGAGACAATTCAAAGTGGAATTCATGGTGACGTTTTGTTGACGTCTGCAAGCGGCTTACTTTTGGTGGTCTGTATACTCCTATACTCATGTTTAGAATTGAGAACTGCTGCAATCTTTTTTCATATGATAGCAGGTGTCTAGCTTTACATAGCAAAGGAAAGTTTCTATCCAGAACTAGATAGAGATCTAAAGTAGCTAAGCATTCTAGGGCAGCATTTTCATAATTTTTCTGGCGTAGATCAATATTAGCCCATGTGAGACCTTCACATTTGGGAGATGGTTTCAGTTTTGGGCCAAAGAAGGCTTGGGTCAAATTGGCTAAGTTTGGTCTGACATTTTCAGGGCAGCATGGGAAATTGAAAAGCTGGCCTAAGCTGATCAATGAAAAGTCATTGCAAGATGCAAGGTTGACTTTTAGAAATTGAGCAGTTTTTTGATGGCGTAAAGTTTTCCGGATCTTTTTAGGATCAGCTGATAGTGAAAAATCAAGCAGGCAGCGATTTGTGTTGCTCATGGCCTGATGATTGATCAGAGAATCAAAACTAATTATATGGGGCGTTGTTAATAATAACTCAATTAGGGCTAAGAGCATGTGACCAATTTTAAGAAGATCAAAAACAATTATTGAGCCATCAAAACGACTGATCTGAAGAGTGGATAGAAATGGTCCACTACTGGTGAGTTCGCCTTGTTCAGTAACACTAAATAAATTCTTGATATCAGGCGGCCATGTGATCCATGAATCAGCTTGAGAAATTTGCTTGGTATTTATTGCCAAAACACCAGGGCGCTGAGGGTCAGATTTTAAAAATTGGCAGGCAGCTTTGATCTGATTGGGAGTTATACAGAGGGCAAATCGGCCATGTATGGGCATCCTACCCAGCTCACTAGCAAAATAGTCGAGCAGGTCAATTCTTAAATCAGTGGCATTTAGACTCACATCTATCCAATTCAATTCGGAGTCGTCCCAACCGTCGGCCATATTTGATTCGATCCGGGTGGCGTGGTAAATTTTTTTGGGCACGATCAAATCAATATCAAAAATATATATGTATTTTTTTTAAATAACGTTCGATAACGTCATAGGGCGCGGCGAGAAAATAAGCGAAGTTGCTAAAATAATAAATAAAGATACGAATAATGGACAACGATTAATGGAGTACATATACAAAATCAACGGCTTAAATAATTAGGAGCCATCGATGTGAGAAATGAGAGCGACGACAAAAAAGAAACAATTTATAACAAAATTATAAGTTGCAATGACGAAGAAATATTTATTTCTAATCGTAACTTTTGCAGAAGGCGAAAAAAAATTGGGAGGCATGTTGCATAAAGGCACAACTTTACCACTGTAGGATAAATGTGTGGGTATGAAGCTTTTCACATAACAAAAATAAATGATGCACAAAAGTATGACTATAACGAAGGAAAAAAGTTTTGGGGGTAGATATTCATCTGACTAGGCAGTATATACAAAGCGCAGAAAAATGAAAAGATTATTGGGAGTGGGTGCGCTTCCTGGGCATTGGAAGAGCACATTCCTGGGTGGAATTTGTTTCATATAGTTTTTTAGGACGATCTAGCCCAGATTTTAGATCGTTGATAGGGAGATTCCTGCGTTTTAATAAATTCATATGGATCCATTCTGGCGAGCATCGATCCTTATCTACAGCTCGAATTTGTATCTTGGGATACTGTATCTCACAAACAACATATGGGCCTTGCCATGGGAAAGTAAATTTTGGAGAGTGGCGCGTTTTTACTGTAGGATTATACGTGAAAACTTGGTCCCCAATTTGAATAGGAAATTCTTCTGTAGTTTTATCATACTGTGTTTTTTGCTGAGCTTGGGCTACACTAATATTTTTCTTTGCAGCTTCCCAGGCTGTCGTCAGGTAGCGCTGAAGATCATCGCCGAAATCGTCAACATCTATTCGATAGCGGCTAGGAGCAAAAGTCAAGGCGGTGTCGATAGGAAGATTTGGTTGACGGCCATACAGAAGAAAAAATGGTGAGAATTTTGTTGACTGCTGGGGTACTGTATTGTATGCAAAACATGCGTAAGGCAAGTATATGTCCCAGTCAGTATGGCGACTGTTTACATACATGGATATGGTGGTGGCTAGGGTTTTGTTAAATCTTTCTGTTAGGCCATCTGTTTGAGGGTGGTAAGGGGTAGTATTGACCTTGCGGGTGCCACAAAGCTCACAAATTTTCAATACAAGTGCCGACAAAAAGTTTGCACCCTTGTCTGATAATAGTACAAGTGGTAACCAAACTTGAGCACAATTTCGTTTACAAATGCTCGAGCAACTGTTTCAGCACTTCCATCAGAGATAGGAATAGCGGTGGCATGTTTGGTGAGATATTCAGTGAAAACAATGGCGTATTTATTTCCTCTTTCTGTCATAGGCATTGGTCCTAACAAATCTACAGCCACTCGGTCAAATGGACCTGTAACTGGAATGGGCACTAGAGGGGCTTTTGTCTGTCTCCCTGTGGTTTTTCTCATAGCACAGCTAAGACATTTTTCACAATGCTCTTTGACATCCCGATAGAGTGTAGGCCAGTAATAATGCAGGCCGATCCTATTCAAAGTTCTAATAAAGCCGAAATGTCCGGCAAAGACATCATCATGGCAGGCTTCTAGAATCTCGTCTCTTAGTGACTCGGGAACTACTAAGCGTGGTTCTGGGCCTGGTGGCCCAGCCGTGTAGTACAGTATACGGTTGTTTGTGGTAAAGTCATCTCTACTCAAAATAATTTTTGCAACTTCTTTTTCATCTGACGGAAGGTTATTCAAGAGCAAAAAGTTCAAGTATTTCGAACAATATGGATCTTATTCTTGAGCTTTTCGTAGTTGATCTTGAGCTTGGCGTGTAGCTGTGTGGTCTGAAATTTCTAAAGCAGCAGTGCATGTGATAGGATGTCTGGAAAGTGCATCAGCATTTTTGTTAATTTGTCCCGGACGGTGTTTAATTATTAGCTCTTGGAAATCTTGAAGGGCTAATCCCCATCTGGCAATCCTTCCTGAGGGGTTTGCTTTTGAAAAGATGCTGCTCAGAGCAGAATGATCAGTGTACACTGTTACTCTCAGTTGGTAGAGATACTGCCTGAAATGTTTGATTGCCCAAAGGACTGCTAAAGCTTCCTGTTCGGTTACAGTATAGTTTCTCTCTGCTTTGGTCAAACTTCTGCTGGCAAAGGCTATGGGTTGTTCCCCGGCTTCGGTTTGCTGGGATAAAACCCCACCTAGGCCTTCCAAAGAAGCATCAGTGTGTAAGATAAACGGCTGTTGAAAATTCGGATGTATGAGCAGTGGAGAAGTTATTAGTGAATCTCTCAGCTTTTCGAAGGCAGTTTGGCAATCACTACTCCAATCGAATTTTTGATTAAGCTTCAAGAGTTGGTGTAATGGGTAGGCAATTCTAGCAAAATTTTTTACGAATCGGCGGTAATAGCTTGCTAAGCCAAGAAAACTTCTCAACGTGTCAACGTTAGGAGGTACAGGAAAATCTTTGACGGAGCTTATCTTAGCTTCGTCTGGCTTTATTCCATTGACGGAGATTTTGTGACCTAAATAGGATATTTCTGGCTGTAGGAAATGACATTTTTCGAGTCGTAACTTTAGTCCTGCATCACTTAGGCAGCAAAAAACTTCTCCTAGACGATTAAGATGTTCGTCAAAGCTACGGCCAAAAATTAATATATCATCCAAGTAGACTAGGCAGCTTGACCATTGGAGTCTACTGAGGAATAAATCCATCAGGCGTTGAAAAGTGGCGGGAGCATTACATAAACCAAAAGGGACTACAGAAAACTCATAGAGCCCATTGTAAGTGATGAAGGCGGTTTTTTCTTTATCTTTCTCAGATACTGGGATTTGCCAGTAACCCCAGGCTTGATCTAAAGTGGAAAATAAAGTTGAGCCATAGACAGCATCGAATATGTCATCTATTCTTGGCAGTGGGTAACTGTCCTTTTTTGTTATGGCATTGAGCGTATGGTAATCAACACAGAAGCAAAAACCTCCTGTTTTCTTGGGTACCAATATGACAGGGCTCGCCCAAGGGCTTTTTGAAGACGTTTTTACCCCTTGGTCTAACATTTTCTCAACTTCCTCATTTATGGCTTCGCGTTGCTTGTATGGCACCCTGTGAGGAATCTGACGAATGGGATGTTCCTCACCAGTATCAATGGTATGCTCGGTCAGTGTAGTTCTCCCTAGGTCATGTTCACTAGCAGCGAAAAGTGGAATGAATTGATGTATCAAGGCTCAGAACCGATTTTCTTGATCTCTAGTAAGATTGGTATTTTTGATCTCCTCATTAAACTTGTCTCGAGGTTGCATCGGATTGACTACCAATGGCTGGGAGAATGAACTTCCAACTTGAGCATTCATAGAGTCAACTGTTATGGATCCTACATTCACTACAGGTTTATTGTGGGACCATGGTTGACGATAAACTCTAACTTTTCCAACTCTAGTGTCTTTATACAGTATCACTGGAATATTGCTAGTATTTAGCATGCTAATTGGAATAATCCCCTCATCTGGTCTGACCAGGCATGCAGCTACTTGCTAATGAAAGTGGTTTAGGAACCTACTAATTGGCTCAAATATTAAGGAATCAAATTTGGCGTAGGGAGCTTCTAACTTAGCATTCACAAAGGTTATTGCTCGAGGTGGCAATTCAACAGTTTCGTCAATTATGGCTATACCTCGTGTAGTATCAGGCAAATAAATTTGATTATTTTTCATTGGCACTGAAATATTCCCAAAATCAATCTGGGCCTTTTTCCATTGCAAATCAGTTTTGGCAAAGTGACGTAGGTAATCAGTTCCCAGTAAGAGATCATAAGATGAGTCTCAAACTACATGTACTCTTAAAAACTCGGCTGGGGCATGAATTGAACTATCTAGGTTCAAGGCGACTTTTATCCAGCATGAAGCGACTACTTCAGTCATTTTCTTGTTGAAAACTCTGAAACCAGGTATCCCAGAGGGCAAAAGTTTGTATCCTCGCCGATTAGCTAAGTCTAGTCCCATGAGAGAAATGTCGGATCCACTGTCTACCAGGGCAGTGATTGGCACTTCATAATCTTCATTAAGCCAGACTTCAATGGTAGGGCAACGATCTTGACACTGGCTAGTATGGCTAGCAACTAAGGGCAGTTCACGATTATGTGACTTCATCACCAATGGTGAAAGAGCTTGAATTATTAAATTGTCTAAAGGGGCAGAGTTTGATGAATCTGACGATGTGGGGTGCTCAACATCTGACCGTACAGATGGTTTGTGGAGCTTCTTTAATGCTAGAAACTAAAGGACATTTTGGGTTCTTTGTTCCGCTTTGGGAACCATTTACGGCGGGTGAAACAGGTTTTGAAAGCCTTTTTCTGTACATAGCGTTGTAAAATGAACCAAGTAGCTAACACTATGATGGCTATGACAACAAGAACAATGACAATGTTCAGTATAAGTTGGAGAGGGCCTGAAACTAGAGAATTAGTCAATTTAATTAAATTATCGGTTCCCGTAGTAGTGACATGCTCTAAGGAATTGGCGGCTCCTTCTGTAATTTCAGCTACCATTTTCCCAGTGCCGGCTAGAGTCTAATAAACCACAGATGGATCTAGGGCAAGATTAGCAGTATATTTCACAAGGCGGTCAAGTGTACCTTCAAATATGGTCATTTTTGTAAAATAACTCCTCAAAAGACCAAAAGTATGCATGATTCCGGCTTGTTGGTCATGAAAATAGGAGGGTGTGTTGAAAGTCTGTAGCTTGTATTTTCCTCTCCAGGTTACTCCAAAAAGAACCATGGAAACGTGAACAGGGCCTGAGGTTGTACACCAACCAACGTCTGGATCATGGTAAAGACCAACGACGTGATGATTGCAATCAACAATTGGGGCATGATCAATGACGTCTCTAGAACCAGGAGCGACAAAAAGAGTTCGATTGTTTACCAAAATTGGTAGGTAGGCATAGCAAGTATTGTTCACTTGATAATCCCAAAAAATATGATTTGGTCGAATAGGCAAACACTCCCATATCATTAAGGCTTGACCAGCAAAGGTGGCTACGATGTCATTCCTCATTAACAATGCTCTGGCTCCAAGCGTGGGGTCTAGTTTCAAAAATTGCCAAATTACTTTCAGATGGCGCTCGGCTGAGTGACATAATTCCAACCAAATAGTGCGGAAAAGGTGTGATTCTTGTTCCATGATTTTGTCTTGAAGATACTGGAGCTTGGAATTGACAGGATCTTTATCAGGCAAGTTCAGTTCACTGTTAGCGGGATACCAAGTTGGCAAATATAGGTCAGTTAGATTTGAGTGAAATTGGATAATTGGACCTTGTTCAGTCTCAAAGGCGTGTGATAAATGGCAAATTGATACAGGTTTTTGAACTTTGAAGGCTCCTTGTATGGCTTCTACTATGATATGATCTCGCATATCATAGTAGATGATCTACTATGATATGATCTCGCATGACATGGCCTGTATACTGACCTAAGAGTTCTATAGGGCATTGAGATTCAAAAAGTGAGGCATTCCAAATGATTGTACCTCCAACATTTACACATCGACCTGAAAGAGGAGGGCATCCTCCTGTGTCACCAAGGTCACTAATGGTGTCCTCTTGATCAATAGTGCCTATAGTTCCTACTTCAGCTAGAAAATTTATAGCAGAACGGCAGGTATCTTCACAACACCATTCATACTCTACTTGGAGAATCTTCTGGGTAACCCATACACCAGCTTGAACCATCACTAATGGTTGACCTCGATATTCCTTGTCATCCCAAACCTGATGGCAGAGACTTGGAGAAACTGCTTGCTGTTCTGTTTTGTCCCATACTAAACCTCACGATCCAAAAAATCCTGTATTCGTACAAACTGTCCGATTCCTAATTATGCAGCGTAGGGCAGGTATTTGGTTCAGGTGACCATTGGTCGACCAGATGCTGATATTGACTTCTTTCTTTTCAGCTGCGAAAAGAGGCCGTGGTTTACAGAGCACGGTTTTCGGGACAGCAATGGCGCGACCTCCACGGGACATGCCACACTGGTAAAATGTTTCCGCAGTGGCTCGTCCTATGAGGAAAGAAAAGACGAGAACAATGATACCAAGAATGATCCAAGCAGAGGTGAGTTGAGCTGACATATTTGAGTGAGACATCCTGGATGGTCTTGGATTTTGATAATATCGATCAAAAGAATCAGCATCAGATCTATTGGAGAGCCTCATAACTGAATAAGGCAGGTCTCTCAGTGAAAATTGGAAAAGTGGTTGAACAGTGTGGTTGAACAGTGTCTAATTGTTCATCATCAGTTTCTTCTGATGACAGGCTCAGTCTGTCCATAGGTGCAATTCTGGCAATCGGCTTATTTTGAAAGCTTGATAATCGTGGATCAGGGGTTTCGGCTTGAACTTGATCTCCTTCATCATCTGGCTTCCAAACTATCCAAGGTAAATCAGCATGCACCATCCCTTGTTCGGTCATCCCCCATTTGTCAGGTGACAAATTTGCGATTAGCTCATCTTCATCTAAAAATTGGCGGTTGAGATACATAAAATTCAAATCATCTGGCGTGCTTTGAGCCCCATCAATGAGTTCATCTTGAGTTTCCTGGGATTGAGAATCTGTGGTCCTATTAACTTCACCCATGAGGCGACTCATTCGGTCTACACTAGGGGTCAGGTGGTCCGAGGTCGATAAATTCAAATTCTGGGCAGGCGAAAAAATATGACAACCGCTTCCCCTATGGGTGGCAGTGATAGAGTTGTCGCCTGATTCTGACCCTTCTCCATCACTCACCGACGGACTTGATTTGGTCGTATTTTCGGGGCTAAAACTAAGGACCATACAGACACTGGCTGGTGGTATGATCACGTCGGAATTTGCTTGCATAAGTTCTAGATCATCACAGTTCCAGGGGTCAAACTGGAATTCAGCAGCATGTTGATCTTGAGCCCTATTGCCTCCAGCAATAACTTTTTGACTATGTACTACTCTCTGGCTAGATTGGGCATATCTGGGACCACGAGAGTCTGAAACATCACGGGGGTTGGGCATTTGACCTCCGGATGACCCTCCTCGCCACGTGTTACGACTTGGGTTCAGCGTTTGCCTACTTTGAACAATTTGTGGCGGAACATTTTGTGCTTGCAACATAGGACAAGTGGCGTGAAAATGCCCTACACGGCCACAACGATAGCAGATGACAGTTCCATCAGTGGTTCTACTTTGAGAGCGGTTCCTATTTTGATGGTTGAAACTTTGTAGGCCTACTTGACCACTCCTTTGGGCAGTTTCATGATATTGAACTGAATTGAATCGATTAGTCATAGGTGGATTTCTTTGCCAATTATTAATTGGGCGAAAATTTCTTCCCCGGTTATCTCTTGGATTACTGTAACTCCTGTTGGTGTGAACCTGATTACTACTGGTAGAAGCTTGATTTGACAAATTTACAGTGTTTAAGCGTCTGACTAGGTGACCTAATTGATCAACAGAATTGGAAAATGCTTGCATTGACTGGCTAGTGAAACCATTGTATTGACGTTCTCTGAGCTCTTGTTTCTCAGCTTCTGTTACAGCATTTTCAAAAGAGGTAGGCTCAGAGTTTTGTACCCAGCATCTTATGTCAGGCAACAGGCGGTTGATAAAATGATTTTTTATTATACTGTCATTTTCTCCTGCTCTGTTCCAATTTGGAAAAGCTTGCTTAGCCAACCGACGGACGTCAGCAGCAAAGGTAGAGACCAATTCACCAGGCAGTTGACTACGGGCAATTAATTGCTCGTATTTTATATCGATTTGACGGTTGTCAGGAAATCGATCTAAGAAAGCAGCGGACCAGGCGGCCCAGTCAGCTAAAGGCGGATGTCGAGCTTCCAATTCAGAAAAAAGGATCATGGCTGGACCTCTCAAGTAAGTGGATAAAAGAGCAGTTTTTCTGGCTAGAGTACTCGTACCGGCTAGAATAGCCATTCTGGAGAACCATTTTTCCCACTCTGTCCAGTTGATATCACTAGGGTCTCCTGAAAATGGTGTTAAATCACCCATATTTTGAATAATTGGTCGGGTATTATACATTTCTCCAACTTGAGTCACAGTTTGACATAATAATTCTTGAACGTTTTCCATTTCAGCAACTTCTAGGTCTTCCTCACTCAGAAAAGAATCATCAGTTGAGCTACTTTCGTTCAGATTAGCTTGATTGCTACTAACAGAGGAGCTTTGTCTTGTTTGTCTAGGCTGTAGAAAATTGGCTTTGGCGTCTGCAACAGCTTTATCAAAGTCAGTGAAAATTGGGCGACGTGCCGTTATTGAGAAGAGGAGCTACTTTTGCGGTCAGTAAGATTAATCGGGCAGCTAAGGAGAAATGAGTGGGCTTGGAAATTTATTCTTTCGACTTGAGTCTCAGTTTTATCCTAGATTGACAAAGCTCCGGGTCCTGCCTTTGACTCGCCATGTGTAAAGTTGGTGAAATAAACTTTTTGATATTCAGGGGGCAGAAAGTTTACTGTAGCATCTCGTTCTTACTGTAAATGGTGTAAGGCTCAGAACTTAGGAGTAATGGCGTGTTTTATTAGGGTTCTTCGTTCTGAATCTACTTCCAGGCGTCAATTGATGTGGAATTCGTATCCGACGTAAACAGCAATCAAGTTGACAACTTAAATTAGACAGGAGCTAGTCCGATTCAGGCAAGCAGCAAATGGTTTTAAAGGCAAACTAATACAAGGTGAAACGACCAAAAACTAAAAAGAGCATGAAGATTGAGCTTAGGCTATGTTTCAACCGAAAAGGGGCAGTCAGGCTATGGCTGGTAAAAAGAGAGAGCTTGGGCTTGGTTTCTTTATTATACCTAAAATATAACAAAATTAGCAATATTTATATAAAATTCAACGATAGGAAAAATGACATAAAAAGTATAATAATTTCAAACTCTATCGTTTTTTAGCATTCGATCCATGGCCATTGACGTCAAACGGCAGGCGGTTAGATTCTTATCCAATTTTGCCATCTTTCGTGACATTTAAAAATCATTATTTTTTTCAGAAAAAACGAGAGAAAGTTGGCATGGACGAAGAGCAGCGGCATAAAGGGCGGATTGTTACAGTAAGATGATCAATAGGTTGTCTCAAAAATATTACTTTTTCACACATGTATAATCCCGATACCCTCCTGACCGCAACATTCGAAATCGAAGCTGTACAAAAATACAGGGCACCCCGTTTCCGCAACAGAATGAGTGTGTTGGAAGGTCAACGAATAATATTCGTGATTGCCGGTGATTTCAACTGTTCGCCGTTGTTTAATGTGACAGTATAAAGTTTTCCACCAAGTGATAATTGTGTATCAAATTAAACCTGTTTTTGGTTTTTGCTGCATCGATCATTTTAAATTAAATGGGCTATAGTTGAAGTACTTTGCTGCTGTAGAATACCCATCGCCCGGGTTGAGAGTTTTTCCAAAAGATATCTGACTGTGAGGATGTGCAAAAGGTGCCATCATGCATTTTAGTCTGAGCCTGTAGACTTGATGTTGCTCATCCAAGTCACGGGCCCAGACCTGTATTTCTGTGATGGGCACTGCTGCAGTCGCAACAGGCGATGCAGGGCTGTGAAGGAGGGTAAAATTTTGTGAAAATATGTAAATTTTGAATATCATGCAAATTATGTATTGTTCTTCATTATAAATCTTCTACTATTTTCTTAGCCGTTTTCATTGTTCGCATTTCTCTATTGTATCTTGTCTCTATTTGTATCACATCCAATGATATGAAAAGATTGGCACATAAATCCTCATTTCTACAAAAATACACAAAAAATAAACTGCTGTGGTCATTATTATGAACCCGCAATGTGAATATTATAAGCGAATGGCTGTTGTAGTGTGTTTTCCGCCGATTCTTGTTGTTTTGTCAAAGCGCGCACGAGGCCCGCAGGTGGCAAGTGGAGAGAGCGACCCGGACCACTAGCAACCATCTTACTGTAGCGCACATCCATATGCGTGCGCTGGTCTCTCTCGCATTATTATTATTGTTCATTTTTTTAAACGTATAATTTATATACTAGTTGTGTGCCTCGCCCGCCACCACTGGTCACGCCACTCGTCGCCTCCCACCACGCAGTCTTTCTTTCTCCTGCCCAGTGCGTGGGAGTTGTTCATTCTTTTCTTTTTATAATTCTCGCCCGTTACCACTTGTACGTGAGTTTTTCGTTTGTTTATTGCATAAAATATAAAGGTAGAAAATTTTCGCCTTTTGACTTTACGTAATAAGGGAGACAGTTAAGGAAATTAGACTTTCCTTAATCAGTGGGATAATTAGTGTTGGGGTTTAAGTACAAGACATTAAGTTAATCGGGTAAACGTGGGTGTGGGAAACACGTACATTAAGGATGAACCTTGGAATCCCAATCCTGCTGGCGACTCATCAGCACCCATCCCAACATAAAATACAACATGGCCACGTCACGTCGATTCAGGTGATAATTAAATATTTCATATTCCGGAACAGATAGCTCCAAAAATATTACAAATCGGAAAAAAACAAAAGCAGATTCAGAACTAGCATTCTTTTCCCGACCAGAAAATATAAGTTTCGTATGGTAAAGTCCATTAAGACGTAATCTAATTCACGTCAAATGCGAGAACCCGCTCTGAAAAGTTTCGTAACTATCATACCGGAATTTGACATTTTTGACTACAGTAAACCATGATGTCAAAATGAAAAAACGCGAGTGATATTCAAATATCGCAACGCTATGTTGAAGACAATTGATAATTATGCAAGATTCACTATCGCACGCTGGAATTGATTGCTTCTTTGCTGAGATATATGTAATTAACCGGAATACTTTTTATTTCGTTATTACTGTAGCAACGCTGTAACGAATTTTAATTTCTCCGCTTATGAATTTACGTGACGTAGAGAAAGTGGAGCTGTATGATGGAATACATGATAACTTTGTACTACTAAGTAAACTTAAGGCTGACTATTCCTTGAAAGCGGAAGTGTTTGCACCATATATGTATAGAGGTCATGGTGAACACTTGGGAGTTCTTAGTCTTCCCTGTTCAAAGTTAAGCATATTGGGCTTAGGGTTTTTTTCGTTGCTTCATCGTGGCGTTCGGGTAGGTAAAAGATACCCACCCAGTATTTATGTTCCAAAGGCAAAGGGCCGTAGGAAATATTTACGGGATTCAGAATGGTCGTTTCCCTCTTGTTTAAAAAAGCATTTCATCATTTTATCGACTTTACATGTACCATTCTTTTCATGGAACCGTTTTTGTAGCCTCATCTTTATTGCAAGTAGGAGTTTTTATATTGTTCGTGTGAATAAAAATACCAAAATCAGTCTCTTGCCCACTACAGTTGTGGAACAGATTTTCTCTACTCACAAAACGACGTCACAGGGCTGTGCAGTCGGTGGTAGAGCAGCTACCACCCAGTCTGCGAGCATTGTTTTCTAAAACTGTGCAAAATTGGTGGACCCCAGACGGTTAAACTGTGGTTAACCCTAACCATAACCGCTAACTGTAAAAATTTTGTGTCATGGTTTTAACCGTAACCGTGCCTGCTATTTACAGTTATAGCCATAAAGGCGGATTCATACTTCATCCGGCATCCAGCATCCGGCAAGCTATTTTTAGCTTCCGGCAAGCATTCAGTGTCCGGCATCCGGCAAATTGGCTTCCAGCAAGTTGCCGAATGGGATAACAATTCATACTTCTTCCAGCGCCAGAAATGCCGGATGACAATTTATTCTTGCTTTTACTACGTTAAAATACTTTGAAATCTGTGCAGTATTTTGTTTCAGGAGAAATCGCATATGGAAAATATATATAATAATATTTTCCAGGTCCACTTGTAATTATTACGCTGTCAGACGAAGAAAACATGCTTGATCTAGCAATTTTGTACTATTTATTGAAGAGAAATTTGTCAAATTTGTCAAAGTCTTCCATAGGCCTATAATAATATATGACCAAACTATAATTACGCCTAGAAAAAAGTCTTTATATGACTACCCTGCACATATGTATGCTTTCAAGAACGAAAAAACATACAAAATACTCAGCAATCAAAAATTAAACGAACGCCGTGATTAAAAACAAAAAATTTTGCCAACTTAAAAAATCGATATCTCTCGCATACATTGTATATGCAAAAATCAATCAAACACGCGCTTCAATTGAAATTACATACAAAATATGCTTTCCGGCTGTTTCTACTCTTCCCCGGCAAAAAAATGAGACGGCAGCGGGGAAAAGGAAAAGAATCACGTCAGGATTGCCGGACGATTTGCCGGATGAAAAATCTAAAAGTAGACTTTTTTCAGATGCCGGTATGAATCTGCCTTAACCGTCCATATTATTGGTATGAATCTGCCTTAACCGTCCATATTATTGGCGGTTATCCCAGGGTTACACATATTTTAAAGCATGCTACTTTTATTTTATTGAAACGTTTCATGCACTCAAATAAAAGCTCTGGCATTTTTTCGTCCAATTTTATAGGACAACAAAAGAGACTTTTTCTTGAATTTTAAATAAGGCTGTGGGTAGAGATGCCATGCCTTATGTGTTTATGGGTTTCAAAGAAAATATTCAAAAAAATGAGATGACGTTAGACAAGGCAATGGGGTAAAATTGGCAATATAAGGTGCACCTTTTCAAGCAAGAAAATTGTCCAAAAACTGTACTATTGTTCGGTGTTCCTGTATAGTGTGGAAAATTTTGATTATCAACAAAAATTTGTGCTCATAGCAACTCGTACTTAGTTTTGTTGCTTATATTTGAACGAAATGTTAGTTTTTTGGAAAAAAACAGTGCCTTTTTGTAATCTTGTTTTAGAATAAATAATTTTGTAATGCATATATTTTCTCATGCATAACCGCGGTTATAACCGTAACTGTAAGAAAAACTCACGGTTATGACCATAACCGCAGATAAGTTCAGGGAAAATAACCGTAACTGTGTAACGTACCTGCTAAAGCAGTACTGTAAATATGTAGCATACTGTATGTGATAGACATTTATTAGATATTATTTTATTTTCGCATTTTATCGTCTCAAGGGTGTCTGGGATTCACACCCAAACATTCCTCTAAAATTACGTGAAGTACTTTATTTTGATCCGTTCACACCCCGGTAGCCCAATTAAGATGCCCTAATTAATTTGCACAAACGGCAGCTGTTCCCCTAGAACCTACACTAAACTACACATTCCACAGCTACCGTAATCCCCCGTAAAAAACCGTAAACAACACCTGCACACAGTAAAATACGTAGAAGCCCCGCCAGACAGTAGTCTCAAGTGTAACAGTAGCGGCGGCCCCACAAAACATGTGTATACAGAGAAACCGATACAGGAAGCATGCACAGAAGCACAAAGGTGTGGCCAAGCCCACCGTAGAAAGCAAGCAAAGCACAGAAAGCATACAGTACCAGGAAAGCGTTAGAAAGGTGTAACTAAGAAAAGCATAAAAAAGCGTAGCAGGAAACGATGATTGGCGGAAGAAGATGGACAGAAGCTCGACCTCCCGCAACGCCCAGGGAGTGGCCAAAAACGTTGTATAAAAGAAGAAGCAAAGCATGATATTATTATTCTTGTGGTTTTTATATTTTTTGACTTCCGCGCTCGCCCCGTTCGTTTTATATATTTGCAAGCGGCCAATTGTACGAAAGCAACTTAAACCGAGGCCCCCGTTCGTATTGTAAATCGAGACGCGTTTTGTATTGTCGACGTTCAAGCGACCGTCGATCCTTCGTATATTTTTCGTATTATCGTACCCCCCCGCGCCCCGTCCCGTTATTCCGTCCCCGCCGTATCGACCGTTGGTTGAAAGTAAAGTACCTCACACAAATCTGGTCGTTACAACTGTGCCTCCTAATCGTAACCGTACCAAAGAAACTCACAGTTCCGGCGTCTAAAAATTGGATCGTTACAAAAGGAAAATTTTAACGCAACAAGCGTGAACGAGATCAATTCAAAGAGATAGTTAAAATTTCAAATTGTATTTTTTGCCATTTTGCTACAACTAATATAATTGTAACAGAGCGAAAACGAATGCGGATAAAAAATTATTAGAATTTTGAAAGTCCTTTCAAACTACCTATTGATCATTCCTAAGAAAAGGATTCTGAAATATCAGATCGTAGCAAACAGTGAATGAATTAAATTTCAGAAACTTGAAAATTTCATTCAAACATGAGGTAAACATCCTGTAACTATATAACACACAAAGAATGAGCAAGTTAGTTCAATGGATTTGTTCGTATTCAAATCTTCTTTCAATTTTGGCTAATCTTGGGTATACAGTAAATTTCAAAACGAAAACGACAGCGCATAAGAGTGTTATCAGGACGATCAGCACGTATTTCGTAGAAGTTTCTTGGTGACAATTATTGCGATTTATCGAATTCGACGATGATTCGACGATTTTTCTGCTCTCAATACCAGCCAACAAATTTCTGGCTTTCCCCTCCAAAGCCGGTATCCTTATATTCCAAAAAAGTACGCCCCATTTATGGTAGTCATCTTTCATGTGCGAATTATCCAAGTTGATGCTGAAATAATTGAAACTATCGCCTAAACTCAACGATTTCCAAATTTTAGGCGCCGGATTCCCGTTTTTGATAAAATTAACAAAAAATTCTGAATATTGATCGGCCATACGTCGATCGTCAGCCGTCAAATTTTCGGTATGGATGTTGAATAGCATACCGAAGTCTTGGGCGTGTATGATCCCGATACCTTCCTGACCGCGACGTTCGAAATCGAAGCTGTACAAAAATACGGGGCACCCCGTTTCCGCAACAGAATAAGCGTGTTGGAAGGTCAATGAATAATATTCGTGATCGCCCGTGATTTCAACTGTTCGCCGGTCCCAATAGGGAAAAACTGATCCAGCGTCTAAAGAAAAGAAAACGCAGGTCAAAAATAGAAGCACACTTTTATAGGAAACAGACGTCACGCAGAGCAAAGCAAGATAGAGTCAAAATTATTGGCGTAGCCACCAGTTCGGTTTAGTGAAGGCACACTAAAAATTTTCTTAGCGTCGAAAATATGATATGTATTGGCGAAAATATGATGTACATGATCCGGGAAATTCTGATCACCAATATTGTTCCAACCATCAATGTCGAAAAAATTCGTATGGTCATAAGGTGCTCGAAAACCTGCTCTTCTACTTCATCTCTGGAGTAGCACGTACCCCAAGTGACATTTCACCGGCTAAAAATGTCGTGCTTTGCTTTCGATGTTGAATTCAGCAGTTCCTGTAGTTGAGCCAAGAAACTTTTACAGGAAAGACTGCTGCTGTGGGTTCCGAACATCGTACATGGCAACAAATAATATAAGAGCAACCTCTTTTTGACAAAAGTTTTTCTTTCGTTCTATTTTTTTACTTCTTTCGAATTTTTTCATGTTTTAACTTTGTTTTATATTTTGTATTATTCGTGGTGTCATATTAATGCATTCCTTGAGCTATTATTTTCATAGTGTCTAATCCGCGAGTTTTCTTCATGTGTTGTAGTTGGCACCACTAGCCGTGTGGTTTGGTGTCTATTGGCAAACCTGAGAAATTCTGAGTATAGTTCAACTCTCATACTTTAAACCATAAACCAGTCTGCTCTGGTACATGATTTTGTTTTTGAATGGATCATGAGATCTATCGATCGATGTCTATTTGCGGTTTTAAGGCCGAATTTTTTCAGGTGGAAACATGTCTCTTTAACCTCAAAATCAAAAAAACTGTCTCAATGTTTTTAAAAAGGGTTTTAGGACAATTCGACCCCAGGGATTCGCCCCCCCCCCCCCAATTCGACCCCCACAATTCGCCCCTGAGTAATTCGTCTCCCCCCCAGTAATTCGCGCCTTGTACTTATATCTTACCTAAGTTTTAGACTTAAAAGCAATGCCATGTTATGTAATATATTTCCAGACATTTTCCCCATTAGGTAACCATATTTCATGTAAAGCATAAAGGAGATGAAAAGATGATTTTTCGCATCGTCCTGTCTCCTCTGTTTTCTTTTTTATTCTTTTTTATGTTGTCTTTTTTCTTTCATTTTCTGTTTTCATACATATTTTCATTTTCCATCTTCATTTCTTGTAACAAAGAATCACAATTATTCAACGTGTGACTCTATCGTGTTCTTTACTATCTTTTTAATGACAACTTTGCGGTGTATCAGAAGCAAAAAAGAAACAGAAAAATTGAACAGAAGAAAAATATAAAAGAAAAAAGAAGAAAACGAAAATGAATAAAAAAAGAATGAAACAATATAAGAATAAGAAACTAGACAAGAAAGAAAGAGAAAAAAGAGGAATACAAGAAGAAAGTAAACGAAAAAGGAACAAAAAACATAAAAAAATAAATGCAGATCGAAGAACATAAATATCTTATGATATCTGTGTTACACATTAAAATTCTGTGTAAATTCTCCAGCGTATTGAAGCCATCAGACTAAAATTTGACATGGTTACTGAGCATTGGGACACCATGATAACGAACTTTAAAAAATATGAATTTTTAAATTGCCAGTGTTGACATTTTTCTCACATTTTTGGTCGAAATTGATCATTTTCAGCCACTTAACTTTGGCTGCAAGCCTTCGTTTTGAACTCGAAACCACACATTTTGATTCAAGTGGAAAAAACAACCGATCATTCCAATTCCAGGGAACTACTGCTCAAACGCCTGTACTGCTGACTGTACGAGTAAAAAAGGCTTATACTGACGAAGTACTAACTGGGCGAGTAAAAAATCTTATATGCATAGAAAATTTTAGACAAAACTGTTTGTGAACCTTTCTTTGGAACATTGCTGTAGATCTTTTTCTTCTCGTACATAATAATTGCACTCCGGATGCAGAATTCGTGAATAAACATAGTATTTCGGCTGGGAAAAATCTCTGATAGTTTTAGTCTGCTAACAACCTAGTGGAATTATTTTTAAATCCGAATTTTTTTTTATTAAAAAACAGTGAATTGGCGGCTAATTACTGGGGGCGAATCGCTCAGGGGCGAATTTCGTTGAGGGCGAATTGTCCGGGGGCGTACTGCAGTGGGGGCAAATTACTGGGGACAAATTGCTAGGGGCGAATTATCCGTATCTCTTTAAAAAAACCTCGTACTGCTTCAAAAAATCATTTACCATTTTCTGACTAAATTTCCTTTTTACCTACACTACCTCCAAAAGAATTTAATTTTAAACTTATTCACGCCGTGCTGATTTATGGTCCTGATACCAGTCTGAATTTCGGCATATTTGGTCAAACCGTCCAGTAGAATTTTTTCTAGGAAAAATTTCCTGTGGATCGTAGATTGACCTTGCTCATGCACATGCTTATGCGTTGGATTTACTACAGTTGATTCATATTCGTGGGAAAAATTCCAAAAATTTATAAAAATCTGAAGAAAGTTCTGGTCTTGAATTTGAGCCATGAAACTTTGTCCTGTACAACATTCTACAGTTTATTCCAATTCTTCTACTGACCTTTGGCATAGGGCGCCGTGTGGTTTACATAATATTCGACGCAAGCCTCAATAATTTCCCGTTTATTGACGTAGGAACTATTTTTCACGGTGGATTGGCATTTTTGGATCACGGTTCGAGGCGTGGCGTTGAGCAAGGTCAATTTTTCATAGCCGTTTTCGTCGCTTGTCGTGCCGATTATCATCGGGATGGGTTGTCGTTTTTCGTATATCAATTGCTCGTAAGGTTTCGGAAAAAGACCATCAGGTCCGTCGTATCTGGGCAAAGTGGCATTATCGGGAAATCCCGCTTTATCGACTAAAAGAGTGAAGAAGAAAAAAGAACGTACATGCGACAAAAAAGGAAGCCGTGCAAACTGGTGTGAAAAACTAGACTAGTTCTGAAACTTCAGGATACGGTTTCGACTTGAGCTTAAGCAACTTATAAACTATAGTCTAACTCTGTATGGTATATCAACGCCACTATGCTGCAGCTAAGCTACAGCTCAGCTCATACTCACAAAACGTATCGAGAAAGTTAAGGTGCAGCTGCACCTTAACGGCAATGTTATAACATACAAGATGAGCTATGCAGATTAAGCCGCAGCTCTGCTGGAGCTTGGGTCTCTTCGAAGAAACTAGCCCCAGGTTTTTACATTCAATGACAGAAGAACTATTTTGGAAGAATTTCATTTTAGCTTTTGACAGAGTCCCTAAAATCAACAGACTTCATGAAGAAAATATCATTAAACAGTTCAATGCAAATAAAATTGCTAAAACAGGAAATCTTCAATCCGATTTCTTGGATCATCATCAGTTAAAATGTCTACGTGATTTGATTTATAAGAACTGCGAAAAACGTGGCCTTTCTGGAACATTCGAAAAACAAAGTTTGCTATGGATAACACTACCTAACCGTTAGACTCAATGATTGTAGCTGAAAATGATATTCTGCTACGTGTACATAGTGTCACGTGCTGACGAATTTTGCCCCATGTCACGTGATTCACATCATGTTTTACTTTATGTTATTTGCCACTTTCTGTTTTACAATTACTTACACTTAATTTTGCGTTTCATTTATTATATTTTACATGCATTTTCTGTGTGTACTTTTTGTGTTTCGTTTCTGTTTCATTTTGTGTTTTCATTTCCGTGGCATCTTGTTATTTTGCCGTTGCCCACTTAGACTACAGTATGTGACCCGTTAATTAGAATTTCTGCCAAAGATAAGCTCTACAAGCTCATGGCCATAATTGGAGCACTTCGCGCACCTCTTATCAGTAAAACTAGCGATGTTTCGCAATGCGAAACGACTAGTTTGGAGATTCTCTCTAAATGAAGTTCATATGTTTAGCATGGAGAATGAAACTCGCCCCAATGCTTAACGTATTCGAACTGGAAAATGTCTATGTGACCATAGGCATCTTCTGCAGCGATTTCCACTGCAGAAGTTAGCTTGGGTGTTGTTAGCTCCGCCCAGGGCATACTGTAGGTCTACAGGGTCCTTTAAAAGGGATTGTTTCCTTAGTTTTGCACTCATTTTTGGGCCTAATCATTCCCTTGCGTTTTTAGCTTGTGTCTCCGCATCCATCAACTTATTTTATAAATTTGCATATATTACTGCATTTGCTGCCGATATACTAATAAATTTGTGTATTCCTTCGGTGCCTCCACTGCGCTTACATTACCGTATCCCGTGCCTAGGAGTTACCCCGTCCCCCTTCGCTTAGGAATCACCCGTCACTCCCCTCAAAGAACGTTTTGCATCGCGCGCTGACCCATGTACAGTACACATCCCGCACCGAACCCGAATCAGATCGCTGTCACCCACTCCTGTTGTCCCCCGGATCTGCGAACCCTTGAAACTGTCACTCCCATGCCGAGTAGTTGAGAAGAGGACTAGGTGAGTCTTCTCAGGGGTTATTGTTGTTGAGGGTATATTTGTGGGAATTCTCCCTAAGCTGGTTTCCCCTTAAGAATCCCCTCAGTTAGAGTAGCCCTTGAATCCTTTGGGTCAGGGCCAAATAGGGGATTTAGGTTTACAATCGGGTCCCCTATAGTAAGCCATTCCACGAATAGCATTATCCTTCATTCTCAGTGAATAGCGACTAGGGATTGCCACCCCTGACCCAGTGGCATTGTCCATTACTCTGCAGCAGAACCCAAGGACAGTTCCGAGGTACACTATAGGTTTTCCTGTAGTCAGTACCAGCTGGGTTAGGTTCCCGAACTGAATATAAACGAAGCCACCCAATGGGGTCACAGTGTGTCACTTACGGTGACACGGCCATATTTTACCAATATGGCATGGGTTTCCCCATCAATGTGATTGGCCACAGTTCTACTTAATGTGACATGGCTCCAATTTCAGTTAATGTGACAATAGCCCATCTGAGCTTTCTTCCGTGAAATAAGACGATTATCGATTGTGGCTGATCTTTTAACTTGATTACCAAAAAGCAGTGGCTGATTGTGACTGAATGCAGTTTGATAGTTAGAGACAAAAAAACTGAATATGCTGCCAAAGAAACAAAATGTGAACTTTATATTTGACTTGCTGTACTGAGGCCATTTAGGATGGTTGTTTTTCAGGCCTAAAGATACGATATTCGAGACCCACTGAATTATTCTCAAAAATGCAGAACATTTTAGCGATATCTTCGAAAGTATGACGAGCATGATCTGCGGATTGTTGCCAGTTTGATAACTTATGTACAAAAAAGCTTGAGCTTCTTTGGGGCGTGTTTTTGACCAAAATATGTATCAATAGGTCACGAAATACGACTGTGTAGAAACATTTCAAACGTCCTGTTGTCATGGGATCTTCTTGCACCTCCCGATTGCCATAGACTAGGAGATGCTCACTCCTCCACTCAATCTCAATAGACGTACCTGTGGGGTCATAAACCCTAACCTCGTTGTACGTATCGACTAATATAGACGCCGGTATTTGACGCATGCAATCCTCTACAGAACGAAATCCCAACGGTTTGGACTTGGATCGCCAATCCCAACCGTCGTCGGCCGGCGTCCAACAGCCCACATTTTCGGCCACTCGGCGGTAAAACGTGCTATTTTGGCTCATCATGTTCCCCTGATCACCCGTGGAACTCATGACCAACGCTTGTTGAAATAAGCCTTCGGTTTTAGGACTCATGAGGAGCAAAAGTATCAAAGCGCCGGAAGAACTGACGCCGCTGATTGTCACTCGATTTTTGTCGCCGCCGAAATTGATTGCTTCTTTTTGTAACCAACGAGCACCTTCTATGATATCTAGGAAAATTTGAAAAAAGGGTAGTTTTAATTACGAAAAAAGACACGACAAAACAATTTTAGATATAATTGCATCCTGGAACTGGAGTAATGTAATCAGAATTCTATATGAAATTCATGTCAAACAAAGAGTTTTTAAAAAGGGATCTTGCAGGAGCATGCGGCTGGTTGTACATTCAGCTTTCGATTGTCAGTCTGTTTAGTAAATTAAAAAATTACAAGAAATAGGTGCCGTCATCAAATTCATTTACCCAAACCTTTTACTGTATGATTTTTTGCTCAAAAAATCTCAAGTGTTAGTTGAATAGGCTCACCAATTTCCAGTCTCCTGCGCGAAGTATGGCTTCGCTGAAAATTGCAAGAATATTAAATAGTACTTTTTTCCATGCTTGACATTTACAAGCATTAAAAAAACAGACTATCAGCGAACTCACAAAAAACGAAGGAAGCAGTAGACAAACCAAAAAAAACGAAAGAGAGACGCAGCTAACATATTGCATCATCATAGAAAATCTGAAAGCTTATTACTGTAGCTCAGAAATGAAACTTTTTGACACTGGCGTGAAAGCGAGGAAAGTTCGTATTATTTACATGGAAAGCAGCGAATTTTGTGAAACATTGAACTTCTATGATAAACATCAACTACTCATTCCAACTTTAGAAGTGCGCTTGCGCAAATCTCCAACGGTGAAATGAAATTCTGTGGCACTATAACAGTAAGAAGAGCTTTAATTGAAGGTTAGCACATTTTCGAATCTGCTGATTCTGTATCTTTTGAAACGGAAGAACAATAATTGATCACAATTCGAATGCAACGAATTACCATAAAGACCCCAATTCCCGCTGTTCAACTGATCGCCCATTGTCCAAAATCCCAAAATTCCAATTCTATAAGCTATGGTGACGAAAATGACGTTTTTAGACGCGAATCGGTCAATAGGTTCGTCTAAAGGGAAAACGTTGGGCGTTTCGAATTCATTGGCACCGCCGTGCACCATAAAAAATATCGGACATTTTTCGGTGGATCCAATTTCGGAAGATTTTAGACAATTTTCACCGACGAAAATATTCAAGTACAAGCAATCTTCATTTTGATTATCGTACGTGTGCATGCCGAAGTTTTGTGGACAGACGGGCTTATAGTCGTGGCAGGACCAAATAGTAGACCACGATTTTTTGGCTACAGTAATTTTGAACCGCAGATCGTCGATGGGCGGTTCGGCGTACGGTACGCCCAAAAATACGTACGCTTCGTTGCCTAGTTGGGTTCTACGCAAATGACCTTCCACGCGACCGGTGGACAAATTGATGATCAAGTTTTTTGACGGAACGTTTTCAAAGCGAGCGAAATTTGGCAAAATAACAAATAGTAGTACAAATTTCAGCATTATTGATAAATGGCTGTTTGAACTAAAACGAGAAAAGCAAAACCTATTAGCTTATCTGCGCTAGTGATAAAATTATCATGGTTCAAAAAGGCAACGGACCATGCTTTATGTCACCTGATTGACGACGTATTAGGAGTTGCAAGACGGAAAACTAAGATTGAAGTCAGAAACCGTAATTGAATGACTTTTAGAGATAGAGTCCTATTTCATGCTTTTATCATTTTCTGTTAAACCACTTGTCACGTAGAACTGAAAATTCTTGGCCTATCAACTAGACCTGTTCGAATTTTAGAGTGAAAAATTGCAGATTTTCATGCGTAAGCATATTCTTCTGTTAGAGTACCGAAATATGGATCTAAGATGGCGCCATGAAAAATACAAGGGGATTTAAAAAACTTTGCTCGCCTATAGGTTTTGTACCCCAGTAACCTGATAAGATATCGAGTTACGGGATCAGACTCCCCTCTGTGTTTAATATTCACACTTGTCACAGGAAGCTTTTCTTAATCTTTCTGACATTGGGATAACTATTCGTGTTCGTTAATATGTCGTAGAAAAAGACTGCTGCAATTGGTAAAGACTCATGAGAAAGTACAAGTGAGGAGCTAAGTTATTATGATGTAGGAAGACGCGTAGAAAGTTGCAGGATGAGACACAAATCCTCATTTTTTAAAACATGGTCGATATCAAGATTGAATAGTACTTGCTCGCAAGTCCAAACAGAATTGTCATAAACCTTAAGGGAAGGCCGTACGTGGCATTGAGCGGAAGAAATACGTCTTCTGGTTATCCAACATGCCACTCCCAGTAAAAATTCCCCATTCTCATGCATTTTAACATGTGAAGTTTGAAATTTGTCCAAAAATTGCCGAGTGTGAGTAAAAATTAGGAACAATTTTATGTAAAAAGAATTTGTATTGTAAGCCGTGTTAAAGTAATGTGATGATTTACTGAGTAGTTTTTCAAGAGTTCTCTGGGTAATCGGTGATCAGTAATCCGAAGACATTCTGAGCAGTGCAAAATTCACTCCTTGGATCGATGACATTGTTCTTATGATGAGGAAAATAATTGTCACGCATTGTGCAACGTATCATCTAGAAATAAGCACGATTTTACATACACCCCCCGCTGGCAACCTGGAAGACCAACATTATAGTACACATCGCCACAAAGAAAACATTAGGAAATGATCTGAGACTTATTTTTCATACAAACGACTATCAGACTGAGAGAGAAAAAAATCAGACGTCAACAAAGGGTTGCATGGTCATTTTTTGCGTCTGGCAAACAAATGACCATTCTTTGACAAATGAAGAAACATGAAAAAGGGCGGGCCTGTTTTCTGAGACAGACCAGTTTTTTCTGGTTCGTAAAACATGATCCAAAACAAAAATTATAGAAAAAAAAGAATATTTAATTGGAGAGTGCAGATAGGCATACTACAAATCAAATGCCTGAGATAAAAAATAAACTATATTGATGAGCCATTCTCAAGAATTCAAAGTTCGAAAAGATTTAACTTCAGCAAGATTAACACACTTTTACATTCGCGATTGATTTGCTTTTTACATATCTCGCTGACATCAAAACTTCGTGACTGTCACTGACACTTCTGAATTACACCACAGTTTCCGTCCCTCAAGTGAACAAACAAACAAAAAAATGGTCGAGCAGAAATTTTTCAAGTAATTTTGGCCATGTATTCAATTTGCTATTATATCGATTATTTTGTTATTCGAAAACATAAATCAATAAAGATAAAATGATAATATGATAACATATAAACCTGCACGGTCATTATGACACCGCTATTCTCTTTGTAGCTTTTATCAAGGTTTTCGCTTTCTAATAAAACGTCGAATTAACAAACAAAAATCCAATATTTTCCAAAAATCGTCCAAATTTGTCATACATTTTCAGTCATCAAAGTGCGCTTCGTCAAAACTAGCCGCTTTGTCTCCCATGGTTTATCATTGGACGGAAGTAAGACTTGACATTTCCTTTTTTATCGCATTTTTTGTTGTATCTGCAGCATTTATTTCTAGAAAATTGAGCTTCACTAGAATTGAATTGACTAAAATTGAAAATTGAGCTATCCCTGCACAACACTACTTGCATGTAGAAAATAATTAATGATGAAGATCAACTTTCATATGGATCCTCAAATGATGCTACGTTGAATAAGTGATCCGTGTACGCATGCCACCTGATCGCTTGTCGGGTGGACAAGTTTTTTTCTAATTTTTAAATCATTTTAAATTTTAAAATACTTATTGAATATCTTGAGAGTTCGTCTAAATTTTAGTTTTCCTTTTCAAAGACATGCCAAGTTTTAATTAATTGTCGGAAAGAGTGTGGTGAGACGGGCTTGAAGTTCTTCGTTGATTCGATATACGCCGAACGTCTATCCTTGATTGCCATTTTGTGCAATATTTTAAAATTTCTCTTGTTTAGCGTAGTTACCTAAAAACAGGCTGACAAGTTTAAGATGCTTGATAATAATTAACTTTTAAAACGATGATTTTAGAAATATACTTCTCAGACGTTTGTCTACCTTTCACGTAGTAAATGTGCTCGTGAGCTAGACATTACAATTATACAGTCAACATGATGAATTTTAGGGGGTCATGTGATAGTATCGGCAGTGTAATTGGCAAGTTGTTACTTTCTCGTTCGTTATCGAAATTCGGCTTGTTTTCCTTTATTATCAGTCGAAAAATTTATCTATTGAAATTTTGGAACCATTTACCCTGGATGATACTTTCAGAATTTTAGTACAAGACCGTGACTTACTGATTTAGAAGTTTTTAATTACATTTTTTCATGAATCCGATTATCAAGAG
Organism: Romanomermis culicivorax; assembly: GCA_963922205.1. Taxonomy (NCBI): domain Eukaryota; kingdom Metazoa; phylum Nematoda; class Enoplea; order Mermithida; family Mermithidae; genus Romanomermis; species Romanomermis culicivorax. The sequence goes on along the minus strand of CAWUHX010000060.1, from coordinate 711,111 downwards.
TACTATAATTTCGCCCGAGTCATGGTCACGGTGATCGTGATTTTTTATACTCTGGTTCTCCAACTGATGATCAGATGCGATTAAATTCGCGATTATTTTTCGTTTCTTCATGTTGTCACATTAAACGAAGTGGAGCCATGTCACATTAAACAGATCGGGTAATCAGTCACATTGACGGGCAAACCCGTACCATATCTCATAGGAAGTAAGGTCATGACACTGTAGGTGGCATGCTGTGACCCCGTGGGGTGGCTCCAGTATAATTCTTCGTTTCGGGAACCCAACCCAGCTGGTACTACCACAGGTAAACCTATGGTGTACCTCGGCCTTATCCTAGGGTTAATGCTGTAGAATAATGGACAACGCGGCCGGGTCGGGGGTGCCAATCCCTAGTCCTCATTCACCGGAATGGGGGACGGTGCCATTCGAAGAATGGCCTACTGTAGGGGACCCGATTGTTAACCTAAATCCCCTTATTGGCCCTGACCTTAAGGGTCTGAGGGCTTTCTTAACTGAGGGTACTTCCGGGGGAAAACTAGCTCAGGGGAGACTCCCACAAATATACCCTCAACGACAATAACCCCTGAGAAGACTTACGACACCTCTTCTCATTTTACTCGGCGCTGGGCGACGGGTCCGGGGTCAAACTGGGGTCCTACGGACGGCGATATACGGGAACGGGAATCCGAGCACTTCGGCGTGGAATTCGGCGACTGCTGATCGGCAGGCAGCGATAGTGGACGTTTCCTCGGCAAGGGCCACGGGGTTCTACGATTAACGGCGACGGGGACGGGTTCCTACAGTCGGGTCACTGTAGGGCAACGAGTGTATGTATGTAGGCCGGGGCACAAATATGTTAATTTTATTCGACATGCGGCAAAACGCAGTTGACAATATAAAATATAATAAAATATCGACGGCGGCGAACGCGGACGCAAAGGCTAAACGAAAAACCAGTTAGGCCCAATAATGAGTGACAAAAAGACAAAACATGCACTTTTAAAGGGCTTCATAAACTACAGTATGCCTTGGGCGGAGTTAACACTCCCCCAAGCTAACTTCTGCAGCGGAAATCGTTGCAGAAGATGCCTATGATCACATAGACATTTTCCAGTTCACAACGTTAAGCATTGGGGCAAGTTTTCACTCTCCATGCTTAACATAGGAACGTCACTAGTGAGAATTTCCAACTAGTCGTTTCACGTTGCGAAACGTCGCTAGTTTTTACTGATAAGAAGTGCACGTTGTGCTCTAATTACAGCGATGAGCTCGGAGAGCTTATCTCTAATGGAAATTCTTGACTAGCGGGTACATACCGTAGTCTACATGTGCGATTGAAAATAATAAATTGAAACGGAAATAAAAATGCGCAAAAGCAACAGAAATAAACATAAAAAGTACACACATAAATTGCATAAAAACGAAACGCAAAATTGATGTAAATTACTGTAACACAAAACATAACAAAAAACATAATGAAAAATTGTGATGTGAATCACGTGACGTTCGACGAAATCCATCCGCACGTGACACGGCGGTCCTTCGAAAAAGGGCGTCCTCCTCCTTGTGTGCGTCTGTGAGGGTCAAATGTTCAGGTGATGGTGACGGCAAGCGGTCGATGGTCCAGCAGTTTTTTGGTGCGTTCTGGTTTGTGAAATTGTGTCAATGTTGCGTGGAGTTGCTGACGTCGATTGGAGATGCGTGAAGTTGCTGACATCATTTGATCCCTTCGGTGAAGTTGCCAATTGTCGGTTGATTTGTAAAATCTGAAACGAGACTAAAAGAAAAATTTTAGAGGCGAGGTATAGGCTATCGCACGGATGCGCCTGCAATGTGAGGCAATACCCTAGTTTAGATGCATTGATCGCTGTTCATTCTCTTCTTTACACTGCCATTCCAGCATGGAACAGGAGTGGGTATCCTGTGAGGGGCACGGCGGTCCTTCGAAAAAGGACGACCCCGTCCGTAAGTAAAGAAGAGAAGAGCTGCTTGATTACGGGTCGGAGACCTCTGCATCAAGATGTGGGTCAATGAGATCTTGTGTGAAATCTCTAGTGGTTGACGGGATCAACAATGATGCCGTCTCAATGACCTGGGAAGTGGAAGGTATCTCCTCTTCTTCTGTAGGCTGAGCAGGTGACACGTAGCGTCTAAGCTGATTGACATGCACAGTGTCTTCTTGATCAGTCTCAAGTCGAATAGTGACATTGGGGTATGCCACATTCGTGACAAAGTAGGGGCCATCATAAATGGGCAATAATTTGGGTGTTAGACCACGTTTTCCAGTAGTGCGCAGTTTGAGCACCTGATCCCCCACTTTGTATGAGACATCTCGTGCCATGCGGTCGTATGACCTAGCATAAGCCACCTGTGACTTCTCAATTCTGCTCTGGATCAAGGTCAAGGCATTTGTAAAATGCCATTTGACCTCCATATCATAAGTAGAAACATCTATGATATGAGCTGGAGGGTTGAATGAGAGCGCTGCATCAACAGGTAGCATGGGTGTACGACCATACATGAGCTCAAAGGGTGAATACCCTGTGGACTCATTCATGCTAATGTTGACAGCGAACACAGAGTACGGCAGGTGTTCATCCCAATCAGTATGACCTTGGTGGACATACATACGTAACCGTGTAGCTAGCGTTTGATTAGCTCTTTCCACTTCGCCGTTTGTCATGGGATGATAAGCGGTGGAGTGGATTTTCTTAGTTGAACAAATGGCAGTGATTTCAGTCATCAGTTTGGAAGTGAAATCAGTACCCCGATCAGACTGAAGAATCTGTGGTGCCCCATGTCTGCAGACAAGTTGAGTAACAAAAAGTCGAGCTATGGTTTGCGCAGTAATGTCCGGAGTAGCGAAAGCTTCGACCCATTTAGTAAAGTAGTCTATAAAGACTACAATAAAATGGTTTCGACTTTCACTAGTGGTCATTGGTCCCATACAGTCGACACCGACTCGATGAAACGGTCCCGTAATGGAAATTGGTTTCAGAGTTGCACGGGTCTTTTGTCTCGCGGGTTTATTCCGTTGGCAAAGATCACACCGTTGACAAAAGGACTTGACGTCTGCACTGAGGGAAGGCCAGTGGTACCTGCGGGCTATAAGCCTCGCGGTACGTTTCGCACCAAAGTGGCCAGCAAGAATGTCGTTATGATGAGCCTCAATAATGGTAGTAACCATTGATCGAGGGACAACAATCTTGTTGGATTCGCCTGTCCACTTCTGGAGGATGTTATCCAACAGGTGGTAGCCATCAACATCATTCTGATCACCGTAGGGTTTTAGTGACCTAAGAATGGAGGCTAATTCTGGATCCTCAAATTGAGTTGCGAGAAGGTCATGGTGCTGCGCATCCTGTGATATCTCTGCATAAGACTCAGACCTGGCCAGGTGCTGCGCACCATTGGTGGTCCTTTTGGATGAATTCGCCAGGTGCTGCGCACCATCGGAGATCATCATAACTTCTCCCTCGGGTCTGTATAGGGGAATATCGTCAATACTCTCCCCGGCAAGGGAATTAGGATCAGGAAGGCGTGATAATGCGTCGGCATTACCATTAGACCGACCTTTTTGCGGCCGAATAGTCAGTTTGAATCCAGCTAACGCGAGGCCCCACCGAGTTATCCGGGACGAAGGGTTCGGTTTTTCTAGCACCGCCTTAACAGCAGTGTGGTCGGTCTGAACGACCACCTCATGTTGAAAGAGGTAAGGCCAAAAGTGCTTGACGAAATGGACAACAGCGAGAGTCTCTAACTCCGTAATAGTGTAGTTTTTCTCAGCTGCTGTTAGCCCTCTACTGGCGTACGCAACAGGATGGTCGTATCCATTTTCGTCTAACTGGCTCAGAACTGCTCCTATCCCCGAAATACTTGCATCAGTTTGAAGTATGAAGGATTTCGTAAAGTCCGGATGGTGCAGGACAGGAGGGTTCAACAACAGCCTTCGGAGTTTGTCGAACGCCAATGGCTGAGGTTTTGACTACTGGAAGGTTACTTCCTTCCGGAAGAGCTTGGTCAGCGGCTCGCTGAGCCGAGCGCAACCAGGGATGAAACGCCTATAATAAGACACAAGACCAGAAAAGACTTGATGTCTTTAGCGTTTTGTGGAATGGGTAAATCCTGGACGGCAGCCAATTTGACTTTATCCGGCTTGAGACCTTTCTGGGAGATGCGGTACCCGAGATATTGGACCTCAGAGTGCGAAAACTTGCACTTGCTCAGTCTGAGCTTCATTCCACCCCGACGGAGACATGTAAACACATCCATCAGGCGCTCAAGCATCTGGGTGTGAGAGTTCCCGAACACCAAGATGTCATCGAGATAGGTCAGTGCAGTGCGCCACTGCAATCCTGCAAGAAGCAGATCCATGAGGCGTTGAAACGTCCCAGGGGCATTGCAGAGACCAAAAGGCAGATAGTTGAATTCGTAAAGTCCAATAGGCGTATTAAACGCCCTTTTTTCTTTGTCTGCCTTGGCAATAGGTATAGACCAATAGGCATTTGCCTGGTCAAGGGTAGTAAAGTATTTCATACCCTTGAGTGTGTCCAGGATATCATCAATCCGTGGGAGAGGATAAACATCCTTCTTCGTAACCTCGTTAAGACCACGAAAATCAACACACATCCGGTGTGACCCATTTTTCTTGCAAACCAGAACGGTGTTAGTAGCCCAGGGAGAAGTGCTAGGCCGAATAATACCTTTTTCCTGGAGCGCCTTGACTTCTTGTATGATGAGATCCTTTTCCTTGGGCACGGTGCGGTAAGGGAAACGGCGGACTGGTCGAGCGTCACCCATGCTGATCTCGTGGTGCACGAGGTCAGTGGAACCTGTGTCCTTTTCGTCAATAGCGTAGAGGTCGGTAAATGCGACCAGCAGATCGAGCAACGCCGCTTTATCCTGTGTGGAGATATCTGAAGATATCACGGCATTTGCTTCAACCCACTTACGGTCAAGAATGGTATCAGACTTGACCGCCGATCCCTGGGAGGAATCAGTATGCATCTGCACATGACCGATGGTCGTGTGCGGGTAGAGAACCACTTAGTGTGTACTTGGGTTAACTACCTGTAGGGGTATGCGACCATTGGTCACGGTACTCACACTACCAGCAAAGTATACATTGCGTTGCTGTCCCAAAAGAGGCTTAGGAAAGAAAGCTACCTCGGGCACAGTTGCATACATTGAAGGTACAGGTGCAGTGAATTGTGTTAGCGAGCGAGGCTCAAGGACAATCAACTCCTGCAAGGGTAGTGCCCCACGAGCAGAAGGTGGATTGTGAATGAGGCCTTCACACGGAACTCGAAGTTCCTTGAACTGAAGAAAGGATTTCTCCCAGTTCAAACTGACACAATTGAAGCGTCCGAGGAAGTTCGTCCCCAAGACTAGTTCAGCCGAACAATTCTCTTGAACTTGGACTTGAATCCGTTCAGAGACATCAGCCACTGTCACCGTGACATATGCAGCACCTAGCAGTGGAATCGGAGACCCATTGGCTGCTATGGGGCGAGCCCTAGTCTCTGTGAGTACCAAGTCGGGTAACTGGACCGCCAACTCGATGCATTGCTGTTGCTGACATCAAGGACTGAAGTCGGAATAACCGACCAATCCTAGTGCAACAACACGAGCCTCTGCTGTTGCAGACGTCAGAAAGACAGTGCCATACAGTCACCATCCCACAATAACAACCTGTTACGTTGCCATTGCTGACATCAGAGGTAGAGCCGGAGGGCCACCCACCCCTTAAAGCAACAGCAAGGGGTGCAGCTGTTGCAGACGCAGGGGGAGGACACGGAGAACCATCAACCCCTTGATGGCCACAGGCTATGCGGCCATTGCTGACGTCAGAGGCATGACCCCGCTAGTCACGCCTCAGTGCAACAGCAGCATGTGAGGTAGTTGCGGACGTCAGAGGTAGGGTCGCTCGAGACACATCACCTCATAACAACAACTCAATAAGTGGTTGTTGCTGACGTCAGTGGTCACGATCGGTAAGATTCCCACCACGTGCAACCACCTAGAGAGAGAAGAGAAAAGAAGAAGACCGTACAGTAGTGGAAAAAATAATAAAAATGACCTACTGAAGGTTTGCCAACTATGACGTATGTGTGACCGATGAAGAAAAAGTTTTGTTTTTGAGAAATTTGAATAGAAGTGAAAAGAGAATGTTTTATTTGTTTTTGGTAGGAAAAAAAGATAAATTTTAATTTGTTTGTGTAGAGAAAAAAAAGGAGAGAAAAAAAATGGGTTATTATTGTTTATTTGAGTTGATTTTAGAGATAAGAAAATTTATTGGGTGAAAAAGTTATTATAATTGGGTCACGCGCTACGCATAGAAGACCAATAAAATAAAAAGTTGAGTAAATAACAATAAAATTTGAGGTACGAGAGATAAGCAATGTGATCTGCTAAGTACGGTGTTATATGTCTCAACAGTAAAATTTTGGCTTATTTGACCGGAAAAATGAGCAACTTGGCTAGTGCTCAGTGAAGATAAGAAAAATTTTGAAAAAGTGTGTTGACACACATACCGGACACAGATAACAAATCACCACCACACTTGACATCCAGAATCAAGAGTGGAAGGTGTACTGTACCTCGTAATCGGAGATCCCAAAACCCTCAGGGGCTGTGAAAACCTCATGGGCTGTGATACTCAAGTACCCGTACCCAGGTATACTGTAGTTAGAGTACGTGCTAATCGCAGTCGTACTGTAACCAAAAAGGCCTACGGCGCTACAGTAACCTATCCGATCACACGCAGTGGATGGAGGCCCAAATTGAAGAAAAAAAAATGGAAAGAAAGAGAAAAATGAAAGCTCAGAGGAGATTGAGGCAGAATACTCGATTTGCTCAACTCTGGGAATTTATGACTCTTGGGGACTGACTCTGGGGAAAAATCTGACACCAGGGGATTAATTAAAGCTTCAGGAGTTACTATACTCATAAGGCATTAATTTACGCGCAAGAATCATTAAATTAATCACACGTGGGGCAGATCCCAACCTACAGTAATTAAACATTACCCAAATGCAGTGCTATCTGAGTTGGCGTTAAACTCCAACATAAGGGCCTATTCCGACCTAAGGGGCAGTGTACCTTCTTACGGGCGTATCCGCTTACATGAGGGCAAAAAAAAATTTTTCATCCTAAGGGTCAGTGATCCCACTTTGAATGCGAATCAGCAGACCTGAGAGAGGTTTCCCCACTCAAGTGGCGATTCTCATGATCTGATGGAGGTTTCCCCTACTCAAACCGAAAATTTACCTAATTGAAAGAGGTAGCTCACTCAGAAGGGTAAAAGGTTCGTTCCCAAGGACTGTGTAGTCAGACTTAAAGGTCGATTTTCCAGCCTCGCCATGTCACATTAAACGAAGTGGAGCCATGTCACATTAAACAGATTGGGTGATCAGTCACATTGACGGGCAAACCTGTACCATATCCCATAGGAAGTATGGTCATGACACTGTAGGTGGCATGCTGTGACCCCACGGGGTGGCTCCAGTATAATTCTTTGTTTCGGGAACCCAACCCAGCTGGTACTACCACAGGTAAACCTATGGTGTACCTCGGCCTTATCCTAGGGTTAATGCTGTAGAATAATGGACAACGCGGCCGGGTCGGGGGTGCCAATCCCTAGTCCTCATTCACCGGAATGGGGGACGGTGCCATTCGAAGAATGGCCTACTGTAGGGGACCCGATTGTTAACCTAAATCCCCTTATTGGCCCTGACCTTAAGGGTCTGAGGGCTTTCTTAACTGAGGGTACTTCCGGGGGAAAACTAGCTTAGGGGAGACTCCCACAAATATACCCTCAACGACAATAACCCCTGAGAAGACTTACGACACCTCTTCTCAAATTACTCGGCGCTGGGCGATGGGTCCGGGGTCAAACTGGGGTCCTACGGACGGCGATATACGGGAACGGGAATCCGAGCGCTTCGGCGTGGAATTCGGCAACTGCTGATCGGCAGGCGGCGATAGCGGACGTTTCCTCGGCGAGGGCGACGGGGTTCTATGATTAATGGCGATGGGGACGGGTTCCTACGGTCGGGTTACTGTAGGGCAACGAGTGTATGTATGTAGGCCGGGGCACAAATATGCTAATTTTATTCGACATGCGGCAAAACGCAGTTGACAAATAAAATATCGACGGCGGCGAACGGGGACGCAAAGGCTAAACGAAAAACCAGTTAGGCCCAATAATGAGTGACAAAAAGACAAAACATGCCCTTTTAAAGGGCTCCATAAACTACAGTATGCCTTGGGCGGAGTTAACACTCCCCCAAGCTAACTTCTGCAGCGGAAATCGTTGCAGAAGATGCCTATGATCACATAGACATTTTCCAGTTCACAACGTTAAGCATTGGGGCAAGTTTTCACTCTCCATGCTTAACATAGGAACGTCACTAGTGAGAATTTCGAACTAGTCGTTTCACGTTGCGAAACGTCGCTAGTTTTTACTGATAAGAAGTGCACGTTGTGCTCTAATTACAGCAATGAGCTCGGAGAGCTTATCTCTAACGGAAATTCTTGACTAGCGGGTACATACCGTAGTCTACATGTGCGATTGAAAATAATAAATTGAAACGGAAATAAAAATGTGCAAAAGCAACAGAAATAAACATAAAAAGTACACACATAAATTGCATAAAAACGAAACGCAAAATTGATGTAAATTACTGCAACACAAAACATAACGAAAAACATAATGGAAAATTGTGATGTGAATCACGTGACGTTCGACGAAATCCGTCGGCACGTGACAATGTTGTAATTTTTCTAACCATCTAATGTTTGTTTTAACAAATGCCTCATCGAAAAGCTTCCATTTCCGTATCTTCCAGCGAACCTGTCACACACTGGGCAATTTGGTAATTCATATGAACGATTTGTCATCGAACTACTCCCATCAGCTCAACGTCACTTCCTTGAATTGTATGTTCAAAGCGCCGAATTCTATATTTTGTGATAATCAAAAATTTATACCTTCAACCGAAGACGAATGGAACTATCGCGATTATCGATTTTGGATTTTTGTCGGTGCTTATATCGGTGTAATGCTCTTTGCGGGTATGATAATGGGGTTTTGAAACAGTTTGCTGGGAAAGTTCAGTATGGAAAAGTTAACATTTTTTCTCACTGTCTTACTGTAATTTTATTCAGCCACGAATGTTCTCTGCTTTTCCTGATTTGCCTTCGATTTTGAATTAATTTTATTCCTGTAGGCATCGAATATGTTTTGCCACATTTTCATATGTTCTTGCTGTTTATATCGTTCCCAGGAATTCCTCCACCCACTTGAACTGGCCCGAAAAAACAAAGATTAACATTAAAAATGTTTTCAACTTCAATTACATTGTTTGTTATATGCGAAATTCTATAAAACTTTTAGGACTTATGTCCGGCTTGACTTTGGCCATATTTTCCTTGGACTTGACCAGTCTCCGGGTCCTGGAAGTTGCCGGTTCCGAACGTGACAAGAAATACGCGTCCAGGATCATGCCTTTGGCCCAAAGGTTTGTCGTTCATTCCTCAACTTCAAATTCATCTGTATAATACCACTTTATTTTCATAGGCAATACTTGGTTCTGGTGTCGTTAGTTTTGGCCAACGCCCTGGCCGTGGAAGCTATGCCTTTGATTATGGATCGTATTTCATCTCCGGCTGTAGCCATTTTGATTTCGGTGACAGCAGTACTAATTTTTGGCGAAGTTTTACCCCAAGCACTTTGCGGCAGATACGGCTTGGTTATTGGATATTTGTTCAATTGGTGAGAATAATACATATAGCAATTTTATTTGCGAACAAAGTTGATATCGTGTATACTAAATCTGATGCTTTTTACATTTTTTTTATTGATTTCGTGGCAATTCAAGGAACTCGATTTCCTACATGTGTCTGTTCGATATTTGGATTAGGATAGAGCTACAAAGTTCTTTTTCCTCAAAATTCAGAAAGAATCTAAGCTTTATAAGAAAAATCATGGAAGTTTACTGCTTCAATTATAAATTTTGTTCAGAAGAAAAAATTTTGACATAATCTATAATCATTGATCAAAAGCAATTTTCGCAACAATTAGTTTCAAAAATTTTCTGCAAAAACATAATAGCTACTGCATCTTCCGTTAAAAGGTTGGTATGGATAATAATTGGCGTGGAATTCATTGTCGCATTTCCCATTTCCAAAGTTCTAGAGTTATCACTCGGGAAGAATTATGGTACGTTTTACCGACGAGCAGAATTGAAAGCACTGGTAGATTTCCACGGGCCAGCAAAAAAGTCTACAAAAAAGACCGCAGAAGTAAATTCAATGTGACGTGATTTTCATGCCATCACTACAAATATGACTGTTTCATATTATTTTTCATTGAGTTGTTTTATTTTTGTGATCTGTTTTTCTTTACGTCGGTCTGTAGTGTTTAGTTAAGTTGTAGTGTTCAATATGTGATTTTTCGTTTTCATTTTGCGCTTGTTTTTTATTTTACCTTGTTTCGGTCTTTTGCCGTCATTTGCTTACTTCAGAGATCATTGTTTTTCTCATTATTCGTTCATTCCCTTATTATTTTGTTTTTACCCTTTGTTAGTCTTCTTTCTCCGACTGATTTCTTTGTTTTTTTCATAATTTTTTCAATCATTTTATTTCATTTTATCCTTTGTTCAATTTTCGACTTGTTTTTGTTCTTCGATATTTGTTCTATTTATTTCCCTATATCGATTTTTCCTTTTTTAAATGTGTTTCATCTTTATTTGCTGGTGATCGGCAACATTTTGAATCTGTCTACTCGCCGTCTCTAATTCTAGACATTTCTTTTTTCAATCATTCGCTTACTAATTCCGAAATTCTTCCACTTTTCTGCGCAAATCATTTATTGTTTTATTTTCAACAGAAAAGTGCAATAATTAATGATGATTCTGTAGTCATCACTGAAGAACGATTAACTATCGACGAAGTTTTGATTATAAAAGTAAAAAACTATTTGTTCCATTATTGTTGCCATAAAATTTAGTTTTTTCCGAAACAGGGGGCTTTAGAATTGACGACGAAAAAGGCTTTATCGGTTATGATCAAGTTGGAAGATGTGTTCATGGTGTCAATCGACGCCGAAATCGATGTGAAAATGATGCACGAAGTATGAGTCTGCCCGAATTGCTCCTATTCTGCCATACAACTGACTGAAATCAGAAACTTTAGATCCTGGATCTCGGTCATTCGAGAATACCAGTCTATGCGGGAAAACGTTCGAACTTGATCGGATTATTGCTCACAAAAAGTGTAAGATTTTATTTCATTATAAAATAACTGTTACATCATGAATCTAATTCGTAATTTACAATTCTTCCACAAAATTAGGATATCGCTTTAACTGCAGAATTCTCGTAGAATTCAAATATGTGCACTGGTTACGAATTTTGCATCAAATTATAGATAATCCTTCATCATTTGGAACGTCCAATCATTTCATATTCGAATTTTTCCACCCGAAACTTACACAATCCGCATTTACCATATTCTAATGGAGATCATGCTATTATTATACATTATACTAAGATTTATTTATTCGTGAAAATTCGACTGCACTATCAAAATTTTAGTTTTTTGAGTTTTTGTGCAGACATTGGAATTCAAGAAAATTCAGAAGCACAATGTCGAACAAAATTCAATTTGATAATGCTGTAGTTTAATATATTTCTACAGCTCATATTAGTTGATCCAAATAAAGTTACCCCGGTCAGAGAACTTATAGAGGATAACCGTTACTTTTACCCTATCTTTTGGATCGAAGGGAATATGCCACTCTATATTTTATTGAATAAGTTCCAAGAAGGAGCTTCGAGTGAGTTTCCATTTGCTTTTATGTAAATTTTTATGTGATTGTTTGGCATAATGTTCAGGTCATATGGCTTTTGTTCGCGAGAAATTGGAAGATGGATCTTATCAGGTAGCATTTTCCTTATAAACTCTACTTCCCCATGTTATCAACTTTATTTTCGGTAAAATTCATAGTTTCGCAAAAAGAATATATTCAAAATTCTTCAGGCGTTGGGAATGGTAACTTTGGAAGACGTTTTGGAAGAAATTTTGCAAGAGGAAATTTATGACGAAACGGACGCTTTTCGTGGGGTAAGTTTTGGCTACTGAACCTTTCTTGCTTGAATGAATATGTTAACTGAAGATTCGTTACTTTTTGACCATTTTTAAAGCTGCTAATTGCGCTTGAAGTCTAAAATTTTCAGTAGCTGTAGGGAATTTTTTTCTCCCATTACTGAACAAGTTTGGACCACTTACAACCATCAGATCTCGAGATATTCTCGGAAATGTAGGACGTGAAACAGTGGTGTTACAACACACATTTGAGGCTTGTGGCTGATGTACTGCGTCTGCAGAGTTCTGCTTTGGCCACGTCATTTTTTCATGTGAAACTCATTTAATGGCATGTTTCTCATAGCTACCGCAACGTCAGGCCCTGAGAACGCGTTTACACCTAATTTGCATATCCACAGTTCCAACAAATTCATATCGCCATTGTAAATTATGTAAGCACATCACAACCAAGGACATTAGCAGTCCTGTTGAAAATATCTTTTTTGAGAATGTCATGAAAAATACCCTCTGAAATAAAATTACAGGAAAAACCCACTCGAAAAATTTTCGAGTGCATGGCCAAAACTGGGGCAAAAAACGCACGGTTTTTTAAGGGTTAATTTTAAAATTAGCCTCAGAAATCAAAGGAGTCTGTCAACAGACCTGCATTGTGTGCCGACATATTCCTGTGACAGTAAAAATCTGAAAAGAAAATATCCTCGTACGCTGGAGATTCATTTTACATATGGGCATCTTGTTGGGTTATTTGGTTTATTCGAAACAATTGACTATAGTCTGTTTTTTCTGAAACGCTTCTAAATAATAAAAGTGGAAAGCAATTATTTCCATATTGTAACGATTTTGTGCTGAATTATGTATTATATCAAACTGGAAATTTGTTAGCATTACCCTAAGCAATTTGATGAGTGAAAAATTTTACTGTTGAAGCTTCGTCTAAACGGTTTGGACAATAATCCTGATTTTTGTCAATTTTTCATTTGGAATCATTTTATAAAAACAGGCTATAACACATTTGAATGATCTGCACTGGTATTCACACTGTTTATGTTGAAATTTTTACACAGGAATTTATTGCGGGGCACAGTTTGTTTATTTTTGAAATCCATTATGCTGGTTCAGCTTACAGGACTGAATTGCGAATTATTTATAAAAGAGTCACTGGATGAAATATGCTTCGGATGTCACTTCAGTGTGGCTCAAAATATTTTCTCTTCTAACAGATTGACCGCTGTTGCAGTCATTTTCGACGAACGAGTAGCAAAGTGACCTTTTTAAAACGGTTGTGCAACAAAAATAACAACGACATTGGAAACGATAATCACACATGCTCGAATGGTCGTTGCATATCATGCGATGTTCGTTGATCCACTCAAATTTTTGCATAATTGTGTATAGTTAGTTTTTTTATAAAATGCTTCTAAATTGAAAAAAAATCAACTATGTCATCAAAATTGAGTACTCAAAGCTTTCACAGTAAAATTTTTCATTCAAAAAATTGTTAACAGTTGATTGAATAAATTCACAAATTTTGAGTCTCACGTGACGACTGGTTTAGCGGAAAATTGTGAAAAACTAAAATAGTACTTGCTTTCCCTTTTAAAATTTAGAAGCATTTCAAGAAAAACAGACTATAGTATGTGCCCCATCAACGTGAAATGAATATTATTTTCTGAGAGAAAATAGAATGGTATCATTTTGTTTGTCAGCGTTTTGTAGTTTATCAACAAAAATAATCATAGTTTCACTAGAACTTCATATGCTGAATTATTATGCCGTGAAAACTTTAATAATTTAGAGATGAAGTAATTCACATATTCGACTATTACATAATGCAGGCTCTTCATAAAAAATTGATTTATGAACTCACTAATTAAAAAAGCATTGTCCACCGTAAACTCTTCTCTCTTTATACAATGAAACTGGACTTACGTAACCTGTAATGACTTCCAGCCGGGAAATCAAGTATCATTTTGTTACTTGTTGCATAGGAAAACTGAAGACAAAAAGTATGGTGGGTTCTCCTGGTTGGACCCGTGAGGAGGATGACCACGCAGTGTGCGAGAACCATTTTGAGACGATTCGCGAGGCACGGTCGTGCAATTCCCTCGAAAATTCACGGAACTGTAATTCCGCGACTTTCTTCTATGACTACTTTGTAAGCGTGCAAACAAGGACTTTGATTTTCCATGACAAACTTCACGACTCCAAATTCTCAGCAGGATTCAGATTTTGATGAAAATTTCGTCATTCACACAAATTCAGTGGAAAAATTACAGTAATTTCACGTCATAGGCGTGCCCCCAATACAGCGAAACTCAAAAAAATTATTTTGTATGGAGCTTAATTGCAAAAAGAATCAAATTAATGAAATAAATAAGACAAAATAATAAGCAAATAAAATGAAATGAATAAAATAATTAAGAAAATAAAGGCAAAACAAAAAAAAATAAAGAAATGAAAAATAAAATAATGTAATAAAAAGTACGTAAACATAAAAAATTGAACAAAAGTACACAATATGAAAAAATTGAACAAAAAGTGGCTCAAAATAAGAAGAGTATAACGGGAATAAGTCAATAAAGGGAAAAAGAGACAAAAAACATGCATGTAGGTATGTTAATAATAAAAAAACCAGAATAAAAAGATTGTAACGTACATGCTAATGCAGTACTGTAAATACATATTGTACACTATGTTATATTCATTTAATAAATATGAATTCATTTCTTAATCTATCGTCTGGAGGGTGTCTGGGATTCACACCCAAACATTCCTGTAAATTTACGTGAAGTACTTTATTTTGATCATCTCACGCCCCAGTAGCCGTTATTGACCCAATTAGAACGCCCTAATTAATTTGCACATCGGCAGCTGGTCCCCTAGAATCTACACATTCCACAGCTACATTAATTTCCCATGAAAATCGTAAACAACACCTGCACACAATAAAAAGTAAAAGCCCCGCCAGACACCAGTCTCAAGTGGAATGGTAGCGATGGTTCCCACAAAACATGTATACACAGAGGAAATAGATACAGAAGCATACGGAAGCACAGAGGTGTGGTTAAGTCCACTGTAGGAAGCAAGCATAAGAGAAGCATAAGAAGCATACGGTACCAGGAAAGCATTGGAAGGCGTGACTAAACTAGCGAAGTGAAAGAAGCAAAAAGCAGCAATTGGGGGAAGAAGATTGTCAGAAACAAGACCTCCCATCAGCCAAGGGAGTGGCCACAGGAGCAGATTTAAAGAGAAGCAAAGCATGATTTCGTCAGAATTTAGATATTTGCAAGCGTGTTTTTTTGGAAGCGAGATTTTAAAAGCATTTTAAAAAGCGAGTTGTTTTATCCTGAAGCGTATTTTGCCGATGAGCAAGCGATCATCGACCCCGTGTTATTAGTTGTCGTATATTATCGTACATCGTTCCAATTGTATCGTCATTCACGTGGGCCGTGCACTGTCGTAGACCATTTTCGGGATCAAGTAAAGTATCATTAGAAACTGGTCGTTACGAGATGCAGTGTCGTGAAAACACATGCTATACAGCCATGGTGTGAGACATCTGGCGATTCGTGCCAAAATGTGACAACCAGAGGACCGAACAGATCATGCGCTAGAATGTCTACCCCGCCCACTGATTTTTCTATTCTAAACATAGTTTTTGGAAAATTCGCTATTTTGAGAATCGCAGCATTGAAACTTCGCTGTATTGAGTCTCACTATTTTGAGTTTCGCTGTTGTGTATTCTTATATTTTACTGCGAAAACGCACAAAACGAACTCCCACTACAGAATATAAATAAAATTGTGACAAAAAAATAATAAATAACAACGACCTACCAACTACCATAGAGCTCGTTTCGGAATTTCTTGTGACGAAATCTACTATATAACCGAAAAAATGAAATGCTACAAAAATGCCAATTTTTGAACAGTCTTGGACCGCTCGTGCGAAATGCTATTACAAAATATGCAGCAAAATGATAAATTTTTGAATCTAATTTTTCAAAAGTTCGAAGAAATATTTTTCTACGATTCAAGCACCGACGGCCGCTTTCGGGACGGTGGTTGTTTCGGCACCTCCTTGTTCGTAGGCTTGTTTGATTTTGGTCAATAGAGCGTCGCACATTTTCTTCGCATCGCCCAGCAACATGGCCGTATTCGGATTATAGAAAATGGGATTGTCTACGGCGGCGTATCCAACGCCCATCGTTCGTTTCATAACGATGACCTGAATATACAAAGTAACCATGAAGAATAAAATTACCGTTGCAAAAACCTTGTAACCCATCGAAGCAAGCTTGAACAATGCTTAAGAATCTACACTCTTACCCGGTTTATTCCAAAAATTTTGAAAATTTGAATTTCCGAAATACGTCTATCTCAATGCGTGTTTTCTCATTGATTCAGATGACACCAAAGATCTGGAATCGAAATTCTAATCAGAATCTAGTAGAGATGATCCGGTTTCACTTTTTTTTGGATTTCCTGATTTTGGTTATACTAATTTCAAAACCGCGGTTTCGGTTTAACTGTAAAATACAGGACATTGACAATCTATGTTTTTAAAAGCTTTCTCATTAACTAGACAGACTAAATAAATATTGACTCACCTGATTCGATTTCCAAACGCGTAAGACGGGCATTCCAGCTATAATCGAATTAGGGTCATCTTCGGCGGCCGAATTGACAGTATCGTTGGCGCCGATGACCAAAACGACGTCCGTGCGGTCGAAATCCGCGTTAATTTCGTCCATTTCCAATACGATATCGTAAGGAACACCGGCTTCGGCTAATAACACGTTTAATTGACCGGGCATACGACCTATAGATGCAAACATAAGATTTAGTGTTTAGTGTCGATTCAATGTTTTCGGATCAGAAACCAAAACGTTTAAATTGTTAGAATAAAAAACAGAAGCATTGCACTAGAAAACTGGAGCCACGAAAGATCGAAGCCGAAAAGAACTTAAAACTCAAGCAGGATGGATGCTGTTAGATGCATTTATTCTAGAACACTAATTTTTTTCAAGATTTATTAGCCAAAACTGAAAAATTCGCGGAACAAGAATCCTATAACACCACTATAAAATGTGTAGTATTTTTATAATTGCCATCTCATTTTAGCTTAATGTTTCATATTTTTAAATAGAAAAAAGTTGTGAGTCCAGCTTGACAGATGCAATTCTCGACACGGCGCAGTTAATTGTAATTATACACATAATGCATTATCTTTGATTCTACGCTTCTAGATTAGAACATTTATTCTGATCAGTAATTTTAAATTTTCGCAACACAAGTTGAAGAGTGAAAAACTGGTACCTGCGACGGGGTGAATTCCAAATCTAACATTGACACCATTTTTGCCTAAAATTTTGACCATTTCGGCGACTGGGTATTGTGCTCGAGCGGCGCAGAGACCATATCCGGGAGTGATAATTACGTTTTTGGCGCCAGTTAAAGCTTCGACAGCCTGAAAATGGAAAGCGCACAAATTGAAATTTCTCAGAATTTCAAAAAACTATACATGTAACTGATAAATAAACAATAATCATTTCCAATTTTCTTTTTTGTAGAATTTTCGCAAAAGGAAAATTTATACAAGATAATTTTTTCACCAACAAATAATTACGTCAGGAAATAAGGAACCTACAAAATCCTACTAGACAGTTGACACAAATATATTTTTCATGACTAAGAGTATGCTTGAAAAATTCTCAAGATTACTTGGTCAACATTGAATTCAGTATGAACGCCTTTGACTTCCTTCGCTTTGCCACCACCCGTGCTTGACGTACCGTAACCACCCAAGATAACGTTGGGCAAAGATCTATTCATGGCCTAAAAGAAACAAACATGAAATTCCATTTGAATGCAAGAAGCGAGAAAAAATTTCATACTTTGCACATAATGTAAGATAAAATGGCACCAGATGATCCGATAAGAGCGCCCACGATGGTCAAAAGATTGTTGTTCATCATGAAGCCTTCGGCACACAGAGCCCAACCGCTGTAGCTGTTTAAGACAGTTATAACGACAGGCATATCGGCACCTAAAGATAATTTTATCAGCACGACATTATAGGAATTTCAAACATTTTTCAAACAATTTCAAACAAACAGTTTCCCCCAAAAATATGATCAAGATACGAAATGTTATGCAAATTGGGCATGAAATGATGTCAAGATTTTAAATTTTCTAATCTGATTCTGATAATCTAGTTCACTCTAAAAACATCGAAATTTTTCCAGAAAAGCTCGAGAAATTTTTAAACTAGAATTATATTCAAATATTGGTGATGTCTGGGCATCGGCGCCGGTACTTTTACCGTAAAGTTATAGCATGCAACGTTGGAGCTTTGTGGTGTGGAAAAGTTTATTTTTGTCAGTATGTTTGATTGTCATTTCAAAGAACCTTATTTCGAGATTAGCACGAGATAAACAGTTTACTAGAATTTTGTTCGCTGTAAGCGTTTGAATTGAACATGTCAAGAAAATATAGACTGGGAAAATTAGTAAAATTGTCTAAAATCTCATCATTAATAGACGTACTCGAAATGATCTTCAAATCTCAACTGTTTTTCGTCAAATTAGTTAAAGCAGGATACTCAGAAATGCTCCAAAACCGATCTGGTAAAGTGGATTTTGGCACCGATGTCTGTATTGATATAGATAAGTAGGACAACGTCGCTAACCTCCAATGGCCATAGTCAGTGTGACGCCCATGACGCTGGATAACGAAGCCGTAATACCCAACATGCTCAAACCGGTAATTAAATCATTGGTCATCATGTAATAGGCCATGGCGCCAACGTTGGCCAATAAAAGTCCCGTATTTAAAGCGTGTCTACCGGGCAATAGTAAAGAAGCGCTATCCAAAATACCTGAAAATGAGATTTTTTGCATGTTTTGAATTTCTTAGAGGTCCCGAAGGTTGAATTGCGTTTCCGCATTTATAACATTCAATTAAAACGACAACAACTTTTTAGCACTTTCAACTTTCTCTTAATATACAACTGCGCATTCTTTATTAATCCATTTCCATAAGAAAATTTTCAATTTTCAAAAAAAAATAAAAAAAAATTTCGAATGTGTCACATAAATTTTCTCGCAACTTGAGGAGCCTCACCTTGTAATTTTCCGAACGCAATTAGCGAACCTGTAAACGTCACACCGCCGATATATGTGCCCAAGAAAAGCGCGGTTTTGATGACGTTGGCAGCCGGATCAGTGGCGAAGTGCGGAAAATCGTGCAAATAACTAGAAAAACAGGTGAGTACAGCGGCCAGACCGACGAAACTATGGAAAGCGGCCACCAATTGCGGCAGGTCGGTAACTTCAATGCGCTTTGCGATAGCCAAACCGATAGTTCCACCTTAGAAGCAACGCATGCAATGAGAAACTGTCACAGAAATCACACAGAGTAACTAATGGCCGTTAGAATTTTGTGAACTTTTTTAAAATTTTCATTCAGGGTCAGGGTTTTTTACGCACGCCTTCATCTGTATCGTGCGGAAATGACCCAAAACTTTCTCCATACACAAAAATTTTCTCCGTTCCAAATTGAAATTATTTGTAAAATGATCGAAAATTGTAGATTACCACGAAAATCTTCAAACCCTAACCGTTTTTCCAAGTCAACAACATAATTTTAAAATGATTTAGCAAAAAAAGTTGTTGCTGACATTTCTGTGATAAGAGCTGGAGATTTATAGATTTCAATTCATCTTCCAATTGATAAAATGTTTAGATTTAGATCTTCGAGAACACTGGAAAATGAACTCTTCTAACCCTTATCTTTAAAATGAAGGCTTTATATTTTCAGTCAAAAATCGTGTATTCATTATTTCTCAATGAAAAATTTGTGATCACAATGTTCGGAAGACTTCAAGCGATAGTGAGAATTTATGAAGATTAATAAAAAACCTCAATTTCCGGCAAAATCGAACCCAATACTGAAGACTACCGATTGAAGAATGAGATGAGGAATTTTAAATCACCAAAACCACTTTTCCGGTGCGTAGCACCAGAGAATTTTTGAACACAGATGCTTATGAAATGTTCGAGGATGTATTCTAGAGATAATTTTCAATATACTCGGTATAGATTTTCGGTCGAAAAATGATGGGAACAAATGTGGAAAAAACAACAAATTCAAATTCATCGCGAAAATTCTGAATGTCACTATGTACATTTTCAAAGGAAGAGTAGAGTTTCACGCTATGAAACATATCAGATTCATGGAAGCAATCAAGGATAGCTGAGAAATGAAACTAAACTTCTTTTTTGCTATCCTTCAGCTTAATTTTAGTGAATATTAAAAATTATTATTGTCGGCGCGAAGCGCCGGCCAAATTTGAAATTTCGGCATCTAAATCGCACTAAAATGCACATTTTAATCAGTGCCAGCAGTGGAAACGACCGAAAAATTTCGGTTCTCTGTCCAGGATTGATAAATTTCTGAATTGCTCGCATTGCGGAACTGTGCATCCCGATGGATCTACACCGTCTCGTCCTCCTGTGCAGTCATTGATGAGTGACCACCCGAGCTTCTCAGCATTTTTAGGACTGCGTATAAATAGGTTTAGGATGGGTGTCCCTCAATATTTAGGGAGAATGTGACGAAATTTTGCTATAAAAATTTGCGCCACGCTCTCCCTAAATATAATAAATATGATGTATATAATGTTAGTGATTTAATTTAATAAAAAGGGATATGTAATGTTATGTTAAAAGACAATATTTTCTGAAACTGAAGGAAATAATATTTTGGCAAATAATAAGAGGGAACTGGTGACTTGAAAAGATCTACAGGTTAAGTTGATGAACATTCTGCAAAAATTTATTTACCAAGTCCCATACAAGTTAGCATTTGAACAAGGACTTCGGTAGAAGGAGCCAAATAACCGAGCGTCGAAACAATACCTCCAGACACACCAATCATTCCTGAAAAATGTACATTATTGATGCAAGAAACCGATTTGTTCTAATTGATTATCCTTCGATATTCCATAGAATGCATTAAAATTTACCCAAGGTATTGCCGATACGACAAGTCTTTTGCGACGATAAACCGGCGAGAGCACCGACGCAAGCTAACGAAGAGCCTAAATAGGCCAAAGAATGGACTTGACCGCATCCGTTCACAGCGCCATATCCATAGGCGGCCAAAAACAGGGCCGCGGGTATTCCGTATAAGTAATTATATTCCGGAGGATCAGCTAAAGAGGAAAATTTTGGATTGTGAAGTAAATCGAGAAAATGTGTCATCACTTGGTCTTTTAAACATGTCCAGCATGCGTTGAGTGATTAGAAATCCGCCTCCAATGTTGATTGAGGAAATAAAAGCGGCCAAGGCAGCTAAAATTTGAGTTGTGTTTTGCGGAAGATAAGTGCCACCCCTGAAAAAAATATTGAACATGATTTTAGATCTACCTTTATTTGTTCGGTAAGCATTCAGAATCATATGGATATGGAGGTATATGGGGACATATTAGCCGTATCTAAGCTCCTTAAAATGGATTACTGCGTATCCAATGTCGGAGAAAAATGGCAGTCTTAGTGAATATTTGGGTACCACTACCCAGCATACACGTACATACAAAGGGGGGTCAGGGTGAGGTAAACCCTCCTAACTGAGACCCTGGACACCCCTTCCTGGCCTGAAAAATTCGTCAAACACCCCCCTGAACTTTCTCGAAGACAGTTTTTGGTGATTTTTAAACATATTTTGTATGAAAAATATGCTTACGGAGCTTTTCTTGTTTTTTTGCTCATCCACCCCCACTCTTCTTCGATGAAAAGTCCAAGGACCCTCCCGCTACCCCTACCTGGAAATCTAACCTAGCGGACCTTTTTTCGAAATCGAAAATTATTATGAAAATTCTCAAGTTTTATCGAAACAATTTTTTACAATTTACAGTTTCAAGAATGCTCAAGGAAAGGCTCCAAATTTTTAGACGTTTTACCCACCTTACTTATAATTGTCCATTGAAGCTTACATGAGCAAGAGACCACCGGCAGCTGTAATACCAGAAATAGCGTTCGTGACAGACATGAGGGGCGAATGGAGCGCCGGCGTCACACCCCAGACGGTATGGTAGCCGACGATACCGGAGAGACCGAAAGTAGTGAGCATAGTGGAAAAGGCCGCGTTCGGAGAAACGATTCCTAGACCTACGATGGTGCAAAGACCTGAAAGAACGAAGGATTCCAAGAAAATGATCGATTGAGAAGCAAGCGATGCAAAAAACGGGAGCATAAATTGCTGAAATGCAATGTTGCACTTCCTTTTATGTATGCAACATCTCACCCGTTGTGTATACGCCGGCGCTTTTCAGTGTTTCCATGAAATAATCGACCTTAGGCGGCTCGGCTTTCTTCGCCGGCGCGGTTGAGGGCGGTGGAGCTGCTACAGCTTGTTCTTTGGGTTGTGGCGGTGGCCATAAAAGACGACCTTCGTGCAGAATTATGGAACCTCTGGTCACTTCGTCTTCCAAGTTTATGTAAAAATGATCTTTTTCGCCTAATAATAGTAAGAAAAACTAAAAGTTTCTAGCGGTGATGTTAAAGCCTAGCTTGCACTTAATCTACCAAGAAAATGTTATTTTTTGTCCTAGTAAGCAGCTAGTTGATATGCTACTCTATATGACGCTATTTTGTATATATTAAAATCTAGAAGAGTACGATAAAATCTCCGGTAGAATCTACCAAGCAGCTACTATCTTTTAACATATGCTCCAGATTAGGGCTTTCCTTTTTAGCACAATGCTGATAAATTTGGGCCTGAGCTAATGCAAATTTTAGTCGGGCTAAGAAAAAGAAATACAAATTAAGGAAAGTTAGCGGCGTGCTAATGGGACTCAAGCTAAAAAACCCTGCTCCAGATGCGCAATCGGCGCAATTTCTTACTAGTAATCTCATAATTTGAATCAAAGAAACTATTTTTTTACTGAATATTTATTACCGATTCATATATGCGGCAAAAAATGGGATAAGTATTCGTTAACTCATTTGTTTTAAGAGAAAATTTTACCTTATGTTGTATATCATGCAGGAAGTGATTGGCGATTTTCTGAAAAGGCATATACATGGATATTTCCAATTTTTTCAACTTTTTTTTTTGAAAAATGATTCTTAGTAAATTTACATTCGACACTCTGGTTGGGATTTTACATTCCGACAGGAATTTCCGAATACCGTCAAGCGGAGCTACTTGAGCCGGCGGGGCTACTTGAGCCACTTGAGCTAAATTTGTTTTTATCAGGTTTTGCTAAGAAATGTATACTGTTTGGTATCACCAAATAAACTTTTTATCATACTCTGCCTTATGGGCTATCTAATAAGTTATATTGACATACTTTGATATTGAACATATGGTATACTGGAGGTATGTTTATTCAGGTATAAATTTTTTCAATTTTTACACGTTGTCAAACTTCTGATATTTCCAGCTTTAATCTATTACCATTCAAATATTTGATTCATCCTTCATATACTTCGAGGCTCGACATACGAGGACACTGAAAAGATAATTACTGTTTCTGGAATGTTTTTTCGTTAGATCAAAATTTGAGCGGCTCAAGTAGTCCCATCATTTTGGAAAAAAATGGGGTTACTTGAGCCACTGTCAGAAAATGAGATAACGGTTTTTTTTTATACGGAATGATTGGATGCTAGAAAGTACAAAGACTTCAGCGATGAGCAACTGGAATCCGCCTCACAGGCAATCCGGACTGGCATGTCCATTCGAGCTAGTTAGGAGTTCAGAATCCCTCGCACAACATTGAACCGAAAAATTTTGTTAAACGTGTTTTCATCATCAAATGTTTTTTTTAAAACATCCAAGGTGGCTCATGTAGCCCCAAGTAACGTTAAAATAAGCATGTATATGATATAGCATCATTTTTAATAGGGTGGCTCAAGTAGCCCCAACAACGGGGCTACTTGAGCCACCCAACTTTTTTAAAAAAACACATGAGTTGCTGAAAATTTCGAAAAATTAACTAAATGACATTAAAGCCTCACCCTTTCTGCATATATATATATACCAAATTTGAACTCTCTGCTCATTGTTTCAAAAAAGTTATGAAACTTTGTTTGCTTTGAACTGTGGAAAAGTGGTTTAAGTAGCCCCGCTTGACGGTAACAGAAACTTCAACAGGCATCGAAAAATGATGCTCATATTTTGAACTTCAATGATGAAAATATTTTACCGGAAAGAATGACTCATCTATAGCTGTATAAATTTTGATTCACTGACCGACTGAAAGCAAGAATTTCGAAATGTTGTTCCCGTAAAGTGTGCTCGATTGAGTAGGGAGTCGACTCGGGAAGTCCGTATATCCAACGTGACAAACACCGTTTTCATTGACGTATACTTCGCCAGGCTTTATAGTTTCGATGTTGCCGCCGGCTTCGGCTGCTAAATCGACAACGACGCTTCCTGGTTTCATAGATTTTATCATATCCTAGGAAGAAGCTCATCAATAATTCAGCGCACGAATTACGATAAAATATTGTAAAAATCTGCAAAAAATTGAAAGTTTGGAAAAAAAATTTGCCATCTGTACAAAAAACTCTTCCCTTCCAATGAATATGGAATCAAAACATCCATTGGGTATTTCCAATACGGACATTAAACAGGAAGACCCCTTATTTTCACAATAACACCATTATTTAGGCAAAAAATATGAGGTTGAAAATTTCTGTATATAAGCTTTCTGCTGGAAAAGCTTCGAAGTTTTCAGGTTGTTAAATTCATGTTTATAAATAAAGAGTGCAACAATATTCTGTTAGTTAATAGAAATCTCGTTCTTATAGTATGCGGGAATGCTAAAATCATCAAGATGCACCACGTAGTTGAAAATTCTTTCTGAACAAGTAAATTTGAATTGATGACTCATTTCAGGTTACTTTAGTTATCAGAATTGGAGCTCGTTTTCCAGGTATCAATGCAGTTGTTATGACGATATCGACTTCTTTGCACTGCTTGGCGAATAAAGCCATTTCAGCCTCGATAAATTCTTTTGACATTTCTTTCGCATAACCTCCAACACCTTCACCGGATTCCTGAACAAGAAAATCGTGCATCAAATACTATGAGATTGATTAGCGAAGTCGTCGGAAAATTTTTATTCAACATGAGTCATGTTGAATCCGAAAAAGTATCCCGAATTCCATTAAAGTCTTTGCAAAATGTTCAGCACCAGATGTGAAACAACTAAAAACTGGGATCAAGCTGGAGATTTTACGAAAAGTGGAGCTCAGATGTTTTCAAATCCGTACTTGACAGCTATATAAATTAGTGTGAGTAATTTTGAACTAAACACAGGGAGAAAAAAGTTATTTGAAATATGTTGCACTATTTACATGACTTCAACGAAGGGGTACTTACCTTGAAGGCTACTTCCAAAAACTCGGCTCCCAAAGATTCAATTTGATCTTTCACAGCGGCCCGCGTGTCGAAACCGCGGACGATGGCGCCCATATTTTTCGCCGTACCGATAGCCGCCAAGCCGGCAACGCCGCCGCCGATGACCAAGATTTTAGCAGGCGGTACCTTACCGGCAGCGGTTATTTGGCCGGTGAAAAATCTACCGAAATTATTGGCCGCCTCGATAACAGCCTTATAACCGGCGATGTTGGCCATCGAACTGAGGGCGTCAAAAACCTAGAATGTGAGTTAATGAATGTTATATTAAGCCATTTTCATGAATGTTAAATAATCAAGATTATAAACGAATCAACTGAACATAGTTCAAGAGATTCTACTGCTTTAAGTAAGAAGGGTAACCGACTGAATTGAATTGTTCTAGAAATTAAACTTTTGATTCTGTCATATAAAACCGAGACTCAATTTTATTTTCTAGATTCCTCAAAGAGGCGCAACAAGTCTCAGATCAATTCAGAACACACAGTTCAATGTTTTTACGGCTCAAATTTACATCATAGATTATAAACCTTTTTTTGGCGAAGTCTGACTTTTCAGTATTTGACGAATCCAAAAATATTTTTTGATTCAATAACCTGTGCTCTGCTAATTCTTGGCACACAATCCATAGCAAAAACGTTCATATTTTTTTTAGCCAATGCATCGATCAACGGTCTATTCTGAGACGGGTATAAAAAACTGATCAACGTCGATTTATCTTTCATCAAATTGATTTCTTCGTTGGTCGGTTGCCGAACTTTTAAAATAATATCAGATTTGAACGTGTGATTACGATCCACGATCCGGGCGCCGGCCGATCGATAGTCGGCGTCAAGAAATTTGGCGCCCAAACCGGCACCCGTTTGAATGTTGACCGTAAAACCTTTTTTGACTAACGTCGCCGTGGAAGAAGGGGTTAGACTGACGCGCTTTTCATTGAGAAAAGTTTCACCAGGTACCCCGATAGTGAGTGATTTGTACGAAATGCCTAAAAATCAGAATGATCTTCAAACGGATAACTAAACCATATAGTAGACAAAAAGTGGCTAGATAGCACTAGCCACATGACGAGGCACATTATCATCATAGTCTGGACATGAATGATGTCATGTGAAAAGCAAAGACCATGTCAAAAATGAGATAACGAATCCGATTTCTAGGAAAGCTACGAATTGAGCAAGAATTGGCGCAATAACTAAGTACTTGCTTAGTTATTGCGCCAATTAGTTATTGCGCCAAATGCAATTGCTTAGTTATTGCAATAACATACTAAGAGAATAGTACTTCCTAGCTCGTAGCTAGTGCTTCACACCGGGTACCCGGGTACTCGGGTCAATTTTCTGAATGAAACCCGGGTGCTACCCGGGTACCCGGACCCGGGTTTCAACAGGATATTGTATAAACGGAATATTTATATGCTATTACTTGTATTTATGTGCAGTTACACTGAATGAACGTATTTTCCTTTATTAATTCAGTGCATTTACCTGCTCAACGTGTTAACAAGGCCGCTTATGGCTCTCAAAAGGTCACTGTAGCGTATTTTTAGCAACAAAAAATCTGTTTTTTAACAATGAAGCACGAAACGGAAATATAAAAAAGTCTTTGAGAAATTATGCCCGTGTGAAATATTGGTACTCGATACAGTATGAGAAAACAATAAAAGTTGGAGAGATGCATTATGTATAAAAATTGAAGAGACATAAAAATCGATGATGATGAGCCGGTAAAGTGGGATATCTAGTTTGGAAATGAATTCATCAAATAGTTGTGATGCGTGACAAGGTCACCACAATTTGGTTTAGAGTGTAAGAAATTTTGAAATATTTATTTTCTTCAAACGAAACTTTTTTTTAAATTGTTTGAAGAAAATGTGTTATTGGTTTTTCCTAACTTATGTTTAGTAGCACTTTGCAAGGCTTATGCCTCAAAATTTATGAGTTTTCTGGGTATACCCGGGTACGCGAAATACTCGGGTAACGCGGGTACCCTAGAGACCGGGTACCCGGGTCCTAGAATTTTGAAAGCGTAAAGCACTACTCGTAGACCAACTTTTTTACGATTAGTAGGACTAGTACTCTGGATTTGATTATTTGTCATGCCAGCTGTAACTTTTTAGCATAATGGTGACATCGCAATGACATAGCAAACTAATGTTTCCTTTTCTGCAGTAATTATACGAAGAAGGAGGAGCAAATGAAAAAATCTTCGGTTGCTTTGCTTGCATTGATGAGACAGACAAATGACGGACTTTAACATATGAAAAAATGATATCGATCGAGCGCTAACCTAAAGGAGCTTTTGCTGACTCTTTGTCCGCGAAATGTCGAACCGAAATGTAAGTTGCACGTTTGAAATCGTAAAACTTTCGTCCACATTCACAGAACCGAGCCAATTTTGGCGGTAAAAGTTGGACGGCCATAACTCGAAACGCTAAATGTCATGGAATTGGTACAGATTTCCGACCATAAATTTAGAATCGGATGCTAAATGAAAAAACTAATTCACAATACGGGAAAATTCAAAATAAAAACTGGCAAACTGAGAACAGAAATGACGCGTAAAGAACAGGCTGAGAAGTCAATAAAAATAATTCCTAAGCAACAGACGCTTATTTCAACTGAAAAATTGCACGCCGCAACAAAAATAGTGAATATCAAGAAATGATGCGCGTCGAAAACAAAGATGAATGGCTTCTAGCAACCGGTAAACACTTTCGAGTCTAGAAAACAAGTTTTTCTATTGAACAAAGATACAAACAACGTTGCAGAGACGAGTTACATACAACGTTAATCGGATAACGAGAGAGAAAATCAATAAGTAATGTTTTTGTGCTCATAATCTGTTTAGTTTTGCAGTCCGCCGTGCCAGATATTAGTTCAGACATTTTCTAGCGAGATAAAAAAATTGAGGCAAGATGCCGCAAAGTACTAAATCGTCGGGAATAATAACCAGCATTTCTCTTCAAATTCATTTTTGATTAGTGTTATATCGCAAAAGTAATTTTGATTAGGCTTCATCCCTATATTTGTTATTACAACGTTCTCTGCTAAGATTGTAATACAATAAAACGGATCAGTTACAAATATTTGTACAAATTTATGCATTATTCGACTACACTGCTAATCTGAAGTGAGGAACTCATCAGGCATCTTCTTGGATGTCTTTCACTGAATCCTTTTTGTAATTAAATTACGAATATGCCCTTTACCGCTAATAGCTCACAAAATTAGTAACGAATTTTTCAAATGTTTCAATGAAATTCGTTACATAATTTTCATTAGCACCGTGCTAAAAAAAGAAAAAAGTTAGAAAATTTGTGGAAGACCAGACCAGGGTACAGAGAACAGCTAGAAACATAATAATTCTCATTCGCTCCGCAAGGCCAATACTACACGGCGATGTTTCTCAGTACATTCTTCAATTAAAAACTTGTTGTCTTACGTGTAGGTTTTTTACTCTACATATTCAACAATACAAAAAAGACCAGTACCGAGAGAATTGAACGATGGATATGGATTTTCTGAAAACTCAAGCTGCTTTTCAACTTCTTTTAGCAGGCTATTTAAGAAAGTAATTCACAATGTCAGTTTTGAAATTACACGAGATTGATATTTTCGATCACTTGTAAAAAACCGAGTTCATTATTATTAGTTACCAGTCAAAAGCCATTACATCAAATTGAATTTCTGATGTCAAATTTCTCAGAAGATTTGGATATCAGTATACAAGATGGGAAATTGTCATCATCATTACACATATGCACAGAGTGTTCCAAAATTTTGTGAGGGAGGCATATACAGAACAAACCGCTGAACTCACAAATGGATAAAGCTTATTAGTTCATTTGGGTATCAGCCAGCTGATGTTTGGTTGGTTTTTTAACTTTCTCTGGTTGCAGACATACTGGCGTTTTGAGCAATAAAAGTAGATTTTTGACCGAATCTCAGTGTCTATGCATATTTAGCGAGTCTTAGAAAAATTGGCACAAAATCGTTGAAGTAGTGTACATATATTGTCTTATACATGTAACAGAGCCCCGATGTCTGGGGGGAGGTCCGGCAATGTTTTCGGGGGGGGGGGGGGGCAGGAGTCAACGATTCCCTAAAAATTTAGGGGATCCCTGAACAAAAAATACCATTTTTCGCCAAAAAGTCCAAAAAACGGTTCAAAAATAGCAATTTTTGTCTAAAACCGAAAAAATGAATTCATGGCGCGAGGCGCCGAGAAAATTGACATTTTTGATCATTTGTTGTTCAAAAATTCTCATCAAAAAATTGACATTTTCCAGTATTTCCCTGACTAAAAGTATGGGAGTCCATTTGCCTACCATATGGCCGACGATTTCTGGGGGGGGGAGTTCCAATGACACTTCCCCCTACCTAATTACATGTCCCTCACTTTTCCGTACCCGTACGGGCATTCATTATCCCATAGGCCTTCACTTTTCCGTACCCGTACGGGCATTCATTATTCCATAAAATAAGTTCTTCCATTAAGATTGATCTGACGCTGAGAATCAAGTCATCTGGTACCGAAGTTACCTCATTTGGTAACAAGTTTCATCCAGTTGAACCTATGGTCCAGGTGTAGCTCAGACATGCACGGCAAGAACTTTCCAGGGGGGACAGTCCTTGTACTTTTTTCTCAGGGGGTAGGCGAGCAAAAAAAACAAAAAAAAGGTTCTGCAAGCCTGTTTTTCATACAAAATATGCACAAAAATCATCAAAAAAGCTGTCTTGGAAAAAGTTCAGGGGAGGGGTGTTTGACGATTTTTTTGGGCCAGGGGGAGGGCCCTATGTGCATGTATGGTACAGCTGGACTTCAAGTTATGCCCACCAAATGAGAGAGTATCCAATTCTCAACGGAAAACTTCGTCAATAATCAGTGAGACGTCCATTAACATCACAAACAGCAGCGAAACTTGAACATTTTCGAAAAATTGTGGATCCCACCCAGGCGAAAATCCTGGCTAATCCCACAGATGGGCATATCAGGAAAGGAGATCAGTGACTAAGCTTCATTCATACCTGTGATTAGAAGAAGGGTTGGTAAGCAAACTTGGGCAGTGTATTGATGTTCCCATCATACTGAGTCCTAAAAATTGATCACATTGATCACTGGGTGTCCAATTTTGTGAAAAATCACGTGTTCAGTGGACATTATGCTACAGCACACCGCAAAACTTTAATTTTACGAATGTCTGAAAATCTTACCTTGGGAACTACTGCTAAAAATTGGATAGAAATCGACAACGTTCATAAATTAAAGCAAAATAGCAAAAATCACATCAACGTCGAGCTAACACAGGCAACCAAAATTCGAAAATAAGGAAACCAAACTCTGGATTTTTTATGCAGTAAGAACTTCTGATCTTGCCCGGCACAGTGAGGAGTCCCCTAACCCGTCGGACCCAGTACCCACCCAAATATTGGTACCCATGAAGCTTAAAAACGCAACAAAACTCTTCGAAAATTTAGCCGACAATTAGACTTTTTCGACTTTTCGGGATAATTTTTCAACGCCCCTCAACCGCTAGGGGGTCTTACAGATATGGATCCAAGCCAGGGATTTACTGTCAGATAGGGTTGTCCCGGGGCAGACATTTTAGCCGGGGCCGGGGCCGGGGCCGGGGCAGCTGCCCCGGTGCCGGGGCCGGGGCCGGGGCCGGGGCAGACATATAACATATTAACATATACGTCACTAGTGGTACCATACTTCATGTATCACATCGAAAAATTTTTAAGGTGATTCTTTTTCTTTTTATTTCATGTCAGCTATGATACTGCATTGGTTGATAGGTTAGATAGGGTCTGATGCAGACAAAAAAATTAAATTTTTAAGATAATTGTCATTACTAAAACATAGGAAATTCATTCTTTTCCCGAAGAAACTGCATTGCATACATGCATGAACTTGTATCAATTCATCTGCATGGTTTTTTAGCATGGTGCTATCGATCGTAATCACTGTTTATTAGCATAGGTAATCATAATAATAAACAGTCTTTTCAGATCAATGAAACCACGAGAATTAAGGTTGCGAAAAATTGAGCAGCAACTTTCAGTCTTTTAGTCGAAAATTTTTCAAATTTCAGTGTTCTAGAATGCAGGAAAATGTATCTTTCTCAACATCTTTAATACAAAAATTATGCACGCACCCGATAGTTTAGATTCCCCAAACAGATGGAATATCTGTCATTTTTCTGCTGCAAAACAGTAAAATATTCAAACACTGCAAAAGAATTGAGAAAAATCTTGATTTTTTCAACTATGTCAAGAAACAAAAAAAAAGAAGAAAGTTGGAGATATCACAAAATTGTGGTGAAAAATCAAAAATCACCATTTTCCCAAATAACAACTTTGTCAACATCCTCATTCTCTTTGTCACTTTTGCATAGTGAATGACTGTGGCTCAAATCTGAATTCCCTTCAGCTCTAACTTCTTTGACACTACTTAGGTAATTTGAAAACATGTTTTGACATGTATGCTGAAGTTTAGACAAATCAGTAATAATGAATAGCTAATATAATCGTACGTTTTCTGGAAAAATCAATTGAAGTTCCGGATATAATGAAAACTTTTAAACTTTTATTCAAATAGAACATGAATTTAGTGATTCCTAAAAGTATTACTGTCGAACTAACAACTGAATATTTACTTCTCACAGCCTAAACTTCAATTTTATTATAAATTGAGCTTGTTATACTATCAAAAATACTAATTTTTTGTAGTCTTGCCCCGAACCGGGGCAACCCTAGCCCCGGCCCGGGGCCGGGGCAGCTGCCCCGGCGCCGGGGCCGGGGCCGGGGCCGGGGCCTGGGACAACCCTACTGTCAGACGATTTGGGATGTAGGACCTGAAGCCTGAAGTCAGCTACAACTGAAGGTTAGCTGTGTAGAGACAGAAATCAGTTACGTATCATTTAGACTGAGCCAGCCATAGTAGCTGAGCTATAAGTGTGTCCACCCATAATTTTAAGACAGTCTACTGCCTTGCATTTATAAGGACAGTAAATGATTCACAGGTGAAACAAAACTTTACCGTTCGGCCATTTTCTCATGTTGATCATACCTGTAATTGGGGGACCCCTCCAACTTGGTCAGACCTAGTATTTCAATGTAGGGACCCTACCCCAACTCTGAAAAATTAGGCTAATGGCCTCTCTCAACTCATATCTGTAAGACCTCCGGCTGCTAGGGGGTAGCGTAAACTCCGGATATGTAGGGTAGGGGTGTCGGGGATGGACATAGTCTATCTCATGGTTGCGAAGAAATAGCCAAAGTCGACGCATTTTGTGTCGATGCCGATTTGCATAGACGTCGCACATAAAAGGCCCGGACGTTTATGTTTTTGGTCATTCTTTGTTTGTTTATTTTTTATTAAAGAAAATCGGCAGCCATGCCGGCCATTTTTTATATATTATTGATTTATATATTTGTGGATTCAACGCCCAAATACAACGTCCACCGCCTGGACAATTATTGATATTCTTGAAGTGGAGGGAATGCAGATTAGACCCCAGATTTTTAGAGAACCACCCTGCGTGTAAGTCTACATTTACAACTCAATTCTTGGCCTGACTTCTCAGTTTTATCCGTTGATTGGAAGTTACCTGAGCTCAGAGTGTTATCTGATCATCTGCAGTTCTTTGGAACGAAAGCAGCTGATCCTTTGTTGGAATTGGGATTGACCGAACTGTTGCGAACTATTTCTACCTAAGATTTCGGCCTGATTAGGTGAATTAGCGAGTGACTAATTAGGTCTCTTTTCAATTCTATTTATTATATTTCTTTATCCAACTCAAGTCTCATTTTGACAGGGGTACCCAGTTCCGCAAACTCTTTGGGGTCCTCAAAAATTCGAAAAAACGAAAATTTTTCCAAAAAATGCTGTTTTTGGCCAATTTTTTCGAGTTGTGAGGAGAGTCCCTCCAACCTCACCCCCAATTACGGGTATGCCGTAACTGGTTGGACCTGTTACAGGTGTGATAAAGATATGATAATAGCAAAGTAAATACCAAAATTTGGTATTCCAGGTCAAAATAGCAGGTGCATTCTGGTACGTTTTACAGGGGAAAAAACATATTTATGCTTCTTTAGTCTGTAATTTACCAAGCATGAAGAAAAAAATTTTTTGACTTTTGGGTCAGATTATGATGAGAATATACCAAAATTAATAGTAACAAGAAGACAAAGCGAGGAAAACCTAAATTGCATAGAAATTCGACTGGTGACATATCTGTGCTTAGCCAAAATGAAGAATCATAGACTGCATTTGAATCATTCTTCCTTCCGACGCGTGGATCTTAAAGGTCCATCTTTACTTTTTGGAGAAAATCTGTTGCAAGTGATCGCAACGATCAAAATCGACCAAATCCCTTATTTTCGCTGTGCGCAAGAGAGGTCCTGATGAGTTCTATCCGCTGAAGTATTTTTCGCTAAAAAAATTTGCATAGAGTTTCAGATATCAGCCATTTTGTAAGCATCCTGCGTTTCTAACGTCAAAGCTAGATTAAAAGCGCACAGTACAAACTTGTTGAACATGTTGGGTATCTTTCGATCGGAAATTTCGATATCTACCTTGCGATGTATTCAATACTGTGATTGCTCCATTACTTCAAGAGCAAATCGTTTGCGTCTGTTTTTTGCAAAAAAGCATACATGGGCCTTAATATTCTAGAACACTGAAAAAGACAAATTTTTTGAACACTTGACTTCATGACTTAAAATTTGATTTTTCCAGGCTAATGATGTTCAGGCTTGAAGTCAACGGTGTTTCATAAATTTAAGCGAAGCAGGAAAATTCGTAAATAGAGTTTCGGCGTGAAGCGCCATAAATTTTCTTTGATTTTTAATATCCTGGGACGATGGAAAATGAACAATTCCAACATTTATTTCCAGGATTGATGGTCTAATTTTGCAGTCAATTTAATCATTTTTTATAGTCCGACAAAATTTAAAAAATCATATTGAAATCATGCGACCACATTATAAAAATCAGATGAACAACAAAAAATTTGGATTTTTAAACCCGCAATATCTGTCACTGTCCCAAGCTAATGGTGTTTCAATCGTTTGCCGAAACTAAAACAACTAAGGTAAAGTGGGGTGACTCTGATCAGAGTTTGCTAAATGAATTACATTTGACAACTATTTGAGATCAGCAGATTATATTTGCTGTGTAGACAACCACTGCTGTGAACTATCACAATGTAGAAAATTTAATCATTTACCAAAAAAATTACTGCCGTTATTAATTTTCAAAGTGTTAAATTTTTCAAAGCTGTTTTTTTATGCCGAAAAAATTCGGGTTCCACTTGTTGCAGGCATACATGTAATTGGGGGGGAAGTGCTGTGGGACCCCCCCCCCCCAGGAATCGTCGACCATATGGCTAGCCATTGGGCGACCACCCCTCAGGATTTTCCAATCCAATGGCTAGCCATATGGTAGCCGTAGGAACCCCCATACTTTTGGTCGGAAAAATACTGAAAATGTCAATTTTTTGATTAAAAATGTCAATTTTTGAACGAAAAATGGTAAAAAATGTGAATTTTCTTGGCGCTTCGCGCCATAAATACGTTTTTTCGATCTCTTTAGGGAAAAATTACTATTTTTCGGACTTTTTTCGTGAAGAAATCAAATTTTTTTCCTTGAGAGACCCCTTCCCCCAAAATTTTGGGAATTACTGACCCCCGGCCCCAGAAAAGTCGCCCAACCATCCCCCCAGACCTCGGGGCTCCGTTACGTGTATGGTTGCAGGACAGAGCACGCCATGGGGGGGTATGGGGGTATTACCCCCGTCTTAGATTTGGAAATTCATTTACTACCCCCATAAAAACAGCTCACTCTAGCAAAAAATTTTGGTAGACTTCATCCTCTTCCCAGTAGGTTATACTAATTTGAGAAAAATTGCAGAGTGATTCTGAGGAATTACTCACTGCTCTTTTTGACACATTTACTGAGCAAATGATAATGGGAAAGTATGCAACTTCTGTGCCATATAGCGATTTTTAGGAAAGGATATCAGCACATTAATATATACTACTTGTAGGAAATCATTATAAATATAATTGGGAGATGAAATAACGACTTATGTACATGTGATTAATCAAAAAATCGCCCCTTGGGAAGAAAAACATTATGTTCTTAAAATCCTTCCTCTTCATACTCTCCTTTCCTTTTTTCCCTTTTTCCCACTTCTGCGTTGGGTCTTCTGGGCGCATATGGTTATATTTCTCCACCCAAGCTGTGGCATACTTTCCTGCTAAGAGTTGAGACATGCGAGGTCCGTTGAAACTCGTGGTTCATTCTAATGGGATCCACATTCGGCAACACTTTCAATTGGAAGCACTGTTTGAAGCCTAATCAGTGATGGGATAAGCCCATACTGCTGAAGATGCTGGTTGAAACAATGTTTCCAAACGTATGTTGTGCTCGATTCTTGAAATGTGCAGGAATAAGTTGGCACAACAGTGTGAAAAGTGTGACTATTCTGTACGTATAATTACTGTATTAAAGTTTTGCATGATTGGGAGCTGGAAAATGGAGTTGAAATAGTAAATGTTATTTGACTGTAAAAAGCATAAAGTAGGGGCATTATTAATTTTTGTAAGTTCTATGTGGTTAGGCTACTAGAACTCCCCCCTCCTTCGCAAAAAGTTGGGAGCAAAAAAAAAGGTCACGGCATATTTCAGGTACTACCCTTAAAATTTACGATTTTACCCCTACCAAAATTTTCGACCTTGAGGACCTCTGTTGCAGGATTACTTTTTTCAGCCCTTCTCACGTTTTCAATAGCAGGGAAAACGGCTAACGTAGTGGTTCTGCACAAAAATGCATCTAAGAGCAACAGTAAGACTAGGGGTTTGTGGTGGACGTTGATCAACATGTGGGTTACTTTGCTCGACATGGGGACTACTTTGATCGTACTATAATTAATATATATTTGTCATTATTTGTCTAACAAAGAAGATTATTTGTTGGTCAAGTTGATCAATTCAATTGCGTTGTTGGGATGCCACTATCAAAAGACTAGCTTTCGGCAACAGTCGACGATTATAGTCGTAGAAACAAACCCAAAATGTTAAGAAAATCAGAATCAGAACGGTTCCGAAAATTCTTGAAACGTACTGCCCATTATGGTGGAAACACATCAGCATCAATGGAGAATAATTTACAGGAGGCAGAAGTTGCTACAATGAGTACAATAACCTAATTTAACTTCCGTATTTTCATATTGTATCCATTCAATGGTTTCAGGTCGAAGAGCATGGGTTTAAGTCCAGCAAAACAAATAGCGAAAAGTGTCATTGATTTATTCAAAACAGTTCATGCAAAAAGCGACCCTAAAAAAATTCCGCAAGCGGCTTAATGATGCTTTTGGTCAGTCGTTGGCAGCTCCTGAAGATGTGGAGCAGCTGAAAGAAGCCAAGAAAACGAAAAAAGACGTCGAGTATCAATAAGCGTCGCATTTGTTTTATTGCATGGTTGGAATGCAAGAAGAAGTTTAAGGCCGATTGGGCTCAGTGTAATGAGTACCACGGATGGATTTGTGGAAACTGATTGATGGACGATTTTGACAACGAAGCTGATTTCATCCGCCAAATTTGCCTAGCTCAAAGAGATGATTAAATTGGTATATACATTTTCTTCCATTATTCCAATAATCTCGTTGTTTTTATGCCTTAAGGGCACTCAATCGACATAATAAACTTATAAAGCCATAATAATAATATCATTCTTTAAATATCTAATCGTTCAGTAAAACATTTGTTGAATTTTAAAGCTTCAATGCTCTTTGATTTGAAGAATATCATAGAAAAATGTCGATTTAGTGATTTACCGTCGCCTTATATTTGTTTCAAATTTTATTATCATGAGTCCAAAAATTTGCATGTTGATCAAAGTGACCCCTTTTAGGGTGGGTGACCTTGATCAAGATGCAAATTTTAAAAAACTCGATATATACCCATCGAGAAATGATGGATATGTCCGATCTTCGGTGTTGTACAAATACGTTAGTCTATGATTCTCCTCAATAATAAAGATCTTAATTGATGATTTCGTGTTGTTGATCAAAGTAACCCACACATTTGTCGCATATAAATGGTTGCATGAATAAATTTTTGTTTATCGAAAAAATAATTTTTTTGCTCTCACAATTTGATCAAGTCAGCTATCAATGGTTGTATAACCTCGTGTCAAGACCGTTTCTCAACAAGTTGTTTTTTCTCTAGGGAATCACAAAAAAGTGTCGAAAAACGGACTTTTGATATCACGTTATTATGGCGATCAAAGTAACCTACATTTGATCGCAAAGTGAGGGTTCTTGAACAAGAAATTTTCTAATAAATCTTGCCGAAAGGGAAAAATATTAGTGCAGTTTCATTAGAAAATGATAGATTTTTCCAAACAGGGTTTTTTTGCACAGGCCAGGTTGCAATGTGCAATTTGAGGAAAAATTTTGATTGCACAGATAAATTTTTGGTTGCTCACTCAAAAATCGATAAATTTGCCTAAATATATCGGAAAATCCATCGCAAACTAGTTTTCTTGACATTTCATTCGATCTGCGACGATTTTAGACATTTAAAACCCAATTTTCTGAGTTCTGGAGACCAAATGAAAAGGTTAATATGACTAGACTAGAGTAATTAGTTCGGCGCGTAGCGCCGAAAATTTTTGCTGGATTTCAATATTCTAGAACGCTGGAAAATGAATCTTTTCACCTTATATTTCCTAGACAGGAGGTTTGATTTCTCGGTGAATTTGATAAATTTTCTGTCGGACAAACTAAAATTCAAAAACTAGGCAAGCGGCGAAGAATTTGGATCTTTCAACAGGCAAAAATTTCTAGCATTGTCTTACACTCAAAATGTTTTAATCACATGAAAGTCAAAATTCAAAATTTTTGTGAAGATTGCAAAAAGTTTTGGGGAAATTATCGAGAAAAATGTTGGTTTTCATCAAATTCGTCGAAAAAATACAGGATCAAACATTTATCCATAATATGATGATAATTGAAACCTATAAGCACTAAACTAGAATGGCCTTTTCTAACCGCGCACTAGAATAATATAGAAAATTATAAATGAATTGAAACTCGGCGCGAAGCGCCGGAAACTTTTCACTTTTTTCCATTTTAGAACGCATAAAAATGCACGTCCGGACAGAAAACCCAATAACCTTATCAAGAAAGCTGTCAGGCCTCAAGTTGCACTGTGCAACTTTAAATTTGGTAGCACAGCCCGAAATTTGGTTGCTGTGTGCAAAAAAAACCCTGTTTCCAAATACTCATATCACAAAAATTATTTTAAAAGATGATACGGCATGTCAAAGTAGATATACCCCTTTTTTGACCAAAGTCACTCCACTTTACCTTTATGTTCACAAATTTCAAAAATTTGTTAGAACCGAAGAAAAACTTTGGGAAGTAATTCGAAAAAATGTTGATTTTCGTCAATGACTTAGACGCAATATGATTATCAAGGATGAATTGATTAAACCACAAGATGAGACATTTTAGGTGGTGCCAACTAGTATGTAAAGTAGACACGCTTAGGGTGGCGCCTGAGCTGGATTATAACAAACAATGATGGAAATTTATGAGGTTTTGACTGTCTAGAATGCACCTTAGGCTTAGGTTTAGGTATAGAATTGAACATACCTGTAAGACCTCCGACCAGTTGGGGGGGGGGGGTAAATCCGAAATTTGGCGGGAGGCAGCGTTTTTCTTGTGCACGGACATTTGTGCCAATTGGCACAAAAAAATTTTTTTTACCAGAAACATAAGGTAAAGTGGGGTGACTTTGATCAGGGGCGACTTTGATCAGAGTATGACATTTGATAACTATTTGAGATCACCAGGTCATTTTGTTGAGTAGATCCCCTGCTGTGAGGTTGCCTACACAGCGAAAATGACGTGCTGATCTCAAATAGTTATCAAACGCCATACTCTGATCAAAGTCACCCCACTTTACCTCACTAAAAACTGCGGAAAAGTTTTAGGCCAAAAGTTTGATAAAAATTTAACGTTTAACGCATTAATTTTTGTAAAAATCGTGCCCAACTTATTTTTCAGCTAACCATATCAGTAAGACAAGAAAAAACTGTGCAACAAAATTGTTCACGAAAACCCAAAAAATGGAATTCTGAAAAACAGCTCTAGAATTGTTCAGGAAGTTCAAATTGATTCAATTTTCGACTACGAATTTCTATGTATGTTAACAACCATGTAAAGACTAGAGAAAATAAAGTCGAAAATTCTGAAAATTTTCGATCCAAACACTGTACGATTATCAACGATATCGGTTTTTCTATTTGAATCAATCAACA
Organism: Romanomermis culicivorax; assembly: GCA_963922205.1. NCBI lineage: Eukaryota > Metazoa > Nematoda > Enoplea > Mermithida > Mermithidae > Romanomermis > Romanomermis culicivorax. The sequence goes on along the minus strand of CAWUHX010000060.1, from coordinate 671,239 downwards.
CAAAAAGTAAGAATTCCAGTTTTAAATCCGAATCTGACTGAATTCGCAGAGAATATTCAGAATTTCTATTCACTCATCAGTCTTGACAGACTATAAAGTTTGCTGCAACAATACTAATACACTGTTCGTAGAGAAATCGTTCGCGTTCGGATCAAATATACGAATAGGAAATATTATATCCATTGACTCGGCGCGGCGCGAAGCGCAGAAAATTTTTTTTGCACTTTCAGCCCCTACAACGTCTAAAAATTAAGGAAATTTAATGTTTGACCAGCCAAAATTTTTGTGCCAATTGGCACAAACGCTCAAAATTTTTTGTGCCATTCCAAATTTTTTTGGGCCAAAAACCATGTTTTGGCACAAAAAAATAACACTGGCGGGAGGAGGTCGAAAAAAGTCGAAATTTTTCCCAAAAAAGGCCAAAAAACATCAGGGTTGGCAAGGCTTTGGTTTTAAAAAAAAAACCAAAAAATTGGAAAATCTCTGGTTTTTTGGTTTTTTCTAAAATCACTGGAAAACTGCTTTTTCACAATAGTCGATCATCTAGACATGTATTGGTGTCTATCTAAATCAACAAAACAATTAATTTAGTTGAACTGACTTCAATAAAAAGTAGAAAAAGGTCGTATTTTCATGATATATTTTGTACACGATAGATGTATATAAATCAGTCGATATTTTATGTATCCATCATGCAAGCACACATTTAGTACATGAGTCCAGTTTGCTATTATTCATACCATATGGGATGACATTCATTGATCCATATCATCTTCAAAATTTTATAAAGTATGATGGAGTTTAATATTCCGAATTTATTGTTACAGTAAGATTTTGAATTTTAATAGCACGAAATTGTAAAATATAAAGGAGACAACTAGGTTAACAAGGAGTCGCCACAAAGTAGAAAAAATCGTACACAAAATATGTATTTGAAACCCTCTTATCAAAAACGGTATACTTGAAAGTTGTGTCATTTCTGCTTTCATATGCATATTTATATGTGTGATACCCTACACTTTTTTTGGTTGATTTCTTATGAGTTTTGATTACTTTATGTACATGAAGTTATTGTATATTTCCCTTTATTTGTGTTTTTTCTTTGTTTTTCTTGAATTTCCCCTTTAAATATCGCATGCTCTGTTCAATTTTTGATTCTCTTATGTTCTCCACTCATCGTTTCTTTCTTGTGTGCCCGCTATTGCTGTATTTTTATTGCTATAATAGCGATTTCCCATAGCCTAAAGTAATGACACTTCTGAAACGATTAATACTTCTAGCTGCCATTTTAAGGCTCCCTAGCTAGTCTTAGATGATACAGGGAGCGACCAGCACTTTTTTACATAGTTATTTTGATGTACCAAACATTCTAAGAAATTAAACCAGAAAAAACCCACTAAAAACCATAGAAAAACCAAAAAAATTATTAAAAACCACTAAAAAACCAAAAAACTCGAAATTTCAAAAGTTTGGTTTTTGCCAACCCTGAAAAACATACACTTTTTTGCAAATTTTTTTCAAACTGGGGGGGGGGAGGTTGGGTGATGTTGGGTAAATGGTTGGCCAAGTTAGGGGGTCCCCCCAACCCCCCAAGTACAGGTATGGAATTGAAGGTATAAAATTTTTCGACCAATTAAATTGATGACAGATCTCGCTCCGCGCAATGCTTTGTGTCGCAAATCCGCCCGCGCTATTTTGTACAGCAAGCCAAAATTGAAGACTGACATTTTTTAACAAGTACGCGCTTGATTGTTTTATCAAATTGGTATCATGAACGAACAACTTTCTGAAATCGAGACATCTACACGACAAAAAATGCACTGCCACGAAGAACCGCCATTAATATAAGCGGTAGGACTCAATGAGTGACTGATTTTACAGCATTTGCTTCACGTATACAACTTTACTGAAAAAGACCAACTAAACACAGTACTCGTAAACGCTTACAAAATCCGTCTAAAAAAGATCGTTTACCCATCAATACCAAAAAGGAAGTTTCCTCAACAGATCAATATGAATATAATTATGCATATAATAATGATTGACGATTTAATACACGGTTCAACAAAAATAAAACTGATAGTGAGCAGTATTATATATTTACATTGCATAGTATAAGAAGCGTAATTTTCAAAATCACAATAGAGAAACAAAATACCAGATTTTGGTCGCTGGAAATATGAATGAATTATTGAGTTCAAAAAATCAATACTGTGATGCAGGTGCTCGTCGTTTACTTTGATTTCCCCCGATAGTCTATTTCAGAGCATTGAAACCATTTATTTTTGAGAATCACTTGGGTTAGGGAAAATGAACATGAAATTATTTTTTCATAATGGTTGATATAATGCATTCAATTTCAAATAAGCCTCGATTATGCAAAGACGCAAATAAAAAAATTTACTTTCGTTGTGTAGCCCAAGATCTTTGGAAAAAATGAACTATATTTCAATAATATTCGTGGCTACGAGTCTCTCAACGAAAAGAATTAACAACTCGCCCATTTCAAGATGAGAAAGATCTCATAGGTTAGCCTCTCATCCAAGCATGATACTGTATGTGAGGTATTTGAGCAGCAAAGCAGATTAAAAATGTCCAACAGTAAGGCGGACACATAATGAAAAAAATATTAAGCGAATACTTATGAGCGAAAACTAGCGGTACGAAATGAAAACTTGTGTAAAGAACCCCCGCACAACTTCAATTTTCTACGCGTGAGATTTAGGAGGGACAAGATTTTGTTGGTGACACTCTTCGAAATGGAGTCTCAAGTTGCTGCGGGACATTCTACTCAAAGTGCCGTTCCAAATATGGCTTACTGTACGCTGGAACGAGCCGGTTTTAGATATGGTCCTCGGTAACTTGCTCGACATGCTTTTCACTCGCCTGAAAAGTGTTAAAAGCTTAGAAAACGTAAAACTGCCCTAATGACTCGGTGTTTCGTGGGGAACTAAAAATTTGAAATAACGAAATTTAATAATTTGAAATTTGAAAGACATTAATTTGAAACAAAATAGCTATGGTATTGACGTTCCTGGCTGTGAATGAACTATAGTTTTATTCCATTCTAGAGAACTTTGGGCTGCGTAACATCGAATTTTATCCAATATTCACTCTATGTTCATCAAAACTTCACTGTTTCCCATTACTTGACTGCTTTAAAAATAGTTCTGCTCAAATCGGTCTCGTTGTGTTTACAGGAAACGTCGTATTCTTGAACTTCAAAACCAATACGACCGGTAACAGTTACAACCTGAGAAGCCGTACATACATGCAACAACAGAAATGTATAGAAAATATAATTAAAAACCTGATTGCGAATAATATTCAAGAATCGAGCCTTGTTATCTTTAGTGTTCGATGACAAGAATTGGAAAGGATAATTTTTATCACCCTCAATATCGTCACGAATTGTCAAACAAAATAAAGTGTCGGAATCTGAAACAAAGAAAAATACAACAGAATGTGAAAATTATTTATGTACACAATCATTTGAATCGAAATCTGGGAAGTTTACGCCGCAGTGGGAAAAAAGAAGGTTCGTTGCAAAAAATTGTCTCACACGAAACATTTCTCTGTAAGCACATGAAATTTAGACAATCTATACTTTTGAAACTTGTTATCACGCGAAACGAATGAACATAAAGAGAAAATTAAATTCTGCAGCTTAATATTTTGAGCTATTCAAGAATTAATTTAATCTTTTAAAATTTGGCAATGTAAATACAAATCAGCTCTTAGTTCTTGTGAGCTATTATTAACAGACAGTTACAATCTTTTTATATCTTAAATTTGTGAAACCTATTTTATACTTTTCAAAATAAATTGGATAATCATTAGCCAAGTTGAATGAAATCCTACAGATGAATAAATAAAGATGAATTTTTCGACATTTAAAATTTGCTCTCGAATGGATATGATTAGAAAACAGAAAAATTGTGCATTGAAGTAAGCAGAAGAAAAAATCTACCCCTGATTCGTACTTGAAACTTTCGCATATTCACAGTTCATTTTTTGAAAGAAATTTGCTAAGCATGCAATAACTAACATTCATCAAGAAGTCCGAAAAATATTATACGATTCTCGCATATATGCTTGAAAACTCATTCAAAAGCAGAACGAAATTCAAATGAAATGAATATAAGGCTCACCAGCGTGACCTTTTATATTTACAATTCGACGAATATGTGACAAGAACAAAAGTTCGGCGTGCTTTTTGGAATATGAATCTTGCCTCGAACTGCTCAATCGCTTTTCGGCAATCTAAAGTGTCAATAAATTTTCTAGCTCAACAATCTTTCTCATTAGTTTTCAACCTCAAGGCAATCGTTGAATACGTAAAACGTTAGATTAGCGCCTTTTCTTTTGAATCCGTCGCTTAATTCAACAACTTCCGCGGATGAGACGAATAAACGTTGCGACGAAAGCAAATATGGCTATAATAATGAACGAAGTATGGAACCAATAAATTCGGTATACAAAATCGTATCTAAATACGTTCTCGGTTTAACAAAACATTGCTTTTCTGATTGTCAATGAAGATTTGTAAAACTTTTTTTAAATATTGTATTGAACTTTAAGCAATCGATGCAGAGAATGTTCAAGGCTAATCACAGTAGTAAACCTACCGGACAATTTTTAATGTCATGAACAATGTCGAAAAGCTTCACCTGACCTTCAGTTTTCCTTTTATCGTCATTTATGTGCCTAAAAGTGAACAGACTCGTTTCTTTATGGGGTAAAATGAAAATTAGCTGGAAATTACGTAAGAACTCCTTTCAAAGCTTCAATGGCTTGTTGCAACGACGAATGATCGGGATTAAGCTTGTCTGTATGTTTAAGTATGTCTGAAAAATATTATAAATTTATAGATAGCAAAACAGAAAATTATTCGAAAGAAAAATGAGCATCATTCGGGAAGTATTTGTACGAGTATGAAGACTTTGAACCTAAATCATTCTATATACAATTAAGAAGTTAGATTTTTGCATTACGGAATCAATGCTAATTCTTTTGTTTTACCGTTAAGAAGTAATATAACACTAGGCAAGCGCTGGACTGGTCTAATCAACAATTCCTGTAAGCTCTGACGTTGACACTCGGGCTTTGATTGGCAGACCTACGTGATGAGAATACATAGATAAAATTGCTATTCGTAAACCGATTCTATGGAGCAAACTTTTAAAAAAGCGTGGAAACGAGGTTTCATTTTGTCACATTCGAGTAAAGTTGCTTTTGTTTTTTCGAAAAAGTTGACGAATGGCGGATACGATTTTAATAAATCTTCTTTCTAAATCAAAGTATACATACGTAATGAAGATGATGAAAAAGACATGTACAAAATTAGAAGATGAAAACCGTGAATTTTACTTATGTATTTGTTAATTGGATAAATATGAAATCAGGAAGTACTTGATTACTAAATAGTTTAGTAGTCTTACAGTATGGACTGTTTGTAATGAAGGGAACATAAAAAGGAAAGAAAGAAAAAATATATTAGCGCTAATTCCAGAATTTAAACAAAATGTAGATTTCAACATTGAGGAGGCTATAGTAGATCGATAGAAAAAACTTACATGAGACACGAACACGTCGCCGATACACCGATTCTCGTTCCAGTGCATTATCAAACTTGCCAAATCACTGTTTATTTTACTATGAACTTCAAAAATGGGAGGAATATGTCCAAAAATCAGCCTCGATTCTGTAATATCTAAAATTTCGCCACCGATTAAGTCCGGCCTTTCCAAAGGTTCTTTGAAAAGCTATAAAAAATAAAAGTACTCACCAGTTAAGGATAAGATGAGTTGAAACAACAAGTACTGTGCCTCGTAATTAACAAATGAAGTTCAAAAGTGGAATGAACGGAAACAAAAATAATAGAAAAATGTGAATTCATTTAAATAAACAGCAAAAAAGCACTAATGCAAAGAATAAGCAAGAAATTAAAACACGATAACAAAAAATTGAAAAATGTCTGATGAAAATTGAGAAGCAACAATCTGAGAAATAAATACCAGATAAAATGAATAATGTATAAATCAGAGTTATCAGCTTGATAAAAAATAATCCACCAACCTTGACGATTGTTTTCAAAACTTGAAAATAATTATTTTCCGTCTGCAGCAGTTCCAAGCACGTTTGCTGTCGTTTCGACATGCATCTCTTAGGCGTTCGTAAAAAATTTTCCACATCTTCGGTCGTTAAAATATGATCTGCGAAAAATTTAGTTTTATGAAATCCAAGCTGGAAGTTTCACAGGAGCACACCCGCTAAAATCGACGACGCATCGCCTGACGCATCGAAGAAAGATCCTGCGCTCATGGAAAATCTGTTATCACCGCCGATTTCGTGACGACGATTAAAAAACGAACTTCTGCGCGATTTTTGGGGAACATTGAGATGATTATTCGGTGACAAGGGAGTAACAATGAGCGACTTGGGAGCTTTAGCCTGCAATTTTGCGGATATTACTATTATACATGTATGGAATGTATACAAACGAAGGTGGTGTAAAACGGTTTATTTGCGATATAGTCGTCGGAGAAGTCAGGAGATTCAGTTTTTTATTCTAGATTGCTTGTTTACATCAATCTCTTGAATTGATTCACTGTCTAGTTTGCTTCGGGATCACAAAAACCTTGTCAATGTTACACAAATTTTATCCTATAAATTACTTCAAATCAACGAAAACCAATTGGGATAAACAGTAATCTTTTCGAGTTTTGATTGCCGTTACTTCATGAATTATGGGAAACATTCTCCACAATCTTTTTAAAGTTTTACAGTAATGCAGGAAACTTGAGGGGTTTTTGCAGCTTTGAACTGCACTTAGCGAATTATTTTCTCCAGTATTTTAAAGGGTGGTGCTCTTATGCGGTTGGCCCCTTACTCATTTGAAATTAGAGAGAATGGTGTATTTCTACACATATTCCAGAATACTTCAACTGCAGATCATCGGAATCAGAACGTTTGAAATTGACTGAATAAACGCGCCATTTACGCCACACAGAAGAAAAAACTAAGCACTTCGAACAGATTATTAGCAAACTAACAAAAAGGCAGCTAAACTAAGAATATATTACTGGCGCGAAGCACCGATAAATTTATTTTCACTTCAGGTAGAGGACGTGTCCTCCGGGCCCTCAGGCTACTCCACTGCAACGTAACAAATATTGAAAAAATTAGAGTTTCTGCAACTATACGTCCAAGAAAAAGAATTATTCTTGATATGTAAGATGACTTAACTCATGAGAACTTCCTCCCAACAAAATCGTCGGCCATATATCCTTCCTCAAAATTTGCCAAACATATGGCCGAAATTACCTAGTCACTTGGAGCTGCGCGCCATAAATACATACTTGTGTAGTTCTTTAAACAACAATTACTATTTTGAAAGCGTCATCAGACTTGTTAGGCGAAAAAACGGAATTTCTCCTTGAACCCCCTTAATATTTTAAGCAATCGATGACCCCTCAGACCTCCGTTACATGAATGAATGAACTAGACCATAAACTATGGAGAAACGTTAAAACTCAAAGACATACATGCACATGGTTGGGGATCCTAGGGTACATAAAATGACCAAAATTGGTCCTTTAGTAATTTTTTTACTTTGAAATGAAAAAATATTGCCTTTTGTATCAATAAATACTCAACAAAGTTGTTCGCTGACATTAATCATAAACTGTGTTTTAAATTGATCTTTTTTGTAATCCAATCTTTTCAAAATGTTTGTTGCATTTTACTTTGTCAAATTTTTGGCCCATAGTAAACTTCTGCCAAATTCTTTAGGATAGAGTAAGTCCATGCCCTGTCCATACCCTGTGTGCATGTATGCCCAAAGATCTAGAATTTTAAAACGAATTTCCAATTTCCTTCATTGCAGTTACTTGTTTTCTCTTGTATTTCTAGTTATAGTTTTGACCTCAACTACAAAAGGCATGAACTCGAATTTTTGTAAAAACTATCAGACCCAAATATAAGAAAATCGCGACCAGTAAACAATACAATCTTCATTCTTCATAATAATTAGCACCTTGGTTAGAATATGATTTTACGGCGTCATGCTTACTTTATCCGTCACGCGATACATTTCTTCATTGGCGCAAACGTTCAACTGAATGCTCAACCAAAACCACTAAAAAAGCCACGTATATAGCTTTGGAAAACCTTTCAGTATATACGCTTATTACTTCGACTTTGACACGGTGAGCGTTATTTGGGACGTCTAAAACCGAATCCGGGTCTTCGTTTGCCAACCAAACGTTATCAAATACGACGTGAGTGCATTCTTTAGCCGAGTCAGCAATAGAGGCACCTGCCGTCAAGAACATTACATTATATTGCTGTTTACAGCGAGACTTCATCATCTCGAGCGAATATTACCATAATTTTTAGCCTGTTCCCGCATATGCGTCTTTTCGAGCTCCGCGAATCCATGAAAATATATAGTCAAATTATAAAACGGCGACAGTTTACAAAAAAGCTGCAAATAAATACGTAAATCTTCAACCGAATATTAATCCTTAGTATCTAATTTGATTACTAAATCCTCGGATATAGCAGACGACAGAGGGATGAATCTTCGCTCCCAACATTTGAAGATCCAATTTTCTGACATAACAGGCCTTCCCATTCCGACGGCCAGCTGCAGGTTAACAAAAAAAAAATTCCAGTTTAAAAAAGGAAATGCAAAAATGAGCATATTATGAACATTTCCATAGCGCACAACGCACCTGAGTAATTTATTTCAGTTGGGCAAGAATATAACTCTCCTGGGTTGCTGGACTATTCTAGTCGTTTTAAATAGAATATGAAATATGTGTAAATCAGTTTTTTGGATGAGGCTAACTTTTATTGTAAAAAACGGTTCAAAAAATAATTTTTGTCTAAAAAATCATGAAAATATGTTTTGTGACGGTTATTAGCGTTTTTGAGCGTTTTTAGTTCAACAAGGCATTCCTACGGCTATTATTTGAGCGCAAGGAGCTGAAAAATTAATTTTTAATTGATTTCATATCTCCAAAAGAGTCGTTTCCGGCTGATAAATTAATATTGTCTCGCGATTTTCGGTCTAAATGGAGGGCAGAACTAAATGCTGCCAAGCATGAGTTTGGCGTGGGTCGGCGATAACTGTATAACTCATGTTGAACTTTTTGGGCGTAGAGGACTGCCCCAATGCTCCAGTAACTACAACGATGTGTACAATTTCACACTGATGCAGTTTCGTACCCACCCGATACTTATTTGTCTGCGTAGACTTCGAAACAACGTGCGTACAGCTGGCGGTCAAATCTTTTCTGACGCTGCCACCCATGTAGTGTACCAAAGCGACCAATTTTGTCTGAAAAAATATGGAAGAATAACTCGAGAAAATATTTCAGCAAAAACGTCGACACAGGAGACCAATATTCAACTTTCCTATGAAAATGGAAAACACTTTCAGTTATATAAAGGTTATTTTCTAAACAATCCTCCGCTTTTGAAGCTATTTTCACGAACCTATTCGAGTGTAAAGCGTAGTCACACCATTTTTTACCAGTTGATCTTTGTCTTTGAAACCACAAAAGCAAACAACGACATCTCGCATCGATTGGCAAAATAATGGACGTGGTTTTAGAGGCAATGGCTTTTAAAAAAGAGGGACATTAAAAGGCAAGGAAACAATGGAAAAAAACCAAACAAAGCAACTTCTTTTAAACGCGAACATTCAAGCAAAATTGTTGGACCGAAAATTCGGTGTTCAGCGGCGTGCAGATACGAAAAATCCGCGCCTTCGAAATTATTCAGAACAAAGGCTACAGATTTATTTCCGGCGAATTTTTGTAAATTTAGCGTAAGAATTTCTATTAGATCAACATTTAAAGAAGCCTGAAAACAAGAAAAATATTTCTTAAAGCTAAGAAAACATATGGCGTTGTTCAGTGAAATAAAAACTAGCAGACGTAAGCCTTATTAACTTATTATTTAATTTATTTCTTGGGTGTCAGGTCAAGTCAAAGCTGATATCTAAGAAAGCTAACAATGTATGGCTGCCAACTACGATTAAACTTCTCAAAGTTAAGGGTCATTTATTCTTTGCAGTCCACCTTGACGCGTACTTTGCAATGTTTAAGTCAATACAAGACTAGATAATAATCAAACTATTAAGCACCAGAAAACGATTCATATGTACGCTTTTTCGGTTCAACAGATCACGAATATTTGGCCAGCAATCCTGAATTTTCGAGGACATATTCTGTTGTGGGCAGGGTTTTTTTGTACATGACCTATTTGCACATGTACAAACGACAGCCAATATTTCATTTGTACAATTTGTACGTAACAAAAATAGGTATAAATAATTAACCTGTGTTCCTCTATGTCATGGCCAAAGACTAATAACCTAATCAGTGTAATTTTCAAATTTTATTTATAACTGCAAAAAAATTGATTTAGATTCACAAGCATTGCGGAACAATTTGTCTAGAAAACTATCCAATAGCATAATGAATTTGCATTAGATGATAAACCGATGGTTAATTCCAGAGGTCCACAAGGTCACATTTTTCAGCTAGGGGTAAATTTGAAAATTTGCGGGGGTAGTGTTGCTACATGACCACTAAACACTTCATTTTGCCTCAAAATTAGGCACCCAGCAGAGGTCCCCAAGGTCGAAAATTTAGGTAGGGGTAAAATCTTAAATTTTAAGGGTAGTACTTGAAATATGCCGTGACTTTTTTTTTTTTTTTGCTCTCAACTGTTGCTAAGGAGGGGGGAGTTGTACTTTCTCGAACACAAAAATCATTAATGCCCCTATTTTATGCTTCTTACTGTGAAAAACATTTGCTTTTCCAACTCCATTTTCCAGCTCCCAATCATGCACCTTTAATGCACTAATTGTACGTACAGAATAGCCACACTTGTGCCAACTGATTCCTGCACATTTCAAGAATCGGGCACAACATACGTTTGGAAACATTTTTCAAACCAGCATCTTCAGCAGTATGGGCTTATCCCATCACCGGTTAGGCTTGAAACAGTGCTTCCATTTGAAAGTCCTCATACTGAATGTGGCTTTAGTATTATTAATCCCATTAGACTATGAACTACGAGTTTGAAACCAAGTACCACTCCTGATCCACGTCAACAGATCTCACATGTCTCAACTCATAGCAGGAAAGTATGCCACAGCTTGGGTAACCATATGCACGCAGAAGACCCAACGCAGAAGTGGGGAAAAGGAAAGGAGAGCATGAAGAGGCAGAATTTTAAGAACATAATGTTTTTCTTCCCAAGGGGCGATTTTTTGATTAATCACATACACATAAGTCATTATTTCATCTCCCAATTATATTTATAATGATTTCCTACAAGTAGTATATATTAATGTGCTGATATCCTTTCCTAAAAATCGCTATATGGCACAGAAGTTGCATACTTTCCCATTATCATTTGCTCAGTAAATGTGTCAAAAACAGCAGTGAGTAATTCCTCAGAATCACACATTCTGCAATTTTTCTCGAATTAGTATAACCTACTGGGGAGAGGATGAAGTCTACCAAAATTTTTTGCTATAGTGAGCTGTTTTTATGGGGGTAGTAAATGAATTTCCAAATCTAAGACGGGGGTAATACCCCCCCATACCCCCCCCCCCATGGGGTGCTCTGGCACCCAGTAATGATTTTATAGCGCGAAGCGCCTGAAAAATTTTTTGTGTCTTCGGCGACACTGGAAAATCAATTTTCCAAACATTTATTTCAAGAATTAGATTCGAATTTAGTGTTCAAAAGTCGTAATTTTTAAAATTTTATTATTTGAAAAATTTTTAAACCAGTAATTTATTCGTTAACTCTCATGGACTTGACCGAAAAGATATGAGTGGAAGAGTAAAAATTTCCGAAAACTATTTCCATGAAGCTCCCAAATTGATTTTACGTTAAGAAAGAAATAATTGCTTCAAAAAGTTTATAGACTTGACGTATTGATCTTTCTCAAGAAATGCTCCAATAAAAAACTGCGAATCTTCATTAAATATCAAGATAAAATATTGAAGATTACCACTTGAAACATGAGATAATACGTTTGAGATGATGAAAACTATTATACATTAAATGATAGGTGAGGGTAGGCATACTGAAAGCCGCGTCTGAGCTACGCAATACATAATAATGATTATTAAAGTGACGCATATTTTCTGTACCTTATCCCCAAAATTTTCTTCCCTAAACGGGGAAAGAGCTGTTTGTACATGTACAAATGACTACCTCAAATTCGTTTGCCAAAAAAAATTTACATTTGTATTCGGCAAAAAAAAACACTGGTTGTGGGAAGAAATATATTGATTATTGAAGATCAAAGAAAATTTATTAACAATATCAAAGAGTTAACTATTTTCTGAGTGCGTGCACAAATTTAAACAGAGCCCAAAAGATACACGTTTCTTCTAAGGTGAAGTCGCAAAGAACACGTTATCTTCAGTGAATTCTTGTACAAACCTTGATCTGAGATTTCGTCTCTTCTGACCATTCACATCTTCCAACGACGCAAATGCAATTTATATAATGGCGCACCGATGTTTTTCCTGAAGAACCAACATGTAACATACTGGGGAGTACACTAGAATATAAGCGAGATAAGTTCGATTGTGATACCAGTCGTCCAATAAGTGTGTCTAAAAGTGGTTCACTTAGAATACAAATCGCTGAGCTGGGGGAACTTGTATCAACATATACAAGACAGTTTCAATTTTATACTAAAAAGCATACCTTTAATTAGATGGATTGGCTCCCTTAACTATGAGTTGTACGTAGATTTATGGACGGCCAGAAATCGTACAGTAACAAAGACAATAACCACATGCGTATGGTCCGTCAGCTTGATGGGGTTAAACTGGAACTTTGTTAGGGTAGTAAATATTATATTAACGGGATTTGTCTAAGAAAAACCAAACCTTTTGCCTAAGGAAACCCAAAGCTTAAACGGCCAAAATCCTTTGATATTACCTGGGTTCCTGTCAAGAAAGTGCAAGTAGAGCAGCTTCTGGTTTAAAATGTGATCGACCGCTGCATCGGCATCGGATGATGAATTGGCCGCTTATTATGTTTTTTGGCTATCGGCCGATGAGTCGATTGCTTACAAAAAACCGATCACTGATGGTTCATGTCTGTTAATTAGAGCGAATGAGTCTATGTTTGGTTCAGGGTGGCCAACAGTTTCTCAAAATGAAATTCCCGATTTTCCCAGTTACATCATCTTTTTCTCCCGGTTTTTGAGTACATATACAGGCTTTTTCGGCTTTGAAAATCATGAGCCAAATGGCACTGAGGCCTAAATTTTGCGGAGCCAAATTTAAATTTTGAGAGTCAGAAATTTGTAATTGAAGCATATCGAAAAATAAGTTTGTAACATGATTGTATATAATTATTTGGGTATTCAATCATTTGATACGTGTTCAGAACAATTACTTTTCAAAATTTGATTTCCAACCACTGTTTCTCTGGTAGGTACAGGCCTCTTCCTACATGTACAAAGATCGATCAAAAAATTTTTGCATAAAGAAAATTTTTTTGTACGCAAAAAACCACGGTATTTCATGTACCTTTGCAGAAACCTTCTTCGAAGATACATTAGCACTTAAGTTTATGCCCTTCTGGCACAAAAGTATAAGGCATTAAAAAATGCAGCGTCTGTTCTTATGTAGGTATTTCTTCCGTCGTGTCCTATCTTTACGGCGTGTAGCGCCAAATTTTTTTTAAAATTCTAGCATTCTAAAATGCAGTAAAATCAATTTAATAATATTTATTTAATAAACAAATAGGCATCGGATTAAAATTTTCTGTCAAATACATGTATCTATTATTATACAATTTAAAAACTCATATTTCCGGTTCCATGCTTAATATTATAGTTACAAAAAAGTTGGAAAATTGAAGATTTTGACTCCTGAAATGCAAGAAAATTCATGTTTTTTCATGTTAAAGCCCCATATTTTACCCCTTTTTCGAAATTCTTTTCCTGAAAAAGTCTGATTTGTGGAAAATCAGTGGAAAGGCACGTGGCTGAGAAGGGAACAGGACTAGACTGGTCCCTCACAAAAAAAGCCTTTTGTTTTTAGAGTGTCTTTAAAATTCGTTAAAACTTTTTTTGCGGAATAAAATGTCGCATGATCGCACCAGTGATTTAGGCGCATTGTCCATTAACAAGCAACGACGCAAAATTATTGAAAATTCGAGAATAATTGATCTTTTTGGACTGAAAACTAATCGTACTATTTACTTCATGTTGCCCTTTACTAAGTAATTTACTGTTTTACATATGAGCATGTATTTCCGCTTTTGCAATAAACATTTTTGAAAAACTATTGAGATACCTTAACTTCTCAATTGTACAAAGATCGCAGCTAATAGCTTTTTAGCAAAGTATGCAGTGTGTTTTTCACAATTTGCTACATGTATACTTACAAAAAAAAATTGGTTCCCCAAATTATTTGACCGAGCTATACACGTGCCTGACCGTTTTGAATGTTTTGTTGGATAGATTGAAATATGGTCTTCTGTTTTGAAAATAAAACTTGTTGAAAAAATCCGTACATTTTGAATTTTTTTATATTTTGTACATGTTATGGAAATTGCATCGGTGTACCCTGACCGATGCATCGGCATCGGCCGATTCTTTTCTTTTATTGTTTAGAGAATGCTTAAAACACCGTCAGAATAGCACAATGACAGAAGTTGCTGAAGGACCCCAATTTTTCGTTACTTGCCTGGGGCCAATTTCATTGACACTTGAGCTCCAGCTAAGCTGTAGCTTAACTTTCTCGATATGTTCTGTGTGTTTCAGTTAAGATCCAGCCGAGCTGTACGTAACGGGAATAGTATAGAATATAGGGTTAAGCTACAGCGTCAGCTCGCCTTCTCGAGTCTCGTTGATGGAACTAGCCCCTGATTTGCTCAACTGGAAAATAATTGAATTGGCTATAAAATAAAAACTTTCATCCATGAACTAAATGCTGAAAAGATTCGCGTTCCGCCGTTCTAGAATACAAAAATCCAAAAGCTTTTCATGGTACTTAGTGGTGAAATTAATGAGATTCATATCCGAAATAAAGTGTTTGAAGCCAATGTTCGCCGACTAATTTTTGAATTTTATATCATTTAAAAATCATTTAATTTGTGGTTACTATTGTATCTGAAGTAACTGAAAAGGTTAATTTTTCTTAATTTTTGGTCTGCTATGGAAATATTATCTCCAAACTGGGGAAAGCATTCACATCTTTCCCAAATAGCGAAAAGATTCATGCAAAAAAGTGAATGAGATCTTCATTTTTTAAATAAACTAATCAAAAAAACATGATGTCTCTAAAAGGAGTTTCCTTATTATCAGAATGCTGAACAACGGATATAAAAAAATCCATTTTTGATGGCTGAAAAGAAGTGACTGACTGACGGGTAACCTTGAATACTTTCAGTATGCACAAGAACGCATCAAATGTCAGCGAACTCTTTTGAGCGAAAAAATCAGCAATGGAGAAAATGGAGGGAACATTTTGAGCTTGATCCTTATTTGGGGAAAACAGTGGTGGTGGTATAGCATTTACCGCGGAGAAATTAGGATTCGTTACAGTGTTGCTACAGTAATAACGAAAGGAAAATATTTCGGTTAATTAATCTCAGCCGAGAAGCAACTAATTTCGGCGTACGATACTGAATCTAGCATAATTATCTATGTATTGTCTTCAACATAGCGTTGCGATACTTGAATGAATATCACCTACGCTTTTTTATTTCGGTATCATGGTTTACTTAAGCCGAAAAATTCAAATTCCGCTATGGTTACGAAACATTTCAAAGCGGCTTTTCTCACTTGATGTGAATTATATTACATTTTACTGAGCACTATCACACTAAATGTACATTTTCCAATCGGAAAAATAATGCTGATTCTAAATCTACTTTTGTTTTTTCCGGCAGTACTTTTAGAGATATCTATTCTGAAATACATACGAACTATTCAAATATCTTCTGAATCGACCTGCGTAATAAACAGTGTTTTTTGTGCCAAAACATGGTTTTTGGCACAAGAAATATGGAATGGCACAACAAATTTTGAGCGTTTGTGCCAATTGGCATCAGACATGCACGGCAAAAATTTTTCAGAGGGGAGGGTACTTGTACTTTCTATCGACGGAGGGTGACGGTGCGTGATCATAAAAAACAAAAAAACTCCGCAAACACGTTTTTCGTTTAAAATATACATAAAAATCATCAAAAAAGTTATCTTCGAAAAATTTCAGGGAGGGGTGTTTGACGATTTTTTTCGGGCCAGGGAGGTGTGTCCAGAGTTTCAGGTAGGATGGTTTACCTTCCACTGACCCCTCTTATGTGCATGTATGGTTGGCACAGATTTTTTGACTAGTCAAGGACTAAATTTCCACGACTTTTAGGCACCTTGGAGGCTGAAAATGTAACATTTTCTCGGCGCTCCGCACCGATTCATTGAATATAATATGTATTAGCTACCTTTATTTTGCACGGATGTCAGCGAATTCTCATCGAAAACTATATTTGTATCATTGCAGCAAATTAGTAGGTCGTCAATGACATGAATGATTCTGAAATTCCGCTACTCATGTAACGGGATTCGGATTTGAAACTGAAATTCTCATTCTTGGCGTTTGATTGAAACAGAAAAATTGATATGATTAGTTGATACCAGAGCACCCCATGGAGGGGGGTATAGGGGGGGGGTATTACCCCCGTCTTAGATTTGGAAATTCATTTACTACCCCCATAAAAAGAGCTCACTTTAGCAAAAAATTTTGGTAGACTTCATCCTCTTCCCAGTAGGTTATACAAATTTGAGAAAAATTGCAGAGTGATTCTGAGGAATTACTCACTGCTCTTTTTGACACATTTACTGAGCAAATGATAATGGGAAAGTATGCAACTTCTGTGCCATATAGCGATTTTTAGGAAAGGATATCAGCACATTAATATATACTACTTGTAGGAAACCATTATATATATAATTGGGAGATCAAATAATGACTTATGTATATGTGATTAATCAAAAAATCGCCCCTTGGGAAGAAAAACATTATGTTCTTAAAATTCTGCCTCTTCATGCTCTCCTTTCCTTTTCCCCGCTTCTGCGTTGGGTCTTCTGTGCGCATATGGTTACCAAAGCTGTGGCATACTTTCCTGCTATGAGTTGAGACATGTGAGGTCTGTTGACGTGGATCAGGAGTGGTACCTGGTTTCAACCTCATGGTTCACAATCTAATAGGATTAATAATACTGAAGACACATTCGGCATGAGCACTTTCAATTGAAAGCACTGTTAGAACCCTCATCAGTGATGTAATAAGCTCATACTCCTGAAGATGCTGGTTCAAATAATGTTTCCAAAAGTACATTGTGCCCGATTCTTGAAATGTGCAGGAATCAGTTGACACGACAATCTTCAAAGTCTGACTATTCTCTGCGTATAATTAGTACATTCAAGTTTCATGATTGGGAGCTGGAAAATGGGGTTGTAATAGTAAATGGTTTTTGACCGTAAAGTAGGGGCATTAATCATTGTTGTAAGTTCGAGAAACTACAACCCCCCCCCCTCCTTAGCAAAAAGTTGTGAGCAAAAAAAAGGTCACGGCATATTTCAAGTACTACCCTTAAAATTTACGATTTTACCCCTACCTAAATTTTCGACCTTGGGGACCTATGGTTGATACAATTCTTCTACCACAAATTTACACAATTTTCGACTTAATTTTTGATGGAATAAGCAGTCATAAACACCGTTATGTTCTTTTGATGAAAAAATTTGTAAATGAGGAAAGACATTTTGGGCATAGTTCTCTTTGTGGAAAAAATTTTGGGGAATTCAAAACCGAAAAAATGCATTTTGGTGAACTTTAAAAGGTCAAAATCAGGCGTCGACGTTAGCATATCCCTTTCCACCTATTAATTAACCCTCAGCAGTTTCTATCAATTGAGTTACTTCGTCTCATTTTGTAATCGTTAACGGTCAGCATATCGCCGAAAATTAAGATTTTTTATCAATTCTCCCAATTTTTTGTCTTGGAGCTTTTCAAACGTTTTCAACATGAACTTTTGCATTTATAGACGATGAAGATCGAAGACATCATACTAGACTGTAATTTTAGAGCTTCTATTCAGGAATATTTGTTGCAAAGATTCATTTTCCAGCGTTATGGAATTAAATAATCAAAAAATTTCTGAAGCTCCGCGCCGGAATGAGGAACAAATTACTCAATTAGTTTGATTTTAATTCGTTTCTCAACGTTGTGAAGGTCCAATTTTCACGTTTCAGAGAGTGAAAATCCGAAAACTAAATACAACTCGATAACTCTAAACGGATCCACAGAAATGTTAATACTAGATAAATTGATGAGAACTCTATCGTTAATATGCTTCCAGCTCCTGCAGAACGTCAATATATTATTCATCAGTTTACTTCTGCTGACCTGACAAAAATTTTCTCATTTTTCCCCTGATTTTTGCACGTTACTAACTCCGAAAATATAGGAATGTTTGGGTACACTCCTCAAATGCAGAAAATAGCATCCGTGGCCACATTATACACGTTTTTGAAAATGTGGAAAATGTTTGGGAAACAAGGTAAAAAATTTTGGGTTCGGTTCTCATGTGGAAAAAATCTTCGATGAAAACAACGGTGGTCATAGACACTCTAAATTCAATTTTGACATTGTTGTTAGAAAGGTATTCGTGGCCGAAAATTGAAGGAAAATGTAAACTTCTAGAACTATTCCATGGAGATATTTAAATTTTTGATTTATATTTGAATCATAAGTCATAACCCATTCTCTCGTACAGTTTTCTCATCTCATGCACGTGATTAGCTGAAAAGCGTGGGTACAATTTTTACGTAGACTGCAGTGAACCAGCGTTTTTTGCCAAAAACTTTTTGCCTCATTTGAGGAAAAACTCCAATAATTTTTTCCTCATGAGCAGTGTTTTTTTTGTACTCTACAAACGAAACGGTCCAGAGTACAAACGGAAATTTGGGCTTCGTTTGTACCGGTACAAACGGAAATTTTAGGACAACAAAAATTTTTGTTACTCAACAGCTGCCAGTATTCTGTATCAATGGACTTTGTAAGACTTGTTTGTAATGCGTCCACATCGAAAACGACAAACTAGCAACTGTGGCATAATAATAAAAGCTTTTTGTGGAGTATTTCACTAGTGCATGTTATGTGCCTCATGATCAAGTGTTTTATGTGTATGAATTCGTAGCCTTCTTATGTATCTCGTGGAAATAGCCAACGTATTCATATTTCACAGCAAGTTTGTTGCATTTTATAACAATGAATCATTTTTTCAGCAATTTTTCGCCAATTTTGGAGTACAAACGGTTTTTGAGAGGTCGTTTGTACCACTACAAATGGACCGAGTACAAAAAAAACATTGCTCGTGAGGAAAAATAATTTTTTTTGTTTCTTTGCATTAAAATCGTTCAAAATTATTTTTGATGTGTTTTTTAACGTTTCTCTTTAACTTGCATCTTATTCCACGAAAAGCCGACATTTTTTGCAAAAAAGTTTCGAGCTACATGACCCGCTTATGAGAAAATATTCGAGTGAGTTTACATAAGCCAAGCAAGAGAATAATTCAACGGCGTAACCTTTATTTATCATATTTCCTTGACAACATAAAACAACTACTAATTTCGAAATAACAAGTGAATCAAACAATAAACTCAGATAAAAAGATAACAATGAAAATTAAATTTTAAAACTGATTCTGAACAGCTGAAAATCGGACATAAAGGTATGAACTTGACCACAGGGTTTTTCTCCTGCAAAGGCCAGGTTGCAGTGCGCAACTTGGCGAAAAATTTTGGTTGCACAGATAAACATTTGGTTGTTCACTCTAAAATCAATAAATTAGCTTAATTTTATCGGGAAAACCACAAAAGCTAGTTTTCTTTTATTTCATTTAGGCTTTTGAAACCCAATTTTCTGAGTTTTTAAGAGGAAATGATATGATTGGTACGAGTAACTTGTTCGGTGCCTGGCGCCGAGAATTTTTTCTGGGATTTCGATATCCTATAACGCTGGGAAATGAACCTTTCCAACTTTTATTTGCTATACAGAAAATTTGATTTTTCAGTGAATTCAATGAATTTTCAGTCGGGCAGACTACAATTCGAAAACTAGGAAAGCAACCAAGAATTTCAATTCTTCAACCAGCAAGAATTCCCACTTGGACTCAAATGTTTTAATCACACGAATGTCAAAATATTTTTAAAGACTTCGAAAAGATTTTGGGAAAATAACCGAGAAAAATCTTGTTTTTCGTCAAATTCTCAAATAAACGACACAGGATCAAACATTCATGCATAATATTTTCATAATTAAAAGCTATAAGCATTAGCTAAATGACATTTTTTAGCCGCGCACATGAATAATATTAAAAAATTAGTAAATAATTAAAATCCGGGGCGAAGCGCCGGAAATTGCAACTATTTCCTATTTTATAACGCGTGAAATGCATCTCCGGACAGGAAACCTTATAACCAAATTAAAAGAGCCCTCGAAAAATTTTTCCTCAAAACGATGCCTGAGCATAAAAGAATTTGCCTCAGTTTCGTAAAAAAATTCCTCAAAAATGGTCAATTGAGAAAAAAATTGCGCGGTGAACGTAGCTCTATAATGATATATTTTTATCAAATTTTTGGCCTAGAACTTTTTCGCAGTTTTTCAGTACGATTCTATCGAGAAAATTTTTTTTGTGCCATTTAGTGATCGTACGGGGTCCCCGTCCCCGTAAGGATACCGGGGATCCCCGGCGTTTTGCGTCCCCGTTCCCGGTCTAAAAAAGTCATCGGGGATTCCGTTTTTCGGGGAATTTCATTTTAGTAATGCAATTTGTTCTGTTGTGCTGGCTTATAGCTTTTAAACATGAGCATGTTATGGATGAATGTTTGATCTTGTATTGTTTTTTCACATATTTGACTAAAACCTAGATTTTTCTAGATTATTTCCACAAAATTATTTTGTGGTTCTTTAGAATTTTCGACTTTCGGGAAGATAACTTTTTGCATTGGGAAAATGATTAAGCGTGGGTCTATAGCAGGGGTTCTTCTGTCTAAAAAAGTCATTCAATTCATTGCTGCTTGCCTATTTTAGTTTGCCTGACTGAAAACATGTTGAATTCACTGAAAAATTAGACTTTTCAGGCAGGAAAAATAGTCATTTTCTAACGATATAGAATATCAAAATCCAAATTTTTTCCGATGCTCTGCACTGCATTAATTACCGATCGATATCCGAGTCCAAAGTAGAATATCTATCACACTTTTTTATGGTTTATATACCAATGTTTTTTTGCACTGTGCAAAACTTTTTCCGCTCGTGCAAAACTTTTTTTCAGATTTTTTTCACCTTGCAAAAAATATTTAAGTGCGAAAAAAATTTGGTGTTTTCATATAGAAAAGATGCATTTTGGTGCATTCTAGTAGGTGCAAATCTCAAAATTTTAGATTTAATAAGCATTATTATTTATTTCCT
Organism: Romanomermis culicivorax; assembly: GCA_963922205.1. Lineage (NCBI taxonomy): Eukaryota > Metazoa > Nematoda > Enoplea > Mermithida > Mermithidae > Romanomermis > Romanomermis culicivorax. The sequence goes on along the minus strand of CAWUHX010000060.1, from coordinate 649,701 downwards.
AGCTCAGGTGCAGCTTCTGGCATGTCTACCTTCACTTATCACTTAATCTATTTTCATCATCCCAAACGTATTATCTCATGTTTTAATTGGTAATCTTCAATATTTTATCCGGATATATAATGAAGGTTCACATTTTTTCCTTGACACATTTTTTGAGAAGGATCAATACGTCAAGTCTAAAATGTTTGAAGCGATTGATCCTTTCTCAACGTAAAATCAATTCAAAAGCTGTATGGAAGTAGTTTTCGGACATTTCTACTCTTCTACCTCATATCATTTCGGCCAAGTTCATGAGAGTTTGCAAATGAATTACTGGTTTTAAAATTTTTCAAATAAAAAATTTCTAGAAAGTACGAATTTTGAACAGAAAATTCGAATATAATTCTTGAAACAAATGTTCGGAAAATTGATTTTCTAGTGTCGCTGAATGTCAATACCCAAAAAATTTTTCCGTGGCTTGGCGTCGGAAACATAACTATAATACACATTATTCCCACCTGTGGGTGGATGGGTATAATAGATATGCATAAGCGTTTATATTAACTTACAAAGTTGTGCTAGACATGGTTCTATTTTAAGCATTATTGAGTGACCCTATATGGTTTTGTATAGTGTAGGTAGTTATCGAGATCTTTTAGTCATGTCTAGGCTGATGCAGTCCGTTGAATATATTACTGAATGAGGCAGACAATGTTGTAAGAATATTGTCATAGTTTTTAATTGATTAGGTACATACTTGACTTGAAAAATCAAGATTTGAGTCCTGGCAAATTCTCAACTCGCATGTTTGATTGATTTCAGATTTATTATAGATTATATACAGATTTTATTGACTTCAGATAATATAAATGAGTACTCATGTAGTATTTAATGTATGTGAAAATATCTCTCCCCGTCCCCGTCCTCGAAAGAACGGGGAAAACTCGTCCCCGTCCCCGAAAAAATCTGTCCCCGTACGGTCACTAGTGCCATTGGCACAAAACTTTTTGGCCTCTTGTGCCAAATGTCAGTGCCAGCGTCTTTTTTGTGCACGGACGTTTGTGCCCATTGGCACAAAGGACCCCCCCCCCACAACTTGGCCAATCATATACCCAACATCACCCAACCCCCCCCCCCCCAGTTTGGAAAAAATCAAAAAAAATTTGCAAAAAAGGTGTATGTCTTTTGGTATTTCTTGGGAAAAATTTCGACTTTTTTCGACTCCCTCCCCCAAATTCCGGATTTACCCCCGCCCCAACCATACTTGTAAGACCTCCGACCAATTGAGGGGGGAGGTAAATCCGAAATTTGGGGGGAGGGGTCGAAACAAGTCGAAATTTTCTCCAAAAAAGGCCGAAAAACATACACTTTTTTGCAAATTTTTTTAATTTTTTCCAAACTGGGGGGGGGGGGTTCGGGGGCTGGGTGATGTTGGGTACATGGTTGGCCAAGTTGGGGGGGAGCCCCCCCCAACCCCCTCCCAAGTACAGGTATGGGGGTCCCCCCCAACCCCCTAAGTACTCCTCATCAAGATGCCAGCTATCCAGATCAGTGCGAAAATCCAGGCGCTCATGGCATTCAGGAACTCATTTGCATAAAATCTGCACTTATCTCACATAGTCCTTGTTATCACTACAGAAAAATCCTACCTTACTTCAAGAATCGAACCTGGTCCACCAGCCTATGGACTTAATGCGTTTACCAATTATAATCACTATATTCCTTTAAGACCCTTAATACTATTTTAACTAACAACTTCATTTGGAAGAGACCATACCATGTTTTGGCACAAAAAATACTGGTCAGTGCACACAAAAAACATTGATAATAAGAACTTACTACTACTTTCGTCAAACGCAGTTTCACAATCTGCTCTAATATACTGAGACTCGTTGATGGTCGATGAACAAATTGACATAACTTCCATGTCCCAAATGGGATTTATGAGCTCTCTCCGTTCTCTATTCGATAAATATCGCCGCCTTTTGGTGTCGCGCAGAGAATGACGATTGACGATGCGTAAAAAAATTGTGGAAAATATAATTTAGCCCTACAGTAAACTCCTGATTTTTGAACATTACTCAATTTCAATTATACTGACGAACGTGATTGCGCTATCTCTTCACGATCAATGATAACACCGCATCCAACGTATACACGTTTTCACTTCAGTTTAATCCGCATATAAACACAACAATCACAAGTAAATTAACTAGCGAAAGAAAGTAGAACAGTTGAATGAAACGATATTATGACACTTTATGTAATGCGCGTTTCATAAAAATAAGTTCCTGTGGAACTGCCAAGCACAAGACACCATAACAACGGACTAAATGAGACTGTTCTATAGCCCGTTTTTCTCGAAATGCTTGTAAATAAAATCGGATAGCAAGAACTATTCTACATTCTAACAATTTCCAGGTAAAACACTAGGTTTATAAGGGTAATCGAATAACCCCAAAAAAATTTGGAGTGAAAAATGTTAGAGCTAAGGCTCATTGCAAACGATTTCGAAGCCAGCACTAATTTTTCATTTTTCAATTTACAGGTATTTTATAAAAAATAGACTATAGGTTCTTTTAAATCGGAAAAATGTCAGTAAATGAACTTCAAGACGTATACGAAGTAAAAGGAAAAATAGATGTTTCTGATGTGATTTACAATTCATTGAAATATGAGCTTCGTTTTTTCGTCCTTATCTCTAAATCCTTCAAATCAGTGTAACAACTGTAAAATGCAATTAGTTGAGGCATATGTTCAAGACGTCACCAGTTCAGCAAATCGAGTGGAAAGCTAGCTCTAAAAGAATTATTCAACAGTTAAAATTGAACGACCTGAGAACTTTGTACTACCGAAGAACCGTAAAATGAAAACGAAATTAAATCAGGCGAAAGAGAGATCAACTACCGCGTTACAGTCCATCAGCAATCATAATTACAACGTACAGACAGGCATTTCAACTAAAAAATACACTTCTATGGCAAGGTTTAAGCGTATGATATTTACAAGTTAACAATATGAGAAATATGTTACACTACAATAAACCCTAAAGCGACAATCTGAAAAATAATCAAATTTTGAAACGTTATTCGAAACATACTCAATCATGTCAAACAGAAAGCAAAAGCAATAAGAAAATTCATGGTGGTGTTCCTCGAAATCCTACGACAAATATTATGAACAATGACTTCCTAAACCTTGAAATATCCTTGGTAAAGTTGAAAACATCAACTTCCTGCATGAGCTAAAACATGATTTTTACAAACATCACGGAAACAGATCAAAAATTAGGTTTGGAAAGTTAGGTTTACCGGTTCGTTTTAAGTTCACTCGACTTCTATATGTACACCAAAGAATTCTAAAAGTTCTATACCGAAATCGACCTCAGAACATAAAGGCGGGCTATCGAATGTTCTAGAATAATATGTAGACCCTCTTTCGAACGAATTCTGAATCGATATTGCACTGAAAAAGGTAAAATATGTGAGAAAAAAGTGAAAATATAAATCGATGAATAGCAACAAAGAAAATTCCTTCACTTGCAGGTTAGGAGGTTTTCGATTTGTGCTTCACCACGAAATACGAAGATAAATTTTTTAGATGTGATAGGTAGAAATGATGCGGAAAAGTTGAAAATTATGTAGCTCAGCAGGATTGATCATCTAAATGTTTTTCTTGGCCTTCTTCAGTCCATTTTACTCATACACCTTAGAACCAGTTTCTCACGTTGTATAATGAAGTGAATTGAGATATAAATTTCAGGAAGAATAACATTATGTTTTAGAGTTCTACAGGGTGACCCAAAAAATACTCCAGGTCGATCAGCTCCATACCTTTTGTTCAAGAGCATTGATTTGAATAAAATTCTAAATGTATAGATTGAGTGATACGAAGTTGATGGGACACAAAAATTTTAAAATTAGCTTTCGATTTTTAACACTATTTTGGGTCGTCTATTCGGCACATTTTTGAATGTGGTTCTACTTATTGACTTGTTTGTTCCAAAAATGATGATTCGACGTAGAATTTTCTAATAGACATAATGCAAATAATCAGGGCTGCAACGGCATGCCTAAAGTAATCGAGAAAGACTACGATCAAATTCTTCTATCTTTTACGAGACTTTGTGATTCTAGAAAAAAATCAGAAAGCTATAGCTTAGGCAGAAGTTAATTTTGTCAAAATTGTAATGTTTGATATACAGTTGATTAAACATTACACTGCAGAAAAGCTCAAAACAATTGATCTAGTATTCCATATACTGCTTGCGAGAAATGCGGAAACATCTTTTTTGGATCACCCTAAATATTCACGAAAAATGGTTCACAAATATTCCGTTCTGAAAAAAAGTTTGTCATTCTACTGATAAATATGAAGAGCGAAACTAGCATATGAATTTTTTGAAAGCACAACTTCTCGTATAATAAAGTGGGACAAGATTTTCTGATGAGAATGATCTCCTTGATCCTCGCTTAATCGATCGAAAAATGATATGAGGTAAGATATAGACAAATTCTTTACATAAAAAAATAACTGGGGATGTTAAAAGACAATTGTAGCATAATCAGTTCGTAATGTTTCCTGCGTGATTATAGAACAATAACGCAACTACAATTACAATATGTTTTTACAAGCAGGCTTTTTTTGATTTAAAAGTCACGAGCCAAATGGCTCCCAGGCCTAAACTTTAAGGAGCCGAATTTAAATTTTGAGAGCCAAAAATTTGTTATCGAAAAACATGCTTGTAACGCACTGTGATGTATAATAAAATTATATTGATATTTAACCAGTTGATACAAGTTCAAAAAAATTGACTGTTCCAAACTTTATGTGCAGTCAGTGTTTTTCTTGTATAGGTCTCTTGGTACATGTACAAGGATCAACCAAAACATCTTTGTTCGGAAAAAAATTTTTGTTCGGAAAAAAATTTTTGTTCGCAAAAAACATGAAATTTTGTGTATTTTTGCACAAACCTTCTTCCAAGATAGCGATTAAGTTCATGTTCTTCTGGAACAAAAGTAAAGGATACTGAAAAATACAGCTGCTGTTTTTTTTCCTTCTGTTGCCTGCTATCTTTTTGGGTGCGCAGCACCGAAATTTTTTTCTGTTTCTAGCATTCTGAAATTTTTCAAATAACAATCTAAGGATAACTTATTCAATGAACACGAGGTTCAAGTTTCCTGTTCAAGAACATCTCTTAATCATTTTACAAATGGAAAAAATATAGTCACACTTTCATGAGTTTGAAAAAATTCAAATTAAATTTGAAATTTCTCAAAAGCACTTCCGCGATGTTTAGGAATTGAAATTCGACTTCACATTTAAAATCATAGTAAAAAAAAGTCGGAAAATTTAGATTTTGACTTCTAAAATGAACCGAAATTCTTCTTTTCCATGGCAAACCCTCTAAATTTTTTTCAAAAATTTTTCTCCAGAAAGCTTGATTTGTGGAAAAACAGTGGACAGACCAATCCGAAGAATCACATATAGAATGAAATCCGGCGCGAAGCGCCGAAAAATTTTCGATGTTTCCTCATTTTAGAGTCCGCAGAACACCAACTTTGAATCTAAAATTGAATAAAAATATATACACTCCACTAAAATATAAATATATTAATCAAAATTTTAGAAGCCAAAATGGCACCTAGACCCAAAATTGTAGGAGCCATTTCCAAATTTTCAGAGGCTCAGGCCCCTAAAATGACTGTAAAAAGCCTGTTTACAGGTTAAACACAAACCTTTGAAAAATTGTAAAAAAGTACGTTAGAAGGAAATCGCCCATTTTAAAAGAAATTCTCGCAGATCTAAGGATTACGTAATTGACGAGAAAGTCGAATCGCATATTTGAAATTCAGATATTTGAACTAATACCCCTCTCTGCAATCTTCACTATTCTTACCGTACATGTACATTAAGTGTACTTGAAATGGTGAAAAGTAGGTATATACTACCTGCCGCCAACGACAAGAGACGTCGCGTCGGCCGATAAGAATAATTCATCGCCGGGACCAATTTTGTCGGCCGGTCTTTTTAAGCCGACCCACACAAATTTACATAAGCACGGTTTGAAAATAAACACGAAGCTTTCGCCCGTACCGAATGTACAGGCTCGACTAGTTTTCCTTCGCGACGACCAATTGGACGAACAAAAGGCTCCAAAAATCTGTAATAAAAGATTGGAATAAGCAATTTAACTGATCACTAATAATGAAAACCGAGAAACTGAAAAATTCGAAAACATTGAAAACTCCTGTGTTTTTACGAGGTAGAACCATATCAGAATCATAATGCCAAAAATACTAAACCGCAAAAAATTTCAATCAAGCGACATTAATGGCGTATCAATTGAGTAGTATGAGGAACCGATTTGGGATAATTATTCCTCTTTTCTACTTTCTCTCGATTTCTATCATTATCACGACAATTGTTCAACTTTTGGAGCCGAGAATAAATTTGGTTATGGGCATTTGATCCCAACTATTTTTCGACTTAGATTGAAAACTTGATTAAGAATCATTTTGTATTCTCTAAAAAATATAATTTCGTACATACATAATTCTTTAAACATAATTGGAAATTTTTGCACTCATATTTAAATACTAAATAAAATGATTGAATATTTCATGGATTTATAATTTCTCAGAAGTTCAGAAAGAGCGTATGAGTCGACAGAGAAGAAAAATCTAGATTAGTCAAAAAATTAAACTTTACTTCTCCCTTGTCCGTCTTGATCACTAATATTGTCGGTTCAAATCCGTCAATTTGTGACCATAAAGTGTTAAAACTCAATCCGTGAAAGCTCGTACAGAAGATTCTGGTGAATTTTTCCAGTTGATATCTATCGGGCAACTGTTGCAATATTTCAAGGACCTAGTGATATAAATGAGAGTAAATTAACGATTGACCTAAACAAAGCTTTCGTTGTATCATAAGACAACGCAATTGAGCAATAAAATCTATTTAAAGACTTAATAGTTAATAGTAATGAGGAAAAAGTTGTTGAGAAAATATGCATAACTTAAAAATTTTGAGATTCAAGAAGTTATTCTGCTTATGTTTTAGTCGACTTGAAAGTAGAGACTAGACGTGGGTGGCATAACTGACTCCGACGAAGAAGACTTATATTTCTAGGACGGTGTTCACATTATACAGACGCAAAAGAATTTTACGAATTTTTTCGAAGATGAAAAAACAAGACAAGTAGAAGCGAACTGACCTGAGATTCATTCAATATATCGGAAGTAAAAACACCGTCTAAAAGATGACGGGTAGCGCTAATGCCTCTCAGATTAGCAGCGGAAGAGCTTGGGGGTATAACTTTCGAATCGGTACGGCGAGAATTCAGCTCATTTTGTACTTGAATTTTTCTGATATGCGATGTTCGTAGATTTCTGATCGAAAACGCGGTCTGAAAAATATTGCGTCTAATGCTCGTGAAGGGATGTTAAGATGGTATATCAATCAACACGTGCATGCTTTAGGGGAACGTGTCCTTTCTCGCTGAAAAATATGACAGGGTAAAATTTGTTATGCTGCCAGTCTGTGCGTTGTAAAATTGTGATATTTAGAGCATGAAAAGATAGCTTTACGTGGTATTAGGATACACAAACACAAAAACGTATTCGTAGAAGCTAACGCTAATGTCGCGAAGCGAACTCAAGGAGTAAAATGAAAAACTTTGGAACTCTGAAGTCTTGGAAATACAAGCTTCCAGGTACATGTGTTGACGAATGAGCCAAAATGTTCATGAAACGCAACAGTGGAACAGAGGCAAAACATGCGAAATTCCATTACGTTTAGGCAAAATATGCGAAAGTATCATTACGTGTATTAATTTCGTTGGTATCGTCGGGAGAGTTTTACAAAAATCAAACATGCTCGAAGATAACCGATCAATGGCTAGTCCATGCGCGTGTTTTAATTCGCTTTCTGAAAAGGATACCAGTCGATAAAATAAAAGACAATGAAACTGCAAACCTACGTTTTTCTTTGAACCACATGTCGGTTAAAGCCAATGCGACACGATAAAATACTTTGTGACCTTCCCAGAGAAAGCAATCTACAACTCGAACCTATTGAAAGTAAAAAAATATAACATTGCAAACTACGCATTAAAAATGCGTCCTGTTCAAATTCGTTTCTGGGTATAATGAAAGTCACTAGTATTATCATAAACGGCTGAATAAAGGTTTTCCCTAATTTACAAAAAAACAAACGATTTTCTGGCTTTTATCGTAATGATTGTAATGTTACACACCACAAGTGAGAATGGTAATGCCGAAAATATCCAGCTGGTCCAATCGTTGAAAAATGGCACAATATCGTCATCATTCTTCGCAGACAACATCTTCTTCAAGAAAGTATGAACATGCCTCTGAAGAATAAGGGAATAACGGCACGTGTTAAATTCAATACAACAAAATTTTCGAATTTTTTGGTATTCATTTACAGACTTGAACTGCATATAATAAAAGAATTAAAATTTAGAGCGTTGAGGATCAAGATTATGCAATTTACTCGTGCACTGCACACCGATGGTTTTAGAATTGGAAAATAAACGTTGGAAAAGCAAGCTTTCCGAGCAAAAATATGCAATTCAGGAAATATTTGATGTTTCTCTAAATTTTCGCTTAAAATGCATAGAGGGTATTGTTTTGAGTACTAGAATCAGATACTTTCGAAATTTGAAAACAGAACTATAAAAAATTGTCCAATTCTAAACATCTGATCGTTTTGTGCAATCAAAAATCTTTGAAAAAAGATGCTTGGAATTTTCTTCAGTTGAAAATTGTCACGTGAAAAATTGTTGACTTCAGCTCGCAATCAAATGAGAAATTCCAGAAAATAATCAATGAAAAACTCTTAATATCAAGCACGCAAAATAGATTATACATGTATCTACCGTATGTTTCTTCACTAAAATCGAAATCGTCTTTTTGGATGCCATAATCGCAATTTCCGTTTGAAGCAAAAATTTTTGACTGAAAGATATTAAACGCATGATGCAAACATAAGCTTCAGCGTCGGACATATAATGCAATAGTAAAGCGCCCAACGAGTATATAATCTAGAAAGTTGGGAGTTGAGGAAATTTTTTAAGCAAAGCTGACAAATATTGTTTACCGGAATGGCAGCGAAATCAGGCCGCTCATGCTCTAATACGGTCAATAGAAGCATCAAAGCGTTCAAGCCCTTGGAATTCAACATATATGAATTGACAATTGTATGGGGTGAAGATAAAATAACCGGTTTAGACAACGATGCCGTGCCTGAAGAAAATTTCGCGGCTTTCGATGAACTTTAATTTTTAGAAGCTCAAAAAATCCATAAGTACGGAAATATGATAAAGTTTATAATCAAACTTCTTCAATAGAATGCACACTAAATTTTACACAAATTTTTGCTTATTTTGCAATGTGGGTTTACGTTTGTTCATTGAAATTAAGTATTCTTTTTGTGATATGAAAACATTTGTATTCCCACAGCATGTAATCCAACTATCACCAGAGGAACATTAATAACAGAAGACCCGTTCTCGAAATGTTTCCATGTTAGTGGAGAGAAAGGCATTCATAATTAATCATATCAAGAAAAATAAATCCTCTTACAATTTTTTAATTTTCTGGCCAATTCCTCATATCTGATTAGCTGCGCGTCTGCTTCTTTGAGATCTGAACATAACGTTTTCCATAATTCAAAACGAATTCTGTGTCTCACGGACCAGTTGTTTCGGCGAATAAATTTCTTAACCTGAAAAAATATGAAAGAATGTTTTGTAAAGAATCATAGACGCTATTAGGAATCGGCCCGAGCTCCGGCCTCGGGTCTAGCCTCCGGAAATCCAGCCTTTTTTCGATCTCCAGACTCCGGGACGGAGGAAGGATAGAAACTGGCCGGAGAATTGTAGGTCAAATTCATTAGATGGTAGTTAAGTCAAAAACGTCCCTTACAAGGTGAAATACAGCAAGAAACTGGTATTTTTCTTGACTTGTCTAACAAATATGTCCAATGGTCTTTAGATGGTCATGATTCCCGTGAACATCTTTTATGATAGATTGTTAGCATTGTAGATTATATTCTAGCTTCCAACATCTAACTAACACAAATAAAATATAGATAAAGATTGTAATATCATACTTGTGATGAAATATTTGTATAGGTCTGAGCTAAAAGACAAATGGTGAACATACACAAGTGGACAAATTCCATTGGTTCACCTGGTCAGTCAACCATAAAGCTGGTTGGTTTCAATCGTTTTCGTGGTTGCCAAAACCATATAAGGGTACAAAACCGAATTTTAGTAGATTTATCTCATAGAATGTGGACACGATGCAATCAAATTTGATTTCCCAGCGTATTTCGGAGTCTACAGCAGACATGCAAGGCACGAGTTTTCCAGGGGGGAGGGTCCTCGAACTTTTTATCGAGGAGGGGTGGGGAGTGGGCGAGCAAAAAAACAAAAAAAAAGTTCCGCAAGCACGTTTTTCATACAAAATATGCATAAACGGCATCAAAAAAACTGTATTGGAAAAGGTTCAGGTAGGTGTTTGACGATTTTTTTCGGGCCAGGGGTGTTCAGGGTCTCAGGCAGGATAGTTTACCCCCTAACTCCCTATGTGCATGTGTGGTCTACAACAGAGGTCCCCAGGGTCAGATTTTTAAGGTAGGAGTAAAGTTGAAATTTTTCCGTGGCTAAATGTTCACTAAACACGTCAACTTGCCTCAAAATTAGGCAACCAGTAATTTTTAGGACTTTAGCTAGGGATAATACCCCCCTCATACCCCTCCCTATGGGGTTGTTTGGTCTATACCTTCAATGCGTAGTACAAAAAATCGGCATCAAACTGTTTAAGATCATACTCATTATTGAGTACTGTTAGCCAGTCATTCTATCAAATCAACTGACATAAACCTGGTGCTGGAAACTAGATTATATAGTACTATACGTGTAAAGATTGTGCCCCAACATTGCCACTGTCCCAATATTGCCACCGTCTCATCATTGCCACCAAAAAATCTTAACATTGCCACCATTTGATATGAGGGTAAAAATATACTATTCTAATACTACGTTTTTGAAGATTTTGCATAACATCTGTTTCCTCTCGCATTTGCTGATCCAGTGAAAATCTGTTTGGAATTTGAGCCATGATTCTCGAAAAGCATGAACTGGAGTGATACCCTGCTCAGAACATCGCTTCCTTGTTTCTCAACTTAATTTAAGCCCTTCGGTTTCACTTTTGCTCTTCAGATTGCAGCCAGGCAAATGACCTATGGTTGGATTTGTCACAAATCTTTTATTTTGAACCGTAACTCTGGCTGATCTCACATTTCCAAGAGGCGAGCAAAATTACAAACATAAAAATTGAATAAACATTATGGGATAAATGCTTTGCAGATCTCTTTTGGAACAGGTAATATAATTGAGGATTTCGCGATTCGACAATTAGCAAAGTATTTTTTAATTCTTGACTAAGAAAATATTCAATGGGACCAAAGTCAACCAGTTTTGCGAACAAGAAAGGCAAAAAAGAGTTTGTTGTGTTCATGCACCATGCATCCTTTACTCTACCAATCTAATTTGCATAAAAATAGAACTATTTTAAGCGGTTGAAGTTCATAAAGGCGAACGGCCCATAACAGCAAATGAGCCCAATAGCGCGAACGGCTCATAAGTGCGAAAACAGCATATAATTGAGTGTATCTTTTCTACTGTGAAAGGCTCATAAGCGCGAAAAGCCCATAACCGCGAAAAAATCCTGATTGTAAGAGCTAAGTTAGTTTGTCTTATGTAATTTGAAGAAACTTAATGTACAGGGTTTTTTTTAGCACGGGCCCCATAATGAAAAAACATTTCATTAGCACAGCTAGCGCGGTTGAAAAATGTTACTTTGTTGGTGTCAAACTAATGTGTGAGCTTGTCAAATCTGATAACCTACTTCTATTGTATAATCAACTCATGGAATTATGCTTGATGTTGTTACTTTCAAAAGAAATAAGGCTCTCATCTGATTCTAATTAAATTAGGTCATTCTTAGATTATGCACCTGGTTAGTTAACCGGCAAGTTCAGTGGTTAATTTTACAGTAAAACTTTTAGGAATTGCTAGCCATGTTTTGTCTGGATAAAAGTTCACGTGTTTTCATTGTATCTGAAACTGCGCTTCAACTTCAATATAGGTTCTCCATCGAATTTTTTAAAAAACTTACAATTATATTTGATACTCACTATTACTGATTTGCGTAAACTTAGCATATGTCAAAACAGCTGTTTTCGAGTTATTCAAGTAGTGTCCAGAAAATTAGAGTCGAAGATGATTCAGATTCGAGCCACAGTCATTCACTAAGAAAAAGTGACGAAGAGAATGATGATATTGATCAAGTTGTTATTTGTGTAAAAAAATACGGAATGTAAAAATTCTACTGGGTAAGTTCTGACTAGCATATTCAAATAAAGAATTCCGAAGATTTCTATTCAAAAACAGATTAACGTCACCAACATCCACGATTTCTAACACTGATCCGTCGAAACTCTACGAGAGAGCCAACTTTTTGAATATATTGTTGTTTTGTTGAAGTTCTTAGTTGCATTTTTTTGTTACTATTTTCAACTCAAAAAGCCGAGGCTTCATCTGCATATTATACGCTCTTTCTCACAGACAGTTGTAATGTGATAGCATAGAAATAGCGTTTTCGCGCTAGTGAGCCTTTCGCGCTTATGAACCATTCTGGGTTTTCGCGCTTCTGGGCCTTTCGTGCAAATGGGCCCAATCGCGCAAATGGGTCGTTCGCACTTACGGTCCATACCCATTTTAAGCTCTTCCTATTTTGCAGAGGTGCACTATATATGTGTGAAAGTTGTGCTCAGCTTTCAACTCCTGTTGTTGAAGACTGTGTTTATCATCGAATTTTTTAAGTGCAGGGCCCTATTTCAAGGCCAACACCAGGAAAGACGTTACCGCCTACCTGAAGAAATTATATGCAGAACGCTCTGGTTGTGCAAACGTACACCAAAAAGAGCAAACCCAATTACAGGTCAATCATTTCCAAAAAATAATGAAAATTAAGGCCGGCATGATTAATTCACATGTTTCATGAATTTGGCGGCGCTTGCTTCACAAGGTTATATCTCATAATGTTACGCCAAATTTAGAAACCCCCCCACCCAGAAATCGTCGGCCATATGGCTAGCCATTGGGCGACCCTACAGGATTTTCCAATCCTATGGCTAGCCATATGGTAATCATAGAGACTCCCACACTTTTGGTTGGAAAAATACAGAAAAATGTCAATTTTTTGACGAAAAATGGTAATTTTTCAACAAAAAAGGTCAAAAATGCCGATTTTCTTAGCGCTCCGCGCCATGAATACATGTTTACAGTTTTTTGTTGGACACCCTGTTGCTGTCAAAGTCGGGATTGGGAAGTCGACATGCAAATCGACGATGGGCGACTGGTGGCGCAGACAGTTTGCATGGCAACGGAGCGCCACAGAAAGAAAGAAAAATGATTTTGAAATCATTCAATGTGTTTTATAAAATATTCTTGGTTTTTATGCCGGCGTCCATCAGTAAAACCTTTACCCAGCCAAAACTTTTATATTTGCACAAATATTCAGTGGTCAGTCCACTTTCTTTGACGTTATTGTCGATTTAGTATTTTATTATATTTGCGTCGGTATATGGTAAGTTGACGAAGGGCTTTGGGCCAAGCCTAGCCAAGTAGAGGTTCTAACTAGTTTCGACCATACACGCACATAGGGGGGTAGCACCCAGACCTGAGGCCCTGGCCAATCCCCCTGTTTCAAAAAAATCGTCAAACACCCCCTGAACTTTTTTGAAGACAGCTTTTTTGATGATTTTTCTGCATATTTTGTATGAAAAACAAGCTTTCAGAACTTCTTTTGTTTTTTTGCTCACCCATCCCCCTTCTCTTCCTGGATAAAAAGTCCAAGGACCCTCTCCCCTGGAAAATTCTTGCCGTGCATGTCTGGTTTTGACCAACCTATCTTTCTTTAATCCCTAAGGAAAGACCTGCACAACATCTTTAGACAAAAACTACAATTTTTTGAGACATTTTTCAGACTTTTTCGGTGAAAAAATAACGTTTTTTTCCTTCAGAGAACCCTCCCCCTAGAATTTTTGGCAGTGACAAAAAATTTTTGACAGTTCCTTGGCTATCTTAGATAGTTACGATAATGTCATTCGTAAATTTCCTGCTCCAAAGAGAATCTAGTCTAGGACTTCACCGGTCAGATTAGAGCTATTGGATTCTTAAAATGACAAAATGGCTTCCCATTGCCTTGAGAGCCAATTTGGTTTGTGTAAACTAGCATGATGATCTTAAATAATAGTTCCAAGCAAATCAGATATTTAGTTATTCATGTTGAAGCATAGATCTATTTCGAACAAGATGAACGTCATGTCATTGTATTTCTGCACAGTAGTGGCATATGATCCTGCAGATTCACTTTTCTCATACGGATAAAACTGTTCAAAAAACAATTTTTGTAGCTCCTAAAGCTCTGCAAGCTTTCTATCATACAGTTTTGTACCCAAATATGGCCTATGAGTTGGGAACAAAAAACTGATCAATAGCGAGTTTTTCATGAAATGCTCATCATTCAGAATATTGCAAAAATCAGCACTATGGTCAGAAAGACAGAATTAAATCTAGTGTCAACGAAAGAAGGTTCTCTGAAAAGGACATGAAAATTCAAAACACTTTTTAATGAATATTATCCTAGTTCTTCGATGGGGGTATCAGTAAGTGGGTGGTCATACAATTGTAGCATATTCAAAAAAATCTTAAATCGTGTTGATTTGACCATTCTGTGCACAGGATTGCGATAACAATGAGTTGAGACTATTCATCAAGGGAAACCTGATTTTTGATTCATCTGATGAGAAGAACTCTTATCAACATATCACCGGAGTCGATCAACCTTGTACATTTTTTCTGCTTCCTTGCACGAGAGAAAATGGGGAGACGAAAAATACATTGTAGAGCAAAGCTTTCAGTTTTTTACAGTAGCCTCCACAAGAGGCTTAATTCCATGGATCGATAGCCTTTGCAGAACGCAAAAACATTTTATTATTGTATCAGAAGATATGCCTCAAACATTGAAGAAACGCACATTTTTGATCGCAAATTAAATTCGTGATTCAACGCTTTAAAAAAAATTTTTCATACAAAAAAGGGGATAAAACAAATAATTTTGGGAGAATTAGAAACTTGACAATTATTAATGGTTTTCCTTATCTAACCAACACAACAAACACTCCCTCTTCAAATGTAAGGGAACTAATAACTTTCAAGATACCTGATCCGCATTTTCCGATTGTATTAAATGTTTCAATTCCCCTAACGTGCCTTCACGAGATTCAACTTTGCCACCGGCTTCAACAGTCAGGTCAGAGAAATTGGTGAAAAATTGTCCAGATTTAACACGGTGTATGACGCTACCAGATCGTACAAACGTTCGGACCAGTTTCTCATCTTTATCATCATTCGCTGTCTTGTCTACTGGAGTTTGTGGCGAAATAAACGTGCTCTCGTCGAACTGGGCTTCGGACAAATTCAATCGCGTTTGGAGCGAGTAATTATGCGATTTTCCATCGTTCAAGCGATCTTCCGATGAATATAATTGTAGAGTGACGTCCGGTAGTAATGATATTTCGTGAATATCCCTATCCGTAGTAATGCTATCGGACTTGACCAAGGTTGACTGATGCGTCACGCTCGAGAACACATGGCGATCGCTCATCAACTCGACAGCATTTTGATCGCTAATTTTCTGTGATATTGGTTTGAATGGTACCTCCTCCATAATGTGTTAAGCTGAATGAAATATAAATATAGTAGGATAAATCAATGGTATGCATCAGTTACGAGGGAACGTTTCCCGGTCTAAATTCTGAAATTAATAATAATACGGTGCATTTGACAGCCCAAAGCGAGCTGATTTGTGTCACACTAGTCATTTTTTCCATTGGACCAGAGGTTCTCAAGGTCAGATCTTTTAGGTAGGGATAAAGTTGAAAACTTGCAAGGGTAGTGTAGCTAAATGTCCATTAAACACGTCATTTTATTGCAAAATTAGGCAGTTAGTGATCAATTTTAAGGACTTTAGGTAGGGGACAGGGGTAATACCTCCTCATACTCCCCATGGAACAGTCTGCATTGAACCTTTTTGACAATATGCACTAAATAATTGTGAGTCCGTCTATACCTAATCTCAACAACCAAAGTAGCGTAAGACATGCAAATGTATTCCGACCAATTTGGTACCGGAGCAACAGGGTTTTTTAGGCCATTTAGGAGCCATGGCTCCTAAGAATTCTAATTGACTCCTAAAATTTAGGGGCACAAGCCAAATTGGCTTGTAAGAATTAGAGCCTAACGATCCTTTTGAGTAGGGGAGTTTTCTGTCAAGAGATGCATTTCTATGCGTTTAAAAAAATGCCGAAAATTTTCCGGCGCTTCGCACGGATTTCAAATCATTTATAATTCTTGGTATTATTTCTGTCAAGCGGTTGGAAAATGTCGGCCTAGCTTATGTTTACAGCTAAACATCAGCATGTTATGGATGAATGTTTGACTTTGTATTGTTTTGCCACATATTTGACGAAAACCTAGATTTTTCCAGATTTTTTTTAACAAAATGGTTTTGTGGTCCTCTGCAATTTTCGACTTAACTTTTTGCATCTGGAAAATGATTAAGAGATCATCAGCATGAGAAAGCGGCGGAGGTTCTTCTGCCTGAAGAATCCATCCAAATACTTTATTGCTTGCCTAATTTTTGAATTTTAGTTTGCCCGACTGAAAACACGTTGAATTCACTGAAAAATTAGACCTTTGAAAACAA
This sequence comes from Romanomermis culicivorax, assembly GCA_963922205.1. NCBI lineage: Eukaryota > Metazoa > Nematoda > Enoplea > Mermithida > Mermithidae > Romanomermis > Romanomermis culicivorax. The sequence goes on along the minus strand of CAWUHX010000060.1, from coordinate 632,857 downwards.
TCATAAATAATTATGATTGGTAAATTACTGGCTCTAGATATATTAGATCGAAAATGTTAGAAAAATGCTTGAACGCTTCCGCCAACCAAATGATGAAAACATCACGATCGATCATAACCCGGTAGTTGCGGAAGAATGTGCTGAAAAATTTCAATTTTCGGACGTTTTAGAGGCCTCGGAATCAAAATTTTTCGGCGCTAGGCGCCGAACACGTTACTTTAGCTAGCCTTGATCTTTCCTCCAAAACTCAAGAAATTCAGTTCTAAACGTCTGGAACTGACGCGAAGTGAACGAAATACAAGAGAAGTAACTTTTAATGAATTTTCTAAAGCGAATTTATCAATTTTAATATGAGCAACTAAAACTGTATATATCTGTGCAGCTAAATTTTTTCGCCGAGTTGCACATTGCAACCTGACTTCTGCAAAAATAACCCTGATGATTGATTTGAATAATGAATGATCTAATATGTGAGCCTTGTTATTCTGTGTTTGATTGAGAACGTATATCCATTGATCTGTTATGTGGGCTTCTACTGTGATTTTGAAGAGTTTTTTTGAATAAATTTGTTGAAAAAAACATTGTTTTTATATTCCCACATTCGTTTACAGACTTTTTAGTTTTGGCTTGTTAAAATTCGGATTGGTCTGTAAAATTTTGACCCTAGGAGCCAATTGGCCTGTCGAGAAAAAGTGAAAAAAACCTGCGGAGCAATTAATTATTTTTACTTTAAAGGAATTATTGAGTGCTTATTGTAGCGCAGAGCGGTAAAAATTACAATTTTTGATCGATTTTGATCAAAGAAGTCGTTTTTCAAGTTTCGATCGAGAAATAGATACATAAGTTATGGAATCGATAAACAAAAAATAAAAATATTGGACATATGTCGAAATATGTTTTTAACCAAAATCGTTTGATGAAAATTGCTTTTATTCGCAAATAAGACGTTATAGTCTCTTCTTTAATGGAGACCTGCATTTTTTTTCTTGACACATTTTTTTGAGAAAGATCAACACGTCAACTAAGCGACTGTTCCTTTCTTAACCTAAAGTGAATTCAAAAGCTTCATAGAAGTAGTTTTCGAAAATTTCTACTCTTCTTACTCACATCTTTTCGGCCGAATTCATGAAAGTCTTTCATTCATTCATTCATTCATTCATTCATTCATTCATTCATTCATTCATTCATTCATTCATTCATTCATTCATTCATTCATTCATTCATTCATTCATTCATTCATTCATTCATTCATTCATTCATTCATTCATTCATTCATTCATTCATTCATTCATTCATTCATTCATTCATTCATTCATTCATTCATTCATTCATTCATTCATTCATTCATTCATTCATTCATTCATTCATTCATTCATTCATTCATTCATTCATTCATCATTCATTCATTCATTCATTCATTCATTCATTCATTCATTCATTCATTCATTCATTCATTCATTCATTCATTCATTCATTCATTCATTCATTCATTCATTCATTCATTCATTCATTCATTCATTCATTCATTCATTCATTCATTCATTCATTCATTCATTCATTCATTCATTCATTCATTCATTCATTCATTCATTTCATTCATTCATTCATTCATTCATTCATTCATTCATTCATTCATTCATTCATTCATTCATTCATTCATTCATTCATTCATTCATTCATTCATATCATTCATTCATTCATTCATTCATTCATTCATTCAAAGTTAACGAACATATTACTGGTTTTAAAATTTTTTAAATAATAAAATTCTAGAAATTACGACGACTTTTGAACAGAAAATTCGTATCTAATTTTCGAAATAAACGTTCGGAAAATTGATTTTTCAGCGTCGCAGAATGTCAATATCCAAAAAATTTTTGGCGTTTTGTGCTGGGCTCACTTGTCATCATAGAGGCTAATCAGTCGATTTGTCATGTAATTCAAAGTAATGCTCTCTAAATTGAGTTGAATTGTTGAAGGTTAAGTTCTAAGTTCCCGCACGTTTTTCTGTTTTTTTTTCTCATGTTTAAAAATGGTATTTTAATTTTTACTTTGACAGATAATAAAATATATCATTTCATTTCATTGTCCTTTGATAATTCAGAACATTATGGTCATCGACGTATATTTTTTTAAAGTCCATTAGTTTGATTTCAAATTATTTCTCATTTTTATGAAGATTCATTCTCAGCGTTTCAGAATGTAAAAAACTTCAGTATGTCTAATTAAAATAGGACAGAAATGTCAGTGGTAGCTGAATTCCTGGAAATCTATGGTTTTATGCTTTTAACTGCTATATAATTCGGATAGTTTGCTGGAAAATTTATTTCACAATGTTTATAAATTAGAGTACAAACTCGAAAATTTCAATTTTTTCCTCAATTTTAATGATTTAACGGCTTTAAAAACAGCAGACATAAGGTTTGAAAAAGCTCAAAAACAATTAATAAAACGTCTATGAGATTTTTAAGCGAAAAAATTTGGGGGAAAGGGGGAACAAATTTTGACTCATTTCCCGATTAGGCGAAAAGGCCGGCGGAAAGAAAACAGTGTTACGGGCCGGTTGAGCTGGATTATAGCAAACAATAATCAAAATAATTATTACCGGCGCGCAGAAGCCGAAAAATTTTGAGGTACCTTAGGCGAAAAGGCCGGCGGAAAGAAAATCATTTAACCCCCCCCCCCCCCCCAGTTTGGAAAAATTATAAAAATTAGCAAAAAAGTGTATGTTTTTTGCCTTTTTTGGGAAAAATTTCGACTTTTTTCTACCCTCCCCCCCCCCCCCCCCCCCCAACCGGTCGGAGGTCTTACAGGTATGCCAATACATGCCTAGAATCATCGACTAATGTGTAAAAATTGTTTCCCAATGATTTTAAAAAAACCAAAAAAACCAAAAAAACCAGAGACTTTCCAATTTTTTGGTTTTTTAAAAAAACTTGCTTGGGTCATGTAAACTCGCTTAAACATTTATTTACAAGCAGGTCATAGGTCGAATGTTTTTGCCAAAAAATGTCGGTTTTTGGCGGAATAGGATGCGAGTTGATGAGAAACGTTCAAAAAAAACATCAGAAATGATTTTTAGCGATTTTTAAGCAAGGAAACTAAAAAAATGATTTTTCCTCATGAGGAAAAATTTTTTGGGTTTTCCCCAAACGAGACAAAAAGTTTTGAGCAAAAAAAAATCGCTGGCGTCGCATTCGTCGGAAAGTTTTTTTGTTGACTGTACAGTAACTTGCCTCAATTTGCAAACAACTAAACTATAGTAAGAACTAACTGTCTTTTCACAAGAGTCGCCAGAGTAAAATATTATGTCGAAATATACTGCGCATCAGGTACATTATCAGTAAAACAACATCACATAATGATGCTGACGAACTCAATTATCGTAACCGTTCTTCACCATCAGTCGTCTAATGTTTTTCTAACTTCTGTCGTCTAGGGGGACGTAAATTCCTCTATTTTTCACGAAATACTCTTCTCGGCCATTGGGAGAAGTGGTTACGAGAGCAAGCCCATCTTCACCAGTTACTTGCAATTCAACCATTTCGATAGCGTCAGTCAATTGATGCAGCTGAAGAAAAACAACAGTATGGTTGTTTTAATATAGTCTACAAAATTTTTTGTAAAATTCTTCAAAATTGAAAAAAGACAAAAACAAACTATATCGTCAAAATCGCGTATACAAGGATTTCACAATCAGATTCCTCATTCGAAAAATTGTTAACGGTTGATTGAATAAGCTCACAAATTTTCAGCCTCACGTGGCGTAGAAAATTGTAAAAATCTAAAATAGTACTTGCTTTCCACTTTCGTAATTTGGAAGCAGTTCAAGGAAAACATACTATATTATGGCAGATGCAGCGAACCGATGGAGTTCAACATGGAAAAATATCAGTCAGCTCATCGCATTGCATTATACTACTCCGATTATCTTTTAATGACACATATGGGTCGAAGTTTCGGCGAACGCGGAATAGAGGTCACGAAGTCAATTGCAGTGGTCCTTTAGGTTGATTGAAAAAAAATGATTATCAGAAAATGCTGCACCATAAAAAACAAGTTTTATGAATAGGGACAACAAGCCGTCAATAGTTTTCAATAGAAAATGCATTGCGACTACGGTCTGTTCACTGCCCGACAACGGAAGAAATTTTTCAATTGACTACACTAATAAGCTTCTCAATCTTTGTGCATGAATTTACTCCCATCATTGGTCCGTATAGTATACGACTCCACACCGTGAAAATTGGGTGTCAAATTTAAATTGTTTTTTTTTGTTGTCCATGCCATTCATGATGATGATCATACGATGCATCCTCGAAATTCTATTGTGGAGTAAACAATATATAAATATTATTCACCGAATTTTTAGTTTAGGATTTCGAAAATACGATTTTCAACTGAGCGTTTTTGTGCTCCGTACATTCAATCCGAATTCACAGAAGATTTGAGGCTTGTGTTTGATTTAACGACTGATCATGGCACGTTGTTGAAGTCTACAGAATGCGCTTAGCATTGTTTGACCCACACAACTTTGGACAATTGGATGCAGCTTTCTTGATCCATCACACTTAGTACTCACCAAATTGTCGTCGATATAGTCCCCCTTCTTTTTCAAATTAAAACTGAGTGATCGATCTTCGCTGAACGATTTGCCGGACATGTTGACGATGTCGCTTTTAGTTCTATTCGACGACGACTTTTCGTCCCCTGGACTTGATGGCCACGCCAAAGCCGGTATTCCTTCGTATTTCTGTTGTTGTCGCTCGTCGTCTTTACTACCGCTGACCTCAACTGTCTTAGTTTGAAGAATGGGTCTTACGCATCTGAAAATGAGTAAAGTATGAAGGCACTTTGAACCGGGATGGTTGCGGATACGAACGGCCGATTGTTTTTGAAAGGCGGATGCAAACACAGATGGCGGACACGGTATTCGCATTTTTAGGCGAATTTTGGAGTCGGAGAGGCGGATGTGAATTGCGGATTGCCTAAGCCTAAGCCCAGGCCTTGTCTTCTAGACACCAAAATCTGCCAAAAAGGTTGATTTCGTCATCCGCAATACGCCCTTTGGTCAAAATCCGCATAAAAGAACGCGGATTCGGTGTCCGCCATCCGCTTCCATATCCGCCTTTCAAACGCAATCCACTGTCCGCATCCGCATGCGAATTCCGCCCTTCAGTTATACGCTTTTGAACTAGTGATGATTAAAGGGTCGTTTATACTTGCCCTTTTTCGACGGAACGGAACGGATCGCCAACTCAGCCAAAAAATCCGCTTTGGGCCGGAAAGGATAACTGCAATTTTGTGGAAAACGACCGACGGTAACCTCTAACCGAACGAAACGAAAATTTTCCTTTCGTTCGGTAACGTTGTGTCGTTTGCATTCCGCTCCGCTACGTTCCGTCGGAAAAGGCAAGTATAAATGACCCTTCCGTCTAATCCCAGAAATTCGCAGAAATTATGATCATACCTGTACTTGGGGGGGGGGGAGTTGGCCAACCATGTACCCAAATTCATCTAACCCCCCCCCCAGTTTGGAAAAAACTAAAAAAATTTGCAAAAAAAGTGTATGTTTTTTGAAATTTTTGGGAAAATTTTTTCTACCCCCCCCCCCCCAACTGGTCGGAGGTCTTACAGGTATGATTATGATCGACTGATAAAGTGGCGTCAAAAAAAAAAATTTTAACTCATGCCATTTCATGGAATTACTATAAAAAACCAAGACTTAAGTTCATTCTGGTTCAGCGTGTGTTTTACGTGATCAATCAAATTCCACACGAAACTGAAATCCTGTCAATCGACCCCGGTGCTACAATGAAGAATTCTCTGATTTTTTTCACGCAAAATGACGTCTATACAAATAAAAAATCAATCGATATAAAAACTCCAATTTGCGCTATGCTTTGAAACTACCTTTTTTCTCATAGCTCATTTAATTTAAATAATAAACGCAAAAGTAGGTTCAATTTGATACGCAATTTTCACTTATTTCTAAATGATCGATGCGGCGAGGTCGCAGCCAAACTTTATTCAAAATTATCGAAGGCTCATTGAATCTATTCAATAAATTTTTCCTCCATTATACAGATTCCTTGATGATCATTCGTTTCAATCATTTCGAGATAGAAATTGATTTTGTGATCTTAGTTTAGAGTGTGTTTGTCGATACTTCGACCGCTGCACTTAGCATTTCAAAATGAATGGAGTGTAGAAAAACGCTAAATTTCTACTTGAGAATAAGAAGGGCCAAAATCATTGAAAAAACATTATACTTATTCACAGACGAATTGGACGTGCCACGTCGGTATCTGAGTTTTACTCGAGAAATTCGAAACATTTAACGAAGTTGTTTAGGAAATTTTCCGCTGCTTTGTTTGCCGCTCAATGACGAATTTTTTTTATTAATTACAGTAATAAGCTCACTAGTTTTTTCTGTATTGAACTTACTTTCATGGGATCATGCAGCGATCATTTCAAAATGAATAGAGAATAGTCTTGTCTGATGGTTATATTCATTTTTCATTTTTTAAAAATCATTTTCAAATGAGCCTCGGAAATCCAAAAAGCTATTTGAAAAAATCCGGTATTGTTTCTGAAGGTTTTAGAAAAATATAAGCTCGGGCTGCGCCGGCGATTTATGTCAGCATCAGTCCATAAATAGACAAAAATTATTGATTAACTGTACAATTGTAGCATGGCATCGATATTGGAAAAGCATGACCAGGCCCTACCTGTTGGTCATAGCACCTTCCTGTAGGAGGGCAACGTCGTCGAAAGGGGCTGATTTCCCATTGACGTCTTTGCTCCTAATGAAATATTCCGATTGCCTTGTGATGGGAACGTTAATTTTGATCGGTGACTCGAAAACGATTTGTCGATTAGACTAGTGAAAAAATATAAAATATTACGATAAATGAAGGAAAAATCTGACAAGCTCACCATGATCGCTAAATGTTGAGGACGATAAATAATAGGTTACACTCGAAAAAAAGGCTCAAATAGTACGGGTCGTGATATTAGATGTAAATAGAAGTTTACATCTGAAATGTAAAGTTGTTTGTAATTCCTGCGTTGTTAATATAAAATAATTACCGTGATTTCACTAACGTATATTCTTCTCAAAATGCTCCAAATAATGAATTTGTGAAGCAAGTACTATTTTATGTTTTGAGCGGTTTAAACTGAGGCGTAAATTATATGGAACTGAAAATTTGTGACAAAACTCAACTAACACTGAGTAATTTTTTTGAGTAAAAAATTATCGGTGAAAGGTTCATGTAAAAGATTCAGAGTTCACAATATATATGCGTCCTTTTTCATTTCAGAAGCATTTTACCAAAAACAGACTATAGTGTGAATGCCTAGTCATTATCAAAGATTTGCATATTTTGAATTGTAACCGAACTGCTGGATCCCTAACGTACTGATTCCAGCGCCAAGCAATAACTTGAAAGAAATTGGAAAATCAAAATGTTTTCAAGTTGATACCTACCTCGTACAGGCTGTTCCAAAAAGTACAGTTTTACTTTGGCGCCCGTCTTAGATTGTTTTTCAGCATTTATGCTGACCATTTATTCAAGAAGCAATTACCAAATTATTTTATTGTCATTTTGTTGTCATATTGTCATATCATTTTATTTTCATGCAAAAAAAGAAAAACGAAAACTGAAAACTGAAACGTAAGGAGAAAGTGGAAACAAGGAACGGAAACATGATACAAACATCTTGCAAGATTCGATAAAATTAACAGAATAAAAAATGAGCGAGTAAAAGAAAATGAAAAGATGAAACAAAACAAAGTAAAAGGGGAAAAGAATAGAGAACGGTAAAAGAAAAAATTTATAAGGGCAGACAAATGGAAAAAGAAACGAGAATCGAAATACGAGTACAAGAAAATAAGGGAAACGGTGGATAAAATGAAACGGAAAAGAAAAGTATGGGAACAAAAATGAAGAAATATACAGAAACAATACAATATGAAAATAAAACGGAACAGCAGTGGAACATAGAACTGTGTGACTCAAAATGATGGGAACAGAAAGGAAGAAACTGAAACAGAGGGAAGAATGAAAGGGAAACAGTGAAGAAATGTTGAACAGAAAATAAAAAAATAAAGGAAAAAGGATTTACAAGATGACTTTTTACTGTCCACGCCGTTTCTCAAATTAAAGATGTTCATACTGTTATCACAGCACGTACTGCTGATTTTATGATTTAAATTAATATAAAGATAATTAGCACAAAAAACAGCAGTTTACTAAAAAATAGGAATTCCAGCAGAGTACATAATTTTCGCACAGGAAATTATAGTAGAATATACAATGCGCCAAAAAGTCGGACGCCAAAGGGAGACGGCCACCAAAGTAAGACGGGCTTCGAAGTGAGACGGGCGCCAAAGTGAGGCGGGCGCCAAGTTACGACACAATCATTCCAAACGAGTTAGCCGAATTTTACCCCACTAGAAAGCAAGTTCACCAATTCAAAATCTTCACCAAGTTGACAGAATTTCATGAAATTTTCGAACATAAACCAAAATTTACGGCTTTTCGGCTAAAAGACTATTTTCAAACCACAAATAGTGCTGGGATGTAAAAAAATTAATGATCGTTAATTGTACGCGACGTTTCTGGGTCTGCTTGCGTCGATGACTGCAAGCATAGTCGAAAAGCCGCTTGAACCAACGTTTTTACACCCAACTACTCTCGGAGTAAATTCGACTGAGTCGTTCTTCTATTCCTACAAAGAATTAGGTTGCACCAAGAATCTGGAAGTTCAAGAGTAAACAAAATTTTGTGTGCAGTTTTCTAGCAGTCGAATATTGACTTCTACGAAAAATGACGTTGCTATATTCCCCTACGGGATTTCGTATTTTTTCAAAATTTAATTGACCCGAATTATGATATGGCATGGGACTCTTCACGATTGACGAAGGAGGAAAGGTTTAATTAGTTAATTGTAGATTTTGATTGAACTTGGAGTTATACTGTATTCTAGAATATCCATGGGTTGGCACTCTATGTAATGTATTGCTTTATAGCCATTGATTGTTAAGAATGTGAATTTTTCGGAATGTGATTCGCATGTGAACAACATATATTTTACGATCTATAGTCTGTTTGTCTTGAAATGCTTCTAAAGATTGAAAGTGGAAAGCAAGTAGTATTTCAGATTTTCACGATTTTCTGGCAAACAATATATCGTATAGGACTAGAAATTTGTGAGTATACTGATCTAACCTTCAACAATTTTTCGAGTGAAAATTTTTATAGTAATGGCTCTATGTAAACGATTTTGACGACAGTAATGATTTGCGTCACTTTTCTATTTGGAAGCATTTTATAAAAAACAGATTATGGACATAAATGACAAAATTATGACAGAAAATAAGAGAAAAATCTTTGTTGAGAAAATAAAATAGCATGTTCATCCCTAAACTCTCGACACTCCTGAACTCCTGGAAAACGAACACTCCTGAACTTATCCTCTAGACACCTAGGTCGGCGCAAGCAGTTTCGTATAAAAATCTCCGGCGTGTCTGATTCTAGAGTATAATAATTATAGTCTGCTTTTTTATAAAATGCTTCCAAATAGAAAAGTGTCACAAATTAGTCTCGTCGTCAAAATCGTTTACATAGAGCTCTCATTGCAAAATTTTTCACTCGAAAAATTGTTAAAGGTTTGGTCAGTATGCTCATCAATTTCCATTCTTATATCATATATTGTTTATCAGAAAATCGTGAAAATATGAAACACTACTTGCTTTCCACTTTCATTATTTAGAGGCATTTCAAGAAAAACAGACCATAGGTAGTAATTTTTTTATTCAGTGATATCACATTTATTATGGCACTTTCACGAGCTCAGGATAACCTGACACGGGCAATACATTTTTCGGTAGTCATGGATGTGTTTTGTAAAAACTGTTGAAAATGTTAAAACCAATAGATTCTTCCTCAGCAAGAACACGTCAAATATTTCAAAAGAATAATGGACTAGAATGCACGAAGATCTCAATTTTTTTGGTTATCATGCGTAACGTTTTTGGATTGCCCTATTTTTTATCCACTTAACATTTTTGGAAATCAGTTTATAGACGGCAATTCTTTCGGGCACAGTTGAGAGTTCATATTTTCATAAGTCTGAAGCTTAGCTGCCAAAGAGAAAGACTTCAACTCCCATGACGTAAACTCGCTGCCAAAGAGATAGATGCGCGTACTCCGGAATGCTTGACTACAGTTTCTTGGAAGTGGACGACCAAGGCCTGATAGTCGCGTCACATTTTACTCATAAAAGCAGACCACCTACGGTAATATTACAACATAAAAGACAAACAGAAAATATGCAAACTTATTGGAAACTAATCCGGAAAATGTTTCATTTTCCGTTGAAATATACGCATAGTTCCTATATCTCGGGCTACTTTTTTCTCTCCTTCCGGCATCGCCAAAATTTCGTTGTCAATTTGCAAGAAAATACGCTCAAAACAACAGGCAAGAAGACCAAAGCGTGCAAAAGACCTAAAGCGATGACCAAAAATACCGTCCTAAAAAATGCTGTGCTAATGTAAGATTCGGTGCCCGATAAAACCATAACGCCCATCACGGTAGCTATGGCACCTTGGGTAATAGGCCAGGCCAAATTTCCCAAAGCCATGGCCGTTTTTTCAACGTTGCTTTTTCCGTCGATGACGACGTAGGCGTAGGCGATGTGGGCCGTAAAATCGACCGAAAATCCTATGCTCATAATTATAGTGATCATGGAAATGACGTCCAGACTGATATCCCAAAAAGTCATGAATCCAATGACGCCGACATCGATAGACAAAATGGCCAGGCCGACCCACAGGGAGCATAATGCGGACGGGATGAGGAAGACGGCTATTAGAATCATAAAGCCGATTCCGCTGTAAATTTCTTGAATGGTATTTGGCAGGACGTCCTCGTACTGATCGACAAAAGCCCACATCGGGTGATACGTGACGATTTGGTAGTCGGGGTATTTGGCGGCGATTTCGCGGAATAAGTCGACCGTTTCAATTTGCAGAAGGGCGGTGGAAAAGTTTCTGTATGAAAGAAAGGTTCCGTGGTTCTACAAACAAGCTATTATGCGTTAGAGTACTGTACTCGAGATTGATACTAAATTTTTTTGTCAGCAACTTATTGGACTGACCTAAACATTTGTCTGGAACTACTCGATGCACTACGGCGTCCATATTTTAGTCTTCCCTTCTGAACCTCGTACGATTTTCGAATTGAATCAAGTGAGCACCCAAAAACATCTGCCCAAATATCTCTGCAGTTGAACTTGAGAGCATCATCTTGAATATATTACCTACTTTGGAACTTATAAATATATTTGCTGTTCTTAAAAAGCACGCCTGAAGGGAAATATTTTCATAACTGATGAAATCAAAACATAGATTTGGTACCCAGTTCCGTTGACTTTCATAGGACTTTTTTACTTCATACACAGAATAACTAAGGTTGCCCTTAATGCAGATGTCAGCTGCGATATCATTTTCATAGGTGTCAGTACATATCTTTTTTATCTTTTTTGATCAATATGTTTGATTGCATGCAATACTACTGGGATATGCGTAATCAGCATCATCGATTTTCCCATAACATAGTCACAAATATGCAAACTTTGCAAAAAAATTTGTCATCGGACACCCTGTTTGAAGTCGAATGATTAGACTTTATGCCCTAAAAAAGGCCAAAAGCATATACACTTTTTTGCCAATTTTTTCAGATTTTTGCCAAACTGGGGGGGTTGGGGGGGTTGGGTATATAGTAGGGTTGTCCCAGGCCCCTGCCCCGGTTCGGGGCAAGACTACAAAAAATTAGTATTTTTGATAGTATAACAAGCTCGATTTATAATAAAATTGAAGTTTAGACTGTGACAACTAAATATTCAGTAGTTAGTTCGACAGTAATACTTTTAGGAATCACTAAATTCATGTTCTATTTGGATAAAAGTTTAAAGTTTTCATTATATCCGGAACTGCACTTCAACTTCAATTGATTTTTCCAGAAAACGTACGATTACATTAGCTATTCATTATTACTGATTTGCCTAAACTTCAGCATACATGTCAAAAGATGTTTTCAAATTACCTAAGTAGTGTCCAAGAAGTTAGAGCTGAAGGGAATTCAGATTTGAGCCACAGTCATTCACTATGCAAAAGTGACAAAGAGAATAAGGATGTTGACAAAGTTATTATTTGGGAAAATGGTGATTTTTGATTTTTCACCACAATTTTGTGATATCTCCAACTTTCTTCTCGAGCATTTTTCAAAAGTTTCTCCCTTCCAGTCAGGGTTTTTTTCCGTACCAGACAGAGTTTTTTGGGCTGGTACGGATCCGTACTGTACAGATTTTTTGATGCACAGTGCAACCTAAAGCCTGACGATTCTTTTGATTACGTTATAGGATTTCCTGTCTGGAAAGTCAATTTCATGCATTTTAAAACAAAAAATGCAGAAAATTTTCTGGTGCTTTGCGCCAGATTAAAATGATTTATAATTTTGATTGTTAGTTCTGGTTCATGGTTGAAAAATGTCGTCCTATCTAGTGGATGATGTATTGTTTCTTGACATAATGTATTGTTTCTTGACATAATTCAAAAAAGTAAGATTTTTCTCGATTCTTTTGCAGTGTTTGAATATTTTACTGTTTTGCAGCAGAAAAATGACAGATATTTCATCTGTTTGGGGAATCTAAACTATCGGGTGCGTGCATAATTTTTGTATTAAAGATGTTGAGAAAGATACATTTTCCTGCATTCTAGAACATTGAAATTTGAAAAATTTTCGACTAAAAGATTGAAAGTTGCTGCTCAATTTTTCGCAACCTTAATTCTCGTGGTTTCATTGATCTGAAAAGACTGTTTATTATTATGATTACCTATGCTAATAAACAGTGATTACGATCGATAGCACCATGCTAAAAAACCATGCAGATGAATTGATACAAGTTCATGTATGCAATGCAGTCTCTTCGGGAAAAGAATGAATTTCCTATGTTTTAGTAATGACAATTATCTTAAAAATTTAATTTTTTTGTCTGCATCAGACCCTATCTAACCTATCAACCAATGCAGTATCATAGCTGACATGAAATAAAAAGAATCACCTTAAAAATTTTTCGATGTGATACATGAAGTATGGTACCACTAGTGACGTATATGTTAATATGTTTTATGTCTGCCCCGGCCCCGGCTAAAATGTCTGCCCCGGGACAACCCTAGTATATAGTTGGCCAAGTTGGAAGGGGTCCCCCCGAACTCCCCCCCCCCCCAGTTACAGGTATACGTACCCCCTAAACTCCATAAGTGACGAAAAATCGATATTGTTGGTATACAATGCTTCGACCGAAAATTTACACAATTTTCGATTTTATTTCCTCTAATCTTCACATCGTTATTAAATACATACAGATATTCGTACATAGTCGAAAATTGAATCAATTTGAACTTCCTTCCACAACCATTCTAGAGTCATTTTGATTTTCTCAGCATTACATTTCTTTTTGAGTCATCGTGAACTATTTTTTTGCATAGTTTTTTCCTATCTTACTGACGTGATTAGCTGAAAAATAGGTTGGGCACGATTTTTGCAAAAAATTAATGCGTTAAGAACGTAGCTTTAATTAGGTCCTATTTTATCAAACGTTTTGCTTAAATAAAACCTTTCCGCAGCTTTCAGTATGTTTGTAGCAGAAAAATGTTTTTTTGCCGCTGGCACAAATTTTTTTGGCCTCTCGTGCCCATTGGCACTAATGTTCGACGTTCGTGCACAAAAAGAACGCCGCTCGCCGTCGCGTCACAGTTTTTTTCCTCAATCGACCATTTTTGAGGATTTTTTTTGGAATTGAGGAAATTTTTTTGTACTTAGGCACCAATTTTAGGAAAAATTTTTTCATGGTTTTCTGTTCGGAGGTGCATTTTACGCATTATAAAATTGATTTCTATATTATTCCAACGCGCGGTTAGAAAATGTCATTCTAGCTAATGATTATAGCTTTTAATTATCAATATATTATGGATAAATGTTTGATCCTGTGTCGTTTTTTGAGACTTTGACGAAAAGCAAAATTTTTCTCGACTATTTTGCCAAAGTCTTTTTGCGGTCTTTAAAAAGATTTTGACATTTGTGTGATATAAACATTTTGAGTCCAAGTGGGAATTCTTGCTGGCAGAATCAAAATTATTGGTTGCTTTTCTAGTTTTTGTTTTGAATTGTAGTCTGCCCGACTGACAATTCATTGAATTAACTGAAAAATTAAATCTTCTGTCTAGGAAATAAAAGTTGAAAAGGCTCATTTTCCAGCGTTCTAGAATATGAATATCCTGGAAACATTTTCGGGGCCAGACGCCGAACAAGTTACTCACACCAATCTTTTCATTTTCTCTTCAAAACTCAGAAAATTTGGTTTTAAAAACCTAAAACCGACGCGAATCAAATGAGATAAAAGAAAACTAGCTTTTGGTTTTTCCGATAAAATTAAGCTAATTTATTAATTTTAGAGTGAACAACCAAAAATTTATCTGTGCAACCAAAATTTTTCGCCAAGTTGCGCACTGCAACCTGGCCTTTGCAGAAGAAAAGCCCTGTGGTCAAGTTCATACCTTCATGTCAGATCAGTTTTAAAATTCTATTTTCCATTGTTATGTTTTTATCAAAGTTTACTATTATTTAATTTACTTGTTATCAGGGTTGGCAAAAACCAAACTTTTGAAATTCCGACTTTTTGGTTTTTCGGTGGTTTTTTTAATAGTTTTTTGGTTTTTCTATGGTTTTTTAGTGGTTTTTTTTGGTTTAATTCTTTAAAATGTTTGATACATCAAAATAACTATGTAAAAAACTGCTGGAAGCTCGCTGTATCATCTAAGACTAGTTAGGGAACCTTAAATTGGCAGCTAGAAGTATTAATCTTATCGGAAGTGTCATTATTTTATGCTATAAGAAATCCCTAATATAGCAATAAAATGCAGTATTAGCGGGCACATAAGAATGGAACGATGAGTAAAGAACATAAGAAAAGTAAAAATGGAACAGAGCATGCAATATGTAAGGGGCAAATTCAAGGAAAAGAAGAAAAATCAGAAAGAAAGGGAAATGCAGTGTACCTAATCAAAATTCATAAAAAATCAACCACAGAATTGTATCAATGCATCACATATGTATACATATGCACAGGAAAGCTGAAATGACACAACTTTTAAGTAAGATACCATTTCCCATGAGAGGGTTTTAAATTGATAGATTATTACATATGTTATTAATATTATAAAATGCAGTTGAAAGTCACACATAAACATTTCAGATGTTTCCAAATTTTTGCTTTTCAAACCTGTCTGCGAGCTATAGCTATAGCAAATGGGTCTTATTATACTATTCTCGCTTACGATTTTTTTCTACTAAGTAGCGACGTCAAGTCACATAAAAATGAGCCGCTCAATAGTTCTTCTCTTTGTTAACCTACACTATGCTCAAATGATCTGTATAAAATTTTATTATTGTTGTCTCATTTATATTTTGAAATTTCGAGCTAAGAAAATTAGAAAGCTTACCGTAAAAATAAATTCAGGATATTAACCTCAATCACATTTTATAAAATTTCGATGATGATATGGAACAATGGATGTCACCCCGTATGGTCGGAGTAAACTCTACGAAAGATTTAGCGTCAAATTTTTTTGTGAGCAAATTATAGCAAACTCGACTCACTAAATGTGTGCTTGTAAGATGGATACGAAGGATATCGATTGATTTATATGTACGAAATGTATCATAAAAATACGACTTTTTTCTACTTTGTAGTGAAGTCAATTCAACTTAATTAATTGTTTTGTTGATTAAGATAGACACCAATACACATACCTGTACTTGGGGGGCATACCTGTACTTGGGGGGGAGGTTGGGCCCCCCCCCCAACTTGGCCAGCCCTGTACCCAAAATCATTTACCCCCCCCCCCCCCAGTTTGGAAAAAATTAAAAAAATTTGCAAAAAAGTGTATGTTTTTTGGCCTTTTTTGGGAAAAATTTCGACTTTTTTCTACCCCCCCCCCCCAACCGGTCGGAGGTCTTACAGGTATGCCAATACAGGCAGGAATTTACAATACGGTAAGTTCGACTTTTTACCAAAAACCCCCATTTTTCAATGTTTCAAATCAAAAACTTTAAAAAAATTTTGGAAAAAAAAGGGCGGAAAACAGTAATTTGTAAAAAAAACTTTAAAAAAAATTTGAAAATTTTTCATGGAAATTACAGTAACCATACCTTTCTACCAAAATATATCAAGTTTTTGACTAAGCCTAAGCCTAAGCCTAAGCCTGAGCCTAAGCCTAAGCCTAAGCCTAAGCCTAAGCCTAAGCACTTGAAATGCATAATACAACCTCAAAAACAATCAAATCCAAGAAATTTGGTTTATTCTCATTTATATACACGAATAATACGTTTTTATTTGAGACCAAAGATGCACCTTTTTGACCTCGCCATTCACCATTCTACTCCGACCGCCCTAAAAACCAAACTAATTCTGTACTTTTGAGCAACCACCAACAAGGAAAACACAACTTCAGGCAATTTTGGTTACTTACCGTATTGTTAAAATTAGCCCCAATACATGCCTAGAATCATCGACTAATGTGTAAAAATTGTTTCCCAATGATTTTAAAAAAACCAAAAAAACCAAAAAATCAAAGTCTTGCCAAGCCAACCCTGCTTGTTATGTCAAAATTAGGTTGTTTTATGTCGTCAAAGAAATAAAAGAAATAAGTAAAGGTTATGCCGTTGAATTATTCTCTTGCTTGGGTCATGTAAACTCGCTTAAACATTTATTTACAAGCAGGTCACTCATAGGTCGAATGTTTTTGCCAAAAAATGTCGGTTTTTTGGCGGAATAGGATGCGAGTTGATGAGAAACGTTCAAAAAACACATCAGAAATGATTTTTAGCGATTTTTAAGCAAGGAAACTAAAAAAATGATTTTTCCTCATGAGGAAAAATTTTTTGGGTTTTTCACCAAACGAGACAAAAAGTTTTGACTGTATTGTTTGTTGTGACTGTTCTGACTGTACAGTAACTTGCCTCAATTCGCAAACAACTAAACTATAGTAAGAACTAACTGTCTTTTCACAAGAGTCGCCAGAGTAAAATATTATGTCGAAATATACTGCGCATCAGGTACATTATCAGTAAAACAACATCACATAATGATGCTG
Source organism: Romanomermis culicivorax (assembly GCA_963922205.1). Lineage (NCBI taxonomy): Eukaryota > Metazoa > Nematoda > Enoplea > Mermithida > Mermithidae > Romanomermis > Romanomermis culicivorax. The sequence continues at coordinate 615,630 of CAWUHX010000060.1, read as the reverse complement.
ACGAACTCAATTATCGTAACCGTTCTTCACCATCAGTCGTCTAATGTTTTTCTAACTTCTGTCGTCTAGGGGGACGTAAATTCCTCTATTTTTCACGAAATACTCTTCTCGGCCATTGGGAGAAGTGGTTACGAGAGCAAGCCCATCTTCACCAGTTACTTGCAATTCAACCATTTCAATAGCGTCAGTCAATTGATGCAGCTGAAGAAAAACAACAGTATGGTTGTTTTAATATAGTCTACAATATTTTTTGTAAAATTCTTCAAAATTGAAAAAAGACAAAAACAAACTATATCGTCAAAATCGCGTATACAAGGATTTTACAATCAGATTTCTCATTCGAAAAATTGTTAACGGTTGATTGAATAAGCTCACAAATTTTCAGCCTCACGTGGCGTAGAAAATTGTAAAAATCTAAAATAGTACTTGCTTTCCACTTTCGTAATTTGGAAGCAGTTCAAGGAAAACATACTATATTATGGCAGATGCAGCGAACCGATGGAGTTCAACATGGAAAAATATCAGTCAGCTCATCGCATTGCATTATACTACTCCGATTATCTTTTAATGACACATATGGGTCGAAGTTTCGGCAAACGCGGAATAGAGGTCACGAAGTCAATTGCAGTGGTCCTTTAGGTTGATTGAAAAAAAAATGATTATCAGAAAATGCTGCACCATAAAAAACAAGTTTTATGAATAGGGACAATAAGCCGTCAATAGTTTTCAATAGAAAATGCATTGCGACGACGGTCTGTTCACTGCCCGACAACGGAAAAAATTTTTCAATCGACTTACACTAATAAGCTTCTCAATCTTTGTGCATGAATTTACTCCCATCATTGGTCCGTATAGTATACGACTCCACACCGTGAAAATTGGGTGTCAAATTTAAATTGTTTTTTTTTTGTTGTCCATGCCATTCATGATGATGATCATACGATGCATCCTCGAAATTCTATTGTGGAGTAAACAATATATAAATATTATTCACCGAATTTTTAGTTTAGGATTTCGAAAATACGATTTTCAACTGAGCGTTTTTGTGCTCCGTACATTCAATTCGAATTCACAGAAGATTTGAGGCTTGTGTTTGATTTAACGACTGATCATGGCACGTTGTTGAAGTCTACAGAATGCGCTTAGCATTGTTTGACCCACACAACTTTGGACAATTGGATGCAGCTTTCTTGATCCATCACACTTAGTACTCACCAAATTGTCGTCGATATAGTCCCCCTTCTTTTTCAAATTAAAACTGAGTGATCGATCTTCGCTGAACGATTTGCCGGACATGTTGACGATGTCGCTTTTAGTTCTATTCGACGACGACTTTTCGTCCCCTGGACTTGATGGCCACGCCAAAGCCGGTATTCCTTCGTATTTCTGTTGTTGTCGCTCGTCGTCTTTACTACCGCTGACCTCAACTGTCTTAGTTTGAAGAATGGGTCTTACGCATCTGAAAATGAGTAAAGTATGAAGGCACTTTGAACCGGGATGGTTGCGGATACGAACGGCCGATTGTTTTTGAAAGGCGGATGCAAACACAGATGGCGGACACGGTATTCGCATTTTTAGGCGAATTTTGGAGTCGGAGAGGCGGATGTGAATTGCGGATTGCCTAAGCCTAAGCCCAGGCCTTGTCTTCTAGACACCAAAATCTGCCAAAAAGGTTGATTTCGTCATCCGCAATACGCCCTTTGGTCAAAATCCGCATAAAAGAACGCGGATTCGGTGTCCGCCATCCGCTTCCATATCCGCCTTTCAAACGCAATCCACTGTCCGCATCCGCATGCGAATTCCGCCCTTCAGTTATACGCTTTTGAACTAGTGATGATTAAAGGGTCGTTTATACTTGCCCTTTTTCGACGGAACGGAACGGATCGCCAACTCAGCCAAAAAATCCGCTTTGGGCCGGAAAGGATAACTGCAATTTTGTGGAAAACGACCGACGGTAACCTCTAACCGAACGAAACGAAAATTTTCCTTTCGTTCGGTAACGTTGTGTCGTTTGCATTCCGCTCCGCTACGTTCCGTCGGAAAAGGCAAGTATAAATGACCCTTCCGTCTAATCCCAGAAATTCGCAGAAATTATGATCATACCTGTACTTGGGGGGGGGGGGGGAGTTGGCCAACCATGTACCCAAATTCATCTAACCCCCCCCCCCCAGTTTGGAAAAAACTAAAAAAATTTGCAAAAAAAGTGTATGTTTTTTGAAATTTTTGGGAAAATTTTTTCTACCCCCCCCCCCCAACTGGTCGGAGGTCTTACAGGTATGATTATGATCGACTGATAAAGTGGCGTCAAAAAAAAAAATTTTAACTCATGCCATTTCATGGAATTACTATAAAAAACCAAGACTTAAGTTCATTCTGGTTCAGCGTGTGTTTTACGTGATCAATCAAATTCCACACGAAACTGAAATCCTGTCAATCGACCCCGGTGCTACAATGAAGAATTCTCTGATTTTTTCACGCAAAATGACGTCTATACAAATAAAAAATCAATCGATATAAAAACTCCAATTTGCGCTATGCTTTGAAACTACCTTTTTTCTCATAGCTCATTTAATTTAAATAATAAACGCAAAAGTAGGTTCAATTTGATACGCAATTTTCACTTATTTCTAAATGATCGATGCGGCGAGGTCGCAGCCAAACTTTATTCAAAATTATCGAAGGCTCATTGAATCTATTCAATAAATTTTTCCTCCATTATACAGATTCCTTGATGATCATTCGTTTCAATCATTTCGAGATAGAAATTGATTTTGTGATCTTAGTTTAGAGTGTGTTTGTCGATACTTCGACCGCTGCACTTAGCATTTCAAAATGAATGGAGTGTAGAAAAACGCTAAATTTCTACTTGAGAATAAGAAGGGCCAAAATCATTGAAAAAACATTATACTTATTCACAGACGAATTGGACGTGCCACGTCGGTATCTGAGTTTTACTCGAGAAATTCGAAACATTTAACGAAGTTGTTTAGGAAATTTTCCGCTGCTTTGTTTGCCGCTCAATGACGAATTTTTTTTATTAATTACAGTAATAAGCTCACTAGTTTTTTCTGTATTGAACTTACTTTCATGGGATCATGCAGCGATCATTTCAAAATGAATAGAGAATAGTCTTGTCTGATGGTTATATTCATTTTTCATTTTTTAAAAATCATTTTCAAATGAGCCTCGGAAATCCAAAAAGCTATTTGAAAAAATCCGGTATTGTTTCTGAAGGTTTTAGAAAAATATAAGCTCGGGCTGCGCCGGCGATTTATGTCAGCATCAGTCCATAAATAGACAAAAATTATTGATTAACTGTACAATTGTAGCATGGCATCGATATTGGAAAAGCATGACCAGGCCCTACCTGTTGGTCATAGCACCTTCCTGTAGGAGGGCAACGTCGTCGAAAGGGGCTGATTTCCCATTGACGTCTTTGCTCCTAATGAAATATTCCGATTGCCTTGTGATGGGAACGTTAATTTTGATCGGTGACTCGAAAACGATTTGTCGATTAGACTAGTGAAAAAATATAAAATATTACGATAAATGAAGGAAAAATCTGACAAGCTCACCATGATCGCTAAATGTTGAGGACGATAAATAATAGGTTACACTCGAAAAAAAGGCTCAAATAGTACGGGTCGTGATATTAGATGTAAATAGAAGTTTACATCTGAAATGTAAAGTTGTTTGTAATTCCTGCGTTGTTAATATAAAATAATTACCGTGATTTCACTAACGTATATTCTTCTCAAAATGCTCCAAATAATGAATTTGTGAAGCAAGTACTATTTTATGTTTTGAGCGGTTTAAACTGAGGCGTAAATTATATGGAACTGAAAATTTGTGACAAAACTCAACTAACACTGAGTAATTTTTTTGAGTAAAAAATTATCGGTGAAAGGTTCATGTAAAAGATTCAGAGTTCACAATATATATGCGTCCTTTTTCATTTCAGAAGCATTTTACCAAAAACAGACTATAGTGTGAATGTCTAGTCATTATCAAAGATTTGCATATTTTGAATTGTAACCGAACTGCTGGATCCCTAACGTACTGATTCCAGCGCCAAGCAATAACTTGAAAGAAATTGGAAAATCAAAATGTTTTCAAGTTGATACCTACCTCGTACAGGCTGTTCCAAAAAGTACAGTTTTACTTTGGCGCCCGTCTTAGATTGTTTTTCAGCATTTATGCTGACCATTTATTCAAGAAGCAATTACCAAATTATTTTATTGTCATTTTGTTGTCATATTGTCATATCATTTTATTTTCATGCAAAAAAAGAAAAACGAAAACTGAAAACTGAAACGTAAGGAGAAAGTGGAAACAAGGAACGGAAACATGATACAAACATCTTGCAAGATTCGATAAAATTAACAGAATAAAAAATGAGCGAGTAAAAGAAAATGAAAAGATGAAACAAAACAAAGTAAAAGGGGAAAAGAATAGAGAACGGTAAAAGAAAAAATTTATAAGGGCAGACAAATGGAAAAAGAAACGAGAATCGAAATACGAGTACAAGAAAATAAGGGAAACGGTGGATAAAATGAAACGGAAAAGAAAAGTATGGGAACAAAAATGAAGAAATATACAGAAACAATACAATATGAAAATAAAACGGAACAGCAGTGGAACATAGAACTGTGTGACTCAAAATGATGGGAACAGAAAGGAAGAAACTGAAACAGAGGGAAGAATGAAAGGGAAACAGTGAAGAAATGTTGAACAGAAAATAAAAAAATAAAGGAAAAAGGATTTACAAGATGACTTTTTACTGTCCACGCCGTTTCTCAAATTAAAGATGTTCATACTGTTATCACAGCACGTACTGCTGATTTTATGATTTAAATTAATATAAAGATAATTAGCACAAAAAACAGCAGTTTACTAAAAAATAGGAATTCCAGCAGAGTACATAATTTTCGCACAGGAAATTATAGTAGAATATACAATGCGCCAAAAAGTCGGACGCCAAAGTGAGACGGCCACCAAAGTAAGACGGGCTTCGAAGTGAGACGGGCGCCAAAGTGAGGCGGGCGCCAAGTTACGACACAATCATTCCAAACGAGTTAGCCGAATTTTACCCCACTAGAAAGCAAGTTCACCAATTCAAAATCTTCACCAAGTTGACAGAATTTCATGAAATTTTCGAACATAAACCAAAATTTACGGCTTTTCGGCTAAAAGACTATTTTCAAACCACAAATAGTGCTGGGATGTAAAAAAATTAATGATCGTTAATTGTACGCGACGTTTCTGGGTCTGCTTGCGTCGATGACTGCAAGCATAGTCGAAAAGCCGCTTGAACCAACGTTTTTACACCCAACTACTCTCGGAGTAAATTCGACTGAGTCGTTCTTCTATTCCTACAAAGAATTAGGTTGCACCAAGAATCTGGAAGTTCAAGAGTAAACAAAATTTTGTGTGCAGTTTTCTAGCAGTCGAATATTGACTTCTACGAAAAATGACGTTGCTATATTCCCCTACGGGATTTCGTATTTTTTCAAAATTTAATTGACCCGAATTATGATATGGCATGGGACTCTTCACGATTGACGAAGGAGGAAAGGTTTAATTAGTTAATTGTAGATTTTGATTGAACTTGGAGTTATACTGTATTCTAGAATATCCATGGGTTGGCACTCTATGTAATGTATTGCTTTATAGCCATTGATTGTTAAGAATGTGAATTTTTCGGAATGTGATTCGCATGTGAACAACATATATTTTACGATCTATAGTCTGTTTGTCTTGAAATGCTTCTAAAGATTGAAAGTGGAAAGCAAGTAGTATTTCAGATTTTCACGATTTTCTGGCAAACAATATATCGTATAGGACTAGAAATTTGTGAGTATACTGATCTAACCTTCAACAATTTTTCGAGTGAAAATTTTTATAGTAAGGACTCTATGTAAAAGATCTTGACGACAGTAATGATTTGCGTCACTTTTCTATTTGGAAGCATTTTATAAAAAACAGATTATAGACATAAATGATAAAATTATGACAGAAAATAAGAGAAAAATCTTTGTTGAGAACATAAAATAGCATGTTCATCCCTAAACTCTCGACACTCCTGAACTCCTAGAAAACGAAAGCCCACCCCCTTAATCTCGATGAAAATTCCGAGGACCCAACCCCCTGGAAAATTCTTGCATGCAATGTCTATTCCCGACATTTGAGTATTGGGTTTGACCAAGCCCCCCCCCCTCAATTACAGAATATGTTGACAATATACATATACAATCACTGATCTGCTTGGAGATATCACGAAAACAATTGGGGCACCAATAAGCAGAATATAATTGCATTTTGTAAGTGATTTCAGCATGCGTAATTTTTTTGACAACGTATAAGTCAAAATATTTTTGGGAAAAAAGCATTTTTGGAGCTACGTTGCAAACGAGCATCCTGTGGTATCCAAGTCTCGATTATAAGTAACCGCATATTTCTATCAGTTTTCGGAATAACTTCTTGATATAAAGCCAGAAATTTTAGACTCGAAGGCATACCTGTACTTGGGGGGGGAACCCCCCCAACTTGGCCAACCATATACCCAACCCCCCCCCCCCCCATTTTGGAAAAAATTAAATTTGCAAAAAGGTGTATGTTTTTTGGGAAAAATTTCGACTTTTTTCGACCCCTTCTCCCCAAATTTCGGACACCCCCCCCCCAACTGGTCGGAGGTCTTACAGCTATGCTCGTAGGCAACTGATCGAAGCTCTTATTAGTACTCTATTAGTATGGCCGATACGCGGCACTGAAAATTGCATCTGATTCAGAAGTTTTTATGAAATTGATTTTTGTAGGATAAGCTGTAACGCTGGGCATAGCGAGCTACATATCTTTGTTTTGAATGCGTAAAATACTAAAATGGGGACTGAATAAGAATGGCGTCTGATGCATGTGATGACAGGAGTCTTTTCTGGATGAGAGTACCACCAAAGGCCGGCTTCCATGAAATTCACAATGATCCTCATTCGTCAGAAAAACCACGTTTTTTCACGCTTTTTTAATTTACCGCGCTTCTTCTCGTTGTACAGTAAAACTAACATTGTGCGCAAAAATACCACGACACGGGAGTACTCTTTTTCATCTCTCCGCGGAAATTTAGCATTTCAAAAAAACAGACTATAGGTCGGCGCAAGCAGTTTCGTATAAAAATCTCCGGCGTGTCTGATTCTAGAGTATAATAATTATAGTCTGTTTTTTATAAAATGCTTCCAAATAGAAAAGTGACACAAATTAGTCTCGTCGTCAAAATCGTTTACATAGAGCTCTCATTGCAAAATTTTTCACTCGAAAAATTGTTAAAGGTTAGGTCAGTATGCTCACCAATTTTCATTCTTATATCATATATTGTTTATCAGAAAATCGTGAAAATATGAAACACTACTTGCCTTCCACTTTCATTATTTAGAGGCATTTCAAGAAAAACAGACCATAGGTAGTAATTTTTTTATTCAGTGATATCACATTTATTATGGCACTTTCACGAGCTCAGGATAACCTGATACGGGCAGTACATTTTTCGGTAGTCATGGATGGGTTTTGTAAAAACTGTTGAAAATGTTAAAACCAATAGATTCTTCCTCAGCAAGAACACGTCAAATATTTCAAAAGAATAATGGACTAGAATGCACGAAGATCTCAATTTTTTTGGTTATCATGTGTAACGTTTTTGGATTGCCCTATTTTTTATCCACTTAACATTTTTGGAAATCAGTTTATAGACGGCAATTCTTTCGGGCACAGTTGAGAGTTCATATTTTCATAAGTCTGAAGCTTAGCTGCCAAGGAGAAAGACTTCGACTCCCATGACGTAAACTCGCTGCCAGAGAGATAGATGCGCGTACTCCGGAATGCTTGACTACAGTTTCTTGAAAGTGGACGACCAAGGCCTGATAGTCGCGTCACATTTTACTCATAAAAGCAGACCACCTACGGTAATATTACAACATAAAAGACAAACAGAAAATATGCAAACTTATTGGAAACTAATCCGGAAAATGTTTCATTTTCCGTTGAAATATACGCATAGTTCCTATATCTCGGGCTACTTTTTTCTCTCCTTCCGGCATCGCCAAAATTTCGTTGTCAATTTGCAAGAAAATACGCTCAAAACAACAGGCAAGAAGACCAAAGCGTGCAAAAGACCTAAAGCGATGACCAAAAATACCGTCCTAAAAAATGCTGTGCTAATGTAAGATTCGGTGCCCGATAAAACCATAACGCCCATCACGGTAGCTATGGCACCTTGGGTAATAGGCCAGGCCAAATTTCCCAAAGCCATGGCCGTTTTTTCAACGTTGCTTTTTCCGTCGATGACGACGTAGGCGTAGGCTATGTGGGCCGTAAAATCGACCGAAAATCCTATGCTCATAATTATAGTGATCATGGAAATGACGTCCAGACTGATATCCCAAAAAGTCATGAATCCAATGACGCCGACATCGATAGACAAAATGGCCAAGCCGACCCACAGGGAGCATAATGCGGACGGGATGAGGAAGACGGCTATTAGAATCATAAAGCCGATTCCGCTGTAAATTTCTTGAATGGTATTTGGCAGGACGTCCTCGTACTGATCGACAAAAGCCCACATCGGGTGATAAGTGACGATTTGGTAGTCGGGGTATTTGGCGGCGATTTCGCGGAATAAGTCGACCGTTTCAATTTGCAGAAGGGCGGTGGAAAAGTTTCTGTATGAAAGAAAGGTTCCGTGGTTCTACAAACAAGCTATTATGCGTTAGAGTACTGTACTCGAGATTGATACTAAATTTTTTTGTCAGCAACTTATTGGACTGACCTAAACATTTGTCTGGAACTACTCGATGCACTACGGCGTCCATATTTTAGTCTTCATTCCCTTCTGAACCTCGTACGATTTTCGAATTGAATCAAGTGAGCACCCAACAACATCTGCCCAAATATCTCTGCAGTTGAACTTGAGAGCATCATCTTGAATATATTACCTACTTTGGAACTTATAAATATATTTGCTGTTCTTAAAAAGCACGCCTGAAGGGAAATATTTTCATAACTGATGAAATCAAAACATCGATTTGGTACCCAGTTCCGTTGACTTTCATAGGACTTTTTTACTTCCTACACAGGATAACTAAGGTTGCCCTTAATGCAGATGTCAGCTGCGATATCATTTTCATAGGTGTCAGTACAACTTTGATTTACGTCAGACTCTCGTTTTCCATGGTTTCCCGCAGACTGATCGGAGAGACTGAACATGAGAACTCTTGCAATTCCATAAAGTTTTGTAATAATATATAACTAATATATTAGCATAGATTGAAGAGTATGCTGCTTGGATGTTAGAAGACCCTTCTTTCCGTTAAGAAACAAACAAATTTTTATTCGAGTCCCAGTGCTTGCTAACTCTCAGCAAAATTTCTCTGCTGTGTAAGTATGCTTACTATCAAATTTACTCTGATTTCACGTGTCAAAATTTAGTATGTTTGATTTCATAAGAATGATCTTGGGCCTGACAGACAATATGAAAAATATTTCAAGTTGGAAAAAGATTTGGTTCAAGGATTTTAGAAAAGATCGTTGAACGCCTGATTTGCCATGTAGTGGTGCAAAAATTGACAAAATCAAATGGTTCAAATTAAAATACGACATGAAAAACAAAAAATAAAAGCTCACTTTATACGGATAACAGAAGGAGGAAAGCAACACCCTAGTTTAACGGGAACTACTGATAAGCAAATAAGGCTGCGATATTTTAATTTTCCACTGAAAGATAGATTACTGTAACAAACAACAGCTTACTGTCGGTAAACAGCACTTACATTCCAGAAGAATCACCATTCGTAACTTACTTCAGCCCGACGACGCCCCTGAAGCCCAAAATTTCATTTTTAGCCGTTTCGTTGGCCCAATAAATGTCTTTCCGATAGACGGAAAATTCATCCATGGACAAAAAATAGTCTACGTTTCGGAAAAAGTCGTTTTTATTGGTCAACGAATGCAACTTTTGACCGTCGTAATTCTGTAGGAAAGCTTCGAAAGCGGTCAACCAGAAATCCAAACCGTTGGGACCTAAACTGTGATTATTCGTAGCGAAATCGCTCATAATGTTCATAATTCGCCGCCGATTTTCGGCATCGGAGAGATCGCCCGCTTTTTTAAACATGATTTGTGCCTGAGCACCTAAAAAGGTGCAGGAAAAGTAGAAAATTTGAATTTGAAAAGGAAGAACGAAGGATAAAAGAAAGAAACACAAAAGAATGCCTCGAGCAAGAATCCCATTAACTATTGCAATGTGCTAATTTACTGGCGTTTCCCATTTTTCACTTAGCCATGTGGTGCCGTTAGCCAGCGGCTAGAAAGTCGAATAGTCAGCTAGAAATCAACACTTTTCATGAATTTAGGCAAAACAGCAAGAATCGTCGATGTTCAACAACAGGCAATAAAATTTAAAAATCAGCCAACCTAATTGTCCAGCACCGATCTGCAGCATGGCTCATGAAAAAAAAATTTACATTACAAGGACAGAAACGAATGTTAAAATTGCTTCAATTCCGTATGTTAGAGTTTGATCTTGTTACAATATTTATAGTCTAACCCATCGTGAGTGAACTTGGCACGCATGAGAATCAAAAGATAAATATTTCATCGGGCAAGTTTTAATTCTTATCGGAAATCCGAAGAATCTAAAAATCTTCATTACAAATTTTAGGCAATTCAAAAGTAGTAAATTTAGCAAAAAATGATTTTGTCTTATTTGCCAATGATTAGGCTATTGAAGCTATTTATCTAAAAAAAATTATTCGACATGACGTTAATGATATCGGTTGAATTGTTTTTGCAGGATTTGCAGAAAATAAATCAAAAATTGACATGAAAGATTACAGTAAGAAATAGGTCTCAATCCCCAATGTAGCTGTGGGTATCAAATTCTGCTATTCCGTAGAAAAGTAAGCATAAGTGAAACTTGAACTTTTAATCTAGACTGACCAAGTTTTTTGATCTGCCTAGATATTGTACGGCGTGAGCTACAATACTAAGGTGAGTTTTCTTGTGTCCCTTCAAACAAAGGCTATTTTTCTCAAATGATCCTCCAATCGCAGAAAGATGTTCATGGAATTAATAAACAACCTTTATACACTGACACATTTTTCTCTCTAGTTGACTGTGAAACAGTTATGAGAACAATTTGAGAAACCAAAACTTCGACATACAATGCATGTTTACCATCTACTCACGGATTATTGCGTATTATTTTGCCTTCCGAAGCTCCTTTGGAAACAAATTAACAATAGAATTTTCGGGAAACGTTGGATGGTTGGCATATTAATCCCCTATTTTTAAGATCGAGCTATTTAAAAAATTATCAGAAACATCTGTAAGAAAAATCTCTCTAATATAGGCCCATTTCATCAAACTTACTTCAGAACTTGCTGACTTCAACTCTCATGTTAGCTCATTTTTCGTTATAAGCTGACCATGTTACATATCAATCGATTTATCCCCATAGAATAAAACCGTTTTTGGAGTCATAATGAACTTTTTGTTCCAATGATATAATATGTGCAGACCAGACTTGAGTCAACCTTACCAGAGTGCCAAAAGTATTCCTCCAACCGATGGTAATATTTAACTGCGTAAGATTGCGGCATTAACAGTCTTATAGGCTCCAGGCCTTGACGGGCATTCAACGCCCCGTAGATGGCCAAGCCGAGGTACAACAAATACCCGCATAAAATGCCAATCTGCGACGTCGGATGCATGATGAAAGGCGCGTACCGTAATCTTATGATGCGACTGATCCACGTACCTTCTTCGTACTTGATTTTCGTCGTTTGTTGCAGACCGCCGTTGCTACTACATTGTTTTTTGACGATCGGGTGTGCTGTAGGTGGCAGAGGCGACGCCGGCAATGTTCCTATAGCCATTTGCTCTTTCGTCGGTATTACGATCGAACTGATTTCGTTGATTCGTTTAGTTACATGAGATCCGATTAAAAATAATTTTTGACAAAGGGACAATTCTAAAATGAAGAATTCAAATTAGAACAGGCGAATTATTTCGAAATTCACAAAGAAGAAAACTTTGTGCGATGATAAGGTTTGAAATATACATAATACACCAATCATTTTTGTTCATGAGATTTCTTTACATTGAAATTGACAATTGAATTGAATTGAAATTGATTGAACAATCAAATCGGAATACATCTGGCTCGGGAACAGCAGATAAAGACATAATAACAACCATGTTCGATTGCACGCCAAAAGGATTTTCATATGACGACCAAGCAAAAAAGGTGTGTCTCAGAGGTCGAACAGACCTATAATAAATAATTTGTGCAATTTACAAATATCGAACGCTTGGATTGGATTTCCTTTTATACTTTGGTAATTTCTGATATCGAATTAGATCAGATGAGACGCCGAGATCACGCGGATTTTCCATTATTTTTACCTCTCGACAAAGATGATTAGCGTGAAATAACTACCGTCCAATGTGCTATCAAACGCTTTATGACATGCGTGCTTTCAGAATTTAAACTTGCCGACTTTCCTTTTTTTGTGAATTCACTTCGGAAAAAAAGAAGCAACAAGTGATGAAAATAATTTCATTTCCAATCTGACATCCAAATGACACGTGAAAAAAGGTTATTTTTGCAAAAAGCAAAAAAAAAACAAAAATCCAAGTTATTTTTGCGACTTTTGGCCCATTTACAACGGTGCTCTATGAATAACATTACAGAGAATATTTCAGGCATTATAAACTAGACTCCTGGTCCATAACCCACTTTGCTAATGAAAATATGATTCATTTTTTCATATTACATCCCTTTCGATAACAAATCTGCTTGTGCCGTAGGTATCTGAAATACTACTTGCTTTCCACTTTCATTATTTGGAAGTGTTTGAAGAAAAACAGACTATGAATGTTGATTATCAATTACCTTAACATCAGGATAACAAATTTGTGTGCTCAGTCAGACTGTCCCAAACCGCTACAAAAATATGTTGCGGGATCAAATCAAAAGAAGAATGATCAAAAATATGTTGCGTGATCAAATCAAACCGAGTAAAATGGAAAAACACAAAACGGAGAAAGTCGATTCAATTTTTATAAAAGTTTAACGATGTAAAATTAACCAAAACTGTGCTGATCAAAGGTCAAAAAATATTACGTCAGCGTACTCCAAAAAGTCATATGTCGTATTCCATATGCCAAAAAGTCAATCTCTCATTGACAGTAGCAGGATTCCTTCGAACGTGTTGAACTTGTCCACGAGAAAATTTGGGTTTCGTCTACATAAAATAATTGAGGAAACATCCAGGACCGTGTTTAATGAGACGGAAACACGCCAAAAAATTATTCCAAATAATGAAAGTCCACTTTGCTAAGAATTCGTATTTCAATGTACAGAAATGTGAAAATAATTCCGATCCTGATTCTGAACTGTCTGTTGTGTCAATCTTGGAATGATAATACAATAGTCTTGTTAAATATAAATAATGAAAGTGAAAAGCAAGTACTGTTTCATATTTTTACGATTTTCTTTTGGAACTTAAACATTGTGAATATACTCAGCTAACCTTAAACAATTTTTGAAGTAAGAAATTCCGCAGTAAACACTTCGAGTAATTGACTTTGACGGTCGTTCTAATTTTACTCGATTTTCAATTTAAAAGCATTTTGTAAAAAACCGACTACAGGATAGAAGTTTTACCTTTACCTACCTTTACTATCCAACGATACGGTATCAAAATAGGCGACCACATTGTGTTTATTTCTTTCCTCGGCTTCGAGGCTCAGAGACAAAATGGCCATCAAAAATGTCAATTGGTAGGCGAAAGTGATGGTCACTCCGACCACCGTATACAACGAAAAAGTTTGTACCGAAATGAAGTCCGTGAAAAGACCGACGGCGAAAGATAGAATGTCCGTTAGGACGGTGATTGTGATAGAAACGGCAGCTTCGGACATGGCTTCGGCTAGTCGTTGCTTAGCCGGCAATGTCCTCTTTGTGTGGTGGATAGCAGATATCATGAGAAAAGTATTGTCCAGCCGAACGCCTAGAAAAATTTCATGTTAGAAAAACGTTTATTGCGTCCCAATGACGTCAGAACAGGACGGTTCCAAAAATTTAGTGCTGAACGAGAAATATATGGAGTTCATTTTCTGCGGTTATTGCCAGTACTATTGTAGTTTCACTTGTCTAATATATTGAAAAGTTATGCTTACAGCCACAAAAAAATTTTTAATGTTTGGACAGTTTTGCGTGATGGATTGCCACGATGAAGCGAAATTTCACGAAGGCTTGTAATGGATTTTTCATAAGTAACTGAAAATTGTGAGTAATCGAATTTCACTTTCACAGTGAGCAGCTGATCACTTGTTGTAGAAAGAATTTTTGCATGTTGCATGCAGAGTTTTGTCTCTTGGATTACTCAGTCAGAATGAGGGTTATAGTTACATTCTGGGATCACAGCTCAAGTTATATTATTCGTTCCCCGCAATATGTTACTGACCATACGAGAAGATCTATCACAATTACTTCATTTTAAGATTTAATCATTCATGATGTGCGTGTTTTGTTGATAAAAAGTGAATTCAGAAATCTTGGATGACCTGGCTAAGGTCATGAGTACTTTCGTGTGTCACAGTATCTCTGTTAGCATGATCCCAATCTATCGAGGATTGCCAAACGTGGTTAAATCAGGATAAGTAATTATTTGCAGGTGCTACCAAGGAATATTTGATACAAGCCCCGTTTTAACTTCTGCAAACTCGCAATAATCTGGAAGAATGATACTCACCCAATACTAGGAAAGGCATGGCGTCGCATACTGTATTATACTCGTATCGAAAATAGCTCAAAAATCCAATGGCCGACCCGATGCCCATCAAAGCACCCAACAAACCGCAACCGGCCACCACAAATTTCGACCGCACCCAATCGACGTAGAATTTTCCGTCGTGTTTTAGAGTCGTTATTGCGCATAATTGCGAAAAAATCCACAAGTTAATGAAACAAATGATAAAACGCCAAATTAGATCGTCGGCGTTGCGGCCCAACTCCCGATTCAACGTTTCCGAATGAAACAAGGCCACGTCTAACAAATCGTCGTCGTAATCGGACAAAAATTCTTCCAATTTGGTGTGCATGAGTAAAGTCACTGGTTTCGTGTGCTGGTCTGCTTTCATTTGGAAAAGCAGTTGCCACGCTTTGGCTTCTAGAATTTGCTGGGACGCAGGGTCGACCGCAACACCGCCCAATGTGCTGCCGACGTACAATTGCCGAGAGCCGTGTTTCACGGTGGGGTAGGTCAACTGGTCGAATGGACCCGCATGACTGAACATGGCGTCCAAGGCGTACAGTTGGGGGTTGGTGTGGCAGTAGTGGGCGTAGTGCATACAAATATTTCTGTAGGAATAATCGACGCCGTTGAAATTGACCTGGAATATGGAAGAATGACGGTCGATTGACCCTATGTAACTCTCAAAAATTTTGGTGTGGAAAAAGTTCTACAGTAAAAGCATTGTTTAAATGATGTTGCAGCAGCGCTACTCTGTTAATACAAGCATTTTAACTGTATGAACAGTACTGCAGTTTTATATTAATTTTTGTATATGTAAATGTGGCTCTTAAGAAAGCATGATATGTACATAACCTTCACACACCCAAGAGGAAGTTCGTTTTGGAGCAACAACTGATACACAGACGTAAAAAATAGCACACGATAGAGAACTCCGCGTTGAACTCAGATTTATTGATGTGCTGGTAGACTGATCTTACGCTGCTCTCGAATTGTGAGTCCACAGATTTCACGGATATTTCGAGCTGAGTAGTTGATGCGGAATCACATGAAAGTTATCGCAAGAGTTGTAGCATTGCATATTATGTGGTAGTGGTACTAGACCATAATTCAAGCGCATGTCATTATTTGCCGTATTAGTACCAGGAGATCGTTTCTTATTGACTGAAGGTAGTGTATCTAGGATCGACTAACCAATCAATAAAAAACTCGTTTTCATTTGTCAAAAAAATCTAGGCAAATCGTGTTTGATTTTTTTATTCACGCATCCTATATTTTTATGTATTGTTTTCACATTTGTTTCATCAGTGACTATTCATTCATCTCCGTAGATAGAGTATTTGTTAAGAATAATTATTCCCGAAAAAGGAAAAATATAAAGTATTCCAGGAGAGAATGTCAAGTGAACTGATTGGCCGTCAATTTTTACAGTAAGGAAAACATGTTCCAATCTTCATCCCTTCCCAGTAGTTCTCCTTGAAAATGCATTCTTGTTGTTCTGTAGCGTCGTTTTCAATAGTTATAAACCATTTCCGATCATCGTAAACGATATTTTCTTCATCCGGAAAATCGAATACTCTTGAAAATCCCTGACACATAATTATGAAGTGATGTCACTTCACCATGTCTAGACCGTCTTTTTTGATAAATATAAATCACGCTTGTTTTCGGCGAGAAAATGGAAACTTGAAGTATAGTAGAGAACTAGATTTGTGGATTTGACTAAGGCCACTCATTAGATTCTAAATTTAGAGACTATTATTACAAGGAAGAATGAGAGAATGCGTTTTTTGGTCTGCTGCTGAAATGTTGTCGTTGGAAGGAGCAGGTGAAAATTGTGGTAAAACTCCATCCGTTATATTGTCAGAGATGCAAAACATTTAGAATCATCTTGCAGCGATAAGCGACTTATATTTTGATGTGTACCTTGCTGACCTCATGATTTTTTCTGCAAATACTCGTGGTCTTCAAGCGACTCAAAAACCTCGTTTATTTTCCAGAATAGAATGACCAAAGTCATATACAAAGTGTAACGAATGTGATCTTTCAACAGTTAGTTCTAGAAGCTTTCAAGATCATGCAAAGAAATTTCGAGAGAACCGCGATCCATGATGTTTGAATGATTTATGTAATCCTTATTTGTTTTTTTGATTTTTCAATTTTGATTTTGAGTATGAATACTTGACTATGATCATTTGCAAGATTAACATTTTCACGAGAAACAGATAATTTTCACTTAATGGCTCAGAAATGTGTCGATTTTAAACTTCACATGGATGACTCAAGGGTGATATGCAAATCTTGAAGACACAAAATCTGAGTGAGACATTCGACCGAATGTTTGGCAACTCAAAAAATTATCCTTATTCAGAAATACACTTGCCGTAATGCTACGTGCCGATCACAACGGCGACACTCATTTTGCATAAAAAACCGTTTTCGCACAGGCATAGTACTCCAAAAGTTCCAATTTTCAAGTTTTTTGTGATTCTCAGTGATTTTGCTTTTGAACATGTTTCCCAGCCTACTCCTACAGTACTCTTACCTAACGGAGAACCAACTTTCGCAAGAATCGTGTGACACGTTTTTCTTCAGTGTCAGAGGAACACTTTTTGGTATATTTCATGTCCGCTTGTCCAACTTAAAGATTTTGTATAATATATAGTTGATTTCATTCCGAAGTATGATTTCAACATTATGATATAGGAAATTCTTGGTTCAAGAACAGTAAGAGCATTGCATTTAATTTTTGTTGCCTGAACAATATACAAAAAGCAATGTAAATTGTCCAACCGAATTTTCGAAATTACTGTAGCTGCGTAAAAATGTGTTTTTGGATGAGGCGAATACCACTCTTGTAATTAGCATGTGGACTTGGTCACGTAGGGTTAAATCTTTCTCGGATATTGCGACTCCGAAATTTTTGAATAACAGGCAACTATTAGTTACTATTTCATTCAATATTTTCGATTCCGATAACCATTATTCATTGAAAACTCACAGTAAGCTTATCGGCCAAATATTCGTTCAATGCTATAACGGCCTTCCTGTGTTTAGGCCGCAAAACATTGCCTTCATCCTGAGCCGTGATAATCAAGGAAACTAAACCATCCTCGTTGATGGACCTTGAGGGCGTGAAGGTGCCGTCTATTTGAGGGAAATAGCCCGTGATGGCGGCCCGTTCGTCGACGCTGGGCGCTATGATCGGGATATACAGATGATTGACGTCGTTGAAATCGTTTTTGTAGATATAACCGGCCGTCAGAATGGCGGTCAAAAAAATCGGGACGCTGATGAACCAGAACGGGTGATCGGCGACAAATAGAGCGTAACGGCAGCATAATTTACTGAGCGGTTTTTCCAAACAACCGAAACGAAGTTTGACCCTGGCACAAAAAATATTATGGGAGAAAGTTGAGAAACGCTAACTGCAAGCAAAAAAATGGAGAACAAAAACCTGACAAAGAAAAACCTTCGTTTTACTGTGATATCAAACGTGCTTGAAAATTCGTGATTTAGTATGTAGTTTGGAATTTTACTCGTCCAAAAATTATTTGCTGACATAATTCACGACTTTTTCAGCAGTTATTATTCATCTATCTAAACCGACATAAAATAATCCAAATCATATTATCGATTATATCCGATGACTGTGCTAAGGAAAAATTGATTGACCCAAATCTTTTATAGGAAGAAAATTCTGTTAGCAAGTGGGATTTCACCCATTTCACTACGTCAAAAAAAAGAAAAAATTATGTTTTTGCCTAATTTTGCAGAGTGACGATAACTTCATCGATTATCATGGAACAGAAAAGCTCATGAAATGCTACCGTTATCAAAAGATCACTAAGATAGAAAACCAAAGTTTACATCTGGAATTTTTTTATTGTGAGCTCGACAAGCTTTTTATGAGAAAACAGCATTGGAAACAAGCCTGTTAACCCGCAAAAACCTGTTACCCAAAATTATTGTTAATTCTCAAAATAGTAGCTATCAAATTTAATATTTAGCAAGGTACTTATGCAAATTAATGTAAAGGAGGATCACGGACTAAAATGATCGATAGAGAATTATAAACGCATTGTGTGTTTTCACAAGCTATATGAAGCATATTTTAAACTAGGAAGGTACACTCAAAGTATTCTACTGTAGTCACACTAAATTTCCTCGATACAACTTACATAATCCTTCCAAAATAATCAATGGACTTCGAATCGCTGCTCTATCGATAATCTTCTGTTGAACTCCTGTAACACACAACGACTGACTACGAAAAAGCAAGTTTTCTTTCGAAATAAACACACAAACATTCAAGAGACCTTTTACCCCGAGGGATAAGAAGGGAATTGTTCGAAAATATAACAATGGAAAGTGGAACCGTGCCTCAAAGTGACTCGGCTTTCTCTGCCGCAGTTAGTCTTGTACAAGAAGCTTTTGTCGAAAAATGATGTTCAGCAGATTTCATTGAACAACAACGACAACCGAGAAAAAAGTATTCCGTCCTTGTAGATCGTAATACATTTTAGAATCTCTACAATACATTATAACCTTCATCAGCAGAGAAAGGGATCGAAGATAGAAAATATAATTGTGACAAAAATATGCACACTTTGTCTGTAAAAGTCTTTTTTGGGGGGAAGTTCCAAAAAAGTCATCGAAACGCATGGTGGATGGGCCCACCTGTGCAATGTGTGTTTGCGTGTGTATTTAATGGAAAGTTTGTCGTTGGCCCATATTTTATCGACTGGTTTGTCGTACCTATATTAATTACTGTTCACATGCTGCCATGTGAACATTAGGGCATGTCAACAGCATGAAAACTTTAGGGAAAAAGGCGTCCCGGATGATGCACGGACCGTGACCTTGAGCGGGAAATGACAATAGAGGAATGTAAATCATTGAGAAAGGTTCATTTTGGCATGATAGACGAATGTGGCATGTTCAAAGTTGAGCTCACGTAGGTAATTCAAGGTTTGCATTTGTAGTCAAACTGTCAGTACAGGGATGGTTTCTTTGCAAAGTTATCATGGTACATCGATTCGGTTGTTATCTAAGCAACTTTCTTTTTAGCCAATTCACTCACTCAGTATATATTTTCTAATGCTGATGGAAATATCAAATCTGACAAGTTATTGAATTCCTGTGATGAAATCTTGGAAATGACGCATATTGCATCGATTGGGATGCAGATCCGCAGCCTACTGCACATCCGCAGCCTACTGCACATCAGCAGCCTACTGCACATTAGCAGCCTTAGTCAGATCCGCAGCCAAAAAATATAGTATGTATTTATATCTGTTTAATTTCAGGAACATAAACGCATGAGGTACGGGCCGAAATGTACTTTAAAAAAAAATTACGCATTGTTTGGATCCTGAAAGACTACACGCGATTTTTTACCAACCAAATGACGCATAAAACGCAAAAAAACGGATTTCATTCATCAAAAATTGAAAAATATGTGGCTAAAAAAACTGCGCGTTGATCGTTCACTTGTTCACTGATTTTTTAAATTTTGAATTCAAAACAGCGTTTGCTTCACCAAAGTCCATTTTTGTACGCAATAAGAGGCGAATTTGGCGAATAAGAAAAGTGGAATTTGACCCGTAATAAATCTATATCATTCTGGAACAACAGAAAATATAATAAACACATCAAGGTGACCACACACATACTCAACATACACACACACGCGCTTCTGTATTACAAAAAAATACCATAGAAAATTCCACTTTTCTTATTTGCCAAATTCGCCTCTTATCGTTTACAAAAATGGACTTTGGTGAAGCAAACGCTTTTTTTAATTCAAAATTTAAAAAATCGGTGAACAAGTGTGATTTTTTTGTTTTAAAAGTAAATTTCGACCCGTACCTCATGCGTTTATGTTCCTGCAATGAAACAGATATGAATACATACTATATTTTTTGGCTGCGGATCTGACTAAGGCTGCTAATGTGCAGTAGGCTGTGGATATGCGGTAGGCTGCGGATCTGAGCCCTACCCTATTGCATCAATACTCGATTCCTCTGCTGTCTGACTATACAACGAGAGACAAATGGGTTAATTGAATTACTAATTGTTCCGAAAACGGTCAGTCTTGAAGTCTTGTAATGCCTTAGTCAATCAAGCTGCAGGGTCCAGTTCTTCAGGTATCCAATCTACATTAGTTTTATGCTTTAAAGTTTGATGCAGTTAACAACAGCATACCTTAAACTAAGCCCCATTATAGTAAATCGCTGCATTTTGGTGTCAACTTTCACGCAATTTGGGTCGTTGATATGAGGGCATTACTGCGCAGAAATGTCATGTCATCATTGACGTTGAACGGACTCAAAAAACCTATGGTTTTTGGAGAAAAATTAATAATGCTTCCGGTAAAATTTGATGTATTTTCTAAAATTCTACTAATTATGATGAAGTAGTCGAAAAAGCGATTTACGGCATTAAATTTTGTACGGCTAGAAAAAAACGAAATATTCTTGAAGCCAGCATTATCCCAGTGAGTTTTTGATAGCGCCTGGTGAGAAATCGCAAAACGCTAAAATAATGAATCAAAAACACAACCGATAGAGCTTTTCTTCATAAAGACTGGTTTTCATTGAATATATGTACGCTCCATCGTTTAAGCAAATCTTCCAGAAAAACCCAAACTATCTAATTAGTTATATAAATGGTCTCTATTCCAAAATAAATTAGTTTCTTTTAAAAATTCGTCATTTTCCCATGTCAATGTCAGTCGTATAGATAGGACCGGTTCCCCAAAGAAGTGACAAAATTAGAGTTTAAAAAACTGACCTACATAAATAAGGCAAGCAATACGAAATCACACCAAAAGTATTCCCCACGTAATACAACAGTAGTAAATAATCATATAAACGAAACATTAAACACTTTGCTCGAATAGTGCCTTTAGTCCATTTACTTCGAAATGAGAGACGCAGCGAGAACCAAAAAATTAAGTTCAATTTGATACGCAGTTTTACGGTGTGGAAAAATTTATACTGTAGAAAAACGTAAACGGTCTCCATGACAATGAGAACGCCAGAATCGTAGGAAAACTAAGCTGTACTTATCCAGTTTTGATACGGTTAGAAACACGTTTGATATCTGAGTGTTACTCGAGAAATTTTGGCCACTTGTTGAGGTTACGGAGGCAATTTGGAGCCATTGTTTACCGCTCATGGACGAGAAAATTTGCCCAAGTCATTGCAATACAAGCTTTACCACGTTTTCCGCGTTTAACTTACTTCGACGGTATCGCTGCATCGATCATTTTGAATGAAGTATGGCTATAGCTTTATCGTACAGTAAACAGACGGATTATTGACATATTTCTAAATTAACAGCTCTATGCAGGTGAAATCGAAAAGTTTATAAAAGAATTTACAAAAAACTTTTATAAATAAGTTTTAAAAACGACTTTTCTAGTCGAATTCTTTGATCAATATTTTTTTCGGTTGATCTTTCTCCCGAGTCCATAAATCTTGTGTGAAAATACATTTGAAAATCATTGTAAATGTCGACTAGACTGATGACATGAACCGGTACCGATTTGAGTACGACACCCAAACGGATCTCGCGAATCAGGTTTTTTAATATTTCAATGTTTTTATGGTCTGTTTTTGTTCAAAATACTTCTAAATTATACTTGAAAGTATACTAATTCTAAATTATACTAAATTATACTTGAAAGCAAGTACTATTTAATATTTTTACGATTTTCTGTTGAATGATATATCATGTGCGACTAGAAATTTGTGAGCTTCAACTACCTTTTCTATGGTAAAAGCTTTGTATACTGTGTCTACAACAGCTTTGATTATTGTCATTACTGTTTATTTCAAACGAAGCATAATGTATCACAAATAATTGCTTTGTACCATGGCTACCATGATGCTGATTCTCCAAATCATGACCGATATTTTCCAAACTCAAAATTTTCAAGGGACTCCGTGACATAAAAAAATTAGTTTTGAAAGTTTTTATGCATAAGACAACTATACTTTCAAGAAAACAGTTTTTCCTTCCATTGTTGACCGTTTTCATTCAGACTCATTAGAACATTATTAATTGAAACGTTTTCATGCTATTCCAACAAATTGAACTTGAACTTCTTTATGGCCTGTGGCCTGTAATCCAATGTGACCTTTTATCTAAACCCATGAAGGATATAAATCACAAAACTTATTGAGCGAACAGGCGTTGAAGATTTTTCCCATCGACATTTTTATCTAACAATTCTTGATCAGTGAAGCAGAAAAAATGGCATTCGTCGACAGATCTGGGCATACGCCACGACCCTTTGTCCAACTGGTAACCACAGTAAGGCTGCATGACGGCGTCGCAAAGGTCGTCGGTCATAGGATTTTCGATCTAAGAAAGAATGCATGCGAATGTGGGAACTGGCGACGACAGATCGGTTGCGTGACAGAATGTTCTTTGTATAAAATATTACGATTCCCCAGGATTTATGCAGCAAATTACTTGTAAGATCTCTATTTCCTGGATTATGCTACTTGTTGTAATTTATATAATTCACAACGGTCTCCTAATAATTTCTAATATTTTTTCATTTACAGCGAAACACATTCGTCCTTTTTAGATTGTTACATCAAATAAAATTGAAGAACGAAATCTAATCTAACACATTTCACTGTAAAATTTCTTCCTAAACAATAATTCGGTATGAGAAACGACAGGTCGTTTGTAGGTTACAAATATTTGATTATTTACGAATTCAAGTTTTACGAATTTCCGCCACATCAATCAAAGTTTTGATTAGAGTCGATCAGGAATCAGGTTTATAATCATCATAGAATTTTCTTTTGTAAAGATTTTATCAGATTTTTTAAATTTCTTGAATATGTGTCAATCACGATCTACTGATTATTTCTGGAATATGTAATTTTCTTCGGTGATGACTTTCTGTAGTCAGCAATGCTCCCATATCACTAATAGCTCGAAGAATCACAAAAAAAATCAAAAAGGAAAATAAAAGTTGTTGTAATGGCCTTGCGTTATTCTAACGAAAAAATGTACACACTTCACAATCTTACCCTTTGGAAGCGAAAAACTTTCTGTGCCCGCCTACCATTGGGGCATCTTTCGGCGTTGGTCAGTAAAGCTAAGCGGTACGTTTCATTGAGACCGTATGGACCGAGACAGCCTCTCGCAGCGCTTTCTAGAAATGAACTGTTTGTTCAATAATTCAATAGTCCAATAGTGGAAAGTATAGATTGCAAAAATCTGTTTACTAAATGAACTACCTTAATTCATGGAGTGGCAGTTCTAGATTGCGCAAACCTCTGTAGTTAGTAACTTTAAAATTTCATTGCCTCAATCCACATATTACTGTAAATAAATATGCCAACAAGCTACTCACTTAGTGGACATTTGCATATTTGGCATGTAGCCCCTTCAACCAACGAACAATCCCTTCCTACACCTCTTGAACACGGCGATTGAAGGGCGCTGTTGCACTTCGCTGTCAAAATCTATCAGTTGATAATCAAGTTCAATTTCTTTACAGTACACTTACTGCCGAATCTCGGTGAAATGTGCTGCGCTCTCGACATTGCTAAGGGTTGGAGATTTTTGACAAATTTTGCAGATTTTTTCTTTAAAATGTTTTCGTCGATAGAATTGTCTATGCGATTGTTGAGTAAAATATCGTTGGTAGATTGTTCTACAGTATTCTGTATTAGAAGTTCGGTTGTCGGTACTTTCGTGGAGATTATTCGCCCTTCAAATTTAGGAGTTATTTTTATTCGTTTAGTTGTTTCCGTAGGGAGTTTTTCGGCACTCGACGCTTGTACTGGTGTGATTGTAGACGCCACGGTAGTTGTCCTGAGTGTTTCGCTTGTCTGAGTTGATTTACTGGTAACGGCTGTACTTGAAGGTGCCACGGTAGTCGTTCCGAGTGTTTCGCTTGTCTGAGTTGATGTACTGGTGACAACAGTACTTGAAGGTTCATTTGTTGTTATTACTGTAGTTGTTAATTGGACAGTGGATGTGGAACTCGTTGACGATGTTGTGCTTGTTGAGGATTCAATCGTTCCGGAGCCACTAGTCTGAGAGTTCACAGCGTTCGTGGTGGACGTCGTCGTCTTTTTAGATTCAACGGCAAGTACTTTTTTGGCCGATTCAATTTTCTGCGACTCTAAAAATTAGTGAAATACTTGACAGTCCTGCATACGATCCTTAGACATCTGCATTTGAAAGTTTGTCCCTTAATTCTGATTAGATTTCATATGGATCCTTACCACGAAACGAAATTATCTTGGATCCGGAATAGTGATACCCGTGCAGTATTTTACTCCCGTATTTTAGCCATTTGAAGTTTTATGTTGAACGGAACAAGTTATTCTCCTGGCCTTGTACATTTTCCGCACTTTCAAACCGGATTTACAAAAAATTGCATTTAATAAAAATGTAACTCGTATTCATTTTGGTTTACTACAAAGATTATTGTAAACTGTAAAATAAAGCGAGCAATTTGAAATTTCACAAATTTCTTCAAGACTTTTTCGCTCTTCAAATAAAAACCTATTGACCTGGAAATCTTTGCTATTCAGGCGACTCGTTTTTTTCAGACACACTGTAAAGTGTCAAGAATAATCTAGGCTGAAATACCTCCAACACAAGCAATGCAAGATACAGTGGCGGAAGTTTTCCCATCGGAAGTGGATGCTACCGATTCTTGATCTTTGCCGTTGCACTTCATGGGACTTTTGTAACTGTAGAAACATATTTTTTGCAAATCGTCGAATCTGACGGCGTGGCAAAACTGAAATTTTCGATAACATCGATCGACGCAATCAGACACTGAACTACCTGTCGTGTTTTGATACGATTTAAAAAAATCATCGGTTGGCATCATCTCGAAAGCTAACCGACCGTTACAAGCTGAAAAAATTGACTTTTGAACCGAGTTTCAATGTTTTCATTTATTTCTCATTTGTTTCATTTATTCATTTCATATATACTTTCCATTTATTCACTACATTTATTCATTTGATTTATTCATTTCATTTATTCATTTCATTTATTCATTTCATTTATTCATTTCATTTATTCATTTCATTTATTCATTTCATTTATTCATTTCATTTATTCATTTCATTTATTCTTTTTATTTATTCATTTATCTCAATATATATTTTTGGTCTTTGATGCGGGTTCTGGATTCTATTACCACTTGGTAGAGCATCAACATGAAAATTCTAAGAAATTGAATATTATTTGGAAGCATATCCGGACGAGAATAATCGCTGTTTTCATTGAGCACTGCGTCTGAACGGAAGTCAA
Source organism: Romanomermis culicivorax (assembly GCA_963922205.1). Lineage (NCBI taxonomy): Eukaryota > Metazoa > Nematoda > Enoplea > Mermithida > Mermithidae > Romanomermis > Romanomermis culicivorax. The sequence continues at coordinate 589,519 of CAWUHX010000060.1, read as the reverse complement.
CCGTGTGATTGGCGATTCCTGCCGTACAAGTTCTTCAAAACTACTCAATTCTAGTAGTAGATTTAAGTTTGTATGAAAAGTGAGATTTCCTGCATGCCAGCAATGCCGCTGTCTAAAATCAAATTTCACTGGTTGACAAGGTTTGAAATTGAATTTCAAGATTTGTGAAGTTTGAACTACATTTTTATGGCACCTCTTACCACTTCAGATATTCAAAGTGCCATCCAAGAGCTGCCGAGATCTCAAACTCCATTCAATGTACTTTCTAGCTAGTACATGATCGAGCGACAGTTGTCTCAGTCTGTCCATAGTGGTCTGGCGGCAACACTATTTTCGATCTTACGTGAACCATCAGCTAACCTATAGTCTGTTTTTATTCAAATGCTTTCAAATGTTAAAAGAGTAGAAAGAATGTGCAACTTCATATTTTTACGATTTTCAGTCAAACCATATTTCATATATGACTGGAAATTAGTAGACATACTTGTAAGTGCTACAAAAATTTCTTAGTAAAAAATTCTATTGGAAAATTATTAAGCTATTACTATAAATTTTATAAATTTCATTATATGTTTCACTGAGTTACCATATCCTAATTCTGAAGACATACTTCGATGTTGGGCTTGTAATGGCATACAAAAAATCTGACCGTTAATACAGTATTGTTGGAAATCGAATGGAACCCACAGCCCAATGAACTAGTATTCGAAAGCCCTGATCGCTGAGGAATTAACACGCTTATTCACATATAAGCCTTACTTCTTTGATCTTCGACGAATCTAAGCTCATCCTGACTTTTGACTCGATTATCGAAGTATGCAAATATACCGATTAGAATGATAATTATCATCATGGAGACGATTTATCGTCACCAAAACATAAGAAACCGTTTCAAAGACGTGTCTGCAGGAATGTCGACAGATTTTTCGTTAACACGTCGCCCTCCGAACCAAAATAGGACCACCAAACGGAGCCAAAAATTTGGCCCCAATTATTTCGGGCGCGAAAAATTTTCTAGACTTGCACTTTTAGAATGGCGTTAAATTTTTCCGCTTTTTCTTACCATGTGTGACCTTTACATAATGTCACTTGATTTCCAGATTTTTGCTGGGAAACCATGTCTGATTATAAACTGGAATTAGAAAACAGGTACGCGGATCGATCGCCTCGAGGAATGAGAATTTTTTCCTACATTCATAATCTCGCTCAAGTTGAAATTTGAGCCAAATGCACAAGTTATAAAAATACTCCTACAGGTTTTTCCGTACAAGTTCACATCAGCAGATTTTTTGCAGTCTACGTATAGAAAGTCTCGAGTACAAACAAAATTTTTGATCGTATTCATACTCTTACGAAAATTTGGAAGTTGAGTTCCGAGAGGGGCATTTTCCTGCATATTTGTAGTAGAAAAATAAAGATTATGGCAAATCATTTATAGTCTGCTTTTCTTGAAATTCTTTAAAATATTTTGTGTGGAAGGCAAGTACTATTCGGTCTTTTTTGTTCTTTCCTGCTAGCATATGTGTCGCACTGAAAATTTGTGAACTTCTCATATAACTTTTACATTTTTTTGCCCAAAAAGTGTTTCAGTAAAGCCTTTGTGTAAAGGGTTTTGAGACCGTACTGTTTTTTAATAATTTTTCAAGTTACAAGACTTTCATAAAACACAGAATATAGTTAACTTTCTGACATAATTCCAGTCATTTATTGAATTTTTCTAATGACCCTGTTATCAAATGTGGGAAGTCACTCAAGTTCCTGTGTCTTCATTACTCTTCGTTAGTATTCGAAATCCTGATTTCATGAAAAAAGCTAGTGTATTCCGCTGTTGAAAATATTGCTCCCATTCCCTGCTGATCATGCAAACAAGACAACTCTATACAGTTCACATCCGAATGACTACTTAACCATCGTGAATGTGTTCAATTCTGTACCAAATGGTCATTGAAATCTAAATTTTTCGTTCGTTAGAATATTGAAATACTATAGTGAAATATTGACCAGTAAAGATTTATCTGCAATGTACTACGTGTTATATCTCATGCAGAAATAAAAAAAAAAATTCCCATGCTTGAAAAAATCGCCACAAAATCTGATGATTAATCTAATGAACTAAACTCCATTCATTTTGAGATGATCGATGCAGCGGGCAGAGTTTCGGCAAACGCAGCCTTACCAGAGATCACGAGATCAATTTCAATAATCCTTAAATGATTGAAAAAAGTGGTCATCAAGGACTCTGTATCAGGAAAGAAGAATTTATTAATTAGAGTCAACGAGCCTTCCACAATTTTGAATAAGAGTTTGCTGCGAATTCCCTGCATCGATCATTTCAAAATGAATGGAGTACAGAAATACGACCCTCAGGATTATTACGTAGAAACGGTCACCAATAGAAAGGAGTTATTCTAATTTTCATTTTCCTAACCGAAAAGGAATAAACTACTGGATAGACTGAACTGATGTACTATTGAGTTCGATGGGATTGTGTAAAAAGTGACGCCTGAGAAAACGAGACATGAATTGTCCTTCTATTTGGACGTTTTGTAAAATCTACATATTCAAATAAAATGCATAAAACCGGAAGCAACGATACACCGAATTTGTGTAAAAACGCGCAAGAATAAAAACGGCGAAATTTGTTACCAATACTTTTAAAGCTTATCACATTTTCAAAAAAGTCCCTAATTACAAATTCTGAAATAAAAAAGCAAAAACGATGTGACGAAACCTGCCGAAAATTTAGGGAAAAATGGTGAGAACATAAAATTCCAATCGCCGGCGCCACTTTTGCTCGGAAAACCGTAGATGACTCGTTTTCTCAATTTGATAACTCGACCGTTTAATGGGTAAACTTTGCGAAAATTGTCTACCAATTCGTGGTAAGTACCATTTTCCTTAGGTTCGTTGCTCAATATATGACGAAGTTTATTGATCTGAAAGAATATGCATTTATGTGAAAAATTATCCTCGAAAAAATATACAAATTTGGAACACACAGAGCGAATTAAATATCATACCAAACTTTTACGAATTCAGCAGTAAACGAGTAAACAAGAGAACATAATCATTTTACTGATGTCATACCCCATATTTCCTTTGCCGTTCTCCTTTAATTGCACAGACTACAGTACCCACCACTCAGTGTAAGGATTTTTTTGAAGCCTGCGAATTCTTGAAATTCAGACAAGTAAATTTTTTGAGGGTATATCAACTAAGAAGTGTCCGTGCCCCCAGGTGCCATTCTATTTTCGTTTGTAAAATCATAGAAAAATTCACATTTTTTGTGTTCATTATGCAATCGTCGAAATTTTTTCAGCTTCGGCAAAACGAGGTAAAGTGAATTTTCGTGTCGTTTCTCGATTTTTCACCAGTGAAAACGGTGGTGAAAAATTTTTGACAATTTTGTTTTGGGGGGACAACCACAAAAAGTCAGTCCATCGCTGAAGTGAAAAGCTTTGATTGATAGGTCAAAATGACAAAAGTCTGATTCGGCCCGCGGGCTTGGGCCCGAATCGTTCGTCCGACTGAATCGATTGTCCTACTGCATCAATTGTCTCGCTGAATTTTAATTGGTTGTACCGACTGTGCATCCGAATTCTAAGTGGGTGTACCGATTGTCCCACCAAATGATGATGAGGTGTATTGATTGTCCCATCTGCGCTGCACATAAAAATGCCCAGGTTCAAAAGTTTTCTGTTATTGAAAAATACAGATTTTGTTCATGACGATGAGTCATTCAACGCCCATTACATATTAGCTAACCGGATGGATCAACTGACACTAGTTCAACTACTCCAGCTTTGAGGATCTATGAAATTTTGCGCGACCTTTGGACAGTGATAGACGTTGAACATTCTCTAAGGTATTGTTATTTTGGTCTTACGCCCTATCCAAAAGTGAAAAATTCTAGGATTTTTGTTGCCGACAATCGGCGACAGTCGGTGACAATCAGCGACAATTGGTGATTGTCGCCGATTCCTAGGATTTAATCGGCGACAGTCGACGATTATACGGAATGAATAGGCGATTTGCAGAAAGCCCAATTCAGAAGTGAAAAAATCTTAGGATTTTTGTCGCCGACAAGCGGCGAGTGTCGCCGATTCCTAGGATATAATCGGCGACAATCAGTGACTGCACTTCTGAATTGGGCTTTATTGTACTTATGATTCTTGAGCGGTCATCCAAATGAGTTCATCTTCCATTCCGTAATTTTCTATAGGCTCTATGATCAATGCCTAAAATTTTGAACAAGTTTAACTTTCCAGGCAAGCACATCTCCGTGTTTCATACCAAAACTCGCACAATAGATTCTCACTGCGTATAAATTAGCTTTCGTTTATTGCTGATTTCCCATCAATGAGTAAAATGTCATTTCAAAAATAATCGCAAGTTTTTCGGGTACTGGCGAGTTTCCTTATTGTAATTAGTTAGGCTAACTTGCAAATTGTTCAACTTATCGCACGGCTAATTAACTTTTAGTTTCGAAAAAAATCAATCATTTTGTGTGGGCATCTGAGAATTCTGGCAGTAGAAACATTTCTTGGGACAATCGATGCACATTGGGATAATTGATAGGCGCCTGACCCTGCTGACCGGGTCGGCTCTTCGTTATGTTGACCTGCCAATCAAAGCTGCCAGCTTAAGCGACAGACCGACTTTTTGCGCTAGCCCTCCCAAAACAAAATATTCAAAAAATTTTCACCGTCGTGTTTCTTGATGAGAAATCGAGAAACGACGCGAAATTTCAAATTTCCTTGTTTTTCAAAACCTGATGAAATTTCGACGATTGCCTATAAACGCAAAAAGTGTAAATTTTTTCTCTGATTTTACAAACCAAATTGAATGGCACTTGGGGACATGGACAAAGAAGTTTTGTCGCTCGATTTTTCAGCGAAAATTTTAAACAACAGGAAATCAAATCATAAATTCGGTATTCGTAGTAATTTCATTTTTAATAAGTATACAGACATTTAAAGTTTTGGGCCGGCTGTAACAACCAGTTTTGAGAAGCACTTTACTTGATCCATAAACACGGACGTTACGGTGGACAAAGGGCCGCGGGATGTGGTAACAACAGTAATATAAATGACAGTCGACGGTCGCTTGAACATCAATTACAAAAATGAACTGGGCGCTCGCTTGCAAATATAATAATGGCTCGGTTTAATTGCTTTCGAATAAAAACAGATTGCTTGCAAATGAAAAACGACGCGAGATATCTAAAGCGATACCAACACAAGAACTAACTAAATCAGGCTTTGCTTCTCTTTAAATACCGCGTTTCTGGCCACTCCCTGGACGTCGCGGGAGGTTTTGCTTCTGTCCATCTTCTTCCCCCAATCGCCGCTTCCTGCTTTACTATTCTTGCTAATTTAGTCATGCCCTTCAATGCTTTTCTAGTACGGCATGCTTTTCGTGTCTTGCTTGCTTCCTACAGTGGGCTTAGCCACACCTCTGTGCTTCTGTGCATGCTTCTGTATCTATTTCCTCTGTGTAAACATGTTTTGTGGGACCGTCGCTACTGTTGCACTTGAGACTACTGTCTGGCGGGGCTTTTACTTTTTACTGTGTGCAGGTGTTGTTTACGATTTTTATGAGGAATTACGGTAGCCGTGGAATGTGTAGTTTAGTTTAGGTTCTAGGGGACCACCTGCCGTTTGTGCAAATTAATTGGGGCGTCTTAATTGGGTCAATAGCGGCTACCAAGGTGTGGAAGGATCAAAATAAAGTACTTCACATAATTTTACAGGAATGTTTGGGTGTGAATCCCAGACACCCTTGAGACGATAAAATATGAAAATGAAATAATATTTAATAAATGACTATCACATACAGTATGCTATATATTTACAGTACTGCGTTAGCAGGTATGTTACATTTCCCTCCTTCCAGAGTTGAACGTCCTTGTTCAAGGGTTTCGAGGGTGAGGAGGGGTGGGGGCAGTTTTGAAAGTTGCTTCTCGAGGGTAGAAAGGGGTTTTCTCTTTTACATGTACCATAAATATGATGTTCCTGTGGGGATGTTTGAGTGTAACATTGGGGTACATGAAATTTGTAACTGTATAGGGTCCGTTTTGGCGAGGGAGGAATTTGGGAGTCAGCCCTTGTTTACACGAATGATTTTTGTAGAGAATAAGATCACCTGCCTTGTAATGGATGTTCTGAGTACGCTTTTTATACTGAAGGGTATAGTGATCTTGGGCTTTTTGCAAATTTTTCTGCACAGTTGAGAGTGCTTCTGTAAAGTGAGATTTTACACAAAGGGCATAATTGTCTAAATCAACCATGTAGGATGTGGGGAAAAAATTTAAGGCTGCGTCTGATGGAAGATCAGCCTGTCGACCGTGGAGTAATTCAAATGGGGGATGCGAAGTGCTATCATTCTTATGGATATTAATCGAAAAAACGACATAGGGTAGATAAGTATCCCAATCAGTGTGATTTGAATTGATGTACATGCGGATACGGGTGGCTAGGGTCTGGTTGCAACGCTCAACTTCCCCATTGGCAATGGGATGGTATGGGGTGGTGTGAATTTTTTGAGTATTGCATAAACTAGTGATCCGTGAAAAGAGATCAGATACAAAATCAGAGCCACGATCACAATGGATGATTTTTGGGGACCCATGACGGCAAACAATTTTGGTTACAAATAATTTGGCGATAGTGGCTGCAGTGATATCAGGGGTCAGGAATGCCTCCACATACTTGGTGAAATAATCGATGAAGACGACAATGAATCAGTTGCTGTCTTCAGTTAGGGGTAACGGCCCCATGCAATCAACACCGACTCTATCAAATGGGCCAGTCCGCTGGATTGGTAATAGATTGGCATGTATTCTGTGATGGAGGGCTTTTTGTGTCTGGCATGGGTGGCAAGTTTTGCAATACCATTTGATATCACGGCTCATTTGGGGCCAAAAATATTTTTGCCTGAGCAAGTGTAGAGTTTTCCGGGCAGCGAAATGACCTGTGAATTTGCTGTCATGATGTGAGGCGATGAGATGCTGGACTTGTGACTTCCTGATGTATAGTTTTGCCTGTTTGTCGACTATATGGAAGAGGATGTTTTGATGCACTGCAAATTTGATCATAGTAAGGGGGTGTTTTTTGGCGATTTTTGCTAAAATACTTTTGACAGTTGCATCAGTGCATTGAAGTTCAGCAAAATTTTTCTGTTGCTCTTCTTGTTCGGTTGCTTCGGCTTCAAGAACAGAATTGATGGTTGATATCTCAGGACGGGTTTCTAGTTGCTCAATATCAAAGGATTGCTTCACTGTCGCTGAGGGGAAACAAGAAATAGCATCTGCATTGCAGTTAGCAATGCTTTTCTTAGGTCCAATGTCTAGCTGAATACCGGAGAGGGCTAGTCCCCAACGGGCAATGCGAGGGGACGGGTTCCCCTTCTGTAAGACTGCCTGAACTGCAGTATGGTCAGTGTGGACAATAACATGTAGCTGGAAAAGACCTTTACTGTCTAGTTGGCTGAGAATGGCGCCGATTCCGAGTTTTGAGGCGTCAGTTTGTAGAATGAACGGTTTGGTGAAATCGGGATGCTGCAGTATTGGGGCATGAATGAACAATTCTTTTAGTTTAGTGAATGCATTTTGCTGTTCAGGCTCCCATGAAAATTCCGAATTCTTTTTGAGTAGCACTGTGAGAGGGCTAGAAATTTGGGAGCAATTTGGGATGAATCTGCCATAATAAGAGGGTAGGCCAAGGAATGATTTAACTTCTTTGGAGATTTTGGGGGTGGGGATGTCATAAATGAACTGTACCTTATTGGGGTCTGGTGAAATGCCTTGCTGAGAAATGATGTGGCCCAAGTATTGGACTTGGGGCTGGCAGAATTTTTATTTTTGTATGTTTAGTTTAAGGCCTGCTTGTGAGAAACGGGCAAGAATAGTGTCTAAATGTTCCAGGATTTGGGCATGGGAGTCTGCATAGACTAGAACATCGTTGAGATAGACAAGGCATGTGTTCCATTGCAATCCTGAGAGGATAACATCCATTAACCTTTGAAATGTGGCTGGAGCCGTGGTAAGACCAAAGGGGAGATAGTAAAACTGATATTGTCCGGCTGAGCAATTGAAGGCTGATTTTTCTCTGTCTGCTTGTGCAATGGGAATGGAATAATAGGCATTGGATTGGTCAAGGGAGGTAAAATATTTCATTCCACGGAGGGTGTCTAGAATTTCGTCTATGCGGGGCAAGGGATAGGTATCTTTTTTTGTTACTTTATTGAGGCCTCTAAAGTCTATGCATAAACGATGGCCACCATCTTTTTTGGGGACTAAAACTGTATTGGTGCACCATGGAGAATTGCTCTGGCTTATGACACCTGCTGCTGCGAGTTGCTCAACTTCTGCTTGTATGATTTGCTTTTCTTTTGGGGAGGTCCGAAAAAGGTGTCTACATATGGGTTGGGAGCCATTGGTGTCAATTGTATGTGAAACAAGGGTGGTTCTACCTATGTCCATTTTGGATTTAGCATATAATGTAGGATACTTGGATAGGACCCGTAGAAGTTGGGGTTTTTCTGTTTCTGTGAGGTCACTGGAGGTTAAGTTAATGTTTTCTTTTAACTATGTCAATGTATCAAAACGGTTTGGCTGGTTTTGCATTGAAGGGGGTTATTTTAGCAGGGGCATCTTGTTTTGGGATGTAACATGAGACTGTACGGATGCATGTTCCATGTTAAAGAGTTTCAACTGTGTCTTGTGTGTTTAAGACCGATATGCGTATGTGACTGTTTTGGTTTTCCGAAACACAAGCTGCGAAATGAACTTTGGTATTCTGTTTGAGTTTTGGAGTAAATTTAAGCTGTTCAACTTGTAGGTACGATTTGGGCAAGGGGACAGTAAATTTGGTGACTGTATGGGATGGTAACTCTAATTTTTCATCTAAGTAGGTTCCACCACGGGTCAAAAGGGGGCTATATTCCAGGCCATCACAGGGTAGTATGACATTGCCAAGTTTGACCTGGGACTTCTGATTTTTGATAGTGTACTCTGAAAATTGACTGAGAAAGTTTTTGCCTAGAAGGATGTCTGCTGTGCAGTCTTTTTGGACATGAACCATTATTGTTTCCTGGATAGTTTGGGCTGTTACTGTGATAAAAGTGGTTCGTAGTAAGTGAATCGGAAGATTATTTGCTGCTTTGGCTTGGACTAGCAGGGGTTTCATGTCTAGCTGTAGAATTTGAGTGGTTTGCAAATCAATGAGTGAGTATACGGCACCAGTGTCAATCATGCCTTTTGTAATTAGCTTGCCGTTAAGTGTGATTGGAATGTGAGGGGTATGTTTCTCAGGTACATTCTGGGGTGGCTTATTTGATCCAGATTGGTGGATTTGATTAATGAGTTCGATTGCAGGAGTTCTGGGGGTCCACAAGGACGTATTTCTGCTGCATTTGTGCCCCACAACGATTAGCTAATTCCGAGAGAGCATGGCCGAATGATGGGGGAATGGTCTCATGTGAAGGTCTGTTGTGTGATGGTATTTCATACGCATGTTTATTAGTAACATGATGCTTTGGAAAAGGGAAATATTTTCGAAGAATGAGAAAAGAGTAAAAGACGCCTGCAATGACTACAGTAATAATGGCTAGATTGATAATGATTTGCAGGGGTCCTTTAAGTAAATTATTTAATCCATCTGTGAGGCTTTGGGTAGTACTGGTTATTACATGTTCTATGCCTTGACCGGCGCCAGAGAGGGTATTTCTGATTGCTTGGCCATTGCCTGAGATCATATTGTAAACTGTATCTGAGTTAAGAGACATTTGGGCGGTGTAATTGATGAGTTTTTAAACAACATTTTCTATTGTGTGAGTTTTGTAAATGTATTGTTTCAAAAAGAGTAAGTTGGTTGAAATAGTTGCGAGTTGATCATGAAAAATTGCAGGTGTGTTAAAATGGAAAAGGGAGAAATTTTGGTTCCAGACGACTTCTAAAGGTAGATCAGTGACATGTGGGGATCCTGTTTCGCTGACCCATGTATTGTTCTGTTTGTAAAGGGCTACATGCATGTGGTGGCAGTCGACGGTTTGTGAGAAAGGGGTCAAATCATTGCCTCCTGGGTTCGAAAACATGAGTTCAGTTCCTACCAGAATAGGTAAAAGTTTGTAGCATGTTTCATTGATTTGATGGTTGTAAAAGACTTTAGATGGGTTTACCTGCTTACAGGGCCAGATGGTGAGGGCATCTCCTGTGAATTCTGCTTTTATGTTGGTTCGCTGTAGGAATGCACGTGCTCCAAGGGTTGCATCAAGGCGCAAAATTTGCCATACTAGATCAAGGTGATGCTGTGCCTGTCTGCATAATTCACTCTAGACGTTTTTAAAATTTTGGATCTCGAATTCCTGGATTTCATCTGCTAGATAGTTTAGTTTTGCATTAATCGGTTCAAAGTCGTCAAAACCGTAAAGTGTAGTATGAGTTTCATTGGTTTTTGGGGTTAAAAAGGCGTTACAATGTGAGGTGCTTTTATCTAATTGTACAACAATGCCCTGTTCGGTTAGGACACTGTCTTGGATTTCTGGGAAGTCGGGATTCGAAAAGAGTGTATTTTTGATGGAGAATGCACATTGTACCTCTTCTATTATCATGTGGGTTTGTGTCAGTTTTATGGGATGTGTGTTTTTGTATTCAAAAGGGCATAAGTTTTTGAATGCTGTTTCATTCCAGATAATGGATCCGTCCGCCATTACACAATAGCCTGATGTCGGTTTGCATGACCCCAGGTCACCTATTGTACCTGTCATTGATTTTCCATTCCAAGATGCTATTTGTCATATCTCTATGATGATGTTAGTGACCGACGTACAGTGGTCTGTACAACACCATGTGTATTCTACGCTTAGGGAGTTGTTTGTTGACCAAAACCCTGGTTGAGTTTCGTACAATTTTTGACCATTGTGTTCTTTGTCTATAACAATTGCCTTAAAAATGTGCGGGGTTAGATTTTGCATTTCGGTTTGGTCAAAAACAATACCTTTTGAACCAAAAAATCCAGTATTAGTACAAATTTTCCATTTGTGAACACTGCATTTGTATGCATCTGTTATGTGAGGTTTAGTGGAGGGGATATAGATTTTTCCGAATGTCTGTACTGGTTTGTCTACTGTGGAAGGGGGCATACATGATACAAGTTTTAGTATGCTGACTGAGTGACCGCTCAATGAAGTTCCACAGATCTGGAATTGGGCACTACACAATGTGGGGATTATTATGCATATAAGAATACAATACAAGGGCCAATATAATGCTTTATTGGAGGCGACGGGGCATTGTGTTTTTTTGCTCTGGGCCATTTGGCGTGGCCATTGTTGGTGTTTTCCAGTTTTGAGCTGAGGAGGTGGCTGGTTTGTAATCTGAACAGTCTGTAAAACTTTAGAAGTTGAGTCATGGGATGGGGTTTGGATTTGCTTACTTGTGGAGGTTGGTAATAGTGTTTGGCAGGGGTGGAATCTGTAGGGTTCTGGGGTGAGGCCATGTAAAAGGGACAAGAGATTGCGGCTGGTTTTGGAGGGTGTTTCGGGGGGGGGGGGGGGGGAGGTGGGCGAATTGGTGGTCTGTTTTCACAGGATTTTATAGTCTGCAGGGATGGTGGGCGGCAATTTTAGCGCACCAATTGGGTATGTCTAAGTCGAGGACGTATTCCTCCTGACTGCGGCGATGTGTGGTTGGCATTATAGTTCCTAAAGTATTCTGAGGGCCGTTAGTTATGGCGGGTAAGGTTGAGTAAAATGCAGGGTCATCAATGTCCATTAGGGGTTGGGGTTGCCTGTACTCAATCCAATTTTCAATATTATGACTTTGTTGATTTGGACAGTACCTGCTTGAATGACCTCTCTGCTTGCATAGAAAACATTGAAAATTTGAGTAGGGTTTTGAAAGGCAGTTATCAGATCTGTGTCCTGTTTGGAAGCAGTGGATGCATCTGCTTTTACAATCACATGTACTGTGATTATTATGAAAACAAATTTCACATGATTTTCGGGTGCCTACTGATTTACAAATGCGAGCTACGTGTCTAAGTTGCCCACACTGAAAGCATGTGGGTTGCCTAGGAGTAGTATTGTTCCTGTAAGCATTATTCCTGCTGAAAGTGTTGTTACTGAAACTGCTGTAGTTACATTGTTGTGGGGGTTGGGATTTTTGTTTGATCTGTAACTGTAAATCTTTTACTTGTTGTTCTAATTGATGCAAAAGGTCCTGTTGGTCTGTATTTTTGGTTAGGGAAAAGATGGGTTCGGGTTTTGGAGGTATAAATGGAAGGGTGTTGGACTTTAACTCATTTCTAAGGATTTGCTGTTCAATGTAAGCTGCTTCATCTGACATTTCTTTTAGGGTTGCGAATCGTCTATACTTAATTGCTTCTCTGATTTCGTTTTGCATGCCTTCTACAAAAAGGGGTTTTATGATCATTTCTCGTGCGTCTGTGTTAAAGTTAGGGTAGGCAAGGGTTGCGAGGTGTTCTAGATCAAACAAGAATTCAGTTACTGTTTCTGATCGTTTTTGTTTTCTCTTGCATAAAAATTGTTGATGTAGCTCATTATCTCGATTGTTTGGGAAAAAGGCCTGCAATGGGATTTTATACTGCTGGTATGTGTTGGGAGGGTTTTCGGAATTGGCTAAACTTTTGAATTTTGCTAATGCGGCTTCTCCTAAATGAATCTCTAAGCATGCCAACTTTAACTGTACGTCTGTGTCTTTCATGCCTTGGAGTGCCATGAATTGTTCTAAATGTTTATTCCATTCACCAAAATGTTGGGTCACCCCGCCTGTGAATACTGTAGGTTTCGTGTAGAAATTATTTGCCATGTTATTACGAATGTTTGCTGTTCTTAGGTCGTCAATTAGGGTAGGGTTTACTGTATTCTGGTTCAATTGTGTGCGCAGAGTACAAAAATGTTCAGAAAATAAATCATTTATCTGTTCTCTAACAATTTCTCCTAAATGATCTTGCGTTTGGTGGGTCATTCTTGATTTATGCTGGGATTTCTGCTTAAATGCTTCAATTTTTGCTTCACGCTGTATTCGTAAAAATGTATCGCTTGATGTTTTCTTGGAGAAGGTTTCCAGTATGCTTCCTACGAATATCTGTCTTACTGTAGGAAATGATTACTACTGTATTATCTAATGCATGGGGATGCCCGGATAAGAATACACCTAATCGGGGCAGGGAGTCCCAGTGGTTAACAGTATGGTATGGTCACCAAAATATGTAACGACCAGTTTTGAGAAGCACTTTACTTGATTCAGAAACACAGACGTTACGGTGGACAAAGAGGCGCAGGACATGGTAACAACGGTAATATAAATGACAGTCGAGGGTTGCTTGAACATCAATTAGGAAAATGAACTGGGCGCTCGCTTGCAAATATAATAAATGCTCGGTTTAATTGCTTTCGAACAAAAACAGATTGCTTGCAAATGAAAAACGACGCGAGATATCTAATGCGATACCAACACAAGAACTAACTAAATCAGGCTTTGCTTCTCTTTAAATACGGCGTTTTTGGCCACTCCGTGAGCATCGCAGGAGGTCTTGCATCTGTCCATCTTCTTCCGCCAATCGCTGCTTCCTGCTTTACTATTCTTGCTAATTTAGTCACGCCCTTCAATGCTTTTCTAGTACGGCATGCTTTTCGTGTCTTGCTTGCTTCCTACAGTGGGCTTAGCCACACCTCTGTGCTTCTGTGCATGCTTCTGTATCTATTTTCTCTGTGTACACATGTTTTGTAGGACTGTCGCTACCGTTGCACTTGAGACTACTGTCTGGCGGGGCTTTTACTTTTTACTGTGTGCAGGTGTTGTTTACGATTTTTATGAGGAATTACGGTAGCCGTGGAATGTGTAGTTTAGTGTAGGTTCTAGGGGACCAGCTGCCATTTGTGCAAATTAATTGGTGTGTCTTAATTGGGTCAATAGCGGCTACCGGGGTGTGGAAGGATCAATATAAAGTACTTCACATAATTTTACAGGAATGTTTGGGTGTGAATCCCGGACACCCTTGAGATGATAAATTATGAAAAAGAAATAATATTTAATAATGACTATCACATACAGTATGCTATATATTTACAGTACTGTGTTAGCAGGTACATTACACGTCTAAAGTTTTTTAATAAATATCGAGAAGTTATCGGATTGAATCAATTCTTTCATGCTGATATATTTTTAAATTTTTCGTTGAAGATGGACGAAACACATTGTAAAGAATGTAAAAAATATTCATAAAGACGAAAATGTTGCACCTACTATAGGAATGTTCGCTTTCTAGTGGTTCAATGGTCATTCCAATTGAAGCCTGTTTTTATAAAATGCTTTCAAATTGAAAGACGACAAAAATTGGGACCGTAGTCAAAATCGTTTACAGGAAGCCTTTACTAGAGATTTCTTCGCCCAAAATTTTTGAATTTAATGGAACATTCTCAAAAATTTCCAATCCAATGTGACATATGCTTTAGCAAAAAATTGTAAAAATATAAATTGGTACTGGCTTTCAATTTCATTATTCATAAACATTTGACGAAAACAGATTACGATTTGAGGTTTCTGTTCTTTAAAAAAATTTGAACAACAGGTAGCTTTCATTAAAAAGTACAATGATCTTTTCCTCGTCCTGATATGACCCAAAGCATACTCCTGTTGTTTAGTGTGACTCTTCTATTCCAATGCTACCTGGTTCGTTCCTATTGGCACAGGGTAAGTGAAAACAATCCAATTTACAACTTCGCTACACGACGGCGTTGTCAAGGAACCGTTATAGGAGAAAAAATTTGAAATATCGTGTGGTAAAAGATCTCGTAAAACCAGAGGTGATTTCAATTTTGTAGACGAATCTAAAAAAGTTAGCATACTGTAATTCCATGCAATAAAATTAAGCAACCTGTATTTCAAACTAGTTTAGCTTATGAGACGCATGATAGGAAATAGAAAAATAAAAAGAGACGCGGGCCATGGCCAAAAAGAAATGAGAAAGTGGTAGGAAAATGGATTACGTAGAAGTAACGAGAGGAAAACACACATAAAAATAAAGTATAGATAATTCATTTGTAAAATGCATAATTTGAAACGAGTCAAAAGGAATGATTTATGTTCAAAGAAAAAAACTTACTCGCACTGCGAACGTTGTGCAACATTTCGATAATCGGATTCAAAAAGACGTTTTCGACGTCCGATTCTTCGAGGAAGACACCCAATACAGCTAGACCGTCGGAGTAATTCAGAGCTTTTTCCATAGACAGCCCACTTTTCACGTGCACCATGTGCATCTGAAGCATAGCTTACGGTGAGCAGGATACTTTGGGGTTTACAGATTGGTAAAGTAAGTAGCCACTAAAAGTAACCAAGTTACATTTGAGGTTATTCTTATCTTTCTTGCATTCGATATTTCGAAATTTTCTTACAATTTCCCTTGTTTTCGAAATCCACAAACTGATTCAAGTGGCTTAATCGAAAACCACTGAATTTTGTGCATTTACGTAGATCTGATTTTTTGACAGATTTGGTTCGATTCGAATTTAGCGATTTCAGTTGAACACCAGATTTCCCCAGATTCTCAGATTAAAATTGATTTATAATTTATTTGAAGCTCTGTAAAAAAGTATTCGAATTTGTAGAGAAGTGCGAACTTTGCTGAACAGTAATTTTGCTCCTGGTATTCAGAATGAATGCCTGCAGCTCAGGTATTTTCCTTTGTTTGATCCATTCAATTTCATCGCTAAGACATTCTTACATTATAAGTAAGAAGTGACACAAAAACAATAACTTACTGTAAGGGAGTGGCTGCGCATGAAATTTTAACGCAAAGGTGTGCATAAAAAAGTAAGTGCAAGAACTGCAATAGAAGACTAGGTTTTCATGCTTTTAGGGCTCAGGAAGTCGCCATGAGGTGCCTTGAAAAATACTCCTACTGACTGAAGCAACCAAAAATTGCGCTTTCCTTACGAAAAATTATAATGGTCCGTACCTCGGCTGAAAAGTGCTGTCCTTCGATGGTGTGCTCTGATCCGACCTCTGCGTTTCGACCCCAATGAAAATGGGCTTGTACGAAATCATACTTATTCTGTTGCAACGGACCTTGGCCCACGGTGGGCGGCGATTTAGTGTTGTCTAACGACACTTGAACTGAAAAAAGAACAACAAAATAATGCACGTTTATGTTCCCGTCAGATCGCTAAGACAGGATGCAACGGAGAGCACATGGAAGCTGAAAACTGCATACTTTTCCAAAAATACTATGTTTTTATTAAAAATCAAACCTTTTTAAGAAACTCATTAAATAAAGTGTTTTATAATAAATTAATACATTTAGATTTCGGGGGGAAAAATAACCCTCACGCACAGTAACAACGCCTTGAAAATCAGTGGCACAACTTTGATGAGCGTTGAACCCAAAAGCCGAATTAGATCTTTTTTAAATCAATTAAATAAAATTTTTGTAATCTTCAAATTGAAATTAAAATTTTTTTTATTTTAATTTTAGTGATCTTCAGTATGTTCAATCTTGATTTTTGATACATTAAATCTTATGTTTCAGATCTATAACCCGAGGAAATCAAGATGATTTGTCCAGAAATCAAATCCGTCTTAAGACACAATTTCTGTAAGAATCAACTGAGGCATGTAGTTAAGTGTGATAAGTAAAAAATTAATCATACCTCAAAAAAACATATTTTGTACAGTTTTTTGCGCAGAACAACATGCCAGTATTTGTTTGATCTAAAAATCAAAGTTCGTTTTGCAACATCAATCCAAAAGTTCAAATTTTTTGCAATTTTCGAAATTTTAGGTCACAATCATTGAAGGCCTATAAGTAATCAGGTATGCAATGTCGATCAATAAAACTTTGTCAGTGAATGAAACCATGTTTAGCGTATATGCCTGACTGATATAGATATATGTAGCATCAAAATTGTGGTTTACACTATACTTTAAACTCAAATTTTCAGCAGTTATCAATGACTCAAATTCACACATTTTTGTACCCCATAAAGTCAAAAAATGAGTGTCATTGATTAAACTCCACTATCATATGGCTGGACCCCTTAGCCACATACCCGCAAAGTTGTATCAAAATAAAAAAAAACATTGAGTGTGCCACAGTGAAACAAGTGGAAGCCATTTTTGAATCAAATTATAAAAGTTTTTGTTTAAAAATGCATTCATTCACCCAAAATTCTAATAATCCAGCTAAACCTTTCAGGCACTGCAGGCTGGCGTTTCGGCTATATACCCACTAGTTTATTAGAAAATGTCCCGATCGGGCAGAAAAAAGGAGAATATACTTGCTTCGACAGTTGCCATGGTAGAAAAAGAAGCGGACTAGATTTTTGAGAATTTGGGTCAAAGTTGGAAAAAATTCACTTCCTTTATATTGGATTTTCATCCTTTCTCAAAAAAATTGTCTATGTCTGTGAAAAAGTATATTCTGCAGCATCGTGCATTTTGTCCTTCAACTGGCATCAACTACAGTAAAATTTTTCTATATGAAAATTATATGCACCTGACTTCAAGTGTAAAGAAATGGTAAACCGATAGCATTCTAACTTCCGACCAATTCAAAACTCCTGCCTTTCACACTAGCTGAAAAATAGTGAGGGAGGCATATTATAGACATTTTCAGAACGATAAAGAAACCTGAGGTTCATTGCACTAACCCAACATGAGGATAATCCCAACATCGGGATTAAATTGATGATCCTGAGTTTAAGCTATTCACAATGTCCAAATTATTTTCTTTCAATGCACAAATCATACTCACTTCAGGATTAACTAAAACTGAGGTTTAAGTTCGAGTTTGGGAATCACAGAAATTTTCATATTTATTTGCTTTAGAGACAAGAAAATTATGCGAAAATGTCATTTGATTCTTTTTGTTGACACCTAATTCAGTGAAATGTTTAACACCATTGGAAGCAAACATGTGTGAGAGGAGACACGAGGGTACAAATTTCCACAAGGGTTTTGAAACTGGAAAATTTGTTATGCAAAAAATCTTTTGGTCAATTTTTTTGAATTTTTTGTCTCACAAAATGCTAAAACACCATGGTCCACGCCTGTACTCTCTTAACATTTCAGAGATGCACATGCTTGGTTGGAAAGTGTGTTGATGCACTCAGCTGCAGAATATACTTTTTCACAGACATAGACAATTTTGTTGAGAAAGAATGAAAATCCAATATAAAGGAAGTGAATTTTTTCCAACTTTGACCAAAATTCTCAAAAATCTAGTCCACTTCTTTTTCTACCATGGCAACTGTCGAAGCAAGTATATTCTCCTTTTTTTCTGCCCGATCGGGGCATTTTCTAATAAACTAGTTCACCTCTTTTTAGTGGGCCTCAACCATGCACAAAAACTTTCATAGAGGCACATTGAAGTCTTAAATTTGGTCATCTGCACTTCAAAAAAAAAATTAAAAATAAACTTCAAACAACGAATTCTCACTTCCCGCAAAAGTAAAGGATGTGTAAACCGCATAGTACTTAAAAAACGGTGTAAAGATACTGAAAGGTGACCATATCTATTGAATTCCTCATGGTTTAGAATCCTTCAACCCAAAAAATCGCAGAAATACCTTTGTTTACACAAATGACTTTTTTTCGTGTAAACTGACTCCGTCTATTGAATTTCACATGGTCAGAAACATCTTCCCTCAAAAATCGCAGAAATACATTTGTTTACACTCAATATGAATTGATGTGTAAAGTGATCACTTTCATTAAATTCCCAGTGGTCGAAAACCCCTCCCGAAGAAAATTTTTTTGCGTAAAGTGATCGCATTCATTAAATTCCCGATGGTCGAAAACCCCTTCCACAAAAAAACTACAAAAATAGCCTTGGTTAAACCCGGAATAATTTTTTTGTGTAAAGTGACACATCCATCGAATTCTCCGTGATCGAAAAACCCGTCAGTAGTAAGGCCGGCCCGTATAGGTCGTACGCTTAAGGATACTCCTATCTTTTGTGTACGACCTATAATTAGTCACTTTTGACCGATTTATAGGTCATACAGTAAACATACACGATTGGCTTTTGTCGGATTTACAGGTCGTACAGTAAACATATACGGTTAATTTCTTCATCGATTTATAGGTCGTACAGTAAACATATACCGTCGATTTATAGGTCGTACGGTTAAAAATGTATGTTCTAGAGTTACCGTAATAGTAGAATTACGGTAATTTTTCGATTATGGTAATAAATGTGTTACTGTGGGTGGAAAAGGAAAATCAATGATGAACGCAAAAAGGAAAACTAAAATGAACAAAAAATGGAAAAGAAATAAAAAGAGATTGTGTGTAAAAACGGCTTCCCCTCTGGGAAGAGGAAGCCCTCAAAAATTTGCACCCCGGACCCCCTTTGTCAAAAGGGTGCCACCTGCAGGTGTAAATATATTTCAGAGGTCCCATTTTCTGAATGATCGTTCAAGTCAACAAATGTCAGAACGGTCAATCTGGTCAGTAATGGTCTGTTTAATGAGTAAAATCTCGAGAGAGTCATTACGCGATGAAACATTATCCTTACGGGTGCATGCGTATAAATTTTGATGTTCTGCCAAAAATGACCAAGAAGGTCTTTTATAAAAATGACCAGAGCGAGCTGGCCGTAAAAAGTATGTAGACAAATAAGGTCTTTTATAGAAAGATGACCAAACGAGCTGGTCGTAAAAAGCGTGTAGAAAATTTGGAGAGTTGACGTACGGTAAAGGATACAGATTCGGGAATTACCGTAATAGTAGAATTACGGTAAATTTTTCTATTATGGTAATGGAGGAATTAGGGTAATAGATGTGTTACTGTAGATGAAAAAGGAAAACATAAAATGAACAAAAAATGGAAAAGAAATAAAAAGCGATCGTGTGTAAAAATGGCTTCTCCCGTGGGCAGAAGAAGCCTTTCAAAAATTTGCGCCCCTGGACCCCCATTTGACAAAAGGGCGCCACCTGCAGGCGTAAATATGCTCAGAGGCCCCATTCCTGAATGATCGTTCAAGTCAATCTCAAACGGACAAATTGGTCAGTAATGGTCTGTTTAATGAGTAAATTCTCGGGAAAGTCATTACGCGATGAAACATTATCCTTACGCGTGCATGCGTATAAATTTTGATGTTCTGCCAAAAATGACCAAGAAGGTTTTTTATAAAAATGATCAAAAAATAGTCGTAAAAGACATGTAGAAAAAAGAAAAAATCTTTACATATCAAAAAGAAAAATTTTTAATTCGATGCAACATTCTACTTTATTGTAAAATTATTTAGTCCAACCATAAGGAAATGTACAAAAATTACGTTTCAAAATACGTTTATCATATACTATACGAAATTTTTTCAAAGTTTTACGAGTAACAACTTTACGATCTTGCTGACCCTCTATACGGAGACTATGTACATCTACTTCTTCTTTTCCATTGTTTTTTACAAAAGCAAAAACCATTCGACGAAGCGAATAAAAATTAACTTTTTTCATAGTATCTGATGACAAAGTGATACCGCGGATTTTGATTACATGACGGTATTGGTCTGTAGAGGGACTGTACAACCTGTAGGCGTAATTTTTAGGACCTCCTCTAACAAATTCCGTAATGTAAGATCCAAAACCATATTCACGTAACTCGTCAGTCATTTCACCAAGACACCAACCAGTGGGTACTTGATATTGTTGTTTGTCAACTGTTGACAGGTAAATAATACTATCCGTGTCAAAATACAATACTCGACTTTTTAATCGCTCAATGTAAGAATATAACTTTAATCGAGCTTGAGCCGTTGTATAAGCTGCAATAACAGCCTTAGTATTTCCCATGACTTCGGCAAAATCATCGTGTTGACAATATTTTGTTGACACCAATTGTTCATTGATTAGTCTAACATTCTTAATAATATTGGCGACATTCATCACAAGTTCAAAATATTCTTTGGGTGCATTGTGGATAACAGTCTTATCCATATTGTTTCGTTGACCAAACTAAAAAAACATAAAAATAATTAAATGAAATACAAAAAACTATGCATAGTTACTTTTCCCCAGAAAGAATTTAGCATTAATTTAGCCAAAGCCCTCTTTCCAGGATTTTTTAAAATTTTTGAAGAATCCAATGAAATATTCTCATGATTGTAGACCTCCATCTCGTATTCACGTTTTTGCTCATCTGTCTGAGCTTTAGCAGGATAGCCTTCACTCTCCTATAAAAATTACAATCAAATTCTGTCACATTTACATAATATAAAATTTACTAGTTTCATTTTCATAAAGGTATTGACGTATTGCGTAAATAAACCATCAGTGGGGTTTTTGGTTGGATGATATTGCTCAATATTATCATAATGCCAAACCTCGAAAATCTTGAGGATCTGAAACAAAAATAATATACATAGAAAAAGAACCATTACCGTAAAATATACCTTATATCCCTTCTCTAAGGCTTTATATAATTCTATCGTAACCCATGTACCGTCTAATGCTCTGTCTTGGTCGTTATGCACGCATGCGGTCTTTTGTGAATCATGCGTGCAAGTTTTGCATAAAGGAAACAATAATTTACCACCATGTCGATACGGTAAAACAGGATGTAAGAGTTTGGGAGGTGGTAAAACCTTACACTTGATTAACCCCTCATAAGGTTGTGACGTTGAACTGACCTCTTCAAAATCTTCAGTAAAGATTTTTGGATGACCTGTAGGGTATTTCCCCTATTTGTTGACAAACGGGTATAAACTGCATACATCTACATAATTGATCTTTTCTGCAGGTGTACCATCTTCATTGTACTTAATTTTATGATACAGTTTTACAGCATTAGTGCGACCGCCAAAGAAAGCTAAAACAAGAAAACTTTTGACAAAATAAAAAAGAACAATTCAAGATTTTACCTTCTCGAGAATTTATAGGTTCCCGTATTTTGACTGTATCAAAAAATGTTTTCATTTCGGGATCTGAGTAAGGTTGTTGTAAAAGTTCGCACTCCCACATTTCGACTACGCTATAACCGAGTGATTGAAGTTCCATAACACGGTTAAAAGTGCGCTCATATGCATCGACTGCTTTTGTATTATTATCGGCTGTTAATTGATATCTATTTTCCATACATTTAGGGCAACCATGCCAATAACAACCGTGAAATTCATAAATTGTGGTGTCTTAATGAGCAAACATATAGATATTAAAATTTCAAAAATTTGAACAAAATTACCTGATAAACCATCAACTCTGTATCTTCCAATTTGAACTTCGCCACCATTAAGTTTATGTCGAATATACAGTTTTTCATTTTTATGGACTAACCACTTCATCCATTTTAAGGCTATAACAGATTGTCTTTCTTCTTTACCATAACCTTTGTATGGTATTACACCAATAGTATCTGGCTTCAAAAATAAACGTCGGAAAACTAAGTTGCAAGCACTAGCAATGGTTATTGAATTTTCAAAAGGATCGACATTTGTTTCTTCCATAAAAATATCGCGAAATTTCATACAACATTGTTGTAAAACTTGCACATCGCTACGACAGTAGTCAATTAACTCATTATCAAAATTAAATTGACAACCCTAAACAATGATGCATTTAAATGTAAAACTTTATACTTTTGCAAACTTACTGCTTCAAGCTTTCGATTATACCACTCCAGAAACGTGGCACGAGCCGCAGGTTTCATAGCATTGTAACCGTACATATTGGGTGATGGATATGAGCCAATATATCCGTAATTTTCTTTTCTATTAAAGAAATGAGGGAAATATCCTTTACATATTTCACTTATTCCAAATGTTTTCGGTAAAGCCGCCAAAGGCATCGGAAGAAAGTTCAGAGAATCAATAATTTTTATTGACCCTACTTTGATACACATCAACTCTAAAACTAAAAATAAATAAATAGATGAAAATGAAAAACTATAAACAATTTACTAATTCACCCTTATTAATGATATGTAGTTTATGATGTCCATTACGATACAAAAACTGCATTATAAATTGTCCATCGAATCCTCGAGAATTATGCGCTATTGCAGTAATGTTTTTCATACCTTTTGCAAAAAGGTATTCGCAGAAATCATTTAGACATGTAGATCCTTTGAAAATACGTTCGCGTTGACCGCATGTATTGCAGCAAAAATTTCCCTCGTTTTGATGACACTGATCGCATACAGTATGGACAACACATAAATTTGGTTCATGTTCGAACACATCCCCTAATTTGCTTTGTCGTAGAATTTTTTCCTGTGTAGTCTCAAAATCATAAAAAACAAATTTTTGATTAACAGGACATTTATCGGTAATTCCTGTTTCATTATCATCTAGACACTCATCCTCATCAACATTTGTTTCAAATATATCTTCTTCCTCTTCAATTTGCTCGCTACCAACAGGTTGCATAAAACATAAATGATCTAAAATAAAAATTTTCATATAAAATAAAATAAAATAAAATAATTACACCATATCTAATACCTTTTTTAGGTACACTTTTCTTGCATGTTTTGCATTCAAAATAACCGCAATCATGAGGATTAGAATGTGCTCGTCGAACCAGTGTATCACATTGTTCGCACACTTTGAAACAATCGCAAATAGATAAACCTGTTTTTTGACGTTTGGATTGACCTCTTTGAGTAAAAACAAGCCTGTGTCGAGCAAAACACTTATCGTTTTTAAAATATCGCAGACAATCTTTGCATTTTCGAGCATTAAATGGATTACATGGGGGTGTATTGTAACACAGAGGACAAATGTTTCTGCATCTGTGCTCCATTTTGTTGTTGTAGGCCAGATCGCAATGAGGACAAAAGTAGCCGCGGTCAAAAAATCCAAGCATCTTTGTAATGACGGAGTAATGGTTGTCATGGTGGTAAATATTCAAAACATGTGTTGCTTCAGGTCCTTAAAACTCTAAATACGTACACAATAACAGAGAAATAAAAAAACTCTAACCTCTAAATATTAAATCCTTAAAGCGTTCTCTGCTAAAAACTTTGATTTGATAATTGGGTAATAAAACAGCTTGCAGTTGTTCCCACTGGTGAAAACCGCAAGCTCCTTGATGGTTAGCTAATCCAGCCAAGGTCATCAGTTCTTTAGCAACCTTTGTTTGCAGCAGATGTGACTTGTCAGACTTTCGAATACTTTCCCATTTGTGTTCAGCATTCCTATCTTTTTTATGAATGTAAGCTCTAGCAACAACTAGAGCTCTAGCAAAACATAAATCATCCGTGTTGTTGATTTGAATAATACAGTGTTTATCTTTTAGAAAATCATTATGCTTTAAATATTGATGAGCATTGTGAATACCTTAAATAAATAAATAAATAAAAATCTTACATAAGTAATTTTAATCAGCTTACCGCTACCCGCAGGTGGTGTTACAACAATGGTACGAATTGTAGACTGACGACTATCAATTTGTATTTGCTCGTTTGATTGAAGAACAGCGTTAAGAGTGTTTACAATCAACTCTCCAGTTAAAGCATGTTTCGGTCTAAAAGGTATCAAAACACGACCTTTCGTCAAATCTGGATGGTCAAAGGAAAACCCTATAAACGCATTATCAGCGACATTCTCAGAAATTCGCTCTACTATACGTTGAAATGTTGGCACTATTTGAGCATTTAAATCATCCATATGTTCTGTATTACGAAAGTTCACAGAGTACTCGCGACCTTCGGTATTAAAACGCCTAATATTTACGGTACTGGGTTGACCTAGTTCGAAAAAATCACCCGCAACAAAAGATGCATTCGTTACACCTCCACTACCCCCACCACCACCACCAATTTGAGCTGTTTCGTAAATTTCTTCCTCATCAGAACTGTAAGGCGTATAACTTTTGTATTGATCATCTTCATCATCATAATCTAAAACAGTTCCTTCTTCTTCTTCTTCTTCTTCCAAAATATTATTATTATCGAGTGTTTCTTCTTCTTCTTTCTCAGAGGTAATATTCTCTGAAGACTCATTCACTATTGTTTCATCGTCTTCATCAGAAGTAATATCTTCTAAAATTTCCATAGGCATGTCGTCTTTGTCCGAAGTAATATCCTCATAAATAGGTTTCATTATAAAAATTATCTAAACTAGAAAATATAAAAACTATAAAGTAGAAAAATAGAAAACAACCTATTCATCAAAAACTTATACAGTAATAATAATAGAAAATTTTTATAAATCAGCAAAAACTATTAATTTTATGGTAGAGATTTAATTATTGTTTACGAGGTTAATGTAGTACTTTTCTTTTTTATGATGGGAAAGCTTTAAAGACCTCTATAACTCATGAACACGTGCCCATATCATTTCTTTAGCTTATTTTATTAGCATATAACCAGTTAAAACCAGTTGAAAACCTGTTTTACTGTACAACCCTAGTATTTTTGTTTTGATTCTTGAAGCTATAAAATAACTGTAATAGCTGCTTATAACCCTGTTGCACCATCTTTTCTTTTTATGTGGAAAAGCTTTGAAGACCCTTATAACTCATGCGCACATGGCTATATTGCTTCTATAGCTCTCACCTTGATAATTACTATAACACATAAAACACATATATTTTTCTAGCTTTGATCTCAAAGGTTACCATACAGCATAAACACATTTTATTTTATTTTTGTAGAACATAGCTCCTCCTCTCATATACTCCTCAGAATAGTAGAATACTGTAGGATATATGTCTTGAATATTCATTATGCTTATAACTCCTCCTCTTACAGCTATAAGCTATATATCTTGGTTATTTTATTATAGCTATAACCTCCTTTTACTCTAAAATTTTGAACACTTTATACATTTATCTGTTTTGTTGCTGCAAAAACTACTCGCTTCTTCTCTCTCTCTCTCTCTTTAATATTTCTTCAAGAATTTTCAAAAATGGAACACCAGTTTATGTTAGACGAAAACATGGCATTATTTGTAGTGGTTGAAGGTAGATACGTGTCAATCTATTTTCGTAACGTCGACCCTAAAACAAAAGAGGCGTACGGTCGCGGATTCAAGCTCATTTTACCACAATACGGTATACTAGGTCGCAATGTCAATATTATTGAAAAGACATTTTCACATGGAGGTCGATGGGGCATCAACCTTGGTTATAAAATGCTGGTCGAGAGCGACGGGGTTACAGTACGATTTAACAATTTGTTTAATGGAACGACATGGTGTTTATCTAAAGAAGTGAGTTGATATTGGAATTCTTTCTTTCTTTCTTTCTTTTAAAATATAATGTTTTATTCTTTAGCAATTTTGGCGCTGGACCAATATGATACATGAGATAGCGCCAGCTATTTCAAACGAGTACAACGCTTTAGCAGCAAATTTCCAGCTAGCGATAAAACGCAAAACAAACGAAAACGACGACGTAGCTGGAAAAAATGGTTCTACCCCGAAAATCGTTAAAGAAGAAGAAGAAGTCGGTGCAGATAAGAAAATTATAAAAGAAGAAGAAGGGATTCATGCTACAAAATTCGCCGGAGAACAAAGCAATGCTCGTGAAGATCAAAAGGAAGCTAGCGTTCAAACGTCGTTTATTAATGATCTCTTCATCAACTGTTTCAATGATCCTGACTACGATTCAACGTCGGATACCAATTCGTTAGAAGCCGAAACCAAGCGTATTTGTGAGTTACGTGTTCCGGGTTTAGATATTCCATGGTTTTTTTGATGAGCAAGTAGTAAAAGGTGAAAAATTATTTATAATTATATGTGCTGAGTTAGTTATACAAGACATCTTTAATGGGTGTATTTTTGATTGTTATTGCGCGAAAGAGGTAGGAATTGTTGTGGATCATCAGTGTGCAGCTCGTAATTCCATATATAATATCGCAATTACACCAACAGTTAATCGTTTATATGAAAAGATGGGACTTATCATTGACTGCTTTGAATATGTTATAGGTGAAGTTCAAGGTTATTACTGTCTTCGCGCTTTTAAACAGATGATTGACATATTTAGATGTATACCACTTACAAGTACTGGTTGTAAAATTCTGAAGGATACTGTAGCTTGTTTTATTGATGAAGGTTATCATTATGATTTTGATGATACTGTTGTTATCAAAACACTACCCGATTTTATTAATAGTAAATTGTAAAAGTTTTGCTTACATTCATTCATTCATTCATTCATTCATTCATTCATTCATTCATTCATTCATTCATTCATTCATTCATTCATTCATTCATTCATTCATTCATTCATTCATTCATTCATTCATTCATTCATTCATTCATTCATTCATTCATTCATTCATTCATTCATTCATTCATTCATTCATTCATTCATTCATTCATTCATTCATTCATTCATTCATTCATTCATTCATTCATTCATTCATTCATTCATTCATTCATTCATTCATTCATTCATTCATTCATTCATTCATTCATTCATTCATTCATTCATTCATTCATTCATTCATTCATTCATTCATTCATTCATTCATTCATTCATTCATTCATTCATTCATTCATTCATTCATTCATTCATTCATTCATTCTTTCATTCATTCATTCATTCATTCATTCATTCATTCATTCATTCATTCATTCATTCATTCATTCATTCATTCATTCATTCATTCATTCATTCATTCATTCATTCATTCATTCATTCATTCATTCATTCATTCATTCATTCATTCATTCATTCATTCATTCATTCATTCATTCATTCATTCATTCATTCATTCATTACAGTTTGTATGTTTTAATTAGCTATAGTTTGCTTGCTTATGTAATTGCTTACGTATTTGCTTGTTATATAATTTCATACATACATTGCACGTATATTTTGCATACAGTAATGCTATTCTATTTTATATAATCATCTATCTATCTTTATATTTTACATGTGCACTGTTTTATATTGTAATTTTGATAATTATGTAACATTTTGTTTTAAATAATAAAAATCATTTTAAAAATTGTTCAAGTAAAAAGTGGTTGGTTTTTGTTGTTGTCAAAAAGAGATGTCAAATGATGATGATGAAAAGTTTTATATATGGAAACATCCATTTAACTGTATAGTTTCTGCTCCAACAAAATCAGGAAAAACACAATTTGTTAAAAAACTTGTAATTTTTGCTAAAGAAATGCTTCACCCAGCTCCTGTGAAAATTTATTGGTGTTATTCGGAATGGCAAGAAGCTTACGATGAATTAGTTCAGAAATGTTCTTATGTAGAATTTATTCAAGGTTAGCCTGATTTGAATGAACTTCAGAAAAGTAAAGATACACCTAAATTATTAATTATGGATGATATGATGCAAGAGATGAAGAATGATCAAAGTTTAAATCAACTTTTTACTAAAGGATCGCATCATTGGAATATATCAATTATACATATAGTTCAGAATGCCTTTTTTGATGGAATGCGTACGAGTAGGATAAACGCTCAATATTTAATTCTTTTAAAAAACCCAAGTGTTGTAGTGTGTTTTCCGCCGATTTTTATTGTTTTGTCAAAACGGGTCAGAGGCCCGCAGGTGGCAAGTGGAGAGAGCAAAGCGGACCACCAGCAGCCATCTTACTGTAGCGCACGTCGATACGCGTGCGCTGGTCTCTCTCATTATTATTGATTGACGTATATTTTTGTGTGTTTTTATTTTCTACTAGTTGTGTGCCCCGTCGGCCACCACTAGCACATATTAGCTGCCTCCGACCACGCCTTCTCGCCTCTTTTCTTGCCCGTGCATGGGAGTCGATTTATTGTTATTATTTTTCTTCGTCTCACCCGTCTCGTTTTTGTCACGTAAGTTTTGTTATTTATTGTGTAACAGTAAATAGGTAGGAAAACTCCCTCGCCTTTTGGTATTGAGTAATAAGGGAGACAATTAAAGAAATTGGGTTTTCTTTAATTGGTGGGTTAATTATTGTCGGGGTTTAAGTACTAGCAATTAGTTTATCGGGTAAACATGGGTGTGGGACGCACGTACATTAAGGACCCAACCTTGGAATCCCAATCCTGCTCACGCTGCATCATCTCCGCCCTGACCAAAACAAGATACAACACTGGTGACCGTTTGGATTGTACATTGCCGCTCCCCACTGTTGCGTTGCATCCGAAAAAACCCAAAGAGTTCAAAATTCGACCCCACCGTAGCTGCGCCAAAGGGTACAAAAGAGGTTATTATACCTTGCGAAAAAAGATGCCAATGGTAAGCCACACACCGCCGGATTTCACTCGATTTCCGTCGCGATCGAGTTCTACGAACGCCGCCACAGCCGCACGCTGCGCCCTAAGTTTTGATCAGATGCTGTTGCCGTGACCGTCAAATATTACGCAATCGACAGCGGTACCCACGGTAAGCCTCCCGCCCCATAATCCGCCCTTGTCTAATTTCAGCACTCCCGTGCTGGACGAGACGGCACAATCGCAAGTACCGCTCATTCCGGCAACCGCGGCGATGATCAATTCTCAACCCCCGCGGTCTCTAAATCAAAACCTCCTTACCGCTGCCAAAAATCGCCTTAACGCGCCGCCCGCATCGCAAATGCCACCGCCGAACGCGCCGACTCGAAGTAATAATGACCAAATTGTCGCCAGAACCGACTCCTCCGAATCCTTTGTCAATATCGAACCACCGCAAGCCCCAGCCCCCACCCGTGCTTCAGTAAATGATCACCGCAGCAGCCTAGCCATCGCAAACGCCAATGAAGTTCAAAATTTTCGGATTGAAGCACGGGACGCACTAGACCAACTGAACACCGCCGCCGCGCGAATAACCAACAATGTTCCTACGGTACAAACCATCGATCAAATTATCGGCGCCGTCTCCGACCAATTCCAAGCCCAGCAATTACGCGTCCAACGCGAAATTCAAGAACAAACAAAAGCCACTAACGCGCGTTTCACCGCACTCGCTGAGCAAATGCAACAATTGATTTCCACAACCGCCGCCGCAACGCACGCGCGTAATCCGCCTACACCAAGACCGCCGCCGGTGTCCTCACGGTTTCAACGGCGAGGAAACAAGAGATATTTATATCCCAAACGAAACTCTCCGTGAAACTGAACCGGCTCCAGTCTTTGGCAGGCTACCGAACCAAGTCAAACCCAAAGCACCGTCGACGGATACCCTGTATAATAACGAATTCGCCCGCACTACGCGCGCCGACGAGGATTTACACCGTTCCGCGCTTCAAAGACGCCCACCGCCCGCGGCAAACCAGTTCGGTTTCTCAGATTACCCACCCGAGGATTATTATGAACACCCGCATCCTCGGTACGACATGCCACGCATGTCTCATCGTGAGGAAGATAGCCGCATTAAAACAATCGTCGACAATATGCACCCGCTGATAATCGACGGCGCCGCAACAAATAAAAGCCTGTTAAGCTTCTTCATCCGACTGGAAAATGAGTTCGGTTATGATGCCTCCAATCACGTGAAGATGAGTGCCCTTCACTGACTCACCCGCGATACGCCGAGCGATATGATCCAAGATATGA
Source organism: Romanomermis culicivorax (assembly GCA_963922205.1). NCBI lineage: Eukaryota > Metazoa > Nematoda > Enoplea > Mermithida > Mermithidae > Romanomermis > Romanomermis culicivorax. The sequence goes on along the minus strand of CAWUHX010000060.1, from coordinate 559,069 downwards.
CGCGGTACGAAGACGCCAAACACTTACTCATGTTCCAATTGGCGCCCGATTGCAACCCGATGACTCTTAAACGCGAACTCGCGTCAATCACTCCAGAAGCTGGAGAAGAACCCGCCGCGTTTCTGAGTAAGGTAATGACTTATGTACAATTATTGTATCAGCATGAAGATCAAACTTTCTGGCACAAACAAGTAATTGACACCTTTTTGACCAAAATGCCTGTTTTCTATCAACTAACAATTGGCGAGCAAGCAAAGGGCTTCACGAATGTTCAACAATTGGCCGACGCCGTAGCTAAAGCCCGTAGTGTCCTCAATGCGACTAAAGCCGAAATCGGAACCGCCGAACGACCCATTCTTGTAAATCAAGCCAATCAGGATACACCACCACCGAAGTCGCCGCAACCATTTGACCGCCGTTTCGAACGCCGCCGCAGCATGGACCGTCCTCAAAACCGCTACCGCGAGCGCTCTCCCTCAATGGACCGTAGGATGCAAAATTCGGTGCCGCAGCCCACTAAATTCGTCTCCTTTCAACCACAAGCGATTGAGCCACCGCCGCCGCAGCCGCCACGCAGGGAGATGCTATTGGAACAATTAATTCAACGATACGACGGGGACTATGAAGAACGAAAATCTCGACAATGCCCTGAAGAAATGATATCCAACAATAGACAACAAAGCCCGCGCCATCAATCTCAAAACAGAGAGCCGTACGCAAATCGCTTCGACTGATCTGCCAGCAGAGACCGCCCACGCACGACGCAACCTACAGGTCTTTGGTGCGACGCCCACAAATCCTGCACCCACAACACCGAAGACTGCATCTGGCTCAAGCGGCAGAACGCTCAACAATCAACCCGACTTGAATCAAACCGCCCAAATTACGCCGCCCAACAACAGCAAGTTGACTTCCGAAACAATTCGAACGACGTCCGTGGACAGCGCGAGTGGCGACCCCGCCGCGGAGGACCGCCCCAAAGAGGCACGAACTACGCCCGCGGCGCGCGAAACCATTTTTATGAAGGTAACCCTATACAGCACCCACATGATTTTGTTCAGAATACCTACGCCATTTACCCGAACCATCAATTCCCGGCGCCATGGGAACAACATATCCATTACAACGCGGTACCGGCTCCATACGTCACGACGCCGACAGACTCATCTCGCGCTAGTTCCCAATCTTCAGAGTTACAAATAACCCTACCTGCCCTTCCGGCACCAAATACGGCGTCAATACCCGCGCTCGAAACACGCGTTAACAATCAAACAACGTCAACGGCCAATATGGTTATTCCATCCAAAGAAATCACTTCCGCCGCGCCCATCTTTAGCCCCGGCATCGTCTGTTGGAACGCAACGGGCCGCGCTTTTCAAGACCCCTGCCACATCCGCTCGTCCGTTTGTCAAATTGATAACCTCACGCCGTCTTCTAAATCGTTTGTCCGCAAGTACGCTTCTACGAGGGCCTTTCAAATTCCAATCAAAATTGGAGCCGTTAAAGCACACGCGCTCATCGATACAGGTGCCCAATGTTCTGTCCTGTCATCAGGATTAGTCAAACGCACTTTCGACAAGCAATCGCTACAACTCCCGATCTGTGGAAAAATTAAAGTAGCCGATGGCGCCGTAGTCAACGCTCACGGCCTGGTAGTCGTTACGATGGAATCCGCGTTCGGAGAGCACATGATCAAATGCGTAATCCTTGACGACGATGGAAACGATCAATGCATCATTGGAACCGATTTCCTCGCGCACCCAGACATCCACGCCATTTTAAATTTCAAAGACAATTATATAGAAATTCAGGACGTTAAACTGCCACTCAAAGTAATCGCCTCGGTATGCCCGCGAACGGAACTGTTTCTCAACGCCGCTAACGACATCGTCTTAGAAGAAATACCAGAGGACGAACGAGTAAGTTTTTATGATGATAAATCCGATATTTTTAGCCAACCTGAAGAAATCGAAGTTGAACAACCGATACGGCAGGCTCAACCTAGTCCACACCAACCGCCCCCCGGCGGCTGGAGGTTAATGAGCTCGCCGAACCGATTTTTCTCGTCGCCCAAGCTTCCGTTTCGATTTCACCACACTGCCAACAATGGGTCAAAAGTAGCCTTTTTCCCACAACATCGGCAACCGTGCCGGATGTGATTGTACAACCCCTCGCCACTGATAACGTGGCCGCAGAACTTCCAGTCCAAACCACAGTGGTCAACATCACCAACGGTCATTGTCCGCTCCTCTTCATTAACAATACGCCAAACAGTATCAAACTCCGACCAAATCAGCTCATTGCGATGGCAAAGCACATGCTGGAGTATTCCGAAGCCCACGCGGACTGTCAGATAGCAACCGCTGCCGCTGACTGCGATTTAACTGACCACGAGCCGGCCGCACTAGACAAATCATTCCCTGGTCACACCGCACAACAAAAGCTGGAATACGCCCTGAACAAAATGACCGAAAAGACTTACGTTTCTATCGCGCAAAAAGCAAAAGCCCTCAAGATGCTCCGACAACACCGCGATGTTTTCAGCCTCCCCGGCGACAAACCAACTATCACTAGCGAGTTGACCGTCAGTATCGACACCGGCACCGCAAGGCCAGTATTCCGCCATTATTACCGTGCCGCGATGGAGCAGAGACCAATTGTACGCCGTCACATTCAAGAAATGCTCGATAACAATTTCATCGAACCATCCCACTCGCCCTGGGCCGCACCGCTGTTCTTGGTAAAGAAAAAAGACGGCTCATGGAGACCTGTTGTCGACTACCACGGAATGAATGACGTTACGCCGAGCGACAAATTTCCAATCCCGCGCATTGACGACTATTTGGACGCAATAGGACACGCAAAATTCTTCACTACGTTGGACCTCAAAGCCGGGTACTGGCAGGTACCCCTTGACGCCGACTCGCGCGATAAAACAACCTTCATTTGTCAAGAAGGCTTGTTTCGTTTCAAAGTTTTGCCGTTCGGCTTGAAGAACGCGCCCGCCGAATCTCAACGTCTAATGGAAAGAATTCTTCGCCCGTATATTTGGAAGATTTGCCTCGTGTATATCGACGATATTATTATTTTCTCGAATTCATTTGAAGAACATTTGGAACATTTACAAATCATTTTCGACGCCCTCTGCGCAGCTAATCTCACGCTTCGGCCAGACAAATGTGAATTCCTGCCGCCGCAAGTCAAGTTTTTAGGCCACCTACTTAGCGCCCGCGGAATTGCAGCCGACCCGGAGAAAGTCAAAGCGATCGCCGAATATGAATTTCCGAAGACCAAAAAAGGTATGCAAAGTTTTTTAGGCTTAGTCCAATGGTGCAAACGCTTTATCCCGAATTTGGCGACATTGTCCATTCCTTAGTACGGACTTCTACATAGAGACGCTCAATACATCGCCACGGACGAACACCACACCGCATTCGAAGGTATCAAAACCGCCCTTACGTCATCGCCCTTCCTTCGCTACCCAGTCTACGATGGTAAAGCCCAATTTGTCATCCAAACCGACGCCAGTACGACTGCCATTGGAGCAATTTTGTATCAGGAAAACGGAAATGATCAATGGGTCATCGCCTACAATAGTCGCGTACTCACCGATGCCGAAACCCGCTACAGTACAACTGAGCGTGAATGCCTCGCCATTGTCTACGGCTTCCGGATGTACTGCCACTATGTGTACAGCCAGAAAGTTATCGTCCGCACCGACCACAAGCCGCTCGAATGGCTCAAAGACGAAAAACATCGCAACTCACGACTCCAACGCTTCGCGATCAGCCTCCAAGACTACGATTACAAAGTAGAATACGTTAAAGGTAAAGATAACGCTTGTGCCGATTTTCTGTCCAGGAAAGATGACCGCGACAAATCCCCAATCCAGAATGCTGAAAACTTGACCGCAATGATTTTCATGAGAATTTTCACCCTGCTGGTGTAACTACGGACACCGACGTAACGGTACCGGAAATACACCCAGCAGCGGCTCTATTACCCACGGAATTCGAGGCCAAAATCAACGCCATCACCCGTGCAATGACGAGAAAGACCATCAGTCAACCCACACTCTCTAATTCAATGCCTAAAGATGCCAACCACGAACCGCCTCCGGCCGAGGTCATTACGATCGCCGCTCATGAAGAAGTTTTGAAAGCTCAAGCCGCGGATCCAGCCATAACCAAAATTGTCGCCACCCTCAGAACAGATAACGCCGCCAAACATCCACCGATTTTCTTCCTCGAAGATCAAATTTTGTACCGTCAACTTAAAGAAGTCAAGCAATTAGTCGTCCCAGCCTCCATGGTCGACCAAACTCTTCATCAATTCCACGGCGCGAAAATTTTGAATCATCAAGGAACGAACCGCACGCTAGCAGCAATTAAAGCTCACTTTTGGTGGCCCCGCATGGAAGAAAACGTTCGAGATTGGATCAAAACTTGCAAAATTTGCCAACTAACAACGCCGCGCACGGCACCGCCTCCGCCACTGCTGCCTATTCAACCCAAACACCCATTTGAAATCGTGGCAACTGACATCGTCAACATTTCGCCGGTAGGTGAGAAGCGTCCCTACGTTATTGTTTTTCAGGACTACTTCACAAAATTCGTGTCCGCGCATCCGATACCAGATCAAAAAGCCTCAACAATAGTGGAATGTTTTATCAACAACGTCGTGCTCACGCATGGTAGCCCCCTCGTACTCCTTTCCGATCAAGGTGGATGTTTTACGTCAAAGCTCATGCAAGATATTTGCGAACTTCTCAAAATTCGAAAGGTTAAAACAACGGCGTACCACCCCCAGTGCAACGGAATGGTCGAACGCTTCAATCAAACATTGATCCCCCAGCTAAAAAAGTATACCGCTGACGATCCCGACAACTGGGAGCGCTACCTGCCCTACGCCATGTTCGCTTACAACGCCACGCCGCATACAGCTACACGCCATTTGCCGTTCAGTTTATTACGAGGATATGAGCCGCGCATCACCTTCGACTACGACTGCGCCCGCCGCCTCACCCTGCCGTTGAATTACGACGCCTATCAACATATTCTAACGCAAGCCCAACTCAAGATGCACGAAAAAATTAAAGCTAACCTTGATACCGCAGCCGCCGCCAGCAAAGAATATTTTGACCGCAAAGCTCGAAAACGCGACTTCGTCGTCAATGACTTAGTTGTCTTAACCAATACCCGCAAAGCCAACAAAATTCAACCCGACTTCATCGGGCCTTTCCTCATCACGGACGCCTCTCGCGCAGCCGAAAACGTTGTCACCATCGACTCACTCGACGCGCCCGGCCGCCCGCAGACCGTCTCCATAACACGTCTAAAACCATTTGTCCCACGACCGGCAAAGGACGCGTTCGAAAACGAAGAAGGTGGACCCCGCACGCCCCACACTTCTCGCCGGCAATAGTTTGCTTTGAAATTTTTCTTTTGTGATACGGCGCTCATCACGCCGTGTTGTAAATAATCTTTACGTTTGTTTAATTTAGATCATGGCGACCTCGTTGACGAGCAAGGATGCCCGGCAGTGTCGAACCCTGTCCTTTCAACCCGTCTTTTACTAGCACTCGGCCGACTTTACAATATCACCTTACATCCTGCCCCGGTTCCCACACTTTTGCAATAGGAGGGGGTTTCTTCTTTAATGTTAGGTTCTGTTCAGCGCGAGGCCATTCGGTTTACTTCCGCCCGACCCTGGCCGCTGTCACTCTCATAAGACTAATTGGGAAAGGTTGATTTTATTCTCCATTAACATAGTGGTGTTTGTGTTGCTTTTCGTGACGGTAGTGTTTGCATTTTTTTTACTTTACACTTTCTTCACCTTTCAGCGGCTTATTCTTTTACTATTTCATTTCCACTTTTTGCTTCCATCAGCAATAGTCGCATTTTCCAGCCGCTCCAAAATTTTTATTTTTTCAAAATGACGACGCCGTCGACTGGTTCAACCTCCACGGCCGACGAGCCTCCGCCATATCGTGAATCAATAAACGTCAACGAACAATACGTACGTTGGGCCGAGCAGCAGCCCCATCAGAACGATCTAAGTTTCGCCTGCGACGGTATTTTCTCCTTTTATGCTTTTGCTGCTTACACTTGCATGCTTTTGCTTGGGACCCCATGGGTATCTCCCCCACTCTGTAGTTTTGGGCCAGAGATCCATGGTCAGCCGCCGCGATCCCCGCCATCGTCAAGTTGTGGCCTCCGCAGTCCACAACCGGCCGCTGCCTTGATTCCCGCATACCACAACTCTCGTTATCTCGCTATCGTAGCCCGATCCAGTTGTCCAAATGTGCCCATCAAGGTGACATCGCCGCCCAAGCCAACACCGCCATAAAGCATGTGTCCCTCTAACGGATCGAAAGCAACACCGCGCCTCCTTCCTGGTTCACGTTTAACTCATCCTTCAATCCCCATGTCGCTCACTCAACTTGGTGCCCCCATGTGTCAATAATGAGTATCGCACCCGCTCTTGTTTAGAAAACAACGTCAAACGCCTGACCCGCATCGCCGATTTGGAGTCCTGGTACATATCCATGTACGCGCGACCCCCGAATGTCTTGCGGCCACCGATATTCCTTTCACCCGGAAGTTTGGGGCAGGCCTTGGCCGCCCAACCCACACCAAACTTCCGTGGCTATACGCTGGTCGGCTTTGACACGGAATCAATCATGGCCGCTGACATAAAACAGTTCCAGTTCACCGTGCCCATGCCAGCCGACCCCACGGCGTCTAGCTACCCCCGATATGTTCAACTTGCATTCCCGAACGGCATGATGTTTGTCTTCGAAACGTTCACCACCACCCCGGAAGACTGGACCGCGCTTTTCTCCCTAGTCGACGGCGAACACACCATCGTAGTTTCCTTCGATGGAGCCGACGACTGGGCGGGAATATATGCTCTTCTGGGCACTCAATTTCGAACCGATCCGCAAAAGAAAAACAAAGACCCCGTCGTAAAAGCCATTCATTATGACGCATACCACGTTATTCGAAATATCGACATATCCCCGTCACTGTACGAGTTGGCACGATGAATTGGCTTCCTTCCGGAAAAACGCATGCTTAAAGCAACAGTTTCCGCCATGTGGGCGCTGGACGTTTCAAAGCTCACGCTACGCTTCCCGGCAGCCCTGCGTTTCTTCAACAACCCGACGACGTCGTTCATGCAATCCGACGTTCTGGCCTACGCGGCCCTCGACGCTTATTATCCGTTGCTATTGTTTTTGGCCTTTGGTCGTTACGGCTTCATCCCCGAGGTCTACAACGCCCCCGCGTTGTTTCCCCACGACTCGCTGGATGCCGCCGAAATCGACCACCTCGCCGAATACGTTATCGCCACCTTTCACAACGTCGCGCTGTCGGATGCCCTGCCCCCCGACTACGCCAACCGAATATACCCAACGACATCGCAAGTAGCCCTACCCGCGATTATGCGAGACGAAGTTCTTTCGGCTTACAAATTTTTTATGTATGATTGCACATCGTCCGACCACGGTCGGTCTTTCTGTTTAGGTATGGTTCCCAACGGCTTCCGGAATATCAAGGCTTTGACGCGAACAACTCACCCGAAGCTTCTCCCCGTTCGGAAAGTGCCAAAGAAAAAGAAAAAGAAACAAAAGGACAAATGGAACAAATCCCCGGACGTTTCCAATGACGACGACCCGGCTCTCAAACCACGATCCGTTTTCGACGATCCCAAACGCCTTCAAGCAGCCGTCATGTCGGCCATGAAGAGCAACCTCACCGACCGGCTTATCGACTTGCTCAACTTTCCGCTTTCGCCGATATACAAGTTGGCCATCCGCGATCGTATGCCATACAACGATCCCAATTTACCGCCGCTTCCTCACGAGGTTGACGATCTTTGGACAGAACGCGTAGCCGCCGACCAACCCCTACGCGAGCGCACCTATCACGGTACTCATTATCGTTATCACCCTTCCACCATTCTTAATTTTTTACAGGTGGACGGAGATTGGTTCCGAAAGCTAACGTCTTTCATGCCATTAGCCGCGCTCCTTGCGTCACCGTGTTCCGCCGCAGAATATGCCTCCATCAACGATGTCCTACTCCGCCACGCTCAATCTATGACACCAGAAATATGCGCCGCGTTTTACGAGTGTATGTGGTATTGCAGCGACGGCAACCCCAATTCGCTTCTTACGAATTGGATGAACCGTATCCCGGAACGCGAACCAAGTTTCTCTAGCGACCCCGGCACGTATATTTGCAATTGGTTCGCATTACGCCCGATTGTGTTCAACGAGGACTTCCACATGGAGACGTCGGTCGAAGAAATTGAAATCGACGAACACGACTATACGGCCAATCCGCACAGCCGTTTCCATTTTTATTCCACGTTCATTGCACTCATCGACTTCCAAAACCGCTTTTCGTTCGCCGCGCCGGTGTATGCGTACCCCATGCCGACTACGGCTTCGGTGCAAATGCTCACCACCGAGGAACTCCTCGAACGCCCTATCGATGTCGAAGTTGAACCCGCCGACGACGAACTACTCGATACGCCAATCTTCGATCTCAACATAGCGAAGCTGCCGCCGTCAACAGACGCGTCGGCCCTTCCTATAACCGCCGCGCCCTCCGAAATAACCGCAACCGCCACCCAAATCAACGACTTCTTGAAACTGACGCTCGAAGAAATTTCCAATATTGCCCCGACTCTGATGGACGAATCTACTCCCGTCCAACCCGCCGCGATTGATTCCGAAATGATGACGTCAGAACAAATGTTGACCGATATACCCGAAGAAAGCACGGTGGATCAATCCACGTCTATGGATGTCGCCCCTACCGAACCCGCCGCTACGATACCGACCACGGCACTCGCCGTGGATCCACGAAAATATTTGGCAACGCCGGCAGCCTTGCCGGGACCTCCGATCATTGCTACTGTTGCCACAGCCAGGTATAGTGCTCCCGTACGTTTTTCGCAACAGATTATTTCAGCTACGCAATGGGACGCCTTGGCCGCAGCACTCGCCGCGTATCATTTTCCGCCACTGCCGCCCGGTATGTTGTTTCCCGAACATCATTGGAAAGACTACCCCGAAGCGTTGAAAGAAGAGATACAACGAATTTTGTTGCCTCCACCGACAAATGGCTCCTGCGATGGCCCAACCCGTCGTGCAACCACCGGCTCCGTTACCGCCGCCAGTCACATCGCAACCGCAACCAATTCCGCACCCGCCGCAACCAGCGATTCTAGTGCCGCCGACGGCGCCTGTGGATGTTCAAACCCCACAGGCACCCAGCACGTCCGTGCCGGCTCTAGATCGCTACGGTAACCCTATCCGAAGACCCGGACGGTATGAACACGCAACAAAGCGAAAACAACATCTCCAGGAAGAATCGGCGTACCGCAAATCCCACAAAACACGAACAACGGACGAACCGAGCACGCGGCGTACGCCGCCACCCAGCACTTTGTGTGCTGAGCGCGGCCGAACGCCCAGCGAACGCACAACTCGACGCCGCGAACAACGCGATAAACAGAGAGCGCGCGAAGAGGCTGAAAGATCTTCGCACGCCACGTCAACACCGAAACCCAAACGCGACTCCTCCAAAGCAGCAGCGCCGGCAACGAAACCGCCGCCTGCTCACCAACCCGATAGCCACCGTTCACGCCACGAGTCTCACTCTCGTGATGATCGCCGCCGTAAAGAAACAAAACAAACCCCACCAACCGGCAGGGATAGTCGCCAACACGAACGACGCGATGACGCACCGCCGCATCCTACGCAAAGTGAACAAACACGCAAAGTACATACGACCAGTTTTTACGAAGAGGCACATCGCCATCAGTTCCGCCGGTCACCGCCCAAGTTGACGGACTTTATCAGCCCGCTGCATAGGGACGCTGAGATCCAACGACGCCTGGAAGCCTTGAAAAACCCGCCGAAAGCTGAATTCAAAGTCCCGCTTCCACCGCCACCTATGGACGTGGAACCCACAACACCCTCGATAGCACCTACGGTAACGTCGCAGCCAGCTACGGCCCCGACGTCGGCTCCGGTTACCGTGTTCAAACAGCCGCCGGTGATCATCGCCACTAGGCCGGTTCTTGGAGCTCCTCTGCCACCAAGTTCCGCACCAGTCATTAAACCCCGGTTGCCTAGCGAGGCCACACATTTGCCAAATTACACGCGATTCCGAACCACCGATAAGCCGCATTGCGTTACGTTAGTCACACCGGGCTACCCGCCACATATTGACCCAGCCGTCGAATTTTTCTCACCGCGCACGCTGCACGAAATGGTACTGATCAATTTTTTCGGCCGCCTTCGTATTCGTATCATCATGCCCGTGCACATCTGTGCTACGAACGCTTCGCTGGCGCTGTACCAATATTTCCGCGACCATTTTCGCCCCGCATACAAAGAACAACAACCCCCGATCTCGCACGACGTGGCCACGTTGATATTGAAATGGGTCGCCGGTCTTTGGGCTGAGGAGCTCGGCGTCGTTGACGCCATTCACACCGCCCACTTGACACTTTTCCTATACAAAGCCCGAGGCTTGGATAACCCCTCGTGCCTACTTCAAGCCTACAACACCGCTGTCGGACTCATCGACAGCTGGATGGCCTATCCGCGCTACGCACCGTTTCCACAGCCGCCTGAAATCGCCGACATCCAACAAATTTACTTGCAATATCACAGCGAGACGGATCGCCCCGCGCCCCTGCTGCGTCGGCACGACTTTTCTGCCCGGTGGAATCTTTTGCCACCGCGACCATTGCCGCCAACAGGGACGCCGTCCGATAGACTGTCCCTAATCGCCACTCAATTGCCACCACGAGGCGTGAACCCGCTCTCACCGCTTCAACTTCAAACGTCCACCTCGTCGTCGCGCCCCCGGGATACCTCGGATTACGGTCGATCCCGCTATTCCCATAACATCCGTTTTGATGGCCACGACGATCCTCGGGATCCACACGGCTACCACAACGATCGTTACCGACGAAAGGAACGCGACGGCCGCGATTCCCCACGAAACCACCGCTCCGCATCCGATATTCGTTACCGCCGCCGCCATTGAACAAAAGCTTTTGTACAGTAACATTGTTTTTTCTTCGTTTTTGTGTTTCTTAGCCTCATTTTGCCCGGTTGTTTTATTTCTAATCTCGTTCATGCTTTATATTTTTGTACTAGTGTTTCCAGCGCACGTGCAGCCGACGCTGCAACCACTCAGTAAGTTGACCGCGGGTGGCCCGCTACACGCCCCCACTTGCCTCGTTTTGTCCTTACACTTCGCCGCCGGACGCACTATTATCGCCGCCCCAAAAATCGGCTCAAACTACCCCAACAACTCCGCCGGCCCCACTGCGTGACGCCGAAGAATTCTTCAGCAACCCCGGCGACGGCCTGTAGTGGCAGAGCCCTTCCCCTTGCACGTTTTGCGGTTTTTCTTGACGATCGCTTAGGGTGATCTACTGCAAGGGGAGAGGGGTGTTGTAGTGTGTTTTCCGCCGATTTTTATTGTTTTGTCAAAACGCGTCAGAGGCCCGCAGGTGGCAAGTGGAGAGAGCAAAGCGGACCACCAGCAGCCATCTTACTGTAGCGCACGTCGATACGCGTGCGCTGGTCTCTCTCATTATTATTGATTGACGTATATTTTTGTGTGTTTTTATTTTCTACTAGTTGTTTGCCCCGTCGGCCACCACTAGCACATATTAGCTGCCTCCCACCACGCCTTCTCGCCTCTTTTCTCACCCATGCGTGGGAGTCGATTTATTGTTATTATTTTTCTTTGTCTCGCCCGTCTCGTTTTTGTCACGTAAGTTTTGTATTTTATTGCGTAACAGTAAATAGGTAGGAAAACTCCCTCGCCTTTTGGTATTGAGTAATAAGGGAGACAATTAAAGAAATTGGGTTTTCTTTAATTGGTGGGTTAATTATTGTCGGGGTTGAAGTACTAGCAATTAGTTTATCGGGTAAACGTGGGTGTGGGACGCACGTACATTAAGAATGCAACCTCGGAATCCCAATCCTGCTCATGCTGCATCATCTCCGCCCCGACCAAAACAAGATACAACACAAGCGATAGATTACAAGTCCGCAGACTGGCTCGACAGATTTTTCCAACTACCTCAAATTATTTCATAGAGGCGTATGAGGATGCTACTAGTAAACCATATGGTTATTTATTAATAGATCTTACACAGACATGTCCTGAAAAATATCGACTTAGATCTAATATATTCCCCGACAATGATCATATGATTTTGTATACACCTAAATGATTCATCATTTTTACAAAAAACTTTATACAGGTTAGTCGGATCCTATTATTTTAGCGATATGATATACAGTAAACACATTTTTTTAAACACTCGCTGTGATCCTTTTCATAGCTGTTTTTATTGTATGGGTACAATACCGTTTTCAATTTTATGAAAATGAAGAAGAACCTGTAAATGTTACAGATTTTACAATACCAAACACAAAAAATGTTACAGATCAGAAGATGAGAAGGATAGTGACGATTTGAAACAAAAAGAAAAAAATTGGTTGAACAATGAAAAGTTACTTAGCGGTATTCCTAAACAGTTTAAACGCTCGGCATCCTTATTATTGGAGCATGTGCGACGTAACCCTAGTATAAATGTTAATAAGCAAGGTGAAGTATTAATTGATGGAAAATTAATTGAAGGATCACATATTATTGATTTATTACATGATTTGTCTCGTAAACGTTCAAAAATTACGCAAACGCTTGGAGTAGATGAGTTTGTTAATGCTTTGAAAAAATATAATGTACCATTAGAGGCTATAGGAAACCCATTACGTAAAATGTTATTCACTTTACCTCGGAAACTCTCCTAGCATACACCTCTGGAAGAATCAGATGATCATGCAGTTAGTAGTGTCAAGCGGTTGAATAAACCACTTGTGAAAGGTGTTGATTTATTTTCAAGTGGTGCCGAGGAAGATATCAAAGACGATTCATTCTTTAATAAAGGAAACTCGACAGAAAAGAAGATACGGCGCAAAGCTAGAGCACTTAGACGGTATACTCCTTTGTACTAGAGCCATGAACACCTTACTTTCGAAATTATACAAAAATTTACACGGAAATCCCTCAGCTTTTTCTAGTATTGAAAAATTATATGCTGAAGCTAGAAAGCACCGTAAAACAATTACACGTAAAAATGTTAAAGATTGGCTTTCAAAACAAGATAGTTATACTCTACATAAACAAGTCAACAAAAAATTTTCACGTAATCATATTTATGTTACAGCTATGGATCAACAATGGGAAATTGATTTGGCAGATATGTCTTCTTTAGCAGATTTTAACGATGGATACAAATTTATGCTTACATGTATAGATGTATTAAGTAAATACGCATGGGTTGAACCCTTAAAATCAAAACACTCAAAGAATGTTTGCAATGCTTTTCAAAATATTTTAAAAAGAGGTCGAATCCCTTGGAGAGTGCGCAGCGATAAAGGAAAAGAATTTGTCAACAAAGATTTCCAAAAATTATTGAAAACTAACGATATACATTTTTTTACTTCTCAAAACGAAGACATTAAATGTTCAATAGTGAAACGGTTTAATAGAACTTTAAAAACTAAATTATTTAAATATTTTACAGAGTTTACCACTTATAAATGGATTGATATTTTACCCGCAGTTGTTTCCAACTACAATCACTCTGTTCATAGATCTATTAAGGAAAAACCTATTAATGTAGATTATTCTAACGAAAAAATTATATGGCAAAGACTCTACCCTGAAAGATTATACACTAGAAAGTCTAAGATTGATATAGGAGATTACGTGCGAATTAGTAAACATAGAGGTGTATTTGACAAAGGTTATTTACCTCAATGGAGTGAAGAAGTTTTCAAAGTAAAACATATTGTGAAGACCCGAAATCATATACTTTATACAATTCAAGATCTGGAAGGCGAAGATATAGAAGGACGTTTTTATGAAAAAGAACTACAGAAAATCGATTTTAATCCTAATATCAAAGAATACAAAATTGAAAAGGTTTTGAAGACTAAAGGATTACCAGATGGTCAGAATAGAGTACTTGTGAAGTGGTGGGGTTATCCTGAAAAATTCAACAGTTGGATTTTAGAAAAGGATATACAAAACGACGACGACGACGATTACGATGAACAACTTTGAATTGACATATTATGCGCAACAAGATGAGCTATTATCACAAAATTTTTTAGGAGTTTTTGCTTGCGATACTCTACCGAAGATAGTTAAAAGACCAACGGCTTTAATTGCAAACACCGATACATCTTTTCAAAAAGGAAGTCATTGGATAGCTATGTATTTTGATAATGCTAACTCTGTATATTATTTTGATTCTTATGGCTTACCACCAGTTATTCCTGCTTTTATAAATTATATTAACAAAAATGCTTTAATAATATATACAAATAAGAAACATTTACAAAATTTTAATAGTAGGGTTTGTGGTATATATACTTTATATTTTTTGTATTATAAAGTGCGACATGTTCCTATGTATAAAATGTTTAAAAGTTTTAGTAACACAAATTTTGTTTATAATGATAAATTGATTTGTAAGTTTTTTCATTATAAATTTTCTGTAAAAGGTCACTTGCGAAATAAATTATGTACACGTTTGTAAAAAGTTAACTCCTTCTATATGTATTTATATATATATATAAATTTTACTTCACTTTGATAGCTCCGCCTCCTTTATATTTTTGTATAATTTTATTGGTTATTTTAGTAGCTCCGCCTTTTTATAAATTTATAACTGAGTGATTAGCTGTTAAATAAAAATTTTTTTATTTTGAAATGGATAGTTGTGATAGTACGCATTCAGAAACGTCTCACATTAGCGTTTGGGAGTTTTTTGGAAAACGTCTACCTCGAAACGAAGTGGTTTTCTTCAGTCAGGTCATACTAATATACATTGTAGTCATTACAGCTATAATAAATTTATCTCTCTACAATAATAATACACAATTGTGGGTTGGTCTTTTGTGCGCTTGTATAGGATATTTATTACCTAGCCCCGTACCGACCGTATTACAGTCATCTAATTCATTGAAGACCGTACCTATAGCAACAGCAAACAACATTATAAATAATGACAACCTTTGAAGATCAATTTTATATCACATTACCTAGTAATAGCAAAAATGGAAACAAACCCTCTGATTTTTCAGCCCATCTACCTTACCGTTTAAAACTAGATGGAAGCTGGGAGGTAGGACTAAGTGAAAAAATATACCCCTATAGTTGGGCTACATTTACCAATCATGGTGGAGATAATGTAATAACGTTAACTACGGATGGTGTCGGAAATAAGGTCAAAAAAATTAAAGTAATAGTTTTTGAAAAACATTACTTTACCATATCTGAATTAATTGAAGAGTTGAATGCAAAAGTTGGAGCAGCTATTGCCGGAACTAACATGGAAATCATGTTTTCATATGATGAACATAGTAGAGGATTAGTTAATTTGAAAATAAAAAGTGGTACAATCTTACGTAAAATCGAAATAAGCAAACGATTAATGAAGCTTCTCGGATTTAGCGCTACCAATACTGAGGCCTATGCAACTGCTGATGATTTTTTAAATAGAGCTGTGAATATTAACTTATATACTGTTGGAGAGAAACCTCCAAAAAATTCTAACACACATATTCCACCATCCAAAGCTGTTTTTCTTGCTGAGCCTGGAACTAATCATTTATACATGTTAGGTATTCAACCACCAAATTTGAATGATTTAATGAATTTTTATGTTTACTGTAATATTATTGAAAATCAGATTGTTGGAAATACTTTAGCGCCACTTTTATGTGTATAGTAAATGTTCAGGGAAAATACAAAGATAATGTGAGTCGATTATATGAAACACCTCACTATATACCAATTCAATTGAAAGAAATTACAGTACTCGAGATTAATATAAAAAACAGTATGAAAGAGCTTATACCCTTTCAGTTTGGGAATGTTATAGTTAAATTACATTTTCAGCGACGTACTCCTCTATTCCTATAATCATAGTATCAAATTTTTATTTACTCATTCATTCATTTGCATTTGGACACGTTGTCGTCAGGTTGAATTTTCGCAAACGCTCTTAATTAATTAATTCATTTAGTTGTTGTTCCTTTTGACTTTCAAAGCAAAATATGCATACCCTATTTATTCCTGAAACCGACGATTACTGGATCAAAATTTATCAACATAGTATTCAAGATAATCAATTTCAATTAGGTGGTAGTTTAGAAGGTTTTCGAGCAGCATACCCGTATTATTATAGACATCAAGGAGCTGGAGTTGGTAATTTTTTTAAGAGTTTGTGGCGTCTAGCTATGCCTTTGTTAAAATCTGCAGGAAAGCATGCACTTGCTGCAGGTTCCAAAATTGCAGGTGATGTTGTAGAAGGTCGTTCTTTTAAAGAAAGTGTTGCTGAGCATGGACGAAACGCAGCTGGTAGCTTATTACACGAAACGGGCGAGCGCATTCATAAAGGAAAAGGTTTAGGGAAGCATGAACATATAAATTCTACGATACATATAAAAAGCAATAAAAAGTTAAATGATGGTCAGCGTCAACAACATCAACATCAAAAACAACATAAACGTAAACACCTGAAACGACGTTCCTCATTCTTAAAAAAGACTCCACGTAGAGTAGTCAGTTTCAAGGATATCTATTCAAAATGAGTAAATTTATTGACCCTGCGTCGTCTCCTAGTAGTAAAACGGAGTTAGATTTATTTACCGTACCTCCAACACAAGTTGCTATTCGTAGAAGTTTTTGGTCTGAAATTCAGTTACAAAATCCTTGTACTAATGAAGGACCTTACGAGTTTGTTATTTCACCTGATTCATATATGCTGGACTTATCAAAAAATTTTATATATTTTACTATTCGAATTACGAAAGCTAATGGCGCTGCTTGCACTTTAACAGCAGACGCCAACAATAACCTTACTGGAAATGTTGTAGCACCAATTAATTTGATCGGCAAAACATTTTTTAAACAGATCAAGATGTACTTAAATGGAAAATTAATATCTGACAGGTAAGTTTTATAATTAAATGTATGTTTACCTTTTTTTAATTTTAACATTTTAACATTTCAGTGGGGATAGATACGCTTACAGATCTTATTTGGAAACGGAATTGAAGTATGGTCGTGATGCTAAGTCGACACACGTTGCAGCTGCTGGTTATGCTTTTGAAAATGGCGATGTTCTCGATATAAAGAAAAACAAGGGTGCTTTGGAAAGAGTTCAGATGTTCAAAAACAGTGCAGTTGTTGAATTAATGGCTCCTATACACGCCGATCTATTTATGCAAGAACGTTTTCTATTGAATCAATGTACTTTGAAAATTGATTTATACAGACATAGAGATGATTTTTGCTTGCAAAAATTTATATCTACTGACAACGAAGCTTATAAAATCGAGGTTAAAAGCATGTCTCTATTTATTAAAAAAGTTGAAAGTGCGGATAATATCAATCTAGCTATTGAATCCATGTTATAAAATACAGCTGCAAAATACCCTATTCATCGATGTCATGTTACAAGTCTATACATAACAACTAGTCGTCGCTCAGCTCCTTTGAACTCATTGTTCACAGGTCCTTTACCTCGTCGTCTTGTTGTGGCGCTCGTTGATGGTTCGGCTGCTAGGGGTGATTATAATCAAAGCCCCTTCAATTTTAAGCATTTCGGATTAAACGAGATTAAAATAACAAGTGGTACTACAACCTTACCTACAACACCATATATGCTAAATTTTAAAGAAAACAAATATTTGCGCACTTTTGTACAATTATTTGAGGGTGTAGGAATCGGTACAGATAACTAGGGTAATGAAATTACTCGAAATTCTTTTACAACGCATAACACGGTTTTTGTTTTTGATTTGACTCCTTGCGGTATGGATGGTAATTTTTGGGAACTCGTACGTGAAGGAACCACTAGTTTACAGATGAATTTTGGAGAGGATATACCAGATGGCGGTATTGAAGCACTTATATACGCAGAATTTGACTCTCTCGTAATGATTGATAAAAATCGTGAAACCTTTACAGATTATAGTATTTAAATACATTATATTTATATGTACATTTCATCTCATTTTTTTATAATAAAAAATCACTTATAGTTGTTGTTTATACACTCCTTCTCTTTAGCTATTGTTTAGAAATATTCTTTCAATTTATTCCTATTTATAAATGAACTTCCTTTTATTACTCCTTCTTTCCTTTATTTTCTCCTTTAATTCTACAGTACTATGTAATTATCTTGTACGTTCTTTTCACCCTAAGACCTGTTTGTGCATATTCTCTACATACCTTTTACTCGTACATCTCTAAATATCTGACTACAGTAAACCCTTTTTTATATTCCAGAAGTTGACACACACACATTCATAGTTGAACTCTAAAGAAATTACCTTTACTATTAAACGCATTAAATAAAAAATTTTATTAATTTTAATTCAATTTAATTTATTTGAAACAAAATATGTATACAAAATTTAAAACAAAATAGAATAAATTATACATATATACAAAATTTAAAAACAAAATAAAATATACATATATACATCCACCTTCGCCGCCGCCGCCGCCGTCGCACCCCACGCTAGAGGTTTCACGCGTATCCACTAAAATTTTTACAAATTTTAATAACTATTTCAGTTAAACAAAAATTTTTACTCTAATATATCATTTAACTGTTAAGTAATAGGTACAAGATCTATCAATAGTCTTTATTTATCATAAAATTTTATCGTATAAAATTGTGTAAATATTTGAAAACTTCTAGAATATTCTAGAAATGTTCTTTGTTAAGTTTTAAACAACTTAGCTATACACCATACATTAATATACATGAATTAAAAATCTGTAACATACAGCAGTTAGCACATTTTAACCTACGCATATTTATCTTGAAATATTGTAGTAAAAGCTTATAATAATAATAATTTTTACTCTCATTAAATATAAAATTTATATGTCTGCAACGTGTTTTAACTATAACATCTGAACTTACTAGAAATGCGGCAGCGCTAGTTTTACCCTCTCCTCGACGTAGCGACCGTCGGCGTTTTCCCATTCAGCCCTCGCACCTGGGGGGAGGATATTCCATAGGTGCGAGGCTAGGTGGCCGTCGACCAGCGAAGGGTTTTCAAACATCCGGCGTAGACGATTCATAAAACCCCAAAAGGGTTTCTGTCTAGCCGGATATTCAACCCCTCGCTGGCTTTTTCACCAGCTCTTGAAGTCGGTCGAGGCCTCCTCCCAAAAGACGGACGCCCACGCATCAATGTCGGCCGTCATTAAAAACGGCTCCAAATTAATAATAATAAAAGAGTATACATATTAATTTTAAATCAAAATATTTGTAAAATCAATGTACCGTAAGCCTCGTAGGCGGCTCTCAACGTCGAAATAAACGTAATGAATAGGGCCTCCATGGGTAGTCTCGGGTGTTGCGCGCAAGTACAAAAATAAGAATGATTCTTCTTCTTCTATTTTTTCTATTTATACCTCTTTACCCTCATTAAACCTTTTCCGGTTTTTTCTGCTTTTTGGTTGAATCTTTTCGGTTTTTCTTTGAAGGTTCTATCAAAATAACAATAATCACCACCTTAATTGTTTTGGTATTGCGTCTCTTTAAAGGTTTTAGGCTCTAGGTTATTCTAGAAAACTATCAAAATAACAATAATCACCACCTTAATTATTTTGGTAAAGCGTCTCTTGCTACCGTGTTTTATAGAACCTTTGACCTTTTCTAGCATTTCTAATTGGTTTTATGATCTAAATGGCTTCAGCTGTCTAACCTTTCTATGTTTGCTCTGGGAAACACTCTGTATACAAAACTGCATCTACCTACATAAATCATCCAATATAATGTATTAATTTCCGATACGTAGAATAACGTTCATGTATTGATGATTTAGTTCTTTTCTTTTTTCTTTTTCTTTTCTTTTTCTTTTCTTTTCTTTTCTTCAAATATTTTTGAGGTATCAATTACTTTTTACATCTAGAATATTTTTCATCTCAACTGTTCACTTTTCTACATGCGCTTTATGCCCATTCTTTTGGGTCATTTTTCTATAAAAGAATTTGATCATTTACGATTTTATAAGTATAAACCCGTAGGAATAATGTTTCAAGTTTTATAGACTCTTAGAGTTTTTATATGTGGAATTGAGCATTCTGATCTAAAAGACCGTTCTAATTTGGACGATCGTTCAGTATGCAGGGCTTCCGATTAGCTTTTCTGTGAACCTGAACCTGCAGACGGCGCACCTCTTATTTTGGAGCCCGAGGGAGCGTTTTTTGAAGGACTTCCTCCATGGGCGGAGGGGGTCAATTTTATAAATGATTTCTTTCTTTTATGTTTTCCATTTTTTGTTCACGTTATTATTTTTGTATTTAGACTACAATATTTTAGTGATAAACAAAAATAAAATAGTGTTTCAAAAGTTTTATAATAAAATAGAATGTTGCATTGAATTAAAAATTTTTGATACGTAAAGATTTTTTAACTCGTCAAATTTTCCGCACGCTTTTTACGACCTTCTCGTTTGGTCATCTTTCTATAAAAGACCTTATTTGTCTACATGCATTTTACGGCCAGCTCGCTCTGGTCATTTTTATAAATTTTTGGCAGAACATCAAAATTTATACGCATGCACCCGTAAGGATAATGTTTCATCGCGTAATGACTCTCCCGATATTTTACTCATTAAACAGACCATTACTGACCAGATTGACCATTCTGACATTTGTTGACTTGAACGATTGTTCAGAAAATGGGACCTCCGAAATATATTTACACCTGCAGGTGGCACCCTTTTGACAAAGGGGGTCCGGGGTGCAAATTTTTGAGGGCTTCCTCTTCCCAGAGGGGAAGCCGTTTTTACACACAATCGCTTTTTATTTCTTTTCCATTTTTTGTTCATTTTAGTTTTCCTTTTTGCGTTCATCATTGATTTTCCTTTTCATCTACAGTAACACATCTATTACCCTAATCGAAAAATTACCGTAATTCTACTATTACGGTAATTCCCGAATCTGTATCCTTTACCGTACGTCAACTCTCCAAATTTTCTACACGCTTTTTACGACCAGCTCGTTTGGTCATCTTTCTATAAAAGACCTTATTTGTCTACATACTTTTTACGGCCAGCTCGCTCTGGTCATTTTTATAAAAGACCTTCTTGGTCATTTTTGGCAGAACATCAAAATTTATACGCATGCACCCGTAAGGATAATGTTTCATCGCGTAATGACTCTCTCGAGATTTTACTCATTAAACAGACCATTACTGACCAGATTGACCATTCTGACATTTGTTGACTTGAACGATCGTTCAGAAAATGGGACCTCCGAAATATATTTACACCTGCAGGTGGCACCCTTTTGACAAAGGGGGTCCGGGGTGCAAATTTTTGAGGGCTTCCTCTTCCCAGAGGGGAAGCCGTTTTTACACACAATCTCTTTTTATTTCTTTTCCATTTTTTGTTCATTTTAGTTTTCCTTTTTGCATTCATCATTGATTTTCCTTTTCCACCCACAGTAACACATTTATTACCATAATCGAAAAATTACCGTAATTCTACTATTACGGTAACTCTAGAACACACATTTTTAACCGTACGACCTATAAATCGACCATATATGTTTACTGTACGACCTATAAATCGACGAAGAAATTAACCGTATATGTTTACTGTACGACCTGTAAATCTGACAAAAGCCAATCGTGTATGTTTACTGTACGACCTATAAATCGGTCAAAAGTGACAAATTATAGGTTGTACACAAAAGATAGGAGTATCCTTAAGCGTACGACCTATACGGGCCGGCCTTACTACTCCCGTCCACCGGAAAATCATGAAAATACGTTTGTTTACAACCGGGATAAGTTTTTGTGTAAAGTGATCGCATTCATTAAATTCCTCGTGGTCGAAAACCCCTTCCATCAATAAATCACGAAAATACGTTTTGTTTACACACGGGATAGTTTTTGGTGTAAAGTAATCACATTCATTGAATTCCTCGTTTTCGAAAATCTCCTCCATAAGAAAATTACGGCAGTACGCTTGTTTACACCGTGGATAATTTATTTGTGTAAAGTGAGGACGTCTATTAAATTCCCCGCAGTCGAAAACTCCCTCCACTGAAAAATCACGGAAATACGCTTGTTTACACCCGGGATAACTTTTCGTGTAAAGTGACCGTGTCCATCAAATTCCCAATAGTCGAAAAGCCTTGCAGCCCAAAAATCCCAATAAGGCTACAGGTTTATTTGAAACGGCTAAAAAAATAGCAGTGCATTATGCTGCAAAAACTAATTTTTTTGAACCCATAAGTATTATATAACAAAATTGGGGAATTTGGCGTTTTCCGGGACTTTGGACAACCATATAATTGAATTGAGGCCATATTTCAAAGTATAAAAAATTCGCATTTGAGATTACACCCCCAAGATGCTTAGGCCGAAGTATGGAGGTTGGATATGGCACACCGATTGCTGGGCATGGTGGAACTGGGGGGCCTAAAAAAGTGCGTTTTTTACCTGTTTTTGGGGCCCCACCGAGCATCACTTGCAGATAGAGGCGAAATGACAAAAGGCACCCCATAGTTTGCCCGTATGCCCGATATTATGCAAAAAACCCGAAGGTTCTAGCTCTTACCGTTTTGGCTCTAGAGGGGGGGGCATGAAATTTGGGGGCCAAGTATATTATAGGTTGACGCTGTCGCGCCACCTATGATAAGGTTTGGTCGTAATATCATTATCCCTTACACGGGAAATTATACAAAGTTAAACGCATTCTTGATATTGTTGAAAAAACTTCAAGTGCAAATTGTTGTTCCATTCAATCGGAATATTATTAATTCTAGTCCAAATTGACCACACTGCAGCCACAGTATGTGGCCACATACCAACTAAGTTGCATCATATTAAAAATTAGAAAAGCCACATTCTTTTGTTTAACTATAAGATGAAAGATTTTTCAAATTTTAAACAAAAACTGACAAGGTACTGAACCAATATAAGATTTTCGGATCTTTCTCTGATAAATTTGACCTACATGGACACAAGAAACTGAATCAAAGCTTAAAGAAGCAAAATTGTATTTAAAAGGTGATTAGTGATTCCACATAAAGCCAAAATCAGATATTTCTGATCACTGTTCATGGCATGGTCTCAGTGATCCAATCCATCCAAAGTTACAGGAGAAATGTACAAATTACATTTATAACATGAAATGTGACAATTATGAGCAGTTAAAGAAGACACTGAAGGACATGAAAGAGGCAGCGACTCAATTCCAATTTGCAAATTCAACTGATAAAGTTGAAGCTGAATATTTAGTAGATGAAAGTATCGATAATGTATTGGAATGGCATCATCACCAGCTTAGATCAATGCATCAAAATTAAGCATGGAAAGACATCATAGACAACCTCCAGGACAATCATGTTTACCTCCAGTTTGATTGGGCAATGAAATTTCTGCCTTCCAGTGGAAGGGAAGATCAGTCAAGCTGGTTTGGTATGTGCAGTTTGCCATGGCACATCACATATGCCCTTGTGATGAAAAGTGGACTCTACACTACCACACATTTGTCCATGTTTTCAGCTCGCTTGCACAAGACAGTATTGCAATTATTGGAATACTGACTGACACATTGACAAAAATCAAGGCAGAGCAGCCCGCAATCAACACAGCTTTTGTATGATCTGTTAATGTTGGATGTTTTCATAGCTCCCCAACCTTACTCGTGGTGCCAACAATATCTCAGAGAACAGGCGTGACTATAAAGAACTGGGACTTCTCTGAACCTCAATTTGATACAGGCCCATGTGACTGCATTGCTGCACTAATAGAGACGCAAGTTCGACTGTTTATAAATGAAAGCAATCACCGTTTAACTGCTGAAGAATTCATCAGGTGTGCCACAACACATAGAAAGGTCAAGAGAACATCATTCATCACTGGCAATCTTAAAATCCCACACAAGAAGATGGATCTTAAAGCTGTTGGTATCAGGAGCTGTTTCAATTTCCATTTCACATCTACTGAAATCAAGGCAACTAAAGCTTACAAGGTTGGTACTGGAAGCATATTCAGGATGAAAACATTGAATTTCGAACAGTTACCAAAGCCTGAAATTCATCATGTGGTTCATGAAGACCAGCCAGAGGTTTCACCCCTTCAAACATCACAGTTCTGAATGGCTATTGATCCAAAAACCACAATCACCAACTTCAAAGAAGAATCTGAAGATCTTCCAGCCGCCACTGATGAGCCATATAAAATGGAAAGCAGTACCTTCAACTGTCCTAAAGAAGGCTGTATAAATGCTTTTGTACTTCATCGCAACTTGTTGCAGCATCTTATTTTGGGTAACCACAAGCCAATGCCATAGTGAACAAGTTTAGGTGATATGGCAAAACAAAGCTGTAGTAGAACACTAGAAAGTGTTCACTTGACCTCTGGCTTGCCCTGAAGTTCAAGAAGCTCTTCAATTGTTTTATGAGGCTGACTCGTTTGATGTTATGGAAAAAAATTGGGATTTAAAGAAGCATAAGATGACAGAAAAAATGTCAATATTTGCTGGAAAAATACAACAGTGGCATTGTATATCATCAAAAGTTCAATGCTGAAGTTGTCACTGAAGAAATGAGGAGGAACCCATCTTTTGTCAGATCTGACTTCCTCACACCACAACAAATTACTGGATTCTGGGCTAGGGAAGTCAGCTGTTGTCGGGAAGAACCTACTACATTTTATAGTAGCAATCTGAAAGGGGAATGTGGTGTTGAAGATGATGAAGAACCCTACGAGGATCCAGAAATGTTTGATCCTAATTTAGAATATGATAGTGAACCACTAAAAACAGATTGTTTTGAATAATTGTTTCAATAATTAGTATGTAGATCTGACTCTTTAAAAATGTCATCTGGTTTGAAGCAAATCTTTCTATCGGATTCAAGTGGATTTTATGTTGAGCTCTTATGATCCGAAAATGATCCAGAGTTTGTCAGTTTTTGTTGGAAATTTGAAACTTAACCAAAAGAACATGGCTTTTCTAGTTTTTAATATACAA
Organism: Romanomermis culicivorax; assembly: GCA_963922205.1. NCBI lineage: Eukaryota > Metazoa > Nematoda > Enoplea > Mermithida > Mermithidae > Romanomermis > Romanomermis culicivorax. The sequence continues at coordinate 533,931 of CAWUHX010000060.1, read as the reverse complement.
TAGGTGTCAATACTTTGATGCAAAGTGGTTGGTATGTAGCCCGATACTGTGGCTGCAATGTAGTCAGTTTGAACTAGAATTAATAATATTCCGACTATATAGAACAACAATTTGCACTTGAAGTTTTTTCAACAATATCAAGAATGTGTTTAACTTTGTATAATTTCCCATGTAAGAGATAATGATATTACAACCAAACCTTATGGGTATATAGCCAAGATGTCAGCCTGCAGTGCCTGAAAGGTTTAGCTGGATTATTAGAATTTTGGGTGAATGACTGCATTTTTAAATAAAAAATTTTATAATTTGATTCAAAAATGACTTCCACTTGTTTCACTGTGGCACACTCAATGGTTTTTTATTTTGATAAAACATTGTGGGTATGTGGCCAACGGATCCAGCCAAAGCATAGTGAAGTTTAATCAATGACACTCATTATTTGACTTTATGGGGTACAAAAATGTGTGAATTTGAGTCATTGATAACTGCTGAAAATTTGAGTTTAAAGTATAGTGTAAACCACAATTTTGATGCTACATATATCTATATCAGTCAGGCATATACGCTAAACATGGTTTCATTCACTGACAAAGTTTTATTGATCGACATTGCATACCTGATTACTTATAGGCCTTCAATGATTGTGACCTAAAATTTCGAAAATTGCAAAAAATTTGAACTTTTGGATTGATGTTGCAAAACGAACTTTGATTTTTAGATCAAACGAATAATGGTATGTTGCTCAATGCAAAAAACTGTACAAAATGTGTTTTTTGAGGTATGATTAATTTTTTACTCATGATAACCTTGGTCGAGTCTTAGAGAAATTGTGTCTTAATTTCCTTTTATTGCAATTTCATCTTGATTCATTGTGTGTGGAGCCTTGATTTCGTGCATGTAATTTTGAACTGATTTTTTACGGATAGCATAAGTATATTGCGATGTAAAATTCAATTAATTACGTTTCTTCGATTCGTCACTGAATGTGTTTGACATTTTTCATTTTTTTCAAGTTTCGTACTTTTCTCATATTCGGTAAGTCTTGAATTTCCGTGAATAAGCTTCAATAATTCGATCGGTGAACTGGCCAGAAAATTTTAATGATATATGTTATGTGAATCACACGATCACATAGCAGACTTATAGTGTGACTGAAATTCAAGATTTCTAACTTTTCACGATTCTTATTTTACCTGTATGCCCAGTATTCTGCAACTGGGCGTTCGAATGTCTGGTTTTGTAACCCCGTAAATTCAATGCTTTTATTGAAGGGTCAAGTTGGACGTTCTCTCTTGTAAAATCCACGGGCGATTGTTGTGTCCCACTTTCGCACACATTGTCGACGGCGGCTGTAAAATTTTTCAATATCAAATGTGAAAAAATTATGAAATCTCGGGATTTTTTGTGATGTACTCGTTTGGCATTATATGTGTTCAAGATTTTCATCCAAAGATAATAGGTTCAATCAGCTGATCTTCATGAATGTAAATCCATTTCCATAATCTCCATTTGTGATTTTGTGGACATTCTAGCTGATGCTCTGTGGTATGTTCAATATTTTTGGTCGAATAGGAATAGATGACCACGAAAATCACCAAAAAATTGTTGTAGTTTTATCACAGAAATCGATGCACAAACGCTGGCATGATGCATGATTTTCTTCCAGCAATGTCGTTCATTGTGTGCCATTCATATTTGTAGCCAAGGTTTTTATGTTAGCAGTGATATTGATGGGATCTGCCAGAGGGAAATCGTGCGACTTGTGAAACAGTTTGTTGCAACGATCCGGTCGTTACTAGTACGGAAAAGCTTGGAATCTAAGAAAAACAAGCCATGCCTTGAGATAAACCGGACCAGCTAGATTTCAGATTTTCTCGGTAATGTTGACTGTACACAGTCAATTTGTTGGCACATAAATTTAAATACGGAATAAAAAAACGAATAATAAAAAGCTAATCCTTCCAGATCGAAGCCGCTTATTCCACAAATCTACTTTTAGTGTTTCTCTTCTCTAAATAACAAAAGCTGCGCAAAAATATACGTTTGTCTGACCTTTTCAAGGATTAGAAAATTTTCCAAAGACTTTCGAACAAATGAAACGATAAATAGCACAAGATGTTCGCTGTATTTTCACTGCAGAACTAAGATACGGGTATTAGGTATTTGACAAATGACCAAAAAGCTTGCAAAAAAAGAAGGAGAGTTCCTACTCATAGTGCACCTGATCATTTATACCGACGAAAGAATTACGATTTACAGTGAATGTTAATTATATGGAATATTGGAGGAAAACGATAGGTAGTTAGTATAACGTCTTTTGTCCTTTCGCAGATACCTCAATTCCGAATAAGATTCAACAAATCATTTCAGGTATGGTCATGCCTGATCACAGGCGTATGTACAGACACGTAAAAACTTGCATTTGATTGAAAATTCTGTTGATACCGAAAAATTTTTCTGATGACGTTTCAATGATTTCATAAAATCATAAAATTTAAAAATTCACAAAACTTTGGAGAAAAATGTTCGAGAACGTAACGTAGTACTTGGAACGAAATGGATTTGATTCCGTCTATGTGCTTAGCTGCATGCTAAAGATGGGGAGGTTGCCAAGGTACTAAAACTTACTGGTAAGATCAATTTGAATTAATAACGTTGTGATCAAAGCAGCTAATAATCCAATAATCATTATCATTAAAATAAGGTAATCAACCAGAAAGAAATATCGTTCAAAATTTGCGCCTGAAAATAAGAATTTTTCCTATACTACCCTACGAACAACTTTAGCTTGAACTGTAACTCTGATGAAATTATTGTAGAGCTGATTCTCCGCGAAACGGGACCTGTGAACAATAAATTTGAATTGTTAACTGTTTAACAAATCAAAGTGTGGCGATCCATGCAAATTTTTTTGTAACCGAAAATAAGAACAATAAGTTTTGAAGTTATTCCTGTGAAATTTCTATTTATCTATTGTCGGAAAAAATACCGATTGCCTGGTCGTTATAACAACTTCGTGAGGTGTTTTTTTACTTGAATCCTTTTCCTTCAAATGCTTGTGAATAATGAAACCGGAAAGCAGGTACTATTTCATATTTTTGAGATTTTCTCCTGAACCACTCCCCGTACAGGGCTACGGCCCTGTTAGCATCTCACGAAACCTATAAAACTTTTTAAATAAAAATTCTGCAGATACTTTGCATAATGATTTTTCCTTCGTTACCAATTTTTGTCATTTTTCAACATACAAACATTTTATCAAAAACGGTGTTTATGAGAATTTTGCCTAGATCCTTCATGTTCAATTTTCGAAAGTTTAGAAACTTTTGGAGAGAGACGCATTTGCTAACCAAAAGAATCTGATGCAAGACCTATACGGAAAAATTAGGACTAATACTTACATGATCATCTACTTGTTTCCACAAATCTTATGGTCCATTTATACTTGCCTTTTTCGGCGGAACGGAATGCAATTGGCGGAATGTACCCGAAGGAAAGGGCAATTTTCGTTCCGTTCGGTTCGGTTAGAGGTTACCGTCGGTCGTTTTCCGCAATATTGCAGTTATCATATCCGACCGAAAGTGGATTTTCAGGCTGAACAGTTCAAGCTGTTGACGACCCGTTCCGTTCCATCGAAAAATGCAAGTATAAATGACCATTTACACATTTAAACTGTGAACAATTGGTCTCAGTTGAAGAAATTGTATCGCTGGGTCACAAATTTACCTAATACAAGTGGAGTTTGATTTCGCTCAATCTTAATACGTACCAATGAACAGAGTACTAACTTCTGACCCACGACCTGTAATATTTGTCGTGTAAAATTCATAGAATCCGCTTTCCTATACTGTTTATTCAGAAAATCAGTGTTCATAAATCCAGTTTCAACGTACGCGGCGCATGTTGGAAATTTTTTTACGTTCAAGATTGAACCAGAAGCACCTAGCCTTCTTCCTTGGAACTTTTTTAGTGAACTTGACTGAATGTTGATAAGCAAGAGTTTCCTTCTATGGATTTGCTAATAGTAGCAAATTTTTCCAATGGGAAATCCATCACCAATGGAAACGGCGTGGCGCCATAAACTTAATTTATAAGCAGGAAGTTCATTTGCATGATGGTATTGGTAGACAAGATTTAGTTTTTTTGACAAGCCCAGGCACTGATATTTACAAAGCATTGCGAAGCGTGATCTGTCATCATTTTCATTGGTCGAAAAAATTTATTGATTTTTACAGTTGTTTCTGACAAATTTTCTGGCTTAGGCTTAGACTCAGGCTTAGGCTTAGGCTTAGGCTTAGGCTTAGGCTTAGGCTTAGGCTTAGGCTTAGGCTTAGGCTTAGGCTTAGGCTTAGGCTTAGGCTTAGGCTTAGGCTTAGGCTTCGGCCTGGGCTTAGGCTTGGACTCACGGTTAGGAAGGAGTAGACTACAACTTTTTGACCAATCAAATTGAAGGTATGAAATTTTTCCACCAATCAACTTGATGACAGATCTCGCTCCCTGATGCTTTGTCTGATATTTCATAAATCCCAAGCCCTAATTGAATGAAAGCTTGGTCTTTTCCCAGAAATATTGTTTTTCAGTTCACCGAATAAGACAGATCATTTATAACATTTTTCCCCCATAAAAAGCTTCAATTCTTAACAGGAATTTCTCCAAAAGTCACATTTTCATAATTTTTCACGGAGAAACATTCCCAGGAGTTAAACTTGTACAATTTCATAAACTAGCTCAATAATTCTCCCACAGCTCAAAATCAAAAATCAATCTGGCTGTTTCGATAAAAGACAGCCTAGGATTTCCAATAGGCTCCCTCTTATCGCGGATGATTCAGTTTCAAAAATATTTCTACATAACTAAAAAGCCAAAAACAATACGTGGTGCACGCTTCTCGCTGCACATACAATACAACAGCTTTCTTATCTTTTTCTTTTTTTTTTACTCGGGAGTTTTTTCTCTTATGTTACACTTGCACAATTTTGTGGAATAAAATGATAAAACGACGGATTAAATTTGACAGGAATATATTTGGATTACTGTGACATGATTAATTAAGGGCTTAAAATGGAGAATTGAGTCATACAATATATAAACATAATATAGGCAACGTGAATCGCAATGTCCAAAACATATGCAAAAAATTACGCAAAAAATACACGGTTTTCAAGCATCGGTTTGAGACTCAAGCTCAAACAGAGCTAGAGCTTAGGCTGTAGCATATGTTATATCATTGCCGAGGTGCAGCTCAGCCACAGCTGAACTCATACGCACAAAACGTAGATAGTTAAGCTATAGCTGAGCGGCACAACTGCAGCTTAGGTCTCTTCGATGTGTCCGGGCCCAGATTGTCAGAGAGTTTTGCTTTACAAGTTTTTAACAACAGTTCTCGGAGTCTTACCACACAACAAGGTTCATTGAACTAAAACCATAAAGAATCTTTTCCTTGTAATTGTTTAACGACCGTTGAAAGCATAGAGTCTAATAATAAAGCGTGATGAAGCGAAGACTGTGGTGTCGCAGTTTAAAATCATCATGCTTATGTAAAACTACAAATGCAGTCATGGTGTGAAAATCAAGCGCATAGAACTATAGTCTGTTTTTCATGAAATGCTTCTAAATAATATAAGTGGAAAGCAAGTAGTATTTTGGATTTTCACAATTTGCTAATGAACAGTATATCATATAGGACTGGAAATTTGTAAGCATGCTGACCTAATCTTTAGCGATTTTTCGACTGAAAAATTTTACAATAAGGGCTCTACCTAAACGATTTTGACGACAGTACTGATTTGTGTCACTTTTTTTATTGGGAAGCATTTTATAAAAAACGGACTATAACTAGAGTTCGCTTGTCCCACAAAATTATCTGCTAACTGCATCCGACCAGATTCAATAATGGCTTCGCTATCTGCTACCTGCAAATTTCAGTTAAATTTACTGTATTTCAAATTTATCTATTTCATATTTTTTTGTTTTAAATTCAGAAAGCTAAATTAATTCCGAACAAATGCGACGTAAAAAATTTAAAAGTTGAAATGAAAGCTGGCATTTCAGTACGTTTAACGAGACGATTTTGACATAAATTGGCACACGACTACTGTATTGCAACACTTTTAACGAGCGTATGAACCAGGAGCTCGTAAACTATCGTAGAGTCATATTTATACTCATGACAAGAAGCAGTCATCTTTTCAGTCTTCTACATTTTCCCTCAGAGTGCTTATAATTCAGAATAATGGCCCACAATGACACGACAGCTGACTTGCATTTATGAAAAAAATTAGATTCGGTATAATTGACTACTTTTCATACTATGTTCTGACTTGCATGAACTACAAAGCGCAATCGTCGTCACTAATAACAATTATTGGAAATCATCCTATACTTTTTATGCATAGGAGACCTATTCAAGGCGCAATACCTAATGAACCGCTCGAACTGTGAAAAAACTTATTGATGGCCAAGCTATCTATCAAAAAGTCGGACTAGGTTTTCGGTGCCAACGTCAACGTAACACGGGATAACACCTGCGTAGTCTGCCCAGACTCATAATGCTTTAGTATGACTTGACTCTGAAGAATAATCGGTTATACCGTTTTTTCGTTAATCAATCAATCGATCAATCACGATTTCTATCTTAAAATGATTGATGTGACGAGCAGAGTAACTTCTATTCGAAGTCTTAGACAACTCGTTGATCTATTCAAAAAGAATTTTCGTTGTGAAGATTTTTTTGATGATTACATTTTTCAGACACCGCAATTGATTTCATGATCTTAGGTTGGCGAGAATTCGACCGTAGCATTTATTATTCAAAAAAATTGAATATAGTTCACATGTTTTAAGTGGCTAAGATATTTAGCAAAAGCTGGAAATTGTTGTATTTTTTGATTTAAAAAAGTTCAATACAGTAAAAGCGATACTCGGTACTTGCGGAAAATTATTGGCAAAATACGCTAGATTAATAATGAAAGGACTATTTTCGAGTTTCTAATTTGAAAAAACAATGCATTACACGAAAACACAATCTGTGTTATTTACGTCAGTGAACGAAATAGACGAGCCATATAGAGTTCTTGGAATCTTCGGAATACATTTTACGTCATTACAAGGGCCGAAGAGATAGAAGCTGATTATGCTAATCTATACCGCCTTAAAACATAAACTGAACAGTTACAATAAAAAACGAAGTTCCCACCATTTATACGCTTGTGTTGAAAAGAAAAAACAATGAAAAGCACAAAAAATCATATACTAGTCTGAGGTGCTAGAAAAGCCAGTTTACTTTATGACGAATCGTTGGATGGCGAAAGCTCATAAAAAAGGAGACGTAAGAGAAAAGCGTCCAAAGAGAGTGAAAAAAATGGCAAAAATATTCCAAATGAACCATAATTTGGAACCATTTGTCAAAATTAGATTTTTTCTCTGCTGAGAGGCGCTGCTTTTTCTAGTATTCCGCCATAAAGCTGCAGTTTAGAAACACTTTCTTGATAAAAAAATTTCTTTTTCCCATTCTTGCCTGCAACAGCCAAGATTATTCTACAAAGCGAGAAGCTCCAACTTTTTAAGATAATTATTTGGAAAAAATGCTTCTAAGCTAGCGAGATATGCAAATTAGTCCTCGGCTTCTTCTCTTCTTTTTGAATTGGAATAAAATTGAACTTCAGAAGAAAAAAGCTTGATTCTCATCATTTCAGCAGCAGAATGGAACTTTGATCGTTTCTACTTGATCGGGCGTAACTTTAATGAGACTTGCTGGAATGATCAACATTTCATACTTTTTGCTTCCTAGAGAGACGAAATTGTCGAACGAAACTTTGAAAGAAAGAAAAAATGTAGAAATCGAGCCTTCTTCGAGAGTAAATATCTTTTCCTTAACATTGTCAATTGGAACTGTTAGCTGCCTGCTTACTGATAAAAACGATACTGTGGGAATCCCTGCGGAAATTGATTGAAACTAAAATTAGCATAAATATGCTGTGCATGTGGCAAACTAAAGTGCATTATAGCTCTTTAAACTCATAGGACGAAGCATCAATATAGCTATATTCTGAAACAAACAATTCTGAATTTTATTTTAATGGCGTACTTTCTACATGGAAGTAGAATTTTACAGGTTGAAGCTTCAGGCCTACTTTCTACACCCCCTCCGTGTATCGCCCCACACGCTTAGCGAAATTTGGATCATATTACATCATTGTCCATACTTTCTATCGCCCCACAGGTTATATGAATTCGGATCATCTGCTATACTTTCGACGCCCTTGTATCGCCCCACGCAGTCAAGGCAGTAAACTTTGATGTGTTTTGTATCTTCTGTGTACCCCCTGTACGGGCCCATATAACTACTTACGGTTTTCTGTGTAGGTATTTTAAGTTTTATTTGAGAAAATGAGCTGAAGTCGTTGTATGCAAAATTTCAAATGAAAGCTCAAGCGCAAAAATGATGCTTATAAGGCTGCATGGGCAAATGAATGAATGAATGGATGAATGGATGTACATGAGATAGAATATACAATAATTTGTTTTTTCATTAGATTTTATTCTTTGTGTAATCAGACTTAATATCTCAATACTATTTGAATGATGTAACCCGGAGTATTGAATCAAAATCATTGCACATCGCCATCGAAGACTAGTTTCATATGCCGAATAGCGCCTTGTAAGTCATAAAAGTACCAACACAACTGGGAATCGTTATCTGTCCAGCAACTAAAAGAAATTTCATCTAACCATAAAAACGCACAAAAGGAACTTAAAAATAAAATTATCGAAAGATAAACGAAAATTATTTGGATGGAACCATAAGGTTACATTAAAAATTAGAAGTGCAAAAACATAGAAAAGAAATTTGTTCAGAAAATGGAAAAAGGTGATATACAAAATCTGACTTTAAATCTGACTCAAAATTTACGGACTTTCATTTTGATATGTATAATTATATGACTTGAAATAAACACTTGAAAGGCAAAATAATTGATTCACTTTTGACCCTAAAGTCAGAAACGTTTTGCATAATTTTTCCCGTATGGCTGATTTTTCCTTTTTTTTCTCAAATTCGTATTTTCGTATTCAAATCTTCTTCCTCCGGTCTGTATCAAGCTTTCAAAAAATCAATTCCTTTGCGAGCGGATTTCCGCCTTTCAGAAGAATTACTGCAGTGGTAGATCACGACAACTTGCTTAGAATTAATTGTTACAATAAAAAGTAATTAAGTTCGCTGACAACGTTCAGGGTCATTTCTGAGAACGGCTATAGCGTCTATTTATTTTGAAATGACAGAGGCAGCGGAATTGTCGCAGAATTAATACAGACCAGAAAATTGTAAGGTTTGTCAATTTTTGGATAAATACAGGTTACTGTAGCTGAATAACCGGCAGATCGGACTGAATACTAAACGTTTTTGAGTTATTTTATTTTCTTCAGAAACGCCAACGAAAACATCAACGGATGGACGACGACAGCGACGATTAGGAAAAACTTCAAGGTAATTGTAAAGGAAAACTTAGTCTCGCAACGAAATTATATTTCTTTCCAGCTTCCAATAGTCGCAAAGCCGGACGGAACGAACGACGTTTTATCCAGTGACCCTACGACGATGGCGAAGAGCAGAGAAGAAAGCAGGTAAGCCAAATTTATTAATAAAATAGTGAAGTGATTTTTACATACAAAACTAACGTATATATATATAGAAAAGACATAAAAAAAGACATAAAAACTAGGTTATAACGTCATAATGTCACATAATATTAGATCATAATCTTGGTAGGCGTAGTCGTATAAAAAGAGTTCCATGACGTAAGGCGAAGAATCTTGGCACAATATCTACAGTAGGATCGGATAACGTAGGTTTGCCTGGTGTGTGTGTGACGGTGAGAGTATCACCGTTTACTGTAGGTTACTCAACTGACATTATTATGGATTGGTTTATAGCGCTCCCACATCTTTCGGCGCTGGCGAAAAGGCTGCCCCCAGCCTCGTTCTTACGAGATTTGGACGACGAATCGGCGACGGAAATGATGGCGGAATTTTGGGTAAGTGTTTGTATGGTGGTAAACAAAAATTTTTCTCCTTTCGTTTTCTCCAATCCTCAGATTTCTTTGTTATAATTTTCTTCGCTCTTTTTATTTTGTGTCTTCCATTTTCTCCAACTTTATGTTCTGGTTTCTCTTTATGATTTTTCCTGTTCTGTTTTATGAGGTTCCCATTTCGCTCAAATTTAAATTTTACTAATTTATAAATAATTAAAAGATTAAGACGGTGTTTTAGTTGTTTTTCTTTTTTTTCCCATGTATATACAATACGAATAATGAACGAAAAATCGACAAAACTTCAATGGAATAGGTGACGGATGCGATGATAATTGAACGATAATTTGATAACGGGATGACGAAAATATAGACCAAGACGGCGACGATAAATTATTTGACGATAAAACGATTATGACGGCGATTTAAGGACGAATTCGAGGAAAAACATGGGACAAAATAACGACGAAAAATTATTGACGACAACGAAAATTTGGGGATGACGATTTATGGATGAAGTCGATGGTCGGTGGCGGGTCGAACGATACGGCTCGTATAATACTCGGTAAGAATATTACAAAATTTGGCCACTAGGGCATCAATTTGTTCGGGTAGTAACTGGGGGTCCCATCGTAATTGGTTTCGTAAATGGACGCTGCGATGTTCAGCAAATTCTTTGGCAGCGGGTGGCATTTCAGTATAGTAAGGTGGCATGTAACAGACGATGAAGGCAGTCAAATTATCGTCTAAGTGGCGATAAGCCTCTCGTTGTGCCTGGGCCCAAAGATCGATTGCTTCCCCATTAGCAATGGGTGTGACGAAATGGCGGCAAAAATAATTGAACGCCGAAAAATTACAGTCGGGTGGCGGCGGCTTCGGTTTAAAAATGTTCGGCGTTTCGAACGCAATTTCAACGAATCTTCGGTTTTCTTCGACCACGCGAATGTCTCTGGCCTGAGTCGGGTTGAGAATGGCTCCCACTTTCGGCTTTTTCGGCTGAGGTTCGACGATCTTGCCGACGTTTTTTCCTCCCTATTTCTTTTAGTCCAGTTGGTTGAGGACGTCGGTATTTGCCTTTCCTGTAAAAGATTAGGTGGAATTTTTATACCACTTTGTTTATCCTTCTTATTCATCAAACTAAAAGTGCATTTTATAACTTCTTTTAGGACTATTTTCATGGTATAGAGAACTTTTTCTTTTCGCTCTTCTGATTCCAGAGAAACAAATAGATCGTTTCCTGAAATTTCTGTATCTTCTTCAGATTTTTCTCTTTCTTCTTCGTCTTCAGTCGAACTTTCACTGGTCGAATTTCGTGGCACGGGTTCTTTGTTCAACCTGTCTAAAATCATAGATCTTAGTTTTACTTGGCAGAGGGGGAAATCGAAAATTGTGAGCGATAACAGCTCCTTTTTCGCGGCTCGTTTCGACCTCATGATTCGTTCTTTCGATGTCAGAGTTTTGATTTCGTCGAAAAGCGTATAGAATTCGTTTAAGCTATAATAGGTGTCGAAGTGGGCGATAGCGTCCAAAGCGGCGTATCCTAGGGCATTGAAAGGTAGGGGACGTTTAGCCCACGCCAATCCCTGGCCTTGAAATCCTTTGCCAAGGTGAACGCTGAATAGATGTTGAACTATCGCCGCCAAACTATTCCCGGGGCAATAGAAATCAGCCATCCTATTGGTCAAGCATTTGTATAATTCGGGGTTCATTTCGCGGATGTAGTCGAGGCTGCGATTACTTTTCAGAAACAGGTGTATCTGATTGGTATCAGCCCGAATCTTGACATCTGCGAAGCGTATGTCCACGTTGGCCATGGCGGTCAAATCGCAATTGGCCGCGAAACCGATAATTCCGCGGGCGTTTTAAGGAGGTTGATCAAGGAAATGGGAACGACTCCCATCTCCAAGAGGTTGAACACAATTGTATGTCCGTCGGCGCGGCAGATTTGGATGATGACGGCGAAAGGCCCTTTGGAATATCGCTGGCCGTGTAAAGCGATATCGAGTTTCTTCTTGGCCAAATTCGCTAACGGGCCAGCCTCCCTCTTGTCCCAATCGACCCAATCCATGTGATGGTTCATGAATTCGGCGTCGAGCCCATAAACGCCGGGGTGACGGGGGTCGTTGGCCAAAAAGTCACACATTGGTTGACTTTCCTCCACCATCGTGCATACGACATATCGACCATTTAACCGCAGTCACCCGAGTTCTTGACCAAACGCAACGATGGCCTCGTGTTTGATCAAGGGCAGCGAAATTTGACAAAGACGCCATCGATCGGCTGCTATCGTAGTCGTGATCTTCGTGAAAGCCATGTCTTTAGATGTAAAAATGAGTTAAGAATGGAGTATAAATGAGTACATAAAATAACAATTTACCAAGAAAAAGAATATATAAAGAATGTTTAAACGAATGAATATAAAAATAATTAAATAGCGGAGTACACATTAAGGGAAGGAATAAAAATAAGCCTTCTTAATGACTTATGCAGAAAAATGTTACACATTTTATACAAGCATTTATGCATTTTTTTTCTTTTTTTTCACATGATCGAACATGCAAATGAATGTTCTGGAGGCTGTTCCGATGATATGATCAAAACCTGTGTCATGGACAAATTTTCGTCCATCTTTTTCTTTTTTAACAAATTGAAATGTATGTTCTCGTACGGGTGGCTCGAATTTTCTTTTGATTGCGATAAGTATATCGGATGTTTCTTTTCAATGATGACGTAGAGTCCTATCCATGGAGAAGTAAATTTAGGTGAGTGCTTGGGCTTCACCATGGGACTATACTTAAAAATTTCTTCTCCTACTGTGAGTTCTTCTCCATGTTCTTTTTTATCGTATGCAGTTTTCTGAGCATTTCGTGCAATTTTTATATTCCCTTTGGCAGATTGCCAGGCGTTGGACAAAAATCGTTGGACGTCGTCACCGAAATCGTCAACGTCGATTCGATAGAAAGCCAGCGAAAAATGAAGAGTGGCATCGATCGGCAAATTTGGATGGCGGCCAAAAAGAAGAAAAAATGGTGAGTACTTTGTTGACTTTTGTGTGTTTTGTTTTTTGTTGACTTTTGTGTGATCCCAATCATTGTGTTTTTTATTGATGTACATTGAGATAATTGTAGCCAATGTTTTATTGAATCTCTCCACTAGTCCGTTTGTTTGTGGATGGTAGGAACTCGTGTTTATTTTTCTTGTTGCACATAATTCACAAATGCGTAACATTAGATCAGATAAGAAATTTGTTCCTCTATCTGAAAGTAACATTAATGGCGCACCAAAACGTAGCACTATTTCTGTCATAAAGGCTTATGCAACTTTTTCTGTCGTAGTTTCTGGTAGAGCTACTGCCGTCACATACTTCGTTAAATATTCACTGAACACAATGACATATTTATTTCCATTTTCACTCATAGGCAAAGGACCTAAAATGTCCATAGCCACTCTGTCAAATGGGCCTGTGACTGGTATAGGCATAAGAGCAGCGCGATTTCTTTTTGTGGATGTTTTTCTCATACTGCAACTGATACAATTTAAGCAATGTCCTCGTACGTCGCGGTATACTGTAGGCCTGTGGTAGCGTAAGCGAATTTTTGCCAATGTTTTCGTAAAACCAAAGTGTCCGGAAAAAAACGTCATCATGACAGGCTTCTAAAACTTCTTCTTTCTTTGAAACTGGAACTTCTAGTTTTAGTTCGTTTTCGTCTGCATCACCCAAATAATATAAAATTTCGTCTTTTATCGTAAATTGGGATGCTAGTGAGACAATTTTCTTGGCTTGCTTAAGATCTTCAGGCAGGTAGTCAGACTGTAAATAAGCTAACAATTGACTACAAAATTGGTCACTTCTTTGTGCTCTGCGAAAGTTTTCTATATTGCTCACGTCGAACTCGTTTTCTTCCCTTTCTGGGACTATAGTTCGAGTTTTCTCGAAAGTAGTTCTTTCTATAGATGGAAATTCTTCAAAATTCGCATCTTCTTGAATTGGAAATAAGTTATCAAGCATTGTCGAGTGTGTAGTTTGAGTTTCATCTAGACTAGTTCTTGCTATAGTCGATGTTTTTTCAGAACCTGCTTCTGCTATAACACAGATTGAGTCATTTGGCCTATTTTTACAAGTTTGTGAGCGTGTAATCGCGTTTATGTGAAATTTTACGCCTTTCTTGTCGTTTTCTCCACATACTGGATTTCTTGAAAGAGCGTCTGCATTTTTGTTGATTTTTCCGGTGCGATGTTTGACGTTAAGTTCTTGAAATTCTTGCAAGGCTAGTCCCCATCTAGCTATATGGCCAACTACCCAAATTACGGCTAGAGCTTCCTGTTCCGTGACTACGTAGTTTCTTTCCGCTTTCGTTAAACTCCTGCTGGCATAAGCAATAGGTTTTTCTCCACCTTCTGTTTTTTGAAATAGAACTCCTGTGTTCGTACAAACGGTTCGGTTTCCTAAAATGCAACGAATGGCTATAATTTGATTCAAATGTCCATTCGTGGACCAAATGTACAACTTTATTTCACGTTTTTCAGCTATGATCAGTGGCGGAGGATGATATTGCGTCATTTTCGGGAACATCAAGGCACGATTGCCTTGTGAAGTGCCACATTGGAAGAAAGGTTCGCCAAACGAATAACTGACAAGAAAAGAAAGTACCAATATAACGGCGAACAAAAAATAGGAAGAAGTAAGTGAGACTAAATTTCTAAAAATTCGTTGAAAATCATTTCGAGGGATTCTTCTTCTGTTACGATTCCTGCTTCTTTGAACTGCTTCTGCTCTAAATTGAAATTGTAAGTTTTCTAGCCTTCTTGGATCCATTCTTGAGTCAGTTTGAGTTGACTGATGTTGCGTGGGATCTTGCAGGGAGGTGACTTCGGGCCTCCAAACGATCCATGGTACTGACTCATTGATCCATCCTTCTGTCGTTAATTCCCAGGGTCCTTGTCTAGCAATCACTCCTCGTCGTGACTGGCTTCCAAATCCTTGCATATGCATACAATTCGAAATATTACATAAATTACAAATACTAGCTGCAGCGGGCCCATTCAAAATTCGAGGATAAACTACACCCACGGGGCGGCTTCCAGAGGGACGGTCGGAATTATAACCTCCAGTCTGAGCCGTATTCATGAAAACATTAACTCATTCGACTTGCCCAGAATTTTCAAAACCTTGACGACGTCGTCTATCTTCATTACAGTCGAAATCAGAAGTTTCATCAAAATCAGAGGTTCCATCTGAACCATTTTCAAAATGTTCTGGGTCTTCATTTTCTAAATAATTGCCAGTATACCCGTGGGAGGCAATAGTGGGATTATTGCTAATTTCTTCAGATCCTGTCCCACTACTCACCAATGTGGAATTTTGTCCGGTTCCAAAATAAAATTCTTCATTATATCGGGCCATACAAATGTGTGCCTCAGGCCTCACATTGGAATTTTCTATCAGCAGATCAAAATCATCGCAATTCCAGGGATCGGACTGTTCTGCGATGGTGTCAGGATTAAATACTGACACGTTAGGCCCATTAGCCTCGGCAATATAAAGCTGACTATTGACCCCTCGGGTTCCAGAAAGGGCATCTCCTGGACTCCTAGGGTTCGAAACGCCTCGGGCTGGCATTGGCACTCGGGGCGGTCGACCACGCCACGTGCTACGCGGGGAACTCGAGAATCTGGAATCTTGATTTCGTTCGAGCAAAGGGCAAGTAGAAGAATAATGCCCACTTCTACCACATCCAAAACAAGAAATGGTACCATCTGAGGACCTTCCTGACGAGCGGCCGCGGTTGAAGTTGGTATTTAGTGTGCAATTTGGGCGACCTCCCATCCTGTTGGGCTCTTGGGGACCGTTCGATTGAATCGGAAAATCTCTTGTGTTATTCCTGAGCCAAAAACGATTTTCTTGCCGTGCCATTACGTGATCTTCTTGATTTGCCAAAATTCGCAAATTTTCTTCTTCAGCCGTTCTTCAAGAAAAAATCATCAAGTTCGAAAAATAAAATCGTCGGCCTTCATGCTTCTTTATTTCTTCTTTATTTTTCAGGCTTCTACAACGTCAATTCGAATCCGAAGATTGCAGGTTCGAGTCCTGCCAGCCTCCCCACTTGTAAGGTTTGTCAATTTTTGGGTCAATGGTAAATACAGGTTACTGTAGCTGAATAACCTGCAGATCGGACTGAATACTAAACGTTTTTGAGTTATTCTATTTTCTTCAGAAACGCCAACAAAAACGTCAATGGATGGACGACGACAGCGACAATTAGGAAAAACGTCAAGGTAATTGTAAAGGAAAACTTAGTCTCGCAATGAAATTATATTTCTTTCCAGCTTCCAATAGTCGCAAAGCCGGACGGAACGAACGACGTTTTATCCAGCAACCCTACGACGATGGCAAAGAGCAGAGAAGAAAGCAGGTAAGCCAAATTTATTAATAAAATAGTGAAGTGATTTTTACATACAAAACTAACGTATATATATATAAAGAAAAGACATAAAAAAGACATAAAAACTAGGTTATAACGTCATAATGTCACATAATATTAGATCATAATCTTGGTAGGCATAGTCGTATAAAAAGAGTTCCATGAGGTAAGGCGAAGAATCTTGGCACAATGTCTACAGTAGGATCGGATAACCTAGGTTTGCCTGGTGTGTGTGTGACAGTGAGAGTATCGCCATTTACTGTAGGTTACTCGACTGACATTATTATCGATTGGTTTATAGCGCTCCCACAAAATCATACACTATGATCTCAGCCGTTGGAAAGGAAAATCGTTATCAAAAAGTGACAATCAGGAGGGAAAAATTTCTCAGATTGTCAATAGATGTCCTGCATGTCAGCGCAAGATATGTACAGAGAAAAAATACACATTTTATTGATTATGTACTACATGGAAATTTAAATGAAAGGAGAGCATACGAAGACTAACATAAATGAAAAAACGCAAAATGTACATAGTACAACAAATATCAAGCTGAACTGATCATTGCAAGTATGTATTGCCTTTTGCTGCCGAAACTGAGTTCCTCAATTGACCAACCAATCATTCAACGGGTATGTTTTCCTGTAATTCCGTGTCAATATGTTACAATGGCAAGTCCTTTTAATCTTCTTAAATAGATGACGGAAATTTGTCAACTAAAACAAAAAAAGTCAAGTGGATTTGACGAAGGCATGCAGTGTTTGATATAATCATGTGTTAGTTTTTTTGTGAATTCTTGCCGTATGAAATAGTTATCTTATTTTCGCATACGTTGTAGTACTGGGGCCGGTTTCATCAAAAGCTGCAGCTCGGCTGGAGCCTAAAGGCTCATTTATATTTGCCTTTTCCGACGGAACGGAACAGATCGTCAACATTTTGAAACGTTCAGCATGAAAATCCACCTTCGGTCGGAAGGGATAACTTCAACCTACGCTAACCTCCAACCGAACCAAACCAAAATTTCTCTTTTGTTCAGTTAATTTCCGTCGATTGCATTCCGTTCCGTTGGAAAAGGCAGGTATAAGTAACCCTTAAGTCTGATGAAACCGGCTCCATATCTTCATATTTCATATCTATCACGATGAATAATCTTTCCACTATGAGACTTCAGAAACTGACTTTGGATTTAAAATATCTGTTCGCATCAAAATTTGTTGCTCCTGAATCAGAACACATCTTGACTTTTTAGATTTTCACTACTCCAAAAAATTATTATCTTTTACATTATTTTTCTCCTCTTTACATCGTGCCTTTCGACGAACCAATTTATAGCGGGACAGTGGAAATGATCCAATGAACAGCCCTGCTGTAAGGTGGAATATTCAGCGGCACATTGTATACGAAAAAAGGTTTGGAGTCAAAAGCGCAAGTGGTTCAAAAGCGCAGCAAGTATTTCAAAAGCGCAGCAAGTGTTTCAAAAGCGCAGCAAGTGTTTCAAAAGCGCAGCCGAAAGCGCAGCAAGTGTCTCAAAAGCGCAGCAAGAGTATATTCAGCTTCTTTTGTCTTCCGTTCGTTTTGAACTTATTAGTTCATGAAACAGGGCGGCTTAAAGACTTATTGACGTCACATAGTATATGTAGAAGCTTATGAAATTCTGATTTTTGCACGTCTCTATATACTGAACTGTAAGGGATGTCCTGAGGTAGCCTTTTTTGAATGATATTTTTTTATTACTTTTTTACAGGCTTTAAATAGTTTTTTGCATAGAATTTCACAAAATTTTAACGAAATCAATGTCTGTATTTGCTCAGAGAAACATGGAGAGACACAAAAGAAAGGGCAGAGAGATGGTGAAACAAAACAATGGATGTGCATCTTTTAGAGAATCATTTAAAGCATAATGCGCTTCGCCAAAATTCAATTCAAAGTGCTCACAATACTTCCACAACATTTTAGTGGCTGTTTCCAGAAATTCAGATCAAAATAGACAGTCTAAGTTTAATTCCCATGTTATAAATTTATCTATTTATGGAATCGTGATGGACGCCGAAAAACTTTTCTGTGTCAATGAGATTGCATTCACTTCTGTTTGATATTTAAGACACGATTTCTAAGAGGATTCAACTAGTTATGATAAGTAAAAAATTAACCCTACCTCACCAAGTAAAACTACATATAAAACAAACTACCAGACTACCAAATAAAATCACATATTTGGTGTAACTTCATGCGCTAGGAACGAAAATGACATTCATTTCTTATGAAAATCAAAGCTCGCACAGTTACAGTAAGACAAAACTTGACAATGTTCGATTTTTTCGATTTTTGACATACAATTCTTTCAAATTTTGCAGGTTTAGGTACGAGTAGTAAGACCGGACCGTATAGGTCGTACGCTTAAAGATACCCTATCTTTTGTGTACGACCTATAATTTGTCACTTTCGGCCGATTTATAGGTCATACAGTAAACATATACGATTGGCTTTTGTCGGATTTACAGGTCGTACAGTAAACATATACAGTCAATTTCTTCGTCGATTTATAGGTTGTACAGTAAACATATACAGTCGATTTATAGGTCGTACGGTTAAGAATGTATGTTCTTGAGTTACCGTAATAGTAGAATTACAGTAATTTTTCGATTATGGTAATAAATGTGTTACTGTAGATGAAAAAGGAAAATTGATGATGAACTGAAAATGGAAAAAGGAAAACTAAAATGAACAAAAAATGAAAAGAAATAAAAAGAGATTGTGTGTAAAAACGGCTTCCCCTCTGGGAAGAGGAAGCCCTCAAAAATTTGCACCCCGGAACCCCTTTGTCAAAAGGGTGCCACCTGCAGGTGTAAATATATTTCGGAGGTCCCATTTTCTGAACGATCTTTCAAGTCAACAAATGTCAGAACGGTCAATCTGGTCAGTAATGGTCTGTTTAATGAGTAAAATCTCGGGAGAGTCAATATGCGATGAAACATTATCCTTACGGGTGCATGCGTATAAAGTTTGATGTTCTGCCAAAAATGACCAAGAAGGTCTTTTATAAAAATTACCAGAGCGAGCTGGCTGTAAAAAGCATGTAGAAAAATTGGAGAGTTGAAAAATATTTACGGATCAATAATTTTTAATTCGATGCAACATTCTATTTTATTATAAAACTTTTGAAACACTATTTTATTTTTGTTTATCGCCAAAATACTGTAATCTAATTACAAAAATAATAACGTGAACAAAAAAAATGATGAACAAAATAGAAAGAAAGAAAACATTTATAAAATTGACCCCCTCCGCCCACGGAGGAGGTCGTTCAAAAAAAGCGCCCTCGGGCTCCAAAATAAGAGGTGCGCCATCTGCAGGTTCACAGAATAGCTAATCAGAAGCCCTGCATACTGAACGATCGTCCAAATTAGAACGGTCTTTTAGATCAGAATGCTCAATTCCACATATAAAAACTCTAAGAGCCTATAAAACTTGAAACATTATTCCTACGGGTTTATACTTATAAGGTCGTAAATGACCAAATTCTTTTATAGAAAAATGGGCATAAAACGCGTGTAGAAAAGTGAACACTTGAGATGAAAAATATTCTAAATGTAAAAAAGTAATTGATACCACAAAAATATTTGAAGAAAAGAAAAGAAAAGAAAAAGAAAAGAAAAGAAAAAGAAAAAAGAAAAGAACTAAATCATCAATACATGAACGTTATTCTACGTATCAAAAATTAATACATTATATTGGATAATTTATGTAGGTAGATGCGGTTTTGTATACAGAGTGTTTTCCAGAGCAAACATAGAAAAGTTAGACAGCTGAAACCATTTAGATCGTAAAACCAATTAGAAATGCTAGAAAAGGTCAAAGGTTCTATAAAATACGGTAGCAAGAGACGCTTTACCAAAATAATTAAGGTGGTGATTATTGTTATTTTGATAGTTTGCTAGAATAACCTAGGGCCTAAAGCCTTTAAAGAGATGCAATACCGAAACAATTAAGGTGGTGATTATTGTTATTTTGATAGTTTTCTAGAATAACCTAGAGCCGAGAACCTTCAAAGAAAAACCGAAAAGATTCAACCAAAAAGCAGAAAAAACCGGAAAAGGCTTAATGAGGGTAAAGAGGTATAAATAGAAAAAATAGAAGAAGAAGAACCATTCTTATTTTTGTACTTGGGCTCGACACCTGAGACTACCAATGGAGGCCCTATTCGTTACGTTTATTTCGGCGTTAAGAGCTGCCTACATGACATACGGTACAATGATTTTACAAATATTTTGATTTAAAAATTAATATGGATGCTATTTTATAATATTATTAATTTAGAGCCGTTTATAATGACAGCCGACATTGACGCGTATGCGTCCGTCTTTTGGGAGGAGGCGTCGACGGACTTCAAGAGCTGGTGGAAAAGCCAGCAAGGGGTTGAATATCCGGCTAGACAGAAACCCTTTTGGGGTTTTATGAAACGTCTACGCCGGATGTTCGAAAACCCTTCGCTGGACGATGGCCACTTAGCCTCGCACCTGTGGAATATCCTCCCCCCTGGTGCGAGGGCTGAATGGGGAAACGCCGACGATCGCTACGTCGAGGAGAGGATAGGACTGGCGCTACCGCGTTTCTAGTAAGTTACGATGTTATAGTTAAAACACGTTGTAGATATATGAATTTTATAAGCTAGCTAGCTGAGCTGAGCTGTCTAAAACTTACAAAAGAACATTTCTAGAATATTCTAGAAGTTTTCAAATATTTACACAATTTTATACGATAAAATTTTATGATAAATAAAGACTATTGATAGATCTTGTACCTATTACTTAACAGTTAAATGATATATTAGAGTAAAAATTTTTGTTTAACTGAAATAGTTATTAAAATTTGTAAAAATTTTAGTGGATACGCGTGAAACCTCTAGCGTGGGGTGCGACAGCAGCGGTGGCGGCGAAGGTGGATGCATATATGTATATTTTATTTTGTTTTTAAATTTTGTATATATGTATAATTTATTCTATTTTGTTTTGTTTTAAATTTTGTATATATATTTTGTTTCAAATAAATTAAATTGAATTAAAATTAATAAAAATTTTTATTTAATGTGTTTAATAGTAAAAGTAATTTCTTTTGAGTTCTACTATGAGTGTGTGTGTGTGTATGTGTCAACTTCGGGAATATAAAAAAAGGGTTTACTGTAGTCAGATATTTAGAGATGTAGGAGTAAACGATATGTAGAGAATATGCACAAACAGGTCTTAAGGTAAAAGGAATGTACAAGATAATTACATAGTACTGTAGAATTAAAGGAGAAAATAAAGGAAAGAAGGAGTAATAAAAGGAAGTTCATTTATAATTAGGAATAAATTAAAAGAATATTTCTAAACAATAGCTAAACAATAGCTGTATAAACAACAAGAATTATAAGTGATTTTTATTATTATAAAAAAATGAGATGAAATGTACATATAAATATAACGTATTTAAATACTATAATCCGTAAAGGTTTCACGATTTTTATCAATCATTACGAGAGAGTCAAATTCTGCGTATATAAGTGCTTCAATACCGCCATCTGGTATATCTTCCCCAAAATTCATCTGTAAACTAGTGGTTCCTTCACGTACGAGTTCCCAAAAATTACCATCCATACCGCAAGGAGTCAAATCAAAAACAAAAACCGTGTTATGTGTTGCAAAAGAATTTCGAGTAATTTCATTACCCTTGTTATCTGTACCAATTCCTACACCCTCAAATAATTGTACAAAAGTGCGCAAATATTTGTTTTCTTTAAAATTTAGCATATATGGTGTTGTAGGTAGTGTTGTAGTGCCACTTGTTATTTTAATTTCGTTTAATCCGAAATGCTTAAAATTGAAGGGGCTTTGATAATAATCACCCCTAGCAGCCGAACCATCAACGAGCGCCACAACGAGATGATGAGGTAAAGGACCTGTGAACAATGAGTTCAGAGGAGCTGAGCGACGACTAGTTGTTATGTATAGACTTGTAACATGACATCGCGGAATAGGGTATTTTGCAGCTGTATTTTGTAACATGGATTCAATAGCTAGATTGATATTATCCACAACTTCAACTTTTTTAATAAATAAAGACATGCTTTTAACCTCGATTTTATAAGCTTCGTTGTCAGTAGATATAAATTTTTGCAAGCAAAAA
Organism: Romanomermis culicivorax; assembly: GCA_963922205.1. Taxonomy (NCBI): domain Eukaryota; kingdom Metazoa; phylum Nematoda; class Enoplea; order Mermithida; family Mermithidae; genus Romanomermis; species Romanomermis culicivorax. Next base: position 511,322 of record CAWUHX010000060.1, on the reverse strand, counting down.
TCATCTCTATGTCTGTATAAATCAATTTTCAAAGTACATTGATTCAATAGGAAACATTCTTGCATAAATAGATCGGCATGTATAGGAGCCATTAATTCAACAACTGCACTGTTTTTGAACATCTGAACTCTTTCCAAAGTACCCTTGTTTTTCTTTATATCAAGAACATCGCCATTTTCAAAAGCATAACCAGCAGCTGCAACATGTGTCGACTTAGCATCACGACCATAATTCAATTCCCTTTCCAAATAAGATCTGTAAGCGTATCTATCCCCACTGAAATGTTAAAATGTTAAAATTAAAAAAACATAAACATACATTTAATCATAAAACTTACCTGTCAGATATTAATTTTCCGTTTAAGTACATCTTGATCTGTTTAAAAAATGTTTTGCCGATCAAATTAATTGGCGCCACAACGTTACCACCGATATTGTTGTTGGCGTCTCCTGTTAAAGTGCAAGCAGCGCCATTAGCTTTCATAATTCGAATAGTAAAATATATAAAATTTTTTGATAAGTCCAACATATATGAATCAGGTGAAATAACAAACTCGTAAGGTCCTTCATTAGTACAAGGTTTTTGTAACTGAATTTCAGACCAAAAACTTCTACAAATAGCAACTTGTGTTGGTCGTACGGTAAATAAATCTAACTCCGTTTTACTACTAGGGGACGACGCAGCATCAATAAATTTACTCATTTTGAATAGATATCCTTGAAACCGACTACTCTACGTGGAGTCTTTTTTAAGAATGAGGAACGTCGTTTCAGGTGTTTACGTTTATGTTGTTTTTGATGTTGATGTTGTTGACGCTGACCATCATTTAACTTTTTATTGCTTTTTATATGTATCGTAGAATTTATATGTTTACGCTTCCCTAAACCTTTTCCTTTATGAATGCGCTCACCCGTTTCGTGTAATAAGCTACCAGCTGCGTTTCGTCCATGCTCAGCAACACTTTCTTTAAAAGAACGACCTTCTACAACATCACCTGCAATTTTGGAACCTGCAGCAAGTGCATGCTTTCCTGCAGATTTTAACAAAGGCATAGCTAGACGCCACAAACTCTTAAAAAAATTACCAACTCCAGCTCCTTGATGTCTATAATAATACGGGTATGCTGCTCGAAAACCTTCTAAACTACCACCTAATTGAAATTGATTATCTTGAATACTATGTTGATAAATTTTGATCCAGTAATCGACGGTTTCAGGAATAAATAGGGTATGCATATTTTGCTTTGAAAATCAAAAGGAACAACAACTAAATGAATTAATTAATTAAGAGCGTTTGCGAAAATTCAACCTGACGACAACGTGTCCAAATGCAAATGAATGAATGAGTAAATAAAAATTTGATACTATGATTATAGGAATAGAGGAGTACGTCGCTGAAAATGTAATTTAACTATAACATTCCCAAACTGAAAGGGTATAAGCTCATTCATACTGTTTTTTATATTAATCTCGAGTACTGTAATTTCTTTCAATTGAATTGGTATATAGTGAGGTGTTTCATATAATCGACTCACATTATCTTTGTATTTTCCCTGAACATTTACTATATACGTAAAAGTGGCGCTGAAGTATTTCCAACAATCTGATTTTCAATAATATTACAGTAAACATAAAAATTCATTAAATCATTCAAATTTGGTGGTTGAATACCTAACATGTATAAATGATTAGTTCCAGGCTCAGCAAGAAAAACAGCTTTGGATGGTGGAATATGTGTGTTAGAATTTTTTGGAGGTTTCTCTCCAACAGTATATAAGTTAATATTCACAGCTCTATTTAAAAAATCATCAGCAGTTGCATAGGCCTCAGTATTGGTAGCGCTAAATCCGAGAAGCTTCATTAATCGTTTGCTTATTTCAATTTTACGTAAGATTGTACCACTTTTTATTTTCAAATTAACTAATCCTCTACTATGTTCATCATATGAAAACATGATTTCCATGTTAGTTCCGGCAATAGCTGCTCCAACTTTTGCATTCAACTCTTCAATTAATTCAGATATGGTAAAGTAATGTTTTTCAAAAACTATTACTTTAATTTTTTTGACCTTATTTCCGACACCATCCGTAGTTAACGTTATTACATTATCTCCACCATGATTGGTAAATGTAGCCCAACTATAGGGGTATATTTTTTCACTTAGTCCTACCTCCCAGCTTCCATCTAGTTTTAAACGGTAAGGTAGATGGGCTGAAAAATCAGAGGGTTTGTTTCCATTTTTGCTATTACTAGGTAATGTGATATAAAATTGATCTTCAAAGGTTGTCATTATTTATAATGTTGTTTGCTGTTGCTATAGGTACGGTCTTCAATGAATTAGATGACTGTAATACGGTCGGTACGGGGCTAGGTAATAAATATCCTATACAAGCGCACAAAAGACCAACCCACAATTGTGTATTATTATTGTAGAGAGATAAATTTATTATAGCTGTAATGACTACAATGTATATTAGTATGACCTGACTGAAGAAAACCACTTCGTTTCGAGGTAGACGTTTTCCAAAAAACTCCCAAACGCTAATGTGAGACGTTTCTGAATGCGTACTATCACAACTATCCATTTCAAAATAAAAAAATTTTTATTTAACAGCTAATCACTCAGTTATAAATTTATAAAAAGGCGGAGCTACTAAAATAACCAATAAAATTATACAAAAATATAAAGGAGGCGGAGCTATCAAAGTGAAGTAAAATTTATATATATATATAAATACATATAGAAGGAGTTAACTTTTTACAAACGTGTACATAATTTATTTCGCAAGTGACCTTTTACAGAAAATTTATAATGAAAAAACTTACAAATCAATTTATCATTATAAACAAAATTTGTGTTACTAAAACTTTTAAACATTTTATACATAGGAACATGTCGCACTTTATAATACAAAAAATATAAACTACATATACCACAAACCCTACTATTAAAATTTTGTAAATGTTTCTTATTTGTATATATTATTAAAGCATTTTTGTTAATATAATTTATAAAAGCAGGAATAACTGGTGGTAAACCATATGAATCAAAATAATATACAGAGTTAGCATTATCAAAATACATAGCTATCCAATGAGTTCCTTTTTGAAAAGATGTATCGGTGTTTGCAATTAAAGCCGCAGGTCTTTTAACTATCTTCGGCAGAGTATCACAAGCAAAAACCCCTAAAAAATTTTCTGATAATAGCGCATCTTGTTGAACATAATATGTCAATTCAAAGTTGTTCATCATAATCGTCGTCGTCGTCGTTTTGTATATCCTTTTCTAAAATCCAGCTGTTGAATTTTTCAGGATAACCCCACCACTTCACAAGTACTCTATTCTGACCATCTGGTAAACATTTAGTCTTCAAAACCTTTTCAATTTTGTATTCTTTGATATTAGGATTAAAATCAATTTTCTGTAGTTCTTTTTCATAAAAACGTCCTTCTATATCTTCGCCTTCCAGATCTTGAATTGTATAAAGTATATGATCTCGGGTCTTCACAATATGCATTACTTTGAAAATTTCTTCACTCCATTGAGGTAAATAACCTTTGTCAAATACACCTCTATGTTTACTAATTCGCACGTAATCTCCTATATCAATCTTAGACTTTCTAGTGTATAATCTTTCAGGGTAGAGTCTTTGCCATATAATTTTTTCGTTAGAATAATCTACATTAATAGGTTTTTCCTTAATCGATCTATGAACAGAGTGATTGTAGTTGGAAACAACTGAGGGTAAAATATCAATCCATTTATAAGTAGTAAACTCTGTAAAATACTTAAATAATTTAGTTTTTAAAGTTCTATTAAACCGTTCCACTATTGAGCATTTAATGTCTTCGTTTTGAGGAGTAAAAAAATGTTTTCAATAATTTTTGGAAATCTTTGTTGACAAATTCTTTTCCTTTATCGCTCCGCACTCTCCAAGGGATTCAACCTCTTTTTAAAATATTTTGAAAAGCATCACAAACATTCTTTGAATGTTTTGATTTTAATGGTTCAACCCATGCGTATTTACTTAATACATCTATACATGTAAGCATTAATTTGTATCCATCATTAAAATCTGCTAAAGAAGACATATCTGCCAAATCAATTTCCCATTGCTGATCCATAGCTGTAACATAAATAGGATTACGTGAAAATTTTTTGTTGACTTGTCTATGTAAAGTATAACTATCTTGTTTTGAAAGCCAATCTTTAACATTTTTACGTGTAATATTTTTACGGTGTTTTCTAGCTTCAGCATATAATTTTTCAATACTAGAAAAAGCTGTAGGATTTCTGTGTAAATTTTTGTATAATTTCGAAAGTAAGGTGTTCATTGCTCTAGTACAAAGAAGTATACCGTCTAAGTGCTCTAGCTTTGCGTCGTATCTTCTTCTCTGTCGAGTTTCCTTTATTAAAGAATGAATCGTCTTTGATATCTTCCTCGGCACCACTTGAAAATAAATCAACACCTTTCACAAGTGGTTTATTCAACCGTTTGACACTACTAACTGTTTGATCATCTGATTCTTCCGGAGGTGTATGGTAGGAGAGTTTTCGAGGTAAAGTGGATAACATTTTACGTAAAGGGTTTCCTATAGCCTCTAATGGTACATTATATTTTTTCAGAGCGTTAACAAACTCATCTACCCCAAGCGTTTGCGTAATTTTTGAACATTTACGAGACAAATCATGTAATAAATCAATAATGTGTGATCCTTCAATTAATTTTCCATCAATTAATACTTCACCTTGCTTATTAACATTTATACTAGGGTTACGTCGCACGTGTTCCAATAATAAGGATGCTGAGCATTTAAACTGTTTAGGAATACCGCTAAGTAACTTTTCATCGTTCAGCCAATTTTTTTCTTTTTGTTTCAAATCATCACTATCATTCTTATCTTCTTCGTTATCAATAACTTTTTGTTTTAAAATCACTGTAGTAGGTTGAGCCTTTTCATGTTCAAAAGTTAAATATTGTGAAAATAGTTGCGAGTACATTTTGTATTGTTCTTCGGGCGTTAACGTATTATCTTTCAAAATGCGCTCTTGCTCATTAGGATACATGTCAACTTGCTTAGCTATACCTGTCTTTTCATTTGAACTCGTCGTCGAAGAAGAATCCTGAGAGTTATTCAATTTATTCAGAACCTCCTGAGGTATAAGAGCAAATTTATTAGCAAATTTCATTCTATAATAATTTCTCTGTAACAAAACTTGCTAATGTAGATAATAAAACGGGTAGTACTAGAGGTAAAAATGCTCCACCACTTTGAACAATTCTTACACGTTTATTATGTAAATCTTTTTTCTTGTTTTTTTCGTGTCTTGTAGCTAAACCTCTGAGCAATAATTTATGTTTCGCCAATTTCTTTTTTAAGTTTGAATTAATAGGAATATTACCGTTCAAAATGTTCAAACAAATTTCACATATACAACAGATCAAATCGGGGGAAGAATGTTGAAGAAAAGCACGTCTTTGAACACGGTTTGAATTTTTCAACACATTGAGCTCATGAATCTTTAATCTAGAAGCCATACAAAACAGACCGTACAGTACAGAAAAATTTTACAATAATGACCACATGATGAGTAAACATTGAAATATTTATTGTATTACATTAAGAAAGTAATGAAGCTTCATTTTGTATGACGATATTCAACTCTTCGCGTCTAGAAAAAGCACACAAGTTATTCATATTCATAAAAAATAGTTTATGAGCTGCATCTAGTTTTAAAAAAAGATCTTCTACAAAAATAGCACGAGTTTCAATCATATCCAACTCTGTCAGTAATAATCTAGCAAAACACCAAAATTGTGTAACTTTTTTACGTCCCATGGGTAAACCAACTTCACGCCGTAATTGGTTGCACGCCTTAGCTATGTCTTTGTAAAAAATCTTGGCTTCGGGTGAGAAACGAGTCCAAAACAAATCAGCTATTTTGCATTTCTGTTTGTTGTTTAGTATTTTACCTTAAATAAAAATACTATAGTTTAATGAGTAGTTAAAGAAGAGATATAAAATTTTTACCTTTTACTTTATTTTGCACCGTTCTGACAAAAACTTCAAATGCAGCTGACATCGTAATTGTCACAAAACAAATGAATTATAGAAAAACGACCAACCTCTTCAAAATTCTTGACTAGACTGATGAAGGGTATAATATTTTTTTCTGATTATGTAATAAAGCTATTGTATCAATATATCGTAATCTACTTCTATTGATGTACAAGTTTTGAAATTTACTGCTTTGACTACAACAAGAAAATACGACAGGATTGAAAATATATATTTTGAAACACGCTCGTAATTGCATAAATTGTCCATCATTTTGAGGACAATGTAAAATTTTTTCTACATAACGTAGTAAGGGTATTATATGTAATTTATAATTTTCTCGTAATAATAATAATTTCTGATCTGTAACATTTTTTGTGTTTGGTATCGTAAAATCTGTAACATTTACAGGTTCTTCTTCATTTCCATAAAATTGAAAAGGGTATTGTACACATACAATAAAAACGGCTATGAAAAGAATCACAGCGAGAGTATTTAAAAAAATGTATTTACTGTATATCATCATGTCCCTAACATAATAGGATCCGACTAACTTGTATAAAGTTTTTTTTGTAAAAATGATGAATCATTTAGGTGTATACAAGATCAGGTGATCATTGTCGGGAAACATATTAGATCTAAGTCGATATTTTTCAGGACATGTCTGTGTAAGATCTATTAAAAAATAACCATATGGTTTACTAGTAGCATCCTCATACACCTCTATGAAATAATTTGAGGTAGTTGGAAAAATCTGTCGAGCCAGTGTGCGGACTTGTAATCTATCGCTTGGGTTTTTTAAAAGAATTAAATATTGAGCGTTTATCCTACTCGTACGCATTCCATCAAAAAAGGCATTCTGAACTATATGTATAATTGATATATTCCAATGATGCAATCCTTTAGTAAAAAGTTGAGTTAAACTTTGATCATTCTTCATCTCTTGCATCATATCATCCATAATTAATAATTTAGGTGTATCTTTACTTTTCTGAAGTTCATTCAAATCAGGCGAACCTTGAATAAATTCCACATAAGAACATTTCTGAACTAATTCATCGTAAGCTTCTTGCCATTCCGAATAACACCAATAAATTTTCACAGGAGCAGGGTGAAGCATTTCTTTAGCAAAAATTACAAGTTTTTTAACAAATTGTGTTTTTCCTGATTTTGTTGGAGCAGAAACTATACAGTTAAATGGATGTTTCCATATATAAAACTTTTCATCATCATCATTTGACATCTCTTTTTTGACAACAACAAAAACCAACCACTTTTTACTTGAACAATTTTAAAATGATTTTTATTATTATTTGAAACAAAATGTTATATATAATTATCAAAATTACAATATAAAACAGTGCACATGTAAAATATAAAGATAGATAGATAATTATATAAAATAGAATAACATTAGTGTATGCAAAAATATACGCGCAATATATGTATGAAATTATATAACAAGCAAATACGTAAACAATTACATAAGCAAGCAAGCAAACTATAGCTAATTAAAACATACAAACTGTAATGAATGTGAGCAAAACTTTTACAATTTACTGTTAATAAAATCACGTAGTGTTTTGATAACAACAGCATCATCAAAATCATAATGATAACCTTCATCAATAAAACAAGCTACAGTATCCTTAAGAATTTTACGACCAGTACTTGTAAGTGGTATACATCTAAATATGTCAATTATCTGTTTAAAAACGGGAAGACAGTAATAACCTTGAACTTCGCCTATAACATATTCAAAACAGTCAATGATAAGTCCCATCTTTTCATATAAACGATTAACTGTTGGTGTAATTGCGATGTTATATATGGAATTACGAGCTTGACACTGATGATCCTCAACAATTCCTACCTCTTTCGTGCAATAACAATCAAAAATACACCCATTAAAGATGTCTTGTATAACTAACTCAGCACATATAATTATAAATAATTTTTCACCTTTTACTACTTGCTCATCAAAAAACCATGGAATATCTAAACCCGGAACCGGTTTCGGCTTCCAACGAATTGGTATCCGACGTTGAATCCTAGTCAGGATCATTGAAACAGTTGATGAAGAGATCATTAATAAATGACATTTGAACGCTAGCTTCCTTTCGATCTTCACGAGCATTGCTTTGTTCTCCGGCGAATTTTGTAGCATGAATCCCTTCTTCTTCTTTAATAATTTTCTTATCTGCACCGACTTCTTCTTCTTCTTTAACGATTTTTGGGGTAGAACCATCTTTTCCAGCTACATCGTCGTTTTCATTTGTTTTGCGTTTTATCGCTAGCTGGAGATTTGCTGCTAAAGCGTTGTACTCGTTTGAAATAGCTGGCGCTATCTCATGTATCATATTGGTCCAGCGCCAAAATTGCTAAAGAATAAAACATTATATTTTAAAAGAAAGAAAGAAAGAAAGAATTCATATATCAACTCACTTCTTTAGATAAACACCATGTCGTTCCATTAAACAAATTGTTAAATCGTACTGTAACCCCGTCGCTCTCGACCAGCATTTTATAACCAAGGTTGATGCCGCATCGACCTCCATGTGAAAATGTCTTTTCAATAATATTGACATTGTGACCTAGTATACCGTATTGTGGTAAAATGAGCTTGAATCCGCGACCATACGCCTCTTTTGTTTTAGGGTCGACGTTACAAAAATAGATTGACACGTATCTACCTTCAACCACTACAAATAATGCCATGTTTTCGTCTAACATAAACTGGTGTTCCATTTTTGAAAATTCTTGAAGGAATATTAAAGAGAGAGAGAGAGAGAGAGAGAAGAAGCGAGTAGTTTTTGTAGCAACAAAACAGATAAATGTATAAAGTGTTCAAAATTTTAGAGTAAAAGGAGGTTATAACTATAATAAAATAACCAATATATATAGCTTATAGATGTAAGAGGAGGAGTTATAAGCATAATAAATATTCAAGATATATATCCTGTAGTATTCTACTATTCTGAGGAGTATATGAGAGGAGGAGCTATGTTCTACAAAAATAAAATAAAATGTGTTTATGTGGTACTGTAACCTTTGAGATCAAAGCTAGAAAAATATATGTGTTTTAGGTGTTATAGTAATTATCAAGGTCAAAGCTATAGAAGCAATATAACCTCGTGCGCATGAGTTATAAGGGTCTTTAAAGCTTTTCCACATAAAAAGAAAAGATGGTGCAACAGGGTTATAAGCAGCTATTACAGTTATTTTATAGCTTCAAGAATCAAAACAAAAATACTAGGGTTGTACAGTAAAACAGGTTTTTAACTGGTTTTAACTGGTTATATGCTAATAAAATAAGCTAAAGAAATGATATGGGCATGTGTTCATGAGTTATAGAGGTCTTTAAAGTTTTCCCATCATAAAAAAGAAAAGTACTACAATAACCTCGTAAACAATAATTAAATCTCTACCATAAAATTAATAGTTTTTGCTAATTTATAAAAATTTTCTATTATTATTACTGTATAAGTTTTTGATGAATAGGTTGTTTTCTATTTTTCTAGTTTATAGTTTTTATATTTTCTAGTTTAGATAATTTTTATAATGAAACCTATTTATGAGGATATTACTTCGGAAGAAGACGACATGCCTATGGAAATTTTAGAAGATATTACTTCTGATGAAGACGATGAAACAATAGTGAATGAGTCTTCAGAGAATATTACCTCTGAGAAAGAAGAAACACTTGATAATAATAATAATAATTTGGAAGAAGAAGAAGAAGAAGGAACTGTTTTAGATTATGATGATGAAGATGATCAATACAAAAGTTATACGCCTTACAGTTCTGATGAGGAAGAAATTTACGAAACAGCTCAAATTGGTGGTGGTGGTGGGGGTAGTGGAGGTGTAACGAATGCATCTTTTGTTGCCGATGATTTTTTCGAACTAGGTCAACCCAGTACCGTAAATATTAGGCGTTTTAATACAGAAGGTCCCGAGTACTCTGTGAACTTTCGTAATACCGAACATATGGATGATTTAAATGCTCAAGTAGTGCCAACGTTTCAACGTATAGTAGAGCGAATTTCTGAGAATGTCGCTGATAATGCATTTATAGGGTTTTCCTTTGACCATCCAGATTTGACAAAAGGCCGTGTTTTGATACCTTTTAGACCGAAACATGCTTTAACTGGAGATTTGATTGTAAACACTCTTAATGCTGTTCTTCAATCAAATGAGCAAATACAAATTGATAGTCGTCAGTCTACAATTCGTACGATTGTTGTAAGACCACCTGCGGGTAGCGGTAAGCTGGTTAAAATTACTTATGTAAGATTTTATTATTTTTATTTATTTATTTTAATTTAAGGTATTCACAATGCTCATCAATATTTAAAACATAATGATTTTCTAAAAGATAAACGCTGTATTATTCAAATCAACAACATGGATGATTTATGTTTTGCTAGAGCTCTAGTTGTTGCTAGAGCTTACATTCATAAAAAAGATAGGAATGCTGAACACAAATGGGAAAGTATTCGAAAGTCTGACAAGTCACATCTGCTGCAAACAAAGGTTGCTAAAGAACTGATGACCTTGGCTGGATTAGCTAACCATCAAGGAGCTTGCGGTTTTCACCAGTGGGAACAACTGCAAGCTGTTTTATTACCCAATTATCAAATCAAAGTTTTTAGCAGAGAACGCTTTAAGGATTTAATATTTAGAGGTTAGAGTTTTTTTATTTCTCTGTTATTGTGTACGTATTTAGAGTTTTAAGGACCTGAAGCAACACATGTTTTGAATATTTACCACCATGACAACCATTACTCCGTCATTACAAAGATGCCTGGATTTTTTGACCGCGGCTACTTTTGTCCTCATTGCGATCTGGCCTACAACAACAAAATGGAGCACAGATGCAGAAACATTTGTCCTCTGTGTTACAATACACCCCCATGTAATCCATTTAATGCTCGAAAATGCAAAGATTGTCTGCGATATTTTAAAAACGATAAGTGTTTTGCTCGACACAGGCTTGTTTTTACTCAAAGAGGTCAATCCAAACGTCAAAAAACAGGTTTATCTATTTGCGATTGTTTCAAAGTGTGCGAACAATGTGATACACTGGTTCGACGAGCACATTCTAATCCTCATAATTGCGGTTATTTTGAATGCAAAACATGCAAGAAAAGTGTACCTAAAAAAGGTATTAGATATGGTGTAATTATTTTATTTTATTTTATTTTATATGAAAATTTTTATTTTAGATCATTTATGTTTTATGCAACCTGTTGGTAGCGAGCAAATTGAAGAGGAAGAAGATATATTTGAAACAAATGTTGATGAGGATGAGTGTCTAGATGATAATGAAACAGGAATTACCGATAAATGTCCTGTTAATCAAAAATTTGTTTTTTATGATTTTGAGACTACACAGGAAAAAATTCTACGACAAAGCAAATTAGGGGATGTGTTCGAACATGAACCAAATTTATGTGTTGTCCATACTGTATGCGATCAGTGTCATCAAAACGAGGGAAATTTTTGCTGCAATACATGCGGTCAACGCGAACGTATTTTCAAAGGATCTACATGTCTAAATGATTTCTGCGAATACCTTTTTGCAAAAGGTATGAAAAACATTACTGCAATAGCGCATAATTCTCGAGGATTCGATGGACAATTTATAATGCAGTTTTTGTATCGTAATGGACATCATAAACTACATATCATTAATAAGGGTGAATTAGTAAATTGTTTATAGTTTTTCATTTTCATCTATTTATTTATTTTTAGTTTTAGAGTTGATGTGTATCAAAGTAGGGTCGATAAAAATTATTGATTCTCTGAACTTTCTTCCGATGCCTTTGGCGGCTTTACCGAAAACATTTGGAATAAGTGAAATATGTAAAGGATATTTCCCTCATTTCTTTAATAGAAAAGAAAATTACGGATATATTGGCTCATATCCATCACCCAATATGTACGGTTACAATGCTATGAAACCTGCGGCTCGTGCCACGTTTCTGGAGTGGTATAATCGAAAGCTTGAAGCAGTAAGTTTGCAAAAGTATAAAGTTTTACATTTAAATGCATCATTGTTTAGGGTTGTCAATTTAATTTTGATAATGAGTTAATTGACTACTGTCGTAGCGATGTGCAAGTTTTACAACAATGTTGTATGAAATTTCGCGATATTTTTATGGAAGAAACAAATGTCGATCCTTTTGAAAATTCAATAACCATTGCTAGTGCTTGCAACTTAGTTTTCCGACGTTTATTTTTGAAGCCAGATACTATTGGTGTAATACCATACAAAGGTTATGGTAAAGAAGAAAGACAATCTGTTATAGCCTTAAAATGGATGAAGTGGTTAGTCCATAAAAATGAAAAACTGTATATTCGACATAAACTTAATGGTGGCGAAGTTCAAATTGGAAGATACAGAGTTGATGGTTTATCAGGTAATTTTGTTCAAATTTTTGAAATTTTAATATCTATATGTTTGCTCATTAAGACACCACAATTTATGAATTTCACGGTTGTTATTGGCATGGTTGCCCTAAATGTATGAAAAATAGATATCAATTAACAGCCGATAATAATACAAAAGCAGTCGATGCATATGAGCGCACTTTTAACCGTGTTATGGAACTTCAATCACTCGGTTATAGCGTAGTCGAAATGTGGGAGTGCGAACTTTTACAACAACCTTACTCAGATCCCGAAATGAAAACATTTTTTGATACAGTCAAAATACGGGAACCTATAAATTCTCGAGAAGGTAAAATCTTGAATTGTTCTTTTTTATTTTGTCAAAAGTTTTCTTGTTTTAGCTTTCTTTGGCGGTCGCACTAATGCTGTAAAACTGTATCATAAAATTAAGTACAATGAAGATGGTACACCTGCAGAAAAGATCAATTATGTAGATGTATGCAGTTTATACCCGTTTGTCAACAAATAGGGGAAATACCCTACAGGTCATCCAAAAATCTTTACTGAAGATTTTGAAGAGGTCAGTTCAACGTCACAACCTTATGAGGGGTTAATCAAGTGTAAGGTTTTACCACCTCCCAAACTCTTACATCCTGTTTTACCGTATCGACATGGTGGTAAATTATTGTTTCCTTTATGCAAAACTTGCACGCATGATTCACAAAAGACCGCATGCGTGCATAACGACCAAGACAGAGCATTAGACGGTACATGGGTTACGATAGAATTATATAAAGCCTTAGAGAAGGGATATAAGGTATATTGTTACGGTAATGGTTCTTTTTCTATGTATATTATTTTTGTTTCAGATCCTCAAGATTTTCGAGGTTTGGCATTATGATAATATTGAGCAATATCATCCAACCAAAAACCCCACTGATGGTTTATTTACGCAATACGTCAATACCTTTATGAAAATGAAACTAGTAAATTTTATATTATGTAAATGTGACAGAATTTGATTGTAATTTTTATAGGAGAGTGAAGGCTATCCTGCTAAAGCTCAGACAGATGAGCAAAAACGTGAATACGAGATGGAGGTCTACAATCATGAGAATATTTCATTGGATTCTTCAAAAATTTTAAAAAATCCTGGAAAGAGGGCTTTGGCTAAATTAATGCTAAATTCTTTCTGGGGAAAAGTAACTATGCATAGTTTTTTGTATTTCATTTAATTATTTTTATGTTTTTTTAGTTTGGTCAACGAAACAATATGGATAAGACTGTTATCCACAATGCACCCAAAGAATATTTTGAACTTGTGATGAATGTCGCCAATATTATTAAGAATGTTAGACTAATCAATGAACAATTGGTGTCAACAAAATATTGTCAACACGATGATTTTGCCGAAGTCATGGGAAATACTAAGGCTGTTATTGCAGCTTATACAACGGCTCAAGCTCGATTAAAGTTATATTCTTACATTGAGCGATTAAAAAGTCGAGTATTGTATTTTGACACGGATAGTATTATTTACCTGTCAACAGTTGACAAACAACAATATCAAGTACCCACTGGTTGGTGTCTTGGTGAAATGACTGACGAGTTACGTGAATATGGTTTTGGATCTTACATTACGGAATTTGTTAGAGGAGGTCCTAAAAATTACGCCTACAGGTTGTACAGTCCCTCTACAGACCAATACCGTCATGTAATCAAAATCCGCGGTATCACTTTGTCATCAGATACTATGAAAAAAGTTAATTTTTATTCGCTTCGTCGAATGGTTTTTGCTTTTGTAAAAAACAATGGAAAAGAAGAAGTAGATGTACATAGTCTCCGTATAGAGGGTCAGCAAGATCGTAAAGTTGTTACTCGTAAAACTTTGAAAAAATTTCGTATAGTATATGATAAACGTATTTTGAAACGTAATTTTTGTACATTTCCTTATGGTTGGACTAAATAATTTTACAATAAAGTAGAATGTTGCATCGAATTAAAAATTTTTCTTTTTGATATGTAAAGATTTTTTCTTTTTTCTACATGTCTTTTACGACTATTTTTTGATCATTTTTATAAAAAACCTTCTTGGTCATTTTTGGCAGAACATCAAAATTTATACGCATGCACGCGTAAGGATAATGTTTCATCGCGTAATGACTTTCCCGAGAATTTACTCATTAAACAGACCATTACTGACCAATTTGTCCGTTTGAGATTGACTTGAACGATCATTCAGGAATGGGGCCTCTGAGCATATTTACGCCTGCAGGTGGCGCCCTTTTGTCAAATGGGGGTCCAGGGGCGCAAATTTTTGAAAGGCTTCTTCTGCCCACGGGAGAAGCCATTTTTACACACGATCGCTTTTTATTTCTTTTCCATTTTTTGTTCATTTTATGTTTTCCTTTTTCATCTACAGTAACACATCTATTACCCTAATTCCTCCATTACCATAATAGAAAAATTTACCGTAATTCTACTATTACGGTAATTCCCGAATCTGTATCCTTTACCGTACGTCAACTCTCCAAATTTTCTACACGCTTTTTACGACCAGCTCGTTTGGTCATCTTTCTATAAAAGACCTTATTTGTCTACATACTTTTTACGGCCAGCTCGCTCTGGTCATTTTTATAAAAGACCTTCTTGGTCATTTTTGGCAGAACATCAAAATTTATACGCATGCACCCGTAAGGATAATGTTTCATCGCGTAATGACTCTCTCGAGATTTTACTCATTAAACAGACCATTACTGACCAGATTGACCGTTCTGACATTTGTTGACTTGAACGATCATTCAGAAAATGGGACCTCTGAAATATATTTACACCTGCAGGTGGCACCCTTTTGACAAAGGGGGTCCGGGGTGCAAATTTTTGAGGGCTTCCTCTTCCCAGAGGGGAAGCCGTTTTTACACACAATCTCTTTTTATTTCTTTTCCATTTTTTGTTCATTTTAGTTTTCCTTTTTGCGTTCATCATTGATTTTCCTTTTCCACCCACAGTAACACATTTATTACCATAATCAAAAAATTACCGTAATTCTACTATTACGGTAACTCTAGAACATACATTTTTAACCGTACGACCTATAAATCGACGGTATATGTTTACTGTACGACCTATAAATCGACAAAGAAATTGACTGTATATGTTTACTGTACGACCTGTAAATCCGACAAAAGCCAATCGTATATGTTTACTGTAGGACCTATAAATCGGCCGAAAGTGACAAATTATAGGTCATACACAAAAGATAGGGTATCCTTAAGCGTACGACCTATACGGTCCAGCCTTACTACTGGTACGCCAGACATCGTGTTGTGAAAATTTACCCATTAGGCCAATGGATGGGCCTCATTTTACCTTAGGATTCATTAGTGTAAAGTACGTATTAAGAATACAGTGGTGCTCGAAACATCAAATTTTGATGTCAAAAATTGTCATTTTTTTACAAAAATCATGATATATACCATTAAAGCTCAGAAGCACCAAAAAATTCACTATACAATAGATACCTTACCATGTCTTCTACCTGCTGAGAAAAAATTAAGAAAACTCATGTACTGCTAAAGAGTCACAGGACTTGAAGTATTATACCATTTTATAATTACATTTTCTGATGATTGCGACCTCTATTGTGGGGGAATAAAAACTTTATACATTTCAAAAATGATGCATTAGAACAAGTTTCGTGTACAAAATACACCTTGCATAAAAAATAAGATTCACATTGCTACAGTACCCGAAAGTCCGAAAGTTGGGAATTTTCACATTGCTTAGCATTTTTCTGTTTATTTACGAAACTTAGGGTATATTGGCCAAGGCATTACTTAGCTTACATTCATTAGATGGGGAATATAATGCCCTACAATGTGGTATAAATTTTTTCCCCTATTTTGCATTTTAAACGTTTTTTTAACAAGATTTAAAATGTTGAAAATCAGGCGATAAAAATGGTTAAGAAGCTGATATTGATTCCACAGAAATGACTGTTAATACTGCTAAAGCTCAAAAGAACCGAAAACTTCCCCATGCAGTGGATAGTTCACGATGTCTCCTAGTTGCCCACGGAAAATGACAAAACTTCATGTAAAGCAATGGGGTTAAATCTACAGAAAAATAGCGAACTATTTTAGTTGATAAATTTTGATTTTCAATTCTTGATCAATAAAAAATGGCTTTTCTCGAAATTTTTTGTTTCAGATTAGACGATCTTAAAATATTAAAAGTGGACATAAAGAAAAAACAAATCATCAGATTTGAAACAGTTGCTTTAGAATAAATCACTTCCCACATTCAAAGTCGGGTCATAGCTTGGAATATTTCATCATCCTCACATAAATCGTTTGCTTCAGCACGATAGTAGTAGGCTCGTTGGTCTTCACGAAAGTGACTTGCTTCCAACGACCAGAAACCTGCAACTTGTTGCACTATTAGTTTATCTTTGAAAACTGTATTTTTTGTGCATCAGTCTGAATATCATTTCAGGGTCAAACTCTTGTTTGAGACAAAGTAACTCATCAAATTTTCTTGCAAGAAACTTCATTTGCTGTGGCATGAGCGTTTTACATGTTCTTTGACTTTTCAGTGCTCATCTCTATCCTACAATCTTGTTCTTTGAGGATGAGGGATTAATAGCATCAAACGGACTGCTTCATTATAAATGCACCGACTCAAAATGATTTATTCCATGTGCAATGGCGTTTCGTGCAGTCAAAATCACAATCTTAATTCAAAGTTGACTCGAATATCCTGCATTGTAAAAGAGGTAGGCAGTCAAAAGTCAAATAACATGCTAAATGTTCAAACAAAGTAGAAGCAGTTTCTGCAGAAAAAATTTGATGAAGGTATTCAAGTAAATGAAAAGTTTGATACTGAAATGATATCAAGATGATGCAAAAAATTGACAGTTTTCCAAACAGGAATTTTGCAGTGCAACAAGTTGCAGGTTCCTGGTCATGGAAAAAAAGCTTAGTCGTCTTCCTGAACACAAAGAAACCTATTACTATTTTACTGAAGCAGACGATTTAAGGGGAGTATAAATCAGAAGATGAATAGCCCAACACTATATGACCCGAATTGACCCAACACCATATGACTCAAGTAATTTCTTAGAAGTCTATTTGCTTCATAAGTCTGTAATGCATTGCTCTTCTATTTTTGTCCATTCGCAAAGCTTTAGTATCCTTTAATCTGAAACATAAAATTCAAGAAAAGATAATTTTTGTTGATGGAGAATTGCAAGTCAAACTTTATCAAATAAAACAGTTAGCAGTTTTTTGCAGATTTAACCCCCTAGCAGTACGTGAATTTTTGTCATTTTTTGAAGGCATTTAGGCGACATCATGAACTATTCACTGCACAGTTAGGTTATCGGTTCATTTGAGCTTCAGCAGAGGGTATTGTCATTTTTGTGAAAAAACAGCTTTTTAAACATTTTTGTCGTTTCATTTTCAACACTTCAAAACTTGCTGAGAAGTGTAAAATGCAAAATTAGGAAAAAAATTTCTATCACATTATAGAGCATTGTGTTCCGCATCTAATAAATGTTCAACTATAAAGCTAGGTAATGCCTAGGCCAATACATCCTAAGTCTCGCGAACAGACAGAAAGATGCCAAAAAATGCGAAAATTCCCAACTTTCGGGTAGTGTAGATAAGTCTTATTTTTTATGCAAGGTGAGTATTACATTAATATTTATCATACGAAACTTTTTCTAATGTCTCGTTTATAAAATGTATAAAATTTTTATTCTCCCACAATAGAGGTCGCAATTATCAGAAAATATAATTATAATTATGTTCATACTCCAAGTCCTGGGACCCTTTAGCAGTGCATGAATTCCCGTAATTTTTCGTCAGCAGGTAGGAAACATCGTAATATATCTATTGTATAGGGAATTTTTTGGTGTTTCTGAGCTTTAATGGTAGATATGGTGATTTTTGTGAAAAAAATGATAATTTTCGCTCTCAAATTTGACGTTTCGAGTACGACTGTATTCTTAATACGTACTTTGCACTAATGAATCCTACGGTAAATTGAGGCCCATACATTGGCCTAATGGGAAAAATTTTTAGAACACGATGTCTGACGTACCTAAATTTGCAAAAATTGAAAGTCGTGTATGTCAAAAATCGAAAATTGTCAATTTCTGTGTTACTGTAGTAATGCGAGTTTTGATTTTCAGACGAAATGAATATCATTTTCGTTCCTGGTGCATCAAGTTACACCAAACGTGTGATTTTCAGGTGGGGTTAATTTTTTACTTATCACAACTCTCTATATGAGAAGCTGAATTTTCTCGTGTGTCTTAAAAACTGATCGAGTATCACTGACCAGGTTACTTCGTCAAGTCAATGAAAACTCAATAACGTCTTTTTATGAAGCAAAGAGCATACGAAAATTTATAACTGACTGCGCTTTTGAACCTTTTAGCACTAGGGTATAGGCAGCAATCATCTCAGAAAATGTAATCGTACCCACAATAACATCAAAATCAACGAAAAATATAATGATGACAACAAATCCATTATCACCGTACAATTGAATATGTCTGTTTCTGCATAAGAACCCGGGGTCTCACCCTCAAAGAACGAAACCCATAAGAGCGGAGCTCAAAAGAGCGAAACCAAAAGAGCAATTCTCAAGAGAGCGAATCCCCAAGAAGGGCGATCGTCAAAAAACCGAATTTCAAAAGAGCGAAATACATCTAAAGCCTGTCATGTTATATAATGAACGAAAAATTCGGTACAATTTTCATGCAAATGAGTAAGGTTAAAACCGTTGCATTGAGTGCAATAAGCGAGTTGCCCAGGTTCGAAAAAAGCTATTTTTAGTTCCCTTGCTCTTTATTGTTATATGCTTATTTCTTTCTGTTTATATTATCTTGCTTTTCCTTTTTTGTTTTATTGCTTGCTTGTCCTGAAAGTTTGCACACCTGAGTGTCACAATCGTCACATCATGTTCGTTTGATGACACTATAATTTTCTAGAAGAAGATAAGAACAAGACGAAAAAATGAATGTGAAAATAAATGTGATAAAAGAAACACAGAAAAGAGAAAAGAAAAAGAATGAAGAAAACAGAACAAAAAACCTAAAAAATTTTGTAGCATGTCCACAAATTAACAAAAATGATCTTGGTCAAAATATGGCTTCTATCACAACATTATTTTCAAATATGATGACTGAAGAAATTAAAAATGAATATTAGATCATGATGATTGAAGAAAATTATCAGTATCAGAAACTGATTTTTGATATTCGCGCAGTTTGATATGGATATTTGATATCATAACCATTTTTTATATTGATATTTTGATACCAAAACGATGTATCAAATTTAGATATCATATACCAATCACATAACACTATCCCTTGCATAATTTTGTCTGCATGTGGGTTTTCTGGCGTTTGCAGCAAAATCGCGTCCAAAATATTTGGACCACTGAAAAGTTGTGTATAATTTTCCTTTTTTGAACACCCTGTACACTTTTAATTAAATTTGTTCACTGAAAACCGCTCTTTTGGGGATTCAATATTTTGAGAATTGCTCTTTTGAATTTGGGGATACGCCCTAAAGCGGGGCTGAAAGAATTCTAGAAGTTTGTAACATCTCAAAAAGTAAAAAAACACTGACATGCAATATATTTGTCGTATTGGGTGCTCGTATGCCCTCGGCTGCCTACCTGCGGTTCTTGGGAGATCCAATCTGGTACGGCCCCTGACGCTAACCCGGTACTAGGCACAGTCCTACTGCAGTGAGTTGAGACTTGATGTACGAGAACGTTTATTTGGTGAGCAAAACACAACGGGTAGTAGAATACAACGATGAAAGTAAGTACGAAAGAAAAGTGCAGAGTGCCAAAAATACACACACTAACGCCTACAACCTCCCTAATCGACTGATCCTTCTTATTTGTCCCTGAGCAACGAGCCACAGGGTCACTAGGATCTCTCAGGCCACAGCCTAAGCTGAAACTCTACCAAAAATAAGTAAACTAACTCAAACAACCACTCACGGTTCCTCTCCTCAAAATGGAACGTCGAAAACGTCTCAGGCCGCGTTACTACTCAAATTCGCCCGCGGCGCGTATCACGAAATACAAATAAACAAAACGGTGATCCCTTCCTTCGTCACCACCGTCAAAACAACAAAGCGTCCGAAAGCTACGGTGCGGACGCCAATATCACACAACGGAGAGGCGATTCTCCAGACGAAAATACTTTCCACAATAACAATAATAAGAAAAAACGAGAATGAATAAAAACGCTGTAGCGCGCCTAACATCGACTTGCAAGTGATATGCAAAACATTTGCGCCAACCATTTGTTTATTTTAGACCAAAAATATGAGTGACACAAACCGTTTTATCGGTTTGTTTACCTGAGAATAAATGAAAACACTTTAGCAATAAAGAAACTTTAGAAAATGAAATGATGTAATTAGAGGACCAAAGGTCAGAGGAATTGATCCTCTGACATCCCTCCCCCCCAAAGGCAAGACTTTTCCCGCCAGCGAAGGGAAAAGTCAGGAGGTCCCCCAAGGGCCCCAGACCCTCGACGCCGACGCTCGACGCCTCCAACTGTTCCAAACAACGACGCTACGTGCCGTTGACGCAATTGTAAACAATAAAAAATAAAATGTCCATATCGAACGGTATCCTATACAACTTTGGGCCAATTGCGCCAGATGCTACCCCCGACGCTACAAAGTTCACTAATAAAATGCCCCGTGGGCTCGTGGTCCCGAATAAAAGAATAAAAAATGTTCGAACGAATAGCGTTCGCGGCACTCGGGCCGAATTTTGATCAAGATAAAAATAAAAACGTTTTATCGGCGGCGACCCCCGCGGTGCCCAAGTTAGGTTGTGGGCTGCTCCCCACTGCCGTCGATGTATTTCGTATCGGCGGCTCCTCCATCACCGATTGTGGCATTCGTCTCCGTCCTCTCCGGAGGGGGGGTTGTTGATCGTGGAGAGCCCGCACGACTTTTGAACTTCCGCCGCCGTTGCTCCTCTGGCCCCTTGGCCGGACACTGGCCCCCCCAACGCCTTTGGTATTATCTGCCCCCAGGGAGAAAGGATGCCCGAAAACCAAATCCTCTGGCCCTTTGGCTGTCTAGATTTTGAACCAAAAATATTTATGGTATTTATTGCTAAAGTGAATTTGCCTTATTAAGAGGTAAACTTAAACCCATAACACGGTCTGTGCCACGAAAAATTTTGGAATGAAAATGTGTTTTGGAAAAAGAGAGATGGAAAAAATATGAAAATGGCAGCGCAAAGCCTGCTACCCTTGGGCGATGTCAGTTGGTGACTTTTCGGAAAGGAACACAAAAATACCCGCAATTTAAGAAGGTACAAAAAATTGCTCGGCAATTTCCAGATTCGCAAAAAAAAGAAATACGATATATTCCCGTGCAGATCTCGAACAAAACACAAACGAGGAAAGAAAGAAAAAAATAAATGAAACAAATTGAGATTAGTACAGGAGGCAACTTTAAGGCATAAAAAGGTGGCACAACCGGTTTCGATTTTATAATACAGACGCTCAAAATGGAAAAAATAGGTAACTTTTGAAATATCGAAGAAATTTTACAGACCGAAATAATTATCCCTATAATGACCTCACGGAGAGCGGGGTCATCTGAAACATGAAAAATTTTACTTCCTCCTATGACCGCTATGGTCCCGTCCCGGTTGACCAATACCAATATCTCGTTTCAACGGGGAAATATAGTCGGGGTTCTCTGTGGACGGCGGTCTCTGTTGCGGTTGCGTAGACGTCCCCGGAATATCCCTTCTATCTTCAGTTTGCACATTACGCACCGGCGGGATCATCGTAGGCGGAGGCATCTGCAATCCCGGCGGAACTAAGAACTGGTGGTAAAATTGCGGTTGCCCGGCCTGGAATTGCATGACCGGAAACTGCGGGACTTGAAACTGTGCCGGCGGCGGCACCATTGTATTCGGGAATAATTGTCCTGAAAAAAGAGGGCGGTTTATACAATCAACACCCACCATCGGCAACCCCGGATAATTCGGCGGTAAATACGGTAATTGTTGCTGGTGGGCTTGCATCATCGCGTTCGGATCGGCCATTGACACTCCTTGCTGAGTTGTTTCGGTGGCCCTAGACCTATCCAATGAAGTCGTTCGGCTGGAGTAGGCCACGTCCACTCTATCGTCGTGTTGATAATGTGCCGATGTTCTTTTTCTACTTCGAGACTCTCTGCTATCTTTACGTTCTGCCGCTTCTCTCTTTTCTTTTTCCTTCCTTTCGTAGTTCCTTTCGTAATCATCGATCTCTTTGCGCCAACTTTCTTCTTCAGCTTCCTTGCGTTTCTTTTCTCGCGACATCGACTTCTCGTGACGACTTTCGTCTCTGTGTCGACTTTCGTGCCTTCTTTTTCTGTCGTTTTCCGGCGTTTTCGATTTCTCCCTTCTTTGCGTATCACTTTCTTTTCTAATCCATCGTTTGGATACCTTACTGGTCGCAGGCCTAGTGTGGGCATGCTTGACTCGGTATCCCACTCTTTTCTTTAAGGTTTTTTGAACTTCCAATATATTGCGAGCCTTCTTTCGATCGATAACCTCCCAAAACCGTATTCTGGGGTCCGTATTGTCAATTTCCTTCTTCCAAACTTGTATATTCGCGTATTTCGGTTCAGGGTCCTTCTTGTCCTGTAGCACCGCCTTAGCAATCGTATACGCTAGCCCCGCTGCCTTTGCCTGGCATGAGGAGTATAACGTATGAAAATTACTCCCTGCTCCTCCTTGCCTAGCGTTGAACTCGCGGCGCAATTTCATCGTAACATACGCATGGGCTTGGTAATGGAATCCAGCGAAATTTTGGGGAATCCTGCCCAATCTCGACAATTTCATAAATAGACAAGCGCAAGCCCATACGGCGGCTTCATAAGCTTTCTCCGCAGATCGTGTTGTACTCCATTCGGCTAATTGAAGCTCGAAAATACTCCACAATTTTTCTGGCAAGTTCGCTTGTAGAACGTGGAACTGTAATTCGTAATATCGTATGGTTTCAATTTCGATCCCGGCTTCGTCGTATACACGGTTTATCAGATCTGTCGCCATTAGAGCTACCTCCTCATCCAAAGTGGGATCCATGTGCGCGAGATACTTCTGGACACATGGATTTGACAGAGATACTCTCCCATACTGGAAATCGACGACGTACTTTCCTTCCTTCAAGGCCTTGTTGAGCACTTGCCCCCGTTTCCCGAGGCCTCGTCGATATTTCACTTTATCATTTGGATTTCCGGGTGGCTGTTGGAACTGACCGCTCTTTACCTTATCCAGTTCGGCTTTGTTCTCCTCGCGATCTATTCGTTTCTCTGTAGCCTGTCTCTTTGATTGCATCACCTTCGCAAATTTTCCCGGATTCTTGATGTTCTCTACATTTTGCCCACCGGCTTTTGCATAAACCGGCGGCATGGGCAAAACGTTATCCGTAATTTCTTCGTCATCGCTACCGATCTCGGATACCACCTCCACGTAGGGTTCTTCGCTCGTCTCCTCTTCCTTGGGATTGACGTCTTCTAATTGCTTTGCTAATTCGATTGCGGCCTTCCCGTACTTTTCTTTTTCCAAAACTTCTATTTTCTCTTTCATTTCTTTTATCTGGTCGGTTAATTTCTCCAAATCGGGTTGGGTTTCTCTTTCAGTTTCGACTATTTCCATGAGTTTCTCCTCCTCTTCAACACCTTTACTCCCCTCAGCAGGTGTACTGGCGATAGGGGGATCCGTGATGACCACAACTACGGGTTTCTCTTGCTCCATCTCGGTACCTGAAACATTCGAATTATCTATTGTAGAGGGTACTGTTACAGTCTGTTCCTTCGAAGTTTCTTCCATAGGGCCCTGGCTAGCGGGAACCACAACTTCTACTTGCGGAATCAGATCTGAATCGTCCCACTTAGTTACAGACTTAAAGGTTGCAGAGGTGCTAGGGGCCCATAGGTCCTTAGCCTCGAATATGGACGCGGAAACATTCCAATAAATGAGGTTCTGACTCGCGGCATGGATATTCAGAAAATGAAACAAATTATAAAAGTTACAGTTCATATAATAGATAGAATTGTCGCGCAAATTTGTCTCTATCTCTTCGATAGGTTCTTTGCAGGAACGCGGTATCCATCTTATAGGTAGTACGCAAAAAGTATTTTGGATCGATTTCTGCGTACGTATCTTCGGATACCGTTCCATCATCTGTTCCATTTGATCGGTAATTTTGTCATTCAAAAGATCCTGGCCCATCCACTTCATGAATTCAATCCGTTCCTGTTCGGTTCTCCACACAGAGGCCCACATACCAGACGTGAATCCAGGAACCCAGGCTTTCCACTCTTGCGCCGAGTGAGGCCACAAGAAGTAAATGATTGGGTTTACGTTTTTCTCGTACAAATCTTTGACTATGGGAACGATCGATCGGTTGATTTTGGAGTGATAATGGTCCTTAAGTGCCGAAACTTGTTCTCGTATAACATTAGTGAAGTGGATCACTTCTTTAGGCCACTTTCCTTTTTTCATCTCCATTTCCCGGGGTTCAATTGGCCGTCCGAATTGTCGTGCCGCCAAGATATCCTCTAAATCCCAATCGTTTGTCGGTGCTTCTTCGGAATCGTCAGTATCCTTTCTTTTCCTTGACGCTTTCACCTTTCTCTCTATCCACGGGAACCAACCGTTGGGCACTGGCTGTGGTTCAATGTCCCTATTGGAGAAATGCGGAGGACAATGAAAAGTCCCGGGCGCCATTTCCTCCGACAATTTATACGTCGCGATAGCTTCTCCACGCATCATGAAATACAACGCGTTGGTGTTATCCATTACTTCTTCTACTCCGTATGCGCCTTTCCACTGTGGATCCGTATATCTACCTTCGAATGTGTCTCTAAATCTTCGTGCTAGATCGGCGACCAATTCCGGCTCCATCGTGTCGTGTGGGTACAACTGAAAACAATTTTGAATATCGCTCGCGAATCCATGGCGAAGTAACGCTAAAAAACATAAAAGGGACCCGCGCGCGTCGAGCGTCGCGTATCTCAAAACTTCTATGTTTAACTTATCTGCCTCCATTAGCTGTCGAAACTCTAGGGAACTCAACTGTCCCCACGAAATCTTGAAGGCGTCGGCCCATAAAAACAAAACTTCCATCATGAGGGCTTTCAAATTGAGACCTTCGGGGCTGATTCCGATTATTCTTGCTTTCGACTTGTCCTTCATCTCTGCCAACACCATCTCCAAATCGTAAACGCAGCACGATAAAATATAATCTATGTTGTCCCGTCTTTTCCGAACTAGTTCCTTTTCCTGATCTAAATATCCGAATTTAGTCAGAACTAACGTGATGTCGTCTCGAATGTGGAAACCGACAATGATGTTTTCGCGGCGAAATATCGTTCCATATACTTTGTGGAAATGTTCTTTGTCCCAAAATTTCAAATCGATTATAAAGTTCTTTCCGCACATGGTTGAGATCGTTAGAAGTCGCAACGCATCGCTAGGCTTCGATCCTGGGGTTTTTGGCTTCCTCCCACTTTCTGTATCCAACGCTATGACTATCCGTCCTCGAAACTTCGAATGGTTTATCGCCTTAATAAATGCTTTCAAATTTTCGGGCGCCAAAAATAATAGTTCTTCGATGGCGGCATGAGGCACACCGAACAACGACGTGAAATAATTAAAAATATCGGTTGAACGTACCAATCTTCGAACATTGTAATCTTAAAATTTTCATACAATTTTCTAACTACAATTTTTGACAATAATTTCGAAACAAAAACGACTCAAATGCACAAGAATAAATTTGGACGAAGGGGAGTTGATCAGGCTCTCAAACACCCAAAATCCTCGGCATATAAATTGCCGGCCGGTCAACTTAGAGTCCTATTCCGAAAAATTTCAACATATATTCTACCTTTCCGATACTTACTACTAAGTTGAAAATTCGTATTATCTTGCCGATCTTGAGGCTGCCCGAAGGTGCTATCAATTTGGACAATACTGGACGTTGCCATATCGCGTTTGGATTTGAATTTCTTGAAATTTCCAATCGACGAAAATTACTAATATACTAACGCTTTGCAAATGAAATCTAAAAAATAACTCCATAATTCTTCGGCTTCACGACTTCAATGATTCGGGGAAGACTTTCCCGGGACTTGTAAACATTTGATTTTTTCACACTGAGCGCGTGAAAAAATATTATTTCGCCCATTAAAAATTTTCCGGCGTCGTAATTTTTTGGAAAATGCCTAAAACTTGCCATAAAATTGCCAAAAATAAGTCAGTACAATTAAAAATTGAAAAAGAAGAAAGGGGAAAAGGTTAGAAAAATTACAATACATAGGGCATTAGAAAATACACATAAAATTAATCCGAACAAAACGTACAACGAAAACGATAAAAATGAATTGTTAGTTACAGTAAAAATCGGGTGTTCGCGTAACAAAAGGCATTACGCGATTTATAGAAACTATTTGTACGCGCGAATCTGGTTTCCCAGCGCGACGTATTTTTATAACATTTTTCTCTAAATTCGATGTCTCAATTACTTCGTACGGACCGTCGTTTGTTGTGTCGGCCTTTCCTTTGATAATTCCTTTCTGGTAGAGAACAAGTTCTCCCATTTGGAACGTCTTTTCGCGAGCCTTCTAATCATACTGTAGTTTTCTTTCGGCCGCGGATTTTTTATGATTTTCATTTATGATTTTATACGTGTTAAGGAGGTGCTCCGTTAACATGTATCTATAGGTGTCGTAATTATTCTGAATAATTATTGGCCTCGCTATCTCATTATCCAATTGAAACCTTGCCTCGTGTCCGTACAGTAGGCTATGAGGGGAATTTTTCGTTGTTTTGTGCGGCGTAATCCGATACGCAAATAAAATCTGCTCGAGATGGTGTGGCCAATCGTCCGGGTCGGTTATTGCGACTCTCCTAATTTGCTCTATTAACGTTCTATTGAATCTCTCCACCATACCATTGCATTGCGGGTGGTATGGTGTCGTATTGATTTTCTTTATTTTTAAGAGATCGCACACGTTGCGCATTAACTCGGACATGTACGCTGAGCCTTGGTCACTCAGCAAGTGTTTCGGCGTTCCGTGAGTATAAATGACCTTCTCCATGAACGCTTTCACTATTGTGTCGGCTTTTTGATCTGGGATGCATTTTGCTTCGACCCATTTCGTGAAATAGTCCATAAATACAATAACGTATGGTCTTTTTTCTCGAAGGGGCGAAATACTGACCACATCGGTTGCTACTATCTCCCAAGGGTACGAGACGGGTATTGGGTTAAGTGGTTGGATCGGATTTGCTATGGGAGGACATAATTGGCATACAACACACGATTTTATCCACTTAATAATGTCATCTTCCATATTTGGCCACCAAAACTTGTTTCCTATTGCGGCGATAATCCTGTCTATTCCCTGGTGCCCCATTAATGTATTGCCGTGATATTGATGTAAGATGAGGTGTCTAAGTCTTGATGGGATCACTAGTTGGCTTTTTCCATGGGCATTTTCGCGGTATAATACTCCGTTCTCTAAGTGAAAACTATTAAAGTATTTTTTCGAACTATTTTCGCCAACGTTCCGAAAAATGTCCACCAACTTCGGATCCAATTGTTGTTGTTTCTTAACTAATTCCAGGGAGAATAATTCGGAATCTTTTTTCGCTTCCTTCGGTGTTTGATCTATTTCTTGCTGCGTCGGCGGTGGGGGATCAATGAATGTTTCCTGAGTCTCGGGTTCAAGCATTTGCCTCGTCATGGCTCGAGTTACTGCCATGCATTCGGGTTCCGTATTCAACTGCCCCTCTTCAATTTCTTCCTTTGTTTCTTGTCTCTTATTTCGAGTCTTTTCCTTTTCTTCGGACCGTGATAAGAAATCTGCGAAGGCGTTTTCTCGTCCCGCTACGTATTCGAATGTATAATTGAATTGACCAAGATATAAAGCCCATTTTAACAGCCTTTGATTTTGTTGTTTCTCTGCGGAGAGCCACGTGAGTGGTTTATGATCTGTCCTGATTGTGACCCTAAATCCCATCACGTAGTGCCTATACTGCTTGAACCCGTAAACTACCGCCAAACATTCTCTTTCTGTCGTCGAATACCTTGTTTCAGCGTCGTTTAAAACTCGGCTCGAGTAGGCTATTGTCCATCGATCGTTTTCCGTTTCCTGATACAAAATTGCCCCTATTGCCGTTCCTGAGGCATCTGTTTGAATTACAAATCTTGCCGATCCGTCGAATACTGGATATCGAAGGAAGGGTGCCGTCATTAGGGCCTTCTTTACACTTTCAAAAGCTGCTAACTGCTCCTCTGAAAGTTCAAACTTTTCCTTCCTATTCTTTTTTGTGAGGGCTTTAAATAAGGGCTGGGCGATAAAGGCTAAATTATGAATGAAACGTTTAGACCACTGTACTAATCCCAAGAACTTTTGCAGCTGCTTGATGGATTTAGGTACTTCGAAATTTTTTACGGCTTCTATCTTTTGTGGATCTACTGACATTCCGTTCTTGTCCAATATGTGGCCTAAAAATTTCACACTGGCTGGCATAAAGGAACATTTGTCAGGTTTTAGTGTGAGGTTCGCGTTTGTTAGACATCGAAATATTGTCTCCAAATTTTCTATATGCTCTTCGACGGTTTTTGAAAAAATTATGACATCGTCGATATATACTAGGCATATTTTCCATACGTATGGGTACAAAATTTGTTCCATTAGTCGTTGAAATTCCGCGGGAGCATTCTTTAAACCGAACGGCATCACCTTGAACTGGAACAGGCCTTCTTGACATATAAATGCTGTTTTTTCTTTTGATTCGGAGTGCATCGGTACCTGCCAATACCCAAACTTTAAATCCAAAGTGGAAAAGTACCATGCTCCTCCTAGCGCATCTAAAAAATCATCTATTCGAGGTATCGGAAATCTGTCCTCTTTTGTCACTTGATTGATTCCTCTGTAGTCGACTACTGGTCTCCATGTGCCATCTTTTTTACCTACTAAAAACAATGGCGCAGCCCAAGGGCTTCTAGAAGGCTCGATGACACCCTTCTCCATCATATCTTTCACATGTTCTCGAATTATATCTCTTTGCATAATTGGGGCTCTCCAGTAGTGTTTTTGAACAGGTAGTGCATCTCCTGTATCGATCTTATGCTCTGCTGCGTGGGTCATTGTTAAAGGGTCGTTCTTCATGCTGAATGCGTGTCTATGCTTGAGTAGGACATTTATAAGCTGCTGTTGCCCTTCTCTATCGACACTCGATTCTTTTACCAATTGCGTAACAATTTTTAGGAATTCCGGTTCGGCTTGCCATTGAGTTTGAGGCTTGGATTGCAGTTGATGTATTTTTTCGTCAAATTCTGGCCCCACGAACTTTGTTTTGGACTTGGCTATCAACTCGTTGCTACGCAGTTTGATTCCTTTGTTTGTCTCATTTATGAGTAGGATACGAAAGTTGTTGTCTCTAGCGTCCACAATTGAGGCATCGACGTCAAATAAGGTATCTTTCCCCGTCTCTTCTACCACTATGGGACCCTTTGCCCAATCTTTCTGTGGCCACATCACCGCTTGCACAAAAGAAGTGGTATTTGGGGGAATATATGTCCCATTTTTTGTCCAAATAAAGGTTTCCTCGTTCATTTCGGTAATTCGCATAACTTGTTCTTGATCCTCGTCACTTTCTAACTCAGGTAGATCTTCTTCTTTGACTTCTTCTTGTAGAGGTACGTAATCCAAAACCATTGGATTCGTAGGAATTGGTAAACGGGACGGTATTTGCGCATCGTCGAATAATGTCTCACTAATAATTTGTTTCTCTACATTTGCTAGACGTATGTGGCCGTTTCGAAAATCGATAGACGCCTGTATACTAGGATGGGTTAGAAAATCTAGACCCAATATAATGCCTTCATTTAGGTTATCTAGTAATGCGAATCTGGCCAGAAAATTCCCAAAACCGGTTCCAACGTATACGAATGTAGGACCATATGTTGTCACTCGTTTTCCGACAGCTGTTACTACTGAATTTAAGATAGGGAATTTTGTTTTGGGTGTATTCAGTAGCCTCGACGCTGTATCTGTCCTCATGAAGCTAGATTGCGCTCCCGTATCGATTAAGGCTTTGAATTCTTCTCCGCGTATCCTAACGGGTATCAATAACGGTTGACATTTGCGAAAATTTTCCAAAAATAGGTGCTCGTTATCATTGGTGAGTCTAGGCTTCGTCTCTGAAGTAGAATTGATAACGTTCCCCAAGCCTAACTCGTAATTCTCTATTAAAACTCCATCTAATGCTATAATTTCCGGCTTATCTTGTTTTTTAGCCTCTTGTGAATTTATAACATTTACGGAATTATTCGGAGGGTTATTCCCCGGTTGCGATGGTGTTACTGGTGCAATATTTGGCGGTGGCTGCGGAGCGTTATTTTGGCGGTAATAATATGCCACATTTGGATTCTGTTCGACGTTATTATTGTGATATGGCACTCGTTGGCCAAAATTCGCAAATCCTGCTCTTCCAGGATTTACAAAGCTGCCGCGATGGTCAAAATTTCGATTATAAAAATTATTGCCGCGATTCCACGACCTCCCTTGATCCGCAGGTTGGATCAATTCCGGGTGCAGGATAAAACAATTTTCAGACGAATGGCTATTCGATTTGTGATATGTACAATATGGTCGACGATACGGATTTCCCAAAATTCTATCAGGTAAATTATTATTATATGGTACATTATTAGGATTATTATTAACTCCCCAACGATTAAGAGCTGGAGGGCCCTGATTCCTAATTGCTTCATTAACCATTTTCATAATATCCTGTTGTGATAAAGGAGTTTGAAATGCTGGTGGCGGCGGGAAGATTTGCTGAGGCCGTATAATCTGTTGCTGTTGACCAGTATTACTATCCTGCGGACGAAATTGTAAATTATTAAATCTTTTATTTTCATAGACTCTATTCAACCGATCATCTTCGCCGTCTTCCTGGTCCTCGCTAAATTCCTTCCAGGCCGTCGTATCGGCTTTCAACTTATTCACGAATTCCGCCAAAGAGGCGATATTTTTGAACTCGTGAAGCCGACCCTCCATTCGAGTTTGGACGTAAACTGGAGCTTTGTGAAAATACGTTTCGATAACGATTCTGTTTCGTTCATTTTCCGTTTTTTCGTAATTCAATAAATGAACATAGGTCTTTATTTGTCGTAGAAAATCCTTTGTCGTCTCCCCTTTTCGTTTTTTCATATCATGTAACTCCCTTCTAAGTGCAGGAGTGTCCATTTTGGGGGCAATCATTCTTATCACGCTTGCCTTTCCTTCTTCATAGCTACTATTCTTATCCACGTATGTCGAAGTTTCAAAATCGCAACATCGCCAAAGTACTTCAATTCTTAGGTCTTCTGTATCTTCAGGCTTGAATGTGCCTTCCAAACAGGCGAAAAAATTGAGTATTTCTGCGGCCTCCATTTTATCCGATATTTCTTTATTCTTCATTCGACCCAAAATTATCTTGATTCTTTTCTCGGGATCTTCGCAGTATCGTCCATAATCTTGCTGATTTTGAGGGATACTTCCAGATATAGGTTGTTCCATTCCGCGATTCCATGACGTTGTTGGTATTTCATCTTCCATCCTCCGATGCTGTGCACCCTGAGCCTGTGCCTGGGCAAGATGATTTTCGAACCAATTTAATTTTCTTTCTAAACTCCTGCCTAAATTGTCTTTAACCGGTTCAGACTGAAGTACTTCCGTATTTTCATAATTCAATATTCTTTCATCGAGCTTCTTATCCGTTTTCCTCATCAATTCCCGCATTTGTTTTTCGACCTCTTCCATTATCTTTCTCGCATTTTGTTGATCCTGCTCGCGTAACCTTTCTTCCAATAATTTTCCCTCTGCTCTTTCTTGCATAAGTTGTTCTAATATTTCTTGTTCCCGGAGCGCTGCTTTCGTTCTTTCCACATTAACAGCATTTGTTGATTTATCAACTGCTCTTTGCATTGATTCCAGGATGGCTAAAGTGGCCACATCCTGCAAATTTCCTTTCGTCGGTCTTTCGGTTTCATTCCTTGGTTTCGTTTCGATACCAATTTTTGCGTCGATTTCCGGTATTGTTGGCGTATATTTCGAATTATGAAATGATACCACATTTGTTTTCGGAGTTACATTAATCTTCTCGAAGGATGATACTGAACCAGAGGACGTCTGTATCCCCTGATCCGCATAATCATATGTCTCAGCGTCAATAGTCTGATCTTTGTTGCTGTCATCGGGTGAATTCGCAGATTTCTTTGCTACTTGTTCGATCGTTGCTTCCATATTTGCCATTCGTTCATCGTGATCCTCTTTAGTCAATTCCGTTTGCGATAATGTTACTTTTGGCCGTCATCCAGGTTGCTTTCGTACCGTTAATTTCGGCTTCGATACTTTCTTCATCTTTTACCTTTGTAGCTGTACAAGTCACCAATGTCGTATTGGGTGCTCGTATGCCCTCGGCTGCCTACCTGCGGTTCTTGGGAGATCCAATCTGGTACGGCCCCTGACGCTAACCCGGTACTAGGCACAGTCCTACTGCAGTGAGTTGAGACTTGATGTACGAGAACGTTTATTTGGTGAGCAAAACACAACGGGTAGTAGAATACAACGATGAAAGTAAGTACGAAACAAAAGTGCAGAGTGCCAAAAATACACACACTAACGCCTACAACCTCCCTAATCGACTGATCCTTCTTATTTGTCCCTGAGCAACGAGCCACAGGGTCACTAGGATCTCTCAGGCCACGGCCTAAGCTGAAACTCTACCAAAAATAAGTAAACTAACTCAAACAACCACTCACGGTTCCTCTCCTCAAAATGGAACGTCGAAAACGTCTCAGGCCGCGTTACTACTCAAATTCGCCCGCGGCGCGTATCACGAAATACAAATAAACAAAACGGCGATCCCTTCCTTCGTCACCACCGTCAAAACAACAAAGCCTCCAAAAGCTACGGTGCGGATGCCAATATCACACAACGGAGAGGCGATTCTCCAGACGAAAATACTTTCCACAATAACAATAATAAGAAAAAACGAGAATGAATAAAAACGCTGTAGCGCGCCTAACATCGACTTGCAAGTGATATGCAAAACATTTGCGCCAACCATTTGTTTATTTTAGACCAAAAATATGAGTGACACAAACCGTTTTATCGGTTTGTTTACCTGAGAATAAATGAAAACACTTTAGCAATAAAGAAACTTTAGAAAATGAAATGATGTAATTAGAGGACCAAAGGTCAGAGGAATTGACCCTCTGACATATTCAATGAACCCTTCATACTGTCACATGCTGATCAATTTTGCCCAATGTCACATGATTTACATCATGTCGATACTTTATGTTTTTCGCCACTTTTTGTTTAACTGTAACTTACTCTTATTTTTTGTTTTCTTCGTTATGTTTTACATGCATTCTTGTGTGCATTTTTGTGTTTCATTTCCTGTTTCATTTTTTTGTTTTGTTTTCCGTTACGTTATTTCCGTTCCGCATGTAGACTACAGTATGTAACCCGTTAGTTAGAATTTCCATCAGATAAGCTCTACGAGCTCATGGCCATAATTGGAGCATTACATGCACCTCTTATCAGTAAAAACTAGCGACGTTTCGCAATGCAAAACGACTAGTTTGGAAATTCTCACTAAAAGACGTTCATATGTTTAGCATGGAGAGTGAAACTCGCCCCAATGCTTAATTCGAACTGGAAAATGTCTATGTGACCATAGGCATATTCTGCAGCAATTTCCGCTGCAGAAGTTAGCTTGGGCGTTGTTAGCTCTGCGCAGGGCATACTGTAGGTCTATGAGGTCCTTTATAAGGGCCTGTTTCGTTAGTTTTGGACTCATTTTTGGGCCTTCCAAGTTTTCCTTGCGTTTTTAGCTCTGCGTCTGCGTCCGTCGAATTTTATATATTATTTTACATTGTATTGCGTCCCCTGCCTACAGTTCATCAATAAATTTGCATACGTTTATTGTGTTGTCACAATGTGTAAGATTTACTGTATATAATTTTTTCGCAAAATTCAGCAAGCATACTGTAATTATTTCGTGTTTTTGTTCTCAATTCTGGAACGTTTTCGAGACGTACATTTTCATAAGTGTTTTGTTTTTCTCGTCTTCTTTTGTACATTTTCGTCTGGGCGACCTCAATATTCTGACGATAATCCAAAAAAATTAACCAAAAAACATATGCAAGGGATGGTTATTAACGACCCTGCACACTATGGGGCCATCATTACGATGGACCCACTCAACAAAGACTAACAGACAGATGTGAAGAGATGTGCACATTGTGCAACAGGTGATGCAATTTGCACAAAGGTTGTGCAAATATGCAAATGCGTTTTATGCCTGCACGGAGGCATATGCATGGGCGATCTACCTGGAAAGGTTCTGGGATAGATGCTGACCACGCCCTAGTCTAACGGTAAAGGTTTCTGTAGACAATCATTTTTCATGGGAAGGACCCAAGAAAGTGGTCATTAGGAAGTGGAACAGTGATTGAGAAAAGTCGTGTGCTCCGCACAAATTGAAAAATAGAATCGCATATTGGGTTTTTGGTGCACGGACCAAAACCCATTGAAACGCATTGGGAGGTTTAAGGTAAGGACCCTTCAAACCTCTGAGTTTGGTGGTAGTGGGAAGGACCCTAAACCACAAAGTCCAGTAGTGTGGGAAGGACCCTGCTACAGTTAGTCCATATTTTCAGTTTTGTAACGGATCGTCAGAAAGTTGGGTTGTTCTATAGTTTTGTATATTATAGTTTTGTATATTTGTTTTTACTGAATTCTGAATAAATAGAAAACCCAGAAGGGAATCGAGCTCATCCGTACCCATCATTAGTCAGGGTCTCGCGTTCTAGGGTCGAAAATACAAAATAACCCTGACATAAAAACTTGGTGACCTAATAACAGGGACAACTTTTTCAGCCTTATCCAAAAGTTTTCATGCCCTATCGTAGTTTTCCTGAAATTTTGATTCGTCGTCGTTTTTTTTAATCTAAGGCTCCCTCGTCGATTTTTAATATGGTTTGTGTGGAAAATCCGATTTTTCCTAATCGAAAATTTCTTCAAAGAGCCGATCTGTCTTTGTAGCCCCAAATCTGGGTACTCGAAAAGAAACCCTGAGTGAAAGTTTTAAAAGGGCTGAACTTGAAGCTAAAAATAGCGTTTTGAGCAAAAGAATGCTGGGAAATAAAGACTTGTTAGGAACCGTCGTCCAAGATGCGTTAGCAGTGGTTCTGGATGGTTGACTGCGAAATCTAGAAACCCAGCTAACCCGGAAAGTTGAAAACGCTGAATCGCGAATCGATGACATCCGTGTCAACAATCTACGAGGTGATCTTTTGACCAGAACCTCGGATTTCTCGGTCTTTTCCGGCTTGCCCGATGAAAATTTCACCGAATGGGCTAAGAAATTAGAAAAGCAAATGATTTTGAATGGCATCAGAAATGACGATGATGCCCTTAAGCAGATTTTCTTGGAATTTCATCTGAAGGGCAATGCCTTTACAAAATTCGAAAATATTTTGAATTCAGACAATCCACCTACAACCTACGCACAACTTTTACAAGCTATGCAGTTGCCTTTCCTCAGCCAGCGGGATTCCCTGCATCACCGACAAATTTTGAAAGATCACAGAAAATCACGGACTGAAACAGTCACTGCCTATTTCAAGGAATTGGAAAAATTGAGAAGGTTAGCCTACCCAAATTTAGATTCGAATGCTAGAAATACTTTTTTGGAATCAGTATTTTTGGAAGGGCATCAAACTGACGTTAGAAGAGCCCTTAAATTTAAACGGTTTCCTGATTTGAAAAGCTTAATTGACAAAGCTACTTTCGTGGAGCAAGAGATTCTGCAGGATGAATCCAACATCATCCCCTGCACGGCAGCTAAGTATGGTGGGCAGACCGAACAGGTTTTTGCTCATCAGCCCCCTAAGTCGAATGGTCCTGATATGAACATTCAAATTGAAAAATTGAATGATGCAATCGAAAAGTTGACCATTCAGCTAGGTCAGAAAGAAATGGGCATCAACTCGAAGCCTAAAACATGTTTTCAGTGTGGTAAAATTGGTCAGTACGCCAAAGATTGTCGTAGCAAGCCACCCTGTTCCATATGTGGTCGGCAAAATCACGCCGAAAGAGAATGTTGGGTAAAATGCACCCACTGTAAACGAAGTGGCCACAAAAGTGACAACTGCAGACTGAAAAACACGCAGTGTCATAAATGTAAGCGACAAGGACACCTCAGTCGGGACTGCCCTCAGGAAAATAGACAGAGCCCTCGTCAAACAATATAGCTGAAAATTCGGGTAGTTGTCAGTTGGACATCGA
Organism: Romanomermis culicivorax; assembly: GCA_963922205.1. NCBI lineage: Eukaryota > Metazoa > Nematoda > Enoplea > Mermithida > Mermithidae > Romanomermis > Romanomermis culicivorax. Next base: position 474,454 of record CAWUHX010000060.1, on the reverse strand, counting down.
TGGTGATGACCCTGGAATGCGATCAGAGGTGAGTAAACACCATTCCTGCATCTGTGGGTTTGTTTCTAGCAATACCATCATGTTATGCTTGATCACAATATTGGGCTTTTTGTGAAAATCAAATGCCTAAATGTATCAAATGTGTGGTACTTCACTTAGTGGGCATGCAATTGAAATTCCTAAATCCGTATCTTGTGTGCAGCCCCCAGTTTCTGGAACTCCATTGACAGTCATCGGACATGTGTATACCCCTAGAAGTTCACCTAAAACTACGCATGGGTACAAATGCACTATCCGAAAGAGGAAAATATGTACCCAGACTAGCTTTTTCGGCTCGAAAAGCATCATTTTTGATCATACAAAAATCGAAAATCTAACACTATTCGGATGCTCAAAGTTCTGGGAGACCAAAAACTACAAAGGTCAGACCCTGAACCAGACGAAAAATGGCTTGTGGTCTACGAACAACAAACTTGCCATTGAATACAAGTGGTGCTGTTTTGACAACTGTCAAGAAGTGGAAAATCTCATCATTGAAGAAGGCCAAGTTGCCTCTTCGGACGGAATCAGCATTATCAGCACCCTTGGAGACTTGGGAGGTTGTAAAGCTAATGCGGGTCAATGTGCGATCCCTGATGGAGTCATAATGTGGGAAGAAAAACCCCTTAAAAAATATGCCCTTTAGAATTCAAGAATTCATATCGAATCGATCTCACCAACTCTCATGCACTAATAGAGGATTTGCAAGCTGCATTTTCCCTTAAAAATCGATCATATGCGCATCCAAACTGCCCTGAAATCACAAATTCGATTCAGACTGAACAGGGCATAGTAATTAAAATCGATCAAATGATAGATCAAAAAATCGAGTTAGACCCAATCATCATCAATGGAACTGCAAGTGGGTTAGATTATGACGAATCTGACCCCATAAACGGAAAATTGAACTATTTGATCGAGAAAATTCGACGATTTGAACTGAAAAATTTTCAGAATGTGTGGAGTGAACTTTGTCATCAAGCCCAACGTCATTTCGATCTTGTTTGGCAACTGCTACGTCTCGATGCGACCCTCGGTGCCCATGCTTTCCTCCAAAGAACAGACATTGTTGCCGAATTCACTGGAGAAGCTGTTACGATCTGGTCCTGCGGTCAAGTGAATGCTACAGTAGTATACAAGGATTATCAAGTGGGAACTACTTGTTTTCGGGACCTACCAGTAAGAATCGATAAGGAGCTTATGTTTGTGACCCCTGGTGGTGTCGATCTTGCTACATCGAGCCAAAAAGTTGACTGTAATCATAGGCATATCCCTCTGTTCAAAGTTAATGATACATGGGTCAGCAAGACTGGAAAAGCTCATGTAAGCAGAGTTCCCGGGAACTTTTGTGGAATGGCAATTTTTCCATTTTCCACTTCAACACGCCAACCATTTTTCATGATAAACTAGCGGCCGTTTCCGCGAATCTCAATTATTTGAAAGAGTTCATGTTCAAGATGCATGATTTAGAACTGGTTGTGAAAAGACTAGTGAATTACACATCAGAAATGTCACTGCACTCCAGCTCAGTGTACGAAGTGTTGTCTGGTAGCAGGAAAGTCCTCGGAAGTACACTGAACCGTGCTGGGTTTGCCCTAGAACACATCATTGTTGGGTCCCACAACAGCTTGACAGATGGTCTAAACAATCTGCTCAAGGGACCCCTACAAATGCTTATAAACTTAGCAGTCATGTTGGTGTTAATCATAGGCGCTTTGTATTGCTTCTACTTACTCCATGGGTGTAATTTCCAAAAACGACCAAGAAATCTGGCATATGAGCTGCCAGTACAACAAAATCGTCACAACATACACCCTGTATTGCCGCCAGTGGCCCCCTCATTCGGTCAGGCTCTAGTCGACCTCGTAGGTTTGAGAGGTAATCAAATTCGAAATGGTTATGTCATGGTACCTAATCAGTGGGCTCCGTCTGCCCCTAAATTGGAACTCATCAACTGCATTGTAGGAGCGAAAGGGAAGACACCCTTGATCAAAGTTACGTTGAATAGAAAAATGGATGTTACAGCAATGATCGATTGCGGGTCTACGATTACATTGATAAATCCAAAAGTCGTGGAAGGTCTTGAACTTTGTTTGAGACCCCCTGATAGTAGAATCCCTTTAACTCTCGATAATCATAGCATACAGTTATTGGGTTCAGTTCGAATTACAATAGAATTCTGCAGAATTCAATTATCTTTGTTGGGGCATGTACCAAAGAACTGTAACTCAGAACTCCTATTAGGGATGGACTTTCTGACCCTCTTTCCAAAGTGGGGTTGGAACCACGAGAAAGGTTATTTCAAATTGGGCGAAATAAAAGTTCCCTGTGTGATCCAACACCACTACAGTAACAAAAAAAATGATCGACCCAAATTCAGAACGTCAAGAAAAGTCGCGTTTCCCAGAAGAATTTCAATCTGTCATCAAATATCGAGAAAAAAAATCATACTCGTTTCGAAATTGGATGAATGATTGCGAAAGCGTCCTTCCCACTACCACCAAAAACCCAATATGCGATTCTATTTTTCAATTTGTGCCGAGCACACGACTTTTCTCAATCACTGTTCCACTTCCTAATGACCACTTTCTTGGGTCCTTCCCATGAAAAACGATTGTCTACAGAAACCTTTACCGTTAGACTAGGGCGTGGTCAGCATCTATCCCAGAACCATTCCAGGTAGATCGCCCATGCATATGCCTCCGTGCAGGCATAAAACGCATTTGCATATTTGCACAACCTTTGTGCAAATTGCATCACCTGTTGCACAACCTGCACATCTCTTCACATCTGTCTGTTAGTCTTTGTTGAGTGGGTCCATCGAAATGATGGCCCCATAGTGTGCAGGGTCCTTAATAACCATCCCTTAATTTTTTTAATTTTTTTGGATTATCGTCAGAATATTGAGGTCGCCCAGACGAAAATGTACAAAAGAAGACGAGAAAAACAAAACACTTATGAAAATGTACGTCTGGAAAACGTTCCAGAATTGAGAACAAAAACACGAAATAATTACAGTATGCTTGCTGAATTTTGCGAAAAAAATATATACAGTAAATCTTACACCTCGTGACAGTGTCCACTGCCTCCGCTGCCCAAATCCTATTCAGGAATATACCCGTCGCCCCTTGCGCCTAGTTACCTCCCGCTGCTCCATCCGTGGATCATTTGCATCGCCCGTCGACCTACTCATCACCCTCAGTGCCGAACCTAACTGGATCGCCATCACCCTCTGTTCCTGTTGTCCAGGACCCGTGAATCAACTGGGACCCATCGCCCTCGCCCCAAACCGTATTTGAGAAAAAGACTAGGTAAGCCTTTTCAGGGGATTATTGTGGTTGAAGGTGTATTTTGGGGTACCCTCTCCTAAGTCGGTTTTCCCTTGAGAATCCCCTCAGTTAGAGAAGCCCTTGTACCTATCGGGTTGGGGCCAAAAAGGGGATTTAGGTTTACAATTGGGTCCCCTACAGTAGGCCATTCCACAAATGGCCTTGTCCTTCATTCTCACTGAATGGGACCAGGGATTGCCACCCCTGACCTGGTGGTGTTGTCCATTACTCTACAGCAGAACCCAAGGACAGCACCATGATACCCTATAGGCCCTCATATAGCCAGTATCAGCTGGATTAGGTTCCCCAAGTAGATACCCAAACGGAGCCACCCAACGGGGTCACAGCATGTCACTCACAGGGACATGGCCGTATTTTTCTATAGATATGGCATGGGATTGGCCACAAATTCGTTTAATGTGACATGGCTCCAAATCTACTTAATGTGATAGTACGTTAACCCACTATCCAAGAACAACTTTCAGTTGTGTCATGTGCCAACAAATTTTGTCAAATGTCACGTGATTCAAATCACAACTTTTTGTTATGTTTTTTGTTACGTTTTGTGTTACAGTCATTTGCATCAATTATACGATTCGTTTTTATAATTTTTACATGCAATTTATGTGTGTACTTTTATGTTTCGTTTCTGTTTCATTTGTGCACATTTTATTTCCATTTCCATTTATTATTTTCATTGCACACGTAGACTATGGTATGTACCCGCTAGTCAAGAATTTCCATTAGAGATAAGCTCTCTGAGCTCATCGCTGTAATTGGAGCACAACGTGCACCTTTTATCAGTAAAAACTAGCGACGTTTCACAACGTGGAACGACTAGTTTGAAATTCTCACTAGTTGACGTTCCTATGTTAAGCATGGAGAGTGAAAACTCGCCCCAATGCTTAAATTTGTGAACTGGAAAATGTCTATGTGACCATAGGCATCTTCTGCAGTGATTTCTGCTGCAGAAGTTAGCTTGGGGGAGAGTTAACTCCGCCCAAGGCATACTGTAGTTTATGGAGCCCTTTAAAAGGGCTTGTTTTGTCATTTTTGTGTCTTGTTCCGACTCATTTTTGGGCCTAACTGGTTGTTGCGTTTTTAGCCTGCATCTTGCGTTTGCCAATCGTCGTTATTATTATATTTTTATATTGTCAACTGCGTTCGCCGCTCGTCGAATAAAATTTGCATATTCTCGTCCCCGGTCTTCTTTACGTGGCCTGCTACAGTAATCCAACTGTTGGAGTCCACCACCCATCGCCCTTGATCGAGAACCCCCCTCGCCCTCCCCGAGGAAACGCTTGATATCACCGCCTGCCGAACCACAGCTGCATTACCGCTTATGCTGAATCACTCCGGATTCCTGTACCCACCCACCGCCGTCCATAGGACCCCTGCTTTGACCCCAGAACCCGTTGCCCAGTGCTGAGTACTTTGAGAAGAGGATTTAGTGAGTCTTCTCAGGGGTTATTATTGTTGAGGGTATATTTGTGGGAGTCTCCCCTAAGCTAGTTTCCCTTGGAAGTACCTTCAGTTGACAAAGCCCCCAGACCCTTAAGGTCAGGGCCAATAAGGGGATTTAGGTTAACAATCGGGTCCCCTACAGTACGCCATTCTGCGAATGGCACCGTCCCTCATTCTCAGTGAATGAGGACTAGGGATTGGCACCCCTGACCCGGCCGCGTTGTCCATTATTCTACAGCATAACCCAAGGACAAGGCCGAGGTACACCATAGGTTTACTTGTGGTAGTACCAGCTGGGTTAGGTTCCCGAACTGAAACCATAAACGGAGCCACCCAACGGGGTCACAGCATGTCACTTGCAGTGTCATGGCCGTATTACCTATGGGATACGGTATGGGTTTTCCCATCAATGTGACTGATCACCAATTCAGTTAATGTGACATGGCTCCCATTTTCAGTTAATGTGACAGTTGAATGGAAACTCAGTCTTTTGAGTTGTAAATAATGAATCTCTAACAGCGGTTTTTCGATATGCTAACGAGAAGTTTTACTTTTTCAAGTATACATTTTGCAGATTCTTTTGACCTGGCCGAGTGTAAGATGGAATGCTGAAAACACATTACACCCCTCATTATACAGGGTGAGCAAAAAAAAACCACCAGTACTGACATTCATAGCTTTCGAATGAGTCGAGCTTTTTTAATGCTGTTTGTCGCCGACAGATAAAAAATTTGGCATAAAAACTACAATTTCAGCCAGACTGCTCAAAAAATTGACTGACTAGAATCGAAAATACTAAACGTGGATTAAACAAATCACAAGAAAAAATTGACAAAACCAACATGTTTTGCAACAGAAAAAGTAAAATAATCATAAGAATAATATAACAGCTGAAAACTACAGGAGAGCCGTTTTAGTGCGTTCTTTTTTCTGTTTCACCAATAATTTTAATCGTATTTCGAACTGGTCAATGACAGTATATTGATTTTGTTTTTTTCCCAGTCTCAAAACACAAGCTCTTGATTTTGGCGAAATTTAACCCATATTGAAACAAGAAGTTGATTACCTTAAATTATGTATTAACTACAATTCTTGGTGATTTTTGAAGAATTATTGTGTGTAAACAACTTTACAAAAAAATTTTACTGTAGGACAACTTGTACTTTTTGAAAAATGACCACTTTTACGAAATTGCTGTTGTACAGAAACTATAAACGCTAGGAACATAAAATTTGGCCTCCATAACAAAGACAAGTAGGGAATTCTAATGCAGCAATCTGCATTGAAAAAACTTCCCCCATTTGAAAGTTATGATAATCAGCACCGGTCGCCTTTTTTGGCTCACCCTGTATTTCTTAGTTCAAAAACCTTCGAATCAGTAGATAAATCGCATCATACAAATTTTGAAATTTTCATGCTGAGAGAACTTTTAATTTTAGGTAACGAAAAATGGTAACAAATCAGTGTAATGGCAAAAGTATACAAAAAATTTGCATATTATATTAAAAATTAACACCAATAAAAAATATCAGAAATGCACGCAATTGTCATTTATCAGAAGTTTGTCATTCTCTATACAAAAATCATTTCAAAAATCGCAAAATTTGGCCCGTGTCGGCGTATTTTCTGGTATAAACACAAGAAGTTGATTAGTTATGAACTCTACGTATAATCGTTTTACAGAGACTAATGTATTGCTTTGAGAGAATACACTTTTCAAAAAATGCCAAAAGATACACCGTTTTATAAGGAAAATTATACAATTATATAAAAAATTAACTAAAACCACAATAATTACTCGATTATCCAAACATAAAAGCGCCAAAATTTTCGAGATCACGTTGGCGGACGATGAAATTTCGAAATTTTGCCTAAATCAAGAAGCGCAAGTCAATTCAAGGATGGCTTGCGGCTCAGTGAGGGACGTTTTCTGACTTTTCTTCGCCAGTAAAATATCGCGTTGATGAATATCGCCATCGTCACCGACGACGTTGCCGCCGTCTTCATTTTCAACATCGATAGATCCGGATAATTCTGTCACCGATTGTGAAGAATTGGTTATTGACGGTTTTGTGATCGCAGTCGTCGTAGATCCAACTCCGGTCATGCCCGTTTTGAAAACGCTTATTAAGCCTTGAAGTTCGCAAGAGGACTGACCGACGTTTAGAGCTTTGCATGAATTACCGCATCTTGAATTAAAAAGTAGTCTTTAAAAAGAAGTCTTTGAGCAGGGGACAGGAAAAAATACTCTCCGTATCTCTAAGAAAAATGTATATCCAAAGTGAAGAACATTGCAAACTTGCGATTCGGAATTTTTTCGCAAATGCATTCCCGTTTAAAGAAGATTAATCTTCTAGGCCGGAGTGAAAAAATTATATATTTTCGAGTTCGGTACTTTTGAACGATAAAGACTCTTCTAACAGCAGCATAAATTCGAATGAACCTTGACGGAAAACATTTTAATCCGATATAGAAAACCACGATGTAAATCCATTAAAAATGATTGTCAAAATATTTAAAAGTGAACTGATTTATCGCTTTCATCGGAAGAAATGGTTTAGGTGCATCATACCTGTAAGATCCCGACCAGTTGGGCGCCGGGGGTAAACCCTTGTGGGATCCCAAAATTTCCAATTTTTTTAAGGGTGGGGGAGCGAACAACCCAATAAAAAATTGAAAAAATTTCGATAATTTTTTTAAAAAGGCCAAAAAAGCTACTTTTTTCCTATTTTTCTGAGTTTGGGGGGATGGTTGGGTATAGGGTAGACCAAGTTAGGAGGGTTCCGACATTTGGGTATAGGGTTCGACCAAGTTGGGGGGCCCAACACCCCGTCAATTACGGGTATGAGGTGCATCAAGGACCAGTTCAGTTAACCATTTTTCAAACTTCAAATACAAATTTTAAACATAAAAATCACAGTATCTGGTGCTTGCAAAGCAACGAATAATGAAGATTTCAATGATTTTCTCAACTCAATCATTTCGTCACCAAAAGACTTGGAAATTGGATTCGAGACTTTCAGTTAGACGATAGTTTAACATAGAATGACGCAAGTGCTACATGTAACAAAAAATTATACCGATGTCTTATCGAATTTTCTGCGCTTTGATCTTAAGAAATCTCGCGAAAGACTTGATAAAAACTTCATTTCTTTCTTGATGAGAAACTACATCGTTTTCGAAATCATAATTCTCGAATTTTACTTACTGCGAAAATTGTGGTGATAATAAAGGCGATTCATCTAACGAATCGCCACACGATCGTTTTTCAGACGGAGCGTTTGATATAATTTGGCCAGCGGCGATAGGAGACAATTTCCGTTTACGCCTGATATTTTTGGGCCGATAATGGTCGAACCATTCGACCGACGACGACGGGTTTCCGATAGATAACATTTCATCATTTTCGTCGCTTTGAATGCTGAAAAAATGATTAAGTTCAATTCTACGTTGAACTAAAAAACCGTGAAAATAGTCGTAAGATTTGAGAACAAGATTTTCACAATATACTTGGAAGGCAGTAACCTTCAAAAAAACTTTTAAGTACACCTATTATTGGGGTAAAATAATAAGTGATTATATTACAAAACACATTGCTACATTTTCGCTCATGTCATCCAATGTATAAATGATAAATAAGACCAAGAGCCGAAAAATGAAGTTCTCCAACTACAATTCTCATAAATCGCATGTGCTACATAACGATATTTACCACCGGTTTTGGTGGTAAAAGTTTAAAATCAAAGATCATAAATAAAGTAAAGAGAACATGAGAACGTTAATCATATACAATGAAGTAAATATACGAAACGATTTTCTGAACTGACTTCACTGATGAATAAATAGGTTGTACGTTTTGTACGGAATAGACCAGAAAAATTTTTTCCGGAGGATTTGACAAAAAATGACATACTTATAAGATCTGTGGGAATCTGATCGATCCGTGTACGAAAAACCATTAGAGGGAGAAGAAACACTCGGAATCATTCCAATAATTTGTTTCTCCGATTTTTCGGTGCCATCAAAATTGTTAGCGTCGTCTACGCTGATAAAACTGTCTTCATCGTCATCATCGTCTTCGAAATTCCGTGGAGTTTCGAAATCGGAATGATCGCTGTTGGAATACGGCTTTATGTCTAACAACAATAGAGACGACGACGAAGAAGATTGCTCCGTCGAATTATAATCGCTCGACCAATCGTCCGCTTCGCAAAAAAGTGACGTTGGATTATTTTGAAATGCGTCATTTTTAATGCAAGTTAAATTTAGACCATTGTTCATTGCAGATTGGCAAATTTCGTCGTCGAAGGAACGAGATGTAGACGATGACTCATCGTTATGGGAAGATTCATTGTTGAATGTATCACAATGTGCAATACAGCGATCATATTGGCCAGTGAATGTTGAATTCGAGTCGTTGCGGCTGTAATCGTGAGCGTTGGATTGTTCTACCTCGGATAATGATTTTGCTAACGAGCTGAATCTACGATACGTAAAAACTTGAGTAATTCGATTAGAATAGCATGCGTGCATAATAAAAGATGATGTTCATATTAAAGGTTAGGTATGATGAGAAATATTTTGAACAGCGAATTTTTTTGCGCGGAAATTCTTTTGGAACTTAAATACTAGAAATTAACACTGAATATGGTGCAAAAAGTTATAAAAAGTCAAGTATTTGCTGTTAGATCGCCAAAGATTGACTGTAAAACGTTGTTTTGTTTGTTTTGTGATCAGTTTTGTTTTCATTCAACTACTTGAAATTGTACGTTGAGACAATATGAAAGAAAACGGAGTTTATCAGAAGGTTGTAATTTGAACTTTGTTTTATGAAAAGGAGATGAACAGCTCAACAGTTTTAGAATCAGATTCAATTCAAACTTATCGAACGTTACGTGAATATATGCTCGAGAAAGTCTGGAAAGATTTAGGGTTAAACACCGAAATTGATTTTTGATATTTTACACGTTTTGGACGATAAATGACTCATTTTCACCGACGAGAGTCGGTGAAGAATCTTCGCACGGATAAGAAGAGAGACAAAAAATTATTGAACAACCACCAACATTTTTACATTGCGAAAAAGATGCATTCTGGTTTCTACTAGAACGATTCTCAAGTAGCTGGATCATATATTTCACATGCTTTTCCGATTTAGGCTTACAATGTTTCAATAGACAGTCCGGAAAATCTTGATACATTTTCCACAAAAATATTATTGATTCTTAAAGCCGTGAACTGGATCAATTCTATTCCATACGAATTTAAGATTGTTGAAACGGAGTTATAAACTTCAGCTTGGGCAGTTAACTAATCTTTCCCCTCAATGATGATCGCTTTCATACCAGGAGAAGTGATCCAAACAAAAAGTGCCTAGATACTATCCTCTGTGTCATGGTTGTAAAAAGTAAATAGAATAATTTCACAAAGATTTTGTGATGATTCAACCGATTTGAGATATGCTGCCTTTTGTGAGACATGTGATGATGAATCATCCCGAGACTGGGTCGCTGTCAAGCGGCACCGCAATATCCGAAATTAACCTAGAAATATGTTGCGCAGCTGATTGATATACATAATGATCTTGACGTACAAAATTTCAATTCAGAACTTTCGTTAGAGAAGCTAAATTACATGATCAATAAACTTACCGGCATGTTTATGATTTAATTGATCGAACGTTGTTTTTCATGGATAGCGTGTAGAATTTATGCGTCATAATGATTATGTTCGTGTCAGAAAAAATCTAGAAAAATCTTTTCATACTGAAATCAAAAATTTCGAGACGCTGTCCTTAATATTTGTTCGGATGAACATTTATTATGTACGCCAAGCGGAATTTTCCCGCAGGAGCTAATAGTGACGCATGAAAAGTTTCAAAAATTGAAAAATTTGAAATTTATAGTAGCAGGGCGGAGTATGCAGGATGCGCGCGCCAAAAGACATTCGTAGTCGCACTTTCTCATAGTAGAACTTTTAACATGGCCATTGGCAACGAGGGAGTTAGCAGGCTATTAAGGCGGATAGCCCGTACAGATGTGCCTAAAGAGCACGTTAGTAGAGAGCGGAAGTTAACGTTTTTGGTACTGAGTAACCAAACATTTACTCATTGAGTAAGTTTTTTTCAGAATCAAATACTTAGTGAGTCATTTGTTTGCTAAACTTAAAAGTCCAGTGCATCATTTTCAGGACTACAGGAAGGATAATACAGCTCCCATATGACTCTTTATGGGGTAGTCTGGACTCTAGATTCTAAGAAGTTAGATTTGGATTATAATTTAGCTGTTCTTACTTAGAATAAAAAATTCAATTTTCCGACTTTTTGGGGTTTCTGATCGATCAACATGAACAGTTGAAAAATTTCTTGTACAACGGATCTGATTGCAGTTTAAACACATTTATGGAACAAAAATAACTTCTGGCTGGTCTTGTGAAGTGACATGACCGTCCTAGCTGGTTGAAAAATTCATTTAATTGATCAGGTTGATTGTGTTTTTTGATTGTCTATTTTCATCTCAAAATTAATATAAACAAATTTAACCGTTTTGTTAGGATTTATCACCAATATTTGATTTATAGCTGATTTTTTTAGTTTTCTAGCTGGCTGACGAGTTATTTAAATGGCTGAAAACGTCAACACATTGCCCACGTCTGTTTCAGGCATGGAACAACATTGGCTTCACATCTCTAACGCACGCGTGTTCGTTCAACATGCAATTCAAACGAATAGTTGAAAACAAAAAACATCTCGTACGTCATTGACTTCAGGAAAACCTTTCCGAAAATCAGCTAATGAATCCCAAGTAAAACAAGCAAATTAGTTCTGTGTTACTATCGGGACTTTCTCTTAAGGGTTTCAAATGGCCTACGCAAATTCTTCCAATCATTTTCATTGCTGTTATTTTCAGGGAAATACTGCAAAGAAACGAGGCACAACAACTATTGAGTTCAAAATTTTTTCACATGCAGCGAAATGTAACAAGAAAATAAGCCCGAATTAATGATGTTGATGAAGTTACTTACGATATATTTCTCCAACCATTTTCAAGCATGTGAACAGGAAAATAAAACTTTCAGAGCTGACGAATTCTATCAGCAAAAAGACGTTCTGTAAACCACTATTTCAAAATACCTCTAATTGTACCTTTCGTTAAAAAATGGAGAGTGCTGTAGTATTGTTATTCGACAACACATTTTTCCAAACCACGTTAGTTACAAAAATACGCATTTTTTCAAAAATTGACCCAATAAGTAAAGATACAATTTCTTTAGTAATCCAGTTTTTTTACCAAACTGAAACTTTGGCAAGCAAGTAAAGGCTTTGTACATTTACAAGTTTTGTAACTCACTTCGATTTTTGTTCTGTTCTTGCTCGTTGCAATAAGTGTAAAATGAGTAAATTTTTGCGTAATTTCGCACCGCCGCGTTCGCTTTTGCTGCTAACGATTTTCGAAAATGATACTTGTATCAAGCGTTCGCACATACTCGCCAAATCGTCGTTTTCAACTAAATGGGTCATTAATTGCGATCGATTAAATGGAATAATCTTCCTAATTGATAAGATGGCACAAAATCTATATAACACATAACATTTTTATGAAACAAAAACATACTACTACGAATAAAGAATGAAATTATGGAAGTAGAACACATGTGACCAGCTATGTAAACAGACGGCGGAGCGATACGAAAAAGCTACAAGTTGCGTAGGCCAATATGCTCAATGTTTGATAAAATAAAACTCTAGAATTCTAGATGTAGTTGGAACGAGGAAGTTAAATGATAATTAATTTTCGATCCGAAAAAACTGGAAATTAAGAGAAAATATAATACAGCCGGATGGGGATATATTTGGGGGCACTATGAATAATACAATAATAGAAAGATAGCTCTCTTCTCTCGAAGCCAATACTGGAATGAAAGAAAGAGAATGAAAAGGACACATTAAAAGCCCCCTCTTTTCAATGAGACACCAGTCAAGTCAGTCATATTTCGCACTCCGTTTCGTCAATTTCAGGACCGATAATAGGATAGAAAAGCAGGTTAGGATGCACGTCTACACCGCGCACAGCACACACGGGTAAAATGGGAATCCAAAAACATAATATGCATACGCATACACACAAAGACTACTTGTGTACATATCTCAACCACTGTTCCAAGGATTGTATACGTATTAGAACATGTTTAACATTAAAAACAAGGCGATTTTATTGGAAAAATTATAAAAATACTATGCACACACAAACCCGACCATCCGTCTGATGAGCCTTCCTCCAACTCAAATCAGAGGAGGATGATAGGGTGGTGAGGTGACATAGTAGTTACAACAAACAAACCCCGCCTAAATGGATCGATAACAGACAGTGCCCCTTTCTTGGAAGGGAATAACCTCGACTCGAGATTTTATGAATGTTTTTATATACCTACATACGAAATAATATTCGAGCGGACGCAATTGTGTTTCAACTAACGAACAAATTAGCTGTTGAGAAAAAGAGTGAGATCGCCAGCAAACAATAGGATTAGAAAATGACGACGCCAACAAAAAGTGACGTATCATTTTTTGTGACGTGTGATGGTAAAAGACGGCGGGGTACACTATTGGGTGATGGTGTGAAATTAACACTAGAATAGAACACGCGATTTAACTCATTCCTAAACATTGCACTCAAAGAGATTTGGAAATGGAACAAGACGCAAATTATTGGAGCACGGAAAAATATGGTTTTAAAAATAGTACAGTCAACGCGAAAACAGCTTTGTCACGAATAATTCAATACTTTTGGAGACATTTTGGAAGGAAATTCAGACATTTTCATTTCTGCAAATAAATTAATATACTAAATCTGAGCAGATTTCGGTTTCTTGCACTCCGAAGCAGTTTTTTAAGGAATTTTGACTTATAGCGTGACGGAGCAAATACAAAATCCCTCAACACAGTTGAGCCAACTCGATTGAAAATGTGCAACAAAATCTGAACTTTCCTTACGCTTTCATTGAATGTAAAATTGTCGACTTAATAATCTGACTGGATTATACATTACTGAACGTTCATTCATATCTGTTAATTCAGGACTTCGATTGGTTTGAATCAACTGAATCAGTTGAACAGAACCAGAACTGAGCTGTCTTAAGACGGTTTAACAATTGACGGATCAGTATGGAAGAATGGTTTCACATTCAAACTGCTGATTTTTATTTCGACTTAGAGCCACCGTTTGTTTACGCTGACCTTTTTACCAACTCGATTTCGTCGTCCGAAATTGCATACAGATACTTTAATCATAAAAATTTATTAGGTCGGAAAAATACATCGTAAATATAAAGAATAAATATATGCAAAAGGCTTAATAGCTAAACAAATAAGTTTAAGTCCATCAGAAATTTTTTTAGCACTATTAGCGTTTACAGTAGAGATCATTCATGTAACGGAGCCCCGAGGTCTGGAATAGGGGGTTGGGCGACTTTTTTGGGGCCGGGGGTCAGTAATTCCCAAAATTTTGGGCGGAGGGTCTCTCAAGGAAAAAAATTTGATTTTTTCACGAAAAAAGTCTGAAAATAGTTCAAACAATAGTAAATTTCCCCTTGAAAAATCGAAGAACTGTATTCATGGCGCGAAGCGCCAAGAAAATTCACATTTTTTTATCATTTTTCGTTCAAAAATTCACATTTTTAATCAAAAAATTGACATTTTTCAATTGGAAAATCCTGGGGGCCGTCGCCCAATGGCTAGCCATATGGTCGACGATTTCTGGGGGGGAGGTTCCCATAGCACTTCCCCCCCCCAATTACATGTATGGTAGAGATGGGACGAATTCAGTTTTATGTAGTTTCCGAATCTGAATCCAGGAAATTAGTGAGTACCGAATCCGAATCTTCATTTAGGATTTGAGCGAATCCGAGTCCTACATTAATTTTTGCCAAATCAAATTTTTGCCAAATCAAACGCGCGCCATTTATTAACGACATTTTGTGTAGGTTAATATAGTTATTTTACTTTAACATATTTATTTTATAGAAGCAGGGTTTCTCTGCTCCTAGCAGACTATTGAGGGTTGGAGGCTGGAGCAGAAATTTTTTTGATGCTTTTCTGCGCAGTGATTTCTTTCCGTGTCTTTGGGTGATTTCTTTCCGTGTTTGGATGGGATGAATGGAGTTCTAGTAATGTCAACTGTGATGCCCTGTTTGGCACGACTATTCTCCATTTGTCCTTAACTGGGTGAGATATAGGGCCCAGAACTTGGATGGGATGAATGGAGTTACTATTTTTCGGCTAATCTGACATTTTTCAATGAAATCAGGGAACCCAAATTCATGCGATTGCCAACCGCTGCCCACATCCGCTTTGATGATCAATTAATAGTTTATTCCTACCTAAGATATATAATTAATCTCTAATGTATGAATATGGCCACCAGTTATATATGGAAGTTTTTCGAAAAGGTACTTTTTATGAAATATAATTTGCCATTGGTGAATTACAAATATTAGTAGATTGTTTTTTTGCGAGTCGAATAAAACTTGAAGATGCTTTCGTATTAGATAATCCATATGAATGAGATTGAAAGTCATTTTTATCAACATACCACAAATTAAGAATGCGTTCGGATTCGGTCTAAAATTTTGGGCAAACTACCGAATCCGAATCTGGAAAATCAGTGAAGTCGAATTCGAATCCAGAAAAAAGACTGAATCCAGCCGAATCTGAATCCGAGATTCGTCCCATTCCTAATTTACAGTACTATCATCAACAGAATTCCAAACCCGGACTAACAGACCACAAAATTCGTATTTTAACAGATCATGGCGACATTTAAAATATCCCAATTTTAACGAATTATTAGCACGGTTAGAATTATGAACGATAGAGAAAAATTTATCGATTGGCAAAACATTCAAACGAACAATATTATAAACCATGAGATCGAAACGAATAAGTCGCAGGTATACATGCACAGCAAGAATTTTCCAGGTGGGAGGGTCCTCGGACTTTTCATCGAGGGGGATCAGGATGGGTAAGCAAAAAGCTACCAAGATCCAGCTTATACAAACCATAAAATAGGCTAGATCCCAGGACTGCACTATGGCAGACGCCAAAATTTTTTTGAGTTTTTGACCTAAAATGCGTATTTTGGCTATCGAAGCCTTAAAGTTTTTTTCGTTGAATGCAATCATTTGTAAATAAAATTTAGGAAATTCAAATTGTGTTAACATTTAATCAGCATTGTGTTCTCTTTGATTGATTCCCATAGAATAGTTCTATCAAAAAAATGAACATGTTGGTGAAATTTCTTACATTCTCAAATGCAAATAAAACAATACTTGAACATTAAAATCATAACGTTCTTCTTATTTTGGAATGTGGTCTATCAAACTAAAATCTTCGTCCGGCTGGAATTACTAAATTGGTAGATAAAGTTCAACGGAAGTTTACAAAAAGACTTTTTGGTTATGAAAATGTAGCTATAAGTATCGCCTCGACAAATCTAGATTATGGGTACATAACCTCGCGTTTAGACGTACGTTATATGTATATCAAGTTATTAAACGTGTTCTTAATTTTGAAACTTGAAGTTATTCCGCCCAGATTATTTTGAATTTGAGCCCGTTTAATTATCGCGCGTCCAACTCATCCAAATTGTACAAATCGAAGTTTCTTACCAATGCTTTAAAACATGGCTGTTGTTGGAAAATTATTCACGTTTGGGATTCTTTACCTGATAAAATCATTCGTTCTAATAGTATGCCCAGCTTTTGACCAAAATAAATTCATTTTTAACGCTTAAGTAGCACATACTTCCGTCACAACGAAGAGCCTATCTAAGCAAATCTTTACGAGTCGGTCGCCTCCGAAATTTGCTCCAAACCTTGATTTTTGGCCTTCTCAGAGTGAATGCAAGTCAAATCATGAGTCGTACTAATAACCTTTATTCCATAACTTCCACAAAAAACAAAATTCATTCTGAATGCTTTCTTTTTCATTAATTCCTTTTGAAAGGACCAACATCAAGCAAGATTTCACGAATCGATAACACAACAAAAGCAGATTATTAGAATCGACAACCTCACAATTTAGTTAGTTTGAAACTAATGAGGTATCATTTATCAACACCGTTTTTTCTCAAATGGGGTCTTCTGAAGAAAAAATTTTGAAATGAAAAACATTTTGGGCAATGATTCTCATTGTGGGAAAAAATTGGGAGTTAAAAACCGAAAAGATGAATTTTAGAAGGTCAAACAATCAGAATTTTCTGGCGCTTGGCGCCGGTCATGAGTATAATAGACATTGTTTTCTATCACGCGCAGCCTCTGACATATCGCCTTCCATTCACTAATTAATTTTCAACGGTTCCTATCAATTAAATTACCTCATCTCTTTTTTTATTCGCTAAGGATCAGTTTTCTGCTGAAAACATAAATTTTTCATCAACCCTTGAAATTTTTTCTCTCGTTTGCCCCGAACTTTTTAAACATTTTCAACGTAAACTTTTGTATTTATAAACGATTAAGATGGATGACTTTTTCCTAATATGCGCTTCGAAAAACTGGAAACTTTATAACCCAAGCAGGAAACTATAAACTCAAGCAAAAGAGCCGTCAGGCTTCGAGCTGCACTGTGCAACTTGGCAGAAAAAATATGGCCGCATAGTCCGAAATTTGGTAAAACAGTAAGTTTGTACATAAAACATTAAGTCCGCAATCTTTGAAGTCTCCTACAGAACTAGTAACTTACCGTCTCTATGGAAACGGCTTTAGTTATGTCTGTCTTTAAAACAAGGAAATCCGAATGTAGTCGATAACTATAGATAAATATCACTTCGCTGTGCTCCTCGCAAAGTTATAGAATCTATCTTAAACAATTATATGATGGGATATTTATCTAAGGAAAAAAAATTAAGCCTGAGCAATTTGATTCTAAAAGAAAAATCTTTTACTACGCAATTGTTAAAATGTGAAAATCAGTAGACCAACCTTCTGTGTCTAGATAAATCCATTGATATTGTCTACATTGATTTCTGTAAGCCTTTGATTCCGCAGTTCATTCCAAACTATTATCAAAATTAAATAACATTGGTTTTGGCGGCTTCTTAATAAAATGGATATCCGATTTTCTCTTGAACAGAACCCAAAGAGTTAAAATTGAATTTAGTTTATCAATTAATAAAGCTGTTTTAAGTGGACTTCCACAAGGTAGTGTTCTGGGACCTACCCTATTTCTATGGTTTATCAATGATATTATTAATAACATTAAGCATAGTAATATTCTTTTGTTTGCTGATGTGAAAATAGTTAACACATCTGAAAAATCTACTCACCTTCAATCTGATTTAGATACTATTCTTCAATGCACTACAGACTGGCAGCTGAGTATTTTATATTCTAAATGCTTTGTTTTTTATATGGGTCATAACAACCCAAAAAACCAATATACATTAGAAAATGAAATTGCAACTAATTCTGACTCAGCTGAAAAAAGATCTTGGCATTTACATTAGCAATGATTTATCTTCTGGGGTACATTGTGAAAATATAGCCTCCAAAGAAACTAGGATTTCCAGCTTATTACGTAAAGCATTTTTCTTCAAAAATACCTGTCTGTTAGTCAAAGCATTTAAAACTCATGTTAGATTCTCCTATCTTTGAGTATTGCTCTCCTGTTCAGAATCTTTCAAATTCTTATCAAATTTTGATATAAATAAACTCGAAAAAGTTCAACACCATTTTAAAAAACAAATTTTTTGGAGTCTCGATGTAACATACGTATGAAGATCGCTTGAAACACATTACTTTAGAACGGCTAGAAGCAAGTAGAATAAACATTGACTTATGTTCAATGTACATACATATAAAATTGGAATGCATCAGGCTTTAGCACGTGGTAAGTTTTTCTCGCGTACTCATTCGACAAATACCACAGCTTTTATACAAAATCATGTTGTTATTGGAAAATGTAAATTAAACTGTAGGTATAACGATTTTTCTAACAGATGTGCCAGTATTTGGAACGTTTTTATCTTCCGACATTAAGATTATTAATAATTTCCAAAAATTAGAAAATGAAACGGAACAGGTAGAATTTAATGATTTTTTTGAAAGAGCGCAAGCAAGGGCTATGAACTTTTGTGCTACCTGAGTTATGTCTTTTACGTAATCTAATATTTATATTTTCGTAACATCTAACGTTTATTTTTGCACCAATTCATTTCATTTTTGTTTTTATTGACATACCTCAATAAAATATTTATTAAGGGCTGTTTCGATCAGAGAATTTTAGTAATTTCGAGTTCGAGTTTGGTCCGTTTGCTTTTCCGAGTTCGAGTTTAAAAATTGTCCCGAGTCGAATTCGAGTTCGAGTAATTCACTATTGTATATAAGCGTTCATTTTGTTACATAAATGCCAGTCAATATTATTATGCACCTGGTCTGGTGCAACTGAACTAAATAGAACTGTTTAGCGTATGTCATAGTTACTAGATATAGAATTTTATGCAGTCACTATTTGTGTCATACTTGCAGGTTGAAGCAGATCGTATTTTTTAATCAAATGCATTATTTTGTATTACCACACCAATTATACGTTTTATCTATTTAAGCAATATTTGACTTGACATCATTAATAAAATCCCTAGAAAAAGTATTATAAATTGGAAGCTTACAAGTATATTAGGAATTGGAAGCTTACAAGTCTATGAAAAAACCATCAAATGACGATTGTGAGTTACAATGGTGGAAAACAAACAAAAATACATCCCCGTTGTTGTCCGAAGTGGCAAAATTGTTCCTCCTTCAACAAGTGTAGCATCGGAACGCCTCTTTAGCAATGCTGGTCTGATATATCAACTTACTCGCAATTGTTTATCAGGCAATCGAGTCTCTTGTTTTGCAAGTTGAATTTGATTGAAACAAAATTCAAGTATTGATTAATTGATAATGAAAAATGTGGTTTATTAGATGAATAAAATGTTTGGGAAATTATGTTACTTAGGACATATTTTATCTTAAACAATAAGCAGAATTTCTTAATTCTATTATATTATAAAGTTTAAACTCGAAAAGAAATCGAAATAATGGTTGAAAAAATTTGAGTTCGAGTTCGAGTTTTAAATTTCGAAGTTTTCAAGTTCGAGTTGCCAAAATTGTCGAGTTTTAATCGAGTTCGAGTTCGAGTACTCGAAACAGCCCTAATTATTATTATTATTATCAAATAGAATGTCGGGAGAATTCACATATCTCTAATCGCTATAGATTTGTTGGAGAAGTTTATATCTTACTTCATTTTTCGGATAAGAATTTTTTTCTAACACAGATGTAACGATCAAATTGAGACTGCCTATAATTGCACACTACTGATGAAAATTTAGTCAAAAGTTACGTATACTTTTTGTCAAAAGGTGTGCCAATAATACCAATTTTTTTATTTGGGTCAAATCAAAAATGAGAATTTCAATCTCCAGCAGTGTTTTTTGTGCACGGACATTTATGCCAATTGGCACAAGAGGCCAAAAAAATTTGTGCTAATCGAACAAAATTTTTTTTTTGCTGGAAACATACTGAAAACTGCGACAAAGTTTCAGGTCAAAAGTTTGACAAGAATATAATTAAAGCTACGTTTACCACACTAATATACGTATAAAAATCGTGCTCACCATGTTTTCCATCTGATCATGTCATTGAAATAAGAAAAATGCGCGAGAAAACTGATAAAAATTCAGATAGAAATGGAATGCTGCGAGAATCCAAATATCTATAGAATTGTTCAGGACATTTATAGGTACTTTCCTTTAACAATTTCTATCTAACAGCGATTGAAGATTGAATTGAGGATGTCTATTATTGCTCACTCATGAAGGAAATTAAGTCGAAAATTGCACAAATTTTTGGTCGGAAAATTTTGTCAACAATGTCAATTTTTCTGTTTGAATCAAACACCGAAAATAACAATTT
Source organism: Romanomermis culicivorax (assembly GCA_963922205.1). Lineage (NCBI taxonomy): Eukaryota > Metazoa > Nematoda > Enoplea > Mermithida > Mermithidae > Romanomermis > Romanomermis culicivorax. Next base: position 453,674 of record CAWUHX010000060.1, on the reverse strand, counting down.
CGGTTCCCAATGCCACTTAATGAACTGAGGAAGTTAAGAATTAATTCATCAGTCATTTACAATCTCAAAGTTTGTTGCGATAATACAAATATAATATACGAATAGAATTCGCTCGCGCTCGATTTGTAAAAAAGTAGCTAATAATATACTCATCGACGCGAAGCGCCGAGAAAATTTCGCGTTTTCAGCCCCTAAAATGTCTCAAAATCAAGACAATTTAATTTTCGATCACTTAAAAAGTTTGTGCCAATTGGAGCAAACGCTCGAAATTATTTGTGCCATTCCACATTTTTTTGCGCCATGATACAAAAAAAACACTGGTTCTCAATCCCAACCCAATCCAACTGAATGAACAGCAAAATTTCAGAATTTCTATTTATTTATCGGTCATTGACAAATCATGTTTGCTGCGACTATTCGAAAAGGATGCTCCCACATTTGGGGCTCGGCACGGTGCGCCAAAAAAATTTTGCGTTGTCAGGCCTTAAATAGCCTAATGAAATTTAGTTTTTGATCAGTCAAAAAGTTTACGCCAAATTGTCACAAAAGCCAAAATTTTCTGTGCCATTCTAAATTTTTTGTGCTAAAAACCATGTTTTAGTTTGGTGTAAAAAAACACTAGTTAGAAATTTGAAAAGAGGAAACTTGGAGACACTGTTTTTTCCCGCTGGCCTTTTCCCCAAATGAGGGAAGGGGTCAAAATTTTTTTCCTCATTTTCCCAAAGTCGTTTTCCGCTTAAAAATGCTCATAGACGCCTCATTTTAGTGTTTTTTTAACATTCCTGTTTTTTGGAGCCGTTAATTCATTAGAGTTGAACAAAAAATTTACATTTCAGAGTTTGAAGTCTAATTTACAAGCATTGCGGGAAACATTTCCCAGCAAACTACCCAATAGCATAATGACTTTGAATTACATGAGAAATCGACCGTTAAGGCCTCAACGATGATCATACATGTAAGAGGTCCGACCAGATGGAAAGGGGGGGAGGTAAAACCGAAATTTGGGTATGGGAGTCCCAAAATTTCCAAAATTATAGGGGGGTGTCGAAAAATTCACAAAAAATGTCGAAAAAATTTCTAAACTTTTTCTCAAAAAAGGCATTGCTTATTGCCGTTTCGAATAAAATAATAATCATCATCATCAAAAAAGATAACTAGCTTTTCTCTAATTCTTTCGAGTTTGGGGGGGTTGGTTTGCATTTTCAGCCCCTAAAACGTCCAAAAATCAAGGAAATTTAATGTTTGACCAGCCGAAAATTTTGTGCCAATGGGCACAAACGCTCAAAATTTTTTGAGCGATTCAAAATTTTTTTGTGCCAAAAACCATGTTTTGGCTAAAAAACACTGGCTGATTGGATGGGGTGGTGACCACCGTTTTTTCCTCGAAAGATTTTTTCCACATGAGAACCGGACCCAAAATTTGTTTTCTCATTTTCCAAAAAATTTCCTTATTTTTAAAAACGTTTATAATGTGGCTACAGATGCTTTTTTATGCATTTTAGGAGCATACCCAAGGATTTTGTTGTATTTGAACTCAGAAACCTGCAAAAATGAGGATAAAAATTGAGAAAATTCTGGTTATGTTAGTCAAAATGAGCTCATGAAGAATTATATTGGTGTTCTACAGGAGCGGGTGAAGCATGTTAACGATAGAGTTCTCAGGAATTTATCCGCTATTAACATTTCTGTGGTTCCGATTAGAATCATCTAATTTTATTTCGCCGGAAAAATTTTTGGATTTTCACTTTCTAAAATGCTGGAAAATGAACCTTCACAACGTTGAGAAATAAATTATGAATCAAACTGATGAAGTGTAATTTGTATCAAATTACAGCGCGAAGCGCCGGAAAAATTTTCGGGTTTTTATATTGTAAAACGCCGGAAAATAAATCTCTCCTACAGATATTTATGAACAGAAGTTCTAAAACCGCAGTCTAGAATGATGTCTTCAATTTATATCTTCAATAAAGGCAAAAGTTCAGGTTGCAAACGCTTAAAAAATTCTAAGCATCGAGAGAAAAAATGGAGAGAATTGATGGAAAATCTCAATTTTGGATGACATAATTGACTGTTAACGATTAGAAAATGAAACGAGCTAACTTGATTGATAGAAACTGTTGAGCATTAATTAGTAAGTCGAAGTAGATATGCTAACGGCTGCGCCTGATAGAAAATAGTTACGATTATGCATTTATATCCATGGCCGGCAGTGTTTTTTTTTCGCTGAAAACTTTTTGCCCCAGTTGAGGAAAAACCCCAAAAAATTTCTACTAATGAGGAAAAATCAATTTTTCTAGTTTACTTGCTTAAAAATGCCTAAAAATCATTTCTGATGTGTTTTTTGAACGTTTCTCATTAACTTGCATATTATTCCGCCAAAAAAACGACATTTTTTGTAAAAAGTTTCGAGCTATGACCTGCTTGTGGGTAAATATTCAAGTGAGTTTACATGAGAAAAAGCAAGAGTATAATTTAACGGCATAACCTTTATTTCTTATATTTCTTTGACGACATAAAACAATCTAATTTTGACATAACAGGTAAACCAATTAGAGCACTAAAGCACGAGTCAAGGTTAAATGATATATCTAATGTTCAACCTTATGATTCTATCCATGCTGATTATCAATCTCTCGATATCATATTAGCAAAAGTGGATTGGAATACTCTTTTCAATAATTGCATTGCCGCCAATCATTTTTATCAAGTTTTCCTAGGAGTTTTAGCTGGTTTTATTGATGAATTTGTCCCGAGAAGAAAGGACCAGGTGAAATGGGAAAAACTACCTTTATTTTTGAGAAGACTAAAAAAGAGAAAACGTAAATTGTGGACTAATGCCAACAACAGAAATACTGAAAAACAGAACAGGATGAAGATTTCAAAAAAACTTGAAAACGAAATGAATATCCATTATGCTAAGAAAGAAGAAACTATTGAAATCCCCCTTCTTAAAAAAGTCTTATGAATTCGTCAACAGCAAAACTGTTAAGCGAGAAATGATCCCTACATTGCATTATCATAATATTGAAGTTAGTAATTAGTAGTATTGTCTTTGAGGTTTCTTGTAGGACTGGCACATTACCTGATTTGTTGAAAACGTCAAAAAAAGGGATCGTGGCAAAGTTGAAAACTACAGGCCCATATTACTTTGTGATGTACCATGCAAAATCATGGAAGGAATAATTAATAAGGATATTATAGGTCATCTTGACAGATATGACTTATTCAGTAGTAGGCAGTTTGGATTCAGAAAGAATAAATTCTTGAATGTACAACTTCTTGAATGTAAAACTAAGTGGGTTAAGAAGTTGGATGATCAAGCTCCTGTTGATGTTGTATACATCGATTTTAAGAAAGCATTTGATACTGTCTCACATTCAAAGCTCTTACAAAAACTAAAAGGACATTAAATTGATAAATTCACAATGAATTGGATTTGTGACTTCCTTACAAATATAGCTCAATGTGTAAAACTAAGTAATACCATTTCTGCTCCAACTCCAATAATTAGTGGTGTTCCTCAAGGAAGTGTGTTAGGTCCAACATTGTTCCTGACATTTATAAATGATCTGAGTGATATAATTAAAACTGATATTTGCTTTAATGATGCATGCAATACAGTATTAATCCAAGAAGATTTAAATAGTTTCTATAAATGGTCTGAGGAATGGCAACTTAGTGTGTCATTGCCTAAATGTGCAGTTTTACATTTGGGGAAAAATAATCCATCCAATCAGTACGAAATTGGTGAATTTAATCTTGATGCTGTCACTGAAATGAAAGATTTTGGTGTTTATGTTGATGAAAAACTCAGTTTTGTTCCGCACTGTGATTACATGATCAAGAAGGTTTCTGGGGTATCAAATCTAATTTTTAAATGTTCAACTCAAATATAAATGAAATAAAAATCAGGGCATTCAAAACTTATGTTCGCCCAATCCGTGAATATGGTAGTCCTATTTGGAATCATTATCTAATAGATGAAATACAAAGGGTAGAGAAAGTTCAGAGATGGTTCACAAAGCGATTATGGCTTTAACTCTAGGAATTATCAAGAAAGATTGGAGTCCGCCAGTCTGCATTCTCTTGAACTTAGGAGACGTAAACTGATTTATGCTATGTTTATTCTATTATCTGTAATGGTGTTTTGGACTCAATTTTTTTGTATACAGTAATTTTAATTATCGTATCAACAACCCACATAAATTATATAAGTCAAAATCTCGTACGCGATTACTCGAAAAAGATTTTTGTAATAGATATATTGATACGTGGAATATGTTAACCTAGTCATGTTACATCCGCTCTTAATGTTCATATATTCAAAAAACGATGTATTGAATTTTAGAGCTTATATCCGCGCAGTACTAATCGTCTCTAAGCTCGTGATAATACTATTTTTCTTTATTCTTTTCTGAATTTATTTTTCTGATGACGAATAAGTTTATCTTTTCTTATCTGATTTAACGGCATAACCGTTATTTCTTATACTTCTTTGACGACATAAAAACAATCTAATTTTGACATATAACAGGTAAAACAAACAGTAGAATTTGATAAAAAGATAACAATGAAAAATAAAATTTTAGAACTGATTCTCAAAAGCCGACAATCTGGCGTGAAGGTAATAGGTATGAACTTTACCACAGGTCTTTTTTCTGCAAAGGCCAGGTTCCAATGTACAACTTGGGGAAAAATTTTGGTTGCACAGATAAATTTTTGCTTGTTCTTTCTAAAATCAATAAATTAGCTTAATTTCATCGGATAAACCACGAAAAGCTAGTTTTGTTTTATTTCATTCGCGTCGGTTATGAGCTTTTAAAAACAAATTTTCTGTGTTTTGAAAAGAAAATGAAAAGATTGGTATGAGTAACTTGTTCGACGCCTAGTGCCAAAAATTTTTCTAGGATTTTGATATTCTAGAACGCTGGAAAATGAACCTTTCCAACTTTAATTTTCTAGACAGACGCAGAATGTTTAATTTTTCAGTGAATTCAATGAATTTTCAGTCAGGCAGACTACAATTCGAAAACTAGGAAAGCAACCAAGAATTTTTATTCTTCAACCAGCAAGAATTCTCACTTGAACTCAAAATGTTTTAATCACACAAATGTCAAAATCAAGACAGCAAAAAGACTTTGGGAAAATAACCGAGAAAAAACTAGCTTTTTGTCAAATTCTAAAAAAACGACACAGAATAAAAAATTTATCCATAATATCTTGATAATTAAAAGCTATAAGCATTAGCAAGAATGAAATTTTCTAACCGCGCATTGGAATAATATGAAAAAGTTATTAAATAATTAAAATCCGGCGCGAAGCCCCGGAAAATTTCAAAAATTTTTTGCGACGCGTAAAATGTACCTCCTAACAGGAAACCATCAATAAATTTTTCCTCAGATTGATGCCTAAGTACAAAAAAATTTACCTCAATTTCAAAAAAAATTCCCCAAAAATGATCGATTGAGAAAAAATAACTGTGATGACCGGCGCGAAGCGCTGGAAAATTTCAAGATTTTGACCCTTTTAAGTCCATCAAAACACATCTTTTCGGTTTTGAATTCCCCAAATTTTTTTCCAGAATGAGAACCATACTCAAAATGTTTTTCTTCATTTCGAAATTTTTTCCTCAAAAGACCATATTTGAGGAAAAAAACGGTGGTGGTGACCACTGTTTTTTTTCACGAACCTTTTTCCACAAATGTGGAAAGGGATCAAATTTTTTTTCGACATGTGAAAGCATACATGTAATTGGGGGGAAGTGCAATGGGAACCCCTCAGAAATCGTCGACCATATGGCTAGCCATTGGGCGACCGCCCCCCCCCCAAGATTTTCCAATCCAATGGCTAGCCATATGGTGGCCCTAGGGACCCCCATACTTTTGGTCGGAAAAATACTGAAAAATGTCAATTTTTTGATTAAAAATGTCAAATTTTGAACGAAAAATGGTAAAAAATGTGAATTTTCTTGGCGCTTCGCGCCATGGATACATTTTTTTCGGTTTTTTAGGGAAAAATTAGTATTTTTTGAACTAACTAAAATCGAATTTCTTTTCCTTGAGAGACCCCATCCCCCCAAAATTTTGGGAATTACTGACCTCCGGCCCCAAAAAAGTCGCCCACCCCTCCCCCAGACCTCGGGGCTCCGTTACATGTATGTGTGAAAGAAAAATTTTTTCGTCTTAAAATCATCGTTTTTTCGCTTGAAAATGCTCACAGACGCTTTATTTAAGTGTTTTTGAGCTTTTTAAAGCATTCTGATAATCATTCTGATAATATTTGTAACGAAACCAACTCGAAACCATATTTGTAATGAAACCAACTCGTGGCCATAATTTTTTGGATTTAGTATTCTGTAATTTCCCTGGTCTGCACCACAGGGCAAAGTTTTTCTACGAGTGACCATTGTACTGTCAATTTTAGTATCAATGTTAGAATCAAGGATAAACTCATTTATAATGATAAATTTGATTTCAGGAAAGCTGATTACGAATCTCTTCAAATCTATTTGGCAAAAGTCAATTGGACAGATTTTTTTGAACAATGCATTACTGTCAATGACTTCTATCTTGTCTTTTTAGAACTAATGAAGAAATTAATACTGGAATTTGTTCCCAGAGAGAAAAAATTCTCAAAAATCTATAATTTTCCAAAGTATCTTTTGAAATTAAAATCAATAAAGAAAAACTTGTGGAAAAATTATGTTAAAAATCGTAGTAATGCTAACAAAAATAGACTCAAACACAATTCTTAAGTCTTGAAAACTGCAATGAGCAAATATTATGCTAGAAAGGAAGAATGTTTGCTAAGATCGAATTCAATCAAGGATTTTTACAGATTTATCAATAATAAAACTCAGTTGAGACACACTATCCCTGTTATTGTTTCTGGTGATTCTGATATAACTGATGATAAAATGAAAAGTGAAATATTCAACCAATATTTTGGATCTGTATTTATCTTGGACAATGAAAAAATCCCTGAATATACTCAAAAGCAGTTTAATAAACATTTATCAATCAAATTTGATTTTTTAAGAGTCCTATAGACTCTAAAATATTTGAAGCCTAGACTGTCTCTTGGTCCTAATGGTCTGTGTGCCTTTTTCTGAAAAAAATTATATCTAGTTTTGGCAGAACCTTTGAGAACAATTTTTGAAGTTTCATTTATAACTGGAAAATTACCTGATATTTGGAAAACATCAAATGTGGTACCTATTTCCAAAAAAAAGACCCAGCAAAGGTAGAAAATTATTGGGATCAACATTGTTCTTAATTTTCATAAATGATATATTTGATGGTATTGGCAGTGAAATTTATCTTTTTGCTGATGATGTGAAAATATTCAATGCCACAGAAAATGCTGAGGTACTACAAGGTGATCTTGTCAAAGTTTATGAATGGTCATTGAAATGGCAATTATCTATTTCTCTGGGAAAATGCTCTGTTCTGCATTTTGGGAGTAATAACCCCCAAAGTTGAGTATTATATAAACGATTTTCTGATTCCTACTGTTTCAGAAATGAAGGATCTTGGTGTTATGTTCAATGAAAAATTGTCTGCAACTGCCCACTGTAATTATGTGGTTAAAAAAACATCTAGGATGGTGAATTTGATCTTAAAATGTTTTCACTCTAACTTCAATGAATTAAAAATCAGGGCTTTTAAATCCTATGTTCTCCCTATTCTGGAATATGGTTCACCACTCTGGAATCCTTGTCTGGTTGGAGATACTAAATTGGTAAAAAATGTTCAACGAAGGTTTACAAAAAGACTTTTTGGTTATAAAAGTTTAAGCTATAAGGAGCGCCTCGACAAATCTGGCCTTGATGACCTCACATTTGAACGTACGTGTATCGACTTATGTGACATGTTCTTAATTTTGAAATTTGAAGTTATTCCACCTGATTTATTTTTCACCTTGAGTCCGTTCAATTATCGCGCGTCCAACTTATTTAAATTGTATAAATCGAAATATAACTCTAATGCTTTAAAACATGATTTTTGCTTGCGAAATATTGATGTTTGGAATTCTTTACATAATGATATCATTTGTTCGAAAAATATGCCCTGTTTACGGTCTAAATTAAGTAATTTTTAAAAGCTCAATTCGCACGTGCTTTTGTCACGTCCATGAGCTTTTCTGTATTATTCGTATTTACACTTGTACTTATTCGCATTTAATAAATTTCTTTCTTTCTTTTTTTCTTTCTTCTTTCATATATTTCAAAAATTAGATTTAAATTTTGTGTTCATAAATCGTAATTTCTAGAAATTTATCATCCGAAAAATTTTTAAACAATTTATTTGATCGTAACGTTTGATAAATTTGACCGAAAGGCAATGAGTAATATACATACAAAACATACGTCAGACCTATTCTGGAATATGCAACTACCATCTGGTCACCCCACTCAACTAAGAACATCAGAGCCATTGAAAAAGTACAGAAATACTTCACAAAAAGGGTTCTCAACTACCCTGAGGTTTCTTATAATGATCGTTTAACTATATTAAAGTTAGAGAAACTTGAAAGTAGAAGGCGTTTGAATGACTTGGTTATGTTATATAAGATAATAAACCATGAAGTAGACGTAAAATTGAGTGATTTCTGCACCATTACACATTCTCAGACCCGATCCAACCACAATTGGAAGTTAAAAACAGATATTCCAAGAACTGATATTAAGAAATACTTCTTTACAAATAGAGTTATTCCTATTTGGAATAAACTTCCTGAATCGATAATAACATCTAGAAATAGTAGAATTTTTTGCTCTAAATTGGATAAGTTCAATTTTGGTCAACTGTAAGAGTTATATGCCTTTTTGACCAAGCACAGCATATTCGTAAATGTACTGCATATTTATTCTGTATTTAATTAACTTATTTGTTTATTTTATTATATTCTCCTAACATTGCTTAGTGCCGTTGCAAATAAAATCATCATCATCATCATCATCAATGAGTCAGAAGCGTAGAACTTTTCCAAAAATATTTCCATAAACGTAAAAAAAGAACAAACGCTTCAAAAAGTTGAGAAAGTTGACGTGTTGTTCTTTCTCAAAAAATTTATGAAGGAAAAAATGCGGATCTTCATTAAATATAACGATATAATATTCAAGATCGCCAACTAAACATGGAATAATACGTTTGAGATGACGAAAACTATTAAAGATTGAATGGTAAATGAAGGTAGACATGCTAAAAGTTGCGCCTGAGCCTGGTAATAAATAATAATGATTATTAAAGGGGGTTTGGGGGGTTTGACCCCCAGCAGATTTGAATTTTCCAGCAATTATTGAGAAGATGACGAAGGAAAGTAAGTAAGAGAGAAGAGAAAGTCGTGATAAATATGGAAATGATGCTGTAGTCTGACAATTTTTCTAAACAAATTATACTTGATTAATAAAAAGTAACATGAAAACTTGAAATAGTGCTGTCTAAGCAAATAATTTAACATATGTGACTAATATAAGTCGAAAAATATGCTGCTCGGATATTAGAAGACTTTCTGAGACCTTTCTTTTCGTTATCAAGAACGAAAAAATTTTTGTATACCACCCCCTGTCCTGGCTGACCCCCAGCAGAATTTCTGTGCTGTGCATGTATGGTTACATAGAACCGGCGCAAAGCGCCGGAAAATTTTGAGATTTGGACCTCCTAAAATGCACCAGAATGCATCTTTTCAATATGAAAACCCCAAATTTTTCTTCCACATTTGTGTAAAGACCTCAAAAATTTTTTCCACATTCCAGATTTTTTTTCCACATTATAGTGCAAATGTGGAAAAAAAACAGTGTTTAAAAACACCAGGCAGAAGGTTTGAAAAAAGGTGGTGGTCAGTGTTTTTTTTTGTGCCAAAACATGGTTTTTTAGCACAAAAAAATTTGGAATGGCACAAAAAATTTTGAGCGTTTGTGCCAATTGGCACAAAATTTTTGGCTGATCAAACATTAAATTTCCTTGATTTTTAGACGTTTCAAGGACTGAAAATGCAAAAAATTTTCGGCGCTACGCGCCGAATCAATGAATATAATATTTCCTACTCGTATATTTGACCGGAACGCGAACGATTTCTCCTCGAACAGTGTACCAGTATTGTTGTAGCAAACTTCATACGCTGTCAATGACTGATGAATGAAAAAAATTCTAAATATTCTCTGTTCATTCAGTCAGATACGGATTTAAAACTGAAATTCTTACTTTCTGTGTTTGATTAATTCAAACAGAAAAATCGATCATTGGTGCAATGTTTGGACCGAAAATTCACACAATTTTACACGTTATTTCCTCTAGTCTTTACATTGTTGTTAAATATTATATAGATATTCGTAGTCGAAAATTAAATCAATTTGATCACCAATTCTAGAGCTCTAATTTTCTCGGCAATTCATTTCTTTTTGAGTCGCCGCGAACTTCCTGCACAGTTTTTTCTAATCTCACTGACATGATTAGCTGAAAAATAGGCTAGGCTGAGCACGATTTTTAGAAAAATTAATGTGGTTAAACTTAGCCTTAATTTATATTGTTATCAAACTTTTGGCTAAAAATCTTCCCACAGTTTTCAGTATATGTTTCTAGTAGAAAACTTTTTTTTGTGCCATTGGCACAAATTTTTTTGGCTTCTTGTGCCAATTGGCACAAATGTCCGTGCACAAAAAAAACGCTGCCTAAAGATATTCATATTCGTAGTCAAAAATTGAATCAGTTTGAATTTCCTGAACAATTCTAGAGTTATTTAAATTTTCTCAGCATCTATTCCTTTTTGAGTCGTCGTGAACTATTTTCTCGCACAGTTTTTTTCTTATCTAACTGACATGGTTAGCTGAAGAACATGTAGGGCAAAATTTTTACAAAAAAGTTATGTGTAAAACGTTAACTTTTCATCAAAATTTTTGGCCTAAAACTTTTCTGCAGTTTTCATTATGTTTCTAGTAGAAAAAAATTTTTTGTGCCATTGGCAGAAATTTTTTTGGCCTCTTGTGCCAATTAGCACAAATGTCCGTGCACAAAAAAAACGCTGGTCGGTGCACTGTTTTTTTTTTTCCCCGGGCCTTTTCCCCAAATGGGGAAAGGGATCAAAATTTTTTTCCCCATTTTCCCGAAGTCGTTTTTTCGCTTAAAAATGCTCACAGACGCTTTATTTAGGTGTTTTTGAGCCTTTTCAAGCCTGCTGGTGTTTTTATACCCGTTAATTCATTAAAATTGAGGAAAAAATTGAAATTTTCGAGTTCAAAGTTTAATCTACAAGCATTGGAACAAATTTTCAAGCAAACTATCCAAAAGCATAATGACTTTGAGAATTACATGAGAAATCGATGGTCAGGTTCTCTATGATGACAAGTGAGAACCCAAAAGGGATATTAATCTTTCCGGCGCGGAGCGCGGGAAAAATTTTTTGGGTATTTATATTCTGCGACGCTGGAAAATCAATTTTCCGAACATTTATTTCAAGAATTAGATTTGAATTTTGTGTTCAAAAGTCGTAATTTCTAGAATTTTACTTGAAAAATTTTAAAACCAGTATAATTTAAGGTAAAGTGGGGTAACTTTGGCCACGGGGTAACTTTGGTCAATTTTGCTTGAAACATCGCCGAATTTTTTCTCTGTAAGATATGCAGATACAACTTGGCACACTCATGTCTAAGTGATCAGTGCATGTTACTGTGAAAGGAAATTGAAATCCAAATAAAATTGAGAAATTTGTGGGTCGGCAAAGTTGCAATTTTTTTTATGAAAATTTTCAAGTTGAAAAAAATTTGGGTTTCACTCAAAACTTTCTCTAACAATCAAGTTAGAGAGTTTCTCTTTTCTGTTTTGTATAAAAAAATGACTACCCGTTTTCGAGCAGAAAAATCGGTCCAAAAGCGGGAAACTTTGGCCAGTTGGCGGGTAACTTTGGTCAGGGCGGGTAACTTTGGTCACATTATATTTTGGCGGGTAACTTTGGTCAAATTAAAATTTTTTGTTCCACACATTTTTCTACTTATAATAATTTGATCTTACTTCTTTTTCAGACGAATTATTTTATTCTATATATAATTTTCATCGATTACGTACGTCACAATATGGTCAGGCATTACAAAAGAAAGCCTGATGCCCGCAAATACCTGACTAATTACTCAACAGAAGATCTCGAAAAGGCCATCGAGGCAGTTCAAAACGGGTCGAAAATTCGGACAGCAGCTCGTGTTTACAATATTCCACATGGAACGTTACAAAACAAAGTAAACGCAAGGCATTCGGGAATGATTGGTCGTAAAACGTACCTCACAGCAGCTGAAGAATCGCTACTCGTCAAACTGGTCAAATCTGTCGCTGTTGTGGGCGTGCCATTCACAAAAGATTGCCTTATCACAGTAATCGACAGTTATCTACACTAAAACAAGCCGGAACTGTTCAAGGAAAAGAAGACCGTAGGACGTGAGTGGTTTCGTTCATTCTTGAAACGTCGTGTGTCATCAAGTATCTTCAGATGGTACACGCCAAAAAAACGAGTCAAAAAAGTCCAGAAAACGTCTTTGTCATGCGCTTGGCCAATCTTTGACGGAACCAGAAGTTCTTGCTCAGCTGAAAGAATTGAAAGAAGCAAAAAAAGCGAAAAAAAGCTAGAAGCACTAATGTGTGTCGCATTTGCCGTATTCAATGGACAATATACAAGAAAAAGTACAAAAAAGACTGAGCATGCTGTGATAGATGCGATGGGTGGATATGTGGTAACTGTTTGGCTGATGATTTTGATCCCACTGGTGATTTTGTTTGTCAAGTTTGTATCACTCATAACAATTGATCTTCCTTTAAATTTAGTTAATCTCATGTATTTTGATCTTAAAAACTTGCATTTATCATTGTTTTAGTTTACCTCATGTTTTTGTGTGTCGACCAAAGTTACCCACTAATGGGTGGGTAACATTGGTCGACACGTTAATTTTTTTTTGTTAATAAATTTTGAACGCTTGATATTTTTACTTTCATTCATATTGATATTTTCATGTACCTCTTAACTTGCTGTATCTGAATAACACAATATTTTTCACATCAGGCTTTTTTTTAGGTCAATTGACCAAAGTTACCCACCACAGGGACAGCTGGGAGTAGGTTTACGAAAACTTTTTTGCCGTTGATGATATTCATCATTTCCAGCTGAAATTTTGTGACAATAAAGGTCGATACTTATGTTACTTCATATCGAAAATTTGTTTTGTTACGTTCTATCTGTGCTGAGATATAACGATTTTACTTGTCGGAAAAGTAACTTGAACAGAAATTATAATGGCGACCAAAGTTGACCACCATGGTGGGTAACATTGGTCAAAAAGTGAGCTCTTTTCAACGATCAATGGTAGGTTAAATCTGCATGCTACTTATGAAATGATGTGTTTAATCGATTTGTCTGACATTTTTGACATGTGAGTTCAATGAAACATTTTTACGAATTCCCCATGTATAACAAGTTATATGTTGGAGAAGTCGAATTGACTCGATTTTGACCAAAGTTACCCCACTTTACCTTATTTGTAAACTCTCATACTTGGTCGAAAATATATGAGTATGCAGGGTATAAATTTCCGAAAGATATTTCCATGGAGCGTTTGAATTGATTTTTGTTAGAAAACAAAATAATCACATCAAAAAGCTTAGAGACTTGACGTACTGATCTTTCTCAGAAGGAAAAAATGCGAATCTTCATTAAATATCATGATAAAATATTACCAATGAAAACATGAGATAATACGTTCAAGATGATGAAAACTATTATACATTATATGACAAATGAAGGTAGACGTGCTAAAAGCCGCGCCTGAGCTAAGTAATGCATAATAATTATTATTTAAGTTATAAACGGCGCGAAGCGCCGGAAAATTTTGAGATTATGACATTCTAAAATGCACCAAAATGCATCTTTTCTGTATCCGATCCCCAAAATTTTCTTCCCCAAATGGGGAAAGAGCCCAAAATTTTTTTCCCCTTTCCGAATTTTTTTTCCCGAAAAAGCACGATTTGGGGAGAAAAAAAAACAGTGGGTTAGTGGTGACAAATCGTGGGGATACGCATACAGTAAATTTGGATTAATGTTTGGTCAATATTTCACAATATTAAACTTGTAACTAATACAACAGTTAAAATCCGGGCCGGTCGCTGATCACATTCTTCCATTGGTAAGTATGGTGAGTGATAGCACATTAATTGAATAAACATTCTTCGGAATGGAGTGAAAAATATTTATCACCGTTACATTAAACTACAAGAAATTACAGTGTAAGATAATTATAGAATTACACACTAATATAGTGACGAAAAAAAGGACAATTTTTAATCGATAAATTCAAAAGAGAAGCCGTCGAGAAATTATGAATGAACTACAGTGTGGTCATTTCACGCCAAGTGGTCCAATTTTGAAAATTATCCCCCAATCGACCTTTACAAATTTTGACCGAACTTCTTGTGAATGTCATTCCGAAGTCCAAAACTAAACTTCCAAACCACAAAATTGCGGGAGCTAAAGAATCTTTGATATAATCTACTTTTCTTGAAAAATTTCCAACTTAATAAGCTGTGTCACATTTTACGCCATGTCACATGTATGACATGTTTAATTGGGAGAGCTGGGGAGGTTTGGGTATCTCATCAGGTAATACCGTGTTTTAGACGTCACATTGATGGTGAACCATATCAGATTGATCCTATTACAGTGAGTAATAGGCTGTGACTCCTGATGGATACTGGCATTTTCCCCAGGCTTCCCAAGTTGGCGTTGGGGCCTAACCTGGCAAATGGTGGCTATAGAGAGGTCTATAGTTGGTTCTCTTGTGTTGTCCTTGGGGGTCTTGCTGTAGGGTAATGGACAACGCTGCCAGGCTAGGTGCGACAATCCCCGAGTCCTACTCAGTGAGAGTGGGGACAGGGTCACCCGTAAAATGACCTAATATGAGGGACCCGATTATGAACCAGCCAGCCCCTTTTTGCCCGAACCTGAGAGGTGGAGGCCCTACTTATCTGTGGAAACCTTGGGAAACTGACTTAGGAAGGATGTCCCAACAAATAGCCCACAAATAACAATAATCCCCTGAGAAGACTCACCTAGTCCTGTTTCTCAAGCGATTACGACGCAACGGGCGGCAAGTCCCTGGATGCTTTCGGTCTTCTGGCACTGGGAGCGGGGGATGCGATCCTCAAACGTCCTAGGCGGCGGGCGAGAGTGAGCGGCGGCGCATGAGAGCGAGCGGGAGCGAGCGGGAGGCGAAACTCCAACGTTTAATCCACGAACCGGGGCGGTCGGACACCTGGCACTGATGGGCAGCGGGGTACTGTAGGCGGTAAGCGGCGGACGCAGTGAACAAGGGTAAGTTTATGCAAATTTATTGGTAGTAAGGCGGCGGACGCACAGGTGTACAATAAAAATATGCAAATTCGACGAAGGGTGGCGGACGCGGAGTTACAACTGGACGAAAGCTTGGTGAACCCAAGAATGAGCGAAAAACTAAAGAAACATGTCCTTTTAAGGACATGTTTGGCTACAGCTGTAGCTTGGGCGGAGTTTCTCGGCGCTCAAGCTAACTTCTGCAGCTAGACGCGATGCAGAAGATGCCTATGAGCACATAGACATTTTTTCATTCACATGCGTTTAGCACTGAGGCCGGCTGCAGTGCCTATGCTAAGCATATGAACGTCTTTAGCTAAAACTTCTTAGCTAGTCGTTTTTGCATAACAAAAACGACGCTAATTTTTGATGATAAGAGGTGCGTGAGCGCACCAAAAATAGCCATGTGCTCGTGGAGCACGACTGGCGGAAGTTTTTTAGCTAAAGGGCCTACTGTAGCCCGCGTTTGTAAAGAAATAAAAATACAACAAAACGAAACATAGAAATGCATGAAAAATATAAAAACGAACGCAAAATGCATGTGTAAAAATGAAATAACAAAAACATGATCGAGTAATAAATGAAACATGAAAAAATAACAAAATGTCGGCATGATCAGGATCACGTGACGTTGGAGAATTGAGCGGCACGTGACAGCTGCCTTTCGAGCCATCACTCTGAAAATCTAGCTTCGGATTTTCAAACTATATTTTTCTTGGGATTACCGATCTGGAGTGACCATGCCTTATTACCTGTGAAGTGAAAATTTACGTTCACCATATCTCAAAATTCTGGGGTTTATGTAGTGCATTGACAACTTATCAGTGAAAACCGAAATTTTCAGGTGTGAACTAAGCTATAGTCTGTTTTTCTTGGAATGCTCTCAAATAACAAGAGTGGAAAGCATGCAGATTTTTAAGATTTAGCTGAACTGTTTGTCATTATAGGGTTACAAACCTGTGAGTAAACTCAATTGACTTTTAACAATTTTTGAGTAAAAAATTTTTTAGTCATAACTATGTGTAAACGATTTCAGTGACAACCTAATTTGTGACGATTACTTTCACTCTTCAAGCATTTTGTAAAGAACAGAGTATAGTGTAAATATTGCTATGACGAAGTATCCAAAATTCCCATTTTACACGTCATAAGTTGTGGGAACCATAGTCGGTGTATTTTTTGGTCGTCGCTGCGTCTATAATTCTGAAGTATAAATGGGCCACAGTTTTTTGGCTTCCGCTGCGTCGGTCAATTAGATTGAACGAGCTGCAGTCAATTACGTTAATTTGTGCTATCGTATTCACGTTTGGTTTTCACAAAAAATGAGTTTGGTCTTGTTTTTCCTTGACGTGATTATAAAAATAGTCAACAAGCAAGTACATCTGTGTAGTACAAACTTTTTCAACGCTACAGTAAACATTACATTCCCTATTGATTATTCATGCGGAGCACCGTTTTTTTCCCCAAATCGTGCTTTTTCGGGGAGAAAAATTCGGAAAAGGGAAAAAAAATTTTGGGCTCTTTCTCCATTTGGCGAAGAAAATTTTGTGGATCGGATACAGAAAAGATGCATTTTGGTGCATTTTAGAAGGTCATAATGTCAAAATTTTCCAACGCTTCGCGCCGATTATAACTTTAATAATCATTATTATGCATTACTTAGCTCAGACCAGCGTTTTTTTTGTGCACAGACATTTGTGCCAATTGGCACAAGAGGCCAAAAAAATTTGTGCCAATGGCACAAAAAATTTTTTTCTACCAGCAACATACTGAAAACTGCGGAAAAATATCAGGGTTGGCAAGACCTGGGTTTTTGGGTTTTTGGGTTTTTCTGGGTTTTTCTGGGTGCATTTTTTTGACAAAATTTGGGTTTTTGGATTTTTCTTAATTCTTTTAAAATGAGGATTTCATCGTTAATTTGAGGATTTCATCGTTAATTTCCCTGTGGCAAATCCAGAACGAGATTGAGGATTTCATCGTTAATTTCCCTGTGGCAAATCCAGAACTAGCTGACCAAAAAAGTGCTGTGTATCAAGAATTGACGCAATACATGATTGAGGCAAAATTACAAAAACAAAATAACTCATTTCGCTACCAGACCAGATGCTCGTCAAAAAGAAAATGTCTGTCCTTGAGTATTGGCTCACAGATGGAGCTGACTGGCCGCTGGTGCAACGAATCGCTCTGAAGGTACACATAGATAACATGTTATTTGTTTCAATGTATTACATGTATAAAAAATTAATTGAGGTTTTTTCGCTCGTTGTCTCTACCGCATCTTCGGAAAGAAGCTTCTCTACCTTTGGCTTCATACATTCCAAGCTGCGAAATCAATTGTTGACGGAAACAGTGCGCAAACTGGTATTCGTTAAGACAAACTTTGGGCTGCTAGAAAGTTCCCGTGACTGTGAATCTGATGAAGTGAGCGAAGCCGAAGCGTGAAATTTGATTTCCGTAATTTTCAATTTTTTAAAGTGACATTTCAATTTTTAGTGTTCAGATCATGCAATAAAAAATTCAATAAACAGCCAATCGTTTTAATGAGCCAAATCGATAAAATCGTTGTGCAATGTGCAGTCGCGTGACTCGTGTAAATATGTTACAACCAAATGTATAGTCAGTCTTGAACACTGTTCAGCAATTTAATACACTTAATACGTTAAAAATAACATTCTCATATATATTTCAAGTAAAATGATCATTCATTAGTACAAAACTGGAACAAAAACCCTAGAAAAACCCACCAAAAACCCAGAAAAACCCACCAAAAACCCAGAAAAACCCACCCAAAAACCCAAAAATGAAGATTTCAAAAACTGGGTTTTTGCCAACCCTGAAAAATATTAGGCCAAAAAGTTTGATAAAAAGTTAACGTTTAACGCATTAATTTTTTGAAAAAATACCTATTTTTCAGCTGACCATGTCATTGAGATAAGAAAAAACTGTGCAGGAAAACAGTTCACGACGACTCAAAAAGAAATGGATGCTGAGAAATTTTAATTAACTCCAGAATTGTTCAAGAAATTCAAACTGATTCAATTTTTGACTACGAATATGAATATCAACAATGTCTAGAGAAAATAAAGTCGAAAATTGTGTAAATTTACGGTCGAAACATTGTACTGTTACCAACGATATCGATTTTTTTATTGATTCTATTTGAATCAATCAAACACAAAAAGTGAAAACTTCAGTTTTAAATCCGAACCTGATTGAATGAACAGTATATTCAGAATTTCTTTTCATTCATCAGTCGTTGACTTAATGACAGCCTATAGAGTTTGCTGCAACGATACTAATACACTGTTCGAAGGGAAATTGTTCGCGTTCGGCCGGTCAGATATACGAATAGAAAATATTATATTCGTTAACTCGGCGCGAAGCGCCGAAAATTTTTTGCATTTTCAGCCCCTAAAACGTCTAAAAATCATGGAAATTTAATGTTTGGCTCGCCAAAATTTTTGTGCCAATTGGCACAAACGCTCAAAATTATTTGTGCCATTCCAAATTTTTTTGTGCCAAAAACCATGTTTTGGCACAAAAAAAACACTGGCTCAGACGCGGCTTTTAGCATGTCTACCTTCATTTATCATATAATCTATAATAGTTTTCATCATCTTGAACGTATTATCTCATGTTTTCATTGGTAATCTTCAATATGTTATCATGATATTTGATGAAGATTCGCATTTTTTCCTTTTGAGAAAGATCAATACGTCAAGTCTAAGCTTTTTGATGCAATTATTTCTTTTCTAACGTAAAATCAATTCAAATGCTTCATGGAAATATCTTTCGGAAATTTATACTCTGCTTACTCATATATTTTCGACCAAGTATGAGAGTTTACAAATAAATTAATTCATACCTGTAAGACCCATACCCATACCTGTAAGACCTCCGACCAGTTGGGGGGGGGGGGGTAAATCCGACATTTTGGGCGGGGGGTGGTGAGACCTCCGACCAGTTGCGGGGGGTAGAAAAAAAGTCGAAATTTTTCCCAAAAAGGCCAAAAAAACATACACTTTTTTGAAAATTTTTTCCAAACTGGGGGGGGGGGGGGGGGGGGGTTGGGGGGAAATGATTTTGGGTACTGGGTAGGCCAAGTTGAGGGGGGGGTCCCCCCAACCCCCCCCCCCCCAAGTACAGGTATGATTATATTGGTATTAAAATTTTTCAAGTAAAATTCTAGAAATTACGACTTTTGAACACAAAATTCAAATCTAATTCTTGAAATAAATGTTCGGAAAATTGAATTTCTAGCGTCGCAGAATATCAATACCCAAAAAATTTTTCCCGCGCTCCGCGCCGGAAAGATTAATATCCCTTTTGGGTTCTCACTTGTCATCATAGAGGACTCAACCATCGATTTCTCATGTAATTCAAAGTCATTATGCTTTTGAATAGTTTGCTTGAAAGTTTGTTGCAATGCTTGTAGATCAAACTTTGAACTCGAAATTTTCAATTTTTTCCTCAATTTTAATGAGTTAACGGGTCTGAAAACACCAGAAGGCTTTCAAAGGCTCAAAAACACCTAAATAAAGCGTCTGTGAGCATTTTTAAGCGAAAAAAACGACTTCGGGAAAATGGGGAAAAAAAAAAAAAAATCAAGCATGAAAATCAGTGCCCAAAAAATCGCATGTTAAATCATGAAATCAGTCAGGAAAAGATTCATCTTCCAACGTTCTAGGGTGTCAGGATACGAAAATTTTTCCAGCGCTTCGCGTCGGAAGGAAGAATGATTTATATGAAGTCTATGGTCCTTCATTTTGAGTAAGCTTTATTGACTTTTTTGTTATTTTGATAAATTCTTCCTGATAAAAATTTTCATAAGAATTATCATAATTTGACCCAAAAATTTCAAAAATTGTTTTTTCTCTATTTTTGATAAATTACTGACTTTAGAAGCGTGAATATGTTCAGAGAAGTACAAAAATGCAAAAATAAAGCATATGGTGGCATTTTTAAGTGAGAAAAGCTGAAAAAATATTGACCTCTTTGGCCAAATGGCGAAAAGGTCTTTGTAAAAAAACACTGGTTGCCAGTTGCCATTCGCCAAACTGATGCGGGGTTTTCCCTGAATTCGGCTTCCTCGTTTATCAAATCCTTATCCATGCAATTCCCACAAAATAAAATTGATATTACAAACTCAACCGTTCTTTTATTCATTTACCATCATTTCCCCACATGATCTTATAACTAGGCTACTCGCCTTCGGCGGCCACCAAACCACCCGGTATAGCCAAATCGCGTGTTCTAAACTTTTGATGGGAAGTGCATGTTTACTAAACACTAAAACATTCAAACATTGAAAAGAGATTTTCAGAAAATATCAAGGATAATTTTGATTTTTTCAATTATGTCAACAAACAATATGAGATCAAACATTCCTCCATGATGTGTTGGCGTTTATAAGCCAAGCAACAGATGGAAAGAAAGAAGGAAATTTTATTAAATGCAAAGAAAATGCAAGATTAAATACGAATAATACAGAAAAACTCATGGACATACATGTAATTGGGGGGAAGTGCTATGGGAACCCCCCCCCCCAGAAATCGTCGACCATATGGCTAGCCATTGGGCGACCGCCTGACCCCCCCGCCCAAATAAAATTACTGACCCCCCGCCCAAATAAAGTGACCCAACCCCCCCCCCCAGACTTCGGGGCTCCGTTACATGCTCATCGACGTGACCAGATGTCCCCAAGGTCAGATTTTTCAGATAGAGGTAAAATTGAAAATATTTGGCGGTAGTTTAGCTAAATGTCCATTAAACAGTTCATTTTGTTTCAAAATTAGACAATCAGTGTTAGGTTTTCAGGACTTTAGACAGGGGCAATACCCCCTCATACCCTCCCTATGGAGTGGTCTGGATGTGACAAAAGCACATGCGAATTGAAATTTAAAAAATGACTCAAATTGGATCGAAAGCAGGGCATACTGTTCGAACGAGTGATATCATCAGGTAAAGAATTCCAAACATCAGTATTTCGCAAACAAAAGTCATGTTTTAAAGCATTTGAGCTATACTTCGATTTGTACAATTCAAATGAGTTGGACGCGCAATAATTGAACAGACTCAAGGTGAAAAATAAATTGGGTGAAATGACTTGAAATTTCAAAATAAAGAACATGTACAATAAGTCGATACACGTACGTCTAAATGTGAGGTCATCAAGGCCAGATTTGTCGAAGCGCTCCTTATAAGTTAAATATTTATAACCAAAGAGTCTTTTTGTAAACCTCCGTTGAACTTTTTCTACCATTTTAGTATCCCCAATCAGACAAGGATTCCAGAGTGTTGAACCATATTCCAGAATAGGGAGAACATAGGATTTAAAAGCCCTGATTTTTAATTCATTGAAGTTAGAGTGAACGACTATACATTTTTCAACCGTGACTTGCAGAATTATACAAATCATACAAAATCCGGATTTTTTGTTTTAAAACGTATGAAAATAAATTTCTGGACAGGAAGTCATATTAACTTATTCAAAAGAGTCGTCAGGCTTTAGGTTGCATTTTGCATTAAAAAATTGGTACCGTACGATGGCCACTGGCCACCAACAGGGAATAACCGGGAATTTTTTAGGAACCGGGAAAGCAGGGAAATAAATAAGAATTTCAAAAATGAGTCACATTTGAAGTGATTTTTGAAGCAATTTTGAGATATTTGACAACAAGATATTCAAGTTTTTTCGCCGTTGTACATACGAATCACTATTACACTGTATGAATTCTTTAGTTTAGAAATATCATAATATTAAGTAATTTTATTTGGAACAAGAAAAGTTTGTTCAATACAGAATTGCTCTGATCATTTCAACGCAATGCAGATTGAGGCTTGCAAAAAAGCCCAGTCCGTTTTGAGCCCTTGCTTAAATTTGCTTCTCATTTCAATGACTACCATAATGACTTCTGCTGAGAAGAAATATGAATTCATTCAACTTGACTTCGAATAGGGATGTATCGGACCTTTTGACCTCGTATGTCACCCGACACTATACGATATTTTCTGACTCGACCCGAATCGTTAATCATGATACCTCTGTGCATTATACGGGTCACGGGTCGAATAATTTATTTGATCATTTCCACTGTTAGGAGAAAAAAACAGTTCTACATTCGGGATTAAAATTCAGTCATTATTACATACATATATTTTAAAAATAAAATTTTCTTCGCAGTTCTCTAACGAAAGTATTGAACGAGAGTAGTGAATGATCGACGTATTAGCATCGGCTGATAATTGGCCTTGTTGAATATCGGCTGGTGGTTTTTCGGGAGACCTAACCAACAATGTCCTTATTTTCTATGGCAATTCTTGCATTAATCAGCCTCGCATGTGATAATTTACTAGGCAAATTCAAACGTCAAGTCACTTTTGGTTATTTTTGATAAGTAAAACGTTGAATACAATGACAATATGATTTTTTTCCTTCAATTCATTATCACAATATGGGTGATGAATAATTTTTAGCCTTCACCCACCGGCAAACTATGCTTCCCTAATTTATGTAGAATTATTCAAGAATATCATGTTGTAAGCAATATGTGTGAAATAGTGAAATCTTCGTGTAAACAATGTGGTACCAATTTTGATCATTCTTCAATTTACAAGTATTTAATAAAAAGAGACGAAAATTGTGCTACTGTGGTGAAAGTATGTAGCTTAGCCACTAGAATTTTTTAGTTATAAATTGATGTTGGCTAGGGAACCACGCTCCCAGATTTTCAGATCTACTATGCGACATGATTTAGCAGAAAATTGTAAATCTATAGAATACTATACTTGCTTTCCAGTTTTATTAATCGACGATTTTCAAGGAAAAAAACGATTGAACTATGATTGAAAAGTAATGCTTATTTATATATATACGTTATAATTTGCAAAGATTTAGGTCAATGGTATGGGCCATCGGATTTTAGCTGATGTTAAAGGTGGGGCGGCCGATGCATCGGCAACAGCAATTTTCTGCAATTGATCGGTTTCTATCTCAGAAAAAGTTTCCAAGGAGCAGTGGGATTGATGAAATTAAAAATAAAATTCTGAAAAAAAATGTTTTTTCCGCTGACAAAAAGGTATCAACTTTTTTGATTTTCGTTTTTTGCCTTGAATAGGAGAAGGATTTTGTTTATTTCTCATTTCCTTCGTCTCGTTCCATTTCATTCTCAAAACAGCAACTGGTGTTTAAAAGCAATAAAATATGTGAGTCATTTCTCATTTTCAACGTTTTTTACACTAAAAAATTAAATAATAAACAAGCATGTCACATAGCGAGTATGTGCTTGTGGTACACTTTATGAACTAAATATAATTTTTTTTGACCCGTGACCCGGTTTGCTATGAATCGGGTCAGAGGCAGCGATCGACTGGGCTCAAAATTTCACTGGGCCTGGGCCTGAATTTTTCGCAACGCCTTGCACCGGGCCCGGGCTTGTTGCATAATATCTTAGGTTAGTCAAAACAGTCATATAAGAATGTGAAGCATGAAATAGAATATAAGAAACAAGACCATAATTTGTAAAAAGTTTTTCATTTTTCACCAAGTTATTATTAAGCAATTAATAGGAACTTTTGCGAATATTATACTGGAGAAAAACTAATTTGTTAACATTTTACTGACTTCAGAAGCATGAATGAGTTCGGAAAAACTCAAAAATGCATAAATAAAGCACATTCTTTTTATTTTTCTTTTTAATCTGTTTATTTCTTTTTAATCTGTAGAAATAAAATAATTCTACTTCTTGTAGGTTAATTTTAATTCTATGTATGTCGACATCTAACTAGACGTAAATCTGGTGAACATTGGTGTGTAAAATCGTGGCTATATTTTTTATATCATATATATTGTTTATATTTACATAATTGTTTTTTTTGTACTCGATCCGTTTGTACTGGTACCAACGACGGTCTAAAATTTGTTTGCACTTCATTGGTTACACTGTGATTGATATATCAATTGAATTTTCATACCAGAAAGTTGTTTGTACTGATACAAATAAGGCCCACATTTTTTTGGGCCTTACACTGTGCAAACTGAAAAAAATAAGTTTTTGTGTATGGTTCTGAATATTGTCGTAATCTTTTGAACAGTGTGCTTTACAATCTTGCAGTTCAGTGCAAAGCAAAGAGAAGTGAATGGACTATAAGTTGGTGCGTAAAAATTGATGGGTAACAAAGGGATGCAAAAGTGGACAAAGTTTTGTGCAATAAAAACTTTCACAAAATTATTTTAAAAGTCAAATCATTTGCATTTTATAATAATTTTGTAATAAAATTTTAATTGTCGAAAAATTTAATCAACAGTAGATCTAATGGGAATAGTTATAGATATAGTCAGGCCTATAGCCAGGAATTTTTTCTGGGAGGAACGCACACATTTTTTGGAAGCCAATATCCCACTCAATCTACTGGAAAATTGGCATTTCTGACTTGACTTTTTCTTGAGCAAAAAACCAAAGGTACCTTTGCTTTTTAAAACTTGAAACATTTCGGGAGAGCCATGGCTTCCCCAATCCCCTGCCTACAGGCCTGCGTATAGTTACCTTGTAATGTTCATTACAGACCATTTTAAATTACGAAATAAAAACTTTAACTACAAGTTGAAAAAATGAATGAAAAAACAGCACGCTTCGATATGATTGCATAAAATGTTTTAAAAGCAGTTTTATGTAGAACTTATTCATGCAAAACATAATATTTGTAGAAAAATTGCATTGGCCAGTTTTGGCCGGTTTTTAAGACACCTTTGGCCGATTTTCGCTTTCCAATTTGGCAACACTGAGCCCGGTACTACTATGCCATGGTCTGACCGGCGGGCGCGGGTACCCGGTCGATCGCTGGTCAGAGGTCTTTGACCCGACTCGGTATTTTTACTGCTTGATCCGACCCGACCCGATATTCTCTGGCCCGATACATCCGTCATATACACGATTAGTCATTCACATTTAGAAAACTACATTTGCCAGATCCGGATCCGGAACAGCGGATCCGACAATTTTTTAGGATTTAGATCTGATGTAGGCCCAAATTACAGAAAGTGGGTTAAACGTGGGTAAGAGTAAAAGTAAAACGGCGGGTAAAATCGTAGGTAAATAAAAGTCGAGTTAAATCGTAGGTAAATAAAACTCGAGTAAAATCTTGGGTTAAAGCCGAGTAAAGTTCGGGTAAAATCGCAGGTTATTTTCACGTCTTTTTCATCAACTTTTTACCCGACTTTTACTTTACCCACTTTCAGTAATCTCAAATCTGATAAAATCGATGGTAAAAAAAATTACTCATGATTTTACCAGCCTTTAACCCATCATTTTACCCACGATTTTACCTGAATTTTACTCGGCTTTAACCCGAGATTTTACTCGAGTTTTATTTACCTACGATTTTACCCGAGATTTTACTCGACTTTTATTTACCTACGATTTTACCCGCCATTTTACTTACCCACGTTTAACCCACTTTCTGTAATTTGGGCCGTAGCTAGTCAAAAAGTGGATCCGGCCCATTTCTAATATTTGAATAAGTGTTGAAGAAATTCATTTTCCTGTTGTTCGAAAGCCGAAAATTTTCCATAATTTTCCTGTTTTTTCCGTTAGATTGAAGTTTTCGGAACTTTTCTTTTGTGAAACGATGAAGACGTATTTCTAGGTGTTGAAAAGATTTATTTTCCACCCTTCGAGAATATAAAAATCTTGACCGGCGTGCAACGCTGAAATGAGGCGTCAATTCAAATCTTTAAAGCTTTAACTCTGATCATTATTAATTAATTTTTTACTCAATAAATCTAAATAAATAGTCGTTGAGTTGGAAGAACAAATACAACTATTGAAGATTTTCTCGGGGATCTAAGATTTTCGCTCATTTTACGCCCGTCTGACATAATTTTAGCTTGGAGCGAGAAAAAATCTTCCGTATCAGAAGAATTTTGAGTCGTTTCCGCATGCTGCAGGAAAAAAATTGCTAAAAAATTTCGATTTTTTCACCAAAAGAGATTTGAAAAACAGGAAAGTTTCGTGAAAATAGCCGGAAAAAATGGAAAATATTTATTTCGTCGGACTAGTGCCCACCCCACCTGTTGATGGACTCTAGTCCGTCTCTAGCTAAATATAAAATAACTTAGATAGAAAAAGCTGATAATGCTGATTGTCGTGATCTGATTTGCTAATTACTGCATAACGCCATTCACTGATCATTTAGATCTGAAAATTAATTTTGTTGCCTAACCACTATTCGCTAGCGATAGAAAATGGGTTCTCCTATGATGGATCCTTCCATGATGGATCCCAACGCGGCTACACATCAATGCCCAACGTGCTATAAGGTCTTCGTTTCCACAAAAGGTAAGTTGTCTGCCTCTAATAATCCAAACTTTTGTACGCTAGTAGCATTATTGCTTGCCGTTCCGCCAGATTTAATTCTGTCTGAATTGAGCATCTTCGCCTGAAAATCACTCTACTTTTTCAATGCTCGTTGTAATTCAGGTTTACAGCAACATTCGATCATTCATACTGATCGGAAGCCGTTCAATTGCGAAATTTGCGGTAAACCGTTCCGGTTTAAATCCAATCTATTCGAACACCGAAGCATTCATACTGGTGATCAACCGTATGTTTGTCCGTTTTGCGGCAAAACTTGTCGCTTGAAGGTACGGGACTTTCACTTCGGTGTTCACAAAGGTGAATAAGCGTTTATTGCAATTAAATAACACGGGACGTTAAAAATCGTTGTGTTATGTAACTATGTAAATTTTCCACCAAACCGACTACAGTTAAATATCGCGATTAACGCTGATTCGCCTTCGTGAACATGAACCACAGTGTGCCACGGTATAATTTTTGAGGCAAACGTTTGATCGTATTGGATGTCAAGGGTTACTGAACTTTTTTCCACGATTTTCAAGTTTTCGAAATAGGATACGCAGGATTGTCCTATGCATATGACTGACTTTGCAGGGTAATTTAAAAAAGCACTTGAAAACGCATGTCAAAGAACCAGAAGAATTGGATCGCGCGTATGAAGCCGTCACTGGCACGCACAATTTGAATATCGACGACGCGGAATATTACGACGATCAAGATTTAGAAAATACACCTCGTATTGGTCATCGCCGTGGTGATCGTCGACGTTCAGCTTTCGGGCGTCGGTCGGGCAAGAATAAGATGATTTTGATGCTCAGGCAACACGGAGACGAAAGTGACGGTTATCCTATGGTAAGATTAGATATGTCAGGGGTATGGGCAACTTTAGGCGTTCTTGTTGATTGAAGTATGCAGTTTTTCGGTTTCTTCAACCTGATTTTTTGCCTGTTTTAATCAAAAGGCGCGAAAAAAGTCAAACTTTTCGGCGCTTTGCGCTATTAAGATCCTTTTTATGGATTTTAGGACAAATTCGTGTGTTTAAGACGTAGAAATGAATTTTTCGAAAAAATTCACCTATAGTCGAACACCGTGACCGGACATTAGAGCGCGGAACAATAGAGCGCAGAACAATAGAGCGCAGGGACATTAGAGCGCAGGAACATTAGAGCGCAGGACAATAGAGCGCAGGACAATAGAGCTCAGGGACATTAGAGCGCAGGACAATAGAGCTCAGGGATATTAGAGCGCACCTATTGGCTCGAAAAAATTCTAACCAACGTTCCGTGATCTGCAATGAACGCGAATTTTAAATTGTTTTTGAACATGGAAAAAGAATACTAAGCAAGCAACTTTATTTCAAAAGCTGACAAAAAACTGCGTGTGTGATTCTGAATGCTAGTTAGAAATTCAAGATGAATTCGAATTTCGAAGATAACAAAATGAAACGATGTTATTCAAAGGTCAAATATTTGCGATTTTTTGTGTCTTTCGCGACTTTTGACAAAATACTCTATGGTGGAAAATGCTTTGACCTGAAGTTCTTCAGAGGCACGATAAAATTCAAAGAAAGCATTTTTGAGCTGAAATACCGTTATTTTTCAAATGATTTTATTTTCGACTCTTTTATTTTGCTCTGATCTAATTTTTCTGTGCTCTAATGTCCTTGCGCCTATGCGTTACTGTCACAGTGGCCGACGCAGGAATTTTTCTGGGGAAGGTGCGAAAATTTTTTATTTACAATTTTTATATTTTTGTTAAATTATTTGCATCGACATACATACAAACGATTTTTTTCTTACTTTTTTCTTAAAATTTTTTCTTAAAAAACGAAACAATGGGGCAACTGATGAAAGAAGAAAAATTCGAAAAAACTACAGCATTTAATTAAGTTTTGCAGATTTCTAATAATTTGCGTTTACCCATTATCTTGATAATTTTAATTTTTAGAACATGAGTTCAGGAGGCGCGGCCGCCTCGTCCCCTGCATCCGCCACTGTATTGTCTCTAATGTCTGCCTGCGCTCTCTGTAAGGCCTCCGACCAGTTGGGGGGGGGGGGGGGTAGAAAAAAGTCGAAATTTTTCCCAAAAAAGGCCAAAAAACATACTTTTTGGCAAATTTTTTTAATTTTTTTTCCAACTGGGAGGGATTAGGGGGTAAATGATTTTGGGTACTGGGTTGGCCAAGTTGGGGGGTTCCCCCACAACCCCCCCCCCAAGTACAGGTATGGCTCTATGGTACCTTAATATATTTGTTTGCATCATAAATTCTGCCGGGGGTCTGCCAGGGTATTTCTCGACGCCTGAACCGCCCACAAAAACATGTATGGTTGTGTCTAACTTTGTCTTCACTTTCTATTATGTATATACTGAGTGAAAATGCTATTTTTCGTTTATGAAATGTAGATTTTTGAACAATAATGGTCAAAAATGTCGATTTCTGGCGCTTCGTGGCACGATGCCGATTTTTTGTACGTTTCTAGACTGAAAATTATATTTTTTGTATCATTTTTCCGATTATTGAGGTAAAAATTTCGAACATAATTTTCTTTAATAAATTTCATCTGCACGACCAGAGGTCACTCGGGTCAGTTTAATGACTAAACTATAAAATGATTCCAGATTGAATCCAACTTTGTTAGCACTATCCACCCGAAATCAATACTGGCATCCCAGTTGAGATGATTTTCGCCCCATACATAGACGTCCGTGTTTTATCCAGAATTTTAAAGACTTTCCTTCCGTAGGATTCGAGTCCGATTTTAGCCGGTTAATCGGGGCCCGAATTCGGATTTAATGCTATAAGTTGTGGGATCCTCGGGTCGGTCGTATTACCTACAACCACTCTGATGAAATTTAAAATAATGCCCGTTGAATTCCCAGTATTTTTGATCAATATGTGGTAGTAATGACCAATGGTTTGGTTATTCGAGTGACCAATGGTCATTCTAGAGGTCATACGGCTCACTATAACATCATTAAGATGACCTTCTTGACAAATTCGTGGATAAGTCTGTATATTTCATAGGGTATTAGAGATGAACACCTCCTTCAATGGAGATCTTTGTAGTGCTCACAATTATCTGTCTGCTGAATGCCTGATGATATTCTAGTGTACCGCCGTTGCTGTGATCGAGTAGAGGCGAACTTCTTCAGACCACATTTATGCAAAGGGATCACTAGTAAAGAATGATTGGTGCAACCTTACTAGCATACGTTTAGGATATCGAATGCTCTATAAAATGTGAACATTTATAATTTACACCTGAAGACATCGTTTCCTTTCCAGAAAATTTCGAAAAAGCATACTGAGATATCGAAAATTCATCAGAAAAAGTACCTTTGTTTGATGAATTTTTGTTGAGATCTACTCATTACACAGCCGAACTCAGGGCCGTGCACAAGGGGGGCGGGCGGCCGGCCGCCCCTCCCCCCCCCATTGAGGCAGTATGCTAACAGTGTATCGCGTAAAATCAACATTTTCTGAGGCTATTCAGTAAAAAAAGTTGGTCCGTTCCCCCCCCCCCCCCCTCCATGAAAAAATCTTGCGCACGGCCCTGGCCGAACTCATTAGGTAATTATAAAAGAGAAAACTTTTGTCTATTAACCAGTAGTTAGCAGAGATATTAGATCTGAAAAAGATTGTTAGTTGTTGAAATGAATAAAATTTCTTCATGAAAAAGTTAAGTGTTCTTGTAAAATGATGTCCTTGAAATCTTTGAATTGTCATTGAGTTTCATTTTCAAAAGGGCACATGAACCCTGCTTGAAGTAAAATTGCAGTGAAACGTGACGCCTTGTTTTAGAATTATTTTTAATTTTTCCTTATAGGCCTTATCTGATTATCCTCCACTAAACGAAATGATGGGCGACAATTATACTATGCTCGATTTCGGTCGTGCCGCTTTGAACCTCAGCGTCGAACGTTTTGAGTGTCGTTTGTGCGAATTAATGTTCGGTAGTCGCGGCGAAATGCGTTTGCACGCCGAAACGGCGCACAATAAAAGTTCGCCCGATTCGGGTTATATGTGGTGCGATATTTGTCTACGTCCATTCGATGATCCACACGCGGCAGAAGTGCATGCGACTTACCACAAACGCGTCCGTATGCTCGTCCAAACGGGCGAAATTGTACTCAATGACAACATGTTACCTGTTCGCTATTAAGTTACAGGTATGTCTGCAGAGCAGTGTAAAACTAGACAACAACATAGTGGGCATGGCAAACAAACGTCTCTAATGCCGGAGATCTAGGTGGGTTGTAGCCAATTGTACCCTTTTCATATGCGCTTTTGCCAATTGCGCCGATCCAAATGCGAAACATGTCATATGCGCTATTAGCTAATGCGCCGTGTGTTAAAAGCGCCATTTGCAAATGCGAATTGTTCATTTTGGCCATAGTTCTAATTGGACACTGAAGTGAAAACATAGTATCAAATGAGAAATGTAGTTATTCTTGAAGACCACACAAATTAGGCAAAAACAAAATTGTAAATTATTATACAGTCATACAGGACCACTCAGATAGTTACATAGCCAGAGTTGAAAATTACCGAAGTGCAATTATGTCACATTTGGAACACTAGAATTTTTTACACTCAATCTACAGTATGATCAGAGTCAAATTAATGCTATTGATTTTATGATCAGTATAGCTTATAATTTGGCTGATCCGTTGGCGTATTAAATACTGTAACTCTATGCATTTGTGTCTTGCTTATTTTGACTTTCGAACTCAAGTGGTAAGATTTGGAGTGAATGTTTAGTCTTGCTGCTTCTGAACAAATTTGAAGTATAAAGGTACTGGGTACAGGATTATCAGATCATAGAATCATGATCAGATCATGAAATCATGATCAGATCATGAAATCATGATCAGATCATGAAATCATGATCATATCATAGAATTATTTGCAGTAGCTAAACTGTGACATAGATTAACTACGTAAGTCTGAAAAAAGTAAACACACAGCAAAAATTTTCTCATCGGAAAAATTTTGTAAAAAAATGCTTCCTAAACAATTTCTGGAGACAATAGTCATCTTTGTCACTTTTTTTGTTACCGGTGCATCCATTGCCTTTCTTTGATGAATAAAAAAACAAAGGCGGCGCATTTTCAAAAAGCGCAATTGCAGTTGGCGCATTATACACATGGCGCAAGTGCATAGGGCGCATATGGCTATAAACAATCTAGGTAGCGGTAAAATCGTATTATAGTGAGAGTAGTACTTACTCCTGTGCCGTGATCTTTTCTTGCTCACTGTGTCAGGTCGAAGGCGGGTGTATATTTCGGTAGTTCCCTCATTAAAATAAGTGTGCAACGATGTTCAAATCACTTATTACCCGATAAATTAGCCAAATTCACGTGTTCATCGTATAAAATACACCAAAATTTTTTTTTTCACGTTGAATCCCCAACATTTTCCTCAAAAAACACAATCTAGGAAAAACCAGTGGATTGTTTAATCGGAAGAATTACAAAATAGAATCCGGCGCGAGGCGCCAGAAAATTCATCGGTCTTTTCTGACTTTACAGCCTGAAGAACCGTTTTCTAACCGTGTAATCTCGGAAGATTGTCTTTCTGCTGTAAACAAAGATACCTATAAATCTTCGTACGGAGCCAAAAGTGTATGTCGCGTACAATAAAAACAGTGGTGCTCTGCAGCTGTTAATTTGTCTAATTTCACACATCAAAATCACCTAAGGAAATTTTCAAAAGTGTACACACCCTAAACGTTTTTTTTATCAAACTGACCACCCACGCTCAAAAAATACTCGATAACAATCCTTCCGAAGGTACCCGCCCCGCTCACTAATTTCCTTCAAATTGGCTTACCCATTATGACACTTCCCAAATTTTTGTTTACCAGAAAGTCATTTTTCTCCAATTTCACTCGACCATTCTTATCGGGGTAGTAATTGAATTTCCAAACCTAAGACCGGGGTTAAAACCCCTTACTTCCTTGTTACCTCTACTATAGGTCCCAAAAAACATTTATTATGCGGGGAAATGGCAGGTGCGGGGATATGCGCGGAAATGGCAGGTGTTCAATTGATTTTAATAGCGAGGAAAAAGTTGATTTAGTTTGTAGTGCAGTGTACTTCAAGCAATAGTCTGCACTTTTTATCGTGATTAGACAATTACCATTAAAAATCGCACCGGAATAAAAAAATTTTATCTGAGCGCCGATACATTGCTACAGTAAATAACATTCTTGGTTGGTTTCCTTATTTTTGAATTCAAGTTGCCTGCCAGGTTGCCTGCTTCCAATATTAACAAAAATTTTGACCGCGTTCGTACAAACGAAAATTTGAGAGTCGTTCCAGTGACCAAAAATGTTGTTTTTCGGGCCTTTCGAAACGATTTTTTTGTAAATTTATGGGATCTCTTCCTTTTCAAATCATTCGTCTATACTTCGATCCAGTGTTTTTTTTGCACGAGCTCTTTTGCACTTTGCAAAAAAATCACCAAAAAAGTTTTGCACGCCGAAAAATTTTTTGTACTATAAACAGGATTTTTTGTACAAAATGAGACAATACGTTTGGGATGATGAAAACTATTATTCATTACATGATAGGTGAAGGTAGACATTCTGAAAGCCGCGTCGGAGCTATGTAATATATACTAATAATTATTAAAGTTATAACCGGCGCGAAGCGCTGGAAAATTTTGAGATTATTACCTCCTAAAATGCTCCAAGTTGATGTGTTGATCTTTCTCAAAAAATTGGGATCTTCCTTTATTAAATATAATGATAATTGAAGATCGCCAATTAGACATGAAGTAATACGTTTAAGACGATGAAAACTATTAAAAATTAGTGATAAGTGAAGGTAGACATGCTAAAAGTCGCTCCTGAGCTTAACAAATAATAATGATTATTAAAGTTATAACCGACGCGAAGCGCCGGAAAATTTTGAAATTTGGGTCTACTAAAATGCACCAAAATGTATCTTTTCTATATGAAATCATCAAAATTTTTTTCTACAATTGATAAATATTTTCTACAATTGATAAATATTTTTTGCACGGTGCAAAAAGCCTGAAAAAAAGTTTTGCACGAGCAGAAGAAGTTTTGCACAGTGCAAAAAAACACTGCTTCGATCTCATCCTCTCATATATGGAATTGGGGAGAGAGGTGCCACAGAACACCCAGAAATCGTCGGCCATATGGTGATCCCCAACATGATTCCAATTGTCAGTCAAGTCAAATGGACTCCTGTACTTTTGGTCGAAAGAATGTAATTTTTTTAATGAAAAAAATGACCATTTTTGACCACAAAATCGTCTAAACGGTCAATTTTTTCGGCGTTTCGAGTCGGTTTTTAGACAAAAATTGAAATTTTTCTAGCATTTTTCGGGCTCTTTCCAGATATTTTTTATTTCTTTTAGTGTTATCCGAATTATTGATAGTTGTCTGATCAATGGAGAAAGCTTTGTACTCATTGTCCACGCTTTCGAACTTAATTCCTTGACGATCATGTCTTAAGTTCGTTTTTACCGTCGTATATTATGTGAACTACATATATAACGATAAAGTTTTTGTTCTGCTACTGTAAGCACTGCTCTTTATAATTGATTTTGTATGTATTATTAATTTCCGATGTAAATGGGAATAAAAGCTTGAAGAAATTCGTAAACTTGTTGGAAAACTGACGGTTACGACCGTAATGGTCTTTGTCGTAATTGCTGTTTCGCAGTACTCAACATTGGCGTCTCCATTGCGACTATTTAAAAGCGAATTTGACCACGAAAGTTTTTCAATAGGTTTTGGATTTAAAAACTTTTCACTTCATCAGATTTCCCCGAATGGAAGAAAGAAAATTCCAAATTCTCCAAAAGGGGTTTTCGCTAGTTGATGACTATCCTCCGCATAGGCTGCTTTTTCATAAAATATGTTTGCAAATCGAAAAATGACAAAAATTGGCATGTGGCATTTTATCTCAGGTTAGTACAGCATTTTCAATAATTTTCAGTTCTATGTGGCACTACGGGTGCCGTTTTGACTAAATGAAACAGGATCACCCCGACGTCGGTAGTATGTGCTTGGAACTGAGTCTCGATTAGCTACCTGAGGTTTAAGGCTGAGCTCGAGATCGACCGTGCCAATAAAAACACAACATATGGTTACGTCACTAAAAAAATGTGTGAAACAGCGAAAGTACATTATATGTAAAGCCCCTGCTATAAAGTATTGATGCTTTGTCAAATCTGCAACGATCGTATAGTCCGGCATCGTTCATAAAATCTGACGGATTCGTTCACGTTTAATATCAATAACGCAACAAATTCTTTTTTAACAAATGACGGTTCGAAAACAAAACAAAAAGTTCGGACTTGACCTCCCCGACCGGAAGATTGACTTGTGACGATGCGCAAAAGGTGCATCGTGCATTTTCCTCTGAACCCGTAGACTTGATGTTGCTCATCCAACTCACGGGCCCAGACCTGGATTTTTGTGACGGGCACTGCTGCAGTCGCAACAGGCGATGCTGGGTTGTGCAGTCGGTGGTAGAGAAGCTACCACCCAGTGTGCGAGAACCGTTACAGACTTTGGTGTGTCTGAAACCGACGTCACGATCAGGATTAAATGAAAAGTTTTAATGAAACTGAACATTTCGAGCCCGGGTTCAAGTCCAAGCTCGGAATGGACGTTAGTGAAACCGAAGTTATTTTTTGTTGTCGAGATAATCTCGAGCTAGTGAAACCGGCTCCAACAGGAAATCGTAAGACTACAAAATAGTAACTTGATTTTCGATATTATTATTCACATACGTTTCGAGAGAAACATACTTCAGCTGATTGAGAAGATCAGCACATTGTCCAGGTTTGAGTTCGAGCCAGCTCGAAGCTTCTCCATTTAAAAATTGATTAATCAATTAAAATGAAGCTTTAAGAATAAAAAATAATTTGGAGCACGAAAAGTATTTCATGTTTCATTTTCTACTTCAAAGTTTCAACTTGTTTATTCAGTGCACACTATTAAACTTGAGCGTTTCAGCGTTTTACGCAATGTATTTCGAAAGTCAAAGTTGCGTAATCTTTTCCTCTCTACGGGCCTATACCATCAAATGGGATCTTTATAGAGCTTGAACTCTCGTATTTTCTTTTCCACGAAAATCTATGCTGGTAACATCACTTGAACACTCCGAAATATCCGGTATCGATTTGAAACGGTTTCTCATCCAGATAGGCTGTATAACATTTCAAATTATCATTCTAACTGATTTACTGTGGGATTTCTCTTTACCGTAATCCCTCCACGAAGTTATGGCAGCTAAAAGGATTTTGCGACGCTCGTCCAATAATGCCTGCTTAACGCAGTCCGGATTGTTCGGTCAGGCTCCGAGTTTTTATGTCTTTTTCTCCTTGAGCTTCTGCCGTTTGGGCTATAATTGTTCCTTTCCCCGTGAATAACACCTTTTTTACCAGGAATTTTTACGAATATTGACATTTTAGTTTGTAGTCAGTCACGCAGATATATGCATCATTTTTTGTAATTGGGAATTAGTTTTGCCGTACTGGGAATCCATTTTCCTTACATATTTGTATTTTAGACGAAATACTAGGAGAAGCAATCTTGCAATATATGCATAAACTACGTAGAAATGCACTTTCTTGAGATATTTTGTGCTTTAGAAAGTCAGGATAAAATTACACCGTTTTGAGAAAAATTCGAATCTTCGATATCTATCCAGTAACGTGCTGTCCGTTCCCATTGGACTGCTCAGATTCAAATGAATGTGAAAATTAACACCACTGTATAACAAAACTGGCCGAAGGAATAGCCAATAATTTCCTCTCTATTCGCTGTAGATATTAGTCAAAATTCTTCATCGTATTTGTAGTTCGCACAGAGGAGACCCCGTTGACATTGATACGGTTGCTGCACACTTCTAATTGTCGCTTGCATCCCCACAGTGATAAGGCTCGTAAAAGATGGAAAGTGTTCCTACCTATTTTAGTCGAACAGCTCGTGCTGTCTCATATAGCTATTCGATGCGTTATAGAACAAGCTTTCAATGCAAGTTGGAGCTTTATCCACATTTTGTTGGAAAGCTCTTTTAGAGTATTGTCATTGGGCGCCAAAAAGTCTTATTTTTTATTTGTTTTGCATTTTCGACTTCTGTTCTGTTCTTTAGATATCTTTCAAATTCGATGTATTTTTTCGATGTCGTCATTGACCGAAATTCATTATTCTTAACGAAGCCGATTTTAGCTGATATCGACGCGAAATTTTCGAGATTTTTATTTATTTTTCTGATTTTTGTTTCGTTACCTTCCATATGGCGACGACGGGACAATGCTAACGAGTGTTTCGTTACCGGTCAGATTACGAACGTTCAAAAGAATCAAAATCGCCCAACGGGCGATAGCAATAGTAATGTTGCTTCGAAGAGATTAAATAAAAATTTTAATAGAAAGAAAAAATTAAGCCTACAAATCGAGGAAATCCCAAAAATGATGGCATTTAGGGTCGACGATAAGGACGTCGTTGTGGGCTATGAGTAAGTTTGAACTAACTAATTCCTACATTACAGTCCCGGATTATCGAATATTAATACGTGTGACGGTTTTACACGATAAAAAATTCTCAAAAAGTGGAATATGTTGTTTTCGATCACGGCCACGTTCTCAATACTCTATAATTATTTGCGTATGATCTATAACTGACAGTGAATGAGGATGCTTCCAGCATTGTCCAGCAGCTAAATATTTCTTTTAATAGTGAGATATTTACTTCAACGTCATTGAATTATATTAGCACTGAGTGTATATTGCATCACTGATGTTTTCCAATATATGTTGTTATTGCTCGTTGAAATTCTACCAGACTGTTGAGAAAACAAATGGAATACTAGGAAGTTTTTCTAAGTTATAACTCGATTTTAATTTTCCCGAAAAGGATTAAAAGGCATATTCTTTATGGACTTGGAAAAAACAAGAATTCTGCATTTGTGAACAAATAACTTGCAAATAGCAGGTTAGAAAGTCGGCAGACAATAACATAGGGGGTATGGGAGCAACATAGGTCCCGAGCTCTGGGGTGTCAAGCAAGTTATTTGGGGCGGAGGTCGTGGATTGACCAAAATTTTAAGCGGGTTTGAAGGGGGGAAATGCTTCAAAAAATCTAATTTTTGTCTGAAAACCATAAAAAATCGTACTTATGGTGCGGAGCGCCCGAGAAAAATGGGCATTTTTGACCGGTTTTTTTTTTGTTCGAAAGTGACCATTTTTTATCAAAAAATCGATATTTTTCAGTTTTTTTTCTGACCAAAAGTATGGTGGTCTCTATGGCTAGCCATATGGACGACGATTTCTGGGGGGGGGTCCTATGCCACTTCCACCCAATTACATGTATGATGGGGGTATTACCTCTATCAGAGGTATGAAAAACCTGAAAGAAACAAAATGGCGAACTACGTGGTCATTTCTTGAAAAATAGTGTGAGAAGAGTTAATTCAGTGTATGGTTAATTGTACTTCAATCAAAGTCTACAGTTTTCTTTGTGATTAGACAGGTATCCTTAAAAAACATATGGGGTGAAAAGAATTAAAAACAGGTCATTGTGCTACCATGTCCAAATCGTGGATTTGCTATACCGTACGTACCCATACCAAAATAGTGGTCCTTGTTGATTTATCGAGATCAACAAGAGCGAAAAGATCCTGGAAAGTAAAAATGAGGCTTTTTCCATTGTTTAGGCGCCCAAAAGCTCATTTTTACTTTCTGAATATTAGCTCCTGAGTTCTCTGCCTTACTAAAAGCACTAGTGTTGAGACAAACCAAGTTATCCTGCAAATTGCAAAACGAAGACTTCAAGTTGAGATATTACTGTGTAGTTAAAATGCATATTTTCATTTTTTGCAACCCATCAAATTTAAAATCGACGTCGTGTGTAGCTAAACCGGAGGTTTAGTTCAGAAGTTAAAACCGGGCTCGAGTTAAACCTCAGGTTTATATATTGCAACCGGCCCCCGTAGTTATACTTCATCTATGAGTGTTATGAAATCCTGACTCTTTTTTCACTCTGGTTTGTTCCCCTTCATCAAAAACGAATGTTTTAAGAATAGACGTAATGCTTAACTAGTTGAACAGTTGTTCGTACCGCGCTTTTTCCAGTTAGTTTCAGCTTGAGTCATTATTAGAAAAATTTATATAAAACTTTTATTCATCAAGTAAAGCTCGATACGTTAAATGAAACCTAATGCATTCTCATGCCCTTGAAAAGAAGTGTCACATATTGTATAGAACGATTTTTTTCCTAAAGCTCGTGACAGTGAATGAGGTTTCCGATCACACGCATTTTTCATCCTGACGAAAATTTGCAGAAGAAATCAACCTTTATAAGAATTTCGATGTCCATTGAACACAGCGGTTAACATTATCAAAGTTTGCTAGCAATTTTCTGCAAGAGGAAAATTCAGGAGTTTTAATGAATTCCTGATTTTTTAATTTTTATCTTGTTATATTTTGGATTATTATGATTCTTTAAAAACTTTTTGGTACGAATTTTGTGAAAACGGAAATCTAGTCATGATACGAAAAAATTTTCTAACAGAAAATGAAATGAGGTAAAAATAAAAAAAATTATTGCTGTTACGCTAAACAAAATAAAAGGAAAATGCAAGACGGAATGAGTGTAATGTCATATAAATGATTTTAATTAATCGAGTCGCAAAAATACAGAAACTTTTCGAAATTTAACGAAACTGCAGCGATAAGGCGCAAATCCCTAAAGAGTAACAACGTCCATGCACCCCCAAATTAAGTTTCGAAATTCAAAAATTCTGTTTTTTCATTTACGATACAGTGTGATAGAGAGTTCCATATGTTAATATAACGGTAAAAAAGTCAAACTGCCAAACAGTGGCATGAACTGACTTTAATGTCAATCTTAAATTATATTACGGCACGTATTATTGTTGTTTTGCAGAAACAGTCGTCAAGATTCAAAAATATTTTCCTTGTAAATTATGTTGTACATGTAACAGAGAGCAGATTCTAATCTACTGATTTCAAGCTTGCGTAGACCTAACTTCTGAAACCTATCTCCATAGGACAAACCTAATTTACGACCCAAAATATTCCTAGTAAAACTATCGGTAACGAATGTCCGCCAAGAAGTGCGGCGTTAAACGATATACTTGAGAATTAAACTGCACTTACTATAGACATTCTTAACAATATATCTATAGTCTTCTTGGTAAAATCAATGTG
The DNA here is from genome assembly GCA_963922205.1 of Romanomermis culicivorax. Lineage (NCBI taxonomy): Eukaryota > Metazoa > Nematoda > Enoplea > Mermithida > Mermithidae > Romanomermis > Romanomermis culicivorax. The sequence continues at coordinate 413,738 of CAWUHX010000060.1, read as the reverse complement.
CACTATATCTAAGGGTTACCTTTGTCTAACTGATTTACCCAAGAATTTTTGCGCAAATAATTCTAATTCACAGGATCTATGCTTTAATGAACCAAATTGTTTATCTATCAAAACTTTGCGATGATGAAGGTAAGTTGAAATTTTTTTTAATTTCCATGATTTTGCATGGAGAACACAGGGAAACGGGGCTGGGTAGTATACTTGTCTGAAAGAAAAATTCAAAAATGGATGAGTGTTTGTGCCAAATTTGCGGCAAGTTTTTTGATGAAGAAGGAACGGTACGTAATAGAATAAGATTATTCTAGTCAGGGTAATTTTTAGCTGAAAATAATCAACAGATTATTAAATAATAACGTTTTTTGAATTTTCACCTCTATTTATTTGAAAGATTGGTCAAAAAAATTTGTCTTTTCACTACTGGTTTGTATGAATCGCTGATACACATTTTGAAAGTCTGATCGTCCGGGATGCTAGCTCATCTTCAGCTCATGCAATAAAAGGTAAAAATGCTGAGTAATGGCAGAAGTTTTATATGGTTGAAAGATTCAACTTTCTGCTTGGTCACCTCATTTTTGAATTTTGATTTTCAATTTTCAGCTCGAAATTTCCGCAACTTTTTACTGTTTTGCTCGAACCTGTTAGAAATGAATAATTTTGTGCCTGATTTTTTTATCTTCTGGTTAGTCGACGGCACTATCTAATCCAACTGATTGAAAACATCGGCACATAGCTCATGCCTAAGTAGTTATATTATACTAATGATTTCCAAATTCGATTTGCTCTCATTCCTCAACTTTTTCGTACGAAAACCCTAATTTCGTCGCGCAAGTTTTTTTTCGTTTCATCCAATTTATTTCCTTCGCTACCTAGTGGTGTATTTGCGTTCATCTCTTGCTTTTTTGGCAAACTTCTTTTACCCTTTTGGGACCGCTAAGATAATGAGATGGTTAAAAGGATCGAAAACTACTAAAGGATAGTGAATTTAGGCAAAGAAATCACGCGAACTAAATATATATCTGCAGATTTGAATAGTAAAATATTCAAATCAACAATCTGCATGTTACAGTAACACTTGTATGTGACGTGCCGTGCCAATAGTGCTGACTGAGTGCAAACTTTATCACATGTTAAATTTAGGAGAGTATCAGATCAGTCATAGGTTGGAAAAAAGAAAATAAGCCCAAAATTTGGCCCACTAAAAAAATTAATTAGCGTCTTCCATGTAACAGACCTCCGCAATCTGGGGAGGGGGTCGGGTGACTTTTTATGGATATGATCATCGATTGCATAAAATTTTAGGGTGGTCATTGAAAGAAAAGAAAGCTTTTTTACCTACAAAGTCTGGAAAACGGTTCAAAACTAGTAATTATCGTCTACCAAACCATAAAAATATGTATTTATGGCGCGAAGCTCTGGAAAAATTGAAATTTCTCAGTTTTTTTCAACCAAAAGGGCGGCGTTCCTTTGGCTAAAACAATTTGGTCATATTATTGGCAAATTTTTGGTTGGTCACCTGTATGGCCGACGATTTTTGGAGGTTTTTTATGACACTCGACCCAATGCGTTCTGTAACTGTTTTTGAATACGAATGGGTCTCAACGAAACCCAGTTGGAGGGCAATATTTCTTTCACCGACCAATGAACATATTGGCCTTCCTAGACGGAAAATCCCGATGAATCAGCACAAAAGAAGTCAGAAAATTTTACCTTTAATCAGCTATAATTCTGAACTAGCTTCGCATCTATGATTTTAATTTTACTTGTTTTTACACAGGAGCGGTGGTACGATTTTCGTCAGTCCGGACAGAGAATTTCGGTTGCTAATATACGGTCAAAATTTGCGGAAAGTCGATCAATTACGTATAACGACGTCGGATGTATCGTGCGATCGTAATCAAGTGATAGCCATCGTACCAAAGGATAAATTCGACCCATCAAACGGCAGCGATGACGACGAAGATAGTTCGCAACTCGTCGCGCCGTTGACTTTGGAAAAAAATAATCAAAAGTTTTCTCTTTGTCTATGCGTAGATGGAAGTAGCAATGCCGGTAGAGATTCTAGTAAGTAAAAGAACTGGCGGATTTTTGTATTTTTCATCATGAAATTTTTGTAAGTTTGAAATTTTTAGAAGCTTTTTTATTGAACGAAATTACCTGATATGATGAATAGCACCTCATGAAAACCTACTTTGAACTTCAAGTTAATAAGTTACATACTCACTGAATGCTTTGATTGGGAGTGTAATTTTCATTAAATGGATATGCGGGGCCGTGCGCAGGATTTTTTCATGAGGTGCGGGCTAAATTTTTTTTACTGAATAGCCACAGAAAATGTTGATTTTACGCCATACACTGTTTGCATGCTGCCTCAATAGAGGGACGGCCGCCCCCGCCCCTCCCCCACCTTGTGCACGGACCTATTTAGATGTAAAAGTAAAATTTTGATAATACAAAGAATTCGCATAATTTTATAGATTTTAGTCACTGCTGTAGTAGTGAACCCAACCGTTGATAATCGTCGAATTAGAATTCTTTTTAGGTCAACAGAAATTCAAAAGAAGTGTTAATATTGCCAGCTTTAACTCATCGGAAAAAGATCTCAAATGCTATCACCACGGAAAGACAAGTTTTCTCCGAACAAAATCGGCCGAACATTATTTGCCGCTTTGGCTGCAAATCACGATTATTTTAGTTCTATTAATTTTATCCGGTATATTTAGTGGTTTGAACTTGGGGCTTATGGCATTAGACAAAACGGAATTGAAAATTATATTGAAAGTTGGCGATCCGCGGTAAACAAATGATTTCAATAATTATTCGGGGAAAGTTCAAATTCACTCTCAAAGTTTCTTGTTTTTCTTGTATTGCCAAGAGTTTTTGATAATTTTTTTCTTTCCTACCTTTTTTGATACGGAACTCTGTTATGTGTTTTACGCGGGTTTTTTTGAATGTCGAGAAACGTTCTTATTTCAACACAGTAGTAATGTTTGTGAACGAAAGATTTCATATCCAGCTACTAACTATTCTAAACTTCAGAATGTATTTTCGAAAAAGATTTTTTTTTCAGCGAAAGAGAATATGCCAAGAAAATATACCCGATCCGCAAATCGGGTAATTATCTGCTATGCACTTTATTACTGGGCAACGTTGTAGTCAACAGTACGATTAGCATTCTATTCGACGACTTGACCACCGGCCTTATAGCCGTCATCTTTTCATCTTTGGGAATCGTAATCTTCGGCGAAATTGTACCTCAGGCCGTCTGCTCCCGTTACGGATTAGCCGTCGGAGCATACACATTTTGGATTACCAGATTTTTCATGGTGCTAACTTTCCCACTGTCTTACCCGATCAGCAAGGTTTTGGACAAAGCTTTGGGCGAAGAAGTGAGACAAGTTTATAACAGGGAACGATTGTTGGAATTGATTAGGTTATCGAAAGAAGAGCAAGCAGCCGATTTGGGAACGTGCCAAGAAGTGCAAATTGTTACGGGTGCTTTAGAATTATCGAAAAAGACTGTCGGGGAAGTGATGACGCCCATCGGTGACGTTTTCATGCTTTCGTCGGATGTGATGCTTGGTGTGTTCAAAGAGTGAAAATTAATATGAGAAATTGATTCCATAAATATTCTTGGTCATTTACCCATATCAAAAAATACTATGTTTACCGCTTTCTTCAAGTTTATTTTTCAATGAATTTTAATCATTATATACTATCTGGTGATCTAAAATTTTCTATAATTGTTTTCCTAAAACTGCTTTTATTGATACAATCAGCATTTTCACCTTAATTTGAGATCCGAAAACCGTCTCCGAAATTGTCAAAAGTGGATTTACCCGTATACCAGTTTATGAACCGAACGACCGGAATAATATTGTAAATATGTTGAACGTTAAAGACTTAGCTTTGTTAGATCCCGAAGATAAAATTCCTCTGAATACGATTTGCCAATTTTATCATCATCCTGTACGTTTTGTGATGAGGGATACGCCTTTGTGGACGATGTTGGAAGAGTTTAAAAAGGGTATGGGTTAGATATCCATCTAGGCACACTTAGATTTATGTAACCTGCGGGACTAGAAATAATATGAAGTATTGAACTTAACCTTCTCGATTAGAAGTGTACCGGAATCGAGAGCAAAATATAAAAGACAAAATGGAATTTTCTGGAATGTGTTGCTTGCTCAATTATTCTTTGTCAAGTTCAGTTGAAAGTAAAAATTTTTGAGCATGAACGATTCAAAACGTGATTTTGAATTTGGTTCATGTGCTTCTGCTTAATTGGGCCGTTATCATAAAAATTTCAATGAAAAATGTCAAAAACTTGAGATAAATCTGCTCGTTATATGAAAATATATAGCTGTAACCAAGTAAGAAAAACAGTACTTTCTGAGACAAGGCTCATCGTCTCAAATTATATTCCAGTGACTTTTAATACAGGAAAACTGATTATTTTCTGCATGTAAATTTTTCATTGGTACTGAGATAACGAATCTGCGAATATTTTCCTGTTTACGCAACTAGATATGGATCTCGTTTTAATGTTTCGTTATGCAAATTTAATGATGAAGCTACTATGGATTTGTTTTTCTAAAAGATTCACCCGTTATATAAAAAATAATTCTTTTCAATCAAAATCAAAAATTTCAATCACCAGGTCATTATCATTTGGCCATCGTTCAACACATACGCACGGAAGGCGAAGGAGACCCAGTTTACGAAGCTGTCGGCTTAATAACTTTAGAAGACATCATAGAGGAGATTATACAATCGGAGATCCGGGACGAATTCGACGTCATACGAGATTCGCGTCTTAAACGGTTGAAACGCCGTGACACGTCACTCGCAGCGGCGGCTGCCGCCGCTGCTGCTCGCGCTTCGTCGGGTGGTGGCGGAATAGTGGCCGCGTCGGCCGTTGTTCCGATCAACCCGAGCGACGTTAGTATTTTTTTCAATCAGAATATCGACGCTTGCGACATAAGGTACGTGCAAGTTTTTTTTCAATACTCGCTGATAATTTTTTCAACTAGTGTTACTGAAAAGTGTAGTCTATTTTGGAATAGTTGATGCGGCGAAGGCGCAGCGAAATGTTTGTACCCCTTCCTCGAACGTCTCGTTTCCTGGAAAGTCCCTATTCTTTTATAGTCCCGGTTCCTTCAACAATGCTTTCAGTTATCATAAATTTGTTTTCTCGATTCCTCGAATATGCAAGGGTTGTGAACTTGGTCGTAGTACTATGATCAATCCAGTTGTCTTTATTCTGTACAAAAATTCCAGAAACTCAAGTCTGAACAAAATTTCAATATCTCTAATCAACTCATCCTCTGTCGCTCAAGGTTTGCTTTTGCGATTGTAAGCTATTGATGGAAGATGTCTTTGACTCGATTTCTCTGTTGACTCTTTGTGATCTAAGGACCTGATTATCCTCTGGGCTATTTATTTTTTAAATGGTTCAATATATATCAATTCGCCGAATGTTATTAAGCCACGTCATCTAAAATCTGTATCAATGAGTTAAGCGATTCAATAAACTCACAACTGATCAGTAGTAATTGACAAAAAGTAGCATCTAATTTATAAATAATACCTCAAAATGTTCAATGAATTCTTGAACACAATTAATCTTGCTGATATCGTTGTCAATTTTGCCGTGTTTCGAAGACAATGTCCAATGGTGAAAATGCCAAAACGATTTTATCAAGCAGGACCACTTATTTAGATACGAATTTTAAATTTTGTATGTACATTTATTTTTCTCTAGGAAACGAGATTTTTCAAAGAAAATACTTATCAATGAATCGGGACTAAGTGACTATGAATTTAAGCATTATTCGGCGAATGGGGACTTTCGGTCAACCGAGACTTTTGAGGAATATGGACATTCGGTGAATCGGCACACAATCAGCAAATGATATATTGGAAATAGAAGGAGCGCCCGCGCTGTTTCTTTTTCCCAACAGGTCTTACGTAGATGTACATAATGAGGTGGAGGGCAAACCGTGGTACTTCAGACACCGGATACATCCACCTGGTCTGAAAAAAAACCTTTTGAACTTTTTTAAGAATATTTTTTTGATAAATTTTTAGATATATGCTTATGGAGCTTTCTTTTTTCTGATCACTGACCTCGTCATCAAAATTCAAAGTACCCTTCTCCTTGAAAATTCTTGCCGTACAGTCAGAGCTGTGAGACCATGATGATCATGTTCGAGTCTTCAATAAGCGTGCGATTGAAAAGCTTACTCTCGCTGTGTCTGCCATATCGATATAAAACATAGACTATATTCTATTCTTAAATTTTCATCAGAATGCTAAAAAATTAGAAATTAGGTGCCGAAGATACTAATTTCTGTTTATTTTTACAGAGTCGGTTTAAGTGGGTTTCATAGCAGCAGTATGAATTGTACACTAAAATAATTTTAAGCAATTAGAAGCGGAAACAAACATATTCATTAATTTTTGCTGGACAAGGACTACGAGTCATACATGCACATGGGATGAGTAGATGGGTTAACGCTCCTACTTGCTGGCTTTTCTAGTCATTTTAGGGGCCTGCACCCCTAAAAATTTGGAAATGGTTCCTAAAATTTTTGGTTTAGGAGCCATTTTGGCTCGTAAAATTTTGATGAATATTTTTATATTTTAGTGAATTATATATATATTGCGCCAAATTTCATTCTGTAATTCTTCGGATTGGTCTGTCCACTGCTTTTCCACAAATAAAACTTTTTTTGGAGAAAAAGGTTTTCGTAAAAGGGAAAATATGTGGGTTTGTCATGGAAAAGATGAATTTTGGTGCATTTAAGAAGTCAAAATCTAAATTTTTCTAACTTTTTTGTAACTATAATTTTTAACGTGGAATTGAGTTGAATTCATATCCGTCATCGAAATAATTCCCAGAAATTTGAAGAAACTTGATGTTTTTCAGACCTATGAAAGCATGAGTTTTCTAAATAATGATGAAGACATATTTCTGAACAGAAAATTTGAACCTTAAGCTTAAAGCTTATTGAATAGGTTATCGTTAAATTGATTTTATAGCATTTTAGAACGTCAGAATCTTAAAATTTTTCTGGCGCTATGCGCTGGAAAGATAGGAGACAACGGAAGGAATAAAAACAGAAGCTGCATTCTTCAATGCACTATACTTTTGTGCCAGAAAGACATGAACCCTAATGGAATCTACGAAGAAGATTTTTGCGAAAATATACGGAATATTACGGTTTTTTGCATAAAAATAAATTTTCTCTGTACAAGGATTTTTTTCCGATCTTTTACATGTACGAAAAGGCCTGAACCAAAAAAACACTGGTTGGATATAAAATTTTGTACAGTTTTTTTTGAACACGTATCAACTGATTGTTGATACTGTTACAAGCCTATTTTTTGATATTCTTCAACTGTAAATTTTTGACACCCAAAATTTAAATTTGGCTCCTAAAAATTTAGGCCTGGGAGCCATTTAGCTCATGAGTTTCAAACAGAGGTCCCCAAGCTCAGATTTTTCAGTTATGGTAAAATTGAAAATTTGCAGGGGTAGTGTAGCTAAATGTCTACTAAACACGTCATTTTGTCTCAAAATCAGGCAGCCAGTAATCGATTTTAAGGACTCTAGGTAGGGGCAATACCCTCCTCATATCCCTCCCCATGGGGCACTGTGGTTTCAAAGCAAAAAAAAGCCTGCCTGCCTAAGATTCTGAACACCCTCCTGGCTTGAAAAAAAATCGTCAAACACCCCCGAACTTTTTTGAAGACAGTATTTTTGATGATTTTTATGCATACTGTGTATGAAAAACATTCTTATGTAGCTTTGCTTTTTTGCTCACCCACCCCCCACCCTTTCGATGAAAAGTCCGAAGACCCTCCCCCTAGAAAATTCTTGCCGTGCATGTCTGCTACAAGTCCTTCTCAAAAGAAGGATTCGGTTGTGCGAATCGCTTTGATTGAACGCAAAAATAAACCATGTGTGCATAGTTCAAACCTTTTATTTTTATAAGTCCGGTAGCCGTTTTCGCGATAGTTCAATTCGTTTCAATGTCTTCAGAAGACTTTGTACGCATTAAATTTCAGGTTCGAAATTGAAAATCATTCCAAAACGTAAAATAATTTTCATTTTTTACTACATGGGAGGTTCATCGTTTTTGAATGACTGTAATTTTTTTATTATACGGATTCTTATTCCGGAAAAGATTCTTGCTCCGAATAACTTAATGTTTATGTTTCAATAAACATTTTTAGCCCCCAATTGACGTTAGCTGCTTATCAATACTTATCGACGACCTTGGACGCTTTTCGACAAGAATTTATCAGCGAAAATGTCTTACAGCGTCTTATACGGCAAAATGTTTTGAAAAAAGCTGTCCACGAATCGTCTCAAGACACCTCGTCGGCCACCGGCGCTTGTCTCTACACGAAAAATCGCGAATGCAATTATTTCCTGCTCGTTTTAGAAGGTAAATGTTCGATAACGGTTGGCGAATCGGATTTATTATTCGAAGCGGGTCCATTTTGTTATTTCGGCTACGAATTATTGCAGAAAATTATGGACGATATTCATAAGAGGAGGACTAGTTTAGTGGGACCGTCGTCCATAACGGCTTTGGCGCCGGCGGCACCCTTGGGTATTTCAGGGTCGCCGGGATCAGGCGCAGTGGTGTCGTCAACCTCGCAAAGTCAAGTTGCGACGACGACGCAGCAAAGTCAATCGTGTCAACCGATGTCGCCATTAGCTAAAACGACGGCGACGACGGCCACATCATCGCCGGTCGATATTTCTGGTCGAAAATTTACTTTTACGCCCGATTTTACATTAAAATGTGATAGGCAGGTGAGTAAGATGAATGAAAACTATTAAAATTTGGTGATCAGAAGTTCTTATTTTCTACACTTTCATTTGCAATGTCGAACTTTTTGACCAATTTCCAATCGATCAGTGCTCTCTAATTGAGGAAATCTCGTGTTTAGAATTCCAATTTTATCAATCAGGCTTTTTCAATACTGTGCAGAGATTTTTTGGCCGCGCGAGAATATATTTGGGGCATATACCGCACAGAACGGAAACTATTGATCAAGAAGGTTTGTACATTTTTTTGAGTGTTCCTCTGTAGGAATCGATAGAAGATGCATTTTCTTCAGCTTTTTGAAGTGAGAATGTTGGATCAAAATAACTTCATTTACCTCCTTTTCATCGCAATCGCGACCTAAGTCTGCTCGTCTCATTATAGCACTGCTGAATGTAAATACTATGCTTGAGATTCTTTATCACGCTATCTTGGTTACTTTTACGTTCTTGAAATAGCTTGGAATTCTCGAAAGATTGAAAGAAAGAATGACTTAAAATTTCCATCACACTTTTGGTTAACTATAGTATAATATTTATTTTGAAATGGCAGACGCATCGAATAGACGAAAGTAATTTAACCCGAAAAAATATTGAGCTTATTACTGTAAGAAATGTAGTTTCTGATCAACGTCAGACGGAACAAACCGTCAATTTTCTTCAATTACCTGCTCAAATTGTCAAAATTTTTAGAGCAGTGCATTTAGATGACGAAACAGTTCTACATTACTCAAAGGTCGATAAGCATGGTGTTGTTTTTATGATTTTGGCGCCTCCCATTACCGTAAATATTGTTTTTTCTCACCAATTCCAGATTAAATTTAATCTCGAAATGAATTGAAATTCTTAACAAGGATCCACGTGTTCTCTGGAAGAAAATTACGATGCTGCAGGTACTGTGCTACTGCCAGTGCCGATTTCTGATTAGTCTTCGACGACACTTCTCATTTAATCAGCTGAGAAAATTTTCGCCCGGGAAAATCTGTAAACTTCTTTTCATTAGTCTTTTCGACACAGAAAAATAGCAAATTCGGATATGACATTTCGTGATTCTGATTCGTTTATTATCACATATTTGCGAGCCACCTATGTTAATTTAAATTGATCACGCATGCAGATTTTAAAGGCTCTGTATGTCTCTCACACTATGATGTTCCTTTTCATGTTATCCGAAAGACTTACTTGCCAGGAAACTGAAGATGAAATCCGCGACTTATCGTTTGATGTTTCACTAAAACACTTTAGAAATGTGAAATATGAATTACCTCTTTTCAATTTCAAGGACCTTGTTTATTTGAAAATTTCGGCATCTGTTTATACGAAAGCTTACCGAGCGACGCTGATCGAACGCGGTCGAAGTTTAATGCTCAATAACACCGGTCGCGCGAGTGGCGGTGGCACGGCTGGTCCCGGCATCGACTCCATGACTCCTTTGAGCAGTCCGGGCAACGACGATCATTCACAGCGACACGTTACGGGGTCGCAGTCGGCCGAAAATGTTAGTGTGGCAGGAGGATTGGCGACGCCTACGGCGCATAATATTCGTGAGTTTGGTTTCGTTTGTGAATCATAGAAGGCCAATTCAATGAATTTTTCCCTCGTGATACAGATTCCTTGAAATTGACTCTTTTCGATCATTTAGATATTATCGAAATTGATTTCCTGATCTCTAGTAAGGCTACTCCGCCCACTGCATCGATCATTTCAGTATAGTTTTTTGATTTCCAACTGTACAGGCAATTAGGATCTAAAAATTGGTTAATCAATCAAAAAGAATTGTATCTTGCAATCACCGAGAACTTTCGCCATTAATCAGCACTCACTGATGTTCAATCTTATTTTTTAGATTCGGGGAATTTTTCGTCCAACAATAGTATGAATAGCATTGTTGCCAGTTCGACTCGTCGTCGCCATCCTCACATCGGTAGCATGCTATCACTGGATTTTAAATCCGATTCGATCATCAAGGAGGAGCAGGATCATTTATTAACCGACATGAATAATATGCAATGACACTTTTTCGTCACTCTGTTCATTCATTTCCGAGTGTTTTAATGGTTTTTTTTTGTAAATTGCATTGATAAATGGCTTTAAAATATTTTGTCCCCGTTTTATTTTTTTCTGAGATTTTTTTGATACGAATAAAATGAGTCGTGTTCATGACGGACGGAATGAGTTGGGTAGCCTCTCCCATGAAAAGAAATTGGGATTTTTTATGCTCCTGGAGAAAATGACGTGCCAGCTCAACTGTTCGTGGCGACAAACAATTTCAAATCATCTTATTAATTTATGACATTGATTCGGCGTGTCCCCAATACAGCGAAACGCACGACAGCAATTCTCTAAAGAGCGAATCTCAATACAGATAATATAGTTAAAAGTTCTATGCATTAGAGTACAAACAAACGCCCACATTTGTATCATAAATATGCAAATTAGGTATATTAAAATTGTTTTTGGTAGTTGTGATTATTAGTTTCATTTGGCCATCTAAGTTTCACATGCTTTTGTGCTGCAGTTGCGGTAAGTGTATGCACGAACGGACCATTCCAAAATCACAAATCTGTCAGAAAAACATTTTTGATAAAAAGTAGGTGAAAAATAGAACAAATGTATACACAACTTGAACAATTTAAATAAAAAGAACAAAAATTGGCTGAAAAAAGAATCTAAAAGGGAATAAGTCAATAAAAGGAACAAAAAACATGCATGCAGATATATGTCATGAGCAAACCAGAATAAAAAGCTGTAAAGTCACGAAAACACATGTTAAGAGCCATGATGTCAGAAATCCGGCGATTGGAGCGAAAATATGACGACCAGCATTCACCAGATTGAAATGGAGGACCAAATAAGCCATGCGTCAAAACGTCCACCCCGCCCAATCTCCATCTTTCCATTCTAAAGATAACTTTTTTGAAAATTCGTCATTTTGAGAATCTGTTCTGAGACTTCGCTGTATTGTGTCTCGCTATTTTGAGTCTTGCTCAATAGGGGTGAGACAATTGACCCCACCTTGTTGATTTGAGGAACATCGAGAAAGCACGTCGGTGTCTGGGCCGGAGAGGGCATCCATGATCAGGCCATCTTCTGACATTTTTTGAATGAAGGGTATATAAAAACCATAGTTTACTGGTAACAAAATTAAAACTAATTAAATTATTTATTAAAATAATTAATTAAAATTAAAACACAAATTAAAACTATTGTACATGTCAAGCCTTTGAGTACAGACTGATCATTCGATTTTCAATTCTATAAGCTGTTTCTTTCGTAATTCACATTTTTTCCGCCAAAATTCGATCTTTTCTCTGAGGATATCACTATAATAACATGAAATGTAACATACAATTTCGTACAATGTTCAAGTAACTGTTCGAAAAGAAGTTCGAAGTCAAAAAAAGGGTGAAGAAAAGCTCACTTTTTTTTGTTTAACATATCCACTATTTCGTAACATTTCGCTTCTTTGGAAGCTTTGTCTACCGAGATTACATCTTTGTCTTTATTTTTCGAAGATACGACTGTCTACAGAAAATACGAAGTAATGAAAAATAAAATTTTTACCGCAGAGACTCGTCTTACTCTTTTGTTTTTACGAGGCTTCTCTTTTTCCGCCTGAAAAACGAAACTTTCACGAAAATTATATATGCCTTAGATGAAAGAATGTTCTTGGCACTCAGATAAGTACCTCTTCTGGTTTTGTCGCATATTCAACTACTTCGATATGTTGTTCGACGTAAACTGGTTCAGCATTTTTATTGACCAAATCTTGATCTTCTACGGCTGGTACGCTGACGATGTCCATCGAGACGTTAAGGATTTGTGCGCACGCTTGCTGTCCTTCGATAAAGGACCCTTTCATAACTTCATCTCTTATAACTGGCGGGATTATGTGCTAAACAAAATAAATGAATTTACAGACAAACTATAGTCCATTTATCTTCACATTGCCAAAATCGTTTTCAGTTTGTTCTACATATTGTTACCAGAGAGATCAACACTTTTTGGAGAAGACATTTCCTGACTTTTTCTGGTTAAATTCTGCGAATTTCCCATGTTTTAAAACACAACATTGAGGTAAAAAAAACTTTTGCATGTTTTTCATGACATAACGCATAGAGCTTTACAGGAAAATTGAAGATGCCACACAAACCAAGTTTTTTTTTAAAAAGTGAAGCAAATTTGAAGGCGAAGCCAAATTTTTTAAATAACGTGTTTTGCGGATGTCGAATGACTGATACCACTTGACAGACAGCTCACTGTTTTTCCATCATATGGCTTCCTTGAAAATCCTACTTTCAGGAAGAGATCAAAATACATTGAATATAAATTGATGACTGATTATTATTTCAGCGCAAAGCGCCGGAAAAAATTTGAATTTGGAGCTTCTAAAATACTGGAAAATGCATCTTTTCAATATATTTTCTAGACGTACACTGTGTAAAAAACTTCTTTCTTCTCTACAACTTCTTCGTTGACTTGAATGTTTTCTCAAAACAAGAGGCAACAAAATTGCAACATTTTACACTGGCGCTGTTCTGACAAGCGACTTCAGAAAAATAAGTTCTGAATGACGCCGTGAAATTTAAAGAATTTGGCCATGAGCGAAATTACAATACCTAATAATAATTTGACTCGAAACTGGCGCGGAATGCTAGAAATTTTCGACACTTATTTTTTCTTTTCTCATATTAAGGTAAAAGCACTGCGTTTTACAGGAAAATTTTCTCTTTTTCCCTGAAATTCCTTGACTTTTCCAGGTTTTCCACGTCTGTTGTCTACAGCGTGCCGCCAATTAGAGAAAAAAGGTATCCGCATAGGCAAATTTTTTTATTATCGGCATGAACATCTTTCCGCGCTGCGAGGCTCATTTGGAAAAGACTGACAGCGAAATTTTACGGCTAGATCGAGAATAAATTTCGTAATGGTTCATATATAATTGAAATGATTTGTTGTCTATGCCGAGGCCGAATATTGCATAAATTTGACATTTTTCACGAAATTTAAGTAATGAAAAATAAATTCAGAATAAAAGGAACTAATGAATGTATATGAAATTATCAAAAGAAATGGTGATAACAACGTGGCTCAAAAGGTATATTATGCAAATGGAAGCAAAAAAATTTCGGAAATTGCAGCGAAGAGTAAAAATCAGAAAATCGGTAGACTAAAAATACATGCTAAAGTAATTCTACATATAACAACACAACTTACATTTCCCTCTCGTTGGGGCAGTTCAAAATCAATGGCTGGATTTTCTTTAGTTATTATATTCTCAATATTGGACGGATTAGAGTCGGAACGTGGAATCATAATCTGAAAAGCATAAATGTGATACAGAAAAAGTTAACTGACTACAAGTAGAGTGAGGCGACTAAGAGTAACGTAAAATTTTCAAAGTAGTGCTTTCGGATTGCGCATTTGCATCCATACAAAGTTGATTATCAGAGCAACATATTGTACACAACTTAGTGAGTAACAAGCAGTCTAGAGTCAGAACTATTGAGAGTGATGACTACATTTGTACGCTTTATAACTGATAATCATTTCGTCAAGGTAATCTTACACTTTCCGTATTTTGAGCTTCATCGGTCGGTGCTGATATGATCTGTCCAATTAACTTGTTATTCCTGCCAAGGAAAGATTCTTGACACTTCTGGACTAAAGCGTCAGTCTGGAAATCCACAATTGTCAAGAATTTGAGTACAAAAGCGAATCACTACAAAACATGACTGCTTTCTTTACCTCAGCAGTACAAGTTATGAGAGCGCAAGGCGTCCGCGGCAAATTTTTCCCTTGGAAAGGATTTCGACCGTCTTCTGTAAACGTCGTTTGTTTGATTTGACTCATTCGTCGGATTTCTAGATCTTCTTCTATTTCCGCCGACATGCTTTCTACTTTCATTTTCGAAGAAAGAGACTTATTGTACAAAACCCTGAGGTTAACGCTTTTCTCTTCTAAACTGGAATCGATTTCTAAAGCATCGACTACGGTGACGCCAATAGGATGCTTTTCGTCGATGCCACCAACTTTACCGTTAGGCGAATGTTGTGGGAGTTCGGCGGTAGGATCACTGGATACATTGCTCTTTAAAAAAGTAAATTTATGATAAACAAATTTGGGAAAATTTACAATTCCATCAGATACATAACTTAATGTTTGGGTGTTAAGGGCCTACTATACTCCGCCGTACGGCACCACATTGAGCTGCTATACTTCGCCGCACGCGCCGTACGGCGCCTGATGGATGTTTTGACAATGTCAAAATTTTTCATACGGCGGCATGCGGCAGCAATGCTTTAATATATCTCGATCGAGTCGATAATCTACCAGCAGGTAGATGGCGCCGTGCGGCGCATGACAAGTAGCTGCTACAGTTACGTGCCGTACGGCACTGTACGGCGAAGTATAGCAGGCCCTTTACCCTATTATATGTCCAGAAAAACATTTACTATTCCTAGAGAAATGGTTCACTACATGGCCAAATTTTTCGAAAAATGATGTTGGAAAAGTTGATTTACTGTATCGCGCATTGTAGGAGGAGTAGTTCACATTTTTCATTGTGAATTGACAGTTATCATAAGAAGGCATATTGGTTGGGAAGAATTGAGACAGAATATCGAGTTGAGTGGTAGGAATATAGATAGAGCTGAGAAATGTCAGAACTCAACAAGTTTTCGCGGGTTTCCAAATTTTTGGTTAGTTGCCTTATAATTGAATTCTGCTTGCCTGATATCTGTTTGAAATCAGCATAATTTTTGTTGTTTTGTCCAAATTCATGAAACATGGTCGATTTTTGATTGGTTTTCCACCTGATTGACGGCACTTGCCCAAACTGAAGTTTATATTTTCTGAAATGCTTCTGATTCATAAAGCGGAAAGAAAAAACTATTTGTGAGCATACATAACTAACTTTTTGCAATTTTTTGAGCGATCAATTTTATTGTAAGAGCTCTGTAAAAACGATTTTGACCATTGTACTGATTTTTGTAAAATTTCTAATTTGGATGCATTTTATAAATAAATCGTCTACCGGGTGATGGTGTATTCTAAAACCGATTTCATATGACATGCTGAAGACAAAAACTCACGATACTATCCTCTAAAAATCAAGGATTTACACACACATTAAGGGCCTTGTTAATATCTGCTACCTATCATGTATGCTACAATTTGTAAGAATTTTGAATGAAAATGACCACATTTCCTTCTCATTTTAGTTGGGACAATTTAGCCAGTAATCGAATATATATAAAAAAATTTATGGCTTTAGAATAACGAGTGCAAGATGTCCCTTTTGATTCCAAAAAGTTTTTCCTTGAATTTTCAGAACCACTAACCCATACAACTTATATTTATTAAGTATATCTATATGTATTATTAGTTAATCCCGCAGTTCAAATGGGAAAAATAGAGATAAACTAAATCTTCTTTTTTCGAAAATTTCGTGATTACAACTTCAGCTAAAACGTTACTAATTCAAAAAATGTCATTTTACCTGTTTGATGCTCGTTTTTGCTACCCTAAAAATAAATTTTATATAAATACTGGAATTATGCAAAACTCAGCGAGCTAACGTTCGAATCATGTCGATCAAATTAGACGTTGATTCGTCATCGTCATCGTTTTGAGAGAATTCGACATCTACGAGGTCGTGAATTCGTGAATGAGCTTTGCGAGGCTGCAAATTCTTTTGGGCTAAATTGAAGTTACGTTGCGTAGCGTAGTGCATGAATACTGATTATGCGTGCATGCAACAAACAAAAAATCTTACGAAGTCCTTTCACGATAGAAGATAACTGTTCAGCGACATCCATTCCCGGAGTATTTTCATCTACGGATGATACTAAAAAGAAGTTAATACTTCGTTGAGCTACCTCTGACAACTTAAATTTTTCAACAAAACTATAAAAGTAACGAACATGAAGTAAATGAAACTATAAATTATAGTAACTTAACAAGAATCTAGATTTTACAAATTTCACGAAGAAATTTGCAGTTAAAAACATACACGTAATTGGGAGGAGTGCTATGGGACCCCCCCCCAGAAATCGTCGACCATATGGCTAGCCATTGGGCGACCGCCCCCCCCAGGATTTTCCAATCCTATGGCTAGCCATAGGGTAGCCCATGGACCCCTATACTTTTGGTCGGAAAAATGTCAATTTTTTGATGAAAAATGTCAATTTTGGACAAAAAATGGTCAAAAACGTGAATTTTCTCGGCGCTTCACGCCACAAATACATTTTTTATCATTTTTTAGACAAAAATTACTATTTTTAAAACTCTTTTTCGTGAAAAAAATCGATTTTTTTTCCTTCAGATACCCCTCCCCCCAAAATTTTGGGAATTACTGACCCCCGGCGCAAAAAAAAGTGGCCCAACCCCCTCCCCCCTCAGACCTCGGAGCTCCGTTACATGTATGGTTAAAAATCTCACCTAGTGAACTAGGATCTTTGAATGTGGAGCACAACGACATCGGCATTGTAACAATGGAATGATCTTCTACAGCTAAAAGAATGGTTCTATTCAAATTCATTGGATTATTCTATATCGAGCGTGAATGAAAATTTCTCAGTTCTTTTCGATATTCGTCAAACATTCCCTACACCACGTTCAGAACCATGACTAAAAAAGGAACATATTAAAAAGGTTGTAGATAATCTCGAGCATGCGCTCAGCTTGTATACAGTGTGACTGGAACTCAGAAGCTACTGCAGTGGGACTAATCAATAAACGCGATGTTTATTTAAAATCAAAATATATTAATTCCTTAAAATGAGAAATGAATAACAGTCTTCAAGTTAAAGCTTTAAATCAGGAAAACAGAGCTCAAAAAAAATCTAATAATAAAAAGAGGATATTCCGCACAAGTACACTTATAAAGTCAGCTTTATTGAACCGCAGAGATTTTCGAATTCTATCCAAAACAGCATCGGAATTTTTAAACGCTATCCGATTTTATGTGAACTATACTGCATTCTGAGCACTAATCTCAGCTTATTTGTCTCTAGATTTGTCTTTACCGCTCAGAATCATTTCCTCCCGAGCTAACATCATGTCTTGACCATCAACATCTTCTCCAGCGAGGAAAGCTTGTTTCACAGACACGGCAGCGTCTGCGGTCTCGAATAATCTAGAAAATAAACAATATAATTACAAACACATATATTTGAAGTAATTAGTACCAGAAAGTTTGACAAAGCTAAAAAGAGTTTTCGAAGAGTTGAATTACAAAAAATTGAAAAATAGATTCACTTGCATGTTTTTCATCTCAGACAATTAACCAAAACATGGAAAGGCCTAGAGACTTGGTGGCTAATACCGTTAGTTACATGAAGAATATTCAGAGATAAATATTATCTCATTTCGCTGCCTTGCTTTTCAAACGAATACAAATTAATCAAGTTCAGTATTGTATAAGCGGAAAACAAATCACTTATTCTTACTTAATGCATGGTTTTTCGGCCCAACTGACTCGTCTGGCCGACTTTGTTACTGTATATTCAGCTAGAGTGTCGACGTGCTCACCGTTAAAATATTGTTTGGTTTTTAAAATCTGTAAAAAATTTTAGTTCAAATTGATACAAAGGTCTTTTTTCTAAACCTACAGAGGAGGAACGCCGCTTCTTTGTTCGAACGATGTTAGTGTCACCGTCGTTATTGCTCGACATAACTGCCAACGATATAAACCAAGACAGAATCGAAAATTGTCTCAAACCGAGAAGAAAAGATGAAAATGAAAACTTTGCAGGTGAAAATACTTTTAAAATTCAACGAATCATAGAGGAAGAAACAGTTTCAGTTGAAGTCATCATCGTCGAATTCAAAAGAATCGACGACTGTCTGGTTTCCGACTAAAGTTATTAGATTCATTGTGATGCATGTATACAGGGAGGATCGTAACAAGGGGAAATGGGGAGGATTCCTCCCCCTTAAATAAAATCTGAGGAAAAATTTTCAGCCAGTCTGATGATGCAGCTTCAATCGAAAAGATGCATTTTGGTGAACTTTAGAGGGCCCAAATCTTAAAATTTTCCATCGCCTGGCGCCGGCCATTGTTTATAATAGTAATTGTTTTCTATATCAGGCGCAGCTTTTAGCATATCTGCTTCAGACATGCACGGCAAGAATTTTCCAGAGGGGGAGAGTCATTGGACTTTTTATCCAGGGGGGTAAGGGGTGGGCGAGCAAAAAAACAAAAAAAGTTCTGCAAGCTTGTTTTTCATATAAAATATGCACAAAAATCATCAAAAAAGCTGTTTTGGAAAAAGTTCAGGGGGGATGTTTGACGATTTTTTTTAGGTCAGTTGGGTGGCCAGGGTCTCAGGTAGGGTGGTTTACCCTTCCACCCAACTATGTGCATGTATGACCTGCTTCCATTTACTAATTAAGCTTCAACAGTTTCTGATCAAAATCAAACCTTTTCATCCATTACGAGTCAGTATTTTGCTGAAAATTGAGATCTATGATCAAGATCAATCGTCCGAATTTTTTCTCTCGCTATCTTAGAACACTTCAAACGTTTTCAAGTTGAACATGAACACACTGAACATTAAAAGTGCCAGAATTGAACATCATGTTGGTAGTGATCGTACGGGGTCTCCGTCACGGAAAGAAATACCGGGGATCCCCGGATTTTCATCCTCGTCACCGTCCCCGATCTAAAAAAATGATCGGGGATCGAGAAATTTTTATAAATATGTATAGGTGCGAAACAGCGTAACACCATCATAATAGTATAATTGATGCTAAGCTCCGGCATTAATTAACGATATCCAAGTCCGAAGTAAAATACCTATCACGCTTTTTTATACTATATATATGTTTGAAAACAGTCATAAATAATTAAGATTAATAAATTACTGGTATATTTGATCGAAATTGTTAGAAAAAATGTTTAAACGCTTTCGCTAATAAAATGGTGAAACATCACGATTGATCATTGGTAATTGCGGGAGAATGTGCTGAAAAAATAATTTTCCGATGTTTCAAAGGCCTCGAAATCAAAACTTTTCGCGCTAGGCGCCGAACAAGTTACTGTAGCTAGCCCTATGATTTTTCCTCCAAAACTCAGGAAATGCAGTCTTGAAAGTCTGGAAATGATGCTAAGTGAATGAAATACAAGGGAAGTAACTTGTTATCTTTCTTTCTTATGAAATTGTTCATTAAGTATATATTTATAAGTTTTAGAGTGAGCAACTAAAAATTTATCAGTGCAGCCAAATTTTTTCCCAAGCTGCATATTGCAACCTGGCTTCAGCAAAATAACCCTGATGATTGATTTGAATAATGACTGATCTAATATGTGAGCCTTATGATTCTGTGTTTGATTGAAAACGTATTTAAAGTGATTGATCTGTTATGTGGGCTTCTACTGTGATTTTTAAGAATGTTTCTGAATAAATTTGTTGAAAGAAGTATCATTTTTATACTCCCAGATTCGTTTACAAACTTTTTAGTTTTGGCTTGTTGCAATTCGGATTGGTCTGTAAAATTTTTGACCCTAGGAGCCAATTGGCCTGTAAAAAATAAAAAAAAAAACCTGGATTCAACCAATGAATGGTACTGGTAATGGTACCTATACTATAATATTAGGGCTGTCCCAGGACAGACATTTTAGCCGGGGCCAGGGCAGCTGTCCTGGTGCTGGGGCCGGGGCAGACATATAACATATTAACATATACGTCACTACTGGTATCAGACTTCATGTATCATTCATCAAACAAATTTTAAGGCGATTCTTCTTCTTTTCATTTTATGTCAGCTATAATACTGCATTGATCGACAGGCTAGAAACGGTTTAATTATTGTCGACAAAAAAATAAATTTTTAAGATAACTGTTATTACTGAGTATGAGGTGACCCATTCTTTTCCATAAGAAACTGAATTGCACACATACCTGGACAACTTCTACCGATTCATCTGCAGGGTTTTATAGCACGGTGCTAATGGAACCAGAGCCGTGCTATTGGAAATGTTTAGATGTTAGCATGTATGTATGCCAATGATTGGAAGGGAGAAATTTTTGAAAAAAAGCCGGAGAAGAAAGTTGGAGATATCACAAAATTGTGGTGAAAAATCGAAAATCACCATCTTCACAAATAACAACTTCGTCAATATCCTCATTCTCTTCGTCACTTCTGCATAGTGAATGATTGTGGCTCGAATCTGAATTCGCTTCAGCTCTATAACTTCTCGGACACTACTTAAGGAATTCGAAAACTGTTGTTTTGACATGTATGCTGAAGTTTAACCAAATCACTAATAGTGAGTAATGAATATAATTGTTCGGGAACCTGTATTGAAGTTGAAATGCAGTTCCAGATACAATGTAAGCATGTAAACTTTCATCCAAATAAAACGTGAATTTAACGATTCCTAAAAGTATTACTGTCAAACTAACTATTGAATATTTATTTTCCACATTTTAAACTCCAATTCTATAACAAATCGAGCTTGTTACACTATTGAAAATACTAGTTTTGTGTAGTCTTGCCCTGTACCGGGGCAACCCCAGCCCCGACCCGGGGCCTGCGACAACCCTATATAATATATTGTACCTGTAGTATATAATATTATACATGTATGAAATAAAGCTATATATATATGCCCATACTCTATAAGTATCTCTCCCCGTCCCCGAAGACTTTCCCCATACGATTACTACATGCTGGTATCCTAAATTAACAGTACTTTTAAAAAAATTAGGAGAAAATTTGCTACCCGACGATTTTGGGATTTATCTCCGGCCTGAAACGGGTACCATGCACATGTATGTTTAGTACCAATTCAAAAATAAATTTGGTCATGAGTACTCTAAATTATCTGTTTTAACTATCCATTTTCCGTTATTTTTCAAGCCTTAAGCAGGTAAAAGTCGGTTTATTCTGGAGCTTCGCACCAGACCTCACCATGAAGCTCTTAAGCGTGCCATTCTGAACCTCTCAGCATGGCATTAAGTAGCTACGCGACCTCACCAGGTCGAGTTTCATGTATGTTAAAAAAAATTTGGAATTCCCAGCTATCTAAAAAAAATTCCTGGGTACGGGCCTGCATATATAAGCTGTCAATTTGTTGATCAATCACGGGACACAGTGGAATAGGCAGATGTAGAAAATTAACTAACACACAAAAGCTCTGATTTGCTGAAACACCAGTGGGTTTTCTCAAGTGCCGAAGTAGGCACAATTGGAGAAAGACTCAAAATTGTATAATTAGTCTTTATTATCGGTAAAAAGGGCTGAAAATTTGTTTAGAGAACCAGAATTTTCTTTCCTGTAAGAAACAGACAATTTAATTGACAATACAAGTCTTCACGGCTTTCCAAAAACTTTTCCCTAAAAATAGGAATCAAGGTCAAATGACTTTTCCTATATGCTGTATGTATGTGGATTTTTTCGCTCGCTAGCTTCGCTACCTATTTCTTCATTCATGCGTAAAAAATCGTCGAACATCCTCCCGAACTTTTTTAAAAACATTTTTTTATTATCTTCACGAATTATTTTATGATAAACAAACATGTTTGTGAAGGTTTCTGTTTATTTGCTCACTCATCCCTACCCCTTTTCGATGAAAAGTCCGAGGACCCTATTTCTTGGGAAATTTTTGCCGTACGCGTCTGGCTCCCGAGTACTTCCAAATATTTCACTGTCTCTGGAAATTTTAATCATAAAAACGGAGACAAGAATCCATGCAGAATCGATCAAAAAATATTGAACAAACGAAGAGTAGCTGCATTACGTTGGAAAACAAAAGTGACGAAACAAACATGTAATTGGGGCGTGTCATATGATCCAAGAAATGGCAATATGGCTAGCCATATGGTGACCCTAAGATTTGCCGATCGGCAAACTTAAGACTAGCCGTATGAACCTCATCTTCTCGTACGAAGAATAATAATCATTTTCTGGTAGGAAATGATTTTTGAATTTGGCGAAACAGTCAAAACTTTTTCGCCATTTTCGATAAATCGTTTTTTCGCTCAAAAATATTCACGCTTTATTTCTATTTTTTGCGAACATTCCTATGCTTCTGCAGTCCTTATCTTAATTTACTAAAAATGGCGAACAAATTTTTTGAGTTTTGGGTCAGACAATAAGAGTATGGCGAATTTAATTATAGCAAAGAAAAAACGAAAAAACTGAAACAAAGAAATCTTAAATTGCCTAGAAATTTCACAGCTAACATCTCTATTATCAGCCAAAGTAAAAAATTATGAGCTGTACTCGAGTTATCCTTGCTTCCGGCGCGAGGGGCCCATACCTGCACCTGGGAGGGGTTGGGGGACCTCCCCCCTCCCAACTTGGCCAATCATGTACCCAACATCACCTACCGCCCCCAGTTTGGAAAAAATTGAAAAAAATTTGCAAAAAAGTGTATGTTTTTGGCCTTTTTTGGGAAAAATTTCGACTTTTTTCTACCCCCCCCCCCCCTCAACAGGTCGGAGGTCATACAGGTATGGAGAGGCCGGAAGAATTTTGGGATTTCTGTTTTCAACAACACTGGAAAATGAATCTTTTTCATGACTTATACCATGATTTACGGTTTAAATTTTCAGTCTAGAATGATGTTCAGACTTAAGCAAAGAGCTGATGTTTTTAATTATCATACAGCTAATGATGCCTCATAAATTCGAACGATACAGCAACATTTATAAATAAAATTTCAGCGCGCAGCGCCAAAAATATTTTTGGATTTCGATATTCTAGAACGCTGGAAATTGAAGCTTTTCAGCGTTTATTTCCTGGATAAGCTGTCTAATGTTGCAGTTAATTCGATCATTTCTCATACTTACATAGACAAAATGCAAAAAAACATATGTTGAGAGCATGCAACTGAAATTTAAAAATCAGACAAACAACCAAAAATTTAAATTTTTCAACCAGCAAGAACTTTTGTCACTGTCCCAAATTGATATTTTAATCATTTGTCAAATGCAAAAAGATTGACTTCACAAAATTCAAAAACTTCCAACGGCCACAAAAAGATTTTGCGGAAATAGTCTAAAAAATCTTCATTTTCCTCAAATAGTAAGAAGTATTATCAAAGATCATAGATTGAACAATTATGTGCGACATTAAAGGTGGTGACAACTTTTAAATGTTAACTAGTGATGTTCCTCGGACATTTTTTGACATCCGGACAGCCGGGTTTTTGGAGAGATCGGCTGTCCGGATATCTGGTCATATATAAGAGACAAAATCGACTTGGGTTCACTATTTTCAAATTTTATGAAAACAAAGCTTCTGTTTTTTGATGTCATCACTGATGATTATAGATAGATTGAAAATTTTCCTATTTCAAGCTGCTTTACTTTAGCAATCATCAAGTCAAAATATAGATGGTTAGTGAACATTATTAATTGTGATTGTGCTAGTAATTGAGGAACGGTATTTGATTTCCAGAGAGCCGCGCTCGAGCCAAATTTATAATGATAGCAGTGTCTTGAACTAGCGTGCAGCTTCATAAAATTTTGAGATTTGGACTTTCTAAAACGCACCAAAAGACACCTGCTTGTTCTTGACGGCCAACTTCTCCTTCCATATTTGTGGAAAAGTGTAAATAAGAAAAAATTGTGCCTATGTTTAGTTGTACGTCCCGGTCGATTGTATAACAACTTGGCGCCTCGTCGTTACTTAGCGACTAATATTTTACTTTGATGCCCATGCGAACGTTAAAAAATTAATTTATAAATTTTAAAGTACATCCGGTGGTTAAATTGATGAAAAAAGGAAAAAAATTAGTTACACAAAGTACAAAAATCATCTACTGATGCCGTAAACAGGGTATATCAAATCAAATTTGCGTAATGTGATGGACAAACTTTAAATCACTGATTATTCTGTTCATTTCAGTTTCTATGGTAAAATTTTAAGTGAAATCTGAGAATTATTGGAGACAAAGTAAATATGAAATTAAAATTGTGTTGTGACCAGCGTTTTTTTTTTGTGCACGGACATTTGTGCCAATTGGGACAAAAGGCCAAAAAAAATTGTGCCAATGGCACAAAAAATTTTTCACTCTAAAAAAGTACTGAAAACCATAAAACTGTTTTGTGCGAAAAGTTATAACAATATGCATTGTTTTCGATCTAAATTGAGTCATTTTTTAAAGCTCAATTTGCACGTGCTTTTGTCATGTCCGTGAGCTTTTCTGTATTATTGATATTTACTCTTGTATTTCTTTGCATTTAATAAATTCCTTTCTTTCTTTCTTTCTTTCAAGTTTGATAAAAACTAACTAAAGATACTTTAACCGCATTCATTTGCATAAAAATCGTGCCTGTTCTATTTTCTCTAACCACGTCAGCGAGATAAGAAAAACTGATCTAAAAACGATCCGAAAAGAAATTGAATGCTGCGAAAATTCAGATATTTTTATAGACTTTTTGTCATGAAGTTTTCCTTTACTTTTCGGCCTCCTTCCTAACAAAGGATGCCTTGTCTATAATTGTTTTCTCTTGAAAAAAGCTAAGTCGAAAGTCACTTCACGTAGACTTTTGGTTGAATAATTGTACTAAAAAAGTCAATTTTTTTCTTTGAATCAATCACCAAAAATATAAGTTTCGGTTCTCAATCCAACTGAATGAACAGAGGAAGTAAAGCTAAGAATTTCTATTCTTTAGCCGGTCATTGACAATCTCAAAGTCTGTTGCGATAATACAAATAAATTATTCGAATAGAATCTGCTCGCGTTCGAGACAAAGGAAAGTAGTCAATATTAAACCCATTGAATCGGCGCGAAGCGCCGAGAAAATTTTGCGTTTTTCAGCCCTTAAAATGACTAAAAATCAAGGAAATTTAGCCTTGGACCAGTCAAAAAATTTGTGCCAATTGGCACCAACGCTCAAAATTTTTTGTGCCATTCCAATTTTTTTGTGCCAAAAACCATGTTTTGGCACAAAAAACGCTGGTTGTGACGTTGTGTGCTCAAAATTAAAAAGCGCCGGAAAATATTTATGTTTCGACTTTTTAAAGTTCTAAAAAATGCATCTTTTGAGTTTTGAATTCGCCAAATTTTTTTCCACGATGAGAACCATTCCCAAGATATTTTTCTTCAGTTCCATATTTTTTCCTCAGAACACTCTATTCATACTTGTAAGACCTCCGACCAGTTGGGGGGGGGAGGTAAATCCGAAATTTGGGGGGGGGGGGGTAGAAAAAAAGTCGAAATGTTTCCCAAAAAAGGCCAAAAAACATTACACTTTTTTGCAAATTTTTTTAATTTTTTCCAAACTGAGGGGTGTTGAGGGGGGTTGGATGATGTTGGGTACAGGGTTGGCAAGTTGGGCCCCCCCCCCCAGGTACAGGTATGACTCTATTTAGGGGAAAAACGGCCGTTAACCAGTGTTTTTTTTGTGCCAAAACATGGTTTTTGGCACAAAAAAATTGGAATGGCACAAAAAATTTTGAGCGTTTGTGCCAATTGGCACAAATTTTTTGACTGGTCCAAGGCTAAATTTCCTTGATTTTTAGTCATTTTAAGGGCTGAAAACGCAAAATTTTCTCGGCGCTTCGCGCCGATTCAATAGGTTTAATATTGACTACTTTCCTTCGTCTCGAACGCGAGCAGATTCTATTCGAATAATTTATTTGTATTATCGCAACAGACTTTGAGATTGTCAATGACCGGCTAAAGAATAGAAATTCTTAACTTTACTTCCTCTGTTCATTCAGTTGGATTGAGAACCGAAACTTATATTTTTGGTGATTGATTCAAAGAAAAAAAATTGACTTTTTTGGCACAATTATTCAACCAAAAGTCTACGTGAAGTGACTTTCGACTTAGCTTTTTTCAGGAGAAAACAATTAGAGACAAGACATCCTAATTTAATAAGGTAAAGTGGGGTAACTTTGGCCACGGGGTAACTTTGGTCAATTTCGCTCGAAACATCGCCGAATTTTTTCTCTGTAAGATATGCAGATACAACTTGGCACACTAATGTCTAAGTGATCAGTGCATGTTACTGTGAAAGGAAATTGAAATCAAAATAAAATTGAGAAATTTGTGGGTCGAAAAAGTTGCCATTTTTTTAAATGAAAATTTTCAAATCGAAAAAAATTTGGATTTCACTCATCCGCTGCACTCAAAACTTTCACTGACTATTAAGTGTCTTAAGAGAGTTTCTCTTTTCTATTTTGTATAAAAAATAACTACCCATTTTCGAGCAGGAAAATCAGTCCAAAAGCGGGAAACTTTGGCCAGTTGGCGGGAAACTTTGGTCAGGGCGGGTAACTTTGGTCACATTATATTTTGGCGGGTAACTTTGGTCGAATTAAAATTTTTTGTGTCACACATTTTTCTACTTATAATAATTTGATCTTACTTCTTTTTCAGACGAATTATTTTATCCTTTATATAAATTTCATCGATTACGTTCGTCACAATATGGTCAGGCATTACAGAAGAAAGCCTGATGCGCGCAAATACCTGACTAATTACTTAACAGAAGATCTCGAAAAGGCCATCGAGGCCGTTCGAAACGGGTCAAAAATTCAAACAGCAGCTCGTGTTTACAATATTCCACATGGAACATTACAAAACAAAGTAATCTGACAGTAAGTATATTTTCTAAAATCACACTAAATTACTCAATGATAATTTGTTTTTAGAGAAACTGAACTTGTCCAAAAATACATGGGCTTCTTTGTTATTCAGTCCACTATCAAACGGTACTTTGTAGACACTTTTGAACATTTATATGCGATTAAATACTAAATTATTGCAGATAATAGTACAACAAAATTTATCAGCGCTGTCTTTTCCGTCATTGACTTCAACGTTTGAAAGTATGTACTTTTGTTACGAAATTTACAGAGGAATGATATCTAAAATTTTCAGAAATGCCCACATCGTTGGCATCAGCCATCAATGAGGTTACACCATCGAGACGTATGACGGCCAGTGTCATCAAGTATCTTCAGATGGTACATGCGAAAAAAACGAGTCGAAAAAGTCCAGATAACGTCTTTGTCATGCGCTTAGCCAATCTTTGATGGAACCAGAAGTCAGTGCTCAACTGAAAGAATTGAAAGAAGCGAAAAAAGCTAGAAACACTAATGTGTGTTCCATTTGCCATATTCAATGGACAATTTACAAGAAAAAGTACAAAAAAGACTGGGCGTGCTGTGGATGTGATGGGTGGATATGTGGTAACTGTTTAGCTGATGATTTTGATCCCACTGGTAATTTTATTTGTCAAGTTTGTGTTACTTATAACAATTAATCTTCCTTTGAATTTGGTTAATATCATGTATTTTGATCATGAAAATGCACATTTGTCATTGTTTTAGTGTACCTCATATTTTTGTGTTAATGTTTTGTAGTGTTTTGTGTTAATTTTTTTCGTTAATAAATTTTGAATAATTGATATTTTTATTTTCATCCATATTGATATTTTCATCTACCTCTTAACCTGCTGTATCTGAATAACACAATATTTTTCACGTCAGGTACTTTTTTAGGTCAATTGACCAAAGTTACCCACCATAGGGACAGCTGGGAGTAGATTTACGAAAACTTTTTTGCTGTTGATGATATTCATCATTTTCAGCTGAAATTTTGTGACAATAAAGGTTGATAGCTACGTTACCTCATATCCAAAATTTGTTTTGTTACGTTCTATCTGTGGTTAGATATAACGATTTTACTTAACGAAAAAGTAACTTGAACATAAATTATAATGGCGACCAAAGTTGACCACCATGGTGGGTAACATTGGTCAAAAAGTGAGCTCTTTTCAACGATCAATGGTACGTTAAATCTGCATGCTACTTATGAAATGATGTGTTTAATCGATTTGTCTGACATTTTTGACATATGAGTTCCATGAAACATTTTTACGAATTCCCCATGTATAAAAAGTTATATGTTGGAGAAGTCGAATTGACTCGATTTTGACCAAAGTTACCCCCACTTTACCTTTTTTAATATAGTTGTTAGGAAGGAGGCCGAAAAGTAAAGGAAAACTTCATGACAAAAAGTCTATAAAAATATCTGAATTTTCACAGCATTCAATTTCTTTTCGGATCGTAGAAACCGTTTTTTAGATCAGTTTTTCTTATCTCGCTGACGTGGTTAGAGAAAAAAGAGCAGGCACGATTTTTATGCAAATGAATGCGGTGAAAGTATCTTTAGTCAGTTTTTATCAAACTTAAAAGGAAGAAAGAAAATAAATTTATCAAATGCAAAGATATACAAGAGTAAATATGAATAATACAGAAAAGACTATGGACCAGGGTTGGCAAGGCTTTGGTTTTTTGGTTTTTGGTTTTTTTGGTTTTTTAAAAAAACCAAAAAATTGGAAAATCTCTGGTTTTTTGGTTTTTTTGGTTTTTTTCCAAAATCATTGGGAAAGTGTTTTTTCACATTTGTCGATCTTCTAGGCATGTATTGGTGTCTATCTAAATCAACAAAACAATTAATTTAGTTGAATTGACTTCACCATAAAGTAGAAAAAAATCGTATTTTTATGCTACATTTCGTACTCAAAAGATGTAATATAAATTAATCGATATCCTTTGCATCCATCTCGCAAGCACACATTTAGTACATGAGTCAATTTTGCTATAATTTGCTCACAAAAAAGTAGATGCTAAATCTTTCGTGGAGTGTACTTCGACCATACGGGGTGACATCCATTGATCCATATCATCATCAAAATGTTATAAAACATGATTGAGTTTAATAACTGATTTTATTGTTACGGTAAGCTTTTTAATTTTCTTAGCTCGAAATTCAAAATATAAATGAGACAACAATAATAAAATTTTATACAGATCAGTTAAGCATACTGTAGGTTAGCAAAGAGAAGAGCTTTTGTGTGGCTCATTTTTCTGTGACTTGACGTCGCTACTAAGTAGAAAAAATCGTGCAAAAATATGTATATCTATCATGCAAGCGAGAATAGCATATATAATAAGACCTATTTGCTGTAGTTATAGCTCGCAGACAGGTTTGAAAAGCAAAAATTTAGAAACGTCTGAAATGTCTATGTGTGACCTTCAACTGCAGTTTGTAATATTAATAACATATGTAATAATCTATTAATTTAAAACCCTCTTATCGAAAACGGTATAGTGTCATTTCAACTTTTCTGTCATATGTATATATGTGATGCATTGATACAATTCTGTAGTTGATTTCTTTCGAGTTTTGATTACTTACATTGTGTATTGTATATTTCTCTTTATTTGTAATTTTTCTTCTTTTCTTTGAATTTGCCCTTTACATATCGCATGCTCTGTTCCATTTTTACTTTTCTTATGTTCTTCACTAATGGTTCCTTTCTTATGTGCCCACTATTACTGTATTTCTATTGCTAAATAGGGATTTCTTATAAGCATAAAATAATGACACTTCTGATAAGATTAATACTTCTAGCTGCCATTTTACGGCTCCCTAACTAGTCTCAGATGATACAGGGAGCTTCCAGCAGTTTTTTACATAGTTATTTTGATGTACCAAACATTCTAAAGAATTAAACCAGAAAAAAACCATTAAAAAACCATAGAAAAACCAAAAAAAACCATTAAAAAACCACTAAAAAACCAAAAAACCAAAAAGTCGAAATTTCAAAAGTTTGGTTTTTGCCAACCCTGCTATGGACATAACAAAAGCACGTGCGAATTGAGCTTTAAAAAATGACTCAATTTAGATCGAAAACAGGGCATATTGTTATAACTTTTGGCACAAAACAGTTTCATGGTTTTCAGTACGGTTTTAGAGTGAAAAATTTTTTGTGCCATTGGCACAAATTTTTTTGGCCCTTTTTGCCAATTGGCACAAATGTCCGTGCACAAAAATAACGCTGCCGTTAACAAAAAAAACCGCAGTTTTCAGTTCTTCTTAATACAGTAAAATTTTAAAAATGAATTCAACACTAATCACAAGAATATCTTGACTTTCTAACTATCGTCGGGTCACAAATCTTAATTACCTCACGAATGTTTATGCTAGCAATATAATTTTGTCTAAGAGACTTCGTAAATAAAGGTTTACATCTTCGTGAATAAGTCGTCGAAATGCATTAATGACCCTGGATATTTGTAAAATCTGTTTTTTCATTCCATTTGCGTCATTATATGTCCATTGTCCATAATGCCAGAAGAAAAGAAGAAAGTAACTTTATAATCGGATCGATTCCTCTATTAAATCTCTAAAACATTTCGAAACCGGATCCAGATGAACTCAATTCCTCCTTCCTGTTCCCAATACCGATAACAGATAATTCATCAATACCGAGTAAAAATTTTGGTGGAAGACTTCCGGATTCAACTGAAAGTCCAAAATGTCTTGGGTTTCTATTTATTCTATTCTTTTTGTGACATATGCAACGACCCATTGATTTCTTGCGTGTTTTTTGGGGAAAAAACCTGGGGTCACTACAGTACAGAAGGTCCCGAATCTTATTTACAGTATGAAACTTTTTCAGCCGAAACTTATTAACGTTAAAGTTCATTTGAATTTCGATCCTGGCTTCGGCAATGCTATAAGACTACTTTTCCCTGAACCCCTAAAGTCGATCTACGATTCTCAGTCGTCTTTGTCGACGACCACGTCAACAACACCGTCGGCCACGATAAACCCCACAAAGTCCGACAAAGATATCACGTCCTCCTATACCGAAAGCATTTGCGATTCGCCGGTGACTGGAGGTGCGGTATCGGCATCTTCGCCGCAACCATTAAACAGATCAGCCGCTGGCGGCGTTCCCTCATCAAATAGTCAACAAGAGGGATCATTGTCCAGTTATAAGCCTGTGGTCACTCATATTTCGGATACAACGGCGTCATCAACGATAGTTGCTGGAACCCGAACTACATCTACAACGTATTTTTGATGCTCTTGTTGCCTTTCCCATTTTTGCTTTCTCCTTTTCCTTTTCTAGGCGCGATGGCAGTCTGAAATCGGCTGCCAAAACGTTATCCGATACCCCGAAATGCCCCGGAGTTAGCGAAGAAACACGCCGCCAACTAGAACGTCTATTCGACGTCGAATCTTGCAAAATGAGCGCCATATCCGAAGTCGACCAATGCCTTTCGAGCGCGTCGACGCCCCACCCGACCTACGACTTGGGCGCTAATAACCGCGAAATATTCGGCTTACGGGAAGTAGAATTGCAGAAAATGTCCATCGCTCCGTTGAATGTTAAAAAGACGGTGGGAAATTTGACCGCTGAAAAATTGTCCAATGTAGAAAATCGTTCGGACAATGGTTTAACTGCGTCGCAGCCTCCGGTACCGACTTCAATCGACAATATTGTAAGTTTTATGTGGATCGATCAGTGACTTCAGCAGGTTTGTTCATGAAATTACTACTATTAAGAGACAACTTGTATAAAACAGAGTTGTATTGCATTTCTTGATATATAGTCTGTTTTTTATAAAATGCTTCCAAATGCAAAAATAACACAAATCAGTACTGTCGTCAAAATGGTTTACGTAGAGACCTTACCATAAAATTTTTCCCTAGAAAAATTGTTAAAGATGAGTTCCGTACGCATTCAAATTTCCAGTCCTATACCATAAATTGTTCATCAGAAAATCGTGAAAATCTGTTATACTACTTGCTTTCCACTTTCATTATTTACGAGCATTTTAGGAAAAAGAGACTGTAATTGTTTTAATCCGGCGTATTTTGCACGATTATTTTCTGCTCAATCAAAAAATTGTATCATTCTATAATAGTAACTACTGTCGATGTCATACTGGTGAGAGTTATGCCCATTCCGTTGGTCGATATTTGTTTACTGTAGTTATAAGCAGGCAAAAAATAAATTTTGATGAATAAGATTTTATAACGCTAATTGCTATTTTTTGAGCGTCTTGTTGACTTTATACATCCGCTCCTCATTCAACCTTAATAATCGTTGCTAACATTTTGACAACCATGCTGCGTTTTTCCGATTTGATAGTTGTAAAGTGTTAAGAGATCAGTTGAGCAG
Source organism: Romanomermis culicivorax (assembly GCA_963922205.1). Taxonomy (NCBI): domain Eukaryota; kingdom Metazoa; phylum Nematoda; class Enoplea; order Mermithida; family Mermithidae; genus Romanomermis; species Romanomermis culicivorax. Next base: position 380,951 of record CAWUHX010000060.1, on the reverse strand, counting down.
AAGATCATAGTCACATGACGGTTTTGCCTCCAAAGTTGCTCAAAACTATTGCTATTTGTTGAAAGTTTCGAAATTCGCTTACGACTTTGTGCTTCTAATTAGGTCATTATTCTACTATATTAATTACATTTTCAGATAAAACAGTTTCAAATCCGACAAGCTAGCTGGGAAATTAGAATCGGTACAGATGTGGAAACGGGTTATTCGGTGAACAAGAAAATAAATGGCGAGTGGAAACCGGATGAAAAAAATTAATAAATTGTACTGAATATTAGTGTGTAATTAACTAACTTTCATTATGAATTGAATTATTTATTCAAATTTCAAAAGACAGAAATGAAATTACGCTGATGAAGGATGCCTTTGGTCTAAAATCCTACTAGTGAGTTGATTTCAAGTGAGGGTAAGCAAGAAATTTCTGCCCGATGGCTTCATTTACCATAAATTTCCAAAAACGGCGCTGATGGATGAAAAACTGATAGGTATAAAGAGGGCATTCGTTACAAAACTGGAAGTTTGTCATCATAGATCAAACACTGTAGTTCTCGCAATGATCTCAATTGGTTTTCATAGCATTTTCTATGCACATAGAGATCAACATGAATTTTTCTGACGTGAAATAATGTCGAAGATATAGAATGTTGCTTCATGCTGTCTTATCGATCAATTTCTATTCAATTTCAGTAGATAAAATATATCGCATAAATATAATGTAACGAATCACAAGCTAACATGGATGACAGGAATGCATCTCAAAAATGTTCACTTCTGACAGTTCCAGTCACTCAGAGTTTGGAAAGCATCTTGGAAACAGGAAAAAATTATTCCCTTACAAAAATGTTTAGTACAGAATGATCTTCAGAGTGAGACCGGAAATTTCTGATATTCCACACTTAGAGATACTGCACAATCACACAGTGAAGTTGATTTGAACTTGTAACTCATGAAACAGGCTTTTCTACAGTTTGTTTCTATTGAAATGCTTGTAAATATTCGCAAGATTTGGAAATATTTTTACCATTCCCTGCTGAGCCATATATCGCTTACGATCAAGTCAACTAACCTAAACTATTTTTGAGTAAAAATCCTGCAATAAAAGCATCTTGTGAAGGACCTTGAAGGCGGTACTTATTTCCTGTCACTTTTCAATTTACAAGCATTTTATAAAAAAAACTGGCTGTATACTTCGTCCTTTCTCGGCTGACTATTTGTGATCCTGATCATATCACAATAACCAGCAGATCTTGGAGACCTACCACATTGAAAGGTAGAGGAAAAGTCTTTTCACAGTTCTCTAATTCACGAGTAATCCGTAAAAGATATAATGTCAAACAGTTCAGTTTCAGATCCCCTTTCTTGCTTTTCCAATTCCTCAACAACAAAGAACGTGAATATCGTTTTTCAAAGTGAACAATCTTCGTCCTCTTCGTCGATAAAACTAGTCAATTGAGTACTATTTGATATGATTTTATAACTACAATCGTCCAAACCGCTGAAAGTTACGCTACTTTCTCTGCCGTTCGACGCTTTTTGTATTTGTTTTCTCTGCGCAGTTGTTTCTCTATTTGTTTTCTCATCCGTTTTACAATGCTGACGTTCTTGAAAATTAATTTTATGTTGCGAAATAGCGGCCGAAATTTCTTCGTCCAAAACTTCCAAAACTTTGCGTTCTTTGCGGCGCCGTTCTTTGCTCAGCGGAAATTTGGACAAATTTTCGACGTCGGCGACAGCGTTCAATTTTGTGAATGGGAGGTGATTAGATTTGAAGCTGTTGATGAAAAGAGTAGAAAAATTATGGACGGAACAAAGCGCAGCGAAAAGTATGAACAGTGGCCCAAAAAACAAATCGGTTTGTCGCAATCTGCGAGACGAAAAACTCCAATTTTCAGTTCTGTATAGCTATTACAGTTTTCTTACTGCGTTTATTTGTTGCTCACTGTAACTTTTTTATTGCACTACGAAATCAGAAACTGCAACTTATGCAGACATGCAGAATGTTAAATTTTTTAGCACTCGATGATATCTACAGCCTGTTACAAAACGCTTTTACAGAAAATAGCACAAAAGAACAACAAGATGCGAGTACAGTTAGCTATCGCTGTCGAAATTTATTTATAAGTTTCAGTGGTTGCTGAAATATTTTCGTCAAGTTCTACAACTTCTCAGTACAGACACAGCTTGCAGAAATTTTTGTCAAACGAATTATCTTCAATTATATATGTCGACTGTCAACGCAAAAGATTCCTATTTTGAGAAACCTTATTCAAAAAAATAGTTACTGTTATATGATTAATAGATGATTCGTTTCTTGAGCCACACAAGCTTTGATTATATGACAAACTTATAAACAAGTTGAAGCAACGGGTGAATATTTTATTCAATTTTTCTTTACCGTAATAGTGCCGTGATCGTGTGAAAAATTCATGCTGCTTTTGTTTTGAGAGCAGTTTTTTTCCAAGAATGTTAAACATCCATTTTCCTTTTCTGTGCATGACAATGAAGAACGTACCGCGTCAAAAAGCCTAGGGCTTAATATTCATCATCAGATGACATGGCGGGTTGTCTGAAAAATGTGAAAAGGCATGGAACGTTTACAGGGCACGAAAAACTGAACCAATCATGCGCCGATGGAATCAGTAGTCGTACCGAAACTAAATACTGAATTCCAATTAGAGATTGGTTCAGAAGTGCTTATTTCTTCGACCAGAATTTACGGCAGCTGGACGGCTAAATTCCTACAGTAGAAAACTATACTCCATTTATTTTGAAATGATCAATGCAGCGATCATTCAACACGGAGAAATTAATAAAGCTTTTTACTGTGGTGAATGAAGAAAACATGAGTGTCAAATAGAACAACCGAAAATTTCCTCTCCTCGTTAAATAGTCAAAATTTCTTGAGTCACCCAAGGGTCAAATACAGTCATATCCAAATCAAAAGTGCATAAGCATAGTCGTTTTGCTATAAGTTTGGCTTTTTCATTGTCATGGGGAAATTTAGTTTTTCTACAGTATAAAGTTTTCAACTGCGGGAAAATAGTTGATCAAATTGAACCTATTTTTTCATTGTCACTACGTCTGTCGTTTCAAAATAAATGAGCTATAAAGGTCATTTATACTTGCGTTTTTCGGCGGAACGGAACGGAATGCAATCGACACAAAAGATAAATTTCCGTTCGGTTCGGTTGGAGGTTACCGTCGGTCATTTTCTAGAAAATGGCAGTTATCCTTTGCGATCGAAAGTTGATTTTTAGGCTGAACGTTTCAAGCTGTTGGTGATCGGTTCCATCCCGTTCCGTCGAAAAAGGCAAGTACAAATGACCATATAGACTTTCATCAAATTGTGAGTATTCAAACCTTCTCAATGATCAGTGTACCCTGATCCAAAATAACGCACCTGAATATGAATAGTGTACCGAAAGCAAACACAGCAAGTGCAAAATAAAAAAATCTAAGAAAATTTCGCCGCTCTCACAATAATCAACTTACTATCTTAAATTTTTTAATATTCATTTCAAATTTGATTTTTCCAATATACTTTTCCTTCTTCCCAACATTTTTGAAGTCACTTTTCGTCGATTTTTAGCTCTGTTTTTCATTTATTTTTTAAAATTTTTTTTTCATTAATTTTTTTCGTCAGTTCTAGATTTTCACGTTAATTTTATATTAATTTTATGAAGAACACTGAAAGAGCCTTACCCGCTAAATTTGGGCGTTTCACATAATTCTATCGTTTCATTTCTTCCCGATCTTCTTAGCCGTACAGTATCGGAAGAAGTTTCAGAATTGCGCAACGGCGAACATAGAATCTTTTTAAATGCCTCTCGAAATCTTTGATTAAATATTGAATAAATTACAGGCTGAAAATTGAATTTCTTCGGATAAATCAGGTAAAAAACTGGCTAAATCTGATTTACATAAAAGTTTTTAATCTTTATTAAAAGTGCCCACACAACGACTTTTACCGATTCGTCAAGTATTATAAGATTCTTGAATTCAAAATATAAATTTACTATTTCTGGACAAGCATTTACTGCGGATGTAATCTGTACAAAGGAGACATTTTTTGTTACAGTGTTCACTGCAGGGAAGTTTCTGCCGCATCTGCCTAATATTTAGGTCATGTTGAACTAGTCACTATCACTCACATTCAAACACGAATTTAAATAACCCAGCCACGTAAAAACGATAAAAATTTGTTCCATCAATTCGGTCCATGAACCGTCCGACAATTTCACTACTTTGATAATGTTCGTTGTAAAAAATGGCACGTAACATAACAAAAATACCACTAAAATAAAAAATAATGGAAGCAATAAGATGCACTGAAAGAATGACTGAAAATTTGCGGCGGACTGCAATTGAAAGTTAGCACATATTGATGATAAATTGATCAGATGGGTCAATTCACTGATGTCGTGAAACATCCCTTGATTATGAAACTTATTGCGTAAATTTACCATAACTCAAACATCTAGATTTTGCTTCGACGCACAAAGCAGAGAGGAATGAATATTGAAGATAGAGTTCCTCAATTTCTTTTTCAATCCGATTCTACTGGAAGTTGTAGTCACTTAACTTAGATTTCTACGCAGCATGCTGAAGAATTATTCACACCATCAAGGACTGTTAAACTATCGGTCGTTCCAGAAGTTCATTGGTCAGAATACTTTGGGTTGCATCAAAAATCAATACGTTTCACTTGACCTTGAAAAGTGTATGGTGAAAGCTATCATGCAACAAAAAGCTAGTTCAATGGTAGAGAATTAAGAATCGATGACTGAAACTCTGATTTCACGATTATTTGCGTAATTTCACCATCAATTCTTCAATGGTTAGTTCTGGAGTAGAGCACCGTTAACTTACGCATTTTTGATTTGGATAGAAATGTATTGACACATGAGAGCATTTGGCCATATCATTGGAGAAAGGTCGTTTGTCGTTAAGGGATGAGAAAGTTTTTGACATTGATTACAGTAATAAGCCTGCTATTTTTTCAAATTGAACTTACTTTCGTCGGTTCACTACATCTGCTAAGTAAATTGGCTGTGGTCACGTACGTTTAATTGGGGGGTATTAATTAAGTGCTTGGAAGACACACTAACCAAGGGTCATCGCGAATCATAATATCCACACTTACCTGAAAGGGCCGACAGGATAGGTAGACTCAGCTACTCGAACCAAATCCCACTCCCAGCAGGCTAAAAATCAAATGAGAATGTCGATTTTCGGGCCAAAAAGAAGATTAATTTTGGCCAACAAGCGTGAAAAATATTTTTAAAAATTTTGCCGTTTCGCACCATAAAGAGTTATTTCACAGACATTTCACACATTTTTGCTATTTGAGGCTAAAATTCGTCTTTTTAGATCACCATCGACCACTCCCATAAGAATTCCTCCCACCAGCGCTAGAGTCAGGGAGCTTTGACTTAAATGCCTATAATTATGATTTATAAAGCATTTTCATGTCACTATAGTCCATTTTTCCCAAATGAGCCCCGGCAAGAAAAAAAAGTTGATGCGAATAATGAACAACCTGCTTAAGCGGCCACCTTTTTTATCGGGTTGATTGAAGCAGTTAGTTGAAGGAAAGAAAAGCATGGCTTGCGATGCGTGGTCATCTTCTTCTAACGGATTTCTTTGGATTTTATTTTGAATTCCAAGGCTTATTTTTTAATTCGGCGGAGTATAGTATTACTTGAGAAATTTTGCTCGACATTTTATAAATACTTACGAAGCACAGTGGCCACCAATTTCGTGGCTTTGGCCTCTTTCCGTATCGATCGGCCCTGCGTCGATTTGAATTTCATCAGAATTTCCAGACCTCTATCTTTTAAGGCCAAAATTTTTTCTTTCGCGTTTTGAATGGACGACGAAGTTTTGGGCACGGTCGGTGAACGAATGCGCGAGGAAAACGGCCGAAAACGAGCCGGTTTGAGGCGCCGTAGCCGACAACCATTACCCTGGAGCCGGCGGGCGGCCATCAAGCCGTCGTCTCCATCTTCGTCGTCGTTTTCGCTGTTGGTTTTTGTTTTCCGCGCAGACCTCCTTGCTCCTCTACTCCGCAAATTTCTTATCATTTTTAGGTTATTGGGATTATTCATCAATTTGAATATGGATAAATTCGCCGACGACCTGTCTTTTTCATCACGACTAAATTACAAAATCTTGTAATAAAAGTTGATACACTAGCCAATATTTAATCTAGATTATTGATTTAATCCTCCATTCGATTTTTTCTGCTAATGAAATTCTTGGAGGGAATTTCGAATTCAATCTTCTAAAGCTCGAAATTTTTACTGTTCCATATAAAAATTTTCGAATTTTAGAGAACTGACACCTATAGTATGCTTTTCTTGGAAATCTTGTAAATATTAAGAGTGGAAAGCATGTGTTATTTTATATTTAAACGTTCTTGCTTAATCATGTCGCACAGGATTGAAAATCTATGTGCCTACACAATTAACTGTTACACTTTCTTTTGAATGAAAAGTTCAGTAGCAAAAGCTGCGTCTAAACGACCTTGAGGACGGTATTTATTTTTTCAACGTTTCAATTTAAGCATTTTATGGAAAACAGACTATAGAGAAAGATAACCTCAACATTCAAGGGCTAAATCAGATTTATCACAATGCCACAACTTGCATTCTGAATAGCAACAACTTTGCTGCCAAAAATACAATGAAGTAAACTCCACCTGATTCTACCATAGATAACTAAAATTTGCGCTAAAAAATCGGTCACAACAGATTTCAGAGATTGTACTACAGTAGATTCCATGATAAATTTTAGAGAACGATTCTTGATGCTGATTCTACGATTTTATTTTAAAAATATGTTACAACAAAGATTTTAGATGAAACTTCATATGAGTCAAGACAACTTTTTTATGGCTACCAAATGCCAGAAGTTCCGCGATCGTAGCTAAAGCAGAATGCAGTCGATCACAAGACATTGGATGCTTGCTGTTGGCGTAATGTCCAATATTATTCGACACAAAATCATTTACTTTCAGAAGTACACAAATTTCTGAGCATTTCACGATATAACCTACGTATTTGTCATCGGTTCCTCATTTAGCGCGCATAGGTTGTATGGCTTACACACACTAGGCTCAGGCTTGAATTTAGGCTTAAGCTTAGGCTTTGGATTAGACTTAGGCTTAGGCTTTGGCTTAGGCCTGCTCTTAGCCTCGGGCTTAGGCTTTGGCTCAGGCTTATATACGTATGTGTAAAAAGACTTGGAAAAAATTCGACGGGCCATAAAGTGCATAAGTACCGTTTTTTCCTTTTGCATGAATGATTTAATCATCTTGCTAATATCTTGCTAATTTTTAGCAATATAAAAAATTGGCTGACCTTCTTCCCTTATCCAACGAAGAATCGGTCGATGAAATGCTTGAAACGCGTTGACATTCGCCATTCTTTGTTCTCAATACTTGTCGATTTTGTATCGTTTCGATCTTATTGTTGTTATTATTGTTGTTGATATTGTTTGTAGAACACGAGTTGCCTAAACTTTGAAAAATGGTCGTCAATTCCTCTATATCTTCATCGCTAATGTCTTCGGTATCTTCCACATTGGCCAACGTTTCTTCCAGAGTTCGGATGAAAGGCATGGCCCACGACATCGTAGTTCGCCGCATGTCGCCGCCGTTGGCTCCCAGAGCATTTTCGATTATGGAACCTGGAACCATGAAAAATTACAGAACATGAACATTTTAGATTGACTTGTCAATTATATTACAACTTGAGCACACTACAACACTAAAACCTGCATTTGCACAGCTATAGCCCTAAAATTTGAAATTTTGATTTACGGCAAATTTCCCGCTCATGAATCAATCTGAAACTTCAAGAAGCCAGATGAGTTGAGCTGTCATATTTCCATTTTTTCTGGACTACTCAGGTGTTTATCTATAGCCGATTTATTTCGAAATGATGAATGCGGCGACGACCAAAATGTAGGTTCAATTTGACATGCAATTTTCATTTAGTGTTTCTAAAAAACCGTTAAATTTCTTTATAACAACGTGGAAAAAAATCATAGAAAAATCACCATGCTTATGCACTTCCGAATTGGGTGGAGCTGTTTGACACCTGAACGCTACTCGAGAAATTTTGACCATTTAACCATGCTATTGAAGGAAATACGCAGTTGTTCTGATTGTCGCTAATGAACGCCTTATTCCTTGTCTGCCGTAATAGGCTTACTATAGTTAACTCACTTACGCGATGATGACCAAAAAATTAGATTCAGTTTGAACTTCTGATTTGGATAGAACTGTATTTGGCACCTGAGTGTTACTCGATAAACTGTAACCATTTAAGGGTCTTGGAGTAAATTTTTGATATTCTGTTTACCGCTCATTGACAAGAAATTTTCTTCGTTCATTACAGTAATGAGCTTTTCTTGTTTTAACTTTCACGGGCTCGGTGCATCGATCATTCTAAAATAAATGGAGTATAGTTTTTCGCTGAAAAATATCCGAGGATTTAGGAGATGAACCTTTGATGCCGTTTTCACGAGCCCTTATCGACTCCTAAGATCAGTTCTAGACACTTCACATGAAAATTTTCGCGATTTCTCAAAAACTTTTGAGTACTCATGCAGAGGCCAAAAATCAACGGCTGAACATATAATTTATAAAGAGAGATGTCACTTAGCTTTAAATTGAAAGTGCATGAATGACGAATATACTGTCAATGGACAGAAAAAACTATTCAACTAAGGAACAAATTGAATGATTTCAAAAAAGATCAATAAAGAACGATTTCAAATGGCATTATTGTTTGCAGATAATGCATGAGGATTACTATTAAACATAGAGTATGCCTATAAAATGAGCTGCTCGTGTGTCTTTGGTACGACGCAGTCGAATACTTATGTCAAATAGCAAATAGTTTCCCGATTTAATGAATGACAGCACAAAGCATTCATATGAGAAGGAATTTTTCAGCTTTTTGTTCAGATCACCCCAATCAATACTCAACATAATTTTCAGGAAGTGACAAGAATCAGGGAAAAATGACAGTAACTTTTATTCATGGTCTTTGATGTAATTCTTCCGTCTATGGACTATTAAATTAATCAATCCAGATCAAATCCATCAAAAATTCACCCGAGTTTCTGCATGATGAATTTTTCTTATTTCATTCGATTTTGAAGTTGTTCTCAAAATTTTTGCTTGTAATGAGCATGCATCAGTGACCTATATCTACGGGGATCAAGCGTAGAAAAGTTCTTCCCAAGATTTAGTGAAAATTGAGCTATGTGAAAGAAAAAACTTTATTGGAGCTCTTAGAAATGCTGATTCCATTCGAAGTGAAATTATATCCCAAAGTAGACGTTTTTAAAGTGAGCTGGAGTTTTTTGACTACATCGAATCCCTATCGCTTCGACTTATCTTTGGCAGGTGACTACAAAAACTAGAAATCCTAATTTGGACCCGAGGTCAGGACCAACGATCAGTGATGTACGAGAACAGCTCTGATTCTGATCTTGATACCGAACGTGATTTCGAATACTGATCAAAAATGTTTCAAGCTTCAAAACGCGATCAGCTTCAAAAACATTGCGGAAAGATAGATTAAAAGAAATCGTGCTAACTAAAAATGATCTTGATATTCTGAAGAAAAAGATGTTTCTGTTTTTTCGATGCAGGAGAATTGGACTTTTCGGAGACATGGAAATTTGCATATCATTTCAATTCTTTTTTCAAATTAACCTATAATGCAATTTTTCGATTTTGTACTCTTTGCTCGAAAGCACTATTGATTAGAAGAACTTTGTTTTGTTATCCGTTATTTATGGTCCATTTAGCATGTTTATGCATTTCATGCCGCTATTTTTTCATTATTGACAAATTTGACGATAGCAGCATAAATTTTTTTTTGTTTTCCGCCCTGAGAGCAAAGCAAAATATCTGTCTTGATCGCTTTTCCCATTCATTTCTAATTTTTTGGCCTAAGGCCATAAATTTTTCCTTCGTCTCCCTTTTCTATTCTAACTGACGATCATAAAATTATACAGAAAAGAAGCGGCGCATTTAGCTTGCAAAGCCTCAAGCATACACAGACATAAAAGTGGGAAAACGAAGCTAAAAAATAAATAATAAAAATTTTGCTTAATTGAATTCGAGCAAATAAAAATAACAAAAAAAAATTGGACGCTGGGGATTATTACAGACTTTTCGCAGTAAAATTCCACGTAACCATGACAAAAGCTTCAATTCAGATATACAGTATATTTCAACTTTTGGAGAAATGAGAACAAGGAATCTAATGTCAGCAGGGTAATAAAACATATTTGTTGTGAATAACTTCAGTTAGTTTTCCCAAAGCGCGGGAATCATAACACTGTGTCCCAACAGCAAAAACTTTCGAGTTACTACACAGATTCTATTCGCCCATGACCTTTTAGTCCAAGACGTTCACTAATACTTTTTGTGCTAACGATATTGTGTTCATAAAGTTTATAGTGCTATCCTTGACAACGTTGTACATGCCCATCACTTTCAACTTCAGTTGGCTACACAATATTGGATTCTGTGTGATTTGAAAGTTTAGTTTGACAATCGTTTTTCAATGAATTTTTTTGACAGGGGCATGATGAGCACCATTCAGGAATATAGGGGTGGAAGAAAATAGAAAACACTTTGGATTTGTAGAACATACATTCCTCTCCATCCACTCCACAGAATACAGAATGACTATTCGGTGACTAGAATGACTTTGAGGACTCACCAAGAACTCCGACCGTTAGATTAAAGACGTTTTCTAAATGTTTCTTCAAATCGTAGGGGTTTCTCCGGCTTCGTCTTTCTCGAAGTTAGATTTTCCAGAGGACTCGTTTCAGTTTCATCCATTCTCCTCTCAGAATAACTTTCCAAAAAGAGTACAGAAATACGAATTCGGGAAACAAAAATCCAAAAAACATGGATGCACAGAGCCTAATTAAGAGAATTTCGATACTTGCTTTCACGATTATTTGGTGCCTTGTCAAAAAGCAACTGTTGTGCATTTCGATATGGCACGTCCAAATATCCTCAAGATATTTTTTTTTTTGATGTCCATAAATAAAGGCTTTAATTAGAGATCTGTCAGGCATCCTTAATATCTGAAACTGACACACTATAATATTGAAACAGTATTGTTCTCTGAAGCGTTCCGAATATTGATGCGAAGTCAGAATGCAAATGTCCGATTCAAATTTTGGCAACATGCTGAACCGTTCTGCAAACTCGAACAAAATTTTCAAAGATTTTTGAAAAGTATATCGATATTACAAGTCAAAATGATATATGATATATGTATCGAAAGCTTTAACGATTAGGAAAAAATTGAAAAAATGAAATTTAATAAAGAAAATAATGGATGGAAAAAATGTGCTCAATAGATGGTTTGTAATGTTGTGAACGAATTCCGGTTCGTATTTTTAGTTCCGTCAAAATTTATTCAACCCATTGTGAAACTATTTGTTTGGTTAAAAATAGCTTTAATGTTACTGCTTTGAAATCAAGTGTGCTTTGTTCAGAAAAATCTTTAAACTGCAGCACCATTTTTATTTTTATGACGACTTTCTCCTCTCTCTTTATCATTTTTCCTTCATCGTCTTCTCAGTCGATGCTAGATAGGTCGAATCTGCTGGTAGTCGGCAAGAATCTGCTGTGAGTCAATCAAAATCTGATGTGGGTCAATACTCCCCAAAACCCCCGTGCATGTATGTGTACAGATATGTGTCGACGTATGTAGTTTAACACAAAGCATATTATATCTTGATTTTCTCTACCTCGATTCTTATAAATCTAAAGAAAATCGATGAAATCCTGAAAATTTTCAAGAAATGAAGGGGAAAATCCTAAATTTTAATAGTAGTGTAAAATGACCTGATGTTATTTTATGGCATGACACTGAAAGATTTGAAGTTTCTAATATCACATACTTCAATACAGAAAAAAAGGAATATCGAACATAATTCCCCAGGATGAATAAAATAAAGGAAACGAAGAAGAATGTTTAGAGTTAGAATTTAGAGAATTCTGAGCTTCGAGTTAATTAACAGTTGTATCTCAGTCAGTGACGTCTACAGATATTACGCAATTTGCAGGCTTTGATTCAAGCATTCGTACAAAAATTTTCGCTTGACCGTGGATAGTGATAGTATAGTTATTGTGACTGACTTTGGCTACAGCATCCAAATTAGTGAAATTTTGATGAAGAAACAGCAGTCGATAGCCATTTAAATAAATTGGCCTTTGAACATTCTAGCATCATTTTTTCTCTGAGCAGGTTTTCTAGGATCACGCAGATAATACCTAAATGATCTCCGAAATTGACCATCCGCGCCGCAGCCATTTCCTGCAGCCGAACGGCCCGTAAACGTTTGCGTAATTGATGGAAAACGACGCTATACATGATGATCATGACCGAGCAGGGTATGAAAAAAGCGAAAATCGACGAATAAAGCATGAAATTCGGATTTATGATGCCGCAATGGTGTGGCGAAACGGCGCGGCCTTCGTTCAAGCCCAAACCCAACGGAACACCGACGACTAGACTGAATGTCCAACAGAAAATGATCGTGCCGTAGATGCGATGGCTTTGATTTTTACTGTGGTATTCGACGTGTTTGGCCACGGCGTAAAATCTGGTAAAGAATGCGAGTATACGTCTGCGCGTTCGAAAAGTTTAAAATTTTTAACGTGCCAAGATCCTTAGATTCTACTTGCGCAGTTTACTGTAGTGATAGAATTGAAGTTTTGGCATCAAATGAAGCCCAAAATTTAAATATCGAAAAATTTTGAGACAAAAATAAGTCGAGGAAATCAAAACGTGTGCATCCAGGAGGGAGTCTGTAGTCCTGTTAATCATGGAGCAAATGATTCTTAGCAATCAAAAATTTCAGCATTATGAATCGCAAATGAATTCAGCCTGCCAATCAAGTGCAAAATAACTGATACAAAAATCCGAACACAGTACCATTCAAGTTTTACTTCTAAAGTAAAAAAAGCAAGTAAAGCGGCGATTTCAGTTTATGCTTCATTCAGTTATCAATCTCTAGTGGATATTTGATGTATCAGAATAACTTGCTGCCCGCTTTCCAAGACTTCTATTTTGAAAGCGAAGAAAAAATTCAGAAAAATTTCATTAAAGTACACGGAATCGTTCTTGAAACTATTAAGATGACAACAATCGGTATAAAAATGGCGAGTGTACCACACTAGACCGGGAATGCCCATCCACATATATATTTATGGTCAATGTAAAAAATGATCGAGGACGTTCATATTCCACTTTAAATGTTACTCTTATTCCATCGTGATAAATTTTTCATTATTTCTGGGGTTTCAAGATATCCTCGAGCAAATATCATGTCGTGTGTGCCTTGCTAATGGATTCGTGGCAATCGTTTAATTACTCACACAAGGAAACTAACATCAATCCAAGACGTACTTTTCTTACCTATCTACACTTATGGATACTAAATGCACAATCGATGAAGTGCTGGCAGCAACGTCAGCAGCGCAAAACAAGTCACATAGGATTTCCGATAAGTACCACTTTAGTCGGTTTACCTGAAAAAACAGTTTATAGTCTTTTTTATAAGATGTTTCGGCATTGTAAAATGACAAAAATTATAACCGTCGTCGAAATCGTTTACAAGAAGCTCATAATACAAACATTTTAGAAAGTTGAGAATGCCAGCTAATTTTCAGTTTGAAAATAATGAAAATATAAAAAATAGTAACTTGCATTCTGCTTTCATAATTGGAAAACATGTCTAGTAAAGCAGACTATAATTTCTAATATTGAAGTTGGTTATTGGCACATTTGGTCTTAGATGCATTCGGTAGGGCATGATTCGTTCAAATCTCTCGTAACATGATCACAAACGCTTTTGGCACTGATTTTCGTGCACTGGCGAAGAAGAAAATCTGAGGGATGTCGATCCTTCATAATTCAACGCATATGAAGATAAAAATATTTGAATAAGGTTCAACAAGAAATATATTCCTAACTTGTCACATTTTGAATCTTTTGTTAAACGAGTCTGCCTCAAATTGACTTTTGGACCTCAAAGTACTTGTAAATCGGCCAGCAAAATCATTTTCCAACTTTTGCAATTTTTCCATGTTACGCCTCAAAAAATTTCATCGTAAACTACCGTGTAGAGTTCCAATCATACATCAGCGAGGGAGTTGGACTTTTGAACTTTTATTTATTCTATTGACCAAAAAGCATTGATCTCCTCAAAAGCAGACGTTTGCAAGGTGGGTAGAATTTTTTGGTTCAAAATGGATAAGTTATACGTCCCTAATTTCGCAGAGATCTACTCAAAAACAGCTCAAAATTTTGTCTTTCTATTTTTGACCGGCGCAGTTTAGTTAAAATTCACTTGACTTTCCACAAATTTTTCTCGCAGCCGTGTTCCAACTCCAACCCCGATGTGTGCTTTAGTGATGCGGGTCAACGTTCTACTATCTTCACTTCTCTTCTGACTCAGATCAATATTTCTCATACTGTGCAGCTTCTCACAGACGAATCATTAATTTTTTTCGGTGAAGAATGCCGAAAACATCTGTTCAAGTTGACACCGTAACAACACGAATTTTTCGTCTAATTAATGTCAATCATATTAAAAAATACAATCACGTGATTGGTGAGTCAAATCCACGAACCTGATTGATTGTCCTTTTGCATATGGAAAATATTCCGGTTGTCTGCATGAAAAATTGGCGTTGATGAACATGCCTAATTAAGCAAAGCTTTCAAATCCTCATTGTTCAGCTGAATAAATATATTACAAATCAGCTTCTGTAGAGTTCGGGGAATTCTACCACCCTATTGGACAATAAAACATACATTATAAAATTTAATATTGAGTGAATTTGATAGTTTCCAAATAAGAAGATATCAAGGCGAACCAAACAGCTCAGTTACAGAAAGGGCATGTAACTTCATTCCTCCGTTTCTTACCCTTTCTGTCACCGAAAATCTCATCGATGAACCTGAACCTTTTTGTTGTGCATTTACAGATATTGAATATGTATATTGTAGTTCAGAAAACGACCAATCAGCTGTATGAGGTATGCGACCTACTGTAGCTTTTTGCAGTAAAATTTCATGCCACTATCTAACATGTAAGCCACTGCATATTATATACACTTTGTGCGTCTGCAAATAAAGCAATCAACCATATCCGATCAGTTCTATACACATCGTATAGACTTCATATATATGTGTTTTTACAAAATTGCTACTCTTAAAGCTTCATATTCTCTAGAATAAAGATTTTTTGGCGTCCGTAAAAAACACCACGTTGAAGAGCCAATAATCACTTTTTACATTGAACCGTCTCGATTTGGTTGATATATCGTTATCAAAAATAAATGAACTTTTCACATAGAATAGATTGCGTGTAAAGTATGTATCTTTTCCTCATATGTTCAGGTACTGTAACAGTTGATATTTATCATGAGATTTTATGACTTAGTATATTTTGTTCGTTCTATGACGAAATTCGGGTCATTCTTAGCTGGTGACCTTGATACAGCTCTCGTTTATAAATTATAAAACTCGAAAAAACGTCGAAGTGAAATTTGAATTTAAGATATATTCAAAATTATTTAGTTTTCCGTCAAACTCGATCAGGCAATACGAATAATCTGTGCTCTAAAATGTAACATTACCTAAATCCATACAGGCTGGCTTGGAATTCTAGTATGAATGTGGAAAAAATTCGTCAAAACAAAAATGACCCTTGTCTGCATTGTTTCGTGATCTTGAGCTTCAGGGAATGTCAGGTTTTGTTCGCGGGTCAAGTCCTAACCATCAGCCCTGGAATGCTTACCAAGAATTAACATCATTTACAGTTAAATTATCATAACCTGAAAACACAAATCCGACGCTTTTCCGGGCCTAATTCTGTTTTCGTGCCTAACGAACTATCGGTAATACAACAAAATTGGAAATTGTAGCTTTTTTGTTTTAGCCTTCCAGATTGCTTATAAGATTAAAACACGGAAGCGGATTTCACTTTTTTACCCCCGAGCAAGATTTCGAGATTTTACAATGCATTACTGTGGTTATTGATGAACGAAAATTTTCTTTTTTCGTCAAACATAGAGAAATAATAAATTTTGCTGTTGTCATACAGAAAAACTGTTAACAATAGCTTTGCTAATGACTTCAGGAAATCAAAAAGACCAGGAGCCAAGATTAAGCTAGAATGAAGAAGAACAAACAGCTAAAATAGATATTCTTATTTCCCAGTCTATTAACAGACATAGAGATCATTTGTTCAAGCTTCGTCATATGGTTCGGTGTTTTCAAATCAGTAGGAAATTCAGGGATTCGTTGAGAAAAGATTTCTGAAATTACCATCATTTGGAATATGAGGAACATAACTTTTTAAAGGAGTAAATTGATATACACTTTCGAAATTAATCGAAAGTGATCACCAGGGGCCAGTTTCATCAAAGAGACTTAAGCTCCAACTGAGCTGCAGCTTAAGCTGTAGCTTAACTTTATATGTTATACCATTGTCGTTAAGCTGCAGCTCAGCCGTAACTTAACTCATACACACA
Source organism: Romanomermis culicivorax (assembly GCA_963922205.1). NCBI lineage: Eukaryota > Metazoa > Nematoda > Enoplea > Mermithida > Mermithidae > Romanomermis > Romanomermis culicivorax. The sequence goes on along the minus strand of CAWUHX010000060.1, from coordinate 364,363 downwards.
AAACATATCGGGAAAGTTAAGCTGCAGCTGAGCTGCGCCTTAACGGCAATGTTATAACATACAAAGTTAAGCTACAGCTCAGCTGCAGCTTAGCTTTCTCGATATGTTTTGTGTGCATGAGTTAAGCTACAGCTGAGCACCAGCTTAACGGCAATATTATAACATATAGAGTTAAGCTACAGCTTAAGCTGCAGCTCAGCTGGAGCTTAAGTCTCTTTGATGAAACCGGCCCCTGGTCCTTAGTCAATCGTTCAATTTTTTTCCAAAATGAACCAAAGATTTCTGAGCAGTTCTAATAGGCCCAAAAAATTGTAAAACATCGGCAACGTAATCTATAGATCTATGGTGTCCTTTATAGAATGTTTTAAAGTGAGAAATGCAAAAAATAAGTATCCCGCCTTCTATGTGGTTAATAAAAACCTTCTACTGTATGATTTTTTACTCCAAAACTGTCAGCTTGATTGTTGCAAACTGACATCCGCAGAATATTTTTTGGACATGTCCACCGTCACACTAGAGCCGCCGTCTCACTATAGCCACCATATCACTACAACTACCATCTCACTATAACTAATGTATCAGAATAGCCACCAAAATCTCACTAGAGCCACTACAACGCATAATAATGATCTCGCTACAGCCACCAGTGTCGCATATTTAAAGGTACTATTACAGCCTATGTCTCAATACAGCCACTAGAAACAACCTGTAAAATGCAGTGTTATAAACATCTTGTACGTGATACGTGTATTATTGGCATTACATAATGGGCTTTTAAGTACGAGTATACGGCAATGAGTACAGATGCAGCACATTTGTTGCCATTTAAAAAAATATTATTGTTGCACGGGTGAGAGCCTCGTCACCTCATTTGCACAAGCTTTGTGCTAAAAATAAGGCAACGTCTCCCTAGACCCACTGTCTCACCAGGCCCACCGGCTCAGTAAACCCAATGTCTCATTAGGCCCACCGAAAGGGTGTCATTAATCCCACCGGAATTCTCAGTAGACCCACTGCGCCGATCAGAGGTGTCTCACTAGACCCACAATTAAATTTGTTGCATTATTCCCACTGTCTCACATGGCCCACTAGTATAAAATTCGAGTAATGCGCAATATTTGTTGATGGCATGCGTTAAAAAGGCAGATTTGAACAAAAAAAATTGCTGCCAAACCAAAAAATGATGGTTTCATTAAATTGGCAATAGTGCAAGAATGACTAGCAGTTCAATTGATACAAGGGTTGCGAAATGACCTGTTCCCTCCAGAAACCAATTTCCATACTTGATCGCAAAAATTTGTAACCACTACCTTATAGCGAATTTAATTCTGCATTGAATGGTTTAGTTGGCATTACAGATGTCCAAATATTGAATGTTTTTTCATCAAAAACAGAGCACAAAGTCAAGATTTCCAATTTTTCAGCATATTTATCAAATTCGACAGGATAAATGATAAAATGCAGCTTCAAACTTTCATTTAGTTCTGTGAAGGCAGCTAGAAGAGAATAATGATGCTTGGTAGTAGTTGTAGTTCACCGTTTTCTGAGACATTTGATGAGGAATTTTAAAATGTGACTTTTGCGAATTTTTACTTTTTTCATTGCCCCATTCACTGCCGAACATTGCTTAACTTAATTAAGCACCTTAAACACCATAAAATGTAAGGTTGAGACCGTCAAATTTGATCCAAAGGGTGAACAATTCCTAAAACTGGACATGTTTTGTTTTTTATCAATAAAACATACAATATTTGCACTTCTGTAATACAAAATACATCATTCAACGCAGAATGGAATTCCCTACAAGATGGTGGTAACAAATGTTCTTGATCATGTGTGGAATTCGGTTTTTGGAGCGAGCAGATCACTTCGCCACACCCTGTCGTTATGTCATTTTTTCGCCAAGATTGAAAAATATTGTGCATTACTCGAATTTTACTAGTGGGCCATGTGAGACAGTGGGAATAACGCAACAAATTTAATAGTGGGTTTAGTGATACACCTCTGATCGACGCAGTGGGTCTACTGAGAATTCCGGTGGGATTAATGACACACTTTCGGTGGGCCTAGTGAGACATTGGGTTTACTGAACTGGTGGGCCTAGTGGGACAGTGGGTCTAGCGCGGCACAATCAAAAATAAGGAGACCATGTTAACTGCTAAGTGTTGAATAAAAACTTGGAAGACCCCAAAATTTTGTACAAGCATTACAAAGACCAAAATGGATTTTGGTGCGGCTGTTTTTGTATTAACTCAGTTCATGGAACCAAAAATTTAGTTTGTTCCACAAATGATGATGGTGAGTTGCACTATCTGTTTCGCCGAAAATCTCAAAAACGAATATTTGAGTGAATATTAACTAACGTCACAAAAGGAAGATTCGAAAATGTTCACTGTGCTATAATAAATGACCAAGATAAGGATCAAATTGTTCTTTAAATCGGTCATTTTTTGCGTCATGTAGCGCATTTGATGGGTTAACAGTTATTTTTGCAAAAATAAACAGATAATTACGCACAAAATATTTATTGTGCAGAAAAACAAGTAATTTTCTACATTATCTGTTGAGTGGCTCTTCCGAGACATTGGCTGTAGTGACACTTTTGGTATGTGACACTGGTGGCTGTAGCGAGATCATTATTGTGCATCGTGGTGGCTCTAGTGAGATTTTGGTGGCTATTCTGATACATTAGCTGTAGTGAGATGGTGGCTGTAGTGATATGGTGGCTATAGTTATACAGTGGCTATAGTGAGACGGGCCCGATTTTAATATCCATGATTTTCTGTGTCAATTTTTAATGACCTGGAAGAAAATATTCATATCTTTCATGCGGCCAAAGTATCAATAATTTTGGACTGAACTTTTTAGCTTACTATTGCCTGCTATTCTCAAAATGCTCCAAAAAAATAAAACCAGGAATCGAGTTATATTTCATATTTTTTCAATTTTCTGCTAAAAGCTCATTATATGAAGAGCAAATTTGCGAGCTAAGTCATTTAGTTTTGTGCGTGCAAAAAATCTACATTAAACGCTTTATGTCGACGATTTTGAAAACAGTTCTCATTTTTGTCATTTTTCAATCAGCAAGCATAAAGCAGACTATGGCCATTTGCTTTCAATGGCGTACAAGTACAAAAAAATTTCACGACTAGTGGAACTTGAAAATCAGGGAAGCGAGCATATTTCCATTTTTCTATTAAATGAAATGCTAAATGAAATTTGAAATTTGTGGGTTCATTGGTCTAGAAAACCATGGAGAAACTTGATTAAAATATTTATCAGAAAGGTATTATACCAAACGATGTCGACTCCGAAATAAATAAACAGATTAAGACATGCGAAAGTCCAACGCTAATAATGAAAATCAATAATCAAATTGACAACTGCATGAATTTTCTGAATTTGCAGGTTTGATGCTTTATTTAGCCTCACGAATGGTCAAAGAATAGTCTGAATTTTGCGAATCAGTTTCATCCCAAAAAGTCGGCCGTTCAAGCGACTTTCGCCAAATCAAATTTGTATATCTCACTTCCGTTATAATATATCTTACCGTCAGATAAATAGAAAAAGGCATAACCAACAACGCTACAAGCATATCGGCCGTCGCCAAACTGACCAACAAGTAATTGGTCCACGTCTTCAAATTTTTCTCCCTGGCTACGGCCAAAACGACTAATAAATTGCCGAAAACGCAAGTAATCGGAAATAAAGCCAATAACAAAAACCACAAATTGGCTTCTTCGCCGTCCTTCCGATCAATGTCCACAAAATCGATAATCGCGATCGATGAAGACGACGATCGATTTTTCACCATAGTCCATTCCGTGATCAAATTTCGTGATGAATTAAGAATTTTGGCGTGCATCATGGTTGATCATGATTTTCCACGGTGAAACGTGGTTTCTCGACGATTCGATATATTTTCGCTTGTTATATAAGGATAGATTCGTTTAGGTCCAAAAAGCTCATTAGCCAACGAATGAACTATAACTAATCTGATAATAAAATGTGTATACATTGTCATGCTGCTGCACATGGTTACATGTGCCTCCACTAGTCGATTTTTCCATCCCCTTACCCCATCATCCGAATAAAGGATAAAATATTGACCGAACTAAAGCCCTCTATTTCCTTGATAAGGCCCGGCAGAGTAGAATGAGAAAGAAAAGAAAAGAGATAGAGATTCAACGTGAGATCAAAAACTCATCATCAACACAAACTAACTAGCGACAGATGACAGTTTCGGTGCAGAAAACTAAGGAATGATTAATCAGCGTTTGATTATTTGAATAATGGAATGAATTACGGGACAGCGTGTGCTCACCAACCAACACGGTCGAATTGGCAAGCTTAGGCAAAAAGTGGTATTTTTGGAGTCATCTGACATAGAATTCACGCGTTAAAGTCGGAAGGACACTTTTAGAAAATATGTAAGTTATTTGGCCAATATTTATTGTCATGCCCTGAAGCTGTCTGAAAATTTCCAATGAAGAAAGACCTAAGAGTGTAGGGCTTGGAAAAATTCACATACAGTGTATTCCCGTAATCCATAATATCAATTTAGAGTTAAATTAATCATTTCATCACCTACTCATTGATCAGTAGTCAACTCGACTTATAAATCGATTTCATCACTAATTCACACACATGACGGAATTTTTGCTTGATCACGAAAAAGGAAAAGACCGAACCTCAATCAATCTTGCTTATTACTCTGGTTAATTTCAAGGAAGCCATAATATCTAAAAATAAGAATAAATTACACATACGGACGATTGATGGAAAGTCATTATGGAACAACACAAAATGAATATTTTATGAAAATCTTGGGTTGCAGACAATTCACGCATTTCACTACTCCAAGAGTTTTGACCTCAGAAAGATACGCAAAAAAATAAATGTCTGTGATAGATTAAAAAACGATTCTTCATCTTTGAATAATATTCTGTTAAAGAGTGGACTACACACTCTTCACCAAATAAACAGTTTTTCCAAAGAAATAGAGTCATATGCTAAAAGATAGCAGATGCTACTAGGATAGATGCTATCAGATTTAGATCTAGGTTTTGCCCCACGCACATACGTTTTAATATGTTCAAAGTAGCACATAGTATATCAATTAGCTGCTACTAGGACAAAAATATACATTTTCTAGAGTAGATAAAGCACAAGCTAGGTTTTAACTTACGGCCTCAGGGCTCACTTGCACAATCAACCCGTTCACGAAGAGGACTGCAATTACCAAATTCAAATCTGAACAAGTTGCGAACCAGGAGCTAGAGGTTAGCCTCGTTTGCACTGTTAAATATATTTTTGAATACCGCATCAAGTACACCGAAGATCAGAGTTGGATTAGGGAAAACCCGTCAGGTTGATCTGCTTGAAATGAACGATTGCGCAACCAGACCATTTTTCCTTTCACAGTTCAACTAAAAGTGAATTTTTTAAATGAGACTCAATATGGAGAACTGCTTTTGCAGATGAAAAATTGGCAGTGCGTTTGGACATCTTTTAGGGTCAAGTTGTTGACATCTGTTGCAGTCAATTTGCGGAAAACATATCTCACTTGGTAAAAAAATTGAGCGTGGATATATGTTAGACTGCGGACACTCTGAAGTAATACCTGATATACTACTGAGAGTTCCACTTTTATAGTTATCGTGTCAAACATACCATATAAGTTAATTAACCTCTACGGTCCACTGTTGATTAATCGTTTGCTTCATCAATAACCTAGGCTACAATGCAACTTTACCTCGTTCATTAGTTTTCTGCAGTAATTAATCTTTCGAAGAAATGCATAAGAGCACCAGTTTCAGAAGCTCGGTCTTCTCAACCAATTTTCAAGGGAACATTTGAAAAAAATGAATTTTCCTCGTTTTTTAAAATCCGGGGTCAGATTCAGGATGAAAGTTATCTCAAGCTTTGGGAAAAAATTAGTAAAATTAGAGAACGTTGAATAGGAAGGTGGAGAACCGAGCGCAAATGGCGCCCAAACACACAAAACTAATTTGCGTTATGCATCCCATAGGGATGGGGAACACCAATTTGCATATCATAAAGGCAGGTATAATGGTATGGGGGAAATTCTCGATCGCTTATGTGTATAGTTTGAGCGGATAGAGATAACATTGATCCAGGCATAATAGCTCGGGCATCTGAAAACATATGCACAACAAAAAAAGATTTTCGCGTGTGTCAGCAAAGTACAGTAACTTCGTTAAATAACAAAAAAGAGAAAATTGCATTGATCCACGAGATTTATTTTTTTCATATCCACGTCATCAGGAATGGCATGCCCAAGAAAGCACTGCTCGTATAGCAGTCATTCTAATCAAGTTTTCGCAATAAGCCACAGAAATGGGGTCTCCTTCGGGTTTTAAGTTCAGAAATTTTTCTATACGCATTTAACAACAGTATCCTTGTGCTTAAACCACTCATTCATTAGCTGGGAATTCTTCTCTAGAAAGATTGACTTGTTATTGCAGTCGAGTAGAGCAGAGTATAATGATTATTGGAAATTTATCACATAGTGAAACATGTCCAACACATGAAGATCGGAGGATTAATGAAGTGAGAGAGAGAGAGAGAGACTCGAGATCAAAAATTATGCAGATTTGCAGATTTCAATTAATTATAACTTATACAAAAATATACCTTGTTGAGAAATATCTGAACACGCGATTCTAAACGGTGTCCTTCTTAACATTGTTAGGAGTGATTAAAACTTGAGTAAAATGTGATCGAATAGAAAACCTACCTTCAAACATCAATATAGTCAAATCATGTCATCTATGACAAATGACTTTTAGAATAACTGATGCTTCAATAATCTACCATTGTGTGGTGATAGTGTCGGAGACAGATAAGTCGAGGATGTTGGAAAGAGAAATTTTCAACCGGCAGTTCGGGATTCTTTGCTAGTTTACTGGTAATTCAAACCGCGGAATGTTTTACTTTGTATAACATGTCCTATTTTTTATTAAATTGAAAAACTTGAAAACATATCGACCATTGTATCTACTTTTGTGCGAGTAAACCTCTGTTTTCCAGAATAGGAGATATCCATGAGTAGAAAATTGATTTTCATCAATTACTCCTGCAGTGCATTGCTCTTTTTAAATATACTTAAATATATAACACACACTCAATCAAGACTTTAAACGACTAAACACTCATTTATGCACATTGCACGATTCAAGCAAACTTTTGTTTCAATTCATCATAGAGAACCAAAAATAAAAAAATCTGCATATTTTTCATATGTACTTGTTGCTAACATGACCGTCTTGCAATACTGCAAACTGCCTCAGAAGTTTAGGAGCTGAAAAATTGGTTGCACCAGGACCCGGTTATGCAATAAACAGGATGACCCCGAACTCGAGATAATCGCGGACTTTTTTTCATATGAAACATATAGGAAAAGTTGGCGATTATCTCGTTTATTGCAACCGGCCTCAGAATCCGATTCCGAGTTATTTTTGTAATTATCTCTATCATTTTTAAAATGGCCTGGGTGAACGCCGATGACAGTAGTTGATTCACAAGTAAGAATTTTTTGCAGATCGCAGCAGTCGGATTGAGAAAAAAATATTGACTTACGATGCAGGTTTATTATTGTCCAGACCATGTTTTGCATCGTCGAAACTCATAAATGGACTATAAAAAGAAGTAGATAGCATTGAAAATCTTTTTTTCGCTGCTTAGAACCTTGTTTGCAGTTTTTTAATAGTCACATTCAGATTATTAGATTGTTGATTTTTATTGCTTCATCTACAGACTTTAATATTCCTCAAAAAATTCATCAAGCTTTTGACGATGAGGCGTAAGTTCTATTTACGTTTTTTGATGTCTGCTCGGAGTGAGTTACTTTGTTAAAAATAGTTCAGATGGACCTATAGCACATTCTCGTCTGATCTGAAGCAGAGATTGGTCCACATGGAGACCTCAAAAAATTTATTGTTGGTGAGTATTAGGCATACAAAACATTTCACGAAAAGCGAGTTTTCTGTGAAAAGCGTGAACCAACGAAATTTTCACAAAATTAGAAAAGACTAGACAAACTATGGTCTTGGTTGACAGTATAAAAAAATTTTCTCATGAACTCATCAATTCCTACACTCATGGACTTCTAGAAAACAATGAGGATGTCGGCTCTTGAATAGGATTGTAATTATGTTGCAATCGGCCTCATATGCGAGAATAATGCTTTCTCTTTCCCCTACAGTAATCTATCGCTGGGTTAACTACGAAGACATGCGGCAATAAGTCCTTCCTTACCGAACCATTTTACTGTTTGGCACAGAAAACTTTTTCAATCAAGGTGGATAAGAAAACGTCGAGCAAAGTAATAATAAATGTATCGGCATTCTTAGAAAGACCTTCAAGGACAATTTGATTGCTCAAGAATCCCTACACTACTTTATTAAACACACACGAAAGCCAGCGAAAGCTGGTTCTCACAACTTTCAACATACATTTAATTCGCTCTCACAAATCTTTCGATCAGCTGCTCACATCATACAGTTGAATAATTTTCACTTCAAAGATTCTCCTCCTCTCAGAAGATTATTCAGAAAAAGTATATTAACCCAAAGGACCTCGAAACTGCTTTCTTACGTACTTTAACTAAGGTTATCTGATGGCCCATCGAAACGCCGAGTAGTTGATTTGATTAGCTACATTTTTTCCCTACTCGTGTAGTCAGGAAGTCGGTCTACTGTAGTACAAGTTACTTGTCAATCCAAGAGCTCAGATTTGATGAGTGTCGTGCTTTAATGCGCTTGAAAGAGCTTTCCAATCTCTTACCAGTACTTTTGAGTGCTCGGGGCGCTTCTCCCTTTGTCGGGGCTTTTTTTAGTTCTCCACGAGGCCACACGGTTTAGGGAATAAGTGGCTCGACTGAGGTTACTGTGGTTCTTCGTGCATGCAAAATAACGCGTACACATACTAACGAGACGTTGGAATAATTTTTCTGTTTAGCAGTTGAAGATTGGCGCAATTTCGAGGCTAAGAGGCTAAAGCAAGAAAAAATTGCCCATGGCGCCTGAGAAGTAGGGAAGTTTTAAGAGAAAAAAATGAAGTAGCAAAATATGGGATAGGAGAAAAATCAAAAACATCGTTAGTCGGCAAGCGGAAGCGCTTAGAAATGACGGAGGTGCTGATTCATTTGTAAACTGTGACGACAGTCTTCGAAGAAAGCATTTGATGACCAGCGAGGCATGGTTTCAGACACGAATGTTGAGGAGATGGTTATGCTATGACAATTCGATATTACTGTAACCCAAGAATTTTCCAAACAAAAGTCATTTCTTTAGCTGATCAGACTCGCATTTCAATGAAAATCTACATATTCATATTTAATTATTTTTCATATTTCATTCATACCAGGAAACAGTTAACAAAAGGCATGTAATTGATTGATATTTGTGAAAGATACGACAATCTGAATTATTGTGTAGCACAAAAACCTTACGCAAAAATACTGCGTGTTTCATGCAACCATAAAGAACAACTAACTCATTAATATTTCGGACGGTGATCTAGCAGCAACAAACTTTAAGAACGAAAATAATTTCTACTCATTTTTACTCATTTTACAATTCCAGTACACAGGCTCGCCAAAAAGTACCACATTTTCCATTTTAATTTTATGTCAGGAATAACCAAAGAAAATTTATCCCGAAACTACGTATAAGATATCAATGAGAATCACATTTGGAGTTGTGCAGAAAAAGGTGCACGTTTTCCTTTTCTGACTTTTGGCATGCAAGAAGTCAGCCTAGCATTTTCAAAATTCTGTCGCAAGAAGAAGTACTTCAACAAATCTTGTATCAATCTAGGTCGATTTTTTTTGGCTAAGAGGAGTCATATATTTTAAACCATCGAATCTCTACGATCTTGACTCTCAATTTTTTTCATTGAATGAGAACCATGTGCAAAATTTTTTTTCTCATTTCCAACTTTTTTCTCACCAAATAGCCTCCAATTCTGTCAAACTCCAATTGCCGCGTTTTTTCCCTCAATACAGTCGGCAAACAATGTATACTTTATTTCATCTTTTTCTGATTACAAGCATTTTAAAAAGAACAGACTATAGGTGGAGTTCTGATAGTCCATCTACTTGGAGCTCCCATAGTCCGACTAGGCCAGTAGCTGAAATGATCCAATGGAGGAAATGAGCCGGCGGACTATATGACCCGGTAGTGGAGATGACCGGTGACGAAAGTGACCCTGTGGCCAAGCTAAGCAAGATCAGACAAGCTTTGCGGGCCAGAGTGGTCAAATGACCATAGGCACCTCGACTTTACGCATGCAGACATGTGGGCATGAGTGCATCATACTTCAAAAACATACAGGAAAAAATTTTATGCAAAAAATTATTTTTTTAAAGCCATAAACTATGACAAAACTGTGAATTTTGGTGGTTCCCGGGACTTTGGGCCATGGTATAATTGGATTGAGGCTATATTTTCAAAAAAGAAAAAGCGTAATCTGAGTGACACCGGGTATACACATGGGGCGAAGTATTGAACTGGGGGAGGCTACACCCAATGTTTGGCATCCTGGAGATAAAAGCCCAAAAAAGGCCGTTTTTGCATGTTTTTAAGGCACCACCGAGCACCATTTGCGGATAGATGTCGATTGACTATATGCACGCCTACACTCCATCCATTTTCAAACGATCGATGAAGCGGTCGGAGTTTCTGCAAACGCAGCCTTACGATCAGGAAATCATTTTCGATAACCTTAGAATGATTGTGAGAAGAGATCATCAAGGACTCTGTATTATGAAGGTGGAATTTGTTAAATACAGTCAACGAGCCTTCCATAAGTCCCAATTTTAAATAAAAGTTTGGCTGCGACCTCGCCGCATCGATCATTTCAAAATAAATGGAGTATAGTTACTTTCCCAATGTGCTTATTTCGACTGTAAACATGTACACATCTAAAGTTCTATAGTAAAAGTGAATATTCATCAAGCTAAAATTTATGGCTATCGTTCGAAATATTCCTTCAATTCCGTAAGTGTACGATCTTTAGTTTCGGGAACTACGGACGCCAAATACATGCCCAAAAGCATAGAAAGCGCCGACGACGGGAAAAATACCCATTGGTGGCCGAAAGATTCTTTCAAAAATTCGTAGGTCAACAATAAAACGGTCGAAACGGTCATCAGAGAAAAGATGGCCAACGAGACGGCCGTCGATCGGTAAGTTTGCGGGCAAATTTCGGCCGCCAATGTGTTGTTAGCCGCTCCGCACAGAGAATAGAAAAGTAGGAAAGAGACTAAACACAAGACTAAAATGTATGCCCAATAAGGGTCGCTGGATGGGTCGTGGCTCAAAACCAAGGAAACGACCGTGAAAGAAGTGATGGACACGAAACACCCGATAATGCCTGTAATCATAAGGGGCTTTCGACCCCAAGACTCCATGAGGCCTACTGCGGCGAACGACCCTACGAAATTGCTCAAGCCCAAAGCCACGGTGCACCACTGGGCGTAGCGGGGCAGTCGATTGTCCAAGTAGGCGTCGGTCGAATAAGTCATAACGGGCGAAATGCCCGTTAAACCGTTGACGGCCAGTAGAAGGCAGGCCAGGCGCAAGGGTTTCTTAGACAGATATTGGAACAAGTGACCGCGGAGCGCTTGGGGCTGTTCTAGGCCGTCGGTGTTGACCAGACCGTTTTCGGCGTGCACTTTATTTTCGGCTTGAATTTCTTGAATAGCTTCGTCGGAATTGGCCTCACCTAAATAAATATCCTTGAAATCAGCATTAGAGTCACGGCTGTTCGGAAAGTAAATCAGACAGTAATTTGACTTTTCCATCCTGAAAATGTTCACCTTCTCGGCCGGCAAGATAATTTGCCAATCGACGAAAAATAATTCATATTCCGAAAACAGACATATTTCGATTAGTCCATATACAAATTATCTTAGTTTGATTTTTCCAAATCTCACAATGACAACATCGAAATGACTAACGGAGATTGCAGTGAAGTCCCCGATTTTTCAGTTTTTTTACGCCTAAACAATGTCTTAAAAAATTCAATAAAACATTTATATCAAAAAATTGAACTTCATCACAACTGTAGTAGAATTATCCGACCTATAGTCTGTTGGTCTTAAAATTTTTTTAGATAATAACGGTGAAAAGTAAGTTCTTTTGATAAGCTACGTGCTACACAGAGCTAGAAATTCCCGAGCTTACTCGACTAGCCTTTAATAATTTTTTAGAAAAAATTCTGTCGTAAAAGCTTTGTGTAAACGATTTTGACGGCAGTGTAAGTTTTTTCAGCTTTCCGGTTTACTAGAATTTTATGAAAAACAGACTACAATAGAATTATACTCATTTTTCATTTCAGAACAGAGCTCAGAAATTTTTTTAGAAAATTTTATGAATGCTATAATCGACGAGAATCTTTACACCACATTTTGGTGATTGATTCCGGAATCTGGAATCTCCAAAATCTTTGAAAAGTTTCCAAAGCGAGACATATCAATGCTCCCTAATCGAGTTTTACAGTAATGTTCACATCTCACATGGAAATACTTTTGTTAAACTTTTAAGAAATTCCGGTAGCTATCTATACTATCCAGTGGAATATTTCAAGATTCTATTCCGCCTTGTAGTCTTTGATTTGCTTTACGCAAAAATGCCTAAAATTTTCACCTTGATAATATTTCACTGCTTTGATCCCGTCGTCCAGACGATTTCGCTTCAAAATTAGGAATCGCGGCGATTCGTAAGCGAAGCACATGACCGAAAATTGAACGATAGAAAAGATCATTGTCAATGATAATGCGTAGGGCGATAAAGTGAGGGTGCCTAATAATTCCGGAATCGAGATGATCATTCCGGATAAATCGCCTAAACCGAATGCTGTCTGTAGCAAAGCGTTCAACTGTCCTCTGAAAACCATGGGAAGAAATCACATAAATTTTAAACAATAGGAGTCACTCAAAAATAATTAAAAATGCACATGAAGTCAGAAATATGCATGGTTGCATGCATATGTATGTATGTATGTATGTATGTATGTATGTATGTATGTATGTATGTATGTATGTATGTATGTATGTATGTATGTATGTATGTATGTATGTATGTATGTATGTATGTATGTATGTATGTATGTATGTATGTATGTATGTATGTATGTATGTATGTATGTATGTATGTATGTATGTATGTATGTATGTATGTATGTATGTATGTATGTATGTATGTATGTATGTATGTATGTATGTATGTATGTATGTATGTATGTATGTATGTATGTATGTATGTATGTATGTATGTATGTATGTATGTATGTATGTATGTATGTATGTATGTATGTATGTATGTATGTATGTATGTATGTATGTATGTATGTATGTATGTATGTATGTATGTATGTATGTATGTATGTATGTATGTATGTATGTATGTATGTATGTATGTATGTATGTATGTATGTATGTATGTATGTATGTATGTATGTATGTATGTATGTATGTATGTATGTATGTATGTATGTATGTATGTATGTATGTATGTATGTATGTATGTATGTATGTATGTATGTATGTATGTATGTATGTATGTATGTATGTATGTATGTATGTATGTATGTATGTATGTATGTATGTATGTATGTATGTATGTATGTATGTATGTATGTATGTATGTATGTATGTATGTATGTATGTATGTATGTATGTATGTATGTATGTATGTATGTATGTATGTATGTATGTATGTATGTATGTATGTATGTATGTATGTATGTATGTATGTATGTATGTATGTATGTATGTATGTATGTATGTATGTATGTATGTATGTATGTATGTATGTATGCATGTATGTATGTATGTATTTATGCAACAAACCTTCTGTCCACAGGAGAAATTTCTGTAATGAAGGCAGATGCCAGCGGCAAACCCACGCCAAGACTAAAACCCATCAATAAACGACCGATCAGGACTAATTCGAAGAAATAGAGGTAGAATAAGCACATAAGCGATCCAATGGCATTCAAAGTGGCCGAAGCCAACAGGCCGCCCCGACGTCCCAAATGTTCAGCTAGAGCCGGTGACAAAAGCGTGCCTATTGCTGAGCCTAATAATTAAGACAATGTCGGCTTTAATACAAACATTTATTATAAAACCCCAATTCTGAGTCTGTTTTGAGTCCTGAATTTTTACAGTCACATGACACAACCCGATTTCAGGGATATGAGATGATCGAGAAAATTCTGAGCTTCGAATCAAACTGTAATGCAGAGATGCCAAAACTTTGAATATGGGGAGTCAATTTTCCAAATTTTCAATTGAAAACTATTAATGATGTGAAACTTTATAATTATAATCTGTTTTTTCTGAAATGCTCCTAAATTGAACGAATGACACAAATTAGTGCAGTCATCAAAAGCGTTTAAACAAATGTTTCACTGTAGAATTTTTCACAAAAAAATATTGAAGTCAAGTTGAGAATGCTCACAAAGTTACAGTCCTCTGTGAGATATGGTTTAGCAGAAAATCGAGATAATATATAATAGTTCTTGCTTTCCACTCATAATTTAAAATTTTTTCAAGAAAAACAAACTATAAGCCTTCAGGCCAATTTGAATATTTTTCATCATCTTCAGACTTTTATGCCAAATCCCTGACGTTAGGGATCAACACACTATGTGATCACCTGCTGTAAATGAAGAAACCACAATGGACCACAATTTATGTGGATTCAACGACGTGCCGTTACCGGCCAACCACTTCATAGGTTTAGTTTCGTTCATATATTCCACGATAGGTGGCTTCAAATTGTTGACCACCGATGTACTGTAAATACCGAAATTAGTGCCGAAAGCTACGGCTAAAACAGTGAAAATCAAAGTTATTTTCATGGACGACTTTTTCTTGAGCGGCAATGATGCTGTTTCGCTCGACGCTGGTAGTACCGGCGTCGAAAAATTTTCTCCATCATTGATGACCTGAAATTCTTCGTTCATGTGCGTTTTGCGGAGATGGAAACTAGTCAAAAATGACAAAATGCGCTATTTTGCATTATGTTTAGCGTTTTCTTATCAATTTTTCATCAGGAGTAAACAGGAAATGTTATCATTTTTATGCTAAAGTTCAGTTCGAAATGAAAAAATTATGCTGATATGGGTAAAGACGAAAGTTGCCAAAAGATGCATGATGTCATAACACCTGATAGAAAGAAAATGCTACTACAGTCTGCCTGTCTTAAATGCTTTTTGCAAATCACAGAATCAAAAGGATGGTATACTGTTTACATTTTATTTTTTTCAGGCTAACAACATATTACACAAAATTTGAAATTTGTGAGTTGAATCAACTCATAATTACACAGGTTCTACGTGAATGAATTCTTTTTTAGGAGCCTTCTACGATTTCGAAGGGTCTTATTAGTTTTGACATATCAGATTTACAAGCATTCGACAGAATAAATTACTCCCAAGACTCACTAAACATGGGAGTTAGCAAGAATTTTTTATGCTGAATAGTTAATTCCTCCATTCTACCAGTTGGCAACCTATACGACGTGAGCTATAGGATTTTACCCATACCATAGCCTGAACAGAAAACTTTTCCGAATTCTTCAGACTCCATTTCAAGTGCCCAATTCCTTTATGCTCCAAATTGGACACCTGAAAATGTTTACTTAAAAGCATCATAAAAATTTAATCTGGCCATGGAGATAAAGCTTGAGCAGACCCCAAATTTTTTCGCTTTTACTCAAGCTACTCATCAAACAAAGTTGCATTAGTATGACTACATCGGAATCACATAATTCCATAGAAAACCACTATGCTTTAGTATCACATCATATTGAAATGTGTTATTAACCAACTGTACTCCATTTAGTTTGAAATGATCGACGCAGCGATAACCAAAAAATAGGTTCAATTCGATACGCAACTTCCACTTTAAAATTTATAAAGAAAAAAATTAAATATAGAATAAATTTTCATGCAATAAATGCTAAATTTTTTCATGAAAATCAGAAAGCCAAAAATCAGAAAGCCAAAAACCGAAAAAGCAGCATGCTTACCTACTTTTGCTTTGGATATGACTGTATTTGACACCTGAGTGAATTGAGAAAGTTTGATCATTTGACGAGGTTATGAGCGGAAATTTTCGGTTGTTCTGTTTACTGCTCATGGATGAGGAATTTTCATCACTCACTACAATAAGACATTTTACTATTTTTTCCGTGTTGAACTTATGGGATTGCTGCAGCAATCATTTCGAAACAAATAGAGTATGGTGAAGTTGTCCTGATCCTGTCTTCACCTGGAAAGTTTATAAAACTTTGGAAATGCTGAAGACGTGTTACTTTTTTGTCCACAAAAAGTCGCATCTTTCTATCTTTTACTGGACCTCTTTCGAAAGCGGGTAACGTTTTTTAAGTAATCCTCTACTTCAGAATATGCAAAGAGAATTGTAAGAGTGTAGCTTTAGGGTCTGGATAAATCCACGATCCGCATCCAGTAGGCTCTGGGTTGAATTTGCCCAGATCCAGGTCGGTTAAACATGGCGCTGGTTTAGCCTGCTATGTATCCAAGCCCGGATCTGGTGGGTAAAACCCGGGGCCGAATCTTACCGGCTGAATCGACATTTGCTGATAAAACTCATAACCGGCTCCGAATCTTGACTGGATCCGGGTTGGTCTGAATTACTTATGTTATGGATGCGGTCCTGGTTCCAGCGGATAATCGTATCCAAAAATATTATAACATATAATGGTCCCACAGATTTCCAATGCCTTTTCTTGAACTAACGCTTGACATATTGATGTGTGGATGTCCGGATGAGACGAGTGACTACTGGTCACCAATGCGTCATCCTGTGTCCTTTAGAGGATTTCAGTGGCCACTAAGACTGAGCAGAAATTGGATGCTCCAATTGGATGAGTTCAGGGTATGGTTGCAGTCTTGGATCGGAAGCCGGAACCTGCTGAGATGTGATGGTCACTCACATGACCAATGTCATTTTTTGTATTCAAGTTGGATGGAGTGGATGTTGTGAAGTCATCCGAGCGATCGGAATGACCACTGGTCACTCAAATGAACCTTCCATTGATGATTTGAGCTCATTCGAGTGGCCACTTATGAAAGCAATCCTGATTCCGGCGGATAATCGAATCCGAGGTAGGAACAACGTATTATAGATGGTCAATGTCATCCGTGATGCGGATGGTCCGAGAAACAACTAATCACTGATGTGATCTTTCAGTCAGAAGTTGTTCGAATAGTCATCAGAAGACTGACGTCATCTACAGTCCTGCATTCCATGCAGCAATTATGAAAAACATGTTGGAAAACACAAGCAAAAGCTTCAGCCAGGATACGGCTCTGGTTGGAGAACCAGCTCTGACGACTCCAGCTCCAACTGGGAGCTTGCTCCAGTTGTACCCGAAGATCAAATTTGTTTTATTTGATTAAGTTCAAAATGGAAAACGTCCAAACCCTCAAATTGATGCAGTAACAATGTCAGGTGAGTGATTAGGGGTCGTTTGGATGACCCTACACATGACCCACTCTCTCAGGATCAGCTCTAAAAGTGACGTAGGTTATCAGGGTCATAAAATTATTTAGCGGTGCGTTACCACCAGATCCTAGACTGTAACCATATCAAAAAACCAGTGCACATGAAAAACTCGTTGCGAAGAGGTTCAGTGGTCAGTAGCATCAACCTTATGACTGTAGATGATATTAGATACTCACCAAAATCTACGGCGGATGTTTCGAAAATTTATGTTGAAAAGGTCGCAATGTCGGTCGAACAATCACACACGATTTACCTCGGTGTTAGTGGAATAAATGACATTGGTCATATGTGACCATCATATTATATTAGCATGGTTCCGGCATTGGATCCATGACTGCTGCCCATGACTCTTTAGATTTTTATAACAATTTTTGTTTAAAAGTCAAATTGGCGACTCTCGAGTCTCTTGGATATCAACGCATTATATCTAATCTATAAATCAAAACCTTCGACGGACTGTTTGAGCGATTTTTGTTCAAAAAATCTCATAAGTGACTGGTGGTCACTCAGGTCGCTTGGATGACCACAACGACTTTCTCCATCGGGCCTTAGCTCAAGAAATGACATTGGTCATATGTGACCATCATATCATTATAAAATGGTTCCGGTGCCGGATCTGAGAGTGCAACCATATCGAGAACCCAGCACGCACAAGAAACTCGTTACAGAGGCTCAATGGCCACTCGTATGAACCAAATGACTCTGGAAAACGTCAAATTATCATCAAAATCTTCCAGAGACTGTTTAAATGACCTTTGTTCAACAGGTCAAATAAGTGACCACTGGCCATTCTTGTCATCAGACGACCACACATGACTTAGTCCGTCAAGCTTAGCTCGGTAAATGACATTGCTCATCTCTGACCATCATAATACCCTAACATGGTTTCAGCGCCAGATCCGAGACTACAACCACAGCTGGTCACTGAACTGAGAGCATTTTTGCATATTCTTAGAATGTAGGCTTACCTTGCTCAAATTTTTGGAACCGGCGCAATGATCTAGTTGATATCTAGGGTCGGCGTTTACCCATCAGATCCGGCGTGGATCTGGATTTTACTTGAACTGGCGCCGTGTTTTATCTAGAAATTCTCGGATCCGGATTACACATGACGGCAATTTTTATCCCGGATCCGAGCTTGGATGCGGAGTCGGTTGGAGCCAAATCCAGGTTATACCAACCCTAGTAGCTTTTCAGGTGAGCCACATTCCAATTAGAAAACGAAACTTATAATAGAAGTATTTGTTGTCTATTGTTATTCGTGTCATAAGCAATGCAGGCCAGAAACATCGAGATATGCAAAAAATTCGGAAATATAGATACTTCAACGTGCTTGAGCTTCATAATAAAAAATAAAAGTTTGATTGCCGAAATACATGATACCGCAGTACTGTCTAAATTCTCCTGATCAGATCTTCTCATCTCCTGAAGAGATATTACTAGTTTATTAGAAAATACCCCGATGGGGCAGAAAAAAGAAAAATACACTCGCTTGGACAGTTGCCAAGCTAGAAAAGAGAGTGAACTAAAGTTTTGAGAACTTGGATTAAAGTTGGAAAAAATTCACTCGTGCAATATTAAATTTTTTTCTTCCTCATAAAAAATATTTCCATGTCTGTGAAAAAGTATATTCTGCAGCATCGTGCATTTTGGTCTTACACAGACATCGGCTACAGTAAAAGTTTTCTATATGGAAATTATATGCAATGACGCCGATTTCAAGACTATTGTCTCTCATTCTCGCTGAAAAATAGTAGGGAGGCATATTATGGTCATTTACAGAACTATAAAAAAACCTGAGGTTGGTTCCGCTAATCAAACATGAGGGTAATTTCAACATCGGGATTAAATTGCTGATCCTCAGTTTACGCTAATCGCAATGTCAAGATTATTTTCTTCCAGTGCACAAACAACACTCATTTCAGGATTAACTAATACTGAGGTTTAAGTTCGAGTTTGGCAATTGCATACATTTCTAAATTTATTTGCTTTAGAAATAAGAAAGTTGTGCGAAAGTGTTAGTGCAACCCAACAGCTCAAGCTGGGCATAATCTCGACATTGAGCTCGTTATAATCGTGATGACATTGAGATTATACCAAACTTCAGATCAAAAACCGATTCACCTTTTTGTTCGAGATTATCTTGAGCTCGGGCTTAGACTCTTTTGGTGCAACTGGGCCTTGGCTACAGTCATTGGGCACCATCGGCAAATGGGACAACAGAGTAAAGCATACAAAAATGTCATTAAAAGGTCCTGATTCAGCCATGTCTATATATTAGAGCTGTGCGCCAAATCTAGTCCCCGCTTCCCCCCCCTTTACTTGCACTCCCACGACAACAGTACGACTTCTTTGAAAGCAGGACGGGAGCTATCGGAATGGGTGAAATTGTTCCCGTCTTCAATCCCGCGAAAAGCGCTCTTTCTGCATATTTCAGTTTAAATACAAAAACTGTGAATGATGCTATTTTGTTGAAAAGTTTCAACAAACACCTGTGATAACTTGATTTCGAGTATCTACATTGCGAGAAAAAATTTGTTTATAGCTTTGTAAGCTTTTTTTCTAGAAAAACTGAGTGGAATTTTATATGCCACTTTCCTACAGTTGATTCCTGTTTTATTGACACTTACTTTAGTGGAAAAGTTCAACACAGTTGGAAGCACACATGTGTGAGGGGAGACATGGGGGTACAAACTAACCCAAGAAATCTGTTAGTGGAAAATTTTTTATGAAGGAAAATTTTTTTTGGCCAACTTTTTTTGAATTTGTTGTCTTAAACAACGCCAAAAGCCAGTATCCACCCCCTGTACCCTCCTCAAAATTTCGGAGAAGCACATGAATGGTTGGAAAGTGTGTTGATGCACTCAGCTGAAGAATATACTTTTTCACAGACATGGACAATTTTTTAATGAGGAAAAAAAATTCAATATTAGAAAAGTGAATTTTTCTCTACTTTAACCGAAGTTCTCAAAAATCTAGTGCACACCTTTTTCTAGCTTGGCAACTGTCCAAGCAAGTATATTTTTCTTTTTTCTGTCCCATCGGGGGGATTTTCTAATAAACTAGTCCACCTCGTCGTCAACCATGAATGAAAACGTTCATAGAAGCACATTGAAGTGATTTGGTCACCTTCACATCAACGAAACAATAGAAAACAATCTGACAACTATGAATTATCACTTTCGGTAAAAGTAAAAGATGTGTAAACCGCATAGTACTTAAAACAAGTTGTAAACAGAGCGTAAAGTGACTATATCCATTGAATTCCTAATCCTGAAGAACGCCTCAACCCATAAAAATCGCGGAAATACCTTTGTTTACACACAGGACAACTTTTTGTGTAAAGTGACTGCGTCTATTGAATACCTCAAAGCCAGAAATCCGTTCCCTCAAAAATCGCGGAAATACGTTTGCTTGCAATCAGGATAATTTTTTGTGTGACGCGATCGCGTCTATCAAATTCTCCATAGCCGAAACCCCCTCCCTCGAAAAAAATTGCAGAAAAACATGTGTTTACACTTGGAATAACTTTTTTGTGTAAAATGATCGCGTCTATTGAATTCTTTGTGATTGAAAACTCCTTCCACCAAAATATCAAGAATTGGCTTGTTTATACCTGGGATAATTGTTTTTTGTTAAGTGATCGCATTCATTGAATTCCCCGTGGTCGAAAATCTCTTCCACAAAAAATTACGGAAATACGCTTGTTTACGCCCGGGATAATTTTTTTGTGTAAAGTGCCCGCATCGATCGAATTCCCCGCGATCGAAAAGCTCTCCCACCAAAAAATAACGGAAATATGTTTGTTTAAACTCAGGATATTTTTTATGTAAAGTGACCGCGTCCATGAAATTCTATATGATCGAAAACCTTTACACCCCAAAGATCCCAAAAACGCTACCGGTTCAATTGAAACTGCAAGAAATTCAGGCGCCAGAGTGCATTATGCTGCAAAAAAATATTTTTTTGAACCCATAAGTATTATATAACCAATTTGCCAAATTTTTCGGTTTACGGGACTTTGGACCACCGTCTAATTGAATTGAAGCCATATTTAAAATAAAATGAAAAAACGCATTTGAGATTGCACCCCCAAGATGCTCAGACCGAAGTATGCAGCTGGGATATGGCTCACCCATTGTGGACTGGGGGCTCTCGAAAAGTGCGTTTTTTGCATGTTTTTGAGGCCCCACCAAGCACCACTTGCAGATGGAGACAAAATGACAACAGGCACCCCGTAATTTGCCCCTATGCCCGGAACCATTAAAAAAAACTCCAGGTTCTAGCTCTTACCGTTTTGGCTCTAGGCACATGAAGTTTGGGGGCCAAGTATATTATAGGTTGACCCTATCGCGCCACCTATGATTCTACATTCTTTCATCTTGTAGACATTGTTATAGTTCCTACAAGCAAAAACTTATTTTCTACGTAAAAGCTGAAAAAAATTTACTTGCGACGTTTTCTTCTCCGATCCGATTAACATTGATCTCATTCGAATCACGTCTAGCGGCTTCACGGTGTCAGACGAAGGAAATTTTTCCATCATAGATTGTTTATTTGTTTCTTCTGCCGATAACCCGATAACCACAGAAATATCGACTTTTGCCTGTTTTCTTCAGCGACTATGACGTTTACAAATGTGTTATAGATTAACGCCAATAAAATTTGCATCATAGGCGTCAATTTTTTGCGGAGGAGAAAAGACAACTCATGTTGTTCTGTGTTGCACTGAAAAAAACGTATTTTTATTTTTTGTACTATACAAATATATTTCGACCTTGAGTAGGAAAAAATGATCATTTTGTTCATTTTGTCACACGCGATTAAATTTTCAGATAGCGGAGTGAGCAAATTTGAAATAAAATTTAGGTATACTTTCAGAAACAGGTAATGCTGTAAAGCGCTAATTATTAGTTTGAAGTTAATAGACAAATCAGCACGAAAATCATATCGCAGTGAAGTGAAAATGGCGAAAATTCGCATAGCATTAATTCGCATAGCCGTATATATTACGGGGTTGAGGGTATCTGTTTACCACAACCTCAAAGTTTTTAGTCATACCCAGATAGAAACTTTTGGCTGCAAGCATGAATTTTTTCTTCGGCAATTGGACATCAATCGATAGATCTTGTTGAGATCTATCCAAATACATGATTTGAAATGATATCTCTATTTTTGGAGTTAGATGCTAGTTAAAATTTGGTTGAGCTATGATGCTGTTCCTTTAAAAATTTGGCTATCGAGAAATATTTATAAAATTACTTGTAGATGTGAAGTAAGATAAAAAGAACATATTACGCAACCACTGCTTACATAATTAAAGTCATCACATTAATGACAACTCGAGGAAATTTACCAAAAATCTGTAAAACAAAAATTATAACATAGCTTCTGATAAATAGTTGTGGTGCTAATCGCGTGATTACTTCAGGCGTTGGCAGGCGAAGTGGACGCAAGCAAGTAAAGGCTGGTCGGTAGTGATTCGCATGTATCATCGTCTTTATCGTACGCTGTCTATAATGTTCTATTCAATTTTGAGATTTTGCTTCGGTTTTTATGGATAATTGTTGGAGTATATTTTTGTTTTTTACATAAAGGAATACATGTTCAACACAGAAAAGCATTTGTTTAATGAGCGTAGTGGTTGCGTTAAGCTTAGGTTAGAAGGCACGGGTATGTTATTCTTGCTGAGTTTCCTGGTAGGATGTAGATGCATTCTTATAATAGAATGCATCTTGAGCTCTAAGAACTTTAACCCAAAGGTCATCGCAATTTATACAGTACGCCCACAACAACCTAACAAGATCACACATTTCGAAAAAAGTCACCCAACTCTTCATTTTTTGTCCATTGCTCATTCATGAAAACAAACTCAATAGAAAAAGTTCCGTCATGAGCATAAGCATCCAACATTACTGATATAATTACATGAAATTATAATTTATTACACCATACGATGTCAAAATGACATAAAGATATTATCGTTTTTTTGTGGGGTTCGAAACCATTGTGGCGGAATCTGCTGCATAAAAGCAGTTTTTCTTTGTAGTAAGAGTATCTTTTTCATCAACGCTGATTATTCTCTTCTCGTGGATCAAGCAAATGCCGCAAGTAGTCCTAGTGTTTCCTACACTGACTTCCTAGTAGTGAGCAAGTATGAAGTTGAGAATGCGTTCAACAACAGTGTATTCCAAACAGTGTATTGACTTTTCCGAAGTTCGAGATATTCTGTATAGCATAGACCAGAAAATCTTCAATAAATTATTGGCACTAATCTACTGATGTTATTTCAAGCCATATGCATGATTAATATGACAATCAGCTGTGACTTTGGGGTATGAACAAACCCGGAAATATCCAAATTCTTCTGACAGATTACGAAAGAACCGAATTCCAGAGAATTATCTTTTTCATTGATGTTTGAATGTTCTTTTGGGTTAATAGGGATTTAGCTTAGCTCTGAAAAGCAGTAGATCTATAGTATATTTATTCCAAATGAACCACTGAGCGAAGAATAATATTCATTTAAATAAACAATCTTGACGATGTCCCTATAGTAAGTTCTTTTCAGTCATCTGATTGACAAATCTTGGGGGATCACCAAGACTAGCCATATGGCCGGCGATTTCTGGAGGTTAGTATGGCACTTCCTCTCAGTAATGTGTATGAAAGAACTAAAGAAATACTCACTGATTTCTTTTTTATGCACTTTTGATGGTTCAGAGCATGTGTCGACTTGCCTATGTGTGTTGATGGTGTTGTTGGTGTATCGTTGTAGATTGTTTCACATATTGTATTTATTTTTCGAATCTTATATTTCAGAAGCTGAGCATGTCACCTGAAAATCAATCACCTCACAAAAGATCTTCCGTAAAAGTGACTTTAGTTATCACAGTTTTGGCTGTAGCTTTTGGCGTTAATGGTGGCATCTACAACATTCCGGTAGCGAATAATTTGAGGCCTTTTCTGATCGAACATATAAACGAAAGCCGACCTATGCATTGGTTAACTTCCGGAAATAAATCTTTGAATGCAGCAACATTATTCGGTTTTGTCGTTTCATCCTTCACAGCAGGTTATATTTTTTTCATTTACGTAGTTTTGATGATAAATATTTCAAATTTTAAGGATCGGCGATCGGAACGCTTCTATCGCCAACCTTGGCCGAATGTTTGGGGCGCAGACCCAGTCTTTTGATCTCTGCCACCCTAAACATATTTGGATCATTTATCTGTTTTTTCTACCTTCACATTTTCGAATTAATTTTCATTGGTCGGCTATTGATTGGAATGAGCTACGGATTGGGCTTGCCATTGGCGTCAGCATTTATCGTAGAAATTTCGCCCTTGAATAGAAGGTCCGTGTTCTGTTTACGTAACCTAGGGTTTCGTGAAATAAATAGTAGACATAAAACTGCAGACTGCCGACATGGTTCGGTTATTGATGATTCAATAGTTCTTACATTTGAAAAACTTTGAAGCTCATCCATAGTTCAGATATTATTTTCCGTTCGAGATTCTGAAATCTCACATATGAACAATGTCATTTCTTGAGCTTAGGCCTGATGGAGTAAGTTGTTGTGATAATCCAAGTGACCTGAGTGATCGTCAGTCACTTATGAGACCTTTTGAACAAAAATCATTCAAACAGTCCGTCGAAGGTTTTGATTCATAGATTAGATATAATACTTGGACATTCGAGTGACTCGAGGGTCACCAATTTGACTTTTTAAACAAAAATCGTTATAAAAATCTAAAAAGTCATGGCTGCAGTCATGGATCCAGTGCCGGAACCATGCTAAGAATCAGAGTAGCATTACTCTAGTCGTTTTTCTAATCGTCAGTGAACCTTATTTGCCTAAATGTATGATCTCAGAAACCAAAAAAGCGGATGACATGCATGGAAATTCATTCGAAAGGTCCTGAGAACTGTGATATTATTTGTGCGCTTTTCATCTGTAATATTCTCCGAGATATACAAGCCTGAATTTTAACAAAGTTTCAATAGCTCTAGATTGTGGGCCTTTTTGGCCCCGATGTGCTCTATCAAATACAATTTTTCGCGTTTTCGTATCAGTCGCAGATGGGTTATAAGAATACATGCACGTGGCGGGGGTTTGGAGGCGTATTAACCCCCAGCAGATTTTGATTAAACCCCAGCATATTCTTGCTGAACAGCAGCAGATTTGATCCCCCCAGCAAAGATTGAGAAGTTGACGAAGAAAAATGAGCAAGAGGGAAGAAAAAGTCATCATAAGAATGAAAATGATACTGTAGTTAAATAATCTTTCTAAACGATGCATACTTGATTCCAAAGAAATTACATTAAAACTTTAGAAAATGCTGTCCAAGCAAATCATTTAACATATTTGACTAATATAAATTGAAGAATATGCTGGTTGGATGTTACAAGACCTTTCTTTTCGTTTTCACGAACGAAAAAAATTTCCATTCCATCCCTTGTACTGGCTGACTCCCAGCAGAATTTCTATGCTGTGCATATAAGTACATTTACCATTGTATACTAATTTTATGCAAATTTTGGTGCAAATAAGGCTTTCTGGGAAGAACAACAACTTATATCACATTACTCAGATCTCTTTGGATTGCGCTATGGCACTTGTCTATAGCTTGTCCAATATCAGAATCTCCACCAGAAAATGCTCCCCAGTGATTCGCCCAATTGAGTACTTGACACAATCTGTTGAAAAATAGATGTTTTTCCATTTGGGAATGCATATTATAGATGGGAGATGATGTATTCTCCAATTTGATAAGGCACCATTGACTTTTGAGTTTTGTTCATGTGTCAGACACGAAGTTCGACTTTTATTTTACAAGCAAAACTCAAGTTTCATGTGATTATGTCATGAAAAAAATTGAAGATCAACCGACAACAGTACACAAGCTTCTTGATTCCACAAATAAAAAACAAAATTAATTTTTCTTTATTCTGCTGTTAAGTCGTTCTAGACTCAAAAGTAAAAAAATTCAATGCAGTTTCGTGAAAATTTAATGCTTGCTTTCCGCGATGACAAAAAATCCAAACAGCTATTAGACCAAAGTATCATTCGCGCGCAATAACCTGTTCTACCCCACAATACCGAAAAAATTTAAAAGATCACGTCAAGAGTTTCATCAAAGTATCACTATCTGCTGATTAGGGCTGACGTCGGACATACACTGATTGATATCATTTATCATGTAGGTTCTACAACTAAAAGTAAAATCAAGAATTTTTCCAAAATGGATGATCCCTGAACTGGTTATTTTCATTTTTTGGTTGATGGATATAAAAAACTAACTTCGAATAATAATCACTCCATCTTTGAATAATCACAAAAAATTGAACAAAATAAATCGATTAACCTATCTTGTCATGCACGTATTCAAGTGATGAATATGTCACTGTTCTTGGCAGATAACTTTCAATGACTATTGATTTAATCTGCAGGTTCGCTAGTTATCTAGACCATGTATGATCGACTGGATCAGACAGTGCCTCGTGTGAGCGACGGATAAAATACCGTATTTGTTTTACTGAGACCTGCGGATTGTATTCCTTTTTCACTTGGAACTAAGTAAAATTTCAAAAAATGTTCGATTATTCCCTTCTTCAATTCGCACTATATCAGAACGAAAATCACCACTTTTCTCGTCGAGTTCTTCTGAACTAAAGCTACCGATGTAACCGTTCTTGCTTAAACTTTTGACGGATGGCATTGCATTTCCAAAATAAACTTTGGTTCATCAGAACTCCTATGAATCTATTGGAGAGCGGGTTTTATCAGAATAAATACGGCATGATTTTAATCTTCAAAAACTGATGAATGAGGACCTTCCTAAGTGTAAATTCTAACACGTGTCAAAACAACCTGTTTACGTAAATGTAAGAAACAGTTGAAACGTTGCATGAATCTGATTGAGGGGCTACAATAGGCATCTGAATCACATTCACAATGTGCAGATGAGATGATCATTCCCGAATCAATTAACTAAATCTGATTATTCCGCAACAGCAGATTAGGATGATTGCGCGATCGAAGATGTACAATAAAGCCTGTCGATTTCAATGGATTTGTGAGCAGACTGTTCACTACATGGAAAAGTTATTGATTCTGTCTAATCAGTGTAGTCAAAAGTAAAAGTAAAAAAGGAAATAGATAATCAAGCAGGGAAAATTCTTACTGCACGAAGAAAATGATAAGAACAAGTGATTTCTATTTTCAGTATTGCGAATAACACTCCTAATTCAAGCAATGTCAATTTTTCGATCAAATTATTAGATGACTGATGTACACGAGTTCTGATGTTCAGAAAAAGGGAAATCAGTCTGTTCTTGTTTTACTGTCGAACGGTCAATAAACTAGTAGGTATTTTCTTGTCCAACCGTCTTTCATCATCTCTTATTTAAAACAGACATAAGCATATGCAGCAGAAATGTGAACTAAACTTTGGGCACTGTTTGAGCTATCGAATTTCAATGATTCAGAGTTTGTTTTTTTGGGAGCTACAGTATAATAACCCTGTGATCTAATTTTAAGCCGTTTTCTGTGTGAGAAGTGTATCGCAAAAAGTTAATACTGGCTTTTTATTCAGGGGACAATTGAATGGCTTCATGCAAACTGCGTCCGGAGTTGGTGATACTCTCGGCATGGTCGTCACCATTCCGGGATTGCTGGGCAGTGTCAATTTATCGCCTTACGCTTTATCTTTGACGATCATTTCTTCCATTAGTCATTTCGTTGTCATGTGTTTTGCTCATGAGTCACCACGATTTTTGATCCTGAAACGAAACCGTCTGGAGAGAGCAATCAAAGCTTTGAAATATTATCAAAGTTAGATTTTTTGTCGACATTCTCAGCAATACGACTTTTTTTTGGAAAAATTTGTCAACTCTACTTCTTTTGCACGCGAATTTTCACTGTGAATGGTATGCCTTGAGAAAAAATATTCATTGAGCCTCAAGTTTGATTACTTTTAGTTCAAAAAGCATTAGTCAACCATCGCAACTTGTAAATAACAAAAAATGATTAGTACGTGCTAGCCAATTCGAGTAACTGAAGGATATGTAGTAAACTTTTCGTGTAAACGATTATGAAGCTATTGCATTTCTATTTTTGTAATTTACAAGCTTTTTTACCGAAATCAGTCTATAGAACTCTGAATTTTAGAAAAATTAAATGTCGTGGGTATTTTATAGTCTTTCTTCAATAGATGAAAATAATTATGAAAAAATCGTTGAAGAAATTCAAGCCGAGACCCGGAACCAGGCTCAAGATGCCAGTGGCTGCAGTTCGTACTCGAATTTCATCAGAGGACCTTTTCGTTTAGCCTGCTTCTTGTGGAGTAATAGCGCCCTGCTTGGCATAGGGCTAGTTTTGGCCTATTCCACAGACGTTTTTGTGGATAATGGTGTTCCTCGAAACGTCGCCCAATGGTCTAGCGTGGCTATTGGAGCAGGCAATATCCTCAGTTCCATTCTGGCTATTAGCCTGATGGAGACTTGGGGTAGGAAACCTTTGATGATCACCGGTTTGATGGGATGTTTGTCTAGCATTGCCATGTACACCGCCGCTTCATGGATTTTGCGCCACTACCCGAACAGCAGATCCGCCTCCGCCTACATTGTAGTCCCGTGCCTTTTATTTTTCATACTGTTCTTCTCGTTGTACAACGCGACTAGCGTCACTCTGGCCGCCGAAATTTGCCCCCAACTTTACAGATCGGCGGCCATTTCGTCGGGCGTGTTCTTAAACATGACCATTTCGTCCATTCTAATTTTGATTTACGAGTCTGTCAAAGAATGGTTGGGCTATCCGTGGGTGTTTCTGCCATCGTCGGTCATTTCAGTGCTGATTGGCGTGTATGTCGGGTTAGCAGTGCCGGAAACAAAAGGACGTACGCTCAGTGAATTATGCCAGCAATTGCGAAACTAGTTTCCAGACTATTATGATAAAATTCCTAAAATATGAATCAGCATCTATCATTTTTTAGATGTATTATTCAGTGTTATTTTAATAATATAAAAACTCTGATTGAGAAAAGAGAAAAAATGAAAAATGAAAATGAGAAAAGGGTACGTAGCACTGCTAAACTACAGTTATGACTGACATTTCATTATGCTCCTTATAACATGCTGTATCAAGCATCGACAAATGCTTTCCAAGTTGAGGTGTGACTGTCAGCTCAGAAATCTTCTGAGGCATTTGAATTTTGTGATCTAAGGTTGATATTTCATGAAGTTGTGTGCAAGTCACGAGGCTGTTCCCACGATCACGCCCCATTCTTGAAATCCAATCGGCTTTCCCTGAAGTGACCCCCGAACCAACTTTTTCTGTTTTTTTCCACCGCATCTCCATTTCAGATTTTCCATTTAGTTTTTGATGAGCCTCAAAAGGCAGAGGAATCCGTGTAAATCATGATGAGGTATCTGCTTTTTTCTTACATCTCTTTCTACAATCTACACTGCTACACAATCAACTGTATATAAAACATGTACGTTTACGCTGCAGGTTTGTTATTTGTGTTCCGAGGCTTATTTGGAAAAAACGGACTATCGATAAATATTGTAGAGTATTTCCTGTGCTGGGACATCGCGAATGCCCTTACATGTACCTGAAAGTGTCATGGATAGTTTTTTATGAATCTTCAGAATCTTTTGGACTGAACTAACTATGTATACAAAATTATTTAGTATTACAGCCCATTTAGTTTTTTGGTGCAGCGACATATCAAACAGTAGACTCAATTTGATACGCAATTTTAATTAAGTGCAAAATTTTATACTGTAGAAAAACGCTAAATTTGGAGAATGGGAAACGCAAAATTAAAAAAAAAAACGTATCACCTTTGTCCACTGTTGATTTGGGAAGAACTGCGTCGTTACCAAAGTGCTACTCGAGAAATATTTTGACCACATAACCAGGTTATTCAAGAAAATTTTCAGCTGTTTTGTTTGTCACACACTGACGGAAAACTTTGTTTGTCGAATACAGTAATAAGCTTAGTGTCGAACTTACTTTCATGATCGCTGCATCGATCATTTAACGATAAATGAAGTATTGAATCAGCTTGCAAATTTTAAAATTACAAAAATATAGAAAATAGTACTTGCTTTGCGCTTTCATTTTTTAAAAACAAACTAAAAAAAATTTCAAACATTAGGGTATTGTGGGTATGTGAATTTTGATTGCCGAAGTTCCGAAAGAAGTATGCATGGCTTATCCAAACTAGGAAATCTTTCTTATAAAAATTGATATAAAAAATAAGCGGTTGATGAAATAGGACATGTTTAAACTTATACAGAGCTCCTTGGATGACAGTCCGAGGATTCTCAGGTAATCTTACCCATCACACGGTGATCTATGGCTTTTGTAAACTAATTCTAAATTGAAAGTTAACAGAAATTAGTATTGCCGTCAAAATCGTTCACACAAAACATTACATTAGATATAGTTGGTCACAAAAGTAAAAAGCTAGTTGATTAGGCTCACAAATTTTCAATTATATGCGTGATGTTCAGCAAATAATCGTAAAAATATGGAATAGTAGATGCTTTCTAGTTATCATTTTGAAGCATTTCAAGAAAAACGGACGATATAAGATTTCAAAATCGAAGTGTTTTCCACCGCCCTCCTACATTGCGTTGTTACGTATGCGTGGTAGCTTTCATTGTAGCATCTTGCATAATTTTTCACGCATGTAGATGCACAATCAAGAAGAAGCTTAATCGATTTACATATTTACGCCGCTTTTTCCTGTTCTGGGGTATGCGAACCACAGTGTGAAAGGTATGATTGGGAATACAGAAACTTGTATTTTTTCACGTGTTAAAACTTTTTTTTTGAAACATGACGAATGGTTGAAATCTATAGGAGCATTCAGCTATTTATTTCGAAACGGCTGTATAGTGCATTCGATAGCCTAAAGCAAATGGATTAAGGCTACAGTAACCGTTTTTCTCGTGGGCCTTCTTTACACATAAATTTGCGCAATCTTTAAAAGTAAACAGACTAAGCCAAATATAACATGGATCAGTTCTAGTTCCACAAATGGATATTTTATCCCTTATAAAACGACGATGCGTCGCCCGATAACAAGCATCTTCATGAGAAAAATCACTACTACAAAAGGAAAACGCAGCTGAGCTAAACTCTAGTCGTAGTAAGATAAATATTTATGGTGCTCACGCTGTAGCATAGCTACAGCTTAACGTCCTTCGATGAAATTGGTGCTGTATTTTAGAATAAGGTCGTTAATATACGAATTTTTTCATACTTTTTAGCTTCTGATACAGAATCAGTTGAAAAATATTTTCCAACCAGGGTAACTTTTTTCAATCAATAGAAATTTAAGTTAACACTTTCGTTCGACTTTTGCCTACTGCAGCTTCTTTTCTTTGTTTCTTCCTGTCGTTCCTGAGGCAAATCACTCTTGAGTTCTGTGTCTTTAATCATCCTAAACTTTGATCACTGAGTTACTTAACTGTAAAGCGTAGTCCTTCTTCGTTGGTCTGCAAAGTCACTATCATTCAGGTTACTGAAATGCGAATCTATTTCATAGAATGGTAAAAAATTCATCGTCGAGTTCCGAAATGCACGGATGCCTCTGGAAAAGTAAAATCAAGTTTTGATTGAAACCTCAAAGTGAATATCTGGAGAAAGTAACAAAAAGTATAGGTACAACAGAGCCGAAAATATCAAAAATAAGTAAGAAATAAAAGAAATAGGAAAAATGAGATGTTTCAGATTTTTGAATTTTGGATTATTGCATTTCCAGTATTCTTCACTTCTGATCAAAAATCAATTACATGCTCGTGAGTGAGAAGATTTTGATACTTGATTTATTATTTATTATTGTGTCCGTCACGTATGCACGTGATTAATTATTGTGTCCGTCACGTATGCACGTCATTATGTATTGCTATATCAATCTTGGAATATTAGAGAGATGATTGTATCGAACAAACAAACATGTCAAAATTTGAAAAATGATATGTTTTGGAGAAAGATTGGTATCATTACTCAGAAGACTGGCGCTCCTTATAAATGACTGATCTGGTAGTTTTAATGCAAAAGCATTACTCGATTTTCAAATATGTTACATTTGATCATCAAGTGATGATTTTTTCTAACACAATGTTGTGAAAAAATTTCCTTTAATGTAATTCACATGCTTTCTGGTTTGTACATCGTTTTCTTTTATTTATCACGAAGAGCAGGCTCTTGCTGAAAATTTCCAGCATTTCAGTGATTTGTCGATTTTTCTGGTGAATCCGTGGTGCCAAAGGTCCCTATTAAATTTAATACATGTGAATTTGCGCTTCACAGTTTTGGACCTAAAAGAAGTCTGCAGAGCGTGTCAGACCTGAAGACCGATTAAGGTACGAGTCTGCTTTTTTCAAATTGTTTTTAAAATGTTAAAATTGGTGATGATATATTATTGTTCTTATTATTTTCTGCAAAACCATAAGCTGTGTGGAACTGAAATTGTGAAAGTTTGTTAATTCACTCACGTAAATTTAAAAAAATGTTGAGTAGTAAACTTCTCTTCGTATTTACGATTTGAAAAACAATACTTATTTTTCGTCACCCAAATTTACAAAGACGTTATAAAAAGTAGACTATAATTTAAAAGTGCAGTTTGACTTTTTTGAAATATGAGTTTTTGTAGTGTTGATAAGTGTTAGGTACGGTAAATCAACGAATTTTTAGAATTCGGTTTACTTGCTAATTTTTCCGATGTACAAAAATAACGAAAAACGTACATCGCAAGCAATGAATCATCTGAAAAAAAGATCGCCATTGAAATTAACCTTGACCATCACAGTATTGGCCGTCGCTTTCGGAACGAACGTTGGCATCTACAACGTGCCGGTGGTCAACAACCTGAAGCAAGTCATCGTGGATCATATTAACCAAACCCGGCCTATGAAGTGGCTATTCGGGGATATAAGAAACGCTTCGAGGCTGAATGCGCCGAATATTTTCGCTCTATTCGTTGGCTCTTTTACAGCAGGTGAGTCTCCACTAAATTACGTGCAGTAAAACGCTGAATTTAGTATTTGCAAGTCAGCATGTAGAATTACTGATAAGTCTTGAGAAATCTGTGAAATAATACCTGCGAACTTGACTAATTTGCGCTAATAACGTGAGAATCATTTTGCTTGGTACCGGTGGTCAGGACATTCACGTTTATTATGCATGCGTGATCTTGATCAAGATAACGAAGTTGAAAAAAAGACTGAACAGTCGGCAAGTATGTCTGATTTTTAGAGATCTATACTGTAATGTGATGATGATGTTTATGCAAAAGACCCTGCATTGCAAGTAAATATTTTTTAGGGGCAATATATTTCAAATTTTTTTTATTTTGGTGCGACTTGTAGCGCAAATTCTCATTTGGAACCATTGTCCATCTTTGGAAAAGTTCAGACTAAATGAGAAGTTCAAAGAGAGAGAGAGAGAGAGATTCTTCATCTTGATAACATACGGTGCCACGAAAAATATTGCGGCGACGATATGCGTATTTTCTAATACTGTATAAAATAAACGAACTTGATTGAAAAACATGTGCAAACAAAAACATCTAGTAAACAAAAAAAAGTTCGTTCGCTTCGTTTCACTGCAGCCATATCGATGTATTTGTCTTAATCACATCTGGCAGAAAATTCTGCGCGGATTGCGTAATTTCATGCTTAAGGGAGGTCAACAGTAGCGTAGAATTCAACGTGCGGAACAACCAAAAACTATACGTCCTCGAAGAATGATGCCGAAACATTTGTACCAAAAACTGTTTGTACAAGTAATTTTTTTCATGTATCGTGATTCTTTGACATGTGCTGATAAGAGTGCCTACTGTAGAAATGTTTTCAGTTGTTTCACATTCTGAGAAATGTGTGATTTTTCCTCTAAATAGTCAACTTTGGTGATTTGTCCAAGCCAACACTCAATACAGGGCCGATAAATTTTACTTTAACCTGTTTCTGACTCATCTGAATACTATTGCACAAAAAATCATGAAGTTATCATATTCGCACAACAGTAGCTGTATAATGAAAAAAAATGCGCCAAAATTTCAGAGATCGTAAAATTTTGATTTTTAGTTAACTGTAGTGCAACGAATTTACTAGTTCATGCAAAATAAATGTCAGATTTATTCTCAACGTCGGAGACTACCCCTCATGGAAATTTTTGCGGTGCAGCAGATCATCACGACAAAATTAAATCCTCTTAGACATTGAGTTTTCCGAGTTGCAGCTCATCTTTTACTCACCTGTTAATCTTGTGCCCATGCTTATTTAAAAAATTCGTTTTTTTCACTTCACATTTTAAGGTTCTGCAGGCGGGACTTTGCTATCGCCAGCTTTGGCCGAAAACTTCGGCCGCAAGCCGGGCCTCCTGATATCTGCGGTACTAAATGCTATCGGATGTTTGATGTGCTTCTTTTACCTGCACTGCTTCGAATTAGTCTTCATTGGTCGGCTATTGATGGGTTTTAGCCTAGGAATAGGAATGCCAATGGCGTCCGCATTCATCACCGAAATTTCACCCGTGAATAGGAGGTTTGTGTTTGATCATTCTACAGTATGATTTTTCTGAAATGCTCAAACAGTGAAAATCAAGTACTATTTCATTTGTGAGAATACTCAACTAATCCTCAACCGGTTTTCGAATAGAAAATTTTGTCGTAAAAGCTTCGTGTAAACGATTTTGATGACAATGCTAATTTTAGTCCTTTTTTTGATTTGCAAACATTTTATAAAAATAGATAATTTTCTGGTTTCGGAATGTGGCGACAATTTAAAAATTTACGGCCCTTGAGCACTATTTGATTTCTCTAACACACAGGTGCTGAGAGAAAATTTCACTAAGAAACTGCTCTGCTTTGCTATTCTAAATGAACTTGGCACATACTAATTTTTGGTCTGCTCATGACAATGTTATAAGTAGGGAGTGTTCCTGTACTTTTCGTATATAATATTCCGCGTAGGACCGAAAAAATGTGAGGATACTCAGTCAACGTTAAAAATTTTTTGAGTTAGAAACACCATAGTAGAAGCATTTTGTAGATTACTTTGACGTGAGTCGGTCTGTTTTTCTTGGAATGCTTGAAAGTACTTGCAGATGAAAGCACGTACGATTTTCCTTTGAACTATTTGTCAAATAGGACTGAAAATTTCTGAGCAGTCTGTATTAACGTTTAACATTTTTTTGAAAAAAAATTCTACGAGTATACGGTTTATTTTCTGTCTAATTTCTGTCGTTTTTCGATTTATACGTCCCTTTTATAGACAGACCATAATTTTTATCATTTTTCAATTTAGAAACATTTTATAACGTGTTTTGCATATTTAGCAATGAGTTGTTCACTACTAATTAGACATCAGCTAATTAGTTCGATTAACTGAACCGTTCAAAAATTCAAAGGACGCTGATTTGTTTTGAGTTTTGCAGGATCGGAATTCCAGATTGATCAGCAATCTTCAAATTTCCCTCAGAAAATTACTGAAGATTAATTGAGCCTGCCCACAAATTTGCAGTCAGATGTGAAATATGGTTCAATAAAAAATCGTAAAAATGCAGAATAGTGTTTTTGTAATTATTTTGAAGCATCTCAGGAAAAACTCTCTGTTACTGATCCAAAAGTCCCTGCTTCAAGTTTTGTTCCTTTGATGATTCAGTTCAATAAATGCCTGAGAAGATTCTAATTAGTAAATCGTCTCTTCGGAAGGAGAACTTTTCTGTAGCATCACCGATAATTCATCAAAGGGTTACAATCGTGAACTCACAATTTTTCACTTTGACCTCGTGGAAGGTATTTTAGTGCTTTATCATCGGTAAAACAAGATTTCATTCCGTCGTGAATTTAATTTCAGAGGCCAATTGAACGCCCTCCTGCAGACGGCCTTCGCCGTCGGTGATATCATCGGCATGGTCGCCTCTACGCCCCAACTATTAGGCAGTCTCTCCTTATCGCCTTATGCCTTGTCTTTGACGATAATTTTCTCGGCTATTCAATTTGTGGTGATGTGTTACGCATACGAATCGCCGCGATTTTTAATTTTGAAGCAAAATCAAATTGACGCAGGGATAGAAGCGCTCAAATATTTTCAAGGTACGTTACAGAACTGTACTGAATTTTGATGAAAATGAAACTCTCTTCCAAAGAAAAGTTAGAGTAACACAAGTATTTCGAGGAAACCGTACATGCACACAGCGTACGATGCGCAGTGTGTGTATTCATCACACCATGAAATTTTTTCTTGCTGTGTAAGGTTTGCTATAGGTCAATTTTTAACCATAAAGGTTTACTATGTACTAATTTTCGACCATGTTAGATTCTAGCCCATTTTAATTTAAAATGATAGACGCAGCGAAAACCTGAAAAGTAGGTTGAATTTTAAACGCAATTTCCCCCGGTCAACAACTTTAGACTGTGGAAAAACTAGATTTGTTTATGAGAAGAGGACCCACTGTCGATTTAGGGCCGGATAACAGAAGGCTGAATAGTACTATTCAGTGAATAGTGGCCAGAAAATAGAGATATTCACTGTATAAAATCGTCGCATAAGTTTATGAGGTATTACAGACGGCTGCATAACTGCATAAAAAATGCATAAAAGTCTGTCTTTTTATTCGTCGATTCTGGGCCTGGTTACATAAAAGACTAGTATTAGTAACTAATATTATTGGTCCCAATATGATAATAAATATTAGTTCCATTAGTTTTTGTTACATAAACGTTCGGATAAATTTTTATGTTTAATTTTCCGATTTTAGTTTGTTTTGCACTGTTCTTTTGAAAATTTAGCTAATTTTAATTATGCCAAAAGACGATGAGCAAAAATTATTATTGTTAAAGAGGATTAAAGAGTCCAAACATATTCTCAAACATATTCATATCCATACCATCGATGCAACCAATTACAGTAGGCATTCGAGCTTTACAATAGAAATTTTGGGCAACATTTGCACAATCTGCTGGCCATCTTATAGTTTTATTGAAGTAATAATTATTTATGGCATCAACAGTTCCATGGACATATCTTGAAATGGAAGCGTTTGATAAACCATAGGCATGCCCAATGAGGCTCATGTGACCACCTGTTGCCAAATATTGAATGCCTAAAAGAAGTTGTTGTTTCGGCGATAAAGTATAATTTCGTTAAGTTTCGTGTTATAAATAAAAAATTAAAAATTTTGTAAAAATATTGCTCAAAATCTCGTCAAACGTAGCTGCACTCAAACGAAATTTTGATGTAAAATCGATTGTGTCTAAATTAATGTGATTCCTAAAAATTTGTTGACGTCCTTAGGAATCTACAGCAGCTAATTCGCCTAGTTTGGAATCAGAACTACCATCCATGGCCTAATTCAAAACACAATACTGATATACATATGACAATCGCACAAAAAATTCTATGCTTTGGAAAAAACACCATTATTGAACAGAGAATCCTTGAAATTAGCTGAAACTTTTCAGAAATATTGAAAAATGGCTAAACTACCTAAAATATTGAACTTCATCAACATTACAAACTAAGTTAAAGCGAAATGGACACAAATAACTCCACTTATTGGTCAAAAAAGACCAATACCAAATTGGGCGAAAATATTGATAGTTTTCATCAGTATCTGTACGACTAATATGTTTGTGTAACAAACGGTAATAAATGGACCACTAATATGCCAATAATATTGGCGATTTCACCAATATTCATGAGTCTAATGGAAATGTTTCATGTAACAGCCGACTAATATTTTTGAGAACTAGATCTTGCGTATTAGTAATATTTATTACTAATATGATTATTTTGTGTGTAACAGAAATTTCTAATGAATATTAGTAATATGAAATAATTTTTTTATGTAACCAGGCCCGGTCCTAGCACGAATAAAAAGGAAAATGGCACAAGAAAATTCCTTTTCAAGTTTTTCTTTGACGAAAAATGAACGAAGTAGACTTTCGTGATTTTTTTAATGACGTGAGAGAAGACGAAGAATTTGATATTATAAAGTGTCCTTTATTTTGTCGTTCGAATCCTTTTGAAATTCTTAATGATCGGCAATTATTTCTACGGTACCAGTTCAAAAGAAACATTGTACGAGAGCTGATTGATTTTGCAGCGTCAAACCAAACGTCACAATAGTTTGTCAGAGGATATTCAAGGACGTCAACCAGATTTTACTTTCCAACGAATACATTTGAATCAAACGAAACTAAAGTCAGCTCATAACAGGACAAAAAGTTCAGGGGTTTCCACAACGCCCTTTTCTGGCTCGCAGATTGACCATCAGTCTTTTCGTTCTGTATCGTATTAATCAAAAAATAATCAAAGGAAATCTTGACGCAAACATTTAAGCAGAATATTGATTTCATTTGAAGAGAAATTTGAATCACGATCATGACTTTTTTCGTCTGATCACTCATGATAAGCTTTTTGTGAAATTAGTTGGTCAAATGAGAAAAAAAATTTAAGCAGTACATAGCAAAAGCTAAAAACACTGACGCAGACTCCTGCCGGTAGTAAACGTTGATGTTCAGAGTACTACTGGAAAGAAAAGAAACACGTTTGGACAAAGTTAACTGAACAAAAACATCTATTTATGTTGTGCATATTTTTTTACTCATGGTATAGCTACGCAATGCTTATTCGCTGTTTTGTCATCCGGATAAATTTATTCAATGAATAGTCTATTTGCTCACTTATCGGCTGAGTAGCTATTCATCACCGAATAATCAATTTTATTCACTGAATAGTGTTATTTGCCGAATAGTTTATTCAGCCTTCTGTCCCGACCCTTAGACAGGACTGCGTCGATACCTGATTGCTAACTCTAGAAATTTCATTTATCGAAGGAAATTTTCAGTTGGTCTTTTTGTCACCTAGTGATGAAAAACATTTTTCATTGATTACAGTAATGAGCTTACTAGTTTTTGCCGTATCCAACTAATTTTTATGGGATCGATGCATAAGTCATTTCAAAATGAACAGAAGGGCTAATTTTTGCTTGGTATGGTTTGCTGTAGGTAGATTTTTGATCATTAAGGCGTACTAAAAGCCAAGTTTAGATCATTTGCAACGACTTAGTGTTGCTAGTTTGTTTTTGTAAAATGGTCGTAAAGTAAAAGTCAACAAAAAGTAGCACTGCCCGTAAAATCGTTCACACAAAACTTTTTAAAATAACATTTTTCGCTCAAAAAATAATCTGAGGTCAGTTGAGTATGTTCACGAGTTTTCAGGCCTATGTGTGTTTCAGTCAAGCTGAAAATCTTAAAAATCTGAAATAGTACTTGCTTTCCACTCTTTGGAAGCAATTCAAAAACACAGACTATATACATATGGTGAATTTTTGCCTCATTAAACACTCTAAACGCGTGTCTGTGCGCATGTATCGAGCAAACGCATGTTTTTGGATAGTCGAGTAATCAAATGACCACATTGGCTCATGATCGAATAATCAGAAACGACCTGTTGCATATACAAATCTCCTTTTTTTGAGGCTATAGTTTTTTTGTATTTCTGGTTGATTGCCGTATTCATCGCTTCGATGTCCTTTCAGATGAAAATTATTGCGAAAAAATCCTACGAGATATTCGAGCCGAAAAGAAGGTTAGCGATCAAATCAATTCCGTCGATCAACGAGCGGTTTATGGAAATTGTTGCCTCTATTGCCGTGAAAAGCCTCTGCGTTTGGCATGCCTTTTGTTGGGCAATTGCCCCTTAGTTGGTATTCCTCTGGTCATGACCTATTCTACGGACGCCTATTTGAGTAACCATGTGCTTCCTAGATCCGCCCAATGGTGCACCGTAGCTTTGGGCGTCGGCAACCTGGGCTCCTCTCTGTTGGCCGTCGGTCTTATGGATTCCTGGGGTAGGAGGCCATTGCTCGTGGCGGGCTTGGTCGGCTGCTTTTCGTCCATTACAATCTACACGGTTGTTTCATGGATTTTGACCCACAATCCGGCCATAAGTTCCGATTACGCCTATATTCTAGTGGTGTGCCTCTTAGTTTTCATCGTCTTCTATTCCTTGTACGGCGCCGCCGCCGCCACTTTGGCCGCCGAAATTTGTCCTCAAACGTACCGATCGACGGCCCTTTCCTTGGGCGTCTTTTCGAATATGTTCCTGTCAACCGTTCTACTTTTGATCTACGAGCCTATCAAAGAATATGTTGGCCACCCGTGGGTGTTTTTCCCGTCGTCGGTCGTATCTATATTGATCGGTGCGTATTTGTGGGCGATGGTGCCCGAGACTAAAGGTCGGACATTGGCCGAATTGAAGGAACATTTTCAAGCGTAGCAGCTATATGTCATACTTGTATATCTCTTTCAATAAATCGCAATCAAAAGCTAGTTTTCACGGAAAAATCTTTCCTCGGAAGCTACTTGTCATAGAGGTCCCTAGTATTAATACTACAATATTCACAGTGGTCTGGGCCACTTTCATCGGAAAGACTTAAGCCCCAGATGAGCAGCAGTTTAAGCTGCAGCTTGACTCTATATATTATACCATTGCTGTGTAGCTTCACGTTCTCGATATGTTTTGTGTGTATGAGTTGAGCTGCAGATGTCGATGGTATAACATACAGAGTTGAGTTACAGCTCGGTGCCGTTCAGTGTTGCTCATCTTGACGTTTTACGTGGATTTTTTCTAATTCGTGGTTGCAATAAATCTGAGGAGCCATGTCTGCACTAGCCATTTTTTGAGCACATCATCCGCAGTAGCACGATTTTTTCTCTCGCAAGCCAATTGTTACAGTTCTTTTAAACTTACCAGTGCAAACCGTTTTTCAGTTTTTAGTCTGAGTGTTCATCGAATGAGGCGGCTTCTATTTGATGGCAGGTTCTATTTTTCAATCTACCTGACTTGACCATGATCATTTCATCTTCCAATCGTGCTCAGTTGGAACATGAATCATCACTTTTTCATCAGATTCTTCTTCTTAACTGAAATTACTACACGACCGGTCTGATTCTTGTACGAAATTTCGATACAGAAAGCTGTCCAGAGTAAACTTCTCGTTCATCAGAAATGCTGTAGAACCCCTGTCTTAATGCGAGTTTTCTTAGATATGAATAATAGGAATGGAAAGCAAGTAATATTTTATATTTTTTCGATTTTCTGCTCACAAATGGAAATTTGTGAGCAAACTCAACTAGTTTAACCAATTTTTGGGAAAAAAATTCTACCGCAAGACAGAGTTCAATAAGGAAAAAACTAATAACCTTATTACTGTAATCAACGAAAAAATTTTTCGTTGGTGACCATCAAACAAAACAGCAGAAAAATTCCTTCAATAATCTGGTTAACTGGTCAAAATTTCTCCAGTAGCACTCAGGTATCGACGCAGTTCTGTCCGAATTGACGATGCATAAACCATAATGTTTTTTTCAATGATGATACCCTTTCACATTGTAATAAAGAACTTTAGCGCTTTTCTACAGTAACAAGTTTCCCATAATATAAATCATGAATCAAATTGAATAATAAATACTGTAAATAGAATTGCACTGATATCAAATGTCATTCTAGCAAAGTTTTAATAGTCATAGTGGACAAACACCAGAATTCCGATGTTTCTCTGATTTGTTGCGGTCAAAGAGGCATGTTGGATACTCGACTACTATTTTTCGATACATACAAGCAGGTACTTTAGGTGATGATAATTTAACTGCAAGTGGACCTAGTACTGTACAACTTAGCAACCGATCCATACATGGGCTGTGGCTATACAGACTGCAGTCTGTATAGCCAGGCGGACATACAGACTGAAGCTGTATAGACAAGCGACTATACAGACTGCGTTTTGCCTGCGGAAATGTACAGTAAACTGCGATATGCAAAGTACAAAATTTAAAACCCGCAGACAAAGTATGAAATTGACACGACTAAGTCGCGAGAGTTCATAGGTATATTAATACTACAGTAAACGATATTAATGAGATGAGTATTACGTATCTTGATTATCACAATTCAAAAATAACAATTTTCCCATCGCATCATTTTTTCTTCAGCTGATTGTACAGAGATTTTACAAAAGAAATATTGCTTGATAATCAAAGTAGATGTATAGCCTGCTTTTTCTTGAAATGCTTCTAAATAATGAAAGTCGAAAGCAGTAGTATCTCAGATTTCTGATAAACAATATATCATACACGACTAGAAATTTATGAGCAAACTGACCAAACCTTCAACAATTATTCCAGTGAAAATTTTTACAGTAAAAACTCAATGTAAACGATTTGGACCACAGTACTGATTTGTGCCGCTTTTTATTTGGAAAAATTGTTAAAGATGAAGGCTCATTTGATACGGTTATACGATTTGAAAACAATACCTACTGTCACATTGAGTGAAAAGTGGAGCCATGTCACATTAAACGAAATTAGGACAATCACATTGATGGGAAAAACCCATGCCATATTGATAGAAAAATACAGCCATGTCACTGTGAGTGACATGCTGTGACCCCCATTAGGTGGCTCGCTTATTTCCACTTCGGGAACCTGACCCGGCTAGTACTGGCTATAGGAAGGCCTATAGGGTACTCTG
The DNA here is from genome assembly GCA_963922205.1 of Romanomermis culicivorax. Taxonomy (NCBI): domain Eukaryota; kingdom Metazoa; phylum Nematoda; class Enoplea; order Mermithida; family Mermithidae; genus Romanomermis; species Romanomermis culicivorax. Next base: position 321,240 of record CAWUHX010000060.1, on the reverse strand, counting down.
GTGCTGTCCTGGGGTTCTGCTGTAGAGTAATGGACAACGCCGCCAGGTCAGGGATGGCAATCCCTGGTTCCATTCAGTATGAAAGATGGACAAGGTCACTCGAGGAATGACCTGACATAGGGGACCCGATTGTAAACCTAAATCCCCCCTTTTAGCTCTAACCCAAGAGGAACAAGGGCCCTTCTAACTGAGGGAAGACTCAAGGGAAAACTGACGTAAGAAAGGGTTCCCCAAAATACACCCTCAACAATAATAATCCCCTGAGAAGACTTGTCTAGTCCTGCCTCTCAAACTGCGATTGGACGAAAGGGTGATAGGTCCCTGGTGGTGTCACGTGCCGCTCAATTCCCCAACGTCACGTGATTCCGATCATGCGGACATTTTGTTATTTTTTCATGTTTCGTTTATTACTTATTCATGCTTTTGTTTATTTCATTTTTCACATGCATTTTGTGTTCGTTTTTATATCTTTCATGCATTTCTATGTTTCGTTTTGTTATATTTTTATTTCTTTATGAACGCGGGCTACAGTAGGCCCTTTAGCTAAAAACTTCCGCCAGTCGTGCTCCACGAGCACATGGCTATTTTTGGTGCATTCATGCACCTCTTATCATCAAAAATTAGCGTCGTTTTTGTTACGCAAAAACGACTAGCTAAGAAGTTTAGCTAAAGACGTTCATATGCTTAGCATAGGCACTGCAGTCGGCCTCAGTGCTAAACGCATGTGAACGAAAAAATGTCTATGTGCTCATAGGCATCTTCTGCATCGCCTCTAGCTGCAGAAGTTAGCTTGAGCGCCGAGAAACTCTGCCCAAGCTGCAGCTGTAGCCAAACATGTCCTTAAAAGGACATGTTTCTTTAGTTTTTCGCTCATTCCTGGGTTTACCCCTGCGTCCGATTTGTTGTCAGCGTCCGCCGCCTTATAGCCTAATTTGAATAAATTCGAATACCTATCTTCACTGCGTCCGCCGCCTTATAGCAAATTAATTTGCATAAATTGATACCCGGTTACTGCGTCCGCCGCTCACCCGCTTACAGTACCCCGCTGCCCATCAGTGCCAGGTGTCCGACCGCCCCGGTTCGTGAAGAAAACGTTGGAGAATCGCGTCCCGCTCGCCTCCCGCTCACCGCCGCTCGCCGCTAGGACTCGTGTGGATTGCATCCCCCCGCTCCAGTGCCAGAAGACCGAAAGTGTCCAGGGACTTGCCGCCCGATTCATCGAATCGCTTGAGAAACAGGACTAGGTGAGTCTTCTCAGGGGATTATTGTTATTTGTGGGGTATTTGTTGGGAAATCCTTCCTGAGTCAGTTTCCCAAGGTTTCCACAGATAAGTAGGGCCTCCACCTCTCAGGTTCGGGCTAAAAAGGGGCTGTCTGGTTCATAATCGGGTCCCACAAATTAGGTCATTTTACGGGTGACCCTGTCCCCACTCTCACTGAGTAGGACTCGGGGATTGTCGCACCTAGCCTGGCAGCGTTGTCCATTACCCTACAGCAAGACCCCAAGGACAACATTAGAGAACTGACTATAGACCTCTCTATAGCCACCATTCGCCAGGTTAGGCCCCAACGCCATTTAGGGAAGCCTGGGGAAAATGCCAGTATCCATCAGGAGTCACAGCCTATTACTCACTGTAATAGGATCAATCTGATATGGTTCACCATCAATGTGACGTCTAAAACACGGTATTACCTGATGAGATACCCAAACCTCCCCAGCTCTCCCAAATCCACATGTCATACACGTGACATGGATGGCGCAATATGTGACATGGCGAGGCTGGAAAATCGACCTTAAGTCTGGCACTCGCCCTTAAGTGCAAAAAAAAAACTTTACCCTTGGGTTGGAACTACCCCCAGGTTGGGTCAATTCCCATTTTAAGTTGGACAAGCCCCCTTAAAATAGGGTACTAGCCATCCAATAAGTCGGAGACCCCCCAAATTCGGGTTTACTGCTTAATGGGTCGGGAATGTCCCTTATTTCGGATTACCGCTACTGTAGGTCGGCTACCCCCCCCTCAAGTCGCGTGTTATTACTGTAAGTCTTAAATTTTTTCCTGTGCCACCGAGAGTTATTACTGTAGGTCGGGAATTTATCCCTTAACATCAAATTTAATTACTGTAAGACGGGATTTGCCCTTACGAGTGATCTAAATGTGATCTATATGTGTAAATAATTATCTCATGCGTGTGTATAACCCCTATGAGTAATAAATTCCCCCTGAGTCGAGTTATTTATCCTCAGAGTCGAGTTATGTGCCCCAGAGTTGAGTTATATATCGAGTATTCTGTATTTCTCCTCTGATTAATTCTGTATATTCTGCATACTTAATCTGTGTTGTAAACTACCTTATCTGTCTCTTTTCCCTTTATTCCCCCCCTTCTCTAATCCTGGGTGGTATACTGTAGCCCTCAGGGTGGGTGCCGTTACAGTACGCCTGTGCCCATTCCCGCACTGTAACTACAGTATACCCATACGCGGGTACTGGTATCACAGCTGTAGGGGTTGACAGCCTCTCCTGACTGTCGGTGGTCCATGACCCCATGATACCGTACACCCTCCACATATGATTCTGGACGTCATACGTGGCTGCGATCTGTTAATTGTGTACAGTATTTTTGTATGTCGGCGGAAACTGTCGGAATTGCTCACTTTTCCGGCCCCAAAAAAAATTTTCCATTCACTGTTTACACATTTAACACGCGTATGCCCAAATCTCGCATTCCCCATTTTTGGTTATCTCTCCCTTCATTGCTTTTCTCAGTCATCTGAGCGGTGTCAAAAAAAAAAGAAAAAAAAAAAAATTTTCTGTTTTTCTGATGCCACCGCTACAGTATGACACCCTTACGTAAGTTTCTCTCTTCTCCATTTCTACTTACTGTAAGGTCTGTTTCTTCTACTTTTCCGGTTGTTGCATTTAGACCATAGACTTTACGGGTCATGCTCTTTGACGTCAGCAATGACAACGTTACGGGTTGTTGTTGTTGTGTGGTTCAGCCTCACGGATGCAACCACTGACGTCTGCAACAGCCGCTTCACCTGCTGTTGCTTTAAGGGGTGGGTAGCCCTCCGGGTTCTACTCCTGACGTCAGCAACCCACATTACGTGTTGTTGTTTAAGTTAACACTCCTGCAGTAATGACTTCTGACGTCTGCAACAGCTGAAGGTAACGTTGTTGCAACAGGTTCGGCTGGCTCTCTGCACCCCATCTGTGACGTCAGCAATGGTGACGCACCGTGTCGCTATTCAAAGATGTGCAGGTCTTACGGGTGCCACATCTGACGTCTGCAACAACTGCATCTCATGTCATTGACTTAAGGTATCAGACCCTCGGTTCCACCTTCTGACGTCAGCAACGGCACCATCACGTGTTGCTGTATACCGATAGCTGGCTTCAGGGCCCTATTGCTGACGTCAGCAATGACAATGTATCATGTTCTCGCAGCAGGAATTGAGGTTACATGATCCTATTTCTGACGTCCGCAACGGTAACATTACGTGCTACTGCAGGGGTTCTGTTGGCCTTAGGCACTCACCCCTGGCGTCTGCAACTGCGACATGATACTTGAATACTCTTATCCCAGGCACCTGCAGTCAGCACCAAGGTCATGTGTTGGTTCATACCCCTACCTTTTGACGTCAGCACCAGGTTACTGTTGGCCCTATGAGTATTCCACTTGAGTTGTAGGTGGTCGCTGGCGCATGGTCCTATCACCTACCCCTCTTGTCAAAGGGTTCGTGTGTGTCTGGGGACTGATGCCTGGGAAACATCAGTCCACATACATACACCACCTGAGATGCTTTCTAGTCTGCGTACTGATCAGGTTGTCCGCCCGGGTAGCGGCACTGTCGGTCAGCACGTGACTGCTTCAAGCTTTAACTGCAGGTTTGAACGAGTTACACTCGGCCTCAGCTGGGTTGGTTGTTTGACTCGTGTAGACGGTAGACATTTGCAGCCAAGTACTGCCTGTGTCTGACGTCTGCAAGGGTTCAGCAACCTTCTTGTAAATTTCTTATCTAAATTCACTCATTCTCTTTCATCTCATCGAGCTGTCATACATAGATCTTCTTTAGTGTCCCCGCCGTAGTGGTTCCCAAGGGACCGCGGCACAGCCTCCGGTTGGGCCTAGAGTGTATAGGACCCCCTGTCATATTTTATTCACTTGAACGCCTTCGTTAACTGGCTTAACGATGCCCGCTCTAGAGTCGCCACTGACCCAGAGTCCGCCTCCGCAGTCCTCCCCTGTTAGTCATGTAAAGTAATAGGCACCGTTGAGTCCGCCTCAGCAAGGTATTGAGTACGCCTCGATACATAACTGCGTCCGCCTCAGTTATTTTACACTCATATTCACCCAGGGACACCTTGTACCCGTGATCCCTTAGATGTTTTCGGGTGCGCCCTCAAAACATCCAGAGTAATTCATTTTAACTGACTGAGTGTGTCAGAATAGCACCCTTGGTACCCATGCTCCTTCTCTCTTTCACTGTGTGACCTGCGAGCCTCATTTCATCTCAGTGATCGGCAACCCGGCCACCAGCTGTATATAATACTCCTGGAGAGTGTCCGTTCTGTTCGGAATGCGGGCTCCCGTTTCGGACACGGCTGTAAGTTACCTGCGAATGTCGTCCAACACAGAACCTCTGTATAGTCCATCACACTGTACAGAGATCGCAATCGCTCCTGGCGAGTGAGGCCCGTTGCGTAACTGGGCGACCCCTTTGCATAACTGGGTTTGTAAATTAGTTTTGTCCCTATTTATTGCTCCCTCTTAAGTTCATTTTCAGTTGACCCCATCCTTTTCACTTTATGCCACTTTATGCGCTACTCCTGGTGAGTAGGATCTTGCCGGCTACGAGTCCGCCTCGCCCCAAGGTTTGTAAACTAGTACAGTGGTTGAACCTCCAGGAAAAATCCCTCCTGAGCGGGTTCATCCATCATCTTATTTTTTGGCAGGAAAACCGCCTTCTCTCCTCTTATACCTAATCTTCTGTCCTCTTCGGCTATTCTAATTGCCGGGTCCAGGCCCCAACTTTACATTTTTTTGGTCAGGATCGATTCCCCCATAGCTCAGGCCATGCCTCTGTCCATCACGGGCGACCAGATAAATTCCCTTCTGCGTCACCCTGATGTACTCTGATCTTGCATCTTATAATCCTATTCCATTCTAGCTCCCTTTTCGTGGTCGCTAGTCTTAAGCTAAATCAAGTTTACGTCACAAACGCCGTCGCGCACGCGTTTTCCGAATTCACGCGCTCTTTCGCCGCGAATTCAAAAATAGTACTCACTTTCATTTTACACAATAGAGACACCCTGTCGTTCCTGCCGTCTCAGTACCCAGCCTGTACAGACCAGTGAGCCGCTCTCTATTCAATTTGACTTAATTGCTTCACGGGCAAGGACGTCTGTTCTAACCACCTTACGGGAAAACGAACCCTCGAACATGAAGTCGGAAGCTGATCTCCCTTCACAGATAGAGAACAAGGTCCAAGCAGCATTTGAGAATGCTCTTGGACCCCTCAACCAAAAGTTAGAGGCCATGAATGGTCGGAGGCACCCTCCCGTGTCCAGCTTTATGGCCCCTCCCACCTTCTCCGGTGCTTTTGGTGAGTCTATCACTGATTTTATGTCCCATCTTACTCGTTTCTTTACACTCCAGGGTGTAAGCGAAACGGATCATGCGTATAAAATCGCCTTTCTGGAGTCATGCCTCACGGGTCCTGCTCTCGCCTCCTACCGGGACTTTAGCAGTAGCACTCCAATACCTACCCGCTACGAAGAGTTTACGGCTTTTCTACGGAGAGATTTTCCGGTAGGGCGCGACTCTGATCTGCATCAGCAGCTGATCCAAGATCGACTGCAGAAGCCGACAGAGTCCGCGATAGTCTACCTTGAGCACCTCAAGAGACTATCCAGGGTAGCGTATCCAGATCTCGCGACGGATGTCCGAGATTCTATCATCAAACCTATCTTTCTGCGAGGACTGAAGCCGGTCCTCCGAGATAGTATCAAGTTTAGGGAGTTTACGACTCTTGAAGAGACACTCAAGGCAGCCTGTTACGCAGAATCCCAAATCTTTCGGGACGAGATCCGGTACACTGCTCCATCTAACGCCCTTTTCTCTTCAGAACCTAAACATGCCGGATATAATCCCGATATGCCTAACAGAAGCGCAAACAGTCGTCAGAGCAACGCTCCAACGTCGTCATCCTCCGCCGATGAGGTTCGCCGCTTGAAACAGGAAATGGCCAGGCTCACGGCCCACGTAGCGAAGCTCACGGCCCGGCAACGTGCACCAGCGCCAATCCAACAGACGCCGCCTCCACAGCCGTCGACACCAAATCAGTCCGCCGGGGGACGCTCGTCGGGAGCACACCTTTAAACGTGCTCCTTCCACGGACTGTGTACACATAGCGACGCCGACTGCCGGGCCCAGCGTCCCACCGGTGCCGCTCCCGGTAACAACGCCGCTAACGGTGGTTGCTGTTATTTTTGCCGTACACGTGCCCACCCCACGGACCGATGTGATAGGCCTTGCCCTCATTGTCGTCAAGTGCGAGTGCACCGATCAACTGCCTGTCCGCAGCGCAATCCGGCAAACACGGTGGTCCAAGCAGCCCAGGTACCCGTACCGATAAATGTATCGGACATACCGCTGCCACCACCACCACCGAGGTATGCGATCCCGGTCACTCTGGACCCTTCGACGACACCGCAGTTTGTTGGCCACGCTAACATCCTCGCATCGTATCGCATCCCCAAAACCACGACTGCCGAGCCAACTCCAGCCACAAACACGACGTCTCCGATGCCACCGGCCCGCATCGTCCCTCCAGGACCACCGCCTTCGATCCCCACGGATTCGGCTATGGAAGTCCTCGACCAGGTCGAGCCCATGAATTTGTCAGGTATACTACCTTCTTCTTCAGGTGATCCTAGAGTAGGAACCAGAAATCTATCTCAGTCCACGACTCTATCGATTTCTTGTTCACAGTGCCATCGCCCGTCCAAGACGCAATGCTGGCCATCTGGTCAGTTGACCTGGCCAAGAAATACCCGCATTTGCCGTGGACTCTGCTCAACAAGCCATCGCATGTCGAAGCGCTCACGGCCGCCGATGTGGTGCTCGCGGCACCTGTATCAATGCAACTCTTACGACCCGACGTCGCCCGACGGGCACTCGAGTTCATTGCCAATGGGACTATCACAATCTCGCCCGTCGAGAAGTTCTTATTGGATGGGGAGCCATCCTCGCCTTCGGTCGATGCCGTCCGCCAAGCAGTCGAACAGGCCAGTCGGATCCTCCTGCCTGCTGTCGCCGCTACATCACCGACAGCAGCGTCACCTGTTGCCACGACATCGCCAACAAAAATGGACATTACTGCTTCCTCGCCCCTGGCCAAGGAACCCGCAAATGATCCTACACCGCCGGCAACAGCCCAAACCACAACGTCGGCACCAGCCCAAAGTCCACTGTCGGCACCAGCCCAAAATACATCGTCGGCAACAGCCCAAACCAAATCGCCGGCGCCAGCCCAAGAGACATCTTCGACCGCTGCGACCAAGTCGCCCATCATCGAACATATGGCCGTCGACGAGACCCTACGTCCGGTTAACGAAGATGTCAGCATTGTCGAGGAATCTCCGTTCCCGACAGCAGTCGCCCCACGGTCGCTAAAAATCGGTATCCTCCGGGAAATCCACCCGTGCGGTGGATTGGTCCTCGATTTCCCGGGCCAGGAACCCATCTCGTCTGACAGCGACGAAGAAGAAATCTGACACTGCTCCTCAGGCCAGATTTGTGAAAATGTGTGAACACTTACAAATTACGTTTGTACAGTTGTTTTTGCAAATAAAATTGACCTTGGTAGCATCACTGTTTCTAGGGGTGAGTTTGTCAGCACCGGCGGCTCAGTATCAATTTTGCGGTCTCTCAAGAAGCGGACATCCACTTGAGTTACCCCAGCGTGTAGAGTGTAAACCACTGCAATCTTCATGGAGCCCGCGGCGCATGAATGTTACGGTGTATGTCCCTAGCTCAGACCCGATTACAGCCACAGCGTGGAAATGCACATTGCGCTCCCGCAAAGTCTGCACCAACACTGGTTTCTTCGGCTCTAGGGGCATCACTGCAGACGTCATTACCACTCAGCACTTAGCGCCTGCGGCATGCACGCTAGCACATCGCACTAAGATGTTTGGTTCACAAAGACTTGTCGGCATTCGCCCTGGCTTTTATAGCACAAACCAAACATTGGAAGTGATGTACGAATGGTGCTGCAGCGACGTCTGCAAGACAGTGACTAAACTCTTCATCGAGGAGGGACAAGTCGCTTCGTGGGACGGCACTACGGCCCTAAGCACCTTAGGCGATGTAGGTGGATGCAGTCCCACTGCAGGTCAGTGCACTACCCTAGACGGGGTCATTGTCTGGCCTGCACAAAACTTCACGGCGCAGTGTCATTATCACCCCAAGGGAAATTACACTGCGTCCATGTCAGGGAACCACGTCATCATCGATGATCTACAGGTTGCCCTCAAGATCCCGGGAAACTCCCGCGTCTTCCAACTGTGCCCAGAACTACGTTCCACCACAGTCCGGACGGATCAGGGTCTTCTCTTTCGCATCCACGGGAGATACAATTTGACCCAAAACTTGTTCAAATTGGCAAAGGACACCCGTCCCGATCCTGTCAATGCCAAACTGAACTACCTGGCTCAGCAGATCAAGGAGTCGGAAATTAACGGCTTCCGGTTCACGTGGCTTGAGCTCTGCTCTCACGCTCAACGCTATCTTGATCTGATGTGGCAGTTGCTTCGCTTCGACCCTACCTTGGGTGCCTGGGCATTCCTCCAGAGGAATGACCTGACGGCGGAATTCACAGGCGAGGCACTGACAATATGGCCGTGTCAGAAGGTCAACGCCACCTACGTTTACCACTCCTACCGGGTGGGAAACGTTTGCTACAAGTACTTACCTGTACAGGTCGGCGGCACCATCTATTTCGCCACCCCCGGTGGTCCAGATCTCATTAAATCTAGCCCAATTGTGCCGTGTCATCACCACTTTACAGGGATTTTCCGAAATCGCTCGGGCTGGTTTACTGAGTCTGGCGCAGTCCATGTGAGCCACATCCCACTGGAACTCTTCTGGAAGCAGCATTTCAACATCACTCACTTTGAGGCACCGGCGCTCTTCCATGACCAGTTGGCGATGACCCCTTCAAACTTTGCCTTCTTTAAACAGTACGTTTACAAGACTGAGCAAATTGAAGCGGTATTAAACCGGCTGGTAAACTTTACCGCTGGTCTATCCCTGCAACCAGATGCCATCTACCAGGCCTTTGCAGGGGTAGGAACCGACATCAAGGCCTCTCTGGAAGGTGTCGGTCTGGCAGCAAACCATGTTATTACGGGTCAACAACACGCCTTCGCCCAGGGCTTGCATGCTGTCCTGAGCGGGCCGGTCCAGTTGATCTTTAACATCCTAATTACCCTGACAATGCTGATCGGTGTCGGATACCTTGCCTACCTTGGTGTATCTTCTTATCTCAGCTACCGTCTGCGGAGCAAACAGGTCAGGTTTGTTAGCCGCTTCTCCCCGTTGGGTCTTTACCGCAAAGTCCAACGCTGGATCGGTTTTCACTACGTGCAAAACGATGTGCCTTCCCAGCTTGACCGAATCACACCGTGTTTCATCGTGCTGCTGGATACCAAGGAAACTCCTGCTTTCCTTGACACGGGTTGCCCCCGCACTATCATTAGCCAACGTCTTCATAAGGCCTTGGCTAAAGAAAGTCCGAAGGCGGTCATGGCGTTCCAGCAACATCACGACTTTAACCCATTGATGAGCATCAATGGTAAAGCCGTTCATACCATCCTTTCGGGACCATATGAAATCATGTTGCCCGGAAACCGCCAGCCGAACACATGGATCAATATACCTCTCCATGTGTGCAAGACTACGTCTCCCTTCTGGGCACCTGTTGACCTCATACTCGGACTGGACTTCTTAGAACAGTTCAAGAACATTATGTTTGACTACCAACCTAATGTTTGTCGGCTGGACGCGGTAGAATTACCCCTCCTGCTGACCACGCCGGAGATTGACCAGATCGACCCCTGGTGGGAGAACACCCGTGCTCTCTCGCGAAACTCACACAGGTCGGGATCACGATCGCGGTCCAGGGCTTCGTCCATCTCTCGGCCACACTCACGGGCCTCCTCAGTTGCCTCATCACGTGGGTCAACCCGGGGGATCCCAGGCCTCTTCTAGACGGGCAAGTCGTCATTTGTCGACCTTGCACGGGTCAGGTTGCCCTCGACCTCCGCCTGGAAACTCTCCAGTCACGCTCGAGAAAGGCCGATACCGTGAGCCAAGTGATTTAGATGCTCCGGCATCACCTGTGCCAAACGCGCCGCCGCTATCGGACACCGAGATTGAATCACTAGGAGCTACTCAGAGCCCAAGGGACCACTCAGACCACGTACTCTCGGTACAGGATGAGTCCACCCTTCTGAACGACCCCGAACCCTCCGTCGGATACGCTCTAGTAGGTCTACTACGTCGTACGGGACTGCCGATTCCAAAGCGGTCCAGTAAGACCAAACACACTAGTGGTGCCACCACACCTGATTCCGGTCATGTGGTCTCTGCTTTTTACCCAAATGATATTCGGACACCCCATATCAAAGTTCTCCTCAACAACTGGGTAGAAGCAAAGGCACTGGTCGACACAGGAGCTGTTTTCTCACTCCTGGACCACAAGTTAGCGGCCCAGCTGCCCAACTTGTCACTTTCACCAACCAGGGCTCGTCCTATCGCAGCCAATGGGTCCCCGATCCCACTGCTAGGAGCAGCCTACATCACGGTTACAGTGGCTGATGTCTCTGAATGGATTCAGGTACAAATACAGAAGAACTGTTCAGCTGAACTGGTCCTTGGAACAAACTTCCTCGGCCGCTTCAATTGTGTCAGCTTGAACTGGGAGAAATCCTTCCTCCAGTTCAAAGAAAATAGAATCCCCTGTGACGGTCTCATCCACAGCCCACCTTCTGCCTGCGGCGCCTTGCCCCTGAAGGACTTGGTAATTCTGGAGCCTCGCTCCCTGACACGATTCACTGTACCTGTTCCACCAATCTATACGAACATACCTGAAGTGGCCTTCTTTCCGAAGCACCTCACCGGGTCTCAAAGACACGTATATTTTGCTGGGGGCGTGAGTAGCATGACCAACGGTCACATACCACTCCAAGTAGTTAACCCGAATACTCATTCCGTGGTTCTCTACCCACACATGACCATCGGTCATGTGCAAATGCATAGTGAGCCCTCACGGGAATCACCGGTCGACTCAGACACCGTCCTCGATCGTCAGTGGGTCGAGGCCAATGCTGTAATCTCACCGGATATCTCCCCTCGGGACCGGGCAGACTTACTCGATCTGCTGGTTGCATACACCGACCTTTATGCTCTTGATGAAAAGGACACAGGTTCCACTGATCTCGTCCAGCACGAAATCAGCACGGGCGATGCCCACCCAGTCCGCCGTTTCCCTTAGCGGTCCTCACCTAAGGAAAAGGATCTCATCATGCAGGAGGTCAAGGCGCTCCAGGAGAAAGGTATTATTTGGCCGAGCATGTCTCCGTGGGCTACTAATACTGTCCTGGTGCGCAAGAAAAACGGTTCTCACCGTATGTGTGTTGACTTTCGTGGTCTTAACGAGGTCACGAAAAAGGATGTCTACCCTCTCCCACGGATAGATGACATCCTCGACACACTCAAGGGTATGAAGTATTTCACTACCCTTGATCAGGCTAATGCTTATTGGTCAATCCCGATTGCCGAGGCGGATAAAGAAAAGACGGCATTTAATACGCCCATTGGACTTTACGAATTCAATTATTTGCCTTTCGGTCTATGCAACGCACCGGGGACATTTCAATGCCTTATGGACCTCCTCTTACTGGAATCCAATGGCGCACGGTTCTGACCTATCTCGACGACATTTTGGTGTTCGGGAACTCTCACACCCAAATGCTTGAGCGCCTGGCAGATGTGTTCGCCCGTCTTCGCCGGGGTGGAATGAAGCTCAGACTGAGCAAGTGCAAATTCTCGCACTCAGAGGTAGAGTACCTAGGCTATCGCATCTCACAGAGCGGCCTAGAACCTGACCAAGCCAAGCTGGCCGCCGTCCAAAACCTACCCATTCCACAAAATGCCAAAGACATCAAGTCCTTCCTAGGCCTCGTGTCTTACTACAGGCGTTTCATCCCTGGTTGTGCCCGGCTCAGCGAGCCACTAACCAAGCTCTTACGGAAGGAAACTACTTTCCAGTGGTCAAAACCTCAGCAGGAGGCGTTCGATGAACTCCGCCGCCTGCTGACCAACCCTCCTATCCTGCGCCATCTGGACTTGTGCTAAACGTACTGCGCGGCTCATTGCTCGCAGATACCACTGGCCTTCCCTCAGTCCGGATGTCAAGTCATTCTGTCAGCGGTGTGATCTTTGCCAACGGAATAAGCCCGCTCGACAGAAAACCACTGCGACCCTGAAACCTATCACCATCACAGGACCGTTTCATCGGGTAGGTGTCGACTGTATGGGACCAATGACCACTAGCGAAGCTGGCAACCGTTTCATCGTAGTCTTTATCGACTACTTTACGAAATGGGTCGAGGCTTTTGCTACTCCGGACATCACTGCGCACACCATAGCCCGGCTGTTTGTAACGCAAATTGTCTGCCGGCACGGGGCACCGCAGATTCTTCAGTCAGATCGTGGCACTGATTTCACATCAAAACTGATGACTGAGATCACTGCGATCTGCGCAACGAAGAAAATCCACTCTACCGCCTATCATCCAATGACCAACGGCGAGGTGGAGAGAGCTAATCAAACGCTAGCCACACGGCTACGTATGTATGTTCACCAAGGACATACCGATTGGGATGAACACCTACCATACGCTGTGTTTGCCGTCAATATCAGCATGAATGAGTCAACAGGGTACTCGCCCTTTGAACTCATGTACGGTCGCACACCCATGCTCCCTGTTGATGCCGCGCTCTCATTCAACCCTCTGGCCCATATCATTAATGTTTCCTCATATGATATGGAGGTCAAACGTCATTTCACGAATGCGTTAACCTTAATCCAGAGTCGGATTGAGAAAGCACAGGAGGCCTATGCATGGTCGTACGACCGGAAGGCACATGATGTCTCGTACAAAGTAGGGGATCAGGTGCTCAAACTGCGCACCTCCAGCAAACGTGGACTCACTCCTAAATTGCTGCCCATCTACGATGGGCCCTATCTTGTAACAAGTGTGGCATATCCCAATGTCAGACTTCGTCTCGAGACGGATCAGGAAGACACTGTACATGTCAACCAGCTTCGACTTTACGTGTCCCCTGAACCACCGAGTGAAGCAGAGGATACACCTCCCACTTCACAGGCAACGGATTCGGCCCCCTTGTTGTATCCTTCAATAAGCCGGGACTTTACACCGAAGTTGATTGACCCACATCTTGATGCAGAGGTCCCCGACCCTTAATTCAAGGTGCATTCTCTTCATTGTCCCCGCTTACGGACGAGGACGTCCTTTTTCGAAGGACCGCCGTGCCCCTCACGAAGTATCCACTCCTGTCCATGCTGGATCTTAGTGGATAGAAGAGAATGTTCAGCAACCAAAGCGTCTCAGGCGCATCCACAGGGGATAGCCTACACCTCACTGGGTGCATCCCCTGCGATAACCCGATAATCTGTACCTCGCTGGGCGCATCCTCTGCGATAGCCCACATCTTGCCCTGAAAATTTTTCTTTTTGTGTTCTAGATTTTCGCACAGGATATTCAATGTCTGCAACTTCACGCATCAACAATTTCCGGTTACCATACTGCCGAACGAATTACGATCAAAGAAGGCTCCATCCGCCAACAACCTAACGGACCCATTCGACCACCCGCCATCGCACCTTGGAACGACCTACGACCACGGACACGCCGCACAAACCTCACTACTAACCACCACAAGGACGAGGACGCCCTTTTTCGAAGGACCACCGTGTCAGGTGCCGCTCAATTCCCCAACGTCACGTGATTCCGATCATGCCGACATTTTGTTATTTTTTCATGTTTCGTTTATTACTTATTCATGCTTTTGTTTATTTCATTTTTCACATGCATTTTGTGTTCGTTTTTATATCTTTCATGCATTTCTATGTTTCGTTTTGTTATATTTTTATTTCTTTATGAACGCGGGCTACAGTAGGCCCTTTAGCTAAAAACTTCCGCCAGTCGTGCTCCACGAGCACATGGCTATTTTTGGTGCATTCATGCACCTCTTATCATCAAAAATTAGCGTCGTTTTTGTTACGCAAAAACGACTAGCTAAGAAGTTTAGCTAAAGACGTTCATATGCTTAGCATAGGCACTGCAGTCGGCCTCAGTGCTAAACGCATGTGAACGAAAAAATGTCTATGTGCTCATAGGCATCTTCTGCATCGCGTCTAGCTGCAGAAGTTAGCTTGAGCGCCGAGAAACTCCGCCCAAGCTGCAGCTGTAGCCAAACATGTCCTTAAAAGGACATGTTTCTTTAGTTTTTCGCTCATTCCTGGGTTTACCCCTGCGTCCGATTTGTTGTCAGCGTCCGCCGCCTTATAGCCTAATTTGAATAAATTCGAATACCTATCTTCACTGCGTCCGCCGCCTTATAGCAAATTAATTTGCATAAATTGATACCCCGTTACTGCGTCCGCCGCTCACCCGCTTACAGTACCCCGCTGCCCATCAGTGCCAGGTGTCCAACCGCCCCGGTTCGTGAAGAAAACGTTGGAGAATCGCCTCCCGCTCGCCTCCCGCTCGCCGCCGCTCACCGCTAGGACTCGTGTGGATTGCATCCCCCCGCTCCAGTGCCAGAAGACCGAAAGTGTCCAGGGACTTGCCGCCCGATTCGTCGAATCGCTTGAGAAACAGGACTAGGTGAGTCTTCTCAGGGGATTATTGTTATTTGTGGGGTATTTGTTGGGAAATCCTTCCTGAGTCGGTTTCCCAAGGTTTCCACAGATAAGTAGGGCCTCCACCTCTCAGGTTCGGGCTAAAAAGGGGCTGTCTGGTTCATAATCGGGTCCCACAAATTAGGTCATTTTACGGGTGACCCTGTCCCCACTCTCACTGAGTAGGACTCGGGGATTGTCGCACCTAGCCTGGCAGCGTTGTCCATTACCCTACAGCAAGACCCCAAGGACAACATTAGAGAACCGACTATAGACCTCTCTATAGCCACCATTCGCCAGGTTAGGCCCCAACGCCATTTAGGGAAGCCTGGGGAAAATGCCAGTATCCATCAGGAGTCACAGCCTATTACTCACTGTAATAGGATCAATCTGATATGGTTCACCATCAATGTGATGTCTAAAACACGGTATTACCTGATGAGATACCCAAATGTCCCCAGCTCTCCCAAATCCACATGTCATACACGTGACATGGATGGCGCAATATGTGACAGTGGCTTCAGATAGTGATTGACAAATGGGGGGGGGGGAGGTCCACTCAGTTTGGTGATGGGTTAACTCGGGACGTCGGGGCCATGCTCTAGTATTCAATGGACGGGTGATGGGGGTGACCAGGCCCTATGTGGGCAACAGGTATGTTCCTATATGAGGCGGGCAGTGGACGCAGTGGACAGGTAGAGTATGCAAATTTATTGGAGAGATGTAGGGGGGGGAACACAATACAATATAATAAAAATATATGTAAATTCGATGGCGACGGATGTGGAGCTAAAACAAGAAGGCAAAAGTTGGAGAACCCAAAAGTGAGCACAAAACTAACAAAACAGGCCCTTTTAATGACCTCGTAGGCCTACAGTATGGCCTGGGCGGAGCTTTTAACGCCCAAGGTAACTTCTGCAGAGGAAATCAGTGCAGAAGATGCCTATGGTCACATAGACATTTTCCAGTTCAAATACATTTAGCGCTGGGGACGAGTTTCATTCCAATGCTAAACATATGAATGTCTTTTAATGAGAACTTCCAAACTAGTCGTTTTGCGTCGAAAACATCGCTAGTTTTTACTGATAAGAGGTGCACTTAATGCTTCAATTATGGCCATGAGCCTGCGAGCTTATCTGGCGGAAATTCTGATTAAAGGGTCACACTGTAGCCTACGTGCGGACGGAAGACAACAAAAACGCAACAAAAATGACACATAAAATGCATGTAAAACATAATGAACAAAACAAAATAAAAGTAAGTAACTGTCAAATAAAAAGTGGCGAAAAACACAAAATATCCACATGATGGAAATCCCATGATGTTTGTGAAATTTGGTCGGCGCGTGACAGCAAGCTAATGGTTGACTTCACTCAAATGTGGAGAAATACTTTTCTAACTAGTCCACCACTTTTTTCAGGAGCATTTTCTAGTAAACTAGTCCACCGCTTTTTGGGCCTCAATGAATCAACCTTCATAGAAGCACATTCAAGTTTTAAATTTGGTCATCTTCACATTAAAGAAGCAATAAAAAAACTACAAATTCTTACTTTTGGTAAAAGTAAAAGATGTGTAAACTGTGCAGTAAAAGACGTTGTAAACAGAATGTAAAGTGACCATATCTGTTGGATTTCCCATGGTCTAGAACCCTTGACCCAAAAAACCGAAGAAATTTTTGCTTACAAGGAGGGCGATTTTTTGTGTGAAGTGACTGCGTCCATTAAATTCCCCATGGTCAGAAAACCCTTCCGCCAAAAAATTCGGGGAAATACGCTTGTTTACACCCAGGATACTCTTTTGTGTAAAATGACCTCATCTTCAAAAACTCGTCCCACCAAAAAGTCACGAAAATACGCTTGTTTACACCTGGGATGATTTTTTTGTGAAGTGACCGCATCCATTTAATTCCCCGCGATCGAAAACTCGTTCAACAAAAAAATCACAAAAATAGGCTTGTTTAACCGATATTTCGTTTGTAACATCTGCACGATGAGGTGAAAAAAATACTGCAATTTGGAAATGTTACTTTTGGAATCTGATAATCAAGTAAAATAATTTTTATTTCATGAAAATCGTTACTCTAGTTTTAATATACCTACTAACAATACGGGAGTGTCAATTTTATACTTTGTTGACAGGTTTTGATGTTTGCCATTTGAGTGCCACAGTTTACTGTATATATACGCACATGTATATCAGCAAAACACAGTCTAGCCCCAGCAGTGTTTTTTTTTTGTGCCAAAACATGGTTTTTGGCACAAAAAAAATTGGAATGGCACAAAAAATTTTGAGCGTTTGTGCCAATTGGCACAAAATTTTTGGCTGGTCAAAAATTAAATTTCCTTGATTTTTAGACGTCTTAGGGGCTGAAAATGTGAAAAATTTTCGGCGCTTCGCGCCGAATCATCGAATATAATATTTTCTATTTGTATATTTGACCCGAATGCGAACGATTCCTCTTCGAACAGTGTATTAGTATCGTTGCAGCAAACTCTATAGGCTGTCAGTGTCAACGACTGATGGATGAAAAGAAATTTTGAATATTCTCTGTCCATTCAGTCAAATTCGGATTTAAAACTGAAATTCTCAGTTTTCGTGTTTGATTGATTCAAATAGAATAATAGAAAAATCGATATCGTTGGTAATGGTACAATGTTTCGATCAAAAATTTACAGAATTTTCGACTTTATTTTCTCTAATATAGTCTTAACATTGTTGTTAAATATATCTTACCTAAAGATATTCATATTCGTAGTCAAAAATTGAATCAGTTTGAATTTCCTGAACAACTCTAGAGTTATTTAAATTTTCTCAGCATCCATTCCTTTTTGAGTCGTTGTCGTCGTGAACTATTTCATTTTTCCCGCACAGTTTTTTCTTATCTAACTGACATGGTTAGCTGAAAAATAGGTAGGGCACGATTTTTACAAAAAAGTAATGTGTAAAACGTTAACTTTCATCAAAATTTTTGGCCTAAAACTTTTCCGCAGTTTTCAGCATGTTTCTAGTAGAAAAAAGTTTTTTGTGCCATTGGCACAAATTTTTTTGGCCTCTTGTGCCAATTGGCACAAATGTCCGTGCACAAAAAAAATGCTGAGCCCCAGGTTTTTTCTTTGTGCCAAAACATGGTTTTTGGCACAAAAAAATTTGGAATGGCACAAAAAATTTTGAGCGTTTGTGCCAGAGTGCCCCATGGGGAGGGGTATGAGGGGGGTATTACCCCTACCTAAAATCCTTAAAAACGAGCACTGGCTGCCTAATTTGGAGACAAAATGACGTGTTTAGTGGACATTTAGCCAGGGTTGGCAAGGCTTTGGTTTTTTGGTTTTTGGTTTTTTTGGTTTTTTAAAAAAACCAAAAAATTGGAAAATCTTTGGTTTTTTGGTTTTTTTGGTTTTTTTTTCAAAATCATTGGGAAACTGTTTTTTCACATTAGTCGATCTTCTAGGCATGTATTGGTGTCTATCTAAATCATACATGTAACGGAGCTCCGAGGTCTGGGGGGGGGGTTGGAGCACTTTTTGGGGGCCGGGGGTCAGTAATTCCCAAAATTTTGGGGGGAGGGGTCCCTGAAGGAAAAAAAATTCGATTTTTTCTATGAAAAATGTCCGAAAAACGGTTTAAAAAGTTGTAATTTTTGTCTAAAAAATGATTAAAATATGTACTTATGGCGCGAAGCGCCGAGAAAATTGACGTTTTTGACCATTTTTTGTTCAAAAATTGACATTTTCTCGGAAAAAATGACATTTTTCAGTATTTTTCCGACTAAAACTATGGGGGTCCCTAGGGCTACCATATGGCTAGCCATAGGATTGGAAAATGCTGGGGGGGGGGTCGCCCAATGGCTAGCCATATGGTCCACGATTTCTGGGGGGGGGTTCCCATAGCACTTCCCCCCCCAATTACATGTATGATCTAAATCAACAAAACAATTAATTTAGTTGAATTGACTTCATTACAAAGTAGAAAAAAGTCGTATTTTTATGATACATTTCGTACTCAAAAGATGTAATATAAATCAATCGATATCCTTTGTATCCATCTTGCAACCACACATTTAGTATATGAGTCAACTTTGCTATAATTTGCTCACAAAAAAGTAGACACTAAATCTTTCGTGGAGTGTACTCCGACCATACGGGGTGACATCCGTTGATCCTATCATCTTCAAAATGTTATAAAATATGATTGAGTTTAATTATACTGAATTTATTGTTACGGTAAGCTTTTTTAATTTCCTTAGCTCGAAATTTCAAAATATAAATGAGACAACAATAATAAAATTTTATACAGATCAGTCAAGCATACTGTAGGTTAACAAAGAGAGGAGCTTTTGAGTGGTTCATTTTTATGAGACTTGACGTCGCTACTAAGTAGAAAAAATCATACAAAAATATGTATCTATCATGCAAGCGAGAATAATATATAAAGACCAGAGTGCCCCATGGGGAGGGGTATGAGGGGGGTATTACCCCTACCTAAAGTCCTTAAAATCGATCACTGGCTGCCTAATTATGAGACAAAATGACGTGTTTAGTGGCTATTTAGCAACACTACCCCTGCAAATTTTCAATTTTTACCCTACCTAAAGAATCTCACCTTGGGGACCTCTGATAAAGACCATTTGCTGTAGTTATAGCTCGCAGACAGGTTTGAAAAGCAAAAATTTGGAAACATCTGTAATGTCTATGTGTAACCTTCAACTGTAGTTTGTAATATTAATAACATATGTAATAATCTATCAATTTAAAACCCTCTTATCGAGAACGGTATGCCTAAAAATTGTGTCATTTCAACTTCTCTGTGCATCTGTATATATGTGATGCATTGATACAATTCTGTAGTTGATTTCTTCTGAGTTTTGATTACGTACATTGTGTATTGTATATTTCTCTTTATTTATAATTTTTTCATCTTTTCCTTGAATTTGCCTCTCTTACATATCGCATGCTCTGTTCCATTTTTACTTTTCTTGTGTTCTTCACTCATAGTTCCTTTTTTATGTGCCCACTATTACTGTATTTCTATTTCTAAATAGGGATTTCCTATAGCATAAAATAATGACACTTCTGATAAGATTAATACTTCTAGCTGCCATTTACGGCTCCCTAACTAGTCTTAGATGATACAGGGAGCTTCCAGCACTTTTTACATAGTTATTTGATTGTACCAAACATTCTAAAGAATTAAACCAGAAAAAAACCACTTAAAAACCATAGAAAAACCAAAAAAACCATTAAAAAAACCAAAAAGTCGAAATTTCAAAAGTTTGGTTTTTGCCAACCCTGCATTTAGCTAACACTACCACCCCCGCAAATTTTCAATTTCACCCCTACCTGAAAAATCTGACCTTGGAGACCTCTGGCTTGTGCCAATTGGCACAAAATTTTTGGCTGTTCAAACCATACCTGTAAGACCTCCGACCAGTTGGAGGGGGGGGTAAATCCGAAATTTTGGTGAGGGTAGGAAAAAGTCGAAATTTTTCCCAAAAAGGCCAAAAAAACATACACTTTTTTGAAAATTTTTCAATTTTTTCCAAACTGGGGGGGGGGGGAAATGATTTTGGGTACAGGGTTGGCCAAGTTAGGGGGGGTCCCCCCCCCAACCCCCCTCAAGTACAGGTATGGTTCAAACATTAAATTTCCTTGATTTTTAAACGATTTAGGGGCCGAAAATGCAAAAAATTTTCGGCGCTTCGCGCCGAGTCAATGTATATAATTTATCTACTCATAATCATACCTGTACTTGGGGGGGGGGGGGTCGGGGGGGCCCCCCAACTTGGCCAACCCTGTACCCAAAATCATTTACCCCCCCCCCCCCCCAACCCCTCCCCAGTTTGGAAAAAATTAAAAAAATTTGCAAAAAAGTGTATGTTTTTTGGCCTTTTTTGGTAAAAATTTCGACTTTTTTCTACCCCCCCCCCAAATTTCGGATTTACCCCCTCCTCCCCAACTGGTCGGAGGTCTTACAGGTATGCTCGTAATTGACCCGAACGCGAACGAATTCTCTTTGAACAATGTATCAGCATTGTTGCAGCAAAGTTTACAGGCTGTCAATGAATGATGAGTGGAAATAAATGGAAATAAAAATAAAAATTGTTTACTCTAGCGCATACTCTCGACCTTATAGGTATTAGTGCGCTGGTGGCCACCCATCTTGTAACGTATATGTAATGCAAAAAGATGCAAGAGGTACCTACAATAACTGGTTATGACGCGTAACTTAAGGCAAGCCTGGATCAGGCTTAGGCTTAGACTGGCTTAAGCAATCGACTCAGGCACAGACAATCGACAAAACGTTACCAAACAAAAGAGAAATTTTTGTTCCGTTAGGTTCGGTTGGAGGTTACTGTCGTTATTCCTACAAAATTGCAGTTATTCTTTCCGATCGAAAGTAGATTTTCAAGCTGAACGTTTCAAGCTGTTGGCGATCAGTTCCATCAAAAAATCAAATATAAATGACCCTTTAGACTTGGGCCCTATTCAGAAGTGAAAAAATCCTATGATTTTTGTCGTCGACAGTCGGCGATTGCACTGCTAAATTGGACTTTGGGCTTAATCTACCATTTAGCAGGCACGTTATACCGTTTATGCCTCCTCTCCTCACACATTTTACCCAATTACTGCAGGTACCTTTTTGCTTTAGACATGTTATAAGATGGGTGGCCACATGGCCGTAGCCAGGAATTTTTTTCGGGGGGGGGGGCGCATGTTTAGTTTTCTATGTTTACTAGAAAATCCTTATATCTTCGGTATGGTTCATTGACAAACCGACCAGCATTGACAAACCGACCACTTTTCATAACGATCGAATGCCAAACTAATTTTCAAGCTGAAAACGCCGGGTTTTTCAAAGGTAGGGTACTTAGGAAAATTTCGTCTTCTTTCCCATTTCGGGGGGGGGGCAGTGCCCCCCCCGCCCCCCCTGGCTACGGGCCTGGGTGGCCACCAGACGCACTAATACCGACCTTATATCCCTACTTATGATCTTTAATTTAGTCGTTCGAATCTTCTAAAATTTATCTTTCACGTTTATTCATTATTTCCTCGTTCTCGACTAATTATATTTTGTATTGTAATTTTGCGTTCACTTCGGCAGGTAATAAAATCTTTCATTCATTCAAATATACATAGATTCGTAGTCGAAAATTTAATCAATTTGAACATCCTGAACAATCCTAGAGTTATTTAAATTTTCTCAGCATTCCATTTCTTTTCGAGTCGTCGCGAACTACTTGCACAGTTTTTCCTTATCTCACTGACATGTTTAGCTGAAAAATAGGTTGGGCACGATTTCTACAAAAAAATTAATGCGTTAAACGTTAACTTTTTTTCAATATTTTGACCTAAAAATTTTCCGCAGTTTTCAGTATGTTTCTAGTAGAAAAAAATTTTTAGTGCCATTGGCACAAATTTTTTTGGCCTCTTGTGCCAATTGACACAAATGTCCGTGCACAAAAAAAACGCTGGTATAGCCGCTTGGCTTGTCTATATAGACTATAGTCTGTATAGCCACCATACCTGTAACTTGGCCAATCATATACCCAACCCACCCCCCAACCCCCCCAGTTCGGAAAAAAGTTAAAAAAATTTGCAAAAAAGTGTTTTTTGGCCTTTTTTATGAAAAATTTCGACTTTTTGCGACCCCCTCGCCCCAAATTTCGGATTTACCCCCCCCCCCAACTGGTCGAACCTCTTACAGGTATGATAGCCACAGCCCGATACATGCAAAAGAAACACTTTTTTCTTTCCTCGAGCTTTTTTCCACAAACTGTGGAAAAAGGTCAAAATTTTTTTGTCTTAAAATCCTTGTTTTTTTTCGCTTGAAAATACTCTTAAACATTTTATTTAAGTGTTTTTGAGCTTTTAAAGCATTCTGATCACCGTTTTTCTTCCTCGTAGATTTTTTCCACATGAGAACCGGACCCAAAATCTTTTTCCTCGTTTTCCAAAAATTTTCATAATTTTTTAAAACGTTATAATGTGGCTACGGATGCTTTCTTATGCATTTTAAGAGCATACTCAAGCGTTTTGTTGTACTTGGAGTCAGAAACCTGCAAAAATAAGGAAAAAAATGAGAAATTCTGCTTATGTTGGTCAAAATAAGCTCATGAAGAATATATTGGTGTTCTACGAGCGGGTGAAGCATGTTAACGATAGAGTTCTCACTAATTTATCCGCTATTAAAATTTCTGTGGTTCTGATTAGAATCATCTAATTTTATTTAGTTCTTGGTCCGGCGCGGAGCGCCGAAAATTTGTTTTGCATTTTCACCTTCTAAAGCAATGGAAAATGAACATTCGCAACGTTGAGAAATAAATTAAAATCCAACTGATGAGGTGTAATTTGTTTCAAAGTCCGGCGCGAAGCGCCGGAAAAATTTTCGGGTTTTTATTTTCTAAAACGCTGGAAAATAAATCCCTCCAACAGATATTCATGAACAGAAGTTCTAAAATTGCAGTCTAGAATGATGTCTTAAATTTCCATTTCCAATAAACGCAAAAGTTCAGGTTTCAAACGTTTAAAAAATTCCAAGCATCGAGAGAAAAAATTGAGAATTGATGAAAAATCTCAATTTTGGCGACGTAATTGGCTGTTAACGATTAGAAAATGAAACGGGCTAACTTGATTCATAGAAACTGTTGAGCATTAATTAGTAAGTCGAAGTAGATATGCTAACGGCCACGCCTGATAGAAAAATAGTTAAGATTGTACCCATGACCGGCGCCAAGCGCCGGAAAATTGTGAGATTTTGACCCTTTTAAGTTCACCAAAACGCATCTTTTCGGTTTTGAATTCCCCAAAATTTTTTCCACAATGAGAACCATATCCAAAATTTGATTCCTCATTTCGGGATTTTTTTTCTCAAAAGACCCCATCGGGCGCAGTTGCTGTACCCTGAGCATAAACCTAAGGAAAATTTTAAAGGAAAAATAAATGTCTACTCACTAGTCACAGAAATCCATATTCAGAATTAACAAACAACTCATATAAAATAATTAGGCTGAAGGCCGGGAACCGACTTATAAAATTTAGCCCAAATGTGGAAAAAACAGTGGTAAGAAAGCATTGCGCAGCGAGATCTGTCATCAGTTTGATTGGTCGAAAAAATTTATTGATTTTTTACCTGTTCTGGCCTATTAACTGGCTTAGGCTTATTCTTAGGCTTAGGCTTAGGTTTAGGCCAGGGTTTTTTTTTTTTGACCTACGAGTCACAAGCCAAGTGGCTTGTTGACCTAAAATTTTACAAGCCATTCCAAATTTTTACTAGCCAATTTTATAATATCAGTATACGTGAATAAATTTCAATGCTAGGTTATTTTTCAAAGAAATGTATATATTGAGCATCACGGCAATCGATCAAAAAAGAGATGTCATTCAACATTATTCAATAACATTTTAGAGCCATTAATTCATTAAAATTCAGGAAACATTTGAAATTTTTGAGTTTGATCGAAGTCTAATCTACAAGCATTGTGGAACAAATTTTCCAGCAATCTATACAAGAACATAATGACTTTGAATTACATGAGAAATCGACGGCTAAGTCCTCTATGATGACAAGTGAGAGCCCAAAAAAGCTATTAATCTTCCTGCCTGAAACGCCGGAAAATTTTTTTGGGTATTGACATTCTGCGATGCTGGAAAATCAATTTTTCAAACACTTATTTGAAATATTAGATTCGAATTTTCTGTTCAAAAGTCGTAATTTGTAGAATTTTATGTTTGAAAAATTCAAAACCATTAATTTATTCACACACTCAGGGTTTTTTTTTTGACCTACGAGTCACAAGCCGAGTGGCTTGTTGACCTAAAATTTTACAAGCCATTTCAAATTTTTACAAGCCAATTTTATATCAGTATATGTGAATAAATTCTAATTCTAGGTTATTTTTCAAAGAAATGTATATATTGAGCATCATGGCAATCGATCAAAAAAGAGATATCATTCAACATTTATTCAATAACATTTTAGAGCCATTAATTCATTAAAATTCAGGAAGCATTCGAAATTTTGAGTTTGATTGAAGTCTAATCTACAAGCATTGTGGAACAAATTTTGCGGTAAACTATCCAAGAACATAATGACTTTGAATCACATTAGAAATCAACAGTTAAGTTCTCTATGATGACAAGTGAGAGCCCAGAAAAGCTATTAATCTTTCTGCGTGAAACGCATGAAAATTTTTTGGGTATTGACATTCTACCATGCTGAAAAATCAATTTTCCAAACACT
Organism: Romanomermis culicivorax; assembly: GCA_963922205.1. Classification (NCBI taxonomy): domain Eukaryota; kingdom Metazoa; phylum Nematoda; class Enoplea; order Mermithida; family Mermithidae; genus Romanomermis; species Romanomermis culicivorax. Next base: position 296,010 of record CAWUHX010000060.1, on the reverse strand, counting down.
TATTCGAAGAATTAAATTCGAATTTTGTGTCCAAAAGTCGAAATTTCTAGAATTTTATATTTGAAAAATTTTAAAACCATTAATTTATCCACAAACTCTCAAGGACTTGGCCGAAAAGATATGAGTAAAAAGAGTAGAAATTTCCAAAAACTATTTCCATGAAGCTTTTGGATTGATTTTACGTTAAGAAAGGAATAATCGCTTCAAAAAGTTTACAGACTTGACGTATTGATCTTTCTCAAAAAATGTGAATCTTCATTAAATATCAAGATGAAATATTGAAGATTACCAATTAAAACATGAGATAATACATTTAAGATGATTAAAACTATTAAAGATTAAATGATAAGTGAAGGTAGACATGTTGGGAGCAGCGCCTGAGCTAGGAAATAAATAATAATGCTTATTTAAGTTATAGCCGGCGCGAAGCGCCGGAAAATTTCGAGATTATGACCTTCTAAAATGCACCAAAATGCATCTCTTCTATATCCGATGTGATCAAACACATGATTCAAAAAATTCTGACAAGCCATTTTGGCTTGTTGGACTAAAATTCTACAAGCCATTTTGTCAGTCCAACAAGCCATGGCTTGTAAAATGCTAAAAAAAAAACTATGCACACACTCTCATAAACTTGGCCGAAAAGATATGAGTAAGAAGAGTAGAAATTTCCGAAAACTACTTCCATGAAGCTTTTGGATTGATTTTAGGTTAAGAAAAGAAAAATCGCTTCAAAAAGTTTACAGACTTGACGTATTGATCTTTCTCAAAAATGTGTCAAGGGAAAAATGTGAATCTTCATTAAATATCAAGATGAAATATTGAAGATTACCAATTAAAACATGAGATAATACGTTTAAGATGATTAAAACTATTAAAGATTAAATGATAAGTGAAGGTAGACATGTTAGAAGCAGCGCCTGAGCTAGAAAATAAATAATAATGCTTATTTAAGTTATAACCGGCGCGAAGCGCCGGAAAATTTTGAGATTATGACCTTCGAAAATGCACCAAAATGCATCTTTCCTGTATCCGATATGATCAAACGCATAAATCAAAAAATTCTGACAAGCCATTTTGGCTTGTTGAACTAAAATTCTACAAGCCATTTTGTCAGTCCAACAAGCCATGGCTTGTAAAATGCTAAAAAAAACTATGGTTTAGGCTTAGGCTTGGACTCACGGTTAAGAAGGAGTAGACTATAATTTTCGACCAATCAAATTGAAGGTATAAAATTTTTTGACCAATCAAATTGATGACAGATCTAGCTCCGCAATGCTTTGTGTACATGCACACACCGTTTTTTTCCACATTTGCACTATAATGTGGAAGTAAAATCTGGTACGTGGAAAGAATTTTTGAGGTCTTTCCACAAATGTGGAAGAAAAATTTGGGGTTTCATATTGAAAAGATGCATTTTGGTGCATTTTAGGAGGTCCAAATCTCGAAATTTCCGGCGCTTCGCGCCGTTTATAATTTCAATAATTATATTATTATGTATTACCAAGCTCAGGCGTGGCTTTTAGCATGTCTACCTCCACTTACCATCTAATCTTTAATAATTTGCATCATCTTAAACGTATTATTTTGTCAAAAAACTTGTGAAAATGTTTTCCACATGTGAAAAAAGGAATTTGAACTCTTTCCACATTTGCGGACAAAAGTTCTTGGAAAAAAACAGTGCATGCATAAAGGGGGCAGTGCTTTTTTGTGCCAAAACATGGTTTTTAATACAAAAAAATTTGAACGTTTGTACCAATTGGCACAAAATTTTTGGCTGTTCAAACATTAAATTTCTTTGATTTTCGGACGATTTAGGGGCCGAAAATGAGAAAAATATTTTGCCGATAATTGAGATTTTTCATCAATTCTTATATAATTTTTTTCTCTCGCTTCATTTGAAGTTTTCCGAAAGTTTTGAAACGTGAACTGTCGCAATCCTTATTGAGAAACGATAAAAACGTCATTCTAATACTGTTAATTTATATAGCTTCTACACAGGGATATGTTGCGAACATTCATTTTCCAGCGTTTTAGAATGTAAAAACCAAAATTTTTTTCTGGAAGAAATAAAAATTCCACAACCATAACCAGAATCACGAATATGTTAATAGCAGATGAATTTGTGAGAAATGTATCGTTAATATGCCTCCACTGTTGTAAAACACCAATAGTAGTGGCGTTCATCAACACAATGTGACTGACATGACTACAATTTTTTCTATTTTTTTCCTCATTATTGCAAGTGATTGACTTCGAAAACATCGGAATGTTTAAGTATGCACGTAAGATGCAGGGGGCACACATTTTTTAAAACTTAATTTGCTGTAAAATTGGCCTTTCTGACGACTTTTTTGAAGGAAAAAATCAAAGGTTTTTTGTGGTTTTCAACACTTGAAACATTTGGGGGGGTATGGTCAAAGGAAAAAACCCTGATTTGAAGCAAATCAAGACTTATCGCGATTATTTTCAAAAAACCTTTTTGCCGTGTTGTTTAGTAAGTTTGACTATTGTGAACGTGAAGTTATTTCATTCGGAATTGATTAAAACATCGTCAGCTCGGTAGAGGACCATAATGAAGCCTCTGCTGGTTGAAAAATGAATAATCCAAAGTTTCGGCCGCTTGCCTAATTTTTGAATTTGTTAGATTCTCAATTATTCACAGGTTTCTGCTGACCAGATCAGAAATAAATCACATGTACTCTAATTCTTATGCAAATTTACTCTAATTACTCTAATTCTTATGCAAATTTTACTCTAATTACTCTAATTCTTATGCAAATTCAAGACAGAAGATGTATATCATGTTTTCGCCCTGTGCCTAAGATTAACAGCTTTGGATCAAAATTGCTTTAGCTCTGAAAGGCATAAGAGGAGGAAGTGGAGTTTATGTTAAACTTGATCATTTACACTGCTCAGACAAGTATTTTTCAGTCAAAAATGCCTTATGGGAAGCAAAATGAATTGAAAGATCTGTGGGAAGTTTTGACGAAAAATGTTCGTGTATTGATTACAAGGCAATCTGAAATTATACGTCATAAAATTTTCGAATCCTTCTTTTTGAAAAATAAGATTTGAAAGAAAATTAGGTACAAAGATAACATTAAATTTATAGTTCGATTAGTCTAATATTAATATTGTAGATTAATATTTCTTGTTATTTAAACCACGTTAGTTTTTCTAAGAACAATTTTCCACAGGAAGAATGTTCAAAAACAGTAATTACAATTATTTATCCCATTAGCGTATTGCTTTCGTCGTGTCGCATTGATCGTTTCAACCTTGAATTTTATTCATTTGAGAAAGAAATTAAATTTTTTGGAGTATTGAAATTTCAAAGTTGATGTGTGCATAGTAATATTTTTTTCTCTTCTTCAGGAGAATTTAATGTCAAATGAATCCATTTTATTCTTTTTTCAGTAGAATTTCGTTTTTCTCATTGTAAATGTGTCATTTGTTCGTCATCAAATCCTGGCCGTTTCTTATATTGTTAATTGTCTGAAATAAAACGAATGGCGCAAAAAGTTTCGAAGGGATGGCACAAAGTTTGGGCGTTTGTATCAAATAGACCGGTTGAATGCTGAATTTTTCCAAGTTTTGATTATTTCGAAACTTGAAACCGTTTTTTAGCTGGCTGACGTCACTAGTTAATTAAAAACATCAGCACATTACGCAGGTATTATTGAAGTTGCTTTCTTTGTCGAGTTCTCCATGTTGAAGTATATACTTTACTGCTTGGAGTATCTCTGAAAAATGTTTAAAATTTATTAGTCTTAATCTTTGTGACAGCCGGAAAATTCCGATTTATAATGTCTCGCTGGACCGACGCCATTGTCGTTCAACTACCAAATAATCTAACTAACGATGGTCATTGTAGCAAAATTGATTTGCAGCGCGCTAAAAAGGAACAACAAGAAATGTGCGAAATATTACGTCATTCGGGCGTCAACGTTTTTGAACTTTCGCCGGAGGAAAACGCACCAGCGGCGACTTTGCTTGTGGAAGATGTTGCCGTCGTATGCAACGGAACTGCCTTACTCGCAAAACCTGGACACAGTTCGCGGCGGAGAGAAGTGAGTGGACGGAGACTTTCAGGACTCATGGCCAGTGCTGAACAGTCCATTGTTCTAATAGACGTACCCTGATTAGGAGAATAATAATTAAAAACTTTTCCACTATTTTTGAGATACTAGCAATAATTATGGAGCTCGGCTTCTATATTATCGATCTAGCGCAACATCCGGAATCGTCAAAGATTCTGTTAGAAGGCAGCGACGTTTTATTTACAGGTGAACGTCACAATAAAATTTTTAGGACAAAAACATTGAGTTTCATGATAATCTACGGTATTTTGTTTTTCAAACTAGTTTTTCAATGCATCTCTTTTTTCTGTCATATACAGGGCGTGAATTCTTCGTCGGCATTGGAAAGAAAACGAACGTAGCTGGGGCCATGGAAGTTGCCAGGGCTTTTCCCGAGTATTCAGTCACTCCTGTCAAGGTGAACGGACCACATCATCTGAAATATTACGTCTGTCTTGCGGCTCCAAACGTGTTATCTGTCGGTCAGTGTAAAGAAGCGCAGAATATCCTCAAGGTATTTTTTGCTCCCACAATCTGTCGTCGTGTATGAAGTGTCAGGGCGCGAAAATCACTTCATGACTGCGGTTTTTATGAATTAAGCAGGAATCCCGAATCTGGTCTCAGATCATAGATGTCTTTTGTGATTTGTTGTCAGTCAATCCACTTTCGATCCCTGGCCTACTTCCTTGGAAAATTTTTGTCATTCACCTGTAGCCTGCTTTTTTGTAAAATGCTTTTTAATTGGATAATTACAAAAATTACTAATGTCGTGGAAATCGTTTAAACAGTCCTTACTATAGAATTTTTTACTGAGTAACTCACAAATTTCCGGTTTTATGTGAATGTTTTAACATATAAATGTGAAATGATACTTGCTTTGCAGTTTTATTATTCAAAAGTATTCTAAGGACCGAATCGCTGAAGGCGGAGAAAAGTAGGTGGCTTTTCTCCAGAAACAAGTCGGAGAGAAAACTTGTAATACATGCATAAATTCTTGTAAAACTGTATTTCCACTCCAGTACATCTTTCACCATATTCACAGTGTTCAATACGTATGAAAAGTAAACATTTCTCGTCTGAATTCTCTTTGGTCATGGGCTTCTTTTCCTTTGACAATCAGTTTCTGGATATAGAAAGTAGGAAACATGATACAAATTTTATTTCCGGAGAGATCTATGTCTTGGTCTAGAGCCCAGTTTAACACGTTTTGGAAAACAAACAACCGACTCAGTTTCGTAAGACAGCTTGCCGCTAAATCGGAAATGCTTCCGCATCAATCTTGAATATCGTTCTTGAAAATCATCTATGCTAGAAATCGAATGAAGTGGCTCGAAAAATGATGATTCGGTATTCATTTTCATTCCCCGCTGTATTGCCTTCAAATGGTCAAAAAAGTCCACTACTTGCATTGGCACTATTTTGTCACAGTTCCAAAGTGTGCCTTTCTCCGACACTACACTCACAGTGTTCAATGCGAAATTTTCTGGGTTAGGCTTAGGCTTAGACCTATGGTTAGGAAGCAGTAGACTACATTTTTTCGACCAATCAAAGGGACGATAGAATTTTTTCGACCAATTAGATCGATGGTAGCGCTCTCTCCGCAATGCCTAGTCTCCATCGATGCTTGCAGTCTTCTCTTATTTTATTTAGTCCACCTTGAACGATTCAGCCCTAAGGGAAACAGTTAACAGACTATAGGATCTTCGTTTCTTGTAGTTTTCTATTTTTCATTCACTTCTATTTTAACGGTTTATGTTTTCCATATCAGGAGTTTAACTCTGATTTGTGTATTTATTTTTCAGCGAATTGAACGAGAAGCTACTTTTCGTTATCAAACGCTAACCTTCAATGACGAAAACGTTGTCAACTGCATTAACGCTAATGGTTCGTTGCTTTATAGACCCGAATTCCACGGTAGTTTAGAGGTTAGTATAATTATGAGATATCTCACATATAGCAATTTAAACCATGTGCAAAGAACGATACCAAGGTCAGGAGAATAACCAAAGGAAATAATGATAGTGTATGTGAAATGTGTACACCACAATTTTTAGAAAAACTTAAAATATGAAAAAGAAATTGGGATATAAAAAATGCCACAGTAATTAATAAATTTACGTATATCAGCAGCAAATAATATCTGCGGGAGGTCAACCGAAGTTTAACCACCGCCAATTCTGTTAAACATGGAGTCATATTTAATATTTATGGATATTAACATATTAATGATTTTTATCGATTAATGTCCAGTTTGCTGCGCTTTAGAGGCAAAAAACTCACTCGCCTTGAAAAGTCACAATCTGAATGGGTCGAACACTTATATGGGTTAGGTCGAACACCTTCTGGGTAAGGTATAAATTTCTCCAATCCCCCACATGTTGATATTTCTTCATATACTCCTATTGTTTTGAATTTTTTTTAGAAATTCGGTCTTCTTCAAGACACGAAATTGAATCCAGTTGCGTTTACGGAGTTGTCCAAAATAGGAATGTTGTCGCAACAGGTTCTCTTGTTAAGAAAATTGAAAATTTTTAAAAACTTGTAATTTCTTATTTTAAAAGAAACTTTTATCATCGGAACATAAAAATATTTGATTTCGCAGCTTTAAATAGATCCTCCTTTGAAATGTTAAAAGAATTCGTTCGGAACTGGTTTTTAGTCGCTTTTCGCTGCCGTATATTTACGTGTTAATATTTTTACAGTTTTTGTCGATTACTCGTTTAAAGGCGCTCTGCTCTTTTTGTACCCTATTTATATGTTATCCTGCACGTATGTTTCTGTTACTCTTTGCGTAGGAACATCTGTTGAAGTTATCAATCCTATATTTAGAAAATAAAATGTTGTCCAAATTCTCTCTTATTACAGTTTTGTCTGATAGAAACGTCATATTTAATAAAGTTTCGATTTTCATGCCATCTTGGCCTTTATTGTGTATGTGGATTTGGTTGATCTGAATATGTATGAGATTAGGGATGTATCTATTTCTCCCAGTCATAGTTTCAAAGATCCTGATCAAAATTATTGTTGTTTAGGTAGTCAGGTGGTAACTTGCAATGCTTCATTATGATGAAATATAGGCTGGGTGTGACTCGAAATCCGTTTTCGATTGTTGAACTGGGTCAATGTTATTTTTTACTGTAAGGTGATGCAGAACTCTAGGTTCTCAAATATTATTTCCTAATAGTGCCATTAAGATAGAAATAGAAATTAATTGAGGTCATGTGAACCAGTCTACCCCTGATTAGTTTTGCTTTCGAATTCGAAGAAATATGGGGGAGTACTTATATCTGCTTTGATTATTGTAATACAGCACCAATTTTGGACATATCGTATCATGAATCAAACGCCATTAGAACCGAATTTGTATGCTAAAGTGCAATATAATGCTTGCATAACCCCTGACTACCTTTCCTCCTAATTTACTTTGAAATTCCCGCACCTGATCAGCGCAAGTTTCTCACTTCAGCGGCTCGGTACTCGGATAGTGCGCTATAAAGCGTTCAGAGTCATTGCGCAAAAGTAGATAAGACGTTACCTGGATACGAGGTTATTTTCATTAGATGCGTGTACGTAGGGCTCTAACAAAGAAGAAAAAATCATCAAGTGAACACGAACTTGTTTCACCAATTTCTACAAGCTTTTTCCTCATTGTTTTGATGTATAAAATTTGCGCAAGCTTCAAAACTTGACGAGAAAATTTCTGCTACTAGCTCGTACTATTATAATAATAATAGTAAATTCCTAGAAACTTTTCCGGTATATATGTACTCTAGAAGGACTTGCAGTACTTCTCCTATCCATCATAACACATTTTTCTATTTTTACAGACTCAGTTAGCCGCCGCTGCCAGGATAGGCCTTAAAAGCTTGCTTTACCTACCTCGAACGAAGAGCTTATATTTTATAATATACGTTGCGTGTTTCTACTGCCTGTTTGCTTAGAGATTATTCTCGAAGATTTCTATTCTCGAAAATGGTTGACGTTGAAACGCTGAACAATATCGAAGAAGGATACAAAATCCTTCAAAACGCCAAAGATTGCAAATCCCTGCTCAAAAAGTATTTCACGGCCGAAGTGAAAGATTTGCTGAAGAATCGAAAGACCAAACTTGGTGCTACTTTATGGGACGTTATTCAATCGGGTATGATTATTTTAAGTTGTGGTTTCATCCTCCGTATGACTGACATTTTTCTTACCTGGAAGATTTCCTGGCATAAATTTTCAAACGGCAATTCGGAACTTTTCGAATTGTCACAAATTCTTTCATCTTTATTTTTGCTCATACGGTGACACTTTTTGCCTCTTTACTGTCGTCATTTTCAGTAGGACTTACTTTTCCAATTTAAATGGAGTCATCGTGATTTAATTTCCATTCTTATTGTTTCACTTGGGTTTTCTTCTTTTGTAGCATGTTAGATGCATATTATTGTTTCATTCCTCAGCATTTTTGTTTCAGCTTTCCATAACCATCTACTTTTCATTATATCGAACCTTATCGAACTGAGCTTTGTCAGGATTATATATTGCATCAATGCCAAAAGCTTGAAATAGTCATTACATAGGAAATTACCGCACAAAACTAGCAATAATTTTTTCCATTTTTAGTTTATATTTTTTATTTCCTATTTTTCCTTAAATCTTTTTGGAATCGGCTATCTTGGCCTTAATTTTCGGCTCCCATCAAAAAAGCAATAATAGTTTTAGTTGAAGGGAATTGAATTATATTTGAGTTTGAGTTTCGCGTTCTAATCAATTCATAAAGAATGAAACAGTTTAACAAATTTGTTCTTCGAGTCAGAATCAGTTTTAAGCTTTTTGATCAGCCCAGTTTTCCGGTTTGCTTCATGAGGGCTGTTTCTGTAATTGCCACTAAATTTAAGATCATTCCAGATGAACACCCTATTTTCGCTTAATATACATTCTTCATTTTTTCATTTCTTCACGATTCTTCATTTTTCACCACCGTGTTCCAAAAAAGTAACTAATACTGTACTCACCATGGCTCTTTTTAGGTGTCAAAAATTTAGACAGCGGCGTCGGAGTCTATGCACCTGACGCCGAATCCTACACTACGTTTAAGGAACTATTCGAACCGATTCTGACGGATTACCACCACGGATTTAAACCGACCGACAAACAACCGGCCGTCGATTTAGGCGAAACGCACGTCAAAGATTTGATCGATTTAGATCCCGAAGGCAAATATATTCAATCGACGCGTATACGATGTGGTCGCTCGTTGGAAGATTACCCTTTCAACCCGTGCTTGAGCGAGCAGGTAAATATTAAATTCCACATTTGATATGAAAAATTTTGTTCTAATTTTTTAGTCAGATTGTTTTTTAGTAAATACTTCAAGTTAATACTTCAGCAAATCATTTGTATGTGCAAGTTTAAATAACTGCTAGATGTTCTTATACCTGTGCATGGTCAGTCAGTCTGAGGAGCGTAGACTGGAATTTTATCAGGAGTAAATATATATTAACTGGCTTTGTTTATGAAAGCCCAAGCAGATAAAGCTTCAATAGTGACTGGGCTCCGACCAAACAAGTGCAAATATAGAGCAGCTTCTGGGTTAAAAAGACCGGTTGCTGTGAGGTTCAAAGAACCCAGGTAGTAAATGCTTATCTACCAAAAATCCATGGGTAATAAATGTCATTCGCCAGGCTTGGCAGGGTCCCAGGCCCCAAAAAATCGTCGGGCATATATCTGGCCATTGGGTGATCTCCCACAGATTTGCCAATCCTATGGCTAGCCATATGGTAGTCATAGGGACCTCCAGTCGGAAAAATGCTGAAAAATGTCAATGTTTTGATGAAAAATTATCACTTTTGAATAAAAAATGGTCGAAAATGCCAATTTTCTCGGTGCTTCACGAGATTAACACACGGTTTTCAGATAAAAATTGCTATTTTTGAACCATTTTTGAGTTTTTTGGTCCAAAAATCGAATTTTTCCTTCAGGGACCCGTTTTAAAAGTTTGGGAATCGGTGATTTCGGTCCAAAAAAGTCGCTTGACCTACCCAGACCTCGGGGATTCGTTTCATGTATGGTAGGTGTAATACACTGAAGCAAATTAAAGAAATAAGTGGATAATCCTGTGAAAAAAATGATTTATTCTGCAAAAAGGTATTGATCCTGGTAAAGAAACAAGTTCGATTTTCAAAACTGTTACGTCTTATGAACATTTTTTTATCGATTTTTGAAATATTAGTCGATCACGTCAGAATTCAGGCAAAAGTTGGATTGAAAAATTTTTCCGTAATTTTTCCAGTAAACTTTTCACAGTAATAGCCAAATGATTCTAGAAGAGAATTTGAAAAATTGGCCGGGCAAGTTTTCACAACTTATGCAAGTTTTTGCGTTAAATAAATTCACGCCGTGCAGGAGTGACCACACCTTCTATTCGCAGTCAGAATCTGCGCTAAAATTCAAAGATCTTACTAGGGACTATTTCGGGTTTTCGAACCAGACTAATTTGGAATCATTGGAATACTTGAAGAACTGAACATCTGTTCCAATCGTTATCTTGAAAAAAATGACCTGTTATTATTGACATTGTTTTTCAGAATTACAAAGATATGGAAGCAAAAGTCAAAGCTATTTTCGAGCATTTACAAGATCCGGAATTACAAGGAACCTACTACCCGTTGACCGGAATGACCAAAGATGTTCAGATTCAGTTGATCAAAGATCACTTTTTGTTCAAAGAAGGAGACAGGTAGTCGGTTAATTTCTTCGATTTCCCAAGTTTAGTTTCTTCACAACGAAATTGCGTTATGAGAAGCACAAAACAATGGTTTCCAAGTTTAAGGGAGTCATCTCGATTTTTTAGTTTAAACTCTACATTAGGTGGTTTTGGTTGAAGTTTGAAAACGGTACTCGAAAAAATGCAATCAATAATGTAAAATACCGCGAGGCATCGTATTCGCTGTGAGATGTCGGCTTGAGTTAAATGTATAAATCTCGACATCGCTCACCCGTACTTCATCAAAGATGCGGTGATTCAAAACTCTACCTTACGTTGATAAGACAAAACGGTTGGTGATGAAATGAAGGAAGGCGAAAGTTCTCATAAAAGCTTAAAAAATTTCTTTACGCCTTTCGTCACGTCGTTTTAATAGCTTGCATTTTGATTTCAGATTCCATAGTGTTTTACACCGAGTTTATCTGGGCTTCCTGACAGCAGAGCGCTTGACTCGTCCATAAATATTTTTTTGGAATTTATTTTATTCTATTTTCAAATCTACATCAGATTTTTGCAAGCCGCCAACGCTTGCCGCTATTGGCCCAACGGCCGTGGAATTTTCCACAATAAAAATAAGACGTTTTTGGTCTGGGTGAACGAGGAAGATCATCTGCGCATAATTAGCATGCAAAATGGCGGCAACGTCGGTCAGGTTTTGGATCGCTTAATTAGGGTAATTTGATTAGTGATCATCTAAAATTCTGGATTCGGATTTTATCGTTTTTGTATCACGTGTTTTTTCCAACTTTTTCTTCCTACATTTTTACATTTAAGGGCGTTCGATCGATCGAAAAAAATTTGCCATTCTCACGCGACGAACGTTTAGGCTGGTTGACTTTTTGCCCGACAAATTTGGGTACGACCGTCCGCGCATCCGTGCACATCAAAATACCGAAAGTTTCGGCTCGACCGGATTTCAAACAAATTTGTGACGAAATGAAATTACAAATTAGAGGTAAAATTTCAGAATTCATCGAGTATGCTCAAAAAAGGAATTTATAATCCAATTAGCGAACTTTATACTTGCAAGAGTCTTTCGGATGCGATTTCTTTTAAAACATCCTGCATTCTTTGACATGTTGAGTGCGAATTTCCATCCTCAATTGTTATGATCTTTACCCTTTTTAGAAAATTGTCGTCAAAGTATTTTTTGGTAAGATTAAACACCTTCATTCTGCGAAATATTGAAGAAAATTCTAAATTTGTATTAAAATTCTGGCTCCGGTGTGTAGTGTGACACATTTTTTCCGCCTGAATTATAATTTCCATCAAGTTTTCCTATAGATAAAACTTGAGAAATTTTCTGTGGACACCTTTTGTGAGTGAGCTTTATCGCAGTTTATTGCGTCAGGTTTCCGAATAGCTCTGCTCTTTTTTTTATTCGTGCCCTTAACGATCGGAGTCATTTATCTTATCGTTGGAGTTTTATGGCTTCTAGCAAGAACTCGTTGAGCATACATAACATAGTTTATGATGCGCAAAATAAAATTTATTCATCCAGTAGCGGAATAAATATGTTAGGGAGTTTTAGATGCTAAGAAATTTCATAAAGATCGCTGAGAGAGATATAAATTTTCGATCGAATCACGGCTTGCTTTTTCATATTATTGAATGAGCGTGAGAAATTTTTTTTCTTTTGCGAATTAATGGAATTTTTGATCGGAACCGTTTCGAGAGTGAAAATAGTCATAAATTATTTTTCATAGTACATACGATGTGAATCACATTTCCCTAGGTATCCACGGTGAACATAGCGAGACTGAGGGTGGCGTTTACGACATCAGCAACAAAGCTCGTTTGGGCATCAGCGAGTACACGGCCGTGAAACATATGTACGACGGCGTGAAAAAGTTGATCGAATTGGAAAAAGCCGCCTGAAAATGATGTAGAATTAAGTATTTTTGACATAATTTCGTAACTGAGAATTTGGATCGTTCCTCATTTCTAATTTTCCTTTCTTATCTTTTCTACTTCATGCAATAATTCCTGTCAGCCGTTGACCTGCTCTCTTCTCAAATCTCTGTTTTTCCGGAGTTCTGTTGACTTTTTTCTGGTTTGCAATTTTTCATCGTTTGTAGCTTTATTACACTGTTAGTCGTGGTAAATTTTGGTTGAATTTGTTTAGAATTTATGCGTTATTGTGACCCAAAATGCTGGATTTATAATTGTTAATTAGTTCATTTCTATTCTAGAAGGAAAATAAAATTAAGAGAAATCGTTGTTGAAAGACGAGTTTTTTTTAATTACACTTGGCGTGTCCCCAATACAGCGAAACTCAAAATAGCGAGACTCAAAACAGCGAAATCTCAGTACGGCGACTCTCAAAAGAGCGAATCTCAATACAGCGAATACTAAAAATTTCTATGCATCAGAGTAAACGTGACCAGCCTTTTCATGATGAATATGCAAATTAAGTAAATAAAAATCGTTTCCGATGGTTGAGATAGTCTATTTTTAGTTGCATTTGGCCATCTAAATTTCATACTTTTGTGCTGTAGTTGCGGTTAAAGTTGTTTTGTATGCAGCTTAATTGCATCACAAAAAAATTAAATTGATGGAATAAATAAAATAAAATAAACGAATAAGATGGAATAAATAAAATATATAAGCAGTAAAGCCAGAACAAAAAACGAATGATAAAGACATGAGAAGTAAAATAATGTAGTAAAAAGTAGGTAGAAAATAGAACAAAAGTACACAACCTGAAAAAATTGTACAAAAAGTAGCACAAAATAAGAATATTCAAAGAAATAAATCGATAAAAGAAAAAAGAAACGTGCACGTGGATATGTTAATAATAAACAAACCAAAATAAAAAGCTGTAACGTCCTGAAAACCCATGCTATAAAGCCATGTCAGAAATCTGGCGATTGGTGCCAAAATGTGTGACAACCGGCATCCACCAGATCGAAAAGGAAGACCAAATGGGCCATGTGTCAAAACGTCTACCCCGCCCAATCTCAATTGCTCCATTCTAAACATAACTGTTTTAAAAATTCGTTATTTTGAGAATCTGCTTTGATACTTCGCTGTTTTGAGAATCACTGTATCGAGACTTCGCTGAATTGAGAATCGCTATTATGTGTTTCGCTGAATAGGGGTGAAACCTTACACTTGGCACGGCAAGCCATTTGACTCCTGCGAGATCTACAATGAAAAAAGAATATTGTTATAACATCAGATCCCGATTTGGGTGAACTCGAAACCTTTTCGAAAAATCTGTTTATTTAAAACGATAATAAAACAGGCATCTAACAAGCAAAATAAATAAATATGAAAATCACAGTTATAAATGTTGATCACGGCGCGATTCATTACAATAAAAAATAGTTTCATGAAAAAAGACTGCACTTTTCACATTGGAAATCGAAATTATTTGCTTGAGTGAACAGATTCGATCGGATGTTTCTGTCTCTAATAGAATGTGTCTGAGAAAATACGAGTCAATAGAGCCGCAGCACATGTATTCAATACGGTATAAATTACTGAATTTTTCTTGAAATTTCCGTAAATATTGAGAGTGGAAAGCAAGTATTTACTCACATTTTTACCATTTTCTACTAAACCATATATCGCATAGGACGGGAAATTTGTGAGCCTACTCTCTTATCATTTTTTGAGTAAAAAGTCCTACGGTAAAAGTAACGACTTTGGAGGCGGCACTTATTTTTTGTCATTGTTCAATGTACACACATTCTATAAAACATAGACTGAAGTCAGTTTATTTTGAAATGGCAAGACATAGATTGCCTGTATATTGCGTAAATTTTTTCTTCATACTTGAGCTTTGACAATGATTTTATCCAACGGATCTGCGCTCATAATATTGATTTTCCTATCTGTAAAAGTCTGAAGGGTCGTTTATACTTGCCTTCTTCGACACAACGGAATGGAACGGAATGCAGTCAACACTGCGTTACTGAACAAAAGATAAGTTTTCGTTCGGTTCGGTTGGAGGTTGCCGTCGGTTATTTTCCACAAAATGGCAGTTATCCGTCGCGATCGAAAGTGGATTTTCAGGCTGTCGAGCTGTTGACGTTCCGTGGCGCTCCGTTCCATCGAAAAAGACAAGTATAAATGACCCTTGAGACTAGGCTAAATTTATTCCTCCATTTCAAAATACATGGATTTTAATAGCGATTTCGACGTAAATGCAGCCCCTCGACTATCTACGAAAAAAAGTTTTGTATCGCAGTCTTTTCCAGAAATGAAAATAAAGCTGACGCCAGCAAACGTAGGAAGCGTCTTAACGTCAAGCAACCCCCTTTTCATTACCTTACTTAATCCTATTTCTTAAATAGACTAAAACGCCATAAATTCGTAAAAATACTCGTGTACTAAAAAACTCAAAACCAACCCGCAAAATGAAGCGAAACGCTAACGATTATTCGAGAAAGCAATAATATAGCGGACGATAATTTGAGATGGATCGTAGACGACGTATTCGTTACGATTCAAGAAAAAGTAACGATCGTCGTTTTCCGGCCATTCTACCAACTGACCTAGCGGAATAATTGCACCTTCAAAACAGAAAAATGTAAGTAAACGATTTAAAGTAATGTAAGCAGACGTCATTCGGACGAATTTGATATCGAAGTCTCAGAAAATTGTGATGTCATCAAACGTGGACAAGTTGACAACATAGGTCTATAGTTTTGTCATTGTATTTTGTTAACATCCCAGTCGTGTTTCATCCTAATTTTACAGAAAATTATATGTAGTTTCTGCTCACATTAGATACACTCCCTCCATGCCCTCAACATTACTCTTAGCCCGAAATGAATTCAACATTGACAACAGCAACCAAGAAATGGAGATCTGCAAAACATGACTTCTTTTAACGATAAACAGCTTGCGCAACGAAAAAGTTAATCGAGTATCGTCCCTCAACTTTCAAATTTTTAATTAGCAGAATTTTACCTGTCGGCAACGCAAGATCGTAAACAGGATCGGGAAAACTGCGGCCTAATCCCACTATGCTGTGGAATCCGTTTTTCAAAATATCGGTCTTGTGACTTTGGATGTCCTGCGTACATTCTTTGTATCGACCGAGAGCAACCTGATAAAAAATGATTTGCGAAAATATACAAAATGAAGAACTAGTCATGGAAGAGCCAAATTATTTCTACAAAATTTCGGGCCCATATTACGTGAGAAATGCGTTATTGACAATTGGCCCCTAGAAAATTCGTATCCTGCACGTTTAGTCGGAGACGGTAAGTATGTCTTTATAACTTTTCTTGAGTGCAAGCTACAGTCAATATTTAGCTTAAAATTGAAAAAAATGGATATGTTGTTTCACAAGAAGTTTAGCTTATTTTTTAATTAAAATTTTAACTTGACTGAATACTGAGAGAAACTTTATTCAGTTTCAAATTTTCATCTGTAAATTTGATTTTAATTCTTTTTTATCGGTTGAATTTTTTATTTTTGCTTAATCAGTTAATTTTGATGCAATGGAAAATATTATATCACCGTCAAGTGCAGACGAATTTTTAGAGATCAATGAATGTGTATATCGAATGAATTTTCTAAGGGAAAGTTTAACGCATCGTGTGAAACGAATTTTTCACTCAGGAATTATCAAGATGAATTTCTCGCGAATCCATATTACTGTAAATTTCTTTTTTTGCTAAAAAAAAATTTTGGTACATTGAAATGTTCATCTAGAAAATAAATTGAACAGAATGATTCGGAAATGAACACCAAAATGTTTAAACAAAATTCAACGATATTGATTCAAAACTAGTCACAAGCATACATGCACATAGGGGGGAAAACCACCTTGACGCAAAAAAATCGTCAAACACCCCACCCCTGAAATTTTTTGGACAGTTTTTTTATTATTATCATGCATATCATGATGATAAACATGTTTTTTGAGCCTTTTTTGTTTTTTTGCTCACTCATCACCCCTCGACGAAAAATCCGAGGACTCTACCCCAAGAAAAATTATTGCCTGGTCGCAATTTCTCTTCCATAGTTTTCCACAAATAAAGATTCAGCAAGGGTTTATAAAAATTAGTTTTTTTCGCATCAATGCACATGAATAGACTTGAAAAATTACCTCACACAAAAGCATATACATCGTTTTGCTTGAGCTTCGGCGACAGTAATTCATACTTTTGTCGAACGTGTCAGCTGTGTAGATTCCCTGAAAGTAAGTTCTATTTTCGTGGACGCTATAAGCTTTATAGCGGAGCATTATGTTTAAAATTTCGGATATAACGTGGCTACACTATAATCCAAATTTTCAAATGTACAAGGGATCTTCAAGTTTCTGATGTCTCATGTGTATTTACCGATCGTCAATTTAATAAAACTGGAAAAATGAGATCATTTTTAGAGATCTGGTCAGTAAAGATAATTGAAGGACCACGAATAGTTCATTCGAATTTTTTATCATCCAAAAATGTGGAAATCCGAATTTTATAAAGGTAAAGCTTTAGAAAGAATCTGTGGTTTGAATTCAAACCTTCATATTTAAGTCATCATTTTAAAATAAATTAAGGGTATAATCCACATTGATAGAAAATAGCTTACTTTTCCGAAAAGTTGGCCCGACTGACTGGCCTGAAAAGGCGCCGGCATCAAGCCCTGAGTTAAAATACCCGCCAAATTCTCTACACCTGTACCATGCCACAACAATTTTGTATTAGCCAAATTTTTCGGGTTGAACATTTCATCTTTCTTTTCGTCGAATATTTTCAAAACGGCGTTTATAATACAATCAGGCGCTGTATTATAAATGTAATGCAATATGTGCTGGCACTCCCAAATTTTTGGATCCAAAAGTTTCATCCTGCAATTTAAAGCTTTGAAAACGTATTCGTAAGGATGAAGAGTGAAATTTTTCGATTCGAAATTGAACGAAGCGGCTTTTAAAATTCGATCACCAGCTTCGTATTCTAACAAATTGTTCACCAGGTTAACATATTCGTCTAAGGTCGTTGGATCGACAATCATGACGACTTTAGAATGTTCGAAACCTTTCAAAGGTAATAAATTGTAAAATTCGCAACTTAAATGGCATATTTTTTCGTAAATTTGATTACAATCGCTCACGATTTGCTGTTCTTGAGCTATAAATAAAGAATCGAAAATTTATAACCGATCGACAAAAATCATGTTTAGTCGATGTATATTATATACTAGAGATGTTTCGGGTTCAAAATTTTGGAAATATCGGGTCCGGGTTCAAAATTTCAAGAATATTGGGTCCGGGTCCGGTTTTGGGTCCAAAATTTTAAGAATTTCGGGTCCGGGTGCACTATACTTTTCAAAACGCTTATCTGTGCGATTACGTGTATATTCACATAAAAAAACTAGAGTTGCATCGGGTCCGAAATTTTGAAAATATCGGGTCCGAGTCCAAAATTTTAAGAATATCGAGTCCGAGTCCAACACAATGGTCGAGTAATTTCGGGTCTCATTTCGGATCCGGATCTCTGATACATCTCTTTTACATATATACGCTAGATGGGACACATTTGATCGAATTGAGATGATCCGACATGATGATTTTCGGAAAAAGAGTGATAAAAAATAAATGCCGTCAACAAAACCTAAAAAACAGTATTGCCGAAGTGTGATCTTTGGTTAACTACAGCGCACGTTCATGGCTCCTGATTACTCTGGCTATTTCGCGCATGGAATTGTATATACTTTCCTGAAATAAATTATTCAAGCAGTTGAAAATTGAAGAAAATTGACATCTTTTTGTATAGAAATTCATAAAATTCACTACGATATAAATATGAATTTACCCACATACCTTTAGGTGGGGTTTGTTGAGAACTCTACAAACTTAAGTCTTATAGGCAGTTATGGCGACAGCTACTGTGGCGACCCAGCCGGCCGGAAATCCACGAAAGATACCAATTTTTTAATCAAAAATGATTTTGTTTAAACAAAAATCGGTCAAAAAGCTTTTCGGCGCTTCGCTCAGAAATAATGGTCAGATCGTTTTTAAAACATAAATTCGTCAATCACGAGCATTTTTCCCATTTTTGGTCGAGAAACGCAATCTTCAACACTAACTGACTCCCTCATAACTTCGAAAAGTCGGCAGATACCTCCCCTTAAAATGGCTTTTATCGTGTACCCAAATGATCGTAACTCTTACAGGTATGTTTACATACTCGTTCCTGATTTCACATGCTTCGATATGTTAATCGAATTCAGTTTCTTTCTCGCGTCTTGCAATTTGGCTACCAAACCAGCCAACCCTTCTAAAATCTTTTTCGCTCGTAAAATATAATCGCGTTTCAATGCCGAAACGATTAGAGGAAAATTGACAGAACGCGACTGACGGTTGATCGAACGTCCAGCTGCTTTTCGATTATTCTCGACGTCGGTTAAATCGCTCATGAATAATTTCAATTCTTCGGGTAGACAACAAGACAAACTTTGCGGTATGGTATCCAACTTTAAACCGATAACATCTTCCAAATCTTCCGTTTCTGATTCTTCGTCCTTTAAAATTAATCTATACTTTCCGGGTTTTATTTCGAATTCGTTAAAATCGGTCAACGTCGACCATTCATTGCCGGTTTTTTGACGAAAAACGGTCGAAAATTCCTTTACACCGTCCACCATTTTTGTAAAAGACGTCTTTTGATATTGACCTTCATGACGATCGCCTATTCGACCCCAATTGGTGAATAAAATATACAACTCGCGGCCTTTTTCTCGAATCAATTGCATACGGTAAAAATTATAAAAACCGTAAGGTCCCGGGTGGTCCATTTTAGTCAACATCACGTCAAAGAGGCGCTTTTTGTCAGCGTCTTCGAGGATCCGTCCATTCTCCGACATGCCAGATAAGTGGTAGGGAATCTTAGTTACAAATATTTCGGCATTTAAAATTAATCAAAATCACTGCTGCATTCATCTGACAGATTCAAGAACAGCTTCTCTACATATTGAATTTTGCATCAAAAAAAAGAATTTTTCTGGAATGTGGGATTCTTATGTCAATTTTGAAATGAAAATTTGGGCATTTCGGACCGACAGGAGGCCGCCAACTAATGATCCGCGCCCATCGGCCATAACATGTACGATATTTTAAAAAATATCAAGTTTTTGCAAAATACTTTCAACAAATATCATTTTAAAAATAGATTACAACATTTTTAATCATCCATCAAACCGATTATACTCCATTCATTTTGAAATGATTTATGCAGCGAGGTCGCAGCCAAACTTTTACTCAAAATTATGAAAGGCTCATGATTCTACTAAAGAAATTTTTCTTTTATGATACAAAATCCTTGATGATCACTCTCTTTAATCATTTCAAGATTACCGAAATTGATTTCCTGATCTCTAGTAAAGCTGCGTCTGCCGAAATTCCGACTGCTGCATCGAACATTTCAAAATGCATGGAGTATGGAGGCAACTGACATGTATTCTCAATGTAAGTTGTAGAATTTGGATGATTTTGAATTCAAAATTCAAATTTAAATCAAAATTTGAAGTGCGAAATTTAAATTTTAAAATTCAGACTTAAAATTTAAATTTAGAATTCAAATGTAAAATTCAAATTTAGAATTCAAATGTAAAATTCAAATTTAGAATTCAAATGTAAAATTCAAATTTAAAATTGAAATCTAAGTATAAAATTCAAAAATGGTCTGAATGCAAACCTTAAGTCTAAATTCAAATTTGAGTTTAGAATCCAAATTATATTCAAATCCAAATTTAAATTCGTTTTCTTTGTTTCTTTCTTCCTTTCTACACAATGTAACGGTGTCAGAGGAGCTTTGCAAACCCCTATCTCCATGTTTATTGAAGTTACACTGTTTTTTAAAGTAATCATGAACATCAGACATACTCACAGGCATTTCAAGTTTCTTAAATTACAAACTTACATTGCAATGCGAATAGAATGTCTCCCAATCTACATTATGAGCATACAAGCACACAGGGGTAGAGGGTAAGCCCCCTTATCTGAGAATCTGGTCACCCACCTGGTCCAAAAAAACGTAAAACAGCCCCCTGAACTTTTTCCAAGATACTTTTTTTGATGATTTTTGTGCATATTTTTTATGAAAAAGAACCTTGCAGAACTTTTTTTTGTTTTTTTTGCTCACCCACCCCCTACCTCCTGGATAAACAGTCCAAGGACCTACCCCCTAAAAAATTCTTGCCGTGCATGTCAGATTATAAACATGATACAGTGCTGTTCAGGAGTTCAGATGAACTTTGTGAAATGCTGTTTTGGTACACCAGCTTTCCTACAAATGTTTTGGAAGTGTAAACTACAGGCGGATGACCTGTTTTTTGATTCATACCAAACTGTATGAAAACTAATCGTAGTGACCACTTTTCTTTATACTGTTTTGCTTTCTTTGCTAAATTTATCAGAGATATGTCCTATGATTAAAGGTTGATTAAAAAGCTGTCCATCAAGTCTATTTTACAATATCAGTAGTTGTGTAGTTCATCAGCTTTCATCTATGACGCCATGAGATATGAAATGCCATCATATTTTTGTTGGCAGAAGATCTTTGACTTTTTCCTTTTTACAATGAAACCAAACCATTGTAAAAGAAAAGACCAACACGAACAGATTCGTCACATTCTGTTGATCAATAACTTATTTTTCTGCGGTTTACACTGACATATGTTTTGGGGAAAAGTTGGTATACAAGTTGGGATACACATGCAACTAATCACGAAGCCATTCATTCAAAATGGCAGATATAAGCATGAAAAAGACCATCGGCCACAGCCTATTTTGTAAATTTTCAGTCGATGGCCAAAACACCAAATAACCGGCCGATGCATCACTACACACAACTAACATTATTAACATGATTTTGAATCACGAATCACGATCTCGATTTCCGTATGGCTTAGATCTCGCGCTTTAATAATAAGCATATGAGTCGACTCTGCTATTCGCTTCAGGGATTTTGCTACTTACATTTTCCAAAAAATTTAAATTAAAAAGGCAAAATTAAACCGTAGCTCGTTTAAATATTTTAACGGTACAAGAAACTGATTTTTTTTCAATATATGATAGAAATCGACTTGACGAGATCCAAGATTCTTTCTACGTGTTCTAGAATACAACATTTGGTCAGCTCTTGTTGGAAAATAAATTTTAAAAAATAATAATAAATTAACTGTTTTTTCGGACGTAAGACTGAACTTATACATTCTAAAAAATGACAAGTACTGTTGATTTAAATAAAGACATGGCGAGCACAGGTTGTGAAAGGAAAGTTACTTCGCACGTATTAGTCCAAACCTTATTTTTCTCACATTATGTTCCCGGCTCTTGTGTTTCGTTGTAGATCGCTCCTTTATATTTTTTGCGTACTGTATTGCATCAGCGTCCACATCAATGTTTATCTGCTCGATTTTATTTTCATAAGCCTGAAATTTTTGATCTTCGTCCGTCCAAAACTTTGAGCGGCGAACTTTCGAACCATTATAAAATCCACCCAGCAATGAAGCCTCAATTTCAGACGCCAAAAAATCTAGTCCTTTTTCGTAAGCTCGGTCCCTAAAATTAGTCAAGGCCGTAGGATGAAATTTCGATAAATCGCAATTATTTGCGATTAGTTTGAAAATATTCAAATTTCGCCAAGCCCCGTAAGGTAATGATTCCAGAAAATAATCGAATATATTTCGATCATTTCCGTCTTTAACGTAAAGGTCGATGGGGCTCGTTATTACGAATTTTGAGACGCGCGCCACTTTCCGTTTTTTATTTTTTGACGGCGAACGACTGAAGAACGACGGTAAACGCCTTTTCGCGCCGAATGCGTTTAAATTGCGTTCCGGAGAAGCTAAGCCCTCATTTTCTGCAGAATTTTCCTGTTCATTTACGATCTCTGAAAAGAGTAAGACATACAAAGTTTGAAAAAATCACAAAAATTGAACTGCCAGCAATAAAGCTACTGTGAGTCTAAGTTTATAAAAAAATTTTGCAGAAATCAGAGAAGGCGACTTGCACTTGCGAGTATCGAGTAGGACCAATGCTCAATCCTGCAAGAATGAAAACTAAATCGGAAGTGCAAAGCCTTCGTCAATCTCACGTACATTCAAAAAGTGATTAAACGACTGCTTTCAGTCAGAAGGTAATATGCGTGACGACACAAGAGTTATACAAGCACTATTTTCTAGCCGCATACCAAATTTTTCCTTAATTTAATTTTTGCCCTATATTTGTATTAATTTTTTTAATGCGACTAAAATTTTCATTAGCGCAGGTTCTATTTTATTAGCGCGGCCCTAAAAAAAGCAGTGTATACAGGCTTCAATTATCGTCATTTTTCAGAGCCGGAATAAATTCACCTGTTTGAACATCATCTTCCATATTATAATCGAAATTCAATAAAACTTTTATCAAATGCACATTATTAACCGTGATAGCGTGCATAAGGGGACAAATTCGATTCGAATCAAACGCATTGACGTTGCAATTTCCAAATTTTATCAACCACTTTACCAATTTGAAATTTTGCAGCTGAATAGCTCTAATCAAAGGCGTTATTATTGCAGCCACCGTCGGATAATCGGCATTTTGGGTCGAAAAATTTGATTTTGTCAAATCCACAGGAGCTGGATAGGAAGCTAAGGTGTTGAAATCAAACTTCTGTGAAATCATAAAATCGGTAACGGATTTCGAATCAACGGGACTTCGATCATTGCTGATAAAGAAGCTCGTAGCAACGGTATGACCATCGGACAAGGATTGCAACTCTGACAGCCGGTATCTAAATACGAATGATTGCTCAGGAGAAACGGTAAGGCAAACGTTTATAGCAAGGAATGAACATTAAAGGTATATTTTCATACAATAAGCATTGGAGTTCAGTCAATTCGCTATAATAAATGAATAAATAAATAAATAATGAAATAATAATAAAGAATTCGCAAAGTTTTTTGAGTACATTGCCCAACTTTCCAACGGAAAATTTTTTCGAAAGGGTAAACTGAAATGCACAAACATACAAACTTAAATAATGACTGCAGCAGATATTAAAACAAAATTTCAGAAACCGTCAGCATTCATTTTTTACCCATCTTGAACAGTTGTAGTGACTTTTTTTATAAAATCCGTGAATTTGAAATAACTTTTGATTTTTTTCCAATCGAATTAATTGACACTTCAAACCCAGTCGTAAACATATGCATTATGTCTAAAATTCGTTTAACAAACGACTATTTCAGACACAGTGAATTTTAAGCAATTAATGGAGAACGAAAACTAACTAGCTAACAGCAATTTACTTCATGTTTTCCCGTATGAAATTTAATAAAACGGAATTTTGCCTTCTGGCGGCGTAGAACGCTACGTGACATGATTCCCAACTTTGACCTTGCTTGTCCAAATCGATTTTAAATTTATCAATCAAAAGCTGCGCAATCTTGACCTGTAAATCGGGTTCGTAGTCTGCCATCGCAGTGTCGGCAAGAATTTGCAAAGGATTTTGCATCGATTTGTCAGCCGCGTAACATTGGTTCAAAAGCGCTGAATCGATTTGGCGTAAAATCGTCGATGCTAGATTGTATTTCCTCTCTCGAAGAGCTGCATCGACCACAACAGTTATTGCTCTATTGTTTCCGTTGGTCAATTGTTGAACCATCAGGTATAAAATTCCTTGCCAATTTTGACGGACGACAAGACGTGCTATGATAGGAAAAAAACGTCCATCATGGAAGGTAACAAAAAAGCAATTTTTATTACAAGTAAAGCCCGGAGAAGAGGCTGAATAAATACACGAATTTTAAATTTGCACAGAATTAGATGTTACTAATGTATTAGAAAAATAGTAAAATTTGCAAGACTAATCAACTAATTTTGGATGGAAAATTCTAGAAGCATGGAAATTTGTAGCTAAATTACATATTAGCAAAAATTGCACATTAGTATGATTCTGTTCACATAGCATGAATGAATAATCAATGTTGAAACAATTATTCGTTGCTGTGATCTTTCAGCACGGCAAAAAGTGTCCATGAATATGAGCCGCCATTTGATTTTTATAAACTTCAAAAAAAGGGACATTTTAAACGAAATTTGTTTTCTCACTTAAATATCTAGCTTACAGAACATCTTTAATTAATCTTTAACAGAAGGCGATAAATGTTGAAATTTTTCATAAGTTCATTTCAGATGTATTTAAAAACATGCATATTAAGTATAGTACAGAAGATTATCGTTGTAATTCTCGAATAAGAAATGTAAAGTTCTCAAATTCCTTGTTCTGGAAATAGTGAATGTGAACTAAAAACATATTCATGAGGAATATTTTTGATAATCAAATTGCCTATAACGTTTTGATGAAACTATAAATACGAATACAAAACTTAGTTGAAAAGAAGTAGTTTTCCTTGAAATTAGGGGAAACGGTGTCTGAACATCGCTTTTCAGTTTTAAATTGATGACATGTGGCTATTAGCAAACATTCGATTATACTGCAATTTTGGGCCGGTGCTGTTGAAGACGAAGGATCTATTCGTAAAGCATGTATACTGTAACAAAAGCACATGTTAAAAAACGCTTCTGCAGAGCAAACTGATAAGCTGGCAAAAAAATTGTTTTTCGTCTGGTACACCCTGTTTATCGAGCCTAATAAAATTATTGTAAAAGATGACTGACTTACGCAAAGAAACAACTTCTCTTTCTTCGAAAGCTTCAACAGCCGCAATCCATCTATATTTATTGTACTTTTCATAATTTTCTTCCGTCATGTTTCTTTCCTTTTCTAGTCGAACTGTTCCCAAAAAATCGCACATAGATTGAAGCAAAGTCAATACACACGCGTAATGACCATTTTGTAAGGCTAAACCGAATGGCGTATTCCCATCGTTATCTTTTTCATTGACGTCGAAGAAACATTGATCATCGTCATGCTTACAATTACTTTTGAACGACAACAAAATCAAACACGAGATGTTGGCGCCGCGATAGGCTGCATAATGCAAAGGCGTACGTCCAAAATGATCTTTGAAAGATTGACGACAGAAATTCAAGTTTTTCATATGCCGCGTCAGAGCTGTAATGATGGCCACTGGATCGGCGAAATGTTTATCTTTGTGACGGCCGATTTTCACAAAAGCGTAATGAAGCGGCAAACGGCCTCTGAGGTGGAACTTTGAAAATTAAACATAAGCAAGGCAAATCAATGAAATCTAGAGAAAAAACAAAAAATAAAGAAAACACCAAATAAAAACATAAAAACACAATACAAATATAGTAAAAAATTAGATGAAACAGAAACAATAAATGAAAAAAAGAACAAATGAAGACAAAAACACAAAATAAATGATTGAAAATAAGAAATGGATGAAGCGAAAAATGTATAAAATGACTAAAAAATAATTAAGTTAAAATAAAAATCGCTAACCTTTTATCAAAGTGATGAACAGCTAAATTACTACTCAGCAATTCTTCCAGCGTTTCTATACTGTCGTCGGCTTTAGCTGAATCCGCATTACAAATCAAATGGGAAGGGTAACGACCCAAATAGTTGGGTAGGAATGGGCAGTCGACGGCTAACAATAATTTGACGATTTGGGTACAGTCTGGTTGAGCGCAAGCGTAATGAAACGCCGTATTACCGTGGCTATCAGCGTGAGCAAGGTTAACGCCTTTTTCCAATAAAATTTTGACGATGGGTAGAAGTTTTTGTTTAATTGCTGCTATTAAAATCGAGTCGCCGATTGGTAATGAAGAATCAACCTATGAGAAAAACTATTCATCAAGGAACACATTGGTACACATGTAGTTTAAAAACTAGTAAAATATCTCAAATATGTAGAATTTCTTCGAAAAAAATTGTTAAAAAAAGAAACATGACTGTTGGTCATATGGGATGCATGGTTATTCGAGCATTCACTACAGGACACTTCAGTTTTCAGTAAAGGCATAAAACGACACTTACATTTTCACCATTTTTTAAAACGCGCAGCTGGAAAAAGTTGACATCAGCTCCATAATCCAAAAATAATCTAACTAAAGGAAGATTATTCGAACAGACGGCCTTGTACAAAGGCGATCTTCCATCTCCATCAATCGACCATAGCAGACTATTGAAGTGTAAATTTTTCTCGAATTTTCCACTTTTTGCAAAATGCAATAAATATTCAATCAACAAAATAGCGTCGGCGTCGTCAGGCAGCGTTTCTCTGGAAACCGGCCGTTCAATCAAAATATGAAAAGCATTTTTGTTACAATTATTTGATGGAATCGTAAACTTTGCATAATCGATACTTCCGATGGAAACATCGTCCAACTCATCGTTTTGATCTTAACAGAATTGAAACATCAATTATTTGTGCCAAACTTGTATCGTGTCTAAGCGTCTATGATGATAACGTTTTAAATATGATGCCTACGAAAACTCACCGAATGGCTTTCCAATGACTGTCTTATTATCGTTTTCATCCAGCTGATTTGTCTCTGCTTCGTTCCTATCTTCTTCATCTCCACTTTCTGCATTCGTAGAATTCTCGGAATGTGATGATTCGTAATTTTCAATGCTCTTATCTAAAAAAATTATTGCAAGTAATTTTCGAATCTGAGAGTGTATGTATTACGAAAAATTTTTAAACTGATACACAAATAATAAACATGCCAAATATACCTTTATTAGGTGTATCGAATTTTACACACTGATAAACAACGTTCGGGTAAAATTTCAAAATGGCTTCTGCGAGTTTCTGACAAAGTCTTCGATCGGCATCTTTCCTCAATGTAGTATAATATTCACACAATGACAAAAAAGGCGTCCATCCTTCTCTATTGGGCCATTTTAAGCAAAATTCCACATAATTTCTTTTTAAATCTGTTAAAAGATTAAAGATTTCTAAAGCGATCGGGTTTTCCGCAAATTTAATTAAATTTTGAAGGACGTTGTGCGTTGCTCGCTTGTTTGCCGATAAACTCTCTTTCGGTGATGCCTTTTCAAGAAGATATCGAGCCAGATCTAGGTGACCATTCTCGATAGCCAGATCGAATGGTGACTTATCATCGTCATTTTGAATACTTGAGCTATAATGTGTAAGTGAACAACTAAATGATGACTAACGTAGATGAAATGAAGGAAAATATTCTAGTCAACCAAAAAATAAAAACCTAGAATGATTGTGCCTCATTACCCCGACTTTTTCACTACACCAATTGTCTTTTTATTTCGAATGGAATGCACCTTTATTCCGAGTCTGTGTTAATTTTTAAAACACAAACTATAGTGATGCTCTGATTTTCGTAGTGGCAATAGTTTCTCATACTAAAAATCTGACGAAAAAATAAAAAGAAAAATCAAAGTTTTAAATGTTAAGCGTATAACTTATTTTATTCTTACAAAACATCGGACTTCAAGCTTATTAAAAGTTGAAAGTGCAATAGCTGTCTAAATAGATGTTACTTATTTCAGGAGAATAAGTGTGTTCTATTAGCTGACAATTCAATAATAGACAAGTAGTAAGCACCGGCCCTCTGGGGAGCAAGGTTAAAACATAGGTATATGTAGGGCCGTGCACAAGGGGGGGCGGGGGGAGCGGCCGCCCCCCCCCCCCATTGAGGTAACATGCACACAGTATATCCGCATAAAATCAACATTTTCTGGGGCTATTCAGTAGAAAAATCTAGTCCGGCCCAGGGTTTTTTTGCACACAGCAACCAAAGTTCGGGCTGTGCAACCAAATTTTTTCTGCCAAGTTGCACAGTGCAACTTGGGACCTGACTGCTCTTTTGATAAGGTTATTGGGTTTTCTGTCTGGAGATGCATTTTTATGCGTTCTAAAATGGAAAAAAGTGGAAATTTTCCGGCGCATCGCGCCGGGTTTCAATTCATTTTAAATTTCTATATTATTCTAGTGCGCGGTTAGAAAAAGTCATTCTAGTTAGTGCTTAAAGGTTCTAATTATCATCCTATTATGGTTAAATGTTTGATCCTGTATTGTTTTTTGACGAAGTTGATGAAAACCAATAGTTTTCTCGATAATTTTCCCAAAATTTTTTGCGATCTTCACAAAAAATTTGAATTTTGACTTTAATGTGATTAAAACATTTTGAGTGTAAGACAATGCTAGAAATTTTTGGCGGTTGAAAGCCGCTTGCCTAGTTTTTGGATTTCAGTTTGTCCCACTGAAAATTCATTAAATTCACCGAGAAATCAAACCTTCTGTCTGGGAAATAAAAGGTGAAAAGATTCATTTTCCAGCGTTCCAGAATATTGAAATCCCGAAAAAATTCTCGGCGCTACGCGCCGAACTAATTACTCTAGTCTAGTCATATTAACTTTTTAATCTGGTCTCCAAAACTCGAAAAATTGGGTTTCAAATGCCTAAAACCGACGCGGATCGAATGAAATGTCAAGAAAACAGTTTGCAATGGTTTTTCCGATAAATTTGAGCAACCTCCAATTCCAGGATTTTCCAATTCTATGGCTAGCGATATGGTAGTCACAGGCACCCCCAATACTTTCGGTCGGAAAAATACTGAAAAACGCCCATTTTTTGATGAAAAATGTCTATTTTTGAACAGAAATCGTCAAAAACGTCAATTTTCTCGGCACTTCGCATCATGGATACATCTTTTACGATTTTTTAGACAAAAATTACTATTTTTTGAACCGCTTTTCGGACTTTTTGGTTAAAAAATCGATTTTTTCCTTCAGAGACCCCTCCCCTGAAATTTGGGGAATTAGCGACCTCCGGCCCCAAAAAGTCGTCCGACACCCCGAGACCTCATGGCCTCGTTACATGTATGATTCTTTTTACGTCCTGTTTCGTATTTCTTGAGAGGAGATTGAAGCTTTCTGATTGAGACGGGTTTAATTAATGAAATAGCTTCACGTTAATCTCGTTATTTAGATAACATTTAAGGCATTTGCATACTCCATTTACGAATGCAACCGTTACTTCAATTTCTATGCAACAACTAGCATTGCTTCTTGTTGTCAAATACTGTCCGTAATTTTTCATATAATTTTCAAAACTTGCTTTTTATGTTGCACTTTTGATCTGCACCGCACGGAGTACAGCTAGGGTATATGGAAACCTTCTCAAAAATAAACTGTTCGAAACGTTTCTATTGGTCGAAGTAACGAAAATTTTGTTCATTAGTCGAGATAGTGGGATGGTCAGAGTGAAGGGACAGTAGGAGTAGACAGTCGAGTTAAGGAACACAAACAATGGAATTATTAAAAAGAGACAAGCCATCTTTAATTTTACTCGCAATTAGCGTTTCGTAATATCTGAGCTGTGTCCAAACGTAATTTCGACTTCCTCTGATCGTAATCGTCTTCATCTTCGCCTGCATTTTGTTCCAGCGTGAAAGACGCTGCGGCCAGATGATGGAATGCGTTATTTCCTCCTGCATCCTTCAAATTCACATCAGCGCGCTTTTTATTTATTAAATAGTCCAGTTGATCTAACGTACATTCATTGATTCCTGATGCGATAGTCAATGCGACTAATGTCATACCTGAAAAACCGTATCTATACAAAGATTTCATTTAGGGGCGTAATTAGCATCAATCAGGTCCGACAGTAGAAGAAATATGAAACACATATAGGATGACAACAAACTTTTTCGAATCAGCGGCGGAAATAATATTTGAACGTTTTAAACAGCGAATTTAATTTAATTCAATACGAATCTGAATTTGTACCCAGAAGGGTAGAGCAAATATGTACATAAAACATTGAAAAAGATGAAGCAAAATTTTCTGGTAAATACTTCCGAAAATTGGACACAAAAACTTCAAAGATACTGGTTGTTTTTCATGAAAATGTTTTAACGCCCAATTCATACCATTCCAGTGATTTTCTTATACACCTCGAATTCACGTCTATTCGGCAAATCAAAAACTGCGATATGCCCTGAATTCTACAGAAACAACGAATTCTGGTTTTATGGCATAAATTTACCATTAGAATCTTTGCAATTGATATCGATGTTGGCTTGTTCCAAAATCATATCTGCTAATGTCATGTGACCTTTCATGTAAGCCACTGATAAGGGGCTCAACAACCAGTCATTGCACTTAGCTAAATCGACGCCGGCTTCTATCAGTAATTTAAGGCAAAAATACCAACCGTAAGCCGCTGCGTAATGTGCCGCTGTATTACCTGTTTAAAAGGAAGAGATGAAAATTGGATGAAGTGATTAGAATCAGGTTCCAATCAATAAGAAATTCTTTTTAAAGAAAGCGTGAAAATATTGTTCGAAATTTGTCAGTTCCCAATACCAATAAAATTAAAGGATATCGAAACTGGAGATAGTTGGAAGTGATCTGAAATTATTCATAATGGAATCAAAGATACTGTATAAAGAGGTTTTGGACAACAGATAGCGAAATTAATAGCCGCAATCACATCGATTCTCTAGAGGGTGGGCGAAAAGGAATGGATCTTTACATAATTATGTTATGTGGTGTATAGACCTCAATTTCGGTGAGACGAAGGAAAAAATCTCAGGATTTAAGCTCGTAGATAAAACATAATTGTGATTCCACCATTCTTCCACATTGTTTACAATCATTATTATAATGTTGAGATGAGACAGCGAGGCACGGATCAGACTTTTTTACCACAAAAGGTTTGAATTCAGAAAACTGGCTCCAGATCTTATACATTAATGTGCGTACAATCGAATGAACTGACGAAAAATATTTCCGAGTCAGTTTATGTACTAACCCTCTTGTCAAATAAGATTCAAATAATTCCTTCTCTTCTTTTCATTTCTTTTCGATCCAGAGAAAAATTTCCATTGTAAAACAGTTTACTGACGAAAAGAAAGTGAAATGTGAGGAATATGAAAGCCCACTGGTGAAGATACAGGTCATAAAAAAGCGAAACTCAAATTGATCACTATAAAGTAGACGATATTCTGATAAGTATATGAACCTGAAATTTTTGTTGCAGTAGTAGTTGTTTATTTGTTGTAAGAAAAACCTTTTTTCAATTTCAAAAATGTTATTTCTTATTTTCCCCAAGCACTTACAGCTAACGCAAAAACCAGAGCATTATCTGATGCCTAATCGCGAACTTTAAGGAAAATTAGGGATATAACATGATTTACACCGCCATTGAAATGTAGGAGAGCGGACTGCTTAACCACTTGTACAGTTACCCTGAAATGAAAACATTTTTGACTTGCATTGCAGAAAAATAGCAAGTCACTCTCTCGGTCACTATCAAATTCCGATTTGAGATTTTTGTGAAAAGTTTGAAAAATGTGATGGAATAAATTGAAATTGTCATACTGATTCGAACTTGAACAATGCCGGATTTGTGTCCATGAAAATCCCACCGCTTTCGGATACCTATCCCTTCCCTATTACAATGAAACTTTCCAATTTTTGTCTTTGAACTGATTTTCTGCAAAATTAACACATCAATTCCCAACGATTTTGAACATTCATTGGAAGTGGTCATTCTGTGAAATTAAATCGGTGATCTTGAAGTTTAGTATGAAAGCTTACGACTGCCCCAACTTTCCAGCTATATTTTGTGATATCTCTGAACCTTAATCACGTCAAATAAATAAAAATACTGTACCAGAAGAATCGGCCGCATCACAATCGACGCCCAAACGTAATAAATACGAAACGACGACTGACTGTCCGTTCATAACCGCGTACATAAGTGTCGTACGCTTCAACTTATCGTGCGCGTCGACTGCGCAACCACATTCTTCGTATAAATAACGCAACGCAGTCAATTGACCTTGTTGCGCCGCTATCATTAACGGCGTTGCATTAGATTTTATAGCCGCTGAACGATCGTCGTAGAAGTTTTTGTCCGTCAATACGTAGTCGAGTAAAACTTGCAAAATTTTGACGTATCCTGAAATTGAGTAAACAGAAAAGTTGTAGCAAATCATATTGACTAGTGAGAATTTAGAAGAAGTTTATGAAATTCAGAACCCTGAGACTTGATAATAACTTTAGAACGTTTTGAATTCGCATTACTCACTTGTACGGCACAGAGTGCGCAAAAACCATTGCCCGGTTTTTTGAACGGCACTTTGGGAAAATGTATCCCTTTCAGTGAAAGTGGCAGTTAATACACTGTACTTTCGAAATGCGTTTTTTGTAACGTTTCACAAAGTGTTCTACAAAAAGTATGGCCGGAAGTATGAGTTTCCGTTAAAAGTTAAATCGACCGTAGTCCGCTAAATTTATATTTTTTTCGCCCAACACGATTTGACTGCACTTGCTTAGTTAGGATGGGAGGATTGGGGGAGGCCTTTCTCGAAAAGTTCAGTTGTATTGATAGCTGTCGACGACCCGATGCCGAATCTCGGGCTGACGACATCTGCTCCCTCAGTTGCCACAAATAGAGGAAAAATACTAATCTTGGTGCAAATAACTTTTGAGAAGCCAAAGTCAGACATAAATCACAAATTTTTCGGCGCTTCACGCCGAAACAGAATTCAATATCACAAGCAAATAGTCGTTGGGTATTAGTGTGCTTTTTCATGTCGAAAACTACAGCACCTATAACTCAATCGAAATAATTAATTGTATTTGTATAAGCGTAGTTAATTTTCAGCATTCAAAAACTTGAACGTTGTTACCATGGAGGTGACTCATATTTATGCAACCTACCAGCATACAAGAAGTTGGAAGCATTAGGTCGTTGGACCAAAATTCTGGGAAAGTTATTTTTTGATCAGCATTTTCCATTTTTCAAATTTCCGCCAGTTTAAAAAATGACGAATTTTGAATTTATTTTTGGGAACTTAAGTTTGAATTTTTAGTTTTCCTTTTCAAAGATACCTCTATTTTTGTAAACATCTTTCTCGTGATTACCAGCATGATAGCAAAAACATTAGCATCTTAGAATCTTAGAATTCTCTCCTAAATCCACCTTTTAACGTTAAACATCTGTTTAAATATGCTCGTCTCAATAAATCTGATAAAACTGAATTCCGGAAAGCTTTTGTTCAACGTTCTATCACATCGTTCGCAAATCATTGAGTTTAGTTACCACTTTAAAGGCCCTGTCATACTTCACTGCGCGGTACCGTTTTTTCTATTCATACTAACAAGCGGTAACCGCGCGGCGCCGCTTTTTTACTTCCGGATTTTGCACTCTGAATAAAAACTTTCTCGAAAAATTTGCAAGCACTCTAGTTTTTATCGTTTTTGGAGCTGCTAATTGCACATGGCTTATTGCTAAGACAACATCAGGCCGTCGAAACGTGTTTACACCTACTTTGCATATTAATAATTTTTCCGCATTCTTATCTCCATTGTAAATTGTAATCACAACAGAACCTATAGTCACTTTTTCTGGAAATGCTTGTGAATAAAAAAGTGGAAAGCAAGTATCATTTTATATTTCTATAATTTACAGAGTCTGCTCAACTGATCCTCACGACTTTTTTACGCCAAAAATTCTATAGTAATGGGTCTGTGTAAACGACTTTGAGTGCGGTCCATTTTTCGTCCATTTTCAATTTACAAACATTTCATAAAAAAGAACTATACATATTTCCAATCCTCCTGAGAATCTATTTCTGAAACCGTCATTAATAACACCTCTGGGATAAAATTACAGGGAAAATTTCACTGGGAAAATTTCTGAGTTCATGGCCAAAACTTGTCGACCATGGATTTTTCAGAATGTAGGATGAATTTTTCCAAATGTAGCATAAATGCACGTGGATGGAGTTTGGGGGTATTGACCCCCAGAAGATCTGATCCCCCTGCAATGATTGAGAAGATGACGAACGAAAAAATGATCAAGAGAGAAGAGAAAGTCATCATGAATAAAAATGATACCGTAGTTAAACGATCTCTCCAAACAAAGCATACTTGATTCAAAGAAGTAACGTTAAAACTTTAAAAAATTCTGCTCAAGCAAATAATTTCAAATATTTGGCCAATATAGGTTGAAGAACATGCTGCTTGCACTGGCTAAGTACCCACAGAATTTCTATGTTGTGCACATATTATTAAGAGGCATGATAAAATAATACTTGAAAAGTGTCATAATTCACAATTCATGTGAAAAATATGATTAAACTGCATATACAGATGTTATACTATGCATCAATAAGTCATAGCAACAATATATTACAGCTTTACAACACATAAGTTGTCCGAAAATTTCGTTTCAGTTGAATATCGAAAGCGGTACCGCGCGGCGCCACAAAAATTAGAAATATCTATTCATACTTACCAGGTGGCACTGGCCGGTGCCGCGCGGTACCTCGCGGTGAAGTATGACAGAGCCTTATAACTGTTAATTACTAGCTAATTTATGTGTGCTCATGTAAAATTTACGCATTTTAGATTGCTATTAATTGTCAGTACTTATGTCCAAATACGAAGCTGGTGGATTTCAAGATTAACGATATTCTTCATATTCACTGACTAAATTTTACGCTACGCAGGAATCTTACGAACAATCCGTTAAATTTTAAGCACTTGAAATCTTTTGCTACGAATCCTTAAGCCAGCGGAGCGGAACATAATTTTACATTTTTTCCGTTTTTTCAGATCCAATAGACTTGGGGAAAAGTGCCATAACCCCACTCAGAAATCGTCGGTGACCCCTCATCGAGATTTGAAAATCATATGGGAACTCATATGATGGCCATCATTTTTGGTCGGAAAAAACTGAAAAAAGTAAAATTTTTGATGAAAAATAGTCATTTTTGAACTAAATGACCCTTCGCCCATGAAAGTCGCTGGACAATTTTGAAGATCAAAGGTCCACCAATTGACGAGAACAGCAACGAATCAAGCTCGAAATTTGCACAACTTTGATTTTTTTAGCATTTTTCTTTACGTTTGTAGCACACTTTTAATTCGGGGGAGGAGATCGTGTGAGCCCCCACCCAACGCGAGTACCTAAATTTTGGGACTCCACAACTTCCGACTGACCCCCAACGACCAACCAGAAAAATTGAACAACACGGAGATTTTTTGGGTTTTCTTCAAGAAAATTTTCCTAATTTTCGCCACAGGTAAGGCTTTTTTGACTTTTTGGGTCATTTTTGACCCCCCCAGATTTGGGAAAAAATGGGTCACCCATGAATTTTGGGCTTACCCCCAAACCGACCTGAAGTCTCACAAGTGTGGGCTGTAGTTACACTTTGTAAGTAAAACGGAAAGATTGCAGTTGAGAACCTTTTTAACGCTCTTAAGTTAGAAAATTTTGAGAAGACCAACTTTACGGCAAAAAATCAAGTACAGCTATCCTTAATCTTCTAAAATTTATCAAAAAGTACCAAATAGCATTTTTCCATTTTTTGACCGACCGTTATTTGATGCAAAATTTTTTCAAACATAACAGTAACTTCAATTTATTATTATTAGTCGAATTTCTCTATGAAGCAGAAAGATTAAGTTTTCAATTTTTGAAATGGCCAAAAATTTATTCGAAAGTTTGCTCCACACCACCCTTTGGTTTTTGTGTGGTTTTCAGTGTCACTTTCGAAAGTGAACTTTCGCTTCTTCGAAAAACAAGTCGCACTTTTACGCGCCGAAAGTGACACTTCCGAAAGGGACACTTAGTAAAGTGTAACTACAAGAAACAGGGCCAAACTGTCGGAAAGGGACACTTTGCGTGAGAATTACACTTTTTCCTAAAGTGCGCTTCGAAAAATCGGACCCAGATCCGCCGCAAGGACTTGTATACATGGTAAACCTCACCCTTTTATCTGCAATAGTTTATATTCTGATTATCAGCAGCAAAAGTAATTGTTTCTTGCGAACTTTTTTGAGAGATTCACGATACAACTCCCGCCACTTAAGAGCTCCAAAGGGATTAGAAATCAATTCGAAAATAACTAAAATCATTGCAGATAGGAGGTTCATTGAGCTTTTTTGGTTTTTTGACCAAGTTTGTCAATTTTCTAGAATCTGACTAAATAAAAATGATAAGATACAAAAACTAGCGGCTTCACATTGAGCAACGTAAACCAAACTGTCGATTTCCAACACAAATGAAATCATAGATAATTTTTCGATAGAATTAAAAAAATCTGAGCCTCAGATCTGCTGTACAAATACTCAGTTACTGTAGAGTAGGATTTATACTCAGAACTTTTTTAGACAGACAAAATAGACGTCTTCTTTCCTCATTACTTTACCGGCCAAAATTTTTCTTGGAAGAACCGTCAGAAAAAAATTCTTTTTGTAGTCAAAACCAGACATGCACAGCAGGAATTTTCCATGGGGGAAGGGTCTTTGGACTTTTTATCCAGAGGGTAGGGAGTAGGCGAGCAAAAAAACAAAAAAAAAAGTTCTGCAAGCCTGTTTTTCATACAAAATATGCACAAAAATCATCAAAAAAAGTTGTCTTGGAAAAAGTTCAGGGGGGTGTTAGACTTTTTTTGGGCCGGTGGGGAGTGGACCTCCTAGTTGCATGTATAACATACATACGCATAAGGGGAGAGATCGGGGATTATCGCTAGGCTGGGCCTTAGGTCAGGGATTTACTGTCGGTCAATTTTGGCAAACCAGTCTTCAGCTGTACAATCAGTGGTTGCATACATGAACACGACCAGGGGTGCCAAGGTATAGAAACTGACCAGAACTGGTTCTTTAGTAATTTTTTTCCAGAAATTAGGTATATAGTTATTTATTTATTTTTTTATTGCCTTTTGTATAAATAATTACTCAACAAAGTTGTTTACTGACATTAATCATAAACTATGTTTTAAATTGATCTTTTTTGTAATCTAATCTTTTCAAAATGTTTGTTACATTTCACTTTGCCAAATTTTTGGCCTATAGTAAACTTCTGCCAAACTTTTTTACGGCAAGGTGAATCCATACCCTGTGTGCATGTATGAGTGGTTTCTTTGCTGTGGTTTCCTTCCAACCAACATTTCTTTGCTCCATTATTGACAAATCGATATTCACACTGAGCATTAAGAGTGTCAGTCAGTAGAAATAACTGAACATCATGTTGGTATCACAAATAAACTGTATACTTTAAAAAAAAATTAGGAAAAAAATTTGCATCCCAACAATTTTGGAATTTATCCCCGCCCCGAAACCGGTACCATGCACATGTATGATGTATAGTCAAAAATGAATCGCTACAAACATTATTTCTGATTTTTATGATTATGCTTTCTAATTTATCAAATATTTATTTATTAGCTTAGCTTCTCTGGATCAACGGAGTAAAAAAATAGGTCTGAAAAAATCATATTTCGACGAGGAGTCCATTCATCAATAACCATAAAAATTTCCAGTGTGATATCGATGTGACTTGTTTTTTTACATCTCTGAGATGTACCTTGACGTGCCGCCAAGTGAACGACATTGAAACCTTCATTTTTCGTTTTATGGCGTATAACGGTCAATAAATTTTCGGGGGCAACTCGACTAACATATTGACAAATAACCCGAACGTTTTCCGGTCGATTCGCTTCACAGGCCAAATGTAAGGGCGTAAACCCGTTGCGTTTTGTCGCATCGTATAGTGAAGCGCCTTTTTCCAATAAATAAGAAAGAACCGAGCTCGATTCGTTTACGGCAGCGTAATGTATTGGCCTAAAAATTAAGAAAAAAATAAAGCCTATCAATATTATAAATATGCGAAGTGAAACGACTTTCGAGTTAATCTAGACAGAAAATTTAGTTGAAAATATTCTGACTTTTGATAAAACAAATTAATTAGTGAGTAGACGATTATCTTATGGCAAAATAGGATCAAATTAAAAGCTCTTGGAGTAAATATTGATGGAATACAAAGTTCATCTACGAATCGAATATAATCACACTGACACGAAGAAACGTAAAACATGTTTTAAAATTTTTAAGATACTTCAAATTTTCGACAGACATTGATAATCACAGAATATAGAATCAAATTTTTAATTTTTAGGTTAGACTTTTTCGAAACTTGAACTTACTACTAAACTTTACTTGTATCCATCCGTATCAGCGTGATTGAAGTCTGGCTCGATCGCCAGTAAGTCTCTAATATATTTGACATTTGGATTTATCGCTGCACAATGTACTGGCGTTATAAACTGATTGAGCATGGCTTTCTTTTTAACGGACACAGCTTTGAAATCTTTCAGAGGCTTGTCTCGATCGTTGGTTAGGGTTTCTACAGCCAAGTCGTTGAAATAACTCTTGGCGAATCGTTCAATCAATTGGGCGGCTAATTTTCGGCGCCCCCAACGTACAGCGACGACGGGCATTTGAGCCAAATAACTACCAGCGAACGACTGAAAAGTGTCGTCGGCCTGCAAGCGGTTCAAAGTGTTCATCTCGAGACCGTAACGTATTGATTTTTCCAACGTTTCGCGGACAGATACTGGACAGAAAAGTAAGGATATGCGTAAATTTAAACAATCCGATCAGTCACAAACATGATTCTAGATGTAACGACGTCACACACAATAAAAATTGTCACAGGTATCAACATTCTGTAGGGAATTTTGGAACGTATAAGTTTTCATGTAACGGAATCGTACGCGTATTTAGACAACCATAAGTCATTTGATACTAAAGATTAAAAAGTTATGAATGATGCGTTGCTTTTCCGATTGACCCAATCCAAGATAAATAACGTTTGATCGCTGAACTGGGATTATTAAAACATAAATGTGAATCGTTATGTAAATAAATCGTATAGATCTGCAGGATTGTGAAATTTTCAACGAATGAAAAAATATTCAGGCATCAGATCAGGCATTACACAACTAATCGCACGTCAGAGGAGTATATCGACAATACATCAACAAGGTCATCAACAACATAATTTTGAGAGATTATGTCATATGCAGGGATGTCAGAACGCACTATGATATCCTTTCATTTACCTCGGATGTTTTTCAGTGCGGTCATTCAGCCTGAAAACTAACCGGTTACGTAGAAATAAGCTATTTGTTAAATTTTGCGCAAAACAGCAAAAATCATGCGAATTTCAACCTGGATTCACAACTAAGCAAATCAGAAGAATGTTTTCTATTTTACCAATATTTCTGTGCTCGGTTGAATTCTGTTCACTCAAAATGTTTTTTAATAATGTCTAATCACGACGAAAGCTATAGATTATTGCTTGGAGTACATTGCACTATACACTATATCATACACGTAACGGTGTTTCGAGGTCTAGGGTAAAGTGACTTTTTGGGGGAGCAGGGTCATCGATTACCTAAAATTTTAATAGGTTGTTATCTCTGAATAAAATAATTTTCAACCAAAAATTTTCATTTTACAGTTTTTTCTAACCAAAAGTATGGGGTTTGTCGGGGATGGACATAGTCTATCTCCAGGTTGCGAAGAAATAGCAAAAGTCGACGCAAATCGCGTCGACGCCGATTTCCATATACACCGTGCATAAAAGTGCCGGTCGCCTATGTTTTTGGTCATTCGTGATTAGTTGTTTATTTTTATAATAAAAGAAATCGGCGGCCACTAGGCCAATTAGTTATAATAATATTTTGTATTATTATTTGTGGAGTTTACGCCCGAAATACAACGTCCCCCGGCCGGACATTTATTGGACTTCTCGCAGCGGAGGGAACGCAGGTTAGACCCCGGATTTCTGGAGTGCCACCCAGCGTGCAAGTCTACATTTGCAACTCAATTCTCGGCCTGACTTCTGGGTTTGTCCCTGATCGGAAGTTACTTGAGCTCAGGGAGTTATTTGATCTTCTGCAGTTCTTTGGAACGAAAGCAGGTGATCTTTGTTGAACTTGAGACTGATCGAACTGTTGCAGACTTATTCTACCTAAGGTTTCGGCCTGATTAGGCGAATTAGCGAGTGACTGACTAGATCTATTTTTGATACCAATCTCTTTATTTATATTTCTGAATTCCAACACCAAGTCTCATTTCAACAGGTTCCTATAGCTAGTCAATTTAAGCCATATGACTAGCAAATTTTGAAAGGCGTCACCATGTGGCCGACGATTTCTGGGGAAGGTTCTTATGGCACCTCTACCAATTTCATGTACGCACTAGATCAATTTTCAAGAAATTTGAAAACCTAGTGCGCAATTTTTCTGAATAGTAAATCCTTTTTCAGACCAATGGTAGACGTAATAACCCTATACCAGACGGCCCCATGGGGAGGGCTATGAGGGGGGTATTGCCCCTACCTAAAGTCCTTAAAATTGCTCACTGGTTGCCTAATTTTGAGACAAAATGGCGTGTTTAGTGCACATTTTAGCTACACTACCCCCGCAAATTTTCAATTTTACCCCCATCTGAAAAATCTGACCTTGGGGACCTCTGCCCTATACCCCTACGTTGCTGTTTTATCGGCCTTAAACATTTCGCATATCTGTAAAGGTTGGTGTCGCAGAAAATATATTTATATCAAGGTGTTTATCATTTATTCAACTTTCTCATTTTGACAAAAAAGAGCAATAGATAAATAACAGCCAAGATCTCCTTGAAAAATCGAAATAGCTCTACAGGGTTGACTAGTTCAAAATTTTCGAGAGTCCAACATAACTTACATCAAATGAGGTAAAAATGGACATCGCGATATATACTTAAACAAGATATCTTCAGGTCATCTACTGCATTCCATATTTTAGAAATTGTTATTCATAAAGTTGAAATTAAAAGTAAAAGGATGTGATATTGGTTGTTGATAGACAGTATTGCGTAACATAATTTACATTTTTCTGTCATAATTTTGTGTCTAATCATTTTTATGAGCATTCAGAAATAATTGATTTTTTTCGATTATTCGATCACACGTACGAGAATTTCGTTCGAATTATATTTTACATACGATTTATTCACTTTTAAAATAATTCTATGCGACGCTACTAGATGCATGAATAAGGAGAAAACATATGCACACAATATTTTGCCAAGCAACAATAATTGCGGCACATTTAGTGGAAAGCGGAACGTCATCGTTGCTAGGTAAAATATTGAAACACGCAATCATCGAGTGATTGACGCCATTTCTGCATATCAACTAAAGTCAAATATTACCCAAATACGTAAAATGAACATTTTAGAGCGGCGAGAAAAAGATAGATTTTCCGAAGATATAGGACAACCAGCTTTGCAGTTCTAGAAAGTCAAAATACGAGTACGACAGTCCAAAATATGCATCAACAGGGGAAGTTAGAGGAGATAAACTAGAATCGAGATACAGCAAAACCTGCTACGTTTCTAAATGGACGTCAATGAGCATTTTTAAATGCCATGCCTTGATCAAAATGAAGGTTAAATTTATCGGGAATCACAGTCACAACAGAATTGGTGATTATGCGCAAATCAAATACCCCGTAAAACTATTTTCATGATTTGAGGTGAGGGTGATTACAACTCCATACCTCTCCCCGATTACGGATGGTTTAAATAAGTGTTTTTTTTGCCGGAGGCAAATGAAAATTTTTTGGAGCAAATGAAATTCGAGTAGTCATTTGTACATGTACAAACGACTTTTTCCCCATTCAAGGAAGAAAATTTTGGGGATAAGGTACAGAAAATATGCACTTTAGTGCATTTCAAAAGTTCATAATCTCAAAATTTCCCGGCGCTTCGCGCCGGTTATAACTTTAATAATCATTAATATGTATTGCCTAGCTCAGACGCGGCTTTTGGAATGTCTACCTTCACCTATCATTTAATGTATAATAGTTTTCATCATCTCAAACATATATTATCTCATGTTTTAAGTGGTAATCTTCAATATTTTATGATATTTAATGAAGATTCAGTTTTTCCTTGAAATATTTTTTGAGAAAGATCAATACGTCAAGTCTCTGAACTTTTTGAAGCGATTATTACTTTCTTAACGTAAAATCAATTCGAAAGCTTCATGGTAGTTTTCGGAAATTTCTACTCTTCCACTCATATCTTTTCGGCCAAGTTCATGAGAGTTAACGAATAAATTACTGGTTTTAAAATTTTCCAAATAATAAAATTCTAAGAATTACGACTTTTGAACACAAAATTCGAATCTAATTCTGGAAATAAATGTTTGGAAAATTGATTTTCCAGCGTCACAGAATGTCAATACACAAAAAAATTTTTCCAACGTCTTTTTGGGGTTTTCACTTGTCATCATAGAGGACTTAACCATCGATTTATCAACTAATACAAAATTCAGTATGCTATTGGATAGTTTTCCAGAAAATTTGTTCCACAATGCTTGTAAATTAGACTTGAAACTCGAAAATTTTATTTTTTTTGCTTAATTTTAACGATTTTTTTCGAAGTTATAAATAATATTTGAAAATTATATCGATTCGGTTATAAGTCTTTGGTCACGGCGTAGAGGAACACAGGTTACTTATTAATACCTATATTTTTGCCATGTACAAATTGTGCAAATGAAATATTGGCTCCCATTTGTACACGTGCAAATGGGTCATGTACAAAAAAACCC
Organism: Romanomermis culicivorax; assembly: GCA_963922205.1. NCBI lineage: Eukaryota > Metazoa > Nematoda > Enoplea > Mermithida > Mermithidae > Romanomermis > Romanomermis culicivorax. The sequence continues at coordinate 252,864 of CAWUHX010000060.1, read as the reverse complement.
TGGTTTAAATGCACCAAAATGCTTTCTTGTTTTTCAACTACAATCTCGAAATCCCGAAAAATTTTGAAACTCAAAACATTCTGATGCTCAAGTCAGTAGTCCAATGAAATGTAGAAGCGCAAAAAATAAGCTCACATTGAAGAATTTCTACATCGTCTTTTAAAAACGCGTTCGTTCCCTCCTTTCCACCCCTGGACATTTGAATTGGACGTACGGCGTGGCCAAGCATATGAAAATTATATCGACCAGTTTCTTGTCGCGTAATCAAACTTTTAGCTACATGCACCCTGTCGGTAATAGGATTATTCAAATCATCCAATAGAATTTTCACCAAGTTGACCTTATTCCCGGCCAAAGCGTAGGTCAAAGCGTCGAAATTAACGTCGATGGACCTTCGGATATGCAAAGAATGAACGTTGTTTTTATCGGCGCGTAAGTTTTTCAGTAGGTTTTCGTCGCTGGTTAAAACCGCTCGGATTGAACTTTTGCTGTAATTGGAAACCGAAACGAATGGAACAGTGATCTTTCCACATGATTCAAAAAAAGGATCCGTTTTGTATAGGGTGATATTAGTCCTCGGTGCTAATGTTTTACGTTTCAAATTTGTTTTATGCGTGGTGTCTAGTTGAATATCATTTTCGACTTTCTTTTTTCGATTCTTGATCCCATCAGACGTCGTGCCTGTAATGGTAGAATGGGAGAGGAATGGTGCCGGATTTCGATGACATACTCTTTTCTCAAAACTTATTTTAGACATTAAGAATAATTGCATATACATCAAAAGTTTAAAAATTGAGACTTGAAAGTTCTGATGGAGCAATTTTTCCATGCTTGCTCAGTAAATACGTTTGTTCACTAAGCTTCATTTTGGTTTAGTCGATTTAATCAATTTGATTATAGATTGTAAAGTAGTATGTATGAAAATTATATAGAATTTTTTTGGAGTGAAAATAAATTTCAAAAATAGAGAGTTGCCAGGAGGTGAACCTGAGTTGATGCCCTCAACACTAGATCACCACAACCGGGCTGATGCCCTCAACACTAGATCACCACACCACGAGGTGAACCCAGATATAAAAAAAGTCAGCAACTTCATTAGTCGGCAGTTCAAAAAGCAGCAGGTATGCTGCTACTTGCCAAAGGTCGTAGGTTCACGACCACCAAGCATTGGAGTTGTATGTTAAAAAATCGTAGCCAAGGGGAGCACCTTAATCTGGGTTCACCTCATGGTGTAGTGGTCTAGTGGCGAGGGCATCAGCCCGAAATGCTGGTAACTCAGGTTCGACTCCTGGCTACACTCTGTTTTTCAAAGTCGTATGTATGCACACAAACAAGCTTTAATATACCTGTCAAATTTGGTACTGTGAAATAAAACAAAAAGAACTTGCACATCATGTTTATTATACATAATATGCATGAAAATTATCAAGAAAATGTTCTCCAGAAAAGGCCAGAGGAAGTTTTTAGGCATTTATTTTGGGCCAAGCAGGGATACAGTTTGCGCGTAAAAATCGAATAGGAAAAAATGAGGGCTTTTTACCGGCCACCAAGCGAAGCTCCTAGAAAGTCTATCATCATTCATCAAACAACATGTAATCGTTCTTGTGCATCTGTAACGCTACATTCCCTATCATTAACATTGTACGTTTTAAAAAAGTATTCAGTATATTAATTTTTCGACTGATTTTTATTTACTGATTGTTTCGATTGTAAGACTTAGCTAGCATGAAATTTTCTTAACTTGATCATCAACGAACATAAAAAGAATTTCAAAAGCTAAATTCTTTATTGATGTTGATCACGCTAGCGTCAGATTGCCGACGTCTTCATTTAGCCATTTGTCGCTAACCCCGACTGAAGTTTACCGGACGCCATCTTTTGCCGATTGGACATATTTTTGAGCTGGTTTTCACAAAGTTTTATCTACGCTTCCCACCGATTCTTTCCACATATACTCAATTATATAATTCTAATTCTGAAATAACTCTAAAAAGTTGAAGTGTTGAAAGGAATGCTTTAGTGCGTAATATTTAGCGTGTAATAATACGAAATTGGAGCGGATTTTGAGGGGTTAATTTTTTAATTTGAATCTGATAATTTTAAAGTCTGTTGAAAAATTATGTTTAAAAATACTAAAAAACAGCGACTTTTTTGAGATGGATAAGAGCTTAGGGAAAATCAGTAAAATTGGTTTCTTCAAGCATGAACAGCCCGCTTATTTGATGAAATTATGAGTTATTCGAAGCATACGTCAATATCTAAATTTATTCAAAATGTAGTGTACGATTTCTAAATGTGTGGTACCATACCTGTAAGACCTCCGACCAGTTGGGGGGGGGGGTAGAAAAAAGTCGAAATTTTTCCCCAAAAAGGCCAAAAAATATACACTTTTTTGCAAATTTTTTAATTTTTTCCAAACTGGGGGGGGGGGTATGGGGGGTAAATGATTTTGGGTACAGAGTTGGCCAAGTTGGGGGGGGGGGGGTCCCCCCCAAGTACAGGTATGTGTGGTACCTTATTAGTATCTTTTAAACCTTCATCTGGCAATACCGCCCACACGAGAAAATTTTTAAAACCTAGAACCAAGTGAAGCCCATTCTCTACCAACAATCATTTTACCTCTTTTGATCGGTCGAATCAACCTCTTGAGTTTAACGCTTCTTGTTTTGAATTTCGATTTTGGTTTCGTTTTCGCGGACTGACTTTCAGTAACTCCATTTTTCTTGATAGTCCTCTGAATTTGTAACATTCTGCTAGACGCTTGACGAGACTCTTGGAAGAGAAAGTATAGTATGAGGCGACTAAAAATAAATGGCGAAGCATAAAGTCATTGCCAAAACATTCAACAACTTTTAAAGAAAATGGTGAAAATGAAGTCAATTTTTTTATTACGATGTTTAGATAACACATACCATAATTACAGTAAAAAATGAAAATCCCTCACGTCAACTAGCCTTGCTTCTAATAGCCAGAAGATATACTAGGGAACTGACCACTCTTCAAAACTTCGAAAAATCAGCTACAAAAACCAAAATGCAATACACACCTCCCTCACTCCTGTAAAACCTCAGGTCGATTCCTAGGGTAAACCTAAAATTTTTGGGTGGGTTACCCAAATTTCCCGAAATCTTGGAAGTAAAAAATTATCCCAAAAAGTCGAAAAAAGCTGATAATTTCGGATATTTTCCAGAAAAGGTCAAAAAAACAATTTTTCGAGTTGGGGTTGGCTGGTGGTTACCGGCAGCTGTAGCTGGGGGTGTCCTTAAATTTGGTACTTGGTCCGAAGGAGTTGAGGGTCCTCTAAACCTACTCCTCATTACAATTATGACCTCCTAGACTTGAAAAATTCATACATACCTGTAGTTAGAGGGATTGGGGAAGGGTTTCTATTATCCCTTTTCAAACTTCCCATGCTCGAGAGAATTGGGCTTCTTTCTGCTTTTTCCCAAAGTTTTGAATGTATCTTCCAACCGTGTATCTTACAGGTATGCATATCGGGGGGAAGTACTATGGGAACCCCCCCCCACAGAAAACTTCGACCATATATGACTAGCCATTGGGCGATCCCCTCCCCAAGATTTTCCAATCCTATGGCTAGCCATATGGTAGCCGTACAGACCTTCATACTTATGGTCGGAAAAATACTGAAAAATGTCAATTTTTGAACAAAAAATGGTTAAAAACGTCAATTTTCTCGGCACTTCGCGCCATGAATACACTTTTCGGTATTCTTAAGAAAAATTACTATTTTTTGAACTATTTTTCGATCTTTTTTCGTTTAAAAATCGAATTTTTTTCCTTCAGAGATCCCTCCCAACAAAATTTTGGAAATTACTGAACCCCGGCACCAAAAAAGTGGCATGTATGCAGGTATGTATCTTAATGTATCTTACTGGTATATATACCTTAATGTCTTACGGGTATGCCCTCGCACCACCCAATACAAAGTGGTGGTAACGTGAATTTCCTGCTGCTTTGGTTAACGAAAAGGCAGTGGTGAGTCTTTAGTTTCATGGCCTAGGCTTAGATCGACTTCATTCACAACCATAAAGTATACGTTTTAATCGTTCTTATATGGTTCAAATCCATTAGGGCTTACTTTCACGAACAGATCGCCGCAGCTTCCGATCAATTGACGGTGACGAGTTTAATCGATTAGATATTCTAACCATATCAATAATCGAATACACAAGAGCCTGACAATAATATAATCTTTTTTACGTCTCTCTCAAGCTTCCTTGTCGAAACATAGCTTTTTTGTTGCTAAAAATACGCTACAGTGACTTTTAGTGGGCCATGAGCGGCCTTGTTTACACGTTGAGTAGACTCATGCACTGGATTAATGAGGGAAAATACGTTCATTCACTGCAACTGCACATAAATGCAAGTACTAGTATATAAATATTTTATTTATAAACAATATCTTCTTGACACCCACCCGGGTTTCATCTACTAAATTGACCCGGGTACTCGAGTCATTTCGGGTAACCGGTTACCGGATATACCCAAGTCTAACCGGTTACCCGAAATACCCGGGTACCCGGTGTGGAGTACTAGTTACTGGTTGAGCGAAATGAAAGAAAAACGACTAATTGGTATGCAAAATTTTGGGGTGTCATACTGGGTATGCTAATTTAAAGAAAAAGGCTCAAAAAACTCAAAATTATTGCTATTCGGTAGTATTTTGTGGGAGTAGGCGGTCAGTTTAGGAAAAATACCTTTATGGTGTCCACAGTTTTGAAAATGTACTGCATGGCGGATTTTGTTGTGTGCAATCGGAAAACTTGACAACAACAGAGTACCACAGTTGTTTTTTTGTACGAGATGAATATTTTTGGCTCTGTACAAATTTTTTTGGTAACTTGGTAAAAAGTACAAAGAGATTTTGTCGAGATTACCTGGTCAGAAACGCTTATTAATGCTCTAAAATCAGAAAACACGGAAAAAATTCACGTCGGTTCTATTTTCAAATCCTTCGGATTGGTTCGTCCACTGTTTTTCGCAAATTGTGCTTTTTCGGGAAAAGCTTTCGGAAAACGGAAAAAATGTTAGGGGTTCAACAAGAAAAAAAGAGAATTTTGATGCATTTTAGAGGGTAAAAATTAGGGATGTCCCAGGCGCCGGCACCGGTACCACGGTATCTGGCACCGGCCGGTGCCTGAGGTTTTTTCACAGATACTTTAATGATGGTGAAACATGTTTCAATAACTACAAAAAAATCTTATTTTCTGCAACCGATATGGGCTGTTGATCAAAGCAAATAAAATTCACGATTTTTGAGCTAAAACTTCTGAACTATCATGGTCTGAACTACCAAGTTTCTATGAAACTAGTTTCTAATATCATTCGATTGTCGCTAATTTGTATTTTTTCCCTGTTTGAGCCTTAATTTTACTTTTTCTGTAGCTTTTTACATGGCTAAATATTTCATATCGTCCTATCGCAGGTTGCCTGCCAAATGCTTCTTGAAGCTGCTAGGTAAAAAAATCATGTAAGGTTGGCACCAGCACCGGCGCTTAGGCACCAGCAAAAAAGGCGGCAACATGAAGCTGACTTTGAATTCAGAAGCATCACAATTTGAACCTTTTCGTTTTCGAATAAGTTATTGGGCAATTGATATTGCAGCATTTTAGAATGTCAGAACTTGAAACGCGCAGGAAAGAAAAGAAAGAAGTGAAGCTGCATTGTTCAATACCATGTATTTTTGTGCTATATGTGAAGGATACGAGCTGAACTGATATCTGGAAGAAGGTTTCTACAAAAATAAAAACCCAAAATCGTGGCTTTTTAATCCCCAAACCAGGTTATATACTGAATAAATAGTAGTATACACTGTTTTTTCGCCTAATCTGTGTTTTTGGCAAAGAGAATCTAGAAATTCAGACAAATTTTTTGCTTTTTTGCCAAATGGCAAAAAAATGTTTGGGGTTCAAAGTCGGAAAATTGGGTTTCGGCGCATTTTAAGAGGTCAAATTCTCGAAATCTTTAGGCGCTTCGCGCCGGTTATGATTATAATGATCATGTTTTACTATAATCCAGGTCAGGCGCCGTTAACTTGTCTATACTTCACTTACTAGTTGACATTTAATAGTTGTCACCAACTACAATGTATCATTCAACTGTTTAATATAGGATGTGTGATATTGTTTTTGCCACAGTATTTGACGACTCTAAAAAATTTTCGATTATTTCCACAATTTCTTCCTGTGATCGCTAAAAGTTTTCAATGTTGTGAACATAATTTTGTTACATTTGGAAAATGATTAAAACAACATCAGTTTGGGACAGTGACAGATGTTCTTGCCATACCAAAGCAAAGCACATTAAGTGTTATATTAAAATCATTAAAAATTATAATCTAAAATATTTAATATTATAATATTAAAATAATTAAAATATATGAAAATTTTAATATTAAAATTATAATATTAAAATTATATTAAAATTATTGATAATTTCCATAAATTTAAAAATTAAATAAAGCAAGTGGACTTTAGCGATTTTCTAAAGGGGCGGCGCAAGTAAGAACTATAAGCCTTTGCGCTACCTGAGTATGTCTTTTATATAACCCAATATTAATATTTTTGTAGCATTATCATTTATTTTTGCATTAAATCATTCGTTTTTGTTTTCGTCGATCGAATAAATTGAATAATTTATTCTTTTTATTTATAATTAATTTATTCGAATAAATTGATCGAATAAATTTCATTCATCGAATAAAACATTATTATTATTACGCTATCCGAGCCAAAATATTGGTAGTCATTTTTCAAAAAACTTCATTCAATATTTGCAATAAGAGCTTCTTCACTCCAAAATGCCTGATGATCTACATTATATATATGCACACACAGCTTGTTCAAACATTTTATTCAGGGTTGGCAAAAATCAAACTTTTCAAATTTCGACTTGTTGATTTTTAATGGTTTTTTCGGTTTTTTACAGTTTCAGTGATTTTTCCTGGTTTAATTCTTTAGAATGTTTGGTACGTCAAAATAACTGTAAAACTGCGGGGAGCTTCTTGTACCATCTTAGACTAGTTACAGTGTTTTTTCTGCACCGGGCTATCTGCTCAGTGCAGAAAAGTCAAAAAAAATTTCCGCACTGCGGGTTTTCTCCCGTTACCACTGTTTTTTCCCCGGGCCTTTTCCCCAAATGGGGGAACTGGTCAAAGTTTGTTTCCCCATTTTCCCGAAGTCGTATACAACTGCTCTTAGACGCTTTATTTATGTATTTTCGAGCTTTTTCAAACATGGTATTTTTCGAGTCTTTAATTCATTAAAATTGAGGAAACATTCGAAATTTTTGAGTTTGATCGATCTCCAATCTACAAGCATTGTGGAAAAAATTTTCCAGCAAACTATCCAAGAGCATAATGACTTTGAATTACATGAGAAATCGATGGTCAAGCAGGGTTTTTTTCCGCACCGGTCGTTCCGCATCTTGCGGAAATTGGCCAGAAAAATTTCCGCACCACCAGTTAAAAACCACTAAAAACATTAAAAAGTTTCCATTTCGTGCGGAAAACTCTCCAAAAATTTTCTGCACGACCCCAAAAAAAGTCCGCACTGTGCGGAAAAAAATCCCTGTGGTCAAGTCCTCTATGACGACAAGTAAGAGCCAAAAAAAGGTATTGATGTTTCCGGTGATAATCGCCGGAAAAAGTTTTCGGGTTTGCTGCAACGCTGGAAAATCAATTTTCCAAACATTTATTTCAAGAATTAGATTCGAGTTTTGTGTTTAAAAGTCGTAATTTCTAGAATTTATATTTTAAAAATTCTAAAACCGGTAATTGATGAAGTTTTACGTTATACTCATGAAGTTTTACGTTATACTTTCCCCAAGCCAACGACCGAATCGCCCAAGCTGGCAAACCCGACGAACAGGTCTTAACCTACTTGATATTGGACGCGTATTACCTGATTTTGATGTTTCTCGCATACAGGCGCTATGGTTTCGTCGATAGCGTATACGATAACATGCAAATCTTTCCTCACGATTTTCTACCGCCCGAATACATACATATCGCGACGCAAAACCTTTACGATAACACGAACGTAGACTGCGAAGGCGATGAAAAAGGTGCATTCGGCGTCATAGACCCGAGGCTTTTGAAAAGCATGTTGCACGCAATCATGCGCGACAAAATATTGGCGTTGAACCGAATCATATTCTATGATTATAAGGTTCCGAATATGCGATATTGTTTGTACAATCACGTGAATGTGGAACACTCCACTAAATCATTGGGCCTAAAAATGCACCTTTCGAAACTACCGTCGATAAGGGGTAGCAAGCAAAACACGTCATCTTTGACAGATGACGGAAAAGTCGAACCATATGATTATGCCGCTATATGTGCTAGTGTTATAGACAGAGCTTTACGCTCTAACGACATAACCAGCATTCATCACACTGTCGGCGCGCCTATGTCGCTCCTATTTCTGTCTGAAATAGACCAAAATATGGTCATGAGTGACAAAGTAAAACAAACAAACTTCAATCTAGTTGTAAACGATCCGTTTTCAACGTATGGCCTTCCCGAAACATGGCCGATATACGAAATGAAATTTGATCATCAGATCGCGGAAATGCCAACTCTAACGCTGCTATACTCGCTCCCTAACCATCACAAATGGATGAACCCTGTTCGGGGAACCATGCCGTTAGTCGTGCACGTTTGCTCCCCACATTCCGAAATGGAATTGCGAGCAATAATCAAAAACGAGATTCCAAAACAAATGTCAAAAAGGGATAGCATCGAAATCAATCTCATATGCAAACAAAATTGGGTAAAACGAGATGGAATGTTCGAACTAGAACTAATTGAATGAGCTAATCGCATACCATTTAACAAAAAGAATCGTAGCGACAACAAAGGACCCATATACGCAAACCGATATTTCGTGCGACCCATCATATTCCGAAGCAACAGTTTTCTTGTCTCTAGCAAAACTGATCTGGTAACGAAAAAGAAGTATAAGGTAAATCCTTATTACTATTTTTCGTATAACTCACCGATTTTGACGTCACAAAAATGCGAACAACTCATTTGTTTTACGCCCGACCACATGTTAACAATGAGTTCAAATCTACCCGTGCATTCGGGCGCTACATTGACAGGAGAAAGTCTGACGAAAACGCCTACTCAGGCTCCTACACAAACTTCTGCGGAAACCGAATTCGATACAGAAACAGCAATTGCCGTCAAATCCTTAATAAAACAAACCGCCGAAGAATCATTCACAGTAAAAACGGAAATCCCTACTGAAACCGATGTCATACAAATCGATAGAGAAGAAGATGACGTATCGAGAACCGATACTACCGCGCCAATGACAACAGCTAAAACTACATCCTCGCTAACACCATTATCCAAAAATCTGTCGTACAGTCAGTATGACATAGATTGGGATAAAGGAGAGGAATATCGAGAAAGAGCCACGTTGGTAAAAACTACGTGGATGAGAGACATATCTCGAATCGAACGCGAAGATGACAATGATTCAAAAATGATACGGCTGCGAATAATTCCTACACGACATAGGATACCGAAGAAAAACGAGGTAGACACCTCTACGCCTGTCAGTACGGAAAGCACGACTCCTGTTTTGGACGTTAAAAAAGATCAACTATGTGACAAACACGGCGAACCGATTCGGGATGTTAGAGCATATCAGTTTTCACTGTTTCGAAGACGAAATGCGATCGATAGACAATTGCGCACTATTCAGGACTATCTGGAGTCTCTTCCCGAAGATCCAAACTACGTGCCACCATCTAAGAAACGTCGTGATTCGTGAGAAGACACGCAAAGTAGAGAACGAAAAGAAACTGACTTGGGAACATAAGAACGACCTTCACCATCTATTGCATGAAAAGAAAGTGACGATTAGGATAGTCGAAAGTATCATCATGGAGAATACGCATCGAACGAACGACCAAGAAAATATCATCGTGATCGCGACTATAGACGAGAACATCCCAGGGATTCGAAAGATCGTCAAAAGAGAATCGAATGGGCTAGCGCGTTAAAACGAGATCAGTTGCGAAAAGAGGAATTAGAGGGTCAACAGCCTCCGACGGCTGACTCTGAGAAAATGATGGACGAACCAACAACGTCACAGCAAGCCGAAGTGGCTAGTGATCAACAAAAGCCACAGCGAATTGTTCGAGAATACAAAATCCCCTATTGCCGATTTGGTAGACAACGTACACCACCCGAAGAATGGTACCCAAGCGTACCTACTGCGCCTATAACGGCCCAAATTCAACTGAGGACTACTGATGAAGTAATTATCATTAGTTACTTCAATTGCGCTCATTTAAATTTCGGTCCCACGATTTAATGTCAAGCCACCGTGGCTTCGCAGCAAATAGCTCAGAATTTCCCTGACTATTTTCAAGCGCGATACTTGCGTCGAGATCCACATTGTACGGAGGAACTCACTGCAGTTCTCTTAAGCTGGATGTGTGATTACTACAAATACTATGGCGCTGAAAATGCTATCGTCATAACACAGCTTACGCTGTTTCTCTCCCATGCCCGACAGGCCTACGACTACAAAATGACTGATAATTCGTATCTGATGGCTCTAGGCTACATTTTGCAACGTTTGACTGATCGGAGAGCTCCGAATTATCCGGCAACCGAAGAAAGAAAGGCCATAATTCGAGAAATCCATCGCGAATACCAAATCGAAATGGATAAAAGAGCCGAAGAAAAGAAGCGAAAAGACAAGATAGCGTCAAAGAAAGTGGTTGTGCCTCCAAAGTATCAAATGACACCAGCTCCGATCATCACTATGATAACAACCGCAACAACTCAACCGCCGGTTATTGGAATACGAACGTCATTGGGAGCTGGGCAACGAGCCCTAGCCCCATGAGCATTGACTACAAGCCAATCGATACAGATGTCTCTACCTGGCATTCTGAAGACGAGCAAAACGCCGACTAAGGTCTTGCCGAAAGGTCACGGATTCCCGCCAAAATGATTTGAAAAAGGATGAGTATAACGATGCAAAATGCATCTCTTTTCTTTCACTAGTTTATTGTTTTCCACTGGAAGCTTTTCTTTTCAAAATCTCTAAAATTTTTAAATTTCTTGGTATAAAATACTAGTTTTGATTTGCTCATTGCTTTGTGCCATAACATATTTGATAACATTGTTGATATTTTCTTTGTTTATTTCTTTGTGTAGTTTGTGCCGCAGCGTAGGAGTGCGAAAGAGACAGACCGTCAAAAGAAACTTGCCAAAAAACGAGCTAAACGCTCTCATACGATCAAAAACGTCAACACACCACGACACAAAGAAATCGCTTAAGGCGACTTACATCAAAACGGGGAGGAGTGTTGTGGAGCGATTTGACGTATTTGTAAAGTTTGTGTTGATTTCAAGGAAAGATCGGCAAGATTGAAAAGGAAAGATCATGACGAGACCCACAAAGAGGCGTGGCTATGATGTGAAGAAATTATGAAAGTGTTTTTCATTAGATTGTTTGCACTGTAGCCAGACGGTTGTGTTTTCTTGTTTGTCTGGAGAGTGTGAGGCAGCGATTTGTATATTAGTAAATTGTGTGAAGAAAGTGTGTTCTAGTTTAAGTCAAACTATTTGGAAAATAGTTTGAGTATTTGGGTGAAACTCCTAGCAGTTAAGATAGCATGGCCCGAGTTTCAGCATCCGAAAACCTTTGAGGACCTGAGCAAAAATCCCTGGATAAATTGACACAGCGCTCTCTACCAGCCCGTCAATCTCCTCCAATTTCTAAGCTATCAAGGCATAGCTTAGTTAAACGCTCGTCATATGAAAGGATAGACCCAAAACCACATATTCTCTTTGTGAATCTTCTCTGAACTTTTTTTTGCCTTTATTGAAGATGGAAATCGAAGACATCATTCTAGACTGGGATCTGTTCATGAATATCTGTTGGAGAGATTTATTTTCTAGCGGTTTAGAATATAAAAATCCGAAAATTTTTCCGGGGCTACGCGCCGGAATTTGAAACAAATTACAGTTCATCAGTTTGATTTTAATTTATTTCTCAATGTTGTGAATTTTCATTTTTTAGTGTTTTAGAGAGTGAAAATCGAAAAATTTTTCTGGCGCTCCGGGCGGGACCAAGAACTAAGGTAAAGTGGGGTAACTTTAGCCACGGGGTAACTTTGGTCAATTTCGCTTGAAACATCACCGAATTTTTTCTCTGTAAGATATGCAGATACAACTTGGCACACTAATGTCTAAGTGATCAGTGCATGTTACTGTGAAAGAAAATTAAAATCCAAATAAAATTGAGAAATTTGTGGGTCGACAAAGTTGACATTTTTTTTAATGAAAATTTTCAAATTGAAAAAAATTTGGGTTTCACTAATCCGCTGCACTCAAAACTTTCACTAACTTTTAAGTGTCTTTAGAGAGTTTCTCTTTTCTATTTTGTATAAAAAAATAACTACGCATTTTTGAGCAGAAAAATCGGTCCAAAAGTGGGAAACTTTGGCCAGTTGGCGGGAAACTTTGGTCAGGGCGGGTAACTTTGGTCACATTAAATTTTGGCGGGTAACTTTGGTCAAATTAAAATTTTTTGTGCCACACATTTTTCTACTTATAATAATTTGATCTTACTTCTTTTTCAGACGAATTATTTTATCCTGTATATAATTTTCATCGATTACGTACGTCACAATATGGTCAGGCATTACAAAAGAAAGCCTGATGCGTGCAAATACCTGACTAATTACTTAACAGAAGATCTCGAAAAGGCCATCGAGGCCTTTCGAAACAGGTCATAAATTTGAACAGCAGTCGTGTTTACAATATTCCACATGGAACATTACAAAACAAAGTAATCTGACAGTAAGTAAATTTTTTAAAACCACACTAAATTACTCAATGATAATTTGTTTTTAGAGAAACTGAACTTTTCCAAAAATACATCGGCTTCTTTGTTTCACTTTTGAACATTTATATGCGATTAAATACTAAATTATTGCAGATAATAGTACAACAATTGTAGTACAACAAAATTTATCTGTGTTATCTTTACCGTCATCGACTTCAATGTTTGAAATGTATGTACTTTTGTTACAAAATTTACAGAGGAATGATATCTAAAATTTTCAGAAATGCCCACATCGTCGGCATCAGCCATCAACGAGGTTACACCATCGAGACATATGACGGCCAGTGTCATCAAGTATCTTCAGACGGTACATGCGAAAAAAACGAGTCGAAACAGTTCAGAAAACGTCTTTGTCATGCCCTTAGCCAATCGTTGATGGAACCAGAAGTCAGTGCTTAACTGAAAGAATTGAAAGAAGCGAAAAAAGCTGGAAACACTAACGTGTGTCCCATTTGCTGTATTCAATGGACAATTTACAAGAAAAAGTACAAAAAAAAACTGGGCGTGATGTGATGGGTGGATATGTGGTAACTTTTTAGCTGATGATTTTGATCCCACTGGTAGTTTTATTTGTCAAGTTTGTGTTACTTATAACAATTAATCTTCCTTTAAATTTGGTTAATATCATGTATTTTGATCATGAAAATGCACATTTATCATTGTTTTAGTGTACCTCATATTTTTGTGTGTTATTTTTTACACGTTATTTTTTTTATTTAATTAAAATTTTGGACACGTTAATTTTTTTTCGTTAATAAATTTTGGATGATTGATATTTTTATTTTCATTCATATTGATATTTTCATGTACCTCTTAACTTGCTGTATCTGAATAACACAATATTTTTTACGTCAGGCACTTTTTTAGGTCAATGGACCAAAGTTACCCACCATAGGGACAGCTGGGAGTAGATTTACGAAAACTTTTTTGCTGTTGATGATATTCATCATTTTCAGCTGAAATTTTGTGACAATAAAGGTCGATAGCTACGTTACCTCATATCCAAAATTTGTTTTGTTACGTTCTCTCTTTGATTAAATATAACGATTTTACTTGTCGAAAAAGTAACTTGAACAGAAATTATAATGGCGACCAAAGTTGACCACCATGGTGGGTAACATTGGTCAAAAAGTGAGCTCTTTTCAACGATGAATGGTAGGTTAAATCTGCATGCTCCTTATGAAATGATGTGTTTAATCGATTTGTCTGACATTTTGACATATGAGTTCCATGAAACATTTTTACGAATTCCCCATGTATAACAAGCTATATGTTGGAGAAGTCGAATTGACTTGATTTTGACCAAAGTTACCCCACTTTACCTTAAATAAAATTAGACGATTCTAATCGTAACCACAGAAACTTCAATAGAGCGGATAAATTCCTAAGAACTCTATCGTTAACATGCTTCACCTCAGTGTTTTTTTTTGTGCCAAAACATGGTTTTTGGCACAAAAAAATTTGGAATGGCACAAAAAATTTTGAGCGTTTGTGCCAATTGGCACAAATTTTTTGGCTGGTCAAACATTAAATTTCCTAGATTTTTAGACGTTTTAGAGGCTGAAAATGAAAAAATTTTCCGGCGCTTCGCGCCGAGTCAATGAATATAATATTTCATATTCGTATATTAGACCCGAACGCGAACGATTTCTCTTTGAACAGTGTATTAGTATCGTTGCAGCAAACTTTATATGCTGTCAAGACTGATGAGTGAAAAGAAATTCTGGATATTCTCTCTTCATCCAGTCATCAGATTCGGATTTAAAACTGAAATTGTTACTTTTTGTGTTTGATTGATTCAAATAAAAAAATTTATATCGTTGATAATGGCACAATGTTTCGATCGAAAATTAACACGATTTTCGACTTTATTTTCTCTAGTCTTTACATGGTTGTTAAATATACATAACATAGATATTCGTTCGTTATTTAAATTGTCTCAGCATCCCATTTTTTTGGAATTTCGTGAACTATTTTGTTGCACAGTTTTTTCTCTTCTCACTGACATGGTTAGCTGAAAAATAGGTTGGGCACGATTTTTACAAAAAATTAATGCGTTAAACAATAACTTTTTATCAAACTTTTGGCCTAAAACTTTTCGGCAGTTTTCAGTAGAAAAAAATTTTTTGTGCCATTGGCACAAATTTTTTTGGTCTCTTGTGACAATTGGCACAAATGTCCATTGTCCGTGCACAAAAAAAACGCTGCTTCACCTGCTTCTGTAGAAAACCAATATATTCTTCATGAGCTCATTTTTAACTAACATAACCAGAATTTTCTCAATTTTTTTCCTCATTTTTGCAGGTTTCTGACTCCAAATACAACGATATGCTTGGGTATGCTCCTAAAATGCATAAAAAAGCATCCATAGCCGCATTATAAACGTTTTTAAAATGAGGAAAATTTTTGGAAAATGAGGAAAAAAATTTTGGGTCCGGTTCTCATGTGGAAAAAATCTTCGAGGAAAAAAACGATGTAGCACAGCCATACCTGTAAGACCTCCGACCAGTTGGGGGGGGGGGTAAATCCGAAATTTTGGGGGGGGGGGGGTAGAAAAAAGTCGAAATTTTTCCCAAAAAAGGCCAAAAAACATACACTTTTTGCCAAATTTTTTTAATTTTTTCCCAACGGGGGGGGGTTCCCCTCCAAGTACAGGTATGAGCACAGCCCGAAATTTGGTTGCTGAGTGCAAAAAAACCCTGAAAAAGCTCAAGGATACTTAAATAAAGCTTCTATGAGCAATTTTAAGCGAAAAAAAGACTTCGGGAAAATAGGAAAAACAATTTTGACCTCACCCTTTCCATTTGGGGAAAAGGGTCGGACGAAAAAACAGTGGGTGGCTGCATCATCTCCAATCCAAGTGCAATCGAAATTCGATACAGATAGCATATAATTTTTTTGCAGACTTCTACAGTGAACTCTGCAAACTTGCCTTGAAGTTTTCGTACGTCACAACCTTTAACAAATCGCTATGCTGAACATGGCAACAGGATGTCGTTATGCTGGACTTAGCAACAGGATGTACTGCCTATAAATTCAGTGCGGAAAGAAGATGACTTACTGTGCCCTGTTCTCCAGGGAAGCAGTGTTTTCAGTTTTTTTGTTCCAAAACCACTGTTTTTTTCCACGAAATTTTTTCCGCAAACGTGGAAAGAGGTCAAATTTTTTTCC
The DNA here is from genome assembly GCA_963922205.1 of Romanomermis culicivorax. Lineage (NCBI taxonomy): Eukaryota > Metazoa > Nematoda > Enoplea > Mermithida > Mermithidae > Romanomermis > Romanomermis culicivorax. Next base: position 236,791 of record CAWUHX010000060.1, on the reverse strand, counting down.
ACATGTGGAAAAGTTTTTTTTCGTCTTAAAATCTTGGTTTTTTCGCTTGAAAATGCTCATAAACGCTTCATTTAAGTGTTTTTGAGCTTTTTAAAGCACTGTTTTTTTTCCCCCAAATTGTGCTTTTTGGGGAAAAAAAATTCGGAAAAGGGAAAAAAGTTTTGGGCTCTTTCCCCATATGGAGAAAAAAATTTTGGAGATCGGATACAGAAAAGATGCATTTTGGTGCATTTTAGAAGGTCATAATCTCAAAATTTTCCGGCGCTGTGCGCCGATTATGACTTTAATAATCATTATTATGCATTACTCAGCCCAGGCGCGGCTTTTAGCATGTCTACCTTCATTTATCATATAATCTATAAAAGTTTTCATCATCTTGAACGTATTATTTCATGTTTTCATTGGTAATCCTCAAAATTTTATCATGATATTTAATGAAGATTCGCATTTTTTCCGTTTGAGAAAGATCAATACGTCAAGTCTCTAAGCTTTTTGATGCAATTATTTCTTTTCTAACGTAAAATCAATTCAAATGCTTCATGGAAATATCTTTCGGAAATTTATACTCTGCTTACTCATATATTTTCGACCAAGTATGAGAGTTTACAAATTATACTGGTTTTAAAATTTTTCGAGTAAAATTCTAGAAATTACGACTTTTGAACACAAAATTCAAATCTAATTCTTGAAATAAACGTTCGGAAAATTGATTTTCCAGCGTCGCAGAATATCAATACCCAAAAAAATTTTCCGGCGCTTCGCGCCGGAAAGATTAATATCCCTTTTGGGTTCTCACTTGTCATCATAGAGGACTTAACCATCGATTTCTCATGTAATTCAAAGTCAATATGCTTTTGGATAGTTTGCTTGAAAGTTTGTTTCAATGCTTGTAGATTAAACTTTGAACTGGAAAATTTTAATTTTTTCCTGAATTTTAATGAATTAACAGGTCTGAAAACACCAGAAGGCTTGAAAAAGCTCAAAAACACGTAAATAAAGCATCTGTAAGCATTTTTAAGCGAAAAAAACGACTTCGGGAAAATATGGAAAAAAATTTTTGATCCCTTTCCCCATTTGGGGAAAAGGCCCGGGGGAAAAAAACAGTGTTTTAAAGCATTCTGATAATCATCCTGATCATATATCTCAAAAATTAGATTTAAATTTTGTGTTCATAAATGAATCGTAATTTTTAGAATTTATCATTGGAAAAATTTTAGAACCATTAATTTGTTAGTAAACCTTTCATAAATTTGGCCGAAAAGCTATGAGTCAGAAGGGTAGAAATTTTCCAAAAATACTTCCATGAAGCTTTCGAATTGAGTTTACGTTAAGAAAAGAACAAACGCTTCAAAAAGTTGACAAAGTTGATGTGTTGATCTTTCTCAAAAAATCTATGAAGGAAAAAATGTGGATCTTCATCACTGTTTTTTTCCACGAACTTCTTTCCACAAATGTGGAAAGGGGTCAAATTTTTTTCCACATGTGGAAAAAAATTTTTTCCGTCTCTAAATCCTCGTGCTCACAGAGGGTTCATCGTGTCGTGCGTGAGAAATAAAAGTAGACGACAGAACGCAGATGAAAATTAAGCTGTGTAGCTTGATGATTTATCACGCATTTTAGAAGAAACACACGGAACGTTGAAGAGCGTGCGGAATGCTAGAAACGGAACACTCAGAGTGTTTTACGGATTTACGCAACAATAATCAAACGCAGGAGATTGACGGGCTCGTAGAGAGCGCTGTGTCAATTTATCCACAGATCTTCGCTCAGGTCGTCAAAGGTTTTCGGATGCTGAAACTCGGGCCGTGCTATCTTAACTGCTAGGAGTTTCACCCAAATACTGGAACTATTTTCCAAATAGTTTGATTTAAACTAGAACACACACTGGGTTTTCGATTTACTAGCGATGCTCAGAGCCTCTCACAAACCCGACTGCTCACTAAGACAAACGAAACAACAACTGACTTTATCACAATCTTGCTGCGAGTGTAATCTTTGATGTTGTAAACCTTCAGACAACTTTGAACAACTTTGAGCTCTGAAATGATGCATTCTTGTGAATCACTTTGAAAAGCTGATGAGCTTACTGTAGTCGATCGACGCACCACAACAATCGCACTGTTTTTCAGCTTTTTCAAGCTTTCCGGTGTTTTTAGAGAAGCTAATTCCATTAAAATTGAAGAAAAAATTGAAATGTTCAACTTTGAAGCCTTATCTACAAGCATTGTTGAACAAATTTTCTAGCAAACTAAACTATCCAAGAGCATAATTGACTTGAATTACACAAAAAATCGATGGTCAAGAACTTTATGATGACAAGTGAAAGCCAAAAAAGATGCTAATCTTTCCGGCGGGCTGGGCCGGAAAATTTTTTGGGTATATTGATATTCTGGGATGCTGGAAAATCAATTTTCCGAACATTTATTTCAAGAATTAGATTCCAAATTTGTGTTCAAAAGTCGAAATTTCCAGAATTTTACCTGAAAAATTTTAAAATCTGTAATTTATTTGTAAACTCTCATGAATTTGGTCGAAAATATATGAGTAAGAAGAGTGTAAATTTCCAAAAGATATTTTCAGGAAGCTTTTGAATTGATTTTACGTTAGCAAAGAAATAATCGCATCAAAAAGCGTAGAGATCTTATTGATCTTTCTCAAAAGGAAAAAATGCGAATTTTCATTAAATATCATGATAAAATATTGAAGATTACCAATTAAAACATGGGATAATACGTTTAAGATGATGAAAAGTGATAAATGAAGGTAGACATGATAAAAGCCGCGCCTGAGCTACTTAATAAAATAATGATTATTAAAATTTTAACCGGCCCGAAGCGCCGCAAAATTGAGATTTGGACCTCCTAAAATGTACCAAAATGCATCTTTTCAATATGAAAACCCCAAATTTTTTTTCCACATTTGTGGAAAGACCTCAAAAACTTTTTCCACATTCTAGATTTTTTTCCACATTATAGTGCAAATGCGGAAAAAACTAGGGATTTTCATTGAATATAAAGATATAAATAATAAGGTAAAGTGGGGTGACTTTGATCAGGGGCGAAATTTTTCCCAAAAAAGGCCAAAAAACACACACTGTTTGGCAAATTATTTTTTCACAACTGGGAGGGTAAATGATTTTGGGTACTGGGTTGGCCAAGTTGGGGGGTCCCCCCAACCGCCCCCCCCCCCAAGTACAGGTATGCCCCCCCCCCAGTTTGAAAAAAATTAGCAAACAAGTGTATGTTTTTCGGCCGACTTTTTTCGACCCCCACCCCCTAAATTTCGGATTCCCCCCCCCCCCCCCAACTGGTAGAACAGGACCTCTTACAAGTATGGATCAAAGTCACCCCACTTTACCTTATTATATAAACGATTTTCTGATTCCGACTGTTTCAGAGATGAAGGATCTTGGTGTTATGTTCAATAAAAAATTGTCAGCAACTTGTGTGGTTAAAAAAAGTTCATTATGTGGTTGTGTGGTTAAAAAAAGGATGGCAAATTTGATTTTAAAATTTTTTCACTCTAACTTCAATAAATTTGAAATCAGGGCTTGTAATTGTAAATCCTATGTTCTTCCTATTATGGAATATGGTTCACCACACCACTCTGGAATCCTTGTCTAGTTGGGGATACTAAATTGGTTGAAAAAGTTCACCGAAGGCTTACAAAAAGACTTTTTGGATACAAAGATTTAAGCCATAAGGAGAGCCTCAACAAGTCTGACCTTGATAACCTTGCATTTAGACGTATGTGTATCGACCTATCTTACATGTTCTTGATTTTGAAATTTAAAGTTATTCCACCTGATTTATTTTTCACTTTGAGTCCGTTCAATTATCTCGCGTCTATCTTATTTAAATTGTATAAATCGAAATATTACTCTTATGCTTTAAAACATAATTTTCGCTTGCGAAATATTGATGATTTGGAATTCCTTACCCAATGATATCATTCGTTCGAACAATATGCCCTGTTTTCGATCTAAATTGAGTCATTTTTTAAAGCTCTATTCGCACGTGCCTTTGTCACGTCCATGAGCTTTTCTGTATTAGTCGTATTTACTCTTGTATTTATTCGCATTTAATAAATTCCTTTCTTTCTTTCAATATTCAAGATTGCCAATTAAACATGAAATAGTTTGAGATGATGAAAACTATTAAAGATTAAATGGTAAGTGAAGGTAGACATGCTTAAAGCCGCGCCTGAGCTTGGTAATAAATAATAATGATTATTAGAGTTATAACCGGCATTTTTGAGATTTGGACCTCATAAAATGCACCAAAATGCATCTTTTCAATATGAAAACCCCAAACAATATGAAAACCATATTTGTGGAGAGACCTCAAAAATTTTTTCTACATTCCAGAATTTTTTTCCACATTATAGTGCAAATGTGGGGAAAAACAGTGGCCAAAACATGGTTTTTGGCACAAAAAATTTTGAGCATTTGTGCGAATTAGCAGAAATTTTTTTTGATAGTCCAAGGCGAATTTCCTGGATTTTTAGTCATTTTAGGGGCCGAAAACGCAAAATTTCCTCGGCGCTTGGCGTCGAACTCAATGAGTTCGTTCTGTATTAATTACACTTTCGTTCGTCTCGAACGCGAGCGGATTGTATTCAAATAGCATATTTGTATTATCGCAACACTCTTTGAGATTGTCAATGACTGACTGGTGAAAGGATAGAAATTGTTAACTTTCTCTGTTCATTCAGTTGGATTGAGAACCGAAACTTATATTTTTGATGTTTGATCCAAACAAAAAAATTGATATTTTTGGCACAATTATTCAACAAAAATTTACGCGAAGCGACTTTCGTCTTTTTTCAGGAGGAAGCAATTATAGACAAGACATCCTAATTTAATCTTTAATAGTTGTTAGGAAGGAAGCCGAAAAGTAAAGGAAAACTTCTTGACAAAAAGTCTGTAAAAATTTCTGAATTTTCGCAGCATTCGATTTCTTTTCGGATCGTAGTATTCGTTCTCTAGATCAGTTTCTCTTATCTCACTGACGTGGTTAGAGAAAATAGAGCAGGCACGATTTTCATGCAAATTAATGCGGTGAAAGTACTTATCTTTAAGGTTAGTTTTCAAGGTAAAGTGGGGTAACTTTGGTCAAAATCGAGCCAATCCAACGTATAACTTGTTATACAAGAAGAATTCGTGAAAATGTTACATGGAACTCATATGTCAAAAATGTCAGACACATTGATTAAACACATCCTTTCATAAGTAGCATGCAGATTTAACCTACCGTAGATAGTTGAACGGCGCTCACTTTGTGACCAATGTTACCCACCATTTTGGTCAACTTTGGTCACCATTATAATTTCTGTTCAAGTTACTTTTTCGTCAAGTAAAATTGTTATATCTCACCACAGATAGAACGTAACAAAACAAATTTTGGATATTAAGTAACATAACTATCTATCATTACTGTCACAAAATTTCAGCTGAAAATGATGAATATCATTAACAGGAATAAAGTTTTCGTAAATCTACTCCTGGCAGTCCCTATGGTGGGTAACTTTGGTCAATTGGCCTAAAAAAGTGCCTGACTTAAAAAATATTGTGTTATTCAGATACAGCAAGTTAAGAGGTACATGAAAGTATCAATATGAATGAAAGTAAAAACATCAATCATTCAAAATTTATTGACGAAAAAAAATTAACGATACACAAAAATATGAGGTACACTAAAACAATGATAAACGTGCGTTTTTAAGATCAAAATACATGAGATTAAGCAAATTTAAAGGAACATCAGAGCACCCTATGGGGTGTATTACCCCGGTCTTAGATTTGGAAATTCATTTACTACCCCCCTAAAAACAGCAAAAAAAGAAAAAATTTTGGTAGACCTCATCCTCTCCTCAGTAGGGTATAGTAATTCGAGAAAAACTGCATAATGTGTGCTTGAGAGGAATTACTCACTCGTCTTTTTGACACATTTACTGAGCAAATGATAATGGGAAAGCATGCAACTTCTGTGCCATATAGCGATTTTTAGGAAAGGATATCAGCACATTAATATATACTACTTGTAGGAAATCATTATATATATAATTGGTAGATCAAATAATGACTTATGTAACATGGGATTCATAAAGAAATCGCCCCTTGGGAAGAAAAACATTATGTTCTTAAAATTCTTCCTCTTCATGCTCTCCTTTCCTTTTCCCCGCTTTTAGGTTGGCTCTTCTGTGCGCATACGGTTACCCAAGCTGTGGCATACTTTCCTGCTATGAGTTGAGACATGCGAGGTCCATTCATGTGGATCAGGAGTGGTACCTGGTTTCAAACTCGTGGTTCATAATCTAATGGGATTAATATATACATAGCCACATTCAGCATCAGCACTTTCAATTGGAAGCACTGTTCCAACCCTTATCAGTGATGGAATAAGCTCATACTACTGAAGATGCTGGTTCAAATAATGTTTCCAAAAGTATGTTGTGCACGATTCTTAAAATGTGCAGGAATCAGTTGGCACAACAATCTTCTAAGTGTGACCATTGTCTGCGTATAATTAGTATATTCAAGTTGCATGATTGGGAGCTGGAAGAAGGGGGTTGAAATAGTAAATGGTGTTTGACCATAAAAAGCATAAAGTAGGGGCTAGGGGCATTATTCATTCTTGTAAGTTGAGAATTGTTTTGTTGTTAGGGTACTACAACACCCCCTCTGCAGAAAAACTGGGAGCAAAAAAAGGTCACGGCATATTTCAAAAGTACTACCCTTAAAATTTACGATTTTACCCCTACCTAAATTTTCGACCTTGGGGACCTCTGAGGAAGATCGAGTGGCACAAACTTGATAAATAAAATCACCAGTGGGATTAGAGCTTTACATCGGGTACCCGAATTACCCGGGTACCCGAATTACCCGGGTACCCGGGTACAAAGTGAAAACCATTACCCGGGTATACCCGGGTACACGGGTAATTCGGATACCCGTTTTGTATCACGTATAATATGTAGACTTGAGAGTAGAGGTGTATGCATAGTTTTTTTAGCCTTTTACAAGCCATGGCTTGTTGGACTGACAAAATGGCTTGTAGAATTTTTTTCCAACAAGCAAAAATGGCTTGTCAGAATTTTTTGAGTCATGTGTTTGATCATATCGGATACAGAAAAGATGCATTTTGGTGCATTTTAGAAGGTCATAATCTCAAAATTTTCCGGCACTTCGCGCCGGTTATAACCTAAATATGCATTATTATTCATTTCCTAGCTCAGGCATTGCTTCTAACATGTCTAACTTCATTTATCTTTTAATCTTTAATAGTTTTAATCATCTTAAACGTATTATCTCATGTTTTAATTGGTAATCTTCAATATTTGATCTTGATATTTAATGAAGATTCACATTTTTCCCTTGACACATTTTTTTAAAAGATCAATACGTCAAGTCTGTAAACTTTTTGAAGTGGTTATTCCTTTCTCAACGTAAAATCAATCCAAAAGCTTCATGGAAGTAGTTTTCGGAAACTTCTACTCTTCTTGCTCATATCTATTTGGCCAAGTTCATTAGAGTGTGTGAATAAATTAATGAATTTAAAATTTTTCAAACATGAAATTCCAGAAATTACGACCTTTGAACAGAAAATTCGAAACTAATTCTTCAAACAAATGGTTGGAAAATTGATTTTCCAGTATCGCAGAATGTCAACTCAATACCCAAAATAATTTTCCGGCATTTCAGGCAGGAAAGGTTAATAGCTTTTTTGGGCTCTCACTTGTCATCATAGACGACTTAACCGTCGATTTCTCATGTAATTCAGATATGTTCTTGGATAGTTTGCTGGAAAATTTTTCCCACAATGCTTGTAGATTAGACTTCGATCAAACTCAAAAATTTCAAATGTTTCCTGAATTTTAATGAATTAACGGCTCTAAAATTTTATTGAATAAATGTTGAATGACATCTCTGCTCAATATATACATTTCTTTAAAACATGACCTAGCATTAGAATTTATTCACGTATACTGATATTATAAAATTGGCTTGCAAAAATTTGGAATGGCTTGTAAAATTTAAGGTCAACAAGCCACTTGGCTTGTGACTCGTAGGTCAAAAAAAACCCTGGAGGTATGCAAATTTTGCTTTGTCTCGTCAATAATATTGAGCTATCGTGATGTGATGTGTAGTATTTTGCAGCATAGGTGCGTCGATGATGTGTATCAATCATCATCTCTAACATTATATTCGCACTATACCTACCTATGCAGCCTATTGTATACAACAAAACAACCAGTGTTTCAACACAAGTGTTGAAAAATATTATGTAGTAGGGACTACGGAGTGTGTGTAATGCATCATTCTATTTTCACAGTGTATCTGTCTAATATTATATATGTTCATTAACATTACAACTCATTTTAACATGTACCCGGGTAATTCGGGTACCCGGGTACCTGGGTAATGGATAAACGGGTACCCGGGTACGAAATTTTTGTCGTGTGAAGCTCTAAGTGGGATGAAAATCGTCTGCCAAACAGTTACCACATATATACCCATCACAGCATGCTCAGTCTTTTTTGTACTTTTTCTTTTAAATTGTCCATTGAATACGGCAAACGCGACACACATTAGTGGTTCTAGTATTTCTCGCCTTTTCGCTTCTTTTAATTCTTTCAGTTGAGCAAGAACTTCTGGTTCTGTCATAGATTGGCCAAGCGCATGATGAAGACGTTTATTTAAACTTACAACTTTTCTTTTTTTTATTATTTTATTGTTTTTTCTTTTTTTCTTTAGTGTTCGAAAAGAAGCACTGCGTAAAAAACGTTCGAAAACGGTTCGAAATAAGCTACTCGGAGCTTTTTTGGCACTGTTTCTTTTTCCCCAAGTTGGGAGTTTTGGGGGAAAATTCGGCAAAGAGACAAAATTTTGGGCCGCTTTCCCATTTTGGGGAAGGAATTTTCGGGGGTCGGACATATAAAGACGAAGGTTCAAATGTCAAAATTTTTCCGACGCTTCGTACCGGTTATAAGTTTAACATTGATTAGTGTCTATCATCTAGCTCAGGCGCTGCCTTTAGCATGCCTACCTTTATTTAACAACTGAACTTTGATTGTTTTCATCATTTTGAACGTGTGATTTTATGTATTAAATTAAGATGTTCAACATTTGATGTGATAAAATATAAGATAAGATAAGATACGATAATTTATATGTTTTAAATATGAAAAATTAAGTTGATACAATACAAAATAAACGGAAAACTGTAATAGCCGAATAATATTAGCGAATTGGGCTACACCTCATCGCAGAATTAAAAATGCATTTTATTAATTTTGTTCGAAAAAATTTTTACTTAAAATGAACCCATCGGATATTTGATAGAAATTCGTATTTCCCCCTTACACGTTTTTTGAGAATGGTGACATTTTAAATGTTTCATTTTTTTGAAACGATGGCTCCTTTTTAACGTGATTTGGATACGAAAACTTTATGAAGTAAAATTCGAACCTAAATCTTCAAATATTTGAGAAAATAATGTTCCAGCTTTCCAGAATGTCAATATCCTGAAAGTCTTTTTCTTGGGCTCGCGTTTGAGATTACTGAGACTTCTACGGTCGATTTATTTTTTACGTTGAATTCATTAAGCTCTAGGATTGTTCACTTGAAAACTATTCGATTATGCTTGGCGAAATTGGACTTCAAACTCGAAATTTTTCATTCTTAATCAATTATGATAAATAACGGATCTTAAAACCAGAGTTGTCCCAGGCCCCGGCACCGGGGCAGCTGGCCTGGCTCTGGGTCGGGGCTAGGCTTGCCCCGGTCAAAACCAGCAGTTTTGATAGGAAAACAAGCTCGATTTATAATAGAATTGATGTTTAGAATATGACAAGTGAATATTCAGTAGATAGTTTGACAGTAATACTGTTAGGAATCGTGAAATTCACGTTCGGCTTGGATAAAAGTTAACATGTTTTCATTGTATCTGGAACTCCACTTCAACTTCAATACAGGTTCTTGATTGATTTTTTCAGAAAACATACAATTGTTCAATTTTTTTTACATCTTTAACTTTATTCTCGAACTTTTTCCAAAAACTTTTCCTTTCCAGTCATTAGCATGCATGCTAACGTTCAAAAATTTCAATTAGCAAAGCTCTGGTTTCGTTAGCACCGTGCTAAAAACCTTGCAGATGAATCGATAGAAGTGTCCAGGTATGTGTGCAACGCAGTTTCTTTGGAAAAAATGAGCTTCTTCATACTTAGTAATAAGTTATCCAAAAATTAAATTTTTATAAAATTTTAAAAAAATTAAAGAAAGCCGGGGCAGATATACTAACTGCCGGGGCAGACATACTAACATATTCGTCACCAGTGGTATCATACTTCATGTTTTTTCAATCATTTTTTTGCTTACTTTTATACATATTATGTATGATAAGCATGCTCTGGAAGCTTTTATGTTGTTTTTTTGCTCACTCACCCCTTATCCTCTCGATGGAAAGTTCGAGGACCATCTACAATGGGCCGTGCATGTCTGATGGAATTCCTTAATTCGTTTATTTTGATGAGCACTTATTTAAGGTTTTTATTCTCGCCGTGTGGATAAAAGTCTAATTGTCAAATCCGCAATGGTAGTTCGACTCAAAATTCTCAATGACTATCGATCGGAATATGAATATTGCATAAAGGTAAGTTTTTAATTTTCTGATAGACTAAAAATCATATTTTCTGGCTTTCTCTTGTTTCTCTTCTGTGGAATATGGAGAATTATGTATTTTTTCAGGTCAACCTGCACTCCAAAGTACATGAGTTAAAAGAATTGCTCAGCCGTGTATTTTATGTATCCGTCGAAGATCAAAAGTTATTGTGCGATGGTAGAACGATGAAGGACGGTGAAGAAATAGGCGTATATACTTCGAATAATATTGACCAAAAATTACATTTAATAATTAACAAGTCGCAGGAAGAAACGGATTTTAGGAAAATGCTTTACGATTATTTGCGTGATCGCTACAACGGCTTGAACGAGAATCTCATAAAGAAGTTCGTCGATTCTTTTAGTGAAGTAATTTTCAGTCCATATCATATATCGCAATACTTGCTGAAAACTACACATGTATCGTAGCTCCGCGGTCTTGGGTGTGGCTCGGTTTTTTTGCGTTGTATCACTGGCCATCAAACATTTATAGTCTGTTTTTTATAAAATGCTTCCAAATAAAAAACTGACACAAATCAGTACTGTCGTCAAAATCATTTGCATAGAGGTCTTACCGTAAAATTTTCCACTCGAAAAATTACTAAAAGTGAGCTCAGTAGGTTCACAAATTTTCAGTCCTATATGGCATAATGTTTGTCATAAAATCGTGAAAATCTGAAATACTACTTGCTTTCCACTTTCATTATTTAGAAGCATTTCAGGAAAAACAGACTATGGAGGTGTCAACGGGAAAATTTTGAATTTTTCGCCCAAAAGATTTGTAAATAGTTCAAAAATAGCTAACTGTATATAAAACCACAAAAATTTGTATTTATAGCTCGAAGCGTCGATATAATTGACGTTTTTGACTATTTTTGTTCAAAAAGTACCACTTCTAACAAAAAAATAGAAATTTTTTGCGTTTTTGTCCTAAAAGGATTTCCAACCATATAGCCGTTTAAAAAATACTGTATAAGAATATTTTTCTTTAAGAAAATGACCGAAATTATCAACACTCTTAGTTTGGACGATTTGGAAAGATTTGCTACGCTAAAGCTTGATGTGTTGCAAGGATGATCTGCCCAGCGGCGATTAAAGTTACTTGTTATGGAAAAAATTATATATTTTTATTCTAAATTATAAGTTATGGTGAACATTATAGTCTTCGCTTAATCTATTATTGTACATTATTGTACTATGTTGCCGGCTCCACTGAAATTTCCAGTAAATATGATGAAACCTTGGAGTCCGTCTTGATCTGCTTCGGAAAAAAATGCTCGCACGTGGGTACTTTTAGCTATTCACCTCTCAAAACCGACGTCTTGGCGTTCAGCAAAAAAATTGATGATTTTATAATATAAACGAATGATTGTGCCAAACTTATAACATTTCTATTCGGATAAACGTATTGCTTATTTATCTGGAAATGGCAAAAAGGAGAATATGTTTTTTCTTTTTGCTTGTTTCACTGGCTTAAAAGTTCGATATTAGGCCTTCCCTTCATTTCAGCAAAATTCTCTACTGAAAGAAACTTTCCATTTTCTGAGGAACATATACGCGCCCAGTTTTTTAGTCATTTCTGGAAATGCCTCTGCGCGAAAACGGACAAATCTTGGAAAAATTCCAGTATCAGTTATCAAAGTTGATTTTTACAGAAGAAAAAACGGCTTAATGAAAAACCCGAAATCTTTGTGTGCCATTCTTTGTTAGAATTTTTCATTACTGTATACAATGCAGTGGCCTATACCTTGTTTCCGAAAAGCATGTGATAAACCCACAGTATTTCTGATTCGCAACACAACGAATTTACATTATTTGAAACAAATTTGCTGGTAAACAGCAAAATTTTTGTTGACGACAATTTTTGGGAGACTGGCGAACACTATTTGAGTAAAATTAGCTAAAGCATAGTTTCAAATAAGTTTAAACTAGCATTAATCGTATTAGAAATTTAAATTCCCGCGTTTTAAACTCGGAAAAAACAATACGTGTGAATCAAGGATAAGGTTATAGTTTACAACCAGGTTCTCGGAAGCGAAGTATATTATTATGCTCAGTGAAATATGGGACAACGAGGTATGTATTGTACATACAGTATAATCGTGTAGATTGTAAAAATTGCTACAAGACAAGTGAATTTCATGCGCAGAGGCTTAAAAACGTTTCGTCTTTTAAAAAACTGGGCGCGTATATGTTTCTCAGAAAATGGAAAGTTTTTTTCAGTTAGAATTTTGCTGAAATGAAATGATGGGGAGGCCTCTAATATCGAACTTTTAAGCCAGTGAAACAAGCAAGAAGGAAAAACATATTCTCCTTTTTGCCATTTCCTGGCATTTCAGATAAATATCGTACTTTCAAGCTCCTGCAAGTAAGGTGCAAAAAATTTTCACTGAAAAAGTGTATTTTCGAAGTATAGTACGAACGCCACTAAAATGTGGCGAATTTTACATTTTCGGCATATATCATTTATGCAGATTTTTAGTTTACGTTGAGATATTTCGAAGAACCAAAATATGCATCAGGGACAACAAAATACGCTCTTTGCAACGGCGTTACTTAAAATCGATGAATCGAAAAAAAATTTTTGTAAACAACATTTATGCAAATTTCTAACTTACTATACATTTTTACAAAAAACAAATATCAAACCTGGGGGTAGAAAAAGAAGCTCGTTTCAATGGTGCAACAAAAGATCTGAAAATCGCAAAAAAATTTTTAAATGCGCATTTTTGCTTTGTTTACTTTCTTTACACTGCATATACTAGATGTTAAGGTGGTTTACTCTGGGCATTTTACTCAGCTATCGAACAAAAAAAGAATTAGCTTTCTACAACTTATACAACTCGAGATATTTGTGCGGTCATCTACCCCAACTCGGCCAAATTTGCATATTTTCTATGATAATTAAGTTTATACTGCAAATTTTCAAACCGCCAGTCAGTGTCTTGTACAACTCGAGGAGCTGCATCCAACGGAACAAGAATCGTCTAGAAAGACTAAATATTCGCAAAGTTATTACTGGTCGGAGTTTTGAGATTTTTCTTTACACTGAAATAAGGTCGCATTTGCATATTTCGAAAAAATTTTCTGGTGGTCCCAAGATATGACCCTACTGAAGATATCAATACCACAATCGAGCTAATCGATTAGAATAATCGTTAGTTATGAAAAGGTGGCAAAACAGTACTCTAGTTTGTCTCATAACTTTAGCTACAGTATGTCTACAGTATTCTAAGTGGTACCATATTGTAACCCGCATCGAGTTCTATATTGTCGTCAATATTTCAGCTTTGGATATCTTGTAGTTTTTTAGAAATCTTTCCTTAAACGTGAAAATCGGCGTGCCCAAAACGAAACATATGTTAGTCTAGCACTAACGTGCTAGCTATGATTGTAGGTTACTGAGGAAGCGTTAGGTTCGCTGTGCCCCATAGCCTACTCATTTTCAAATGAGTCTCAGAATGCAAAATAATCCATAGAATTCGATGAGCAGACAATAAACATCCATCGTAGGCCGAAATCTTTTATTTTAAATCTGTTCTGCTACGGTCAACTCAAGAAAAAAGTCCGTATACGCAGGTTGCTTTTCATTTGCATGACCACCTTTCTGCACACCGACGCTCATTTGAAAAAAGTCTGCAATCATTACATGAATAAACTGTATATTTCTTGAAATTCTTCCAAATAATAAAAATGGAAGACAAGTACATTTTTAATTTTGCGATTTTCAGTGATATTTCTTTTATCTATTTTCTGAGTGAAAAATTTTATAGAAAAAGCTTTGTTTAAACGACAGCGCTAATTTTTGTCATTATCCAATTTAGCATATTTTATAAAAACACAACTGATCTTTTTACAAATCATCCAATTTTCCAGATGCTGATCGCACTCAGGGTGTTGGTTACTTCAGAATTCTGGGTTTGATTTGGGTCTTTGACGTGAATATTCAACATTACGAGATCAGAAAGAATTGCACCCTCGGTGACAATCGTGTGTACTATTCCGTATGAACAGACGGTGTTGCATCCGAGAGATAATGTCTGGGAAAATTTAGCTTCTTTACACAGACGAATGGGATAAGTGAAAAATTAACGCCATCTGAAAAACACATAGTTATGGCAACTAGAAGTTGGGGACGAGAATGATTATCTGAAAACCAAAACTCACTTACAACTACAGAGCACATACATCAGTTGAAAATTTTCGACTTTTTGACATTTCCTTCAACTTCGGTACAGTACAGGTACCCCAGACATCGTGTTCCGTGAATTTACCCAATGTTGTTCGATCGAATGATTGGGTTACAATTTACTGTAAGATTTTTGAAAGAATACGACAGTGCTGGAAACATCAAATTTTGAGAGCAAAAAACGTCTACTAAAGCCTAGAAGCACCACTCCATACAATACGGATTTGATATTCCGAGTCCCTTGTCCGCGAAACGCCTTGCGGATTGTAGACCGCGAATTTTTGAAAATCAAATGTTTTAGATCCAACTGAGTGTTTTTTTAATACAAATCAAGAAAATTTGATCCAGATCAATTTTTTGACCCGGATTAAAAATTTTTGATTTAGATAATTTTTTCGAATTTTTCTCTTGAGCTGTATTTTCATGATACAGATCAAATTTTTGATCCAAATCGAAATTCGTTGATCCTTCCGTATTTTTCTTTGTTTTTTTGCTGTCGGAAACCCACAGCAAAAACTTTAAAATGAGTCAATGAACTTGTTTTGCCTGATATTTTTTCAGTATGCAAATGATACTGTTTAGTATGTTTTTTATGAAATGCATGTAAAGTGAAAACTGACAAATAGTAGCACTGGCATTCAGATGGTTTACACAAACCTTTGGCAGTGGAATTTTTTATGGAAAAAATTAGCTAAAGGCTAGTTGAGTTTGCTTACATGACGCTATGTGACACAAGGTTAAGTTGAAAATCTTGGGAGTCTGAAATATTACTTGCTTCCCATTCTCATATTTGAAAACATTTCAAGAAAAAACTATAATTAGCTATTTTTTCTTTGATTCACTGCTATCTGTAGTATCAGTTTCGATATTTTCAGTAAAAAAAACATTTTTTCTTTTCTGCACCATTTTTTATTTTTGCAACTCTTTATCCGCCTCTGTTTTTCTTTTCTCTTGTTAGTAGTGCATCTTTACGTATACATAACTACTGCAACTTCAAAAAGTGACTGAGGAAGTATTGCAGATTTTTTATTATTTTGTCTTTGCAAATGAAATTATAAAATGTCAACAGGCGCCGAAATGGCCTATGGCGTAGTAATGGCGGTACCGATCTGTCCTAGACCGACTCATAATGGAGTTTAGGATCCATCATTAGCCCTAATCCAGAAGTGCAGTCGTCGACTGTCGCCGACAAAAATTCAAAGATTTTTTACTTCTGAATAAGGCTTTATTCCCGTTTCCCTAGTGGTTAACATGTTTCTCTATCTCATCTCTGGTTCACGGTTCGGAATTTTGATTAGGAGGTCGACTTTGAACATCGAGTCTATTTTGATGTTTGTTGAACTACTGAAACATTACTCCGCTCAGAGCGGAAAAAATTACTTATCAAGCAAAGTGACGACGTCTTTACTTTTCAGCTGGTTATTGTATTTTAAGAAACAGCTGTAACAATTCAATATTTTCAATTTTTCCAGTAGTTGTTACCATATGGATTGATTGAAAATTTACTGTAACAAACAATTGTGCGTACTCTTTATGGAGCTTATGTACCATGAAAGTAAACAAAACAGTGGAAAAAATGTCAAGTTTCATGCTTGTAGAACGCAAGGCATGAAGCGTATTTGATCTGTACTATTGATTTTTGCCAATTACCTCTTGAAGTACGATATAAATTAGAATGATACTGAATGGAAAAGCACAAATATTTGGTGTTGGCACGGACCCTGTAAAAGTATATATTTCCTTAAGTGAAGGGACTCCAAACCGCATGTTACTCTAATTTCTCGTCTCAAATCCACCAGAATTTATTTTCCGTGTGATAATAACGCGCTCATTACTGGTTTGAATGTCAGCAAAATTGACTGTCCCGTCCATTATATCTGAGTAGCGTCAATTTTTTCTTTCCATAATTGTTTTAACGAAATTCTCACAAATTTGAAAGATCAAAAGCGCACGTGGTGTCTAAGTGTTTGGACGAAACATTAACTGTCGGAATCAATTCTGAGAAACCCGGTTAGTGGATTCACAAATCATTCATTGTATGTCACGCTGATTAGAGAATCTCAGAAAAATGAAGTATAGCATAAATTTCTTCCTCATGACGTTTGGAGAAACTCAAATCCTTTCAGAGTTCGTTATACATTCATTTATTAGCTGCTGATTTTCAGAGGAATCCAAAAACATCAAAATCATTAAATCATTGGAGCTGTGATAGTTCTTATTTTCGGATAAAACAATTCATCGTTCAATTCTGAGGAAATCAACACGTCTGAAAACAAAAAACTCGTTTTTTCGCCTTCGCTACCGTATGCCATCATATTTAGCATTCAAAAATAGAGTAATGAACCCTATCAGTACTACATTTTCCTCTGATATTCTGCTATCGTTCGATCGCAAAATATTAGTAAAGCTTCCATTTTTGAGGACTGGCGCATATGATGCGTAGAATATTAACATTTTTACTGTGACACTAATTGCTGTACATCCTACTCTCTGCTTCGTTTTTCCTTACGGAGGCTTTTTCATATGATGTTTTTTGGTTGGAAAACCGAACAAACACTAAATTGGGAAATCAGCAAGGGAATGATAATTACGTGAAAGGCAGAGCAATGCGCAAACGAAAGACTTATCTATTGTTTGATCAGAGGTTAGTCTGTTTTTTATAAAATGCTTCCAAATAGAAAAGTGGCACAAATCAGTATTGTCGTCAAAGTCGTTTACATAGAGCTTTTACAGTAAAAATTTTTTTTACGGTGAGGTCAGTATGCTCACAATCTACGGTGAGGTCAGTATGCTTTAAGGTGAGATCAGTATGCTATCATATTTTTCTCAGAAAATCGTGATAATCTGAAATACTACGCTTTCCACTCAATATTTACAGGCATTTCAAGAAAAATAGACCATGGTTCTATTTAGAATTTACCCCTCATACTGATTTCTAGTGAATAGAATTATTTCTAGTGGTAAGTACTATTGGGCTTAATTGTAAACTTCATAATGAGACAATGTTGCAAATAATGTAACTCAAAAAATCAATCAGACTACATCACCAGGACCGTTCTTAGAGTGGGCGAACTGGGCGGCCGCCCAGGGCCGCTAAAAATTTTCTAGTTTATGCTTGAAGAAAGCCTTTTTAGCGGTCCTTAATAGAATTGTCTATTTTTGTATGCAAACATTACAAAATTTCCGCAAACATTCTTTGTACATGATGAAATTAAAACGAATTTCAGGAAATTCAATTTCTTTGGTTTTAAGAATCTTCCGTGTTACAGTGCATTGAAAAAATGTGTTTAAAAATAAGAATCATAATACTATTATAGCAGCATTACAAAAGGGAACAAAACTAAATGAAAGAAGTCAATAGTGGGCGGTTTACAACTAAATCACATACTGTATATTTCATATCAAAATTTCATATTTTGCTGTGCATGGTCAAAAATCCTAATGAATTCATATTTGTCCGGAATCTATTTTTTTAAAAAGCTTTAAATATCCGATCATTACTGACGAAAAGCATATATGAGAGGGTTTGTTTCAAATGTTGACTTTTCTACTTACAAGAGAGAATTTTTTCGGCATCACTTTTAGTTTCAAGTGGTTTCCTGATCTGGTGGTCGGCTGCATGATGACGATATAGTTTCAGAATAGCGATTCTCTCAGGATAACAATAATCCGGAAAGTTTATGACATGCTTTGAGAAATATTTTTGTACTTTGTCAACCGTTAGTTACAGACAGATTTAGTTGAAATTTTGATGACTATTTAATCACTAGATTCGGATTACGTTACGTTTTACATACATAAAATTTATGTAGAGTAGAAATAAAAGAAGTACTAAAACCTTCCTTGAGGTACATATGAGTACACCACTCAAAACGCTAATGCCACAAATAAGTATTAATCATTCTAACTTGTACGCAAAAAAACAGCTATATAAGCTTCTTTGAGCAGGAACGTGTTTTAAAAATATCTTTCTTATTTGGGAAAAACTTTGAGTGCTTTACAGTTTACACAACTATGGAATCTACATCCGAACACACACATTCCATAATTCTGTAAGGCATCTATTTTTTTCTATAATGATTTTTTTTGTGCCAACGGTGGCAAAAAAACTTGATTTCTAGTTGATGTTTTTGGTTTTGTAGTTTGCTGATAGCTTTGCATAGCTGATAGAAAATATCAGCACATCGCTCAGGTCACACATTTTTACCATTTTGTGTAGCAATTATTGAATTTTTCTCCAAAAAAACAATAAATTCTGGATAAAAGACCTAGAAAACCTGGAAACGTCAGAATTTCATTTGGAAAAATCTGTGGTAGCCTTGCCTCAGGCGTTTTATTAAGGTTTTATGTGCAGATGCTGCATTACACAAGTTATATACTGTGTAATGTCGTCTATTATGACAACACTAGAGTTATTGTCATTCAACCGGTTCATAAACGTGTTATTTTTAATGAGTAAAACTTTGTAATGATGGAATTATGCTTCGTTCTTAGATATTCTAAAGTATGCAAGGTAGTGAATCATCTATAAGCTAAAAATGGCGTGATGTCTAATAATTATTGAAAAAAATTTAGGGCCGCTTAACCTGAGCTCGCCCAGGGCCGCTAAAACCCAAAGAACGGCCCTGTACATCACCACAAGGAGACAACGAACTTTTTTGCAAGAGAATATTCCAGAGTTTACACAGATAACTCGCCATCTCAATGTGGACCATTAGTTATAAATTTTTGAAGCTTTAGTTCATTGGATATTTCATACTTATTATTTGACCCCAGGCCGGTTTTACGCTGAATTTTGCATAAATGCGCCCATCAGTAATATCCCCAAGATTGGATTTTCAGGCAGAGATAAAGTTCACACTGCGAATTCATCAACTTTCGCTCAATTTATCACTCTCTCCAAAATCAAGAATTTTCTCCAAAAAAATCTATTTTTTTGACTCCAGGATGTGGTCGCCTTACACGGTTCATCCCTGGCGGCAAGGCAAAATTTGCACATTTACAAATGTGCAAATTTTAATTTGCAAAAAGCCCCGATTTCCGCTGAATCTCGTCTGACCAAACTGCCTTTTCGTTGACATTAAGTTTTTCTCTCGAAAGTTCTGTTGGCAAAATATAAAATAGAATGTATAGTTTCCAGTATCACCTGACCTTAGTAATCACTCAGAAAACCCGGTTACATTCTGTGAGGCAACTGCAATAATCGATTTAGTGGAGCCTGTGTGCTTTTTGGATTGAGCTTATCGTTCAACTTGGAATCAGATGGTTAAAACATAACGGAACAATTTTTTATTCAGCGTTTCAGTTGCAGTTCCATTGCAAAACTATCAGAACTTTTCCTCTTTCCTGCAATTAATTTTATGTCTCCTAACTTGAGGGCGTCTCTCTAGTTCTTCATCTTCATGTAAAAGTTCGTTTCGGAATAATAATTGCCATCATATATAATATGTGTTATAGGATTTTTCAACCTCAGTATAATGTTAATGCATTCTATTTTCCCGGAACCTTTTTGCTACTTCTCCATTCGTAGTCACGAAATAGAACTCCATGCGGGAGCATTTTGTCGCCGGTCGTCCCGCCGGGAGTAACAACGGAAAGTTCATATGTAGTATTGGATTACTGTAATATGTTATGCATATGTACGTGTATGTCTAATAAGCTTTCGCCGATTTGCTGAGGAATGCAGAAAAACATTTTTCAACAAACTGACTGTATGATGGCATTGCTCACGGTTTTTTGTGTGCAGCCAATTTTCTTCATTTGCTGCAGGGGAGAGAGCCTGTATTCATTAGTGGCTCTTCTTTCGGAGCTATATGGCAAGTTCCATTTTTTATTAGTCTGCTGATGATAAAGATGTATTCCTTTATTATTTTTCGCGTTGATTGTCTTTATCTAAGCACATTTTTCGGGATTGGGTATGCTTATTTCATTAATTCTGCACTTTTTGTCGCTAGATCCGAAAATCTGTCCTCATTTGCACATTTTCGTCGCAAAGGTCAAAATTCCTACATTTCACCTTCATTTCAGATTCTATTATTCGAACAAACCTTTCTCTAGAGTGTTCCATCCAAAACTCTAATTAATCTTAAAACGATTAATTATTCATCGCACATGCTTACATCAGACATCTGCCCCTATCTTTCTAACTATTTTTTATCATTTTTGCTGCCCTTTTCTGGTAGAAGATACTAAGCTTAAAATAATATGGTCATGCATCTATCGGAAACGGACATTTTCTCAACGGCGATGGGCGAGGCGGGAAATGACACAATTTTATTGGACGTGGTCGGAGCTCCAGATACGAATAATAATACTACTGTGATTTTTGAATCGGCCACTGAACGTAGTGATCTTGGATTGTATTACGTTCCAGGTAATGTTTGCTGTATAACTTTCTGAACCCAAAAGTTTTATCCAACAATCGTTTGTTTTCGTACATAAAATGTGAATGTTGATCGCGCGTGAGATTTTCATACAGTTTTCGACCTTGCACTCGAATGATATTGCAGGTTCAAATTTTACTGTTTGTGCTTTTTGCTTCCAGAAGCTGGAGGTTGTCTGTGAAAGTTTTTGGGGACAAGAGGAGGCTTAGATATATGAAAATAAGGTGCAAAGAAACGATCGTGCTTAATACAATAGGTCATTCATCATGCTCCAACTACTATACACGATGAACAAACTTGGAACGATCTCTGTGTGACATTGCTTGTATGAAAATTTAACCGTCGATCCGATTGAATGTTTCATAAATAAATAAAAAATCTAACAACGATTTAACGAGGAATTCCTGATCAAGCAATGCACCATCTTTTCTAACGTGGAAAAATGCATGATTCTTTAAATTTTTTGCTTGTTGATTCAAGGTTTAATATGAATCTGTAGAAAAAGTCACGTGAATCAAACGGTAAAGTAACTGGACAAACTTATAGATTTAACATAACAGTAGTATACAATGTTCACTTGGCTTTGTCCACATATTTCTAAAATGAATTTTCACATATATGATATTGGAAGTTAGTGGTCATTTTATATTTTATAGCTAGTTCAGATCAGCATTCCTCATGAAGACTTTTTCACTTTCGCATTGCATACTGTATTTCCTTTCGAACCCATTCATGTCAAAGGCACATATTTTAGGTCCAAAAGGTTAACAGTTTTCAATCTGGATTTTTGAGACACCGATTTATCATGCATTTGAATGAAAGACAGATTTCCTAGGATTTTGTTATTGCTTTGGTCTTTCCTAGTAGGCTATATAGTTAAGATCATCAGTAAATAGAGAGGTGAAACGTGCTTTGAGTCACTCCTAACGTTTCATTTCTCCATTTGATTCTAAATTTGATTACAAATATTTGGTGAAAATTTTTCAATCCTTCTCTGATCAAAAGCCTTATTTTGATAGCTTTTGATTTATAATTAGCATGATGTGCCACAATGCAGCTCGGCCGATCAGATATTACAAAGTTATAACCTGATTATCTCTGTGGACGAAGGCCGCTAATATTCCATTCTAATACTAAATTTATTTATTGATTTTACTCATTTATTGAAACATGCTTAACGCAAATAGATCATTTATTGTTGATTTGTTTTCCATAATTAATTACGCATACTACGTGCTTTTGCGAGTAAATTTTCTTTTTTCTCTTTTTTCAGAAAATAGCCACGTTGTTATACCGCTTATTTCTTTCGTTTTCGGCTTTCCAATTTTCGTCATAGGCGTTTTATGTTTAGTTCAACACAGGAATAAACGACATTATAAAAAACAGCAAGATTTATATCTCCAAATGCAGCGTTTGTCGACGTAAGATTCGTCTTCATTTTTCGGATTTTTTTCTGGCTCCCATCTACATCTTCTGAGTAGGTTTTCGTGTACGTCCCGATCAGAGGATTTTCTAGTTTCTAAGAGCGTTGACTAATCTCCTCTAAAATGGCAAAATACTTCAATTACTCGAAAATAATGACATTTGAAACGCAATTCTGTGAGTGCTGAGCAACATAGGTCTCATAGGACGGGAACTTAATAGAAAAGCATGCAAAGTTCCATAGCTATCCTGTTACAAAAGAGATTCGAAGCTGCACAAAAAAGAGCTGTTTAATTATAGATTCGAAAAAATTACATTTTTGATGTAACTACTACAGAAAAAATTACACGAAAATACATTTTTGATGTAACTACTACAGAATAAAATTTCATAATATCCAAGTGTGCGGCTTCGAGCTGAATATATTGTATTGACATACTGATGCGCCTTGGGCGTTTGCAGCGGTTGAAATTTACCATGTGTTGTATTGCAAGAAGAAGTTATACATGCTTATCGACCTTCAGAATCAATGTGCTTGTGGGTACTAACAGACATTGTTCCGTCCGAAATATTGTCGAGAAAAAATCCTTCAAGCGTTATGAGGTCTAGCATTGAGCCAATGTGTGTAGGGATCGACTGATTGTGGGACACTCAAGAATAACCTACATTGATTTTAAAACACTTGCGGGTAGTACAACTTTTGTCGCTAAGTTTGAGTCGGTCATTTTTCACAGAGTGTTAACTTATCGAGGTAGATCGTACCTGGGCTCAAAGTCACAATATTTTGAAATAAAAACTTCTAAGTGCAATGACGCACTTCGATATTGTGGGATATGCCAGAGCAACGATCAGTGTGTCCCGTACACCTTCCTTCTATATGGTGTTTATTGTTCACAATCGCTTTGAAGATGTTCGGCGTTTGAACGCGAAAGAAACTATTCTACAGCCTCCACAACGGCCAATGGGCGGCTATCGTTCAGTCAATCGGTTTTGGTGTGCTACGATAGAGTGTCAAACGGCGGCACTTCCGGTGCCGGTCCCACAACGCTCGAAGTTAATCCACTCAACGCATCGACCAATAAACAGAGGCATAGTCTCCAGCCGCCAACGAGCAATCCTTTGACAAAGTAAGGTTGAATGACTTTCTGAGTTTTTGACTGCCAAGGCCATTTTTCATAAAAGCACCGATACTTTCTGTTACTATGTTTTCAATAAAATGTTTGTCAAATGTAAAATGACACAAATAAGTATTCACTTGAAAATCGTTTATACTAAGGCATTACTGTATACATTTTTGCTCAAAATATTCAGAGTAGGTCAGTGGTAGCTGCTATCAGTCCCGTACTTTTTTCAGGAGGGAAGGAATTCCAGAAATTTTTAACATAGATGAAACTCGCCCTGGCGTGGTCGCGTAGCTACTGAAAGTCATGCTGAGAGGTTCATAAGCCTCATGGTGGAGTTTGGAGAGAAGCTCCAGAATAAATATAGCTACTTTAGGCTCGAAACATCTTCGAAAATGGGCGATTAAAATAGGTAATTTAAACTAATCAGGACCCAATTTATTTTAACTATGCATGAAATCATCTATTGAAATCAAACGAAGTGGTTTACGTTCATCACCGATTACTACATTCTGATAATGATGCTGCTTTTTCCACCTGAGAACCGCACCCTTTTATCGGGTTTTTACATTTTAGAAATCTCGAAAATGAATCTTCGCTAAATTGAAATGGGAATTAAAATCATACTAATAGACAGTAATTTTGTTTCTCATTGTTTTAGAATACAAAAGTTTTAGAATTTTGATATTCTAAAATGCTGGAAAATGAATCTTTGCAACAGACATTTCTGAATAGAAACTCTATAGTCTGTTTTTTATAAAATGCTTCCAAATAAAAAAAGTGACACAAATCAGTACTGTCGTCGAAATCGTTCACATAAAGTTCTTACTGTGAAATTTTTCACTCGAAAAATTGGTAAAGATTAGGTCAGTATGCTCACAAATTTCGAGTCTTACGTGATATATTGTCTATGAGCAAATCGCAAAAATCTGGAATACTACTTGCTTTCCTCTTTCATTATTTGGAAGCACTTCAAGAAAAACAGACTATAGATATATAGTCTAAAATGATGCCTCCAATCTTTATCCTTTATAAAGGCAAATGTTCGCGTTGAAAACGTTTGAAATGTTCCAAGCCAGCGGAATGAAAAATATAGAAGATTGATCAAAAATCTCGATTTTCGTCAAAATACTGGCTCAAGGAATAAAAAAAGAGACGAGGTATTCAATTGATAGAAACTGTTGAAGGTTAATTACTAAGTGAAAGCAGATATGCTAACTGCTGCGCCTGTTAGAAAACAATTACTATTTCAACTCACGATCGGCGCGGAGCGCCGGAAAATTTTGAGATTTTGACCTTCTAAAGTTCACCAAAATGCATTTTTTCTGTTGAAGCTCCGTTCAGACAGGCTAAAAATATTTTTTCTCGATTTCATTTCAGGTGGAATGCCTCCCATTTCCATCGTAGGACCTGGCTATTATAGTAGTTCAGTAGTCGTCAGCATACATGCACATTGGGGTTTTTGGGGGCGTTTGACCCCCAGCAGACTTCGATTGACCCCAGCAGATTTGATCCACCCAGCAATGATCAAGAAGGTGACGAAGGAAAATGAGGAAGAGAGAAGAGACAGTCGTCATAAAAATGGGAATGATGCTGTAGTTTAACAATTTTTCGAAACAGTGCATACTTAATTCCAAAAAAGTAACATTAAAACTTTAAAAAGCGCAGTCTAAGCAAATAATTTCACATATTTAACCAATTAAGTTAAAGAATATGCTGCTTGGATTTTAGAAGACCTGCCTAAAACATTTTTTTCGTAATCAAGAACGAAAAAAATTCCTGGCTGACCCCCAGCAGAATTTCTATGCTGTGCATGTATGGTCGTCAGTGCAACCGATCTATAGTCTGTTTTTATAAAATGCTTCCAAATAGAAAAGTGACATAAATCAGTACTGTTGTCAAAATCGTTTACACAAAGTCCTTAACTGTAAAATTGTTTGCTCGAAAAATTCGTAGGTCAGTATGCACACAAATTTTCAGTCTTTCATGATTAATTGTTTATCAGAAAATCGCAAAAATCTGAAATACTACTTGCTTTCCACTTTCATTATTTGGAAGAATTTCAAGAAAAACAGGCTATGGTGGAATACTCCAATTTTCTCCTCTCATTCGAAAATCACAAGTATTGTAGTATTTGTCATATCGCACAAATATTGCAAACATTATGACAGTTTCAATGACTAACTTTTTGCAGCAGTCCTAGCGCGATATCAAAGTGCGACCTCAAGATACCTGAGATCCGAGTCGATTCGTCCGTTGTCCGAAAGTACCCCAGCGCCAGCGCCCTATTGTTCAAAGATTGAACCTGGACGAGCAAGCGGATCAACTTCATTGACTTGCATTTTTCACTTCGTCCGAACATTGTTGGAAAAACATTTTGCCAAATGTTGATCTCACAAGGAAAATTTAAAAAATCGTTCCCAGGAAGGGCGAAATTCACAGTTCCATCTAAATGCCACCATTGCGAATTCATAAACTTGAAATGACAATGATACAGGGTATGCATAGTAACTGTGATAAGATTAATATTAAAAAGTCGTTGTACATCAAATATTTCAGTAAAGTATTTTGTACTGGGTCAAGTTCGTAATGGCGCAGATTTCGGCTCCGAATTTCTTAAAAATTCCTCACTTCTCGCAGGTCGCGTGCAAATTTTCAAAAGCAATGAAAAAATAAACAATATATGAAATTGTAAGGCACCTTTTGGCTGCATTGCTTCATTTCAAAGGGTTCAGATGGTCATTTTATTTCTAAATCCTTCAGTTTGCTCTTCCCAGCCGATGACGATGAGAAGAAATATTTTTTTCGTCTCATCTCTACGAAATACGAAATCTAAAAACAAAAACAAAAAGGAGAAAAAAAACAGAAGGCTTTGGAGCTTCAATTAAATTAATTTGCAATAAAAAATATCAAACATCAATATCAGTCATAACTAATTCGATTTAACTAGGTCAAATTTTGGAAACACGTAAAGCAAATATGCTCAATTATGATTTGCTGTAAAATACATGATTTTTGTCCGAAATATGAATGTACAATAGGCATAGGAATTTTTTTGTAAAATTTTCATGACTGGACCCTGCATGCTGTGTTCATGCCTACTCGATTTTGAAGCGTGCAAAATTTACGTCCATGTTTGAGTGCACTGCTAGTGTCGTCATGGTTCAGAAAAAGTTTCGAACTGATTTCCGCTATCATCCATCAACAGCTTATTTCGTTCGTAATGAGACAATCTTCTGATTGAAACTGAATCACTTTGTGACGTGAAAACAAAGAGGAGTCGCCCAGAGCAAAAGGAATCGTTATTGATTATTTGAACATTTAGTGGACATATTATTACGAAAGTTTGCAAATAAATAAACTTGCTTATATGTAGTCAAAAATTCCAGAATCTCTGAAACAGCGGATAGATAAGTGGGCCACCCTACTTTGAGTTCAACAAAAAAAGTACATTTCGCTCTAATCAAAGTGAAAATCGGGCAAATATTACAGACCAACTGTATGTTGATGTGGATAGAATTGTATCGCCGCTAAAATTCGAGAAAAATGTCATGTTTGTCAATTTGAGGATTTGACCGGAATATGGAGAAAATTATCGGTTTGTCATTTTGTCGTTCGTGGACGAGAAAGTATGTTACTCTCTGACTACGATAAGCTTTCTAATCTTTATGATGTTGAACTTACTTTTATTAATCTACTCTACAGCCCCCATTTCAAAATAGGTACGAACTATAGGCACATTACTATCAAAGTTTTTAAACTTGATACTGTTCTATGCGTTTAGGAAGCGCAAAAATCATCATACTCCATTTTTTCCAAATGAGCTTCGGAAACAAATATGCTTGCGGGAATAATAAACAACCCACGTACGCGGCCGCCTTCTTTCAGATTGATCGTGTTAGCAATCAGGAATAAAACTTAGAAACGGATGATCATCTATCTACGGATGGATAATTTTCGCATTTGAATGCAAATTTAAAAATCAATGGACTATAGTTAGTAATAAAACAAAAAGATTGATAATTCATGAGTTACTGTAACTTTCTAGTCAAAATGATGGAGTCGATAATCTGTTAAATCCTGTTAGTAACTGGAATTTTTAAAGTGAAAAGATACAAATATTCTCAATAATCGAGACAACATGTTCAAACTCATATACTGTCTGTAAGATTTCAAAGATTTTTCAAAGCCCACAGCACAGAAGATTTAAATTTACTGAAACGAATGGGTGGTATTCTCTATAGGTATGCATGATTTCGAGGCAACATCGGTCTTTCCTTTCTCGTTATTCTGATGATCGAAAATCTTACTTCGCTGTTTATATTATGGGCAAGAAAATCATGTGAGCACATACAGTCTGTTTTTCTTGAAATTGTAAAGCATGAGTCATACTTTGTCAACAATATTTTCGAGTGCAAACGTCTACAGTGAAAAAGTTCAGTAAAAAAAACGTTGAAGGCACTGATT
Organism: Romanomermis culicivorax; assembly: GCA_963922205.1. Taxonomy (NCBI): domain Eukaryota; kingdom Metazoa; phylum Nematoda; class Enoplea; order Mermithida; family Mermithidae; genus Romanomermis; species Romanomermis culicivorax. Next base: position 208,549 of record CAWUHX010000060.1, on the reverse strand, counting down.
CACATTTTATCCACAATCCTATGAAAAGCAGACTATATCACGAGCTTTTGCAGTCTGCCCGTTGAAAATTTACAGTGTGATTATAATTATGAATTTACACTTACCATTATCGTATTTTACTATTGAAAGTTCATTTTCCAAAACACTCCTACAAATCGGTCGGTTCCTCGCGTTTCTTTCCCGTTCAACAAAGTTCAACTTCCAATCTCCATAACATTCACAAAAATGGCCGCTGTCGGCGAACAACTAGTTTTCAACTTTCGCGGTCACATCGATGTCCGTTTGGCCGACAAGCTCGCCGCCGGTGCTTCAGCATCCGCCGGCGGCGTCGATGTGGAAGCGGCCGCCGTCGCGTCGACGTCGTCATCGGCCGCCACGGCGCCCACCACAGCGTCCGAAAGACGCAAATTTTCCTTGACGGGCAGCGCCAAAGGAAAAGGTCAAAGGCGCGATAGGTGACCATAACGTTATTTTTAGAAATGACACAAGTATTATGAATGAGTATCTGTTGATTCATGTGCAGCTACAATCCTAAAAAAATTTTATGCAATTTACATCCTCTGCCGTGGAACCCCGAAATTATGGGTGGTAGAAAAACAACCATCTGATATTTTGAATAATAATGAAGCAATTGCAATACTTTCCAGTCAATCATATCTCTATCGAACAATGCCTATTTGATGGAATGAGCTCGAGTAAAGATTGGTTTCACGGATTTTTCTCTATGGCATCCAGGAAAAAATGAAGTACCTGAGCAACGTTGTGTATCAGTATACCGAATGTATTCAAATTCCGATTGTGTCGATATACCGAAAATTTTTTTCCATCACATTGACTATTCCTCGTTATCCTGAGTACACATTGTTTTGTTTTGTTAACTCTCATTTTACCCGAACTTGCCAAAAATGTGTGTGGGGCTTTGACTTGGGCTTAGGCTTTGACATTATTCGCTGTATCGATACGTTCAATCTACAGAGAAATTTTTTTTCATTGTGAACACTGTTCGGCATACTGGTTTATTCGGGATACCGATACGTTCGGTATAAGGATACACAATCCTTGAATGAAGCCGAGAATTTTCCTGCCTTACCAAATATGATAACGCGTGCGCATGTGGAAAACATGTAGAATATGCAAGTCGTTTAGCTTCAAAAACACGTAATTGGATAGATATTGTCCTAATTGAGCTATGGATTTCATATTTGGTTTGCGAGAGTAAATACGTGTAATACAGAAAAGCTCATGGCCGTGACAAAAGCACGTGCGAATTGAGCTTTAAAAAATGACTCAATTTAGATCGAAAGGTGGGAATATTGTTTGAACCATATATGCACATAGGGGGGCAGGGCGGTAAACCCCCGTACCTGAGACCCTGACCATCTTCCCTGGCCCAAAAAATCGTCAAACACCCCCCTGAACTTTTTCTAAGACAGCTTTTTTGATAATTTTTGTGCATATTTTTTATGAAAAACAAACTTTGAGAACTTTTTTTTTTTTGCTCACCCACCCCCCCTACCCCCTGGATAAAAAGTCCAAGGAGCCCCTTGGAAAATTCTTGCCGTGCATGTCTGGTTTGGACGAATGATCTCATCAGATAAGGAATTACAAACATCAATATTTCACGAGCAAAACATACATGCACATAGGGGTAGGATGGTTAAACGATCCTACCTGGGTCCCTCGACACCCTCATGTCTGGAAAGCATTAGAAATATACTTTGATTTATACAATTTAAACGTGTTGGACGCACGATAATTAATTGGACTTGAAGTGAAAAATAAACTGGGCAGAATAACTTTAAATTTCAAAATTAAGGATATTGCAAATTTTTAGTTTTCTCCGGTTTTTGCGTTTTTCTTTTTTCCCATTATTTGTGAGTATAATCGAGGCTAAGCCTGTGGGCAGGGGATTGGGGGGCCATGGCTCCCCGAAATGTTTCAAGTGGTAAAAAAGGCAAAGGTAAGGGACCTTTGGTTTTTTTCTTCAAGAAAAAGTCAAGTCAGCAATGGCAATTTTACGGTAAATAAAGTGAAAAAGATGTGCCTCCTCCCCGAAAATAACTCCTGGCTACAGGCCTAATCGAGGCTATCATTTTTAACCAAAGTTCCTGCAAATTTCAGTGTTAATCAGCTCACCAGGAAGAGTGAAAATCAAATATAGGGTTGATTTCTCTAAGCTATGTATTTCATTCATCATGGCATTTTTCGTTTTTTCTTCTAGACGTCCCTTGTCTTTTTAGTGCTTTTGTACTTGAATCTTCCTGAATCAGACTTTGTTGAATAAGCTTCGGATGAATGATGTTTTCCGTAAACTTTTCTAACAGAATCATAAGTTTCATGATCAATTTGTAAGTAATATTGAACTTTTTGTTCGAAGATCGGGCAGAGCGAGCGACAGATCCAAATCTTCGGGACGAAAGCGCAGCAAAAGCGATTCATCGAGAAAAGCGGCAAAAGAAAAATCTAAATCGAGCGAAAAAGTAAAAAAAAAACTTGGGGATTAGTTTTAGTCGGCCAATGGAATGTTAATTTTCAGTCCAAAAAACGAGGCCAAAGTCCAGGGCCGACGTTGCGGTCCCAGTCTACCTCCAAATCGTCCACAGCATCCAAGAGGAAGTAAGCTTTGTAATGCCTTCATATGAAGTACCCAGGCCCCTCAAATATGTTATTATTCAACAACCCGCAATGATGGCTCAAATCTGCATAACTGAAAATACATTTGCATGCAAATGACCCAATACCTCTTCTAAAATTCCTACCATTTAGACAAGAGACGGAGGGCGACGAAAACAAACAAGTGCCCGTATCGTCGACGCAATTCGTTTTGCAACAAAAAGAAACCACCCAAAACGAATCGGTGAATGTTGTGACCAAAATTAAGACGAAAATGGGTCCCGGTGCAGATCAAGAATCTCGGTCCGAAAGCAGCGCCGCTCCGGCTGGCACCATGGACAGCTCTTCGAAACCCAGAATTGGGATAAACGGGTAATAAATGGTTTATTCATTTTTATATTCCCAGAAGTAGCAATCTGGATCCAAACAAACCTTGACTCCGTATAACTCAGTCAAGAGTAGATAAGAAGAAGAAGAAAAATTTATTTTTCGAACGAAGAGGAAAAAAACAAAAACACATGTTAGTCTGGAAAAAGAAATACAACAAACATCGAGATTATTGGTTATTAATGCAGTACGAAATAAAGAACAATGTGAAACTGTTAGAATATTGAAAGATCAAACAACACAGTGAGTGAGTGAAAGACAATACGAATTAATTTGCATACGGAGACATGCAGATAGGAGACATGCAGATAGGCCATATAAATTGTTTTTGCAAAGATAAGTTTGCTATTTATTTTTATTTTTTCCAAGTCTCGTCCTGTAGAAAACATTTACTTTTTTGATTTCATGTTCGAATATGTTCGAATCCTGTTTTATCAAAATTGTCAAGATCGAGGTGATACCGATCTTAGCTCGAACTTGACTGCAATGCAAAACACGGAAGTCTCAGATCGAACTTGGAAACGTTCATAACGTTTGTGGAAGTTAAAAAGATAAATAACTATATGTTGAGGCTCTCCAGCTTGACATTCTCAGTTAAACCGGTACCTGAGATTCAAACCCCCTTTACAGCTTTCCCTTCTTGCTTAAGTTTCGGACGTATCGGAAGATTGGTGGTGCGAGCCGCTATCGAAAGGAATGCTGCCGAAGTTGTAGCTATCAACGATCCATTTTTAGATGCCAAGTACATGGTAATCGGAAAAAATTAGCAGAAAATTTTGTCGATATCATTCCATTTTAAGACATAAAAGTTGCTTTTTTACGTATGTCGTAGAATCAGCTTAGATCACATTGTGATTCAAAATTCAAGATTATACTTGTTTGCCAGGAATATTTGCTGAAACACGATTCGACGCACGGCCGATTTAAAGGGACAGTAAAAGTTGATGGTAACAATTTAGTCGTGAAATCCGCATCCGGCGCTCAACATCGTATAACAATTTTCAAGGAGTAAGTTATGTAGAGTTATTTGAAAAGAAAAAAGCAAATGGAAAAGAGCAAATTTTAGAAGGGAAAGAAATGTGCGAAGATAATAAACAGAAAACATTAGAAAGAGAAAAAAATAAAGAAGTATGTACTTCTTGAATTCAAGAACTACTTTATTAGAAAATGCCTCGATGGGGCAGAAAAAGGAGAATAAACTTTTTTGGATAGCTGCCAAGCTAGAAAAAAGGATGGACTATATTTTTGAGAACTTGGGTGAGAAATTAAAAAATCCAATTTTGTAGCATTGGGTTTTCATTCTTTCTTATTAAAAATTTCCCATGTCTGTGAAAAAGTATATTTTGCAGCTTCGTGCTTTTTTGTCCTTCCCCGAGCATAGTATCCCCTACAGTAAAATTTTTTAAAACGAATATTGTATGCAACTATACTGATGGCTGACTTCTCTCAAATATATAGAAATGGTAAACCAATAGCATTCTAACTCTTGATTGATTCGAAACTGTGCCTCTCACTCTAGCTGAAAAATAGGAAGTGATGGGCATATTTTAGTCCTTTTGTTTTTTACAACCTATGGTTGTGATTAAATGGGTGTCCTTTAGTACTACAAAAAACCTGGAGTTGGTTGCAATAATGCAATCTCCTCTGGCAATGTCGAGATTAGTTTCTTGAAGTGGAACTAGCAATCCTCATTTCAGGATTAACTAATACTGAGGTTTTAGCTTGTGTTCCGGAATTGCAGGCACTTTTATATTTATTAGGGCGGTGAGTTTTTTGGCGGATTAAAGGCCTATTATAGTAACCCGGGATAAAACGTCGCTTATAATCCAGGATAACATTTTTTTCGTAAGTTCCTCGGCCGATTAAACGTCGAATAATTTAATCCAGGATTAAAGCAATCCGTAAGTTTGGCAGCTGATTAAAACTCGATTATCATAATCGGTGATTATAATAATCCGAGTTTTCCAACCTGCCCTCCCCAGGTTTAAAAGGCCGATTACATCTGTTTTTGCGATTGCATAGTCGGTTTAGTAATTGAAAAATAAATGTTGTTGGTTTTTTAAGTATCTAAACGAGGATGAAGCAGAAAATCAAGTTTAAATGAGAATGAAGCAGAAAATCAAGTACAAATTCGTCATTCTCTGGATAGATCGAATCCGATGGAAGGATATTCTAATCAAAAGTTTGGGTCGCGATTTAAACTACGTAAGTACAGTACAAGAAAGCTTATTATATTAAAAAATTAATAAACAAAAAATAAACAAAAAAATTTATTTAAAAACGAAATTTTTTAAATAAAAATTCTATAAAAATTTTTTAATGAAAAAATTGAAACCCTATCAGTAAATGATTTTATTTAATTTTCTTCAAAATAATTCAATTTCTTTAGAATTAAAATTAATGGTTTTCTGTGGACACGTGGATTAATCACGAGAAAAATTGATACTGATAAATTCATGACGAAAGGCGACGTACAGAAGGAAAAGCTGTGCACCTACACTATAGAGAGTATACGTTGTACAGTTTTCACTCGGCAATTATACTTTTAATCCTGGATACATAATCGTCCTTTAATCGGCTGATGAAATTACCGATTATTTTAATCGCCGATTAAATTATTATGTAATCGGGGATTAAACGTAATCCTGGATTATTTTAATCGGCCAACAAACTTACCGCCCTTAGACATAAAAAACTTATGATGTTAGTGCAATCCGACAGCTCGTGCTGGGGATATCTCGACATCGAGCTCGCTCGCGATAATCCTGACGGCGTTGAGATTATACCAAGCTTGAGATCATCGACATGTTAGTGCAAATCTTGATACCGAGGTGATCGTTTTTTTGTTCGAGATTATTTTGAGCTCGAGCTTAGACTCTTCAGTGCAATTGGGCCCTGGTTACAGTCAATGGGCATCTGCAAATGGGATAACAGGGTAGAGCATATAAAAATTTCTTTAAAAAGCTTCTGATTCAGCCAAGCCTATATTAGGGCGTGCATGGCACCCCGTTCCCGCCTGCATCCCTCCTCGGGAATGAAAATAAAGACGAACTTTTTGAAAGTGGGACGGCAGCACAGACGGGATGGGTGATATTGCTTTCCATCCGACATTTTTCTGAAAATTTCAATTTAAGTTGAAGTTTAAATCCAAAAATTGTGAATGATGCTATTTTGTTTAATAGTTTTAACGAACACTTGGGATAACTTGATTTCGAGTACCTATATCCAGAGAATAAATTTGTTTATACCCTGTAATCAGTAAAACTTATGACGTGAATTCTACAAAATATATTATATAATAAGACTGAATAATGTAAATATTATCCCGCGGTACGGAAAGACCATGTCAGCAGCGGGACGGGAGCAGTATTGGCTATGCCTGCGGGAAGCAGGTGAGGTTTTAAATCGTGCGCACACCCCAGCCTATATTACTAATTGCTGATTTTTCCTCATTTGCACTATTTTAATGCTTGGAATTGGTTCACGCAATTGATTTAGTTCTTAAAAAACTTTGTGCTATAGCTTTCTCTCTAAAATAACCGAGTTGAATTTAATGTATCTGAAAAAATTAAATTTAGTAACAAAGATTAGTGCAAGGAAGCACACGTGGAGGAATATGGGGTGTACATATTGCCATAGTTATGAAATTCGAAAGTCTTTCATGTGAAAAAAAATTCTGGCCAACTTTGTTGGATTTTTGTCTCGAAAAAAGGCCAAAAAACCAGAATCCGCCTCCAGTATCCTCCTCAAAGGTTTGGAGCTGCACATGTAATAGTTGGAAGGTGTGTTGATGCACTCAGCTGTAGAATATACTTTTTCACAGACATGGAAAATTCTTGATGAGATATAATGAAAATCCAATATTACAAAATTGGATTTTTCAAACTCTTACACAAGTTCTAAAAAATGTGGTTCAGCCTTTTTTCTAGCTCGGCAACTGTCAAGCAAGTATATTCTCCTTTTTCTGCCCCATCGGGGCATTTTCCAATAAACTAGTCCACCCTTTTTTAATGGACCTTGACCATACATGAAAACCTTCACTGATGAATCGCATAGAAGTTTTAAATTGAGTCATCTTCACGTCAGAGAAAAAATTTAAATAATCTTAAAGCTTCGAATCCTCACTTTTGTTAAAAGTAACAAGTATGTGTAAACTGCATACTACATGAAACGCTGTAAACAAAGTCAAATATTGTCAAAAACTACTTTTATTATTTTTCATTTCACTATCTATTATATTTTTTTGTTTATTTTGCTCCGACTAGTTGGAACTCGATAATCTGACCACGTGCTGATAGATAGTCATAATGCTTGCAGACGGCTGCGTTTCACTTTTGGAAAGTTGCATCGCATTTGTGGATGGCTGCGTCCTGCTGCGTCTCAGTTGTGAATGCCTGTGTCTCGCTTGCAGACAGTGGCATCTCACCTGTGGATGGCTACGTCTCGCTATGTCTCAGTTGCGGACAACTGTGTCTCACTTGCTCTAAACGGTTGCACAGCCCAACAAGGTGGAGCTCTGATAGCAGTGGCGGACGCAGGAATTTTTCTCTGGGGAGGACGCGGAAATTTCTTTGTATAATTTTTATATTTGTTTCGTAAGACCGAAACTCTCTAATCTAATAGGTTTTATATTATTCAAATTTTGCGTCCGTCCAGCCAGCTTCGCCTAAAAATTTAAACATAAAAAACGAAACAAAAGAAGAATGAAACAATGGGGCAATTGGCAAGAAAATAAGAAAATAAATGATAGAGGAAAGAAGAAAAATTCAAAAAAAAATTTTTTTTGCTTCAGTATTTAATTAAGTTTTCCAGATTTATAATATTTTGCGTTTAACCACGACTTTGATCATTTTGATTTTTGGAACATGAGCTCGGCGGGGTCCGCCCCCGCCCCCACCGCGCCCCCTGCGTCCGCCTCTGTCTGATATTCAATCTAGGTGGAGCTCTGATAGTCCAACTAAGCCCGTATCTGAAATAATCCGCTGGTGGAATTGACACTGTGGCGGAAATGATCCGGTGGTGGAGGTGGTTATTAGTAAAGCACGTCTCCACATGGATCAAAAATCAATTGAAAAAATGTGGAGTTCAAGCCCAAAGCTAAGCCTACGCCTGAGCCTATAAGCACAAGCCCAAGCTCAAGCCTAAGCCTGAGCCTAATCCAAAGCCAAAAGCCTAAGCCAAAGTTAGTTCGATCGATGCGCAGCACATCACCAAACCTTTCGCCGGGCTACCTTGCTGAGTGCTAGTGGAAGAATATGCACAATGATACGCTATTCAATGATATATGTTTGCGGAAATAGCTCGTCAGTTCCCCTTAGTCTAATAAAAATGTGATTAATGTGCCCAAAAATAAATTTTGATTGAACTTTGAAATTATTTTTCTAGGAAATACACGTAATGACTTGTCCTATAAAATTTCTGATATCATATTCATTATTAGCGACATCGATTTACCCACGAAACTACTTTAATTTAAACTCAAAATTTTTTCCAATCGATTTTTGACATATGTGGAGACATGCTATACTAATACCGTGGAGGTGACCCGGTAGTGGAATGACCCGGTAGTGAAGATGCCTAGGTGGTGGAGGTCGCCCAGTGCCGGAAATTACCCGATGGTGGAAATGAGACAGTCGCGGAAACGACCAGGTTGCGGAAATGACCCAGTTGTAGATGTGACTTGGTGCTGGAGGTGGCTCGGTGGCAGAAATGGTCTGGTGGCGGAAATGATCCAGTGAAGGAGGTGAACCATTGGCGTGAGTGACCCTGTGGACACGTCAAGCAAGCTCAGACACGCTGCTACCCCATCCACTGGAACCTGTTGTGGTCATGTGACCACGTAGTTGAAGATAACTTGTTCTGCCGATCCTTTTCAATTGCCTATATCCGTGAGCATTGCAGCCCAGGGTGGTCAATTGACCACATGCACCTCCTCTACGACTTTAAGCCGAAGGTATAGTTGGCCGCAACGGGTGAAAAAAGTGCGGCTTGCACACTTTTTTTGGGGCCTTCAAAAATTGTGGCCCGCAAGTCACCCGCAACCGGAAAAAAGATTTTGCGGGTCCCAACCCGCAACCGCATTGCGGCTTAGTGCGGTTTATGGACCCGCTATGAGTTCTCAAGTGGAGTACTTTTTGCGGTTCTGCAATCGATACAGTATATGCAATTCTGCACTGAATAACACTAGATACCTGGACAACTGTAAACAGTACAGTAATATGATCGTGTTATCGATTAGATACCCAATTTTTTTAAAATCCGCTCTGTCTGAAATCCGTACTTTGCGATGAATCATTTCATATTTCTTTGTGAAAACTTCCCTACGGCCTTTAAGTGCCTATATAGAAGAAAAATATCTCTAAATTTTAAGGTCTGATCTGATTAATAAAATTTTTAAAAGAAATTAACGTAAATTTTTGAAAATTTGTATTCTTTTAAAATTATTGTTAATTGGTTTAAGAGTATCCATATATAGTGCGATGCTGATCTGAAAAATTCATCGAAATTAATGTCCATCTCTAAAAACCGTTCCAAGAATCAAAAAGTTAAATTTTAGAGAATGTGACAATACAAATTGTTGACGAAGAGGGTTTGACTTTAATTGGTATCTCTCTCCCTCATAAACACGCACGTTTAAAAAATTAATATTGAATTGAAAAATTAAAAACTCAAATAGTCATTCATTTTGCAGTAAATGCTTCATTTTCCGTATGTGTCATGTTAACTTACCATGAACAACCTTGCATCTGTCAAATAATTTCTGGTTTGAAATAACAGTAAACTGTGCTTACCATTGCCGTTTCCCAGTTCCACATTTTTCCGGAACCGCACAAAAGTATGCGATGCCTAGACATGCAGACATGTGGGCATGAATGTATCATGCTCAAAAAAACATACAGCAAAAAATTTTATGCAAAAGTTAATTTTTCGAAGCCATAAGTTTTACATAACAAAATTGTTGAATCATGGTGGTTTTCGGGACATTGGCTCATGGTGTAATTGGATTGAGGCCATTCAAAAAAGAAAAGGCGTAATCTGAGGGACATCGGGTAGATACATGAGGCGAAGTATCGAGCTCGGGGCATGCTGGAACTAAAAGCCCCAAAAACGCCGTTTTTTGCATGTTTTTGAGGAACCACCGAGCCACATTTTCAGATAGAGGTCAAATGACCACATGTACACCATAGATTGTCGAGCTCAAAACTATGAAAAACCTTTAAGTACTAACTCTTACCGTTTTAGCTCTAGAGGAGGGACGCGAGCTTTCCGAGTAAATTATAGGTTGTCGCTACCGAGCCACCTATGATGACGCTTGTTAAAACATAAGAAAACTCACAGTGTCCTTCAAGACAGGACTACTGACAGATATTGGTTTTCGAAGCCTCAAACTTACTATATGTCAAAATGAGCATGTTTTGCATTTCAAGGAAAGAAATAAAGAACTTGAAATGGGGCCAAGTCAATGCTGACTACGTCGTCGAGTCCACCGGCGTATTTTTGACTAAAGAAAAATGTCAAGCCCATTTGGACGCCGGCGCCAAAAAAGTGGTCATATCGGCCCCGTCTCCGGACGCGAAAATGTTTGTCGTCGGAGTCAATCATACGTTGTACAATTCGGAGGAGCACCATATCGTCAGGTATGCGCGAATAAGTTTCTTTTGGAAACGAAAATTTGAGCGAATATCGGAAAAAAGAAAATGCGTTACAAAAATGTCAAAATTTGAGTCGAATCAAACAAATCCTAGTGATTGGACCAGGAACTTACTTTCTTGATTTTTCACAATTTCGACATAGACAAAAATCGTAATCTGATCAAAATTATAAACTCTTTCTGCTATAAAGCACCAATGGCTTAAGAATATGTCGATCTTCAAAAGCAATATCATGGACTTTTTTCAAATAGCCCCGACGACACGAAAATGTTCATGCATGTAAAAAAAACCTGCATCGTAAGTCAAATCATTTTTCACGAGTTATCTTTACTTACTGGCCTATTTATGTGTAGTGCGATCTAGTGAGATGTCCAAAAAAGTTTTACTCAAGATCTTGTTTCTTTGTGCTAGAACTTTAAATGTAGCCGTTGTCGTCTACAGTAAACCAGTATTCTTTTACATTTATATTATTGCTTTATTGTCTGCAAATTAATCTGAGAAATTCAATCTGTTTCATAAATTTATTTGCCTATGGTTTTTTGGAACTTTTAACTCATCTTTTCTTTTTGAAACAACATTTTTATTGTTGCAGTAACGCTTCTTGTACGACAAACTGTTTGGCGCCTCTGGCCAAAATTATACATGAAAATTTTGGCATTCGCGACGGTTTAATGGTAAAAATTAATTAAAAATAGGATACTAGAATTTAAATTTAAAAACTTATTTTTCAGACAACGGTACATGCCATAACCGCTACGCAGAAAACGGTCGACGGTCCGTCGGGAAAATTATGGCGCGACGGTCGCGGCGCCCTGCAGAATATCATCCCTGCGTCGACCGGCGCGGCCAAAGCCGTTTCGAAAGTCATACCCGAATTGGAAGGGTAAGCCGATTTCGTATGAGAATCTGTGGTATCATTCGATGAGAAGATCATCTTCGTAATTTTGGATTTTTAAAAACTTCAAGAGAAACTTACATGCTTGCAGACTGACTATTTTCGAAGTATCGGAAATTTTTCAATATTTATCGTAAAAATATCCAGATCAAAATATTTTCCTTCTAATTTTTCAAGTCTTGTTTGAAAAAAGTTTGGTTACCTGAATTCATTATAGTCATCAAACCTTTTTGCAGCGCACATCCTAATTTTTGTACACACTGCCGTGAATGAAACTTCCTGGAATAGTCTTCTCGAAATTCCTTTTTCCGGAATTGCCTTCTCAAAATTCCTCACAGAAAATTTTTCATTCAGCAAACTAACCGGCATGGCCTTCCGCGTGCCTGTTCCCGACGTTTCTGTGGTCGATTTGACAGTCAATCTTGAGAAAGAAGTAAGTCAGCGAGCCAATTTTTAGAATTAATCCGTGATCCCATTCAAAATTTTTAGGCCAGTTTCGATCAGATAAAGGGTGTTTTGAAAGACGCGGCCAAATCGCCCGAATGGCAAGGCATTTTCGGCTATACCGAAGACGAAGTTGTTTCGTCTGATTTCTTGAGTACCACGACCAGCAGCGTTTTCGACGCCAAAGCCAGCATCGCCCTGACGCCCAATTTTGTCAAACTAGTCGCTTGGTAAGGAGAATTTTTGTGTTATCGTGTTCTTGTGCGGGACCGAACATTAGAGCGCGGGACAATACAGCGCGGACATTAGAGCGCAGAGATAAAGAGCGCTGGATATAGCGCAGGGACATCAAAATGCATGAAAAGACTGATTTTTTCGGACAAACGTTCCCTGGTCTGCAATGAACGCGAATTTTGAATTTTTCTCGAACGTGAAAAAAGAATACTGAGCAAGCAGTTTTATTTCATAGGCTGAAAAAATTGCGTGTGCCATTCTGAATGCGAGTTAGAAATTTAAGATGAATTCGAAAATAGCAAAATGAAACGATTTGATTCAAAGTCAAATATTCACGATTTTTTGTATTTTTCGCAACTCTTGCATGAAAGATTTGCATACCCCATCTTTTTAACATCAACTCGAACAAGTATTGATTAAGCTGTTTATGTATTCACAAAGTCTTTTTACAAAATGAATTAGAGGTAAATCCCATATGAGCGACTGAATAAAAAAATGTAAACAATATGAGTAATGAGACAGAGAGGACGAACAAATGGACACAAAAAAGAAAAAAACATAAAAAACATAAGAAAATGAAAACAATGAGAAAAAAGATATTACCTAAAAAGTAGGAGACGGAGAAAGTAAGAAAAGTGAAATATGAAAAAGGAAGAAAAGGAACAATAAGTGGGAAAAATACTCTAAGGTGGAAAAGTGTTTTGACCTGAACGTCTCCAGAATCATGAAACAACGCGAAGGAAGTATTTTTGAGCCGAAATGTAGTTATTTTTCAAATTATTTTTTTCGACTTTTTTATTTTGCTCTCATATAATGTTTCTGTGCTCTATTGTCCGCGCTCTAATGTCTGGGTATCGTTTTTTGTGACTTTTTACTTGTTCACTGTAGCCTGTCGAAAAATGTCAAGTCTAATTCTCAAAATTAGTTTACACGCATATTTTTACTGTAAAATAGAACAGGTTTGCTGGATTGCGCATTCAAAAACCAATGATCAGAAATTAGAAAATAATAAAAAAACTTTCATGCTAATTTTTGTGAATTATTTTTTTATTCTTATAGGTATGACAACGAATTCGGCTACAGTAACCGAGTGGTCGATCTGGTCAACGTCATGTTCAAAGGCGATCAAGGAAAATGATCGCACGCACCGTTCCGCTTAAAAACTTCGATGCACGACAAACAAGGGAGAAACGCCGATCACTCATAATCAATTTTATTCGAACATTCTCATTCTTATTTACAAATGTTTTACTTACTCGTATTATTCCGCGTTGCCTGAAATTTTTTGTCGCTTATACTAGTCATTCTTTTGCGAAGTTGCACAATAAAAATATCTATATCATACACTGCACTAAGTAATCATTTTTGTCAGAAGAGTGTAGCCTCACAGTTATTACTGACTTTACAAAACGATTCTTATGCGAATATTCATGTTGCTTAAGGCCGATGTATAGTCGTCCCGATCCTTAAAAAAAATGGCCTTTTCTGAGTCAGGAAAGCTCGTTCCCTAAATTTTTGATCCTGACGCAATCCGTAATCCTGAAATCAGGATCGGGACAGCGTTCCCGACCGGATAAGGAAAGGTGTTCCCGATGTTTTCCTGATCGGGAAAGGATGGCTTTCCCGACGTCGGGAACAAAGTACAAGCCTTCCGTACTTTTTAGGGATCGGGAAAGCTACACGCTACACTAACTCATCAAATGCGTAACGGCTTCAGCCTGCGCATAATCCTAGTTACATTTTCCGGTAATTGGAATGTAAAATGAAGTGAAATTAGCAAAAACTAAGAATTTGATACCAGATAAGATAGAGTAGTCAGCTAAGAAATAGACTTTCCATGTTTTTCGGTGAAATATGCGCACTTTACGCAAGTGCAATATTTTGCAACTACAGCGCGTTGTAATACTGTAGCCATGTTTGTTTACAACAAAGCGGCAGATTTGCGGCTTTTGTTGATTGATTCCATCGTTTCTACTTATTAAAAAATTAACTTTCTAAAAAATTAATTAATTTTAATGTCAAACATTATTAATTTTAAAATATTTAAAATTAAAAATATTTATAATTTAAAATTTAAAAAAATTAAAGTTAAAAAATAGAAAATTTCAACATTTTAAATTGAAAACTTTTTACATTAGAAAAAAATTAAAAAATTAAAAATTAAAAAGTTTAAAATCAAAAAATTCAAAATTAAAAAGTCTATAATTAAAAAATTTAAAATTAAAAAATTTAAAATTAAAACATTTGTCAACATTAAAAAATTTCAAAATTTCGAATAAAAAAATTCTAAGAATTTCAAAATTTCGAATAAACAAATTTAAAAATATAAAATTTAAAACTAAAAAATTTTAAAATTTAAAATTAAAAAAATTAATTAAGGGGGAATTAAAATATGACAAATAAACAAAAAACACCGTAAACAAAATAATGTAAACGCATGTATGTAAACATGCGTAACGTGAACGAAAACAGATAAAATAATCAGAATAATGTACAAGATCAATAAAATGTATAAAATCTACTGTCTGGTCGTATTTATTTATACAACTTACGCATCTCAGTATCTAATCTTACAGTAAAATATTTTTCATGTAGTCGTCCCAATCCTTAAATTTAGGGACGTTAAGGACGATTTTACCTGGTCCTATCATTTCCTGATCCTTATCGGGTCAGGAACTCAGAATTAAGGATCGGGATTACATCGTATACAAAAAAATGTAGGCCCAACCAAGAAGTTATTCTATAGAATATTTTGATTCGTAAAATAAGGAAGTCGTAGATGTCTGTATCCGGAGTAAGGTTTCCACAAATATCCTAACTAACATATTTAGCCCATTGCATTCTACTCAATTCATTTTGAAATGATCGATGCAACGATTCCAGGAATGTAACTTTCAATACGATAAAAAAAACAGTCAGCTTGTTACTGTGACCATTAAAAAAATTTTCGTTAGTAAGTGGCAAACAAAACAGCTAAAAAATTCACCTTTTTTCAATTTCAATATTGACTAAAAAAAGCTTGAATCCAATTAAACTAAAAAATCTAGAAATGAAGTCTTATACAATATACAGCTATCGGCAAGAAAAAGTTGGTACTACAAATTTGATAATGTACACTCTCAACCTGCCACTGCCTAAATAGGTATAACCTATTGACGAAAGCCAAAATAGAAGACTAAATCGAAAATATTCAAAAGCAGTCTTCACACTATAAAATACATGGCGATATCGCACTTATTCAAGTTCATTAATTAAAAATAGTTGTTCATACTAAAAAACATAATGAAGTTTGTTGTTCTTTTCAACGCTTTCGAAATTCCCGAAAATGAAACCGGAAAGCAATACATATCTTTTCGTATTTCTCATTGTGTAGAAATACAACTTCGTGCAAACGACTTTTAAGACGGTACAAATTCTGCCATTTTTTTACATTTGTTAGCGTTAAAAACGGTTTCCATCAAATTCAACACAGCATATAGGAATAAACATATAAAATCAACGTTTATACGAAGACTTTCAAAAATAGAAGTTTAATTATGAACATACCAACAAAGAGCAAAAAATAACAAATATTTTGAAATGAAGTTTCTAGGAAAGAGGAATTTATGAAAAAGAACGGACGGGACAAAAATATCATTCTAAAATTGAAATTCATATCAAAACACGACGAGTCAAGAGATTTTAATTTTGAAAAGTTCCAGAAAAATGTGTTTCACACTTGAATGACAAAATTGAGATATCAATTGATTTCGAAACGCAGTGAAAAAGACGAACAATAAAAAAATTGATCGCGATGTGACATTATGTAAGAGAATTGGAAGTAAAAACACTGAAAGAAATTTTACAGAAGCTTCGCCGTCCGTCTAATACAGTATGAAATTCATCCGTCAATAAGAGATTGAACAGGTCACAGTAACAGAAAACAGACAGAAATTGACGGTTTACATTTCTAGAAGCTACAAAAGTAGCGGCTAAATAGCTAAGGAGATTAATACAAAAATGTAGTTTACAATGAACGTCTACATCAAAATTGAACCGATAAATGGGAGCTGAAATACACAATTAAAGAATTTTAGACTGCAACGGTGATGAAGTAAGGCAGTATAATATTATTTTACATTTCTGCGGTTTTATACAATCAAAATGCGTCAGTTTCAGATTAACAAGAATTCAACAAAAAAAACAGACAATTGGACCAATCAGGTTGCTCATGATTTTCTAGCCGCTTTAGAAACAATTTCTTGCATCGGGTCATTGGTCTAGTGGTATGATTCTCGCTTCGGGTGCGAGAGGCCCTGGGTTCGATTCCCAGATGACCCCTACTTTTTCTTTTCTGATGTTTTTAACTACAGGAGTAAAAAGCCGTGTGACGTCGAAATTATTTGGGAAAATAATTTTTTGCCTTCAACATTGTTTCATGGTCACACCATATCGCTTGGTTCATTAATTTTTTAATTTTATTTTGTTATGCGTATAGACTTCCACGTCCTTGGCATGAATATTAGATAGATCGAGCTAGAGCACAACAAATTGTTTTGTTTCGTAGGAGGATGATGATTTTGACAAAAAAAAAAGTTTTTGGAATCAAAATATGCTCAAGTTAGACGAAATATGTTTGGCTCACAGTTCAAGGTTACTGTAGAGCCTAAAACTTTTGCTTAAATGTCCGACTATCCCAGGCTTTAAGTCTGCAAAGATAGTCGACTTTCACTCTCCATCATCTGAAGAAATTCCGACATCTTTTTTTGTTATCTCGGTCGGGGAGGAGGCACGCGTAATATGAAATTCGCCCCGGTTTTTCGGTAAAAATACCTTACTTGCACAACGCGCTGATAAAAGGCGTGTTTTGAACATTTTCGCTATTTTCGCAATTTTTTACTGCATTTCACTGTTCGGGTGTCTTATTATTTGCTAGTTATAGTTTTTGTTTTGTGGTAGAGAAAGGAAGTCGTTATTACCATTAGGAGTAACCCTGTTCCGTTCTAAATATCACACGAAATTATGGGCAAACAACGAATTATCGAACAACGTAGAGCCACTACGGACGATGCGGAATTCGACAACGACAATTCCTTGGAGTACGACGATCCAGACCTGGAACTAAGCCAGTTGTCATTGGACGAGTCGATGTTGAGGCCGTTCAAAGGGCGCCGGAGGGCGTCAACTGGGAGCAGCAGCAGCGGGAGCAGTGGGGGAAACTGCAGGTAGAATTTTTCACTTAAATATACATTATCTATGCAAACAGTGATTTTCAAAACGCAACTAGAATTCAAGACTCTAGTCTATTAATTTTTAAATGAGCCTTGAAAAGCAAAATAATCCATAGAACTCGGTGAGCGGACAATAAACCTGCGTCGTAGGTCGAAATCTTTTTTTCTCAATTTGTTCGCGTAACTGCTACGGTCAACTTCAGAGAAAAGGCAGGTTGTTTACTATTTGCATGAACACCTTTCTGTGCACCGAGGCTCATTTGGAAAAGAATAAACTATTATTTAGACTAATTGTAAGGTAGCAACAACCAGCTTTGTTTTTTACTGTGCATAAGTTCAGTTGATAATAATTTTCAAATTGTTCATGGTAAGACTGTGAAAATGAGCATTTCTATAAGCCTCACCGATGTATGAACGGAGTTTCCGCCAAAATCATTATAAAAAATGACCAAAATAACTTTAGTCCAATCATTATGAATATACTACAACATTCACGGTGACATCGGCTTTGCAGTATGAAATTCTAGTTGATATATCTGCCAAGATAAAGCATCAATTGGCATGAAATCCTTGCATCCAAATCTGCAGGTGCGCTTAACTCTTACGAGGCAGTTGAATTTGCTGATAAGACAATTCCAGATACTTAGAGCAGTCTCGGAGCAATGCTGAAGTAAATGTGAAACAAAGTGAAAACAGTTTTTGAAAGGTTAACTTTTTGGTATCATACGACGCGGAAAAAATAATTCGGAACAACTCCAGAGCAAAAACAGCGAAAAATAGCATTGCCGAGTAAAAATCAGCTGTAGAACATAAAGAGTTGAACTGTGAACCAGCTTAAGTCTCTTTGATGAAATCAGCCCCGTTTCTAATCACTTAGTCGTGTTCGGGTATGCACCATGCCGTGAACTAAATGCCTTTGTGTCGGGAGAACATTCACTGGTTTTCTTAAAATGGCTTCCAAAAAACTTTTAATCTCGTGAACACAAATTTATGTGGACACACTAGAGTGCCTCGAAAATTCATTCAAATCGAACAGCCATGGCAATTTCTATAGCTATCCAAATCGGGCCAGATATATGGGACTGGGACACCCTACATATTCAAGTTCTCGTTTCCCGGTAGTTATTGTTCCAGGAGTTTCCCAAAAGAATAGGCGGAGACTCTAGGATTGTTTGATGAATTTGCAACCATGCGGGTCGAAAGTATGATGTTATCACCATAACATTCCACGCAAAAAAAGTAGAAAAAATGTATCCTTACCTCCAGGACTCGGCACAAGTCCGGCCACACGTCCTATGCCGACCTGATAACAAGAGCGATTTTAAGTACGGCTGAATCTCGAATGACCCTGTCTCAGATTTACGATTGGATGGTTGAGCACGTCAACGGTTTGCAAGAGCAAAGATCGCTGCACAGCTCGAAAGGATGGAAGGTAAGAATGCACCTTTCTACCGCACATTAATTACTACAGTATTATCTAAACTTACTCCTAGCAGTTCCAACTTGATGTGTTTGTTAGATTCAATTTACATTTTATCGTGCCAGTTTTAGTTGATTTACTCATCAACGAATCTCAATTTTCTCAACTTTTGATACTATCTGCAACTATTGGACTTCAATGTTTTTCGATGAAAAGAATTTCCGAAAATCGAAAAAATATACATTTTTTGAAAAGGATTGAATTTTATTGATAATCACGTAAATGTATGACCAACACTTGGGCGGATGCGGAATTTATTCTGCCAACTTTGTTTCTTTTGGAGAGCAACTCTAAACTGAGAAATGCAATGCGATTTTGCTGATCTTAAATTTGAAATTTATGAGTATGACACAAAAATGGACACTATAAAACAGTATACTGTAATGAGCACAGTCTTTTTCTACACAGCAGTCATGCTTTTTCTTCGCATGCATTGATTTTTGCACAGTTATGTAATTTTTGCATATCCTATTTTATCTATATGCACATTAGTCTTCTCAAATAAAATAAGAAAATGCGCTTCAGAGCAGCAGTGCTATGGTTCACGTGTAATCCCTCCAAAACAATTATTTATGCAATCATTTGTTTCCACTTGTTTTGACAACACGACACGTATTTTTGCGGTTTTTTCACCAAAATTTGTTATTTTGAATAATTTTCGAAATTATTGTCCCTGATAAGCAATGGACTCTACAAATTTGTCGTATGCGAAATTTTCTTCTCTGCTCTGCCCCGGCTTCTGATAAGGTTATTGTGCAGACGACTTTAGGCTTCTCGAACACAATTTCAGGCTATTTTTACTTCATTTTCGGTTTTGAGAATCGGCGATAACTAAAGACCGAATAGATAAATTCGAGAAAAAAACATTGTGGAAAGAGGGAGAACGTGCACTTTGAGCAATAAATTTTCAGACAGCCTGGTGGTGGGGAGCGATTGAAAGGCAGTTGATTCAAAGTACAATTTTTTAAAATAAAGAAGTCTTGAAGGAAAACAAGGAAGTAATAAGTGACGTTGTTGACCCAGGCATCAAATTACTACAAATAGTGCTAAATTCGGATTGAATAAGTCGACCATTACTATTCTATCTGTTACCAACTGTACTATTTTTATGTAGTCTGTCTCTCCTAAAATGCTTCTAAATAATAAAAGTTCAAAACGAATACTATTGCACATTGTCATGAATTTTGTGATCGTACCAAATTAATCTCTAGCATTTTTTGAGCGAAAAATCTTGCTGTAAAAGCGTTATCCAAACGATCTTGACAATAGCACAAATTTTGTCATTTTTAATTGTAACGCATTCAATAAAAAATGAACTATAGCTGTATTATGGATCTTCGTGCTAGACTTGAATTGGAACACAATGGCATCGTAGAGTAAGAAAGTGGAAAAGTGGAGTAAAATATCCAGAAAATTGCGAGAACCACTGTAATTTTGTGCAGAAGTCCTAAAAATCTCACAGTTCAGAATTTCCTGAGGAGTTATGAAGAATTCTTAAGAAATCGAGTTTTTTATCATCTTCGTTAGCAACATAAGAATTGTATTTTAATCTGAATGACATGGAGCTATTTGTTCGAAATTTCGAACAAAAGTGGATTTCAGATCAATCTCATAAATAACCACTGAATGTCAGTCTTACATCCAAGCATAAAATTAACGTGAAGGTAAAAAATGACATAAATATTTCCCTTCACACCTTTACCACTGTCAAACGGACTTGAGGCAGTCAAATTCAATAGTGATGAACATAAAAATAGCTTGCTAAAAAGACATTTTTCTTACTGTGATAAACTCTTTTACAGTTGTAGTAATTTGTAATTTTATCGCGGTATTTTCTCTCTCATCAATCTGGTGCTAAATTCCACTTGTATTATAATGCCGTTATCGTTAGTAGTTCGCTAAATATCTAGCGCTCTATTTTATCTATACATCGTACATCTTTCGACATCAATAATCAACAAAATTCAATTATTGATGCTAAATTTACTTGAAAAGCTCTTAAAAATTTTCAAAATGCAAATAATAATTGACTATGGAGTCAGTAATGTTGAAAATTCCTGTTTTTGGCATGAACTTGCACAATTCTCCAGAGTTCATGTCAGCACATTTCCATGGTATCCTGATAACGTTATTATGACATGCTTTTTGGTTCAGAAAATACAGGGATTTTTCGACCTATAATATATAAAATTCGAAATTAGCCTGCTTTTATAAAATGCTTCTAAACATAAAAATGAAAAGAATTGGGATTGTATTCAACGTCGTCTAAGCAAAAGCTTACTGTATAATTTTTCACTCAGAAAATCGTTAAGGTTTAGTTGAGTGTGCTCACAAATTTCCAGTTCAATAGCACTTGTGGTTTAGCAGAAAATCGTAAAAATATGAAATAGTTTTTGCTCCACTGTTATTATTTACAAGCATTTCAAGAAAAACATACCATCGTCGTACTTCATACTAACAGGCTAATTGGAAAAGTTCGATCGGGAGAAAACCATAGTCTCAACATTGAAACAGAAACGTTTCCACAATCCCAAGAATTTTGAACCTATAGTCTGTTTTTCTTGAAATGCTTCTAAATAATAAATGTGGAAAGCAAGTAGTATTTCAGATTTTCACGATTTGCTGATGAACAATATATATCGTATACGACTGGAAACTTGTGAGCGTACTGAACTAACCTTTAACAATTTTCAGAGCAAAGGATTTTACAGAAAGAGCTTTATGTAAACTGATTTGTGTCACTTTTCTATTTGGAAGCATTTTATAAAAAACACACTATAGGGATTTTCGCTCCTCAATATTTCGACACTATTTTTTTCTTTAAGAACGCCGTTCGCCACACTCTGTCTATCAATCCTCGTTTCAAACGAATCCAACGTCAGGGCCGCCCTGGTCTATGGATGTTAGACTCGCAAAGTTTCGCCCACCGTTTTCCCTACAACACACTTCCCATACCGTCACCGCCCAACGCCTGCGGCGTTGACGCCGGTTATTTGACGCCGACCGCCGACGGCCGTTTCGAAACGGAACATTTTACGCTAAGCCCGGCAGCGCAAGACGACCCGGTGGCCGTCGGCGCCACCGCTGGCGATTGTACAGGTGAGAGCGTATGTTTAAAAAAGTGATTAGCGAATAATTTTTCAAAATTGCAATAATAGCCCGTTGTAGATTTTTTTACGATAATCTTTTAAGTCTATCGTAAAATTATTCCCTATAAGGATTACAGTAAAGATATAAGTAATCGGAATATAGCTTTGTAAATTATGTTTTTGCTCTCTGATGTTTGCTTCACTGATTGCCATATTCCAAGATCAATGTTTGTCGAAAACTTGTACACTTTTCTAATCTAGACTATGTATGTATACTGTAAAAAGAAATAGCAAAAGCACGTGTCTGCCTATCAACATGTTTTTCTTGAAATACTTATAAATAATAAAACTGGAAAGCAAGTACCGACTTTCTACAATACCATATGTCAAATATCTATAGTCTGTTTTGCTTGAAATGCTTCTAAATAATGAAGTGGAAAGCAAGTTGTATTGTAAATTTTCACGATTTTCTGATAAACAAAATATCGTATAGGGTCGAAAATTTTTGAGCCTACTGACCTCATCTTTAACAATTTTTCGAGTGAAAAATTTTACGATAGGAGCTTTATGTGAACGATCTTGACGACAGTACTGATTTGTGTCACTTTCCTATTTGGAAGCAGTCTTCGACACTTGTCTGATTAGGAGTAAAATCCTTTTGTAATTGTTTTTATACTAATTTTTGTCATTTTTTAATTTATAAGCGTATTGTAAAAGAGGGCCAGACAAAAGTGATTCTTATTTCAGTGATGCAAACAATCAACGTTATCAACGAAGACCAGTCGATCGGATGCATTACTCTGCACAATCCTGTACAAATCAAAGAAAAATGTAGATCAGAAGCGTCCACTCAAACTGAAATGCCGTGCTGGTATTTCGGGTCTTTACCTGATCACGTGACTTTCGATTACAAATATTCGAAGGTAAAATTTCAAAAAGTTGTGAACTCATGCAACTTTCTGTATGACACGTGATTGTTGATTCACGACAGATTTTTACCAATTTGAGACGAATTCATTTTATAAAACTATTGTAACGCGACAGCTCATTTTTTTGAAATGAGAGATGCAGCGACAACCAAGAAAGTAGGTTCAATTTGATGTGCAATTTTTACCGACTTAAGAAGTTTATACTATAAAAAACGCTAAATTTCTCCATGACAATGGGAAGGCCTAAATTATAGAAAAAACATCAGGTTTATCAACTGTTGATTCGGATAGGACCATGTCGACACCTGTCGACAAATGAGTGCCACTCGAAAAATTTTGACCACTTGATCAGGTTATTGAAGAAAAATTTCAGCTGTTCTATTTACCGTTCACTGACGAGAAAATCTTTTCATCGATTACAGTAATAAGCTTATTAGTTTTTCCGATGTCGAACTTTATTTCATAAGATCGCTGCATCGATCATTTCAAAATAAATGGAGTATAATGTCACTTTGGAACCGACTCATTCTATTTCGTATCGTTTCTTCACAAACTAGAAATGTTTTTTCTCCAGATGCCACATATTCAACTAAAGAGCGAATACTCAAATTGCGATATAAATTTTCAAACGGATGAAAAAGCGCCTTTCGTCGTCGAATCTGCACTTTTGACCACATTACCAGACGATTTGCGTGATATCACTTTGGATCCGATGTTGGATGGCAACGACGTTTCGAGGGCACACTATTGGTTCTGAATTTTTTGTTCCTATTCTTCTTTTCTTCGCTTTTTTGTTATTTCGATTTTGCTCACATCATTTGTACGAGTAGTTGGTACAACGAGAATGCACAGGGATCTCTTTAATTTTCGACAACGGTAGAAAAAGAGTTTTATGTATCATTAACTTTTCTCGTAGTCTTTGTGATCATTTTTTCAGTCAAATTCTGGTAGTCCAAAATCGAGCAATTATTTTTAAAAACATAGTAATTCATCTAAAATTAAGAGAAATTTCGCAAGACGCATTGCTTGAAATAGTGCTGAAACGATTTTAGATAGTCGTGGGTCGGAGTTGAAATATTACAATTCAAGTTAGAATTAAGTTTATTTCTGAATCAAAAACTCAATACTTAACCTTCAGAGCGGTCAACGAGCCAGATTTTGACCAGTTAAAATATTTTCGCCTTTATTACCCATAAGTGCTTTTATATTCTTCAGAATTTTGTATCTTTTTTTATGCTGCCATATTGCAGGAAGTGTCACTCTTCGTGTTTGTAGTTGTGATCATTTTTTGATGCAGTCATCCAATCCGGGAGAATCTGACCTTTAGATTATAGTGCTTTTTATTTATTACTTTAGGCGTTCTTTTTATATTAGTATTGTTCTTTCGTAAAATTAAAGCAGCTGGTTGTGTAAATACATTACAAAAATTTCACGGTCACATCAATTTCACAGGATATTCATGACTTTGGACGGCAACTGAAAAAGTTCACAAGTTGCTAATTTTGTACAGAATGATCTTTAGGCACAAACGTGGACACTTTTTGGAAATAGCTGTAGTCAAGTGAGCTCATCACTACTGGATGGATATACTCGCGATATTAAAAAATCGTATCACAATTAAAATTGGCATTGAGATCATTTTGGAATTCAAATTTAATCGAACATAATAATGGCTCTCGATGCTATTACTCACTTGATACAATTCTCCATTTTTTCGTCGACACTCTGGTTTATGTCGACCATTTTTATACAGTAGATGCAATTTCGCCACATTATCTGCTTCGTTCCAGTCAATCGAAGAATATTTTTGCGACGTGGTGGCATTATTTTTGCTTGAAAATGAATTTAAAGAGATCACACATGTAGCTATGAAATAGAAATTTCAGTGAATACATCGCAAAAAAATCGAAAAAGCGGGACAAGTCGTCGGGATCAACAGCGCTTTTACAAGCTTCCAGGTCAACATACGGGTAATAGTGCATGTAATTGACGCACATTTCGTCGGATATACTCAGTCCACCCTGCCAATAAATAGTTGTATTTAAGAGGGAACTTTTTCTTGTAAAAATTCTGGAATCATTCATATTATAGTGCATTCAAGTCATTGAGGTGAATAATGTAACACTAGTCGTTCTTCCCAACAGACATTATTGATGCTAAAATTTAAATAAAAGTACTTGATAATGTCAAATCCGCCTATATCTGACCTCAGGAACCAAACAAGCGAAAAACATGCAAAAGGATTCATTATGATGACTCTTCTATACTCCATTTATTTTGAAATGATTGACGCACCGAGGTCGCAGCCAAACTTTTATTCAAAATCGTATAAGGCTCGTCGAATCTAATCTATAAGTTTTTCCTCCGTGATACATGGTCCTTGATGATCACTCTGTCTAATCATTTCAAGATTATCGAAATTGATTTCCAAATCTCTAGTAAGGCTGCGGTTACCGAAACTCTGCCTGCAGCATCGATCATTTCAAAATGATTGAAGTATATATAAAAACTGTAACATTGTTCATGTAATCGGCCTTTTACCTTTGATATTCTCTGTCACACTTTGAACCGCTGTATGATGTGTCTTGGAATGTCTTAACTACCTATTACTACAGTTTCACTGGTTCTCCTCTTAAGTTCATTTGAAGTTTCAGTTCATTATGTGTCCATTTTCATAATTTTTTCTTTCTTTTCATTTTTTTATCATGCTTATACTTTTTCTTCCAATCATTTCCTTCCATCTTTTTCCCTTTTTCAAATTCACATAAAATTTGCCCAATCGTTCCTCATGCCTAGAACTTCCTTAAATAAATTTTTTTCTTCATTTTACTTTTTTATTGTTCTATTTGGATAATCATCAACGGCCATCTTCGTTCTTGCGCTATTCTTTCTAGCCACCTCGGCAAAAAATTACTATACCCATTCATTTTAAAATGATTGATGCAGCCTTTTCCCATTTCTCCGACTGACCGTTGTCCTTCCTTTTCCATATATCATCTGTCGGCCTATACTTTCCACCTTTTCGATTGTTTTCCTATTTTCCTTTCGTGCTACGTATGTTTTACATATTTCTGTCCTCTATGAATCTGGAACCAAATCGGCCAACCGTCTTCTTCGTTTGTGGGAAATATAGAAAAGTTCATCTTAATTGACATTCAACTTTAGAATCCTTCGTTCTCATGGTTTATCGAATATCCTATCGTGTCGACTACAAACAACTAGAGTTCAAGTCCCCATTAACATTCCTCCTCGTTTTCAGTTTTACGAAGGTTCGAGTCTAGACTTTGTTCAATTCTAAAGCTGCTACCATGCATTATTCGGAAATTGTCTTGCCCTTTTACCACAGAATAAAAAACCACAGGTAAGTTTCTTGTTTCAAACAGCCCTACAAAGGGAACGTTCGACCGCACCGGTCCTACTAAAGTAACCTGTAATGTGTTCTACAAACCCATACTAAAAACTTACAAAAAACTTACATGAGCATCAGAAGTAATTTTTACATCTCGATGTGCTTTATCAGTGTTTGCACCGGTATTGCTAAGATTATGTCTATAGTCTGTTTTTCTTGAAATGGTTCCAAATAATGAAAGTGGAAAGCATGAGTATTTCTGATTTTCACGATTTGCTGATGAACAATATATATCGTATACGACTGGAAACTTGTGAGCACACTGACCTAACCTCTAGCAATTTTTCGAGTGAAAAATTTTATAGAAAGAGCTCTATGTAAATGATGATAAACGAATCCAATAAGGGCAAATTATTCCAAAATTCAATCTGAGAAATGAACCATGAAATATTCCAAGTTAATCTTTCGAGGTAGAGATTTTAACTGAATCCGGCGTTGCCTTGATATTAAATTATGAGGTATGTGAAAGACACCTTGACCATCAATTTATTTTTAGATACCAATATGTCGAATAAGTTATCGAAAAAACAAGAGTGAGCATTTCAATCAGACACAGAATAACAGTTTAAACTTACGAAAGTGACATTGTTCTTTTTCGTTGTAACGTAGCGACACGTCGTTATGAGACTATCACCCTAGAAAAGTAAATAGTAGAACACGTGAGTATATGTTATCTCAAGTATGTGGTACTCACGTCCATGATTTAGCCAGCTTTCGAATCAGTATTTTGGCACTTGTATACAAGATAAGAGCACCAGAAAAGTAGGTTTGATACGCGATGATCAGTTTCTACCAGAAGATAGTATAACTTATCCAAAATTCTCATATCGAAATTAATGTATAAAATAGCGTGAAATTCATCGAACACGAAGCAAATGCTTGGACTCACTGGGTATACTGTAACGGGTTTTATCAAACGAATTTCTTGCCAATGAGGGCTATAATGTCGGTCCGTATTCAAATATTCCCAACCGCGGCCTTCGTGCGCCACGATTGTTTCGATTTCCCGACCAGTCAAATGTGAATGGAGCTGCGATCCGAAGATTGTTATGCCATTATATGGAAAAGCCTATAATTTTCTATTTAACGCAGTCCAAACTATAAATATTTCTGTTGATAGATGTTTTTCAGGCCAAAAGTATGCTCCATCAATTTTGAAATGATGGTCAGTAAATAGATTATAGTATACACTTTAATAACGGAATCGTGCTTGAAAATATGCAGCAAAAACGGAACAGAGTCCAAGTTTATTACCCGGTCCGTACATTCGGACATGCAGTAGCCGGATAAAGGAAACAATGTTTGACCGGGTGGTATAGCCATGCGATTAGTATATTCTAAGCCGGTTTCTAGAATACCAGCGTCGTATTTCCTCAGTTTATCGGTAAAGTAGAATCGTATGCCCGAATTGTCCACGCGACCTTTGATTGAAAACGGTGCAAATTCTATTACTTTGCAGTTACAATAATTTTCAAAATAGAAATGAACACAAAAATGTATTTTTTGTAGTTAAAAAGTCAGTATACTTTGTCAGTGATTCCATGTACATCATGATGACGTTGCAAAAATTATGATCACCAGTAAAACTATGAACACAAAATACCAACCTCTTCGGAATTGAAAATTATTGTAATGGATTTCGATCATGACGAAAGGAAAATAGTTTGGTCCACCGAACGGTATCCCTGCTATATTGGGATAGTCAAAAGCCTGAAATTCCCAAATGAATGAGTTTATGCTCTACAGTATACTTTCTTAAAATGCTTATAAATATTTTGCGTGAAACGCTAATACCATTTTATAGTTTTACCATTTCCTGCTAAACCATAGGTCGCATAGGACTGGAAATTTGTGAGCCTAATTCAAATGACTCTTACTACTCTTTCTATTTTTGAGTAAAAAATCAAACTTTGTACAAAGGACTTTCAAGACCATACTTTCTTGTGGCACCAATTTACGAGCGTTTTATAAAAAAACTGTGATTGTTGTTCCTCACTGAAAATTTTCAGCTTTGAAGATCTGATGAAAGTGAACTCGAAGTGGCACATTTTGATATCGAATTCGGTAATAGGCTCTACTCAAGTTATATTACTGGTAACTAGTCTACCTTCGCGCCCATAGCCCACGCGCCAATGACCTTGCGACAAAATTTCGCTTGTTCGGGCAGCGTATCTGGCGTGCAAGGACCATCGAATTTGGGGACGCGAATCAATTTTTCGGTCTGATCCGGGTCACAATGGTAAACCTCCATATGGTGAACGATGCCAACATTTTCGGGAGTGACCACCGCTTCGAACTGTAGGGACAGAAAAAAAGGTGCGATGTTCATCTGAGGCTATAGTGACTTTGCCGGTCGAAAATTTTGTATCCTCCGAAAATCGCATGCCAGAATTCTATATTACAGTAACCGCACAACAAAAAACCTAGGAATAACAAAAAATGTGACATTTTTTTTGACATTTTTTTCTCAAATCGACTGCGTAAAACATGCATCACATGTTTTTTTCATCTCCACCTCAACTCACTAATAGACCATAGCGTTATGTACACGAAATCTTGTCTAATTTCAATGTTCGTCTATAGTCTGTTTTTCTTGAAATGCTTCCAAATAATGTGAGTGGAAAGTCGTATTTCAGATTTTTGCGATTTTCCGATAAACAAAATATCATGTAGGGCTGAAAATTTGTGAACATACTGAACTAACCTTCAGCGATTTTTGGATTGAAAAATTTTGCATTAAAAACTTTATGTAAACGATTCCGACGACAGTACTGATTTGTGTCACTTTTGTATGTGGAAGCATTTTATAAAAAACAGACTATACTTTTCACAACTGGCTAAAACTTTGCCTCTTTGAACTTTGTTGGCTCATACGAATAGACCTTGAAAAATTCAGCAATCTTAACGAATGACCAAACATATTATCAAATCAGAATGGGGGAATTTTCCTATAATCACTTTTGTGTGTTTAATGACGGGATCAACCTAATGACATCGACTTTATCCCATACATGGTTCCGGTATCAGAAAGACATTTTCTACTGCAGCTAATCTATGAAGCGTATGATCACGTAAATGAAAAACGAAAATGACACGATCATACTTGTGGAAAAAAATCTTTCTATGTGAATTGAGTGGACTTCTTTCTTTATCAGTAAAAACATGCTCCAGTTGCATGCGATGTAGCACGTACTTTTACAATATGATGCTTTTGTCTTAACATCCGTGGTAACCTTTGCACGGTGCACCAGTAAGTCGTTTCTACGGGTGGAATGCTGATCTATAAAGCATAAAGAAATAAAGGTAGTCCAGATCCAATCCTTTACGATCTAATCAGCCGAAAGTCCTTTCGATGTTCCTAAATTCTTTCAAAATATGACTCCGGAAAAACTAGAATTGTCAAAAAAGAGAAAATATGAAAAAATAATAAATAGACGAAAAGTATTATGAGCGAAGTAATCTAAAATCTAGCGAACCTCAAAAATTCTGAAAAAGAAAAACTTATACTACTAGATTTCTCCGATTTTGACAACTAATTTTTCGATCAATAGATCATTACCGAAAATTGAACCACTCTACCCCAGGTGGCACTAATCCCAAGTCAACTTTATGGTTATTTGGAATTCGCGGTGATTGCTATCTATTGAAGTTCCAAATGGAATCAGATCACGCCAACAGGTAGCCGTTACCTTGAACAACAAAAAGCAACAGAGTAAAGTATTTGTCGCTCACATTTTTGACCGTTATGTCGATGATTTTCGTATTTCTATCCATTTTGGGTGGCGGTTCGTCCGATTGCAGAATCCTGTTCGGTGTGACGGTTTTTCGTACAAAATCACCGAAAAGATTTTTTCGTCGACTTTCGCCTGCTGCGACGACAAACAGAGTTGTTCCAAACTGGAAAATACAGTACAAAACTTGAAACCTCGATGTACTTCAGTAGAATAACTCTGTTCCTCGAAAATCGACTATTCTAGTGATGCAAACGATTTTCAACTTTTCCAGAAATTACTTTTTGACGATGTTAAAACCGCAGTGTGCCCATATCCAATGAACTCCAAGGGATAGCACATTCCGAAAATTCTTACAATTATTGGTTAGAATTTTTTAAACTGATCTCACTTCTATGTCCATATCATCAGGGTCTCCAGTCTTAAATTTTCTGTTATAAAATATGGTCATCCTCCCATCGGGCAGCGTACGGCTAGATTCCAGGACACAATCTTGCTGATCGTCATCTTCAATAACACCTTCTTTGTCGACGTGCGAATCCTCAAATGAAAAAAAAGAAGGAATGAAGAAACAAAAAGGGAAACAATATCACGTGATGCATTAGTGTAGAGAAAGTAAATGAACATAAAATTACGGTAAGCTGATCATTTTCAAAAACGCATAAATCCGATTTTTCGTAGTCGCCGTGATCGGAAAATCCAACAGCTAACCAAATTAAATTTCGAACGGGTTTTGTTTCGACGGAAAAATGAACTTTTCTATTTTTCTGATCGATCACCCAATGAATGGATACCTTCATCGAACCATCCAATGACAGCGATGATTTATTGATCAAAGTGGTTTCGATTTTGAACGGATAAGTCAGCGGTTGGAACATAGACGAAAGGATGAATGAGGATTGAAAAATAGTTACAATTAAGAAAAATGTTGGATGCATTTCTCGCAGGCACTGAAATAAGGATGAAAATGCGTCTTTTGAGAGGTGTAGAAAAGAATAGGGTTTTCTTAGAAGATACGAATCAGACCAGTTAAAATTTTGTAGTTCGTGCGCTTCTCGGTTTTGTAATGGATATTTGGCTCACCAAACTCGTAGTAATCTCACAGAGAAGCATTGTGATGCATAGTTTGGCATATTGGGTATGTTTTGAGCATTTTAATATAATGGTAATAGTTTGTTCTGAACCTACAAATGTTAAAAGCAAATGTGATGAAAAAAGAAAAAAACAAACATGTAAATAACTCAAATACAAATTGTTAATTCGATACAAAAATTTGTAAGACCAGGGGACGACAGGCGTGGTGACGCGCTTACACACGCTCCTTCAAAAAGGAATCAAAGTCACCTTGTGTTGAATACCTTTAAAAGCTGCAACCGAGGTTGCAGTCTTGACTTTTTCTAGAAGATAATTCCCTATTCTAGCGCTCCGAATGGCAAATGAATTTTTTCTGCAGTCAAGATTGTATTTAGGAATATATAATAAATTCTGTTGACTAGATCGAGTACTAGATGGAGGTGGACTGCAAAAAAATTCATCGTATGGTAAGAAAGATCCATTAATTATCTTATATGTGAGGATGGCAACAAAGTTCAATCGACGAACCTCGAATCTCTCTAATTTTAGCAGTTTTAACCGGTCATCATAAGACAAAGTTTTATCAGCTAATACCGCCTTTGTGAATTTGCGCTGAATATTTTCAATAGTCTGAATATCAACTATTACATGTGGATTCCAAAAAACAGACGGATATTCCAAGATTGGCCTAACATAAAAAGTAAAGGCCTTGATTTTCAATTTTGGATCTTTTGAAATGAGAGCTCTGTGAATCATATTTGTAATCTTTGATGCTTGAGAATCACGAGATAGGTTCTTCTATTTCCACACCCTGGACGATCACTAAAGTCTACTTTTTTGACAATGAAAATTTTATCAATATGTATCAAAGTTCTTTATCGATCTGAGTACTTCGTTTTATTGAACTAATATGAGGTGACTTGAAAATCGTGTGCATGAACCTTTTACTGTAGAATTTTTTACTCAAAAAAATTTCTGTTGATTTACAGATTCATTATTTGGAAGCATTTTATAAAAAACAGACTTAGGTCGAAATCTTTTTTTCTAAATTTCTTCATTAAACTAACTTGAGAAAAAAGATGTCGTCATAGGTTGTTTACTGTTTACATGAACATCTTTCTAGGCGCGCCGAGGCATTTGGAAAAAACGGGCTATCGCAGCTCTGCCTCGTCATCGATCATTTTGGAAATAAGTAATTGGAAAAGTTTGAGAATACGGCCTAAATGTTCATACGCCAAAGCATTTGTAGACGACTTTCGCATATACAGGGTGAGCCAAAAAAAGACGACCAGTGCTGATTCCATAACTTTTGAACGGATGAAGCTCTTTCAATGCGGATTGCTGCACTAGAATGCCCTGTTTATATTTGTTATAAAGACAAAATTTTATGCTCATGACATTTATGGTTACTATACAAACAGAAATTTAGTAAAAGTGGTCATTTTTCAAAAAGTAAAAATTGTGAAATCAATGTAAAAGTTGTCTTATTGTGAGAAAAGTTTTGTAAAGCTTTTTACGCACAATGATACTTTAAAGGTCACCCAGATTTGTAAGTTACACGTAATTTAAAGTCATTAACTTCTTGTTTCAATATGGGGCGAAATTTCGCCAAAATCAATAGCTTTTTGTTTTGAAATTGGAAAAAAGCGAAATCAAAGCGAAATCAATTCCGTCATTGACCAGATCGAAAAACGATTAAAATTATTGGTGAAACAGAAAGTAGGACACACTAAAATGGCTCTCTTGTAGTTTACAGCTGTTATATGCTTCTCATGATTGGATCTATTGTACTTTTCTGCTGTAAAACATGTTGATTTTGTCAATCTTTGTCAATTTTTCAAAATTAATTTGCAAAAAAATCGACGTTTAGTATTTTTGATTCTAGTCAGCCAATATTCAAGCAATCTGGCTGAAACTTTGCAGTTCTTATGCCAGATGTTTTATCTATCGACGGCAGGAAACCGCATTATAAAAGCTTCACCCATTTGAAAGCTATGAAAGTCAGTACCGGTCGCTTTTTTTTGGCTCACCCTATATAGACGCTGTTATTGAATGCTTGTAAATCGAAAAAATCACAGATATCAATCGAATTCCCATCAGAATCGTTTAGACGAAAAGCTTTTACTTTAAACCGTTTACTCAAAAACCTATAGTTAATGGAGATAGTCAAAAATTTCCCGTGTACGACTACTAATTGGAAAATGCAGTGAATTTCCGCCCGATGTCACTTTGTTTCTTTTTCCAATGAAACACCACAGGCTTCGAAATAATTAGCCGTCTCTTTCAGCTGCATATTCACAATTAATTCTGACTATATCGCAATTTAAAACATGATGCACTGATTAATTTTATTCAATGTTCTTGACACATGTTATAATAATAAGCTGGTGGACAAACCTTGCAAGAGATGAATATGCGACATGATAAATTTACTATAGTATATTTATATTCAGCTACGGAGCGCTGAAAAACAAAAAATCCCCAAGCTATAGCTTACATCGGATTTACTAAGATACATCTTCAAAGACATCTTATTTTCTCCATTTGTTTATCGACTGCTACAGTGTCAACTTGTTGAAAAAACATGCTTGCTTAAGATACAGGTTTATTACTTGTGTCAGGATATTTTTGGGTTCGGTGGTTTTTGAAAAAATGTGAACTATTGGGATGGCTAAATATGAGTGTCGAAAAAGTCAAATTAAGATCCGCTGTTCTCGGTATGATAATCGAACATGACATGAATATGTTCAAATTTTTAAATGAGCCTCGGAATGTGAAATAATCCGCAGAAATGCGTGGGCAAATAGCAAACCTGAATTTTATGTCGAAGTCTTTTTATCATGTTTTCTTATAGTGCATTTACATTCAAATGATCGACGTAGCGATAACCAAAAAATTAGATTCAATTCGATACTAAATTTTTGTGGAGCGGAAAACTTCATATTGTAGAGAAACGATGAATTTGTCCATGACAATGGGAAGGCCAAAATCACAGAAAGACTACAATGCCCATCCATTCGAGTTGGATAAAACTGTGTCTGACACCCGAGAGTTACTCGAGAAATTTCGAACATTTAACTAGGTTACGGGAAGAAATTTTCTTCATTCACTGCAGTGCTAAGCTTTACTAGATTCTTTTGATTCAACCTGCTTTCGTTGGATCGCTGCATCTATCATAACGAGCAGAGTATAGTAAACTAAAGGCGGAGAAAGATGTTCCTGCCCACAGGTCGTTTATTATTTGCATGAATATCTTTTTTGGTTCATTTGGAAAAATGAAGGAAAAAAAAATTTGGTTCATTTGGAAAAAAATGCCCTTTTGGTTCATTTGGAAAAAACAGATTATAGATGGATATTTAGGAAGTGGAGCATCGGAGAGATGATCAGATTCGATTCAGGTTTTATTTTGAGCTCAACTGCAAACTTAAAACAGAAAACTATGCTCTAACTCAATTCAAAGAAAATACACTCTATCCATTTTTAAAATGAACCTCGAAACACAATAAAGCTCAAAGTAATATACGGCCAGGTGATGACCACGCATCGCAAGTCAATTTTTTTCACGTTGTAATCCTCAGTCCAGACTGCTGCAGTCATATTCGCATGAGCATTTTTTGCTTCCCGCCGAAGCTTATTTAAAAAAATGGATTATAGCTTCAGGCGCTGCATATTTAGAATAGAATTTATCTTTCGGATTCACCAAAAGCATCCACAAATGTTACAGTATCATGAGGAAATCAAGGTAATCCAAACCAACCCTGAAGCCGTCGATTTTTTGCGATGTACAGAGTACGTATCGTGCTTTTCTTCTGAAACGCACCCTTACTTGGTTTAACATACCAAATTCAGATTGCTGCATGCATTAGGCGATGGTAGAGCGGCTACCGCCTAGTATGAGATAACCGTTATACAGGGTGACCGTAAACAACAGTTTTCTTACAAAACTGATTCTATTAAAATAAAACAATGCACACTACAATATATTTATTCTGAAATGATAGATCCAGGAATCAAATATTCA
The DNA here is from genome assembly GCA_963922205.1 of Romanomermis culicivorax. Lineage (NCBI taxonomy): Eukaryota > Metazoa > Nematoda > Enoplea > Mermithida > Mermithidae > Romanomermis > Romanomermis culicivorax. The sequence goes on along the minus strand of CAWUHX010000060.1, from coordinate 173,381 downwards.
ACGGCAAACTGAACAACTGAAAATTTACTTCAATACTCTGGTTAAATAATTGGAATTTTTCGAGTATGGCATTCCGATATTGATACAGTTCTATTCAAGACCAAAAGTGGCTAAGCATGATGCTTTTTCCACGATTTGGCCTTCCTGTTATCTGTCACGTGCCGACGGATTTCGTCGAACGTCACGTGATTCACATCACAATTTTTCGTTATGTTTTTCGTTACGTTTTGTGTTACAGTAATTTTGCGTTTCGTCTTTATACTTTTTACATGCAATTTGTGTGTGTACTTTTCATGTTTCGTTTCTGTTTCTGTTTGTGCACTTTTATTTCCGTTTCGATTTATTATTTTCAATCGCACACGTAGACTACGGTATGTGCCCGCTAGTCAAGAATTTCCGTTAGAGATAAGCTCTCCGAGCTCATCGCTGTAATTGGAGCACAACGTGCACCTCTTATCAGTAAAAACTAGCGACCTTTCACAACGTGAAACGACTAGTTGAAATTCTCACTAGTGACGTTCCTATGTTAAGCATGGAGAGTGAAAACTCGCCCCAATGCTTAACGTTGTGGACTGGAAAATGTCTATGTGCTCATAGGCATCTTCTTCAACAACTTCTGCTGCAGAAGTTAGCTTGGGGGAGTGTTAACTCCGCCCAAGGCATACTGTAGTTTATGGAGCCCTTTAAAAGGGCATGTTTCGTCTTTTTGTCACTCATTATTGGGCCTAACTGGTTTTCGTCTTTTAGCCTTGCGTCCGTGTTTGCCATCGTCCTATTTTATTATATTTTGTGTTGTCAACTGCGTTTTGCGGCACGTCGAATAAAATTTGCATATTTGCGCCTCCGGCCTTTATACACATTACCACTACAGTAACCCGACCGTAGGAACCCGTCCCTGTCGCCGTTAATCGTAAAACCCCGTCGCCCTCGCCAAGGAAACGTCTGTTATCGCCGCCTGCTGATCAGTAGCTGCCGAACCCCACGCTGAATCGCCCAGATTCCCGTTCCCGTACATCGCCATCCGTAGGACCCCAATTTGACCCCGTACCCGTCGCGCAGCACCGAGTAATTCAAGAAGAGGTTTCGTGAGTCTTCTCAGGGGTTATTAGTGTTGAGGGTGTATTTGTGGGAGTCTCCTAAGCTAGTTTTCCCTCGGAAGTACCCTCAGTTAAGTTAGCCCTCAGACCCTTAAGGTCAGGGCCAATAAGGGGATTTAGGTTAACAATCGGGTCCCCTACAGTAAGCCATTCTTCGAATGGCACGGTCCCCCATTCCGGTGAATGAGGACTAGGGATTGGCACCCCTGACCCGGCCGCGTTGTCCATTATTCTACAGCATTAACCCTAGGACAAGGCCGAGGTACATCATAAGTTTACCTGTGGTAGTACTAGCTGGGTTGGGTTCCCGAACTGAAGCCCATAACGGAGCCACCCCATGGGGTCACAGCATGTCACCTACAGTGTCATGGCCGTATTCTCCTATGGAGTATGGTATGGGGTTCCCCATCAATGTGACTGATCACCAATCTGTTTAATGTGACATGGCTCCCAAATTCAGTTAATGTGACATATCATTTCTATACACTAAGTTTTTCAGTGCGTCAAAATTGTGCTCAAATTGAACCTACTTTAAATAATCACGTTATATAAACTCTAAACTTTGTTATTGAGTGCCAAATTGTTGAGAAACTCTATTTCATACTTCGGTATTCTTTTTTTCTTGTGAAATAGAACACGAAACTAAAAAACTCGACTTGTATGTCATTTTTGCTACAGTACTCAATTCGGCACTTATTGAGCATGTATCCAGCTAAACGAACGGCTTTCTATAGGAAAAAATTGACATTCGTCCAAAATTGACACACTCATCCAGTAGAGTTCATGAAATCACCAAGGTTTATGAAAGTTCGAAAGAATTTGGGGTCATACATCCGCAACGAACGACGAAGTTCTAGAAGCGCTCGTTTCATCATTCTATCGTCTAGTAAATATTTATACTGATTAGTTCATTTTTCTTACGTAATCTGGATGATTCGTACAATTGTGTTCATTACATAACTGCATTACAAGGTTTGCCGATCGTTGAGATTTTCAGAAGGAAGATCTTGAATACTGTACCCTCCAAATCAACCGCCTGCTGCGGCCGCACCTGACCGGCTCCCCACCACTGTTTTTTTTCCCCAAATCGTGCTTTTTCGGGAAAAAAAATTCGGGAAGGGGAAAAAAATTTTGGGCTCTTTCCCCATTTGGGGAAAAAAATTTTGGGGATCGGATACAGAAAAGATGCATTTTGGTGCATTTTAGAAGGTCATAATCTCACAATTTTCCGGCGCTTCGCGCCGATTATAACTTTAATAATCATTATTATGCATTACTTAGCTCAGGCGCGGCTTTTAGCACGTCTACCTTCATTTATCATATAATCTATAATAGTTTTCATCATCTTGAACGTATTATCTCATGTTTTCATTGGTAATCTTCAATATTTTATCATGATATTTAATGAAGATTCGCATTTTTTCCTTCTGAGAAAGATCAGTACGTCAAGTCTCTAAGCTTTTTGATGCGATTATTTTGTTTTCTAAAAAAAATCAATTCAGACGCTCCATGGAAATATCTTTCGGAAATTTATACCCTGCATATACTCATATATTTTCGACCAAGTATGAGAGTTTACAAATAAATTATACTGGTTTTAAAATTTTTCAACTAAAATTCTAGAAATTACGACTTTTGAACACAAAATTCAAATCTAATTCTTGAAATAAATGTTCGGAAAATTGATTTTCCAGCGTCGCAGAATATAAATACCCCAAAAAATTTTTCCGGCGCTTCGCGCCGGCAAGATTAACATCTATTTTGGGTTCTCACTTGTCATCATAGAGAACCTGACCATCGATTTCTCATGTAATTCTCAAAGTCATTATGCTTTTGGATAGTTTGCTTGAAAATTTGTTCCAATGCTTGTAGATTAAACTTTGAACTCGAAAATTTCAATTTTTTTCTCAATTTTAATGAATTAACGGGTCTAAAAACACCAGCAGGCTTGAAAAGGCTCAAAAACACCTAAATAAAGCGTCTGTGAGCATTTTTAAGCGAAAAAAAACGACTTCGGGAAAATAGGGAAAAAAATTTTGATCCCTTTCCCCATTTGGGGAAAAGGCCCGGGGGAAAAAAAACAGTGCTCCCCACTCCGTTTTCTTCCCTCGAAGATTTTTTCCGCAAGAACCTAGCGCCGTTTTTTTCTCCGAAAATTTCATCCACATGAGAACCGAACCCAAAATTTTCTTCTCATCTTTCAAAAATTTCCTACATTTTAAAAACGTTTATAGTCACTGTTTTTTTCCACATACTTTTTTCCACATACTTTTTTCCACAAATGTGGAACACGGGGGCACATACCTGTACTTGGGGGGGGGGGGTTGGGGGGACCCCCCCCAACTTGGCCAACTCTGTACCCAAAATCATTTACCCCACCCCACCCCCTCAGTTGGGAAAAAATTAAAAAAATTTGGCAAAAAGTGTATGTTTTTTGCCCTTTTTTGGGAAAAATTTCGACTTTTTTCTACCCCCCCCCCCAACTGGTCGGAGGTCTTACAGGTATGCGGGGGCATACCTGTAATTGGGGGGGGGGTGTTGGGGGGACCCATACCTGTAAGACCTCCGACCAGTTGGGGGGGGGGGGGGGGGGTAGGAAAAAGTCGAAATTTTTCCCAAAAAAGGCCAAAAAACATACACTTTTTGGCAAATTTTTTAAATTTTTTTCCAACTGGGGGGGGGTTGGGGGGGTCCCCCCCAACCCCCCTCCCCCCAAGTACAGGTATGGGGGGACCCACCCCCCCCCAACTTGGCCAACCATATACCCAACCGTAGGCGTAGCCAGGATTTTTTCCTATGAGGTGCACTGGAAAAATTTTACTCACTACATTGTAGCAATGTTGCAACAAACTGTCAAGTAAATTAGGCAGCGATTAAGCTGTTGTCAGCCTACCTGTAGTTGGGTATGCTGACAACAGCTTAATCGCTGCCCCAGTTTGGAAAAAATTAGAAAAAATTGGCAAAAAAGTGTATGTTTTTGGCCTTTTTGGGAAAAATTTCGACTTTTTTCGACCCCTTCCCCTAAAATTTCGGATTTACCCCCCCCCCCACTGGTTGGACCTCAGGTATGGTTGTCAGATTGTAATTTACAATGTTTTATTATAGTTTAATGCGACGAGGCACTCCTGAAAAAATGTTCAATATATCAGAAGAGTCAATCTTACTGGCTTCCTTGAAATAGTTTGAAATAGCAGCAAATTCGGACACCCGCTTTATTGTTTTTTCACAGAAGATCCGAGGTCGAGCCAGAAATAGCATCTTAGTGAATGTTCCCTCAGGCGTTGGAATGGTAACTTGATAGCTTAGCAAAACTGTTTCAAAACTTTCATTCAGCCTATGGGGTGCAATTGCACCCACTGCACCCCATGTCGCTACGCCCATGTACCCCATGTCGCTACGCCCATGTACCCTACCCCCCAGACTTGAAAAAATTAGCAAGAAAGTGCCTTTTTTAGCCTTTTTGGGGGAAAATTTAGACTTTTTCCGATCCCCCCCCCCCCCAACTTGGCCAACCATCTTCCTCCCCCAAAATGTTGAGTTTACCCCCCTCCCCCAACTGGTCGGACCTCTTACAGGTATGATATGGGAAGAGGTCAATTTTTTTCCACATGTGGAAAATTTTTTTTCAAGTTTTCGCCTTGAAATCCTCGTTTTTTCGCTTTAAAATGCTCATAAACACTTTATTTAAGTGTTTTTAGCTTTTTAAAGCATTCTGATAATCATTCTGATCATATATCTCAAGAATCAGATTTAAATTTTGTGTTCATAAATCGTAATTTCTAGAAATTTATCATTAGAAAAAATTTTAAAACCATTAATTTGTTCGCAACCTTTCATAAATTTGGCCGAAAAGCTGAGTCAGAAGCGTAGAAATTTCCAAAAATACTTCCATGAAGCTTTTGAATTCAATTTACATTAAGAAAGGAACAAACGCTTTCACCAAGTTAATAGCATACCTGTACTTGGGGGGGGGGGGGGGGGGTTGGGGAGGATCCCCCTCCCAACTTGGCCAACCCAGTACCCAAAATCATTTACCCCCCCCCCCCAACCCCAACCCCCAGTTGGGAAAAAATTAAAAAAAATTGCCAAAAAGTGAATGTTTTTTGGCCTTTTTGGGAAAAATTTCGACTTTTTTCTACCCTCCCCCCCCAACTGGTCGGAGGTCTTACAGGTATGGTTAATAGCGGCGTTCCACAGGGAAGTGTTTCAGGTCCTGTTTTATTTTTAATCTTCATAAATGACTTATAGCTTCCATTAAAAATAATGAAAACGTGAAACTTCTTTTATTTGCTGATGATTTTAAGCTGTATGCTGCTTCAACATTTTCTCTAAAAACTCAAGACTTATTGAATAAAATATATGGATGGTCTGTCATATGGCAATTACCTCTTTCTATTTCAAAATGTACAACTATTCATTTTGGTAGGAATAATCCTAGAAATAACTATTATCTTAACGATGTGCCACTTACAGTTGACATAAAAGTCAAAGATTTAGGTATTTTAATATGTGACAACCGTAAGTTTTTTGATCATATTTCAGGTATGATTAAAAAAGCTTATTATGTTATCGCCTTACTTTTTAAGGTTTTCAAGTCTGGATGTATTGATCTGATTCTTAAGGCTTATAAAGTACATGTTCGACCTATTTCAGAATATGCCAGCTGCGTTTGGTCACCTCATCTTGTAAAGGACATGAAGAACGTCGAAAAAGTACAGAAATATTTCACAAAGAAACTTTTGCATTTTCCCAAGGATATGATCTATGATGATAGACTTCAATTTTTAAATCTTGAATCATTAGAATACCGCCGAATTTTATTTGATTTATGCCATGTGTACAAAATTATTCATGGCTTCATAGATATGCCAATCACAACATTATTTTCTTTCTCAAATGTTATCAAAACAAGACACCCTCACGAATATAAACTTTCCATCATACATGTAACGGAGCTCCGAGGTCTGGGGGGGGGTTGGAGCACTTTTTTCGGGCCGGGGGTCAGTAATTCCCAAAATTTTGGGGAGAGGGGTCGCTGAAGGAAAAAAATTCGATTTTTTTTATGAAAAATGTCCGAAAACCGGTTCAAAAAGTAGTAATTTTTGTCTAAAAAATGATAAAATATGTACTTATGGCGCGAAGCGTCGAAAAAATTGACGTTTTGACCATTTTTTGTTCAAAAATTGACATTTTTCACGAAAAAATGACATTTTTTAGTATTTTTCCGATTAAAACTATGGGGGTCCCTAGGGCTACCAAATGCTAGCCATACTATTGGAAAATCCTCGGAGGGTTGCCCAATGGCTAGCCATATGGCCGACGATTTCTAGGAGGGGTCCCATAGCACTTCCCCCCAATTACATGTATGCTTTCCATGCCAAAATGTAAAACAGGTATTCGTAAAAATTTTTTTACGCTTCGGGTTATACAATTTTGAAATAAGCTTCCTCAGTCTGTTATTACGTCATCTAATGTAACATCCTTCATGCATCGTCTGAAAAATGTAGACAAACAAACGTTACTGGGTAATCAATTAGGCGTCTGTGTCAGCGCGTTTTTTCGCCTTCAGTCGCCTGTATAGTCGATTATTACACTTCATTAATCTGTATTACATTTTTTTCTCTATTAACTGTTTTTTGCTAACCGTTTTTTTGTATTCTCTTTGCAATGGACTATCGAATAAAGTATTATTATTATTATTATTATTATTATTATTATTATAAAGTTGACATGTAGATCTTTCTCAAAAAATCTATGAAGGAAAAAATTCGGATATCGTCATTAAATATAAAGACATAATATTCAAGATTGCCAATTAAACATGAAATGATACGTTTAAGATGATGAAAACTATTAAAGATTGAATGGTAAGTGAAGGTATACATGCTAAAAGTCGCGCCTGAGCTTGGTAATAAATAATGATTATTAAAGTTATAACCGGCGCGAAGCGCGATAAAATTTTGAGGTTTAGACGTCCTAAACTGCACCAAAATGCATCTTTTCAATATGAAAACACTAAATTTTCCTTTCACATTTGTAGAAAGACCTCAAAAATTTTTTCCACATTCCAGATTTTTCCCCACATTATAGTGCAAATGTGGAAAAAAGTGTTTATAGTGTGGCTACGGATGCTTTTTTATGCATTTTAGGAGCATACCCAAGCATTTTGATGTTTTTGGAGTCAGAAACTTGTAAAAATGAGGAAAAAAATTGAGAAAATTCTGGTTAGGTTAGTCAAAATGAGCTGATGAAGAATATAGTGGTGTTCAGCAGAAGCAGAGAAAACATGTTAATGACAGGATTCTCATGAATTCATCCGCTATTAACATTTCTGTGGTTCCGATCCGACCAGAATTATCCAACTTTATTTATTTCTTAGTCCAGCGCGGAGCACCGAAATTTTTTTTGGATTTTAACTTTCTAAAACGCTGGAAAATGAACCTTCACAACTAGTCGTGGGAACGGTATAACAAGTTTTCTAAATGATAGCCTGAGCCTAAAGCCCAATTCAGAAGTGCAATCGCCGACTGTCGGCGACAAAAATTCTACGATTTTCAGGGCCGCCCCCTGGGTACGGCCCTGAAACTGGTGTATTGTAAATATCGCCACGATTTGTTGAAATATGAATTCTGTAGTCGGGTAATCTGGGCTTGAAATTCTCTTGATGAAAATACTGTAAATGCTATTAGTGCTAAAATTTTTTCTGATGGACTTAAAAAAGTGAATCTGATACCTTTCTTAGAGGTGTAAATTAATTCGCTAATTTGTTTAGCTGTCACGCCTTTCACGTATATTTATTCTTTATATTGACTAAGTGTTTTTTTCGACCTAATAAATTATTATTAGTTATGTGCGCCAGAAAAATTTTTAAATCCGGATATCCGTGTTTTTTTCACCTTCGAATATCCGGATATATCCGGACATTTTTATATTGTTTGTAAAGAGGTAAAAAGAAGTCACATATTAAGTAATAATACACTGGGTCAACTACAATACTACTTACATAATAATATTCAATAGGTGCAATAACTTTTCATTTTAAACTTACGTTAACCGTGATTGTTATAAAAATATGTTACATTTTTAAACTGCAATATCACAGGAAGTACTGTAGGAAAAGTATAGCTTTTTTATGTTTTTTTTCTTGACGTTTTTAGCGAAAAGTGAAGAAGCTTTTTGGTGGATAGATTAAAAAAAATTGACCTGCTTGTGCTACGTCTCTCTAGAATTTCCGAAGATTCAACTACATATTGAAGTTGAATCCGGATCTCGTATTTGTCCGGTCTGGATTTTAATCTGAAATCGCTGGATCCGACAACTCTGGTAAAAACTGATTTCTAAGAACTTAGCGACTTTTCAGGAAAAGTTACTTTTGAACCACATTTTGGACTCAAATTGTCCAATGTCCTTTGCATTTCAAATTAAACAGAACCTTATTATCTTTTTTATGCTTCTTAATCGAAGACGGCATCATTAATCACTGTTAAACTCGTTTACACAACGCTTTTACAGTAGGATTCTCACTCTGTTTAAGATTGGTTTCTCAAAATGTAACAAGTGGTGTCCCTCAGGGCAGTGTTTTTGGTCCTTTACTATTCCTTTTATATGTCAATGATATAGATAACCTACCGCGATCACCTGAAGTAAGCCTGCTTATGTCCGCTGATGATATAAAGATCTTTAGCTGTACTGAAAACAGTGGGGACCTTCAAAAATTTCTAGAATCTATTGTCAGATGGTCTGAAAGATCTCAACTAACTCTCTCTACTTCTAAAAGTAAGGTAATGCATTTTGGCTTTGATAACAAAATGAAGAAATACAAAATTGAGGATACTGATAATTATGTTAAAGATCTTGGTATTTTTTTAACCAAAAATTTTAAATTTAATGAACATATAGGCTATATTATAAAGAATGCTTACTACAGATTATATCTTATATTTCGTCGATTTGTCAGCAAAGATAAATTCTTACTGACTAATGCATACAAAACGTACGTCAGACCGATTCTGGAATATGCAACTATCATCTGGTCACCCCACTCAACTAAGAACATCAGAGCCATTGAAAAAGTACAGAAATACTTCACAAAAAGGGTTCTCAACTATCCTGAGGTTTCTTATAATGATGGTTTGACTATATTAAAGTTAGAGACACTTGAAAGTAGAAGGCGTTTGAATGACTTGGTTATGTTATATAAGATAATAAACCATGAAGTAGACGTAAAATTGAGTGATTTCTGCACCATTACAAATTCTCAGACCCGATCTAACCACAATTGGAAGTTAAAAACGGATATTCCAAGGACTGATATTAAGAAATACTTCTTTACAAATATAGTTATTCCTATTTGGAATAAACTTCCTGAATCGATAATAACATCTAAAAATAGTAAAATTTTTCGCTCTAAATTGGATAAGTTCAATTTTGGTCAACTGTAAGAGCTAAATGCATTTTTGACCAAGCACAGCATATTCGTTAATGTACTGCATATTTATTCCGTATTTAATTAACTTATTTGCTTATTTTATTATATTCTCCTAACATTGCTTAGTGCCGTTGCGAATAAAATCATCATCATCATCATGCCAAATCTGATGTAACTTTTGTAGCAGATTTTTTTAGATCGGTGCTAATTAATGAAAGGGAGAAATTTTTGAAGAAAGATCGAGAAGAAACTTAAAAATATCTCAAAATTGTGATGAAATGAAAAATCAAAAATCGTAATTTTCACAAATAGTTTCAGATGCAATGAAAAGATGTCGTTTATCGAAACAGAATGTGAATTTAGCGATTCCTAAAAATATTACTGTCAAACTAACTACTGAATATTTACTTCTCGGTCAACTAATCAAGTGCATAATGTAAGAATGAAGTGATTTATTTAGAGTCAGATGAGAGTCTTATTCCTTGTAAAAGTACCAATATCAAGCATAATCTCATGAGTCAATACAATATAAGCATGTTATCACAATTGACAAACTCGCACATTAGTTTGACACCAACGGAGTAACATTTGTCAACAGTGCTACTGCTAACTGTGTTAATGAAATATTTTTTCATTAGCACGAATGCTAATGGGACTGGTGCTAAAAAAACCTGCAGTGAATAGTACATATGACACGCATATTATTTGAACCTTGTGTTGTTTTGTTATTGAAAATTTGTGTAATAATGTAGCACCTAACTTCTCAGTAACCTTTACCTCTATTTTGAACAGTGAAAATATCCGGATTATCCGGATATTTTTTCACATCCGGATATCCGTTTTTCAAAATATCCGCCCGGTTATCCGGATATTTTTTCACATCCGCATATCCGTTCTTCAAAATATCCGTCCGGATATCCAGATATGTGACGCACATCACTATTCACTACGTAGAGAAATAAATTAAAATCAAACTGATGAAGTGTAATTTGTTCCTATGTGCTCCGCGCCCTAAGCCTAGGCAAAGGGACCTACGACAAAATATCCCCAACATATGATCTCTAAACAAAATGTCTCCATGCAAAATATCTCCATCATAATGTCTCCAACAAAATGTCTCTAACCAAATATCCCGAACATGTGATCTCCAAACAAAATATCCCAAGATAAAAAAATGAGAGCAGACAAATAACAAAAAAGAAAAACAGTTTGGCACTGCGATGGTGGCAAATAAAAGTAGCTCTTCATACTTGGTTGGTAGGCCGCAGTTTCATTTGGTTCCCTATTGATCTGTTGTATCATATAAGCGTAAACTGTTTTTTGGTCTTGTTTCTGCTTCATTTTCTTTGTATTCTTTTTCTATTTTATTTCTCTTTTTTTCTGATTGAATTTTTCTTCTCTTACACTTTCTTATCCTTGTTCTGTTTTTTGTTTTCTATGTTTTGTTTTCTTCATTTTTCTCCCTATTCTAGAATTTTTTCGTTTCTTTCTAACAGTCTTTCCTTTGAGAATCCTAGGCTAGGCTTGCTCCACTCGCAGGTTGCTTCAACCTTAACTCACTTTATACATTAAACTTTTGGTTGAAAATTGACCGGATTAGAGGATTTTGGAGAGCGCCCGCTCTATTACTGAGCCAAGAGTTCGCGATAACTCTTTTTCATTTCGAACTATATTTTTCTGACGTGTTATTAGTATTTTCCATGTTTTGTCGAGCCAAATGAGATCACGAACTCAACTCAGAAGTCGAAAAATAGCTAATTTAGATAATTTACACCATATGACGTAATTTTGTGTCGTGGTTATAAAACAAACAATTTTTTGACATCAGATTTGTTTTTTCCTTATTTTTTTGATTCGAATGATATATGACATGGCCGGTTTTGAATCAGGCTGAGCGATTTCGCTTTTTTTGAGGTCAGGAATGGCAAGCTTTAATCTTGAAATTTCAACCCCAAATACGTTTATCGACCGTAGCATGATCAATGTTGCTTCATAGAGCTCGATGTGTGGTATCTACTACATGATTGACTGTCTGAAAATGACATGTCTTACTGTATCTACGGAAATGTTTTAAACGCAACTTTACACTTGAATAACTCAGTCAATTTTTATGCTACGGCTGTGAAAACTATTCTGGTCGAACATGATCTGAAATTTTCAAGAGCGTTCTTGAATTTTGGCTTACTGTACAACCAATTTTACCGTAATTAACACATTTCCACGCCCTATCGTTATTGACTAATATTTTATTGAAATTAAATTAATGATCATTAACGAGAAGTTGTCTTTCTGACTTCGTAGAAATTGGAGAGGCATAAGCCCACTTATCTTACCAAACGATAAGTCCTCTTATGTTTTGGACTAACTTTGTTTTTTTCATTGTAAATTTCAGGACTTTCTTTACCTTAGTTCATACGTTTTCTCTCATGCTTTTCGACTTTTATGCTAATGAGGAACTTGTGAACAATATACACAATGTACACGCAATATGCATGCGGTGCTTAGGTTAACAAGATTTATCAGTAGAATTCGTGCATGATATGTATCAAAGGGAATATTCTATTACTGGAACATTTTGTTTGGGGATCATAAGTTGGAGATATTGTGTTAGATTCGTTTTGTGGGAGGCATTTTGTTCGGAGATCACTTGTTGGGGATATTTTGTTGGAGACATTCTGCTGGAGATATTTTGTTCGAGACACTATGTTGGAGATATTTTGTACGGAGACATTTTGTGTGGCGATCATATGTTGGGGATATTTTGTTGAAGATGTTTTGTCGCTACAGGCAAAGTTTTGAAGGTGCATGCTTCATTCCAAATTAAACAGTTGAGCAGAACAGAGCCTTATTACCAGACGACCCCATAGGGAAGGGTATGAGGGGGGGTATTACCCCCACCTAAAGTCCTAAATATTGATCACTGGATGCCTACTTTTGAGACAAAATGCAGTGTTTAGTGGACATTCAGCTACATTACCCACGCAAATTTTCAACTTTACCCCTACCTGGAAAGTCCGCCCTTGCGGACCTATGCTTATTACTACTAAAGGATTTTGGCCGTTTAAGCTTTTTGTGCTTGGGTTTCGTCAAACAACACCAGTTAATATATATTCACTAGCCTGTGCATTGAACAGGTATGATGCGTTCCCTGTTATTTTCCTCCACAGGCGTACCCACGCCCCCTTCGCTACGACCCTGAGCTCTTGTACTTATTTCAGATCTACTGTTGTCTTATCTTCGTAATTTTTATATTTTGGATAGAAAATATGGTGGTTAAAGATTTCGTAGCTGGGTTATCCGACAATCCTTATTTCGGTGCCGGCTTCGGATTAGCGGGTTTAGGATCAGCAGCTTTAATATTACGTAAAGGTTTATTACTGGCAAATATTTGGTTCAGACGTAATTGCATGATGTCTTTGGAAGTTTGCAATTCTGACAAATGTTATCAATGGTAAGATAGATTAATTTACCAAAACACTGGTTTCCTCTAACATGATCACGGCGGGTTTTTATGTCTTAACAATACCAAGAAATCAAATTTCATTTTTACGCAAAATTTGAAAAAATAAAAGACTCGTCGGTCTTGGATGCACATAGTTGACAGAATTTAAAAAGTTGAGAGAAGCCTCTCCCAAAAAAAGCCGAAATGAATTTTTTTCGCTAGGAACAGTGCATCTTCAGGAGTTTCCTTCAATTTCTCACGCCGGTCTATCCATCTCCCTGAAAAATTCCTGTCATGCATTAGATTATATTCTATCTGTCTGTGCGAAACTACTCCAATATTTATAAATATTTATCCACGACCGTCCAGCGTATATGTTCTATTTTACTAGGCTTTTGGAATGGGCTAATTCTACCGCTGCAAAAACCGCCCGTCATTTGAGCGTCGAAACAACATTTGCTCAGAGCGAAAGCGGCAAAATTTCTACCAAATTTACATTTATCCCTGGTCTTGGGGATCATTTCATCTAGTAAGGTAAAGTGTGCTTATAATTGCTACTTGTGGATATATTAACTGCTTTTTAACATAGTCTAATTTTATATATACGCATCTGAAGTTGATAAACTTTAAAGCTTTTAGTTATATTCCTCGTTTAAGTCATAAGGGCAAATGGCTGAAAATTGAACGGAGTCGCGACACGAAAAATTTATTCCACGGCTCGCCTTTCGAAAGTTTGACTTTGACGACTTTCGGTCGCGATAGAACGTTTTTTTTAAACATACTCCAACAAGGTAAAAATTAGTCGATTTTTGACAATTTCTCATAATTAGGGAACGTACGGGGTCGAAATTTTTCGGAGTCGAGGTTGCACTTATCCCCGAACTTTCGGGGTCGGGGTTACAGTTAGTATAACAATAACACATCATAATGGTCGTTTAAGATATTGTGTGCCCTAAATTGTCAGGCAAGTGAAACTATAACAGACAAAACAAATCAAGTTTTATTGATCAAAGTATAATCTGTTTAATACCTTACATTTTTGCACGAAAAAAGGGGTTGCAAATTATTATTCCTTAAAACAATCGCTTTGTTCGTAAACAAAAAACAGTTAGTTTACGCATATGCTTTCTCAATATTTGTTGTGCCATTTCAATTAGTAGAACACAGAACAGATACAGAATGAAGAGAAGTTAGTTCGCATTTTTTGACAGCAGTTTTATTTAAGATTGAGAACACATTTCGTGGACAATTTGCATTGAAAATAAATAGGGACATTTAATGTGCAACAGATAAATCAACTCATGAGCGACAGATTGACGTAAGAAAAACTGCCAAAGACTTAAGCTATGCCACATAGTACCTATACTCAGCAGCATTACACGATCTACTCGCCCAGACTTGTCGAAGTTTAACAGTATTCACTTCTCGTCCGAACCAAATTGACTCATTTTATGGAAAAAAATTTCATAGTGCAAGTTTAACCCCGAAAAACGTTCAACCCCGACTCAGTTTTTCTTTTCGGGGTCGGGGTTAAAAAGTCAACGATCCCCGACTTTTCTTTCGGGGTCGGGGACCCCGCACGATCACTAGATACTACCTATAAATTTTTACTATAGTGCTAACAATTAAGATTAGTTTCGCCAGGAGTGATACTTAAATAAACGAAAATGTGCTCTGTGTTTATTTTTTCAAGTATGCATGCTGTGTTTATTTATATAGCTAAAGATATGGCTCTCGTAAATATGCAAAGAGGTATCATAATGTATACGTCGTACGGTCACGAATGGCGCCCGTTCGGACACCCACAACGTAAACGGCCTCTGGACTCGGTTGTTCTAGACGAAGGTTTGTCGGAGAAGATTGTTGCAGATGTTCGAGAATTCACTAAACGATCTCAATGGTATATCGAAAGAGGTGAGGCAATGGACTATTGGTTTTGCGTCAGTATGCATATTCGCTTTTTTCCAGGTGTTCCGTATCGACGTGGTTACTTGCTTCACGGGCCACCTGGATGTGGAAAGACTAGTTTCATGTGAGAAAAAAAATATGAAATATGAACTAATGAGGTTCCACAGAGGTTCAACCATGGCACTAATCCCTGAAAGTAGTTCGAAGGTGAAATGAAAGCAATTCCAGGCAATGCCTGTAAAATTTTGTTGAGTTAATATTTCCTTGTCAGAGAAGTTAATTCTTATTTATATCCATCAATCAGCTTTGATTCATGGTCGTATTAGCACCTGGATGTTTGAGTCGTAACTTTGTACGAAGTTAATCAATAATTCAATTTTTGAAAATACCTCGAATCAAATTTCTGGTGAATCGAAGTTTGTTCATTTGTATCCATATTTCAAGATTTGCTCTCGCCAGCGATTTAGAATACAGTATTTGTATGCTAAATTTGGGTGAGCGGTCGTTAACCGAAGATAGATTTCAATATTTATTGAATACCGCACCGTTGAAAAGCATTATTCTGTTGGAAGACGTCGATGCTGCTTTTGTCAGTAGAGAAGAAAGTCCCGAAAGTAAGTTTAAAAGCTCAAGTTCGTTGGAATATTTTGCGTTTACGTATGTATTTCGTTGGATCATATTCTTCTAATTGTATCCTTGAGTTTTCCTCGAGTTCCACTTCTGTTTGTCGGCCAACATTTTTGTTTTTAAAACTTTTTTCAAGTTTTTTAAATAATGTTTCCGTCCCCCTTTTCTTCAGTAGGTAGTGAAATAGAAAATAAACACAGAAAAGCTTGTGTCTTATCACTATTTATCAAACAGTTTTTTTACATTTGCTGCAATTTGAAGAATGAGTTTGGCATCAAACAATCTTACTGAACCTCTTTTCTAGTTCAAGCTGCCTATGCGGGGTTGACAAGAATTACATTTAGCGGTTTATTGAATGCCTTAGATGGAGTTGCGTCATCCGAAGGGCGACTTTTGTTTATGACAACCAATTACGTGAACAGGTAGCAATCGTACGATTTTTCCACAAAATATGATTTCTCATTTTTTGTTTAGATTTTGATTTGTCCTTGAGCTAATTTTCTGAAAATAGAGATTTACAACAAGAGTATACACCGTGCAGAAGTAGCTTTCTCGGTGAATGACGCGAATATTTCGTTAGGAAAATAAAAATGTCAAAAAGAAAAAATAGAAGGACTACAATCAGTTTTCGAATGAAATAGTTGTTACTTTTTCGTATTTTGCCACCGATATTTTAATGCAGCAATTGACTTTTCGTTTTTCAAGGCTCGATCCGGCTCTCGTTCGTCCTGGACGCGTTGATTTTAAACAAGAAATTTCCTTTTGCACCGACTATCAATTGAAGAAAATGTTCGAACGATTCTACCTCGATGTTGATTCTGTTGACGAGAAAGCCCGCATTTTTTGCGCGGCCGTTCGAGCAAAAGACATTCGAGCAATTTCGGCCGCCCAAGTTCAAGGTTATTTGTTGATGTATAAAGACGATCATCTGGGCGCCATACGTAACGTAGAAGATATGATAAAGAAAAAATGATAATTTTTAGAAATTATCAGTTATTTTTTATGAAGTTATTTCTTGTTACGTTTATTGAAATTTTTATCTTCTTAAGAATAATAAATTATTTTGTTTTTACGAATCCTTAACTTGAACTTATATGTCGGAACATCCAGTAAGATCATCTCAAAACCTTGACCGTAGACTTGGTGTTGCTAATGGAGAAATTCAATTCTATGTTACCCACAGTAATGGTTCTTGCCCACTGGATGATCATGCTCTACCACCGATTTTGCAGCCCGTGACTCTCATCGCTAGTATCCGGGACGATTTCACCCCCTATTCAGCGAAACTCAAAATAGCGAGGCTCACAGCGGTTCTCAATACAGCGATTCTCAAAACAGCGAAGTCTCAATACAGCGATTCTCAAAACAGCGAACTCAGGACAGATTTTCAAAATAGTTATCCTTAGAATGGGAAAATGGAGATTGGGCGAGGTAAAGATTTTGGCACATGGCCCATTTGGTTCTCCATTTCGATCTGGCGGATGTTGGTTGTCACACATTTTGGCACCAGTCGCCAGATTTCTGACATTATGACTATAGCAAGCTTTTTCACGACATTACAACTTTTTATTCTGGTTTGTTTATTATTCATATCTCCATTGATGTTTTTTGTTTTTTCCTTTATTGACTTATTCTTCTTATTTTGAGCCATTTTTTGTTTTTTTTGTTTAATTTTTCGGGTTGTGTACTTCGGTTCTATTTTTACCTACTTTTTATTACATTATTTTACTTGTCGTTTCTTTATTTTTTCGTTTTTGTTTTGCCTTTACTGTTTAATTATTTTATTCGTTTCATTTCATTAATTTAAATTTTTTGCAATCAAGCTCCATTCAAAACAGTTTTAATCGGAAATCTTTACGATATTTTTTGTTTTCTTTCAAACGTGTTGCAAAAATGTTTTTCTGACGGATATTTTTTGTGATTTTGGAATGATGCGTTCTTCCATATGTGCCTACCGCAACTGCAGCACAAAAGCATGTAAAACTTAGATGGCCAAATACAATTAAAATAGACTATCTCAACTAGCAAAAACGATTTCAATATAACATAATTTGCATATTTATTATAAAAATGATGTGTGCTTTTACTCCAATGCATAAAACTTTTCACTATTCGCTGCATTGAGATTCGCTGTTTTGAGAATCGCTGTTTTGAGACTTCGCTGTTTTGAGTCTCGCTGTTTGTGTTTCGCTGTATTGGGGACACGTCTCGAGGACGTGGCCGGCGACTATATGCATGCATATCTAGACCCACAGCAGATTTACCTCCAACAAAAGACGTCTTCTTTGATATGAAATTCGAAATGTCTTCGATTTATTCGAAACATTGAGTTCTTTGACTCCCAGCAGATTTTTCTTCTTGTGCAAATATGCCGATGACATGGATATGGATCATAAATTGTGACTTGGATATGTATTCAGATAAAAATGCACCCTTTGGCCATCTCTACAATAATAGTGAAAACATAAATTTGTGCTTCTCGATTTCGATGTATTGGCATCTCCCAAAAACTCATCTGCAGAATTTTTCCGTGAGATGGAATTGCAAATTCGTGCATGCTCGATGCGAGGAACACTTTCTAAGGAAAGAGACGGTGTAGAAAATGCTTATCAGACTACAATATGATGTATTTTAAAAGTTGATTGACCTAAAAGTTGCAATATCCATGATCGGAAATTTCAAAATCAAACAGACATCACGGAGTATACTTAATGCAAGCTGAACATACAGATAATGATAGAACATCACAAACGAACAAAGCAAGTGACCAAGAAAAATTATCGACATAGCAAAAAAAGATCAATTTTCGCTATTCGACGGAAATAATTTGCATAAAAGCGCGATCTCATATTCTGATAAGTCTGGATGCCAAAGGTCAATAATTAAGACTGTCCTAGAATTGACGAATTTGCGTTTTTCGCTTTCAAATCTGACGCTATGTTCAAACGAATCGTCAAAAATAAGACATTTTCCCGACGTCCATTCGACATTCCGATCATCGACTGTCAAACAACAATGCGTGGATTTTTCCGGTTCAGGAACCTGTAGAGGCAAATGACATCTCAAGCGCAAATTAGTGGGCCCACGATGTTTTTCTATGCTGCAATTTGGTTCTAAAATGGACCAGAAAACGTAGCCGAATGCACAGTTTTTCATCAATTTCGGTAAAGACTGAACGATACGCATAGTTTTCGGGCATTTTTTTGCGTTTTCAACCACCCATGTTCCTTGATTCATGAAATAAAATTTCTTCCAATAGTGATCACGATTTAAACGATCCTGAAACAAATAAAATATCATTTTAGAGACGAGAATTCAACGCTATTCAAAACTCGGATAGGAACCACTGTCGAAATTTTTCTAAATTACTGCTTGAGTACGAAAAACATACGCTGCATAATTTAGAAATTCAATATCACATCATTGTTCTAAACATTGGACACATGGCGCTCTTATGTAGACTTTGAATCACTTTTCTGATAATAAAAAACAAAAAGGTGCACTGTTAACGGACAGCATTTTCGGGTTCCACACTATTTTGATGCGATTTAATTATTTCTTCCATAAAATTCATCAGAAAAATGTTCTCTTAAATAAACTAACTTTTTTGCATCAAAAGTTTTGATTGAATTTTCTCAATAATTTAAACTTGTAATCTATTATACAACAAAGTAGACAATTTTTCTTTGATATAAATAAGTCTAGTTTACTTGAATTTGATTTGATAAAAAGATCCAAGTATTATATACATACAAAGACTATTCGAGAAAATATCACAATTGTGGTTCGTAAATGAGACAATATACTGCATGAGTGAATTTCGAGGAAAGCCTTTCCAAAAAAATAATCATACGTAACGTATGTAAAAACCTATTTTTCGGTGTATAGTTTTCAGAAGAAAGCTTCATTTGGTAAATTTAGGAATTAGCGTAGAAATGAAAAAAATCAAAATGTTTTTCGTTGGAATGATTACAAAGCATTTTGAGCATACCCGTAGTTGAGGGGGGTTGGGGTGGGACCCCTCAACTTAGTCAACCCTGAACCCAACCCTCCAAACTCGGAAAAAGTACATTTTTTGGGAAAATTCTCGACTTTTTTCGACCCCTCCAAAATTTCGGGGTTACCCCCCTCCAACAGGTCGGACCTCTTACAGGTATGATTTTGAGCAACTGACTATTATCGAATCTTTGTATTTTTTCCTTGGTTAAGATCAGAATCGTCTTGTTACGGTAAAACATATTACTTTGAACCATCCGTTTCTATTTTCATTCAGTTGCTCAAATAATTCGTCGCGTATAATATCGACGTTTTCAGTCAAAATGGATAGACAATACAGCGGCAAGTCGTCATTTTCCCAAATCGCCCGACTAGTCAGTTCATTGATATAAAATAAATGGTCATTATTCTTCGTTATTGGATCAAATCCGACCGCAATTCGTTGAAATTGATCGGGAGTGTTGTTGTTTGTCATGAAATCGTCAAATTTCGACTCAGCTTCTTTCATGAAAACTTCATTTTTGGCACATCTGATGCAGTTTTCACTTTTACAAGTAGAATTATCACGAATTTCCGCTTTGGGAAAGACGAACGATAAAAGCCATTCAATCATCTATAAATACGGAAAAATTCGTAGAAAATTACGCCGTCTTATTGAATCAAGTAAATGTGAATATTTCGCAACGGCCTTATAGTCAATGTACCGCAAAAATGAGGTATGTAAAAACTTTATTGCACTAAAAACATACGGTTAAGATTAGGAGTAAAACGGATAAATATGCAATAAATATATGCCATTTTAGCAAATTATTCAAACCCTATTTTAGAACTTTGATTTTCAGGTCAAGAAAAAACATTTATCTCTTTAACAACAGCCAATAACAATCAGAAATATATTTTTTCCCCAAATAGAGAAAATTATTTCTCGAAAAAGACTTCGACTTCATTTTCGCCCATAGCGTAACCCCGATACATATCCGACGTATTGAACACCATTGAAATTTGCCCCCGACTATCGACGGCGATTAATCCGGCGCCGCACTCTTGCATATATTCGTCTAAAATTTGGCGGCAAGCTTGATCCAGTGTCAAACTTTCATTTGTGGCCAGTAGCTACAAAAATATACAATAGAAAATCATTTATTCGTACCAGATGCAAAATAAAAAAAAATTTTTGAAAAAAACTAAACATAAATTTTTTGTCATCCTATGTTCATTGAATCGTCCGGTTGATAAAAAGACGCTTAGTGGGAAACGGAATGACATTTACACCACGTATGCGAACACACAATAGACGGGAAGAGAAACCCCCCAGCAGTCACTGAACATATGTCTAGCCGTGGCGAGGCGACTTACTCAGATTTAGCGAATCATATGGGTAGTATAGGGACAAGGTGACCACCCATTACCCTGAGAGACGAAAAAACTGAATAATCTCTATTTTTGATAGGAAATAACTTTTGAACAAAAACTGGTCAAAAATGTCAGTTTTTCCAAAACTTTGCGTGATAAATAAGAATTTTTGGATTTTTAAACCATTTTTCCGACTATCAAGACAAAAATTCGATCTTTTTTCTTCGATAACCTAGATTTTTGACGACTTGCTCTGTTATGCATTCATGTGTGTGCGTACGGTAATTCCTATAATTCACAAGTGGTCGAAACCTAGGAATCATTCCAAGTGGAATTAGCATGTTCAAAAGGTAGAAATCAAGTTTTTCCAAGTCTAAAAAAATGTTTTTTTATTCCAATTTTAAAATATTTAAACGTAACTTCTGATTATCGCGCGAAAATGAAATTCGGATGAAGCTCATTTCACACTTGCAATCCGAAATTTTTCAGTGACTTGGAAAAATTTGCCTCTTGTCTTGAATAATGCTTCGGAATTACATATTACCAGAAAACCGAAATTTCGGTCATTTCGATGGATATTTTATTTATATCATTTTAGAAAGCAATTGCAAAAACTGAATCAGAAAAATTGTAGCGGTAGGTATATTATGGCTTTACCTGAGCAACTCTGACACAAGTTTGTTTCTTAACAAAAACGTCGCCGTTACCCGTTCCTGTTACGGCCACATTCTTATCGGCGTAAAAACCAGCTCCAACTATGCAGGAATCACCAACTCGTCCTAAAACAAACATATGTACCACTGTGGAGAAGCATTACGATCACTGTTTCTAAGCGCAGCGTTAATAAAGTTAGGCCTGCACTAATGACAATTTTAGTCGCGGTGAGAAAAACATACAAATCAAGGAAAATTAG
Source organism: Romanomermis culicivorax (assembly GCA_963922205.1). Taxonomy (NCBI): domain Eukaryota; kingdom Metazoa; phylum Nematoda; class Enoplea; order Mermithida; family Mermithidae; genus Romanomermis; species Romanomermis culicivorax. Next base: position 151,617 of record CAWUHX010000060.1, on the reverse strand, counting down.
CGGCTGCGCCAATGGGTATACCGCTAAAAAATAGCAAGTATGATGGATTTCACAAAGCTATACCTAGCGGATCCAGTTCGTGAACCATTTTCTATAGTAATTCAACACTAGAAAATACTGAACTACTACAAAAATGGTTATTGGATATTTAGACATGATATAAAAATATTTAAGTCGATGGAAATTTAATAAGCAGTGAATTTCCAAAATTATCATAGTCAGACCTGGGCAAAGCCCTGATCTTCAAGTTCAATCAGCAGTCAACCAGCTAGAAAGCCAAGAACATCAGCTGGAAATGAAACATATTTGATAAAATGGAGCAAACAACGAAAATGGCATCAGACTGAAAACAACCAACCAGAAATTGAATCCTTCAACAGACAAAAGTTTTTTCTAATGCCACCTGTAATTGGGATAGTATCGATTCAATATCAATATGCACATTAATAAGAATCAGACAAACATAGGAAGGGTATGAACGGTTTATTATTCTCATTGAAGGTCCTAGAATGGATCACTGGATATAGATTTTTGGGAGAACAAGGCTTTTTATTGAATGTTTAAGGTACACATAACATCAAACTTTCAAGTTTATGCCTACCTGAAAATCTGGCCTTACCTTGTGAACCTACATATGATAAGAACCATGAGAAAAAGTTCAATAATCATGAAAAAATATTGCGCTACAGAAGTATAGATTCAGTCAGCGAGGACTGGCTAAAATTTGTGGTTTCAGATTACCGGACAAAATTTACCCGATAATTTTCCGGACAAACCCCCTGTGCTACTAGCCGTGGCCAATCGACTGTTTTCATCAATAGCAACGGCTCCAACGGTTCCTAGTGAATCGCTCTTTTCCGTGTCTATGATGAACGAAATCCTATTTGGATATTAGGCGTAGTATCTTTCTATACTTACTACAATTATTCTCTTTCAATAAATTTTCCAATTGTTGGCGACGGATTTGCGTTTGAAAATATTCTGGCGTTTCGAAAACAACATTCGTAGAACAATTTTTGGCGAATTTTTCGGCGCCTGAACAGCATAGTAGCGCGTGAGGCGTTTTACTCATTACTTCATTGGCTAAAATTATAGGATTTTTGATCCGGCTAACTGCACCGACGCCAGCAGCGTTTCCCGAATGTCCGTCCATTAGACCGGCGTCCATTTCGATTGTGAAATCGCGCGTGAAAACTGATCCTGAAGAAAAAAGATAAATGACAAATATATGATACTGACTTGATATACCATAAAGTAGAATTTTTTGAACAAAGAAGATAATTTAATTAGAAGAAATACAGCAACTTCACTTTCATTACCTCATTACCTACAGCAACTTCACTTTCATTACCATTACCTTACAATCGCATTTCCTCAAATGTCAAAAAAAGATTCTTACTTCTGTTCCGTACCTTTTCCAGCATTGAAGCACGGGGCATCTTCTAATAAACGGACCGTTTCGATAACAGCATCCAGGCAGTTTCCACTTTCTCGTAGGACTTTGTATCCTTCAACTAGGCTTCGTCTCAGGAATTGTTTAGCCTCAGCGACTTTTTGCGGATCAGGTACATTTGTTCTGTTGGATTTTATGGCCAAGCAACCTCCATGGGCCACCAAAATCGGAAGTTTACTCGACATTAGCTTAGATATAACAATCAAAGTTCCAAAAGTCAGCAAAAGCCACTGATCCACAGAAAATCGAATGGCGAAGACCGAATTTCGTTTAAAACGACATTTAGAAACAATATTTATTGCACATTATGCTCAACCTCGCCATCGAAAAATAAGCAACGTCAATAAACGTGTGTTTTAGGCAGAAGACAACTATATCGATGATGGAATAGAGTAGAGATATGTTCATTTTTTACCATCAGTAAGCACTTGTGACAGTTCTTTAGATGAAATTTGTATTTTAGCGATATCTTCTAGAGCAAATTGAATTCTTTCCAATAGTTTTTGACCATCCGCGACGGCAGATTCAAGGCGTCTAGCCGCTTCTTGGTTTTCGTCCTCCAATTTTTTCATTGTCCATTCGTTAGATTCTGATTTCTCTTTGCTTAATCAAAAGAGATTGGCATAAATAATACGTGGGACAATCAATATTAATTTCCAGGAATTTTGAGATTGAGGGTTTCATATAGAATAAATTCTGCTAGGTTGTTGATTGAATAATAATGGCTAAGGACGGAAAAATAGTCGAAAACTTTTCAGTGCACTTTTGCAGATTGAGCCTTGACGTACGAAGCAAGAAAGTTTTTTACTTTTGTTCTGGGTCGCAGATTTTAGGATTAAAAACGCGACAATCGATATCTGGTAAGGAATCGATCAAAATATCTATATCGCGAGCTGTCCGCGCAATTAATTCAGCGAATATTTGAGCATTTTCCTCTTGTTCTAAATTTTCGATGTCCGAATTGTCTAAAGCGTTTGCAGGCGCCGTTTGCTGCAAAACACCTATGCTATTACACATTTGGTTAGCCATCTCGTTGGCGCAATCTTGTAGTTGAGTCAATCTATCCGCCATTAAAATTTGCGAAACGGATATAAATGTCTAACGATCTTCTAAACTACGAATAGAACAGAAAGAATTTAAATAGAGGGAAAATCTGGTATCGGATTCAAGAAAGCTCTGAAGTCGACTTCTGACCATACATGTAGCGGAGCCCCGAGGTCTGGGGGGTCAGGAGATTTTTTTGGAGCCGGGGGTCAGTGATTACCCAAAATTTTAGAAGAGGGGCCCCTTATGGAAAAAATCGTTTTTTGGCCAAAAAAGTACAAAAACGGCTCAAAAAATAGTAATTTTTGTCTAAAAAAACTGTAAAAATATATTTACGGCGCGAAGCGCCGAGAAAATTGACATTTTTCACTTTTTTCCGATTAAAAGTATGCGGGTCTTAATGACTACCATGGCTGGCTATAGGATTGGAAAATCCTGGAGAAGGGGTCGCTCAATGGCTAACACTTCCCCCTGATTACATGTATGCTTTTGACCATGGCTTATTTGAAGTCGACTTAAATGTAGGTCGCTTCAAAGAACGAATGCAAGTTCGGCTTGGAAAGTGACGTTAGAGACACATTTTTCTTCCTGGACGTTGCTGAAAAGGCATGAATATATGTTGAAAAATACTGAAAATTAAAAATTTTCCTGCGCTCCACACCGGATTGAATCCAGCATTGTCATTTCCCAAATTTTTTCACATGGGCAACATGTGAAAAATGTGAAAAAATGTTATTTCATCATGCATAGTGCGTATTTGGACGAAATAGTGAAGAAAAACAACAAACAAAGAAACATTTCACAATTTCAGTGAAAAGCTTGAAAATATTTTTAAAAATACCTGCTTACCAGAGGTCCACAAGGTCAGATTTTTCAGCTAGGGGTAAATTTGAAAATTTGCGGGGGGTAGTGCAGCTAAATGTCCACTTAACACTTCATTTTGCCTCAAAATTAGGCACCCAGTGATCAATTTTTAGGACTTTAGGGAGGGGTAATACCCCCCTCATACCCCTCCATATGGGGTTATCTGCTGCTTACGGTCCCATTTCTAAAGGATACATGTAGGTAACATATGCGGCGGCTTTTTAGGGACTGGGCGTCACCGATTCCCCAAAATTTAGAGGAGGGGTTCCGGAAGCAAATTAAATTCTTTCTTTCGCCAAAAAAGTCCGAAAAACGATTAAAAAATAGTAACTTTGTATTAAAAAAAGCGTAAAAACGTATTCATGGCATGAAGCGCCAAAAAAATTGACATTCTTGTTCAAAAATTGGCATTTCTCATCAAAAAATTGATATTTTCAGTATTTTTTTGATCAAAAGTACGGGGGTCTTATATAGATACCATATGGCTAGCCATAGGATTCGCAAATCCTGCGGGGATCGCCCAATGGCTAGCCATACAGCCAACGCCTTCTGGGGGAGGGGGGTTTCTATGGCACTTCCCTCAAGTTATACGTATTTGCTCTAAATTGAATTTATAATGTTAAAGTTGACGCTTATGATGCAAGGTGCTTAGTTAACATTGTTTGTGTGTAGAACTTTCTTCACTCTTAATGTAAAGTGAGGCATAGCAAAGGCATAAACGCATTAAAGATAATTGACAACTGGAGGTAGACTTCCCAACGATCGCATTTGAGCTCAATCAAAATGAATTTGAATTTCGAATTTCAACAATGCACACAAATGTACCTATGTACATATTTTTTTGAATCGTGAATCCACATTTTTTCGCCGAGCATAAATTTTTTTTTTATTTTTGAGACCTCAGGTCTCAGAGAAGCCGATTTGGGGATAAACTGTGGTCGCTTTGCTATGACTAGTGAAACTGAACCAAAAATATTAGCGTCTTTATAAGTATCGAGGGAATTTGACTTTTTAGGGTTCAATTTTGAGTTGACAAAATTATAGAATGACTTCGGCTTATTTTTGATAGCAACCCGATAAGATTATATTAATGTCTTCAAGTGTAAGGATCGTGACTTGTAAACAGGCCTGTAGTCAGGAATTTTTTTCCAGGGGGGGCACACATTTTTTCACTTAATTTACTATAAGATTGGCACCTCTGACTTGACTTCCTGAAGAAAAAACCAAAGGTCCCCTACTTTAAACCCTTGTCTTTTCTTAACACTTGAAACATTTCGGGGGGCATACCCCCTCACCTACAGGCATGCCCGTATTTAGAGGGGGAAAGGGGGGAATTCCCCCCCCCATAAATTTTTTTACAATAAAATTTCGAGCAATATCATTGTACTTTATACATCACAATTTCCAAATTAAATTATATTTACATACATATCGTCAAACATAGAAATTAGCCACTAATAAAAGCACACATAAAATAACTGAAAATAAGTCGTCTTAACTGTAAAACTGATTTTCTTTTTATTCAGTAAATTTCAAAAAAATGTGGAAAATCCCCCCTTTTTAAAAATCCTGAATACGGGTATGCCTACAGGCCTGCTTGTAAATGATTTTTTTGAGGATTGTATTTTTTCCGAAAAGCTAAAATTTTCGAAACACCTTTTTATATTTTTGAATTTTCCCAGAGTCACTAATTCGTAAAAATAAGGAAAAAAGAAAAATGCAGTCATTTTATCATTTTCAATTCATTTTGTGCAAATAAACGGTACAACCGACGTTATACAACGATGGAGAGTATAATAACGATAGATTTACATTCAATGTTGTTACTCCTGACCTTTCGGTGATTAGAACTTTAGATTTTTTGGGGGATTTTTATAATCTGAAATGCTGACGAATCATCTCATCGATTATATAGTCCCGAATGGAAGCTCTAAATTTACAGTCTAAAATGACATTTCTATCATTTTGAATTCAAAAGTTTATGTTCACAACGTTTAGGGCGGTAAGTTTGTTGGCCGATAAAAATAATCCAGGATTACGTTTAATCCCCGATTATGTAATCGTGGATTAAAATTTAATCGGAGATTAAAATAATCGGTAAGTTCGTCAGCCGATTATGTAATCGCCGATTAAAATCATATAATCCAGGATTAAAAGTATAATTGCTGATTGAAAACTGTACAACGTATACTGTCTATAGTGTCGGTGTACAGCTTTTCCTTCAGCGCGTCGCCTTTCGTCATGAATTTATCCTTATCAATTTTACTCGTGATCAATCCACGTGTCCACAGGAAACCACTAATTTTGATTCTGAAGAAATTGCACTGAATTGAAATGAAGAAAATTAAATAATATCATTTACTGTAGGGTTTCAATTTTTTTATTGAGACATTTTTATAGAACTTTTATTAAGAAAATTTCGCTTTTAAATAAATTTTTTTTGTTTATATTTTTTAGTTTTATTAATTTTTTATCCAATTAGCTCTCTTGCACTGTTCTTACTAGTTTAGATCGCGACCAGAACTTCTCGTTCGAATATGCTTAACATCGGATTCGATCTATCCAGGGAATGACGAATTTATAATTAATTTTTTGCTTAATTTTCGTTTAAACTTGATTTTCTGCTTCATCCTTGTATAGATCATCCAAAAAATCAACAACATTTCTTTTTCAACTACTAAACCGACTATGCAATCGCAAAAGCACATATAATCGGCCTTTTAAACCTGGGGTAGGGCAGGATTGAAAACTCGGATTATTATAATCGCCGATTATGATAATCGAGCTTCAATCGGCTGACGGACTTACCGGTTGCTTTAATCCTGGATTAAATTAATCGAAGTTTAATCGGTCGAAAAACTTACGAAAAAATTTAATCCTGGATTACAAGCGACGTTTAATCGTCGATTACAATAATCGGCCTTTAATCCGCCAACAAACTTACCGCCCTTAGAAAATTTTAAACGAGAGAAAAAATATTGATGAGAAATCACAAATTTCGTCCAACTCAGACTTCCTTAGCACGGCGCAGATAAAGTTGGACTTATCTTAGTCGTGCTAAGAAAAAGTGACACAAACATGCATGCACATAGTGGGTAGGGGGTAAACACTCCTACCTGAGATCCTAGACAACCCCTGGTGCGAAAAGAATCTTCAAATATCGATGAACTTTTTCGTAGAGTTTTTTGATGGTTTTTAGGCATATTTTGTATGAAAAAAATGCTTGCGGAGCTTTTTTTTATTTTTGCTCACTCCACCCATCGTTCAATGAGAAGTGTGAGGATTCTCCCTCATAGAAAATTCTTGCAGCTCATGTCTGAACAGAAATTAAGGAAAGTTAGCGGCTGTGCTGATGGAGCATGTGCTTAAAGACCCTGCTAAAAATTCAAACAAAGCACAGAAGATTAAAGACTAAAAACCACATCATCATCACTTGATAAAAATTCTTGAAGGGTAATTGATAAGTCAAGTGGACATGCTGACGGGAGCGCCTGATTATAAATGATGACTGGTATAATAATGACCGGTGCCAAGTGCCGGAAAAATTTGGGATTATGACCTCATAAATCGAATTAAAATGCATTCTTTTGGTTGTCAGCTGCCAAAAATTTCTTTTCATAATGAGAACCATACTCAAAATCTGTTTCCACATATTCAAATTTTCCCCTCAAGAGATCCCTTTTGAGGGAAAAACAGTTCGGCGTAGACTACTGTTTTTTCACACGAACCTTTTTCCTATTTCGTGGAAGACCAAGTCGACTTTTTTGCGCAAGAATGTCTCCAGATATGTTATTTATGCTCTATAGAGCTTGTTCAAACATTATAATATATCTGAAGCATCCGCTTCATTTTACTTGTCACAAAGTGTTTCTGAATACTTTTTAAACTTTTTCGCATTCCGTTCGCACTATTAACAACCTGAATACTCCTCGTTGAATTATTTTCATTTCCGTAGTCTGCACATTATTATTTCTTTCACTGTTTGCTTAAAGCATGTAATTCATCCATTCTAAAGTTCTGTAAATGCTAGTAGTGCAAAAATTTTTTCCAATACAAAAATAAATTTCTCAAAAATTAAATTCGCGTCGAAAAAGCAACTATCGTTTCAGAAAATTTGAAAACTTGAAATGTTTGTATTTCTCGAAAAATGTGTTGAAGAAAAAATGCGAATTTTCATCAACTGGATCAATACAAAACATCGAGGATTACTTACAAGCATGAGAAAATACGTTGAGATAATAAAAAGATGATTGATTTATCGATGAGTTCCATGAAAAAGATGATTGATAAAAGATGATTACAGATGGCTAGTAGTTGATAAGTAGGGGATAGAAATACCAAAGATCCTTCCTGAGCTGGATAGTAAACAATCATGACTATGGAATCGGCGCGAAACGCCTGACAGTAAATAATGACTACTATACTCATGACCGGCTCGAAGCACTGTTTTTTTCGCAGATACCCTTTCGCATTTGGCGAAAAAGTTCAAAATTTTTTTCGCCATTTTTGCACTTGCGTTTTTCGCTTAAAAACGCCACCCTATGCTTTATTTATGCATCTTTGAGCTTTTCTGAACATATTTATTTTTACTTCTGCAGTCAGTAATTTATCAAAATTTGAGAAAAAAACAAAAAAATTTGATTTTTGGGTCAGATTATGATTAGAATTACGGTTTTTTTATTAGCACAAGTCTCATTAGCACGGCTGCTTACTTTCCTTTAACTGGGTTACTTTTTCTTGGCACAACCAAAATTTTCATTAGCACGGGCTCAACTTAATTAGCAACGTGCTAAAGAAAGAACCATAAAAAGAATTTATCAAAATTCATAGTAACAAAAAACCAAAACGAGGAAAAACTTAATTGCATACAAATTCAACGGTTGACATATTTGTGCTTAGCCAAAATGAAGAGCCATAGACTGGAATGAAAAGTATTTTTATTGCTGTTACACAAAACAAAATAAAAAGAGAGAAACGAAATACGTGATATAATGTCGTATGAATAATAAATTTTGTAAATCGACCCGCAAAAAATGTGGATATTCTTAGAGAAGGATAAATCATGCAACAATAGGGTGCAAAGGTTACTTGAAAAGTAATAACTTATATGCACCCCCAATTCGTTATCGAAGTTCATAAGTTTAATTCTTTTGAAAGTATGCAAACTGAGAGAATTAATGACATCGGACGATAAAGAGTTCCAGACATTAATGTAACGGTTAAAAGAGTATCATTCTACGTTCCGGCGCGGGGCGCCAAAAAATTTTCGGATATTGATACTCTAGAACGCTAGAAAATGAATTTTTTCAAGAATAATTTCATGATTTAAAATTTTATTTTTTGATTATGTTCATGCTTGAACAATGTGTGGATGTTTTCAACCTGCTATAACCAGCTAAAAATGAGCTTGAAGTCAACGGAGTTTCATAAATTTTGGCGAAACAACGAAATTTGTAAATAGACTTTCGGCGAGAAGCGCAGAAATTTTTTTAAAGTTTTGATACTAGAACGCTGGAAAATGAATCTTTTCAACTTTCATTTCCCTGATAAGTGGTCTAATTTTTCATTCAATTCAATTATTCTTCATGGTCGGACAAAGTACAAAAATCATATTGAAAGCATGCCACTTGGTTTGTAAAATCAGAAAAGTAACCAAAAATTTGGATTATTCAACTAACAACATCTGTCACTGTTCCAAACTGATGGTGTTTCAATCATCTGTCGAATGCAAAAAAAAGTTCACAAAGTTTTCGTCAAATAATAAGACGCAATATGAAGGATAAGTTGATTAAACCACGAGATGAGACATTCTAGGTGATCAAAACTATTGAATGTTAACTAGTAAGTAAAGTAGACACGCTTACGGTCGACCTCGAGCCGGATTATAGCAAGCAATGATTATAGCGAGCATTACCGGCGCGGAGCGCAGAGCCAGAAAATTTTGGGGTTTTGACTTTCTAAAATGCACCAGAACACCCCTTTCCGACTTAAAAATTCCAAAATTTTTTTCGCATTTCCAGACTTTTTTGCAGAAGGCACCGATTATGCGAAAAAACAGTGACGCGAAGCCCCGGAAAATTGTGAGATTTTAATCTTCTAAGGTTCACTAAAATGCGTCTTCTCGGTTCTAAACTCCCGAAATTTTCTTCCACAACGAGAACCATACTCAAAATTATTTCCTCATTTTCAAATTTCTTTCCTCAAAAGACCCCATATAGAGGGAGAAAACGATGGTCGTTGGTTTGAGAAAGCATTGCGGAGAAAGCTCTGTCATCAATTTGATAGGTTGAAAAAATTTATTGACTTTTTAGTTGTTCTGGCAACTTTCCTGGCTTAGGCTTAGGCACTGTTTTTTCCCCTGTACCTTTTCCCTAAATGGGGAAAGAGGTCAAAAATTTTCCCCCATTTTCCCGAAGTTATTTTTTCGCTTAAAGATGCTCATAGACGCTTTATTTAAGTGTTTTTGAGCTTTTTCAAGCCTTAATTCATTAAAATTGAGGAAAAAATTGAAATTTTCGAGTTTGAAGTCTAATCTACAAGCACTGTAGAACAAATTTTCAAGCAATCTATCCAAGAGCATAATGACTTTGACTTACATGAGAAATCGACTGTTGAGTTTTTTATGATGACAAGTGAGAATCAAATTCGCGCCGGAAAAATTTTTTGGGTACTGACTAGGGCTGTTTCGAGTACTCGAACTCGAACTCGATTAAAACTCGACAATTTTGGCAACTCGAACTCGAAAACTTCGAAATTTAAAACTCGAACTCGATTTTTTTCAACTATTATTTCGAGTTCTTTTCGAGTTTAAACTTTAAAATATAATGGAATTAAGAAATCCTGCTTAGTGTTTAAGATAAAGATATGTCATAAGTAGGTAACATAATTTCCCAAACATTTTATTCATCTAACAAACCACATTTTTCATTATCAATGAATAAATACTTGAATTTTGTTTCAATCAAATTCAACTTGCAAAACAATAGACGTTCTGCTTGATTGCCTGATAAACAATTTCTTCAAAGCCATCCCAAATAATACTTTTTCTAGGCATTTTATTAATGATGTCAAGTCAAATATTGCTTGAATAGATAAAACGTATAATTGGTGTGGTAATACAAAATAATGCATTTGATTAAAAAATAGGATCTGCTTCAACCTGGAAGTATGACACAAATAGTGACTGCATAAAATTCTATACCTAGTAACTATGACATATGCTAAACAGTTCAATGTAGTTCAGTTGTACCAGACCAGGTGCATAATAATATTGACTGGCATTTATGTAACAAAATGAACGCTTATATATAATAGTGAATTACTCGAACTCGAATTCGACTCGGGACAATTTTTAAACTCGAACTCGGAAAAGCAAAGGAGCAAACTCGAACTCGAACTCGGAATTACTAAAATTCTCTGATCGAAACAACCCTAGTACTGACATTCTGCGACGCTGGAAAATCAATTTTCCGAACATTTATTTCAAGAAATAGATTCGAAATTTGTGTTCAAAAGTCGTAATTTCTAGAATTTCAATTGCTCTCACGACCTTGGCCGAAAAGATATGAGTAAGAAGAGCAGAAATCTCTGAAAACTATTTCCATGAACTATGAAGCTTCTGAATTGATTTAACGTTAGGAACGAAATAATCGCTTTAAAAGGCTTAGAGAATTGACGTTATTGATCTTTCTCAAAAACTACAAAAAGCGAATCTTCATTAAATATTAAGATAAAATATTGAAGATTATCAATTAAAACATGAGATAATACGTTTAACATGATGAAAACTATTATAGATTAACTGACAAATGAAGGTAGACATGCTAAAAGCCGCACCTGAGTTAGGTAATACATAATAATGATTATTAAAGTTATAACGGGCGCGAAACGCCGGAAAATTTTGAGATTATGACCTTCTAAAATGCACCAAAACGCATCTTTTCTGTATCCGATATGATCAAACACATGACTCAAAAAATTCTGACAAGCCATAAAAGCACGATTTGGAGGAAAAAATAGTGAGCTTTGGGCTTAGGTGTAGGCCTAGGTTTAGGTTTGGCTTGGGCTTAGACTTGGACTCAAGGTTAGGAAGGAGTAGACTACAATGTTTCGACCAATCAAATTGATGACAGATCTCTGCAACCACTGTTTTTTTTTCCACGAACATTTTTCCACAAATGTGGGAAGAGGTCAAATTTTTTTTCCACATGTGGAAAATTTTTTCAAGACAAGTTTTCGCCCTGAAATCCTCGGTTTTTCGCTTGAAAATGCACATAAACAAGTGTTTTTGAGCTTTTTAAAGCATTCTAATAATCATTCTGTACATATATCACAAAAATTAGATTTAAATTTTGTGTTCATAAATCGTAATTTCTAGACATTTATCATCCGAAAAAGTTCAAACTCATCAATTTGTTCGTAACCTTTCATAAATTTGGTCGAAAAGCTATGAGTCAGAAGCGTAGAAATTTTCCAAAAATACTTCCATGAAGCTTTTGAATTGAATTTACGTTAAGAAAGGAACAAACGCCAAGTTTAGAAAGCTGACGCGTTGATAATTTTCAAAAAATCTATGAAGGAAAAAATGCGGATCTTCATTAAATATAAAGATATAATATTCAAGATTGCCAATTAAGCATGAAATAATACGTTTCAGATGAAAGAAAGAAAGAAAGAAGAAAAATTTATCTTTCGAACGAGGAGAAAAGAACAAAAACACATGTTAGTCTAGAAAAAGAAATACGACAAACATCAAGATTATTGGTTATTAATGCAGTACAAAATAAAGAGCAATGTGAAAATGTTAGCATATTGAAAAATCAAAAAATACAGTGAGTGAGTGAAGGACAATATGAATTAATTTGCATACGGAGACATGCAGGTACAGAAGTACACTTACGCGCGCCCTGATGAACGAAAAGGAGAAATCAACACAGAAATGAAGAGAAAAAAATCATATTATATTAATGTCCTCGTATAAATTTTGAAAAATCGATATCTTTAAGTTTTCGAGAAAAAGATTCTACTGAGGTTGCTTTTACGACGTGATCAGGTAATGTGTTCCATGTATGAACAACTCGTTTAGCAAAGCTATATTTGTCAATGTCAAGATGATGAAAACTTTTAAAGATTATATGGTAAGTGAAGGTAGACATGCTAAAAGCCGCGCCTGAGCTTGGTAACCGCCGCGAAGCGCTGGAAAATTTTAAAATTTGGACCTCCTAAAATGCACCAAAAATGCATCTTTTCAACATGAAAACGCTAAATTTTTCTTCCACATTTGTGGAAAGACCTCAAAAATTTTTTTCATACTCTATTTTTTCCCGACATTTAGTGCAAATGTGGAAAAAAGTGTATAGTTTGCCATTTTGTAAAACAAAGCATTAGGGAGCGAGATCTGTCATCAATTTGATTGGTAGAAAAATTCCATACCTTCAATTTGATTGGTCGGAAAGTTGTAGTCTACTCCTTCCTAACCGTCATACCCGTATCTAGGATTTTCAAAAGGTGGGAATTTTCCAAAATTTTTTTAGAATTTACTGAATAAAAAGAAAATCGAAATCATTTAAAGACGATTTATTTTGAGTTAGTTTATGTGTGCTTGGATTAGTGTCTATATTCTATGTTTGACGAAAAGTAAATATAATAATTTAATTTGGAAATTGTGATGCATAAATACAATGATATTGTTGAAAATTTTTTCTAAAAAAATTTAGAGGGGGGAATTCCCCCCTTCCCCCCTCTAAATACGGGCCTGCTAACCGTGAGTCCAAGCCTAAGCCCAGGTCTAAGCCTAAGCCTAGGCCTAGGCCTAAATCTAAGCCTACGCGTAAACCTTAGCGTAAACCTAAGTCTAAGCCTGGGTCTAAGCCTAAGCGAGAAAATTTGCCAGAAACAACTGTGAAAATCAATCAATTTTTTCGACCAATCAAAATGATGACAGATTTCGCTTCGCAATCAGCGTTTTTTTGTGCACGGAAATTTGTGCCAATTGGCACAAGAGGCCAAAAAACTTAAGCCAGTGGCACAAAAAAAATTTGGGTAAATTACAAATGGCAGTGGCCGCCGCAAATTTTTTTGTGCCAAAAACCATGTTTTGGCACAAAAAAAAACACTGATTAGGGACGCGCTTTACTGTCGAAAGTCAACGAATTTGGAAATCTAATTTGAGTTTATTTTTCCTTTAAAATTTTCCTTAGGCTTAGGCTTAGGGTACAGCAGCTGCGCCCGTAGGGCGCAGCGCTGTTGAGGCTCTTCCAAATTTTGGCGCTTTTCCCATGCATAATTTCATTTGTTCTTTCTTCCCTTCATCATGAAAACCCCCAAAAACCGGCGTCAGAGAAATTTCGGCGTGGCCACCGCCATCCGTAAAAATTCCAAATTTTCCACTAGAAACATTCCGAAAACTGCGGAAAAGTTTTAGGCCAAAAATTTGATAAGAAGTTAACGTTTAACGCATTTTGTTTGTTTTTGGTCTGACCGAATGAACAGAGAATATTCAGAATTTCTTTTCATTCATCAGTCGTTGACAATGACAGCCTATAGAGTTTGCTGCAACGATACTAATTCACTGTTCGAAGGGAAATCTTTCGCGTTCGGGTCAAATATACGAATAGAAAACATTATATTCGTTGACTCGGCGCGAAGTGCCGAAAATTTTTTTGCACTTTCAGCACCTAAAACGTCTAAAAATCAAGGAAATTTAATGTTTGACCAGCCAAAAAATTTTGTGCCAATTGGCACAAACGCCCAAAATTTTTTGTGTCATCCCAAATTTTTTTGTGTTTTGGGCCGCCCAAAAACCATGTTTTGGCACAAAAAAACACTGTTCGCAGCAGTGTTTTTTTTGTGCCAAAACATGGTTTTTGGCACAAAAAAATTTGGAATGGCACAAAAAATTTTGAGCGTTTGGGCCAATTGGCACAAATTTGTTGACTGGTTTAAGGCTAAATTTCCTTGATTTTCAGTCATTTAAGGGGCTGAAAACGCAAAATTTTTTCGGCGCTTCGCGCCGATTCAATGAGTTTAATATCAACTACTTTCCTTTGTCTCGAACGCGAGCGGATTCAATTTTAATAGTATATTTGTATTATCGCAATAGACTTTGAGATTGTCAATGACTGGTGAAAGGATAGAAAAAAATTTTCTCTGTTCATTCAGTTGGAGAAACCGAAACTTGTATTTCTGGTGTTTGATTCAAACAAAAAAAATCACATTTTTGGCACAATTATTCCACCAAAAATTTACGCGAAGCGACTTTCGGCTTAGCTTTTTTCAGGAGAAAGCAATTATAGACAAGACATCCTAATTTAATCTTAGTTGTTAGAAACGAAGCCGAAAAGTAAAGGAAAGTTTCGTGACCAAGTCTATAAAAATATCTGAATTTTCACCGCATTCGATTTCTTTTCGGATCGTGGAAACCGTTTTCTAGATCAGTTTTTCTCATCTCTCTCTCTGACGTGGTTAGAGAAAATAGAGCAGGCACGATTTTAATGCAAATTAATGCGGTGAAAGCATCTTTAGTTAGGTTTTTATCAAACTTTTGGCACAAAACTTTTTTACGATTTTAATACGTTTTTAGAGTGAAAAAATTTTTTGTGCCACTGGCACAAATTTTTTTGGCCCTTTGTGCCAATTGGCACAAACGTCCGTGCACAAAAAAAACGCTGGTTCGCAGCTTTCTTTTTGTAAATCTTTCTTTACAGTACTGCAAATTATACGGCGGGGATATCTTAGAGCAAGGTCATACTTGATAGTCAACATACAATGAATAATTCAATTTGAACATACTGAAAGCGTATAATCAGTTGTACAGATTCAAAATGATAAAATTCTTCGGTTTAACTGGATTGAAACTGTAATAGATGCCACAAGCTTCTGCCATATATAATAAGGTCAACTCTTCCAAAAATTAAAATTTCTATAAAAAAAAATTATACTTTAGTCGTTTTTAATAAAATGCTCATCAACCAAGTACAAAAAATAACATTTTCGTCGAAATCGTTTAGGCAAAGTTCCTACATACAGCAAGATTTTTTAATCGAAAAATTATTAAAGTTTAGCTGAATACGCAAACAAATTCTTAGTCCTATGTGCTTAGTACTTGCTTTCTTTGTTATTATTTATAAGCATTTCAAGGAAAACATACTATAGCGTTCAGTTTATCCAGCAGACTTCGGCATTACCATACACAGAATGCTGCCCATGTTTTTGTAAGCTGCAGACGCAAGAAAATACCTTCTCCCACAGATCGAATTTCACGTCGGTAAAAATTGGTGGTGTGGGAATACAAAAAAAACACTAAATTTTGCAGCTTTAGCTTTTGATTTCACTGAAATTCTTGATGATAAACATGGTTCCGTTGCATTTTAATGGAAAATTCAAGGTCCGTGGGGGTGTACATTCCCATTCTTCGCTCATTTTTCAAAATATTTAACGTTACGTCAAAAGGAACAATCGCTTCAAAAAGTTTAGAAAGTTGATGTGTTGAACTTTCTCAAAAAATGTGTCAAGGAAAAAATGCGGGTCTTCATTAAACATCAAGATAAAATATTGAAGATTATTAATTAAAACGTGAGATAAAACTTCTATCATGTAGCATGTAAGTAAGATTTGAACAGTATTCGAATAGTCTATGTGGAAAAGCGATTTGCTATAGTCTGCTCATTTTCTGATAAGCTTCGGAAAGCAAAATATCCGTATAAATTTGTAATCAGACAATAAACTGCACCATAGACCGAAATCTTTTTTCTCAATTTGTTCACCTAACTGTCACGGTCAACTCGAGAAAAAAGGTATCTATATATTTGCATGAACGAACATCTTTCTGCGCGTCGAGACCCAGTTGAAAACAATATACTACAGCTAATGTTTGACACTTGAAAATATACTATATATAAGGGTTTGCAGGCAGGATTCAAGTATTTGATTAGAATCTTAAAATTACAAAATAATACATATTTCACTACATTTCAAGGTCGACAAGAAAATTTTTTCGATAATTTGTAGAAAAACAAGCAATAATTTTCTTTTTAGCGATTTTGTCAAAGTTTGTTTTCTCTTCGTTTGTTTTATGCTCATATTCTTTTCGGATCATGAATAAAACTTTTTCTTAAGGATAAATTATTCTGGTAAATTCCGCTTCCAGAAAAAACCAATTTTTCTAACTTGTTTTCTTGTTCATATTATATAAATAAACGGCCACTGCTTGCTCGTTTTTTAGTTAGCGTGCTTTTCCTGTTCGATAAAGAGGGAGTTATGAAACCGAGAGCCAAAAGTTATTCGGGGAATTAAAAGTGCGGTATTTATTTATTTTTTCGAATAGCATCATGAAAAAGTTGTCCAATTTTCGGTGACGATGCTACTTTTGCCGCTCTTCCGTCCACCATGTGTGTGGTCTCTTCTTTTCAAAGTTCTTTTGTTTCAAAGAGAATTATCTTAGCGTGGTAAACATCTTTCCAAACTAGCTTCACTTGAATGCATGAAAAAAGATTCCTTAACAATGACAGCTTCTTCAGTGGAATATTACAGCTTACTTTTCAAGTTCTATTTTTAGAGATTGTTTCATTTAGCGCGATAGGAAACTAAACAAATTTCGGCGTTTATTTTATAGGCTATTATACGGTAGTTACTACGATGCATGCACAGCACGAATTTAGGTATTTAGATTCCCCTGAGCGCACTTTCATCTTTTCAGAGGCGGTAGATGTTTGTGGGTATCACTCATAATCCTACGTGCATCTAAATCACAAGCCAAAATTCCAAATCAAAATACTGTCATATAAAACATTTTCATGTGATCAAATTTATTGAATTACCACAGCGCATACCACTTGTGATGACTACAATAAAGCATCTAAATAAAATAAAGCATTCATCTAAAAAATTCAGATTATATTCCACTCATTTCCAGTTGACCCTCGGAATTCGAACATTTTCTTTTCTCAAGTTGTAGTTCTCATTGCTGCATGCAGTCAGTCTGCGAAAAAGGAATGTCCTCGGCCCGGTTAGTTGCACTAACATCCCCTTTGGATACCCCCAGAGTAATGTAACTCGTGAACCGAGACTCTGAAAAATTCGTGGTCGACTTGACTGAAAGAAACCCCTTCGCCGAAGGGGTTGATTGTACAACTTTACCCTGGTTCACTTAGCAGATCAACAACTTTTTTTGCGTTCCGAAACTCATTTGAAAAAATGTACTATAATTGAAGATACTGCTGACATCGGATCAAATTTTTTCGTCTGGAAAATTAAAGCAAATAAAGCTAAAAATTTCCCCTTTCGTTTCTACCCCTCTCTCCAAATTGTGTAGGTAGCACAGACATGAAAAAGTAGCCAATCTAATGATAAGCATATAAATTGAGTAAATACCCTAAAAACACTTTCACAAGTCAACCTTTTTTCGTAATATGTCAAGCAAATAATAAACTTTTCCAAGCAAAAAACTGACAGATGGAAACGTTTTATTATTGTTCTATTTCAAAGACTGATCATAGATAGTAAATAAAATGGAAATTTTCCATTATGTTCACCAGCTTGTTTTCTTTACTTCCAAATCCAAAAGTGGACTTTTGAGGCTTAGAATTTCATAACATATGGCTTCTGGGTATGTATCTTTATACGTTACTATTTTGTGTCGCCATCTCGTAAGGCTAGACTCTTGCCTCTCTCTCTACGACTGACTATCATCAACTTTTATCATATCGCAAAAGATGTTATAGCTTATGTACATTATTCATTCTTTTTAAGAAGCACACCTTTTGCATTCCCAAATACTATTTCATATATATATTTATGGGAACTATTTATTTACTTTCACGACTTTTCAAACTTTTTCAACAAACTGGCTTTGACGCTGTTTTTCTGTTATAACTCATTTGCATATTTCAATCGTTTTCGCGGAGGCGAAATGCTCCCATTGCACTTAATTTGCATACTAATCAGCGGCCTGGCGGCGGAGCCGTCGCCGTCCTCCTCGCTGCCCGTATTGGTGCGCGACGATTCGGCGGTGGTCGGCCGTCAGCCTATAAGCCACGACCCGGACGCCCCGTCGGGTACGTCGTCGTTGGCGTTCGTGTTCGACGTCACCGGGTCGATGTACGACGATTTGGTGCAAGTCCGTGAAGGAGCCAAAAGAATTTTTGCCACGGTTTTGGCTCAAAGGGAGAAATTAATCTATAATTACGTGCTGGTGCCGTTCCATGATCCAGGTGAAGATTTTGAGATATTGTAGAGAAAATGTGTTTCACAGATCGTGATCGCAGATGAACAACGAAATATCAATAAAATCTCAACATCCCATAACTGAGTCGAAAATACAGGAGATATCATACATGTACAGCATAGAAGTTCTGCTGGGGGTCAGCCAGGACAGGGGGACGAATACAAAATTTTTTTTTCGTTCTTGATAACGAAAAAAAGATCTTCGATAGGTGTTCTAACATCCAAGCAGCGTATTCTTCATTTTATATTAGCCAGATATGTGAAATTATTTGCCTAGACTGCACTAATGTCACTTTTTTGGACTTCAAATATCCTTTGTATAGAAAAATTGTTAAACTACAGCATCGTTCCCATTTTTTTGACGACTTTCTCTTCTCTCTTGCTCATTTTCCTTCGTCATCTTCTCGATCATTGCTGGGGTAGTCAAATCTGTTGGGGGTCAGCAAGAATCTACTGGGGGTCAAAACCCCCCAACATCCCCCACGTGCATGTATGGTTGTAATTGGTTATGCCCAATATGCCGGTTGCAAATTCTAAAAAGTTATGACTCACCACGAAAATGGTGACCCAGCTGCCAGTTTAGGAGTTCGATAGTTTTCATGTCTAAATCTGGAACTCGATGTCAGGCGAAAAATAATTCGGTGCTTACGGCGAAAACTGTACAACATGGTCAAAAATGGAATTTCAGGAAATATTCTTGGAGGTTACCTAGATCCTTATGCGTGATTACTGTCTCTCTTGACCACGTATATGATCCTGACAAGTGGTGGATAGCAGAATTCACTTCTTTAAACAACGTTAATAACACAGCATTCCTCAACAAAATACCGAGCATGCATGAAATACCGAACACTCAAATGGCAAACTGACAATCATTTAACCTGATGCGAAATTTTCGAAGACATTCAGCAAAACACCGAGTTTCTTTCGTGTGAATAAAAATCTCAGATAAAACATCAAGCTTATCTATTTTTGATTTGATCGTGAAATCAAATATGCGAGAACTCTGGAGAAAATTAAGCAAATACTTTTTCGGCCGTTCTCGAAAATTTATTGCTGCTAAATGTTCTCATTAATTTTCCAAACCACCGATAGGTTTCCTTTTATTTTTTTCATTTGAATTTTTTCACAAATATCCGGGAGCATTGATTAACGAGTCTGGAGAATTGCTTATTGAACTACGTTTACTCCGTTATTTGTCATGCTGAAATTTTTAGGTTCTGATAGGATTTATCTAAAATGTTGCTTTTTGAGCATAGAGAATTCGCGTTATGTACTTCATGTGTTGGGGTGCCGATCGTCTCAATAACGAGTACAAAGTCGCTACAAAAAGTTTATTCTCATTTTCCTGTATAATTCTGAAATATTCTGAGCAATTCATTCGTGTTTTTCTCGTTTTTCTATTCTTTATGCTGCTGGTTTTGCTTCACTGCACTTGTGAAACTCGCTGGAACTATAGTCTGTTTTTATAAAATGCTCGTAAATTTAAAAATGACAAAAAATAAATACTGTCTCAGAATGGTTTAACATGAAATGGTAGAAATATGAAATAGTACATCCCTCCGATTCAGAATATTTGTGAGTATCTCAAGAAAAATAGACTAAAACAGTGTGTTTTTCATTCTTTCAATCCAATAAAATTAGAAAGAAACGGCCTTGTGTTTTAGTTACCTTCTGCTGACGAATCTAAATTTATCCATTCTTCAACGCTATAGCAAAGTGCCTCATGATTTTTGCCCAAAAACACATATAAGAGTGATAATGAATTGAAAATTGACAAAAATTGATACGGTCGTCAAAATCGTTTACACAAAGCCTTCAACTCTATAATTTTTATTTAGTTCAGTTGAGCATTCTCACAAAATTTGAATCATTTGTGATATATGGTTTAGCAGAGAATCCGATTTTCTGATAAAAAATATGAAATGGTACTTGCTTCTCACTTGCGTTATTTAGATGAATTTCAAGAAAAACAGGCTATGCGTGCACGTACAGGACTGGGAAAGCAGTAGTGTCTGCGTATTATATGGAATCTGCGGTACGTGGATAACAGATAATAGTTTACTGAAAGGAGTTCGATTTAAACCTTTTCGTTCACTCCTCTTGAGTTTAGTTAAAAATGGAGGGTCTAGCGCGGGCGGCCCGGATCTTGAATGGGTGACCCTATGGCGAGCTGGGCCATATTTTCGGGCCGTACAAGATATTACAAAGTAACAAAACTATCATCTGTTTTTTCTGAAACGCTTCTAAACAATAAAAGTGGAAAGCAAATTCCATATTTTTAAGATTTGCCACTGACAATGGACTGCAAATTTATGAGCTTCAACTAACCGATGGTAATTTTTTGAGCGAAAACTATAACTGCAAATGCTTCGTGCGAACGATTTTTACGATAGTACTGATTTTTGTCATTTTTCAATTTAGAAGCATTTTATAAAAACAGATTATAGCCTGTTTTTATTGAAATGCTTGCAAATTTAAGGGTTGAAAGGAAGTACTGTTTTGTATTTTCGTCATTTTTTCCAAGCCATACATCGCATAAGACTGAAAGTTTGTGACCCTACTGAATTAACCCTGAAAATTTTTTTTAGTCAGAAATCTTACAGTTAAACCTGTTGGAGATTGAGGGCAGACTGATTTTTTGTCACGTTTTCGTTTACAAGCATTTAATAAAAAACAAAGTATAATATCTTGGGATCTTTCGAAATATTTACTGTAGATATATGTGCGACTTTGTAGGTGCATGTAGATACATTTCGCTGTCGCCGACTGACGTCAAATTTCTGAAAATCACTCCTCAAATGCCACATCAACCACCAGTTGTTTCCTTAACGTGGAATTTTTTTGCAGAAGTAGGACCATACGTTGCCACCACTGACACACAATATTTCCAAAGAAAATTACAGAATCTCTACGTTCAAGGCGGCGGCGATTGCCCGGAAATGGCTGTGTCCGGAATCAAAATGGCGCTCGAAGCGTCTTTGCCCTCTAGCTTTATTTATGTTTTTACGGACGCCAGGGCCAAAGACTATCAACTCACCGATGCAGTATTGAATTTGATTCAGGAAAAACAAAGTCAAGTAATACAAATTAATTTTTTTCTTCATGTTCTCAAATGATAGATGTTCAAGTCAGCAGTGGCGTTCTATTGTTTGGAAAGTAGCATTTCAGGGCATACGTGTAACGGAGCCCCGATGTCTGGAGGGGGGGTCAGACAACCTTTTTGGGCCGGGGGTCAGTAATTTTCAAAATTTTTGGGGTAGGGGTCTCTTAAGGAAAAAAATCGATTTTTTAACGAAAAAGGTCCAAAAAATAGTTGAAAAAATGGTAATTTTTTTCCAGAAAAACCGAAAAATGTATTCATGGCGCGAATCGCCTAGAAAATTCACATTTTTGATCAATTTTTGTTCAAAAATCGACATCGGCGGTCGCCAAATATATAACCATAAGGTCGACGATTTCTGGGGGAGGGGTTCCCATAGCACTTCCCCCAGTTGCATGTATGTTTCAGGGTAGACAAAAAGTTTGCCTTTTTTGTATAGTATCAGGCGCAAAAATTATATCTACTGTAGCTTATTCGATGGCCACATCATTTTCCAGTGATGAAATATTGCTCCCGGCCACTGTTTTTTTTCCCCAAATCGTGCTTTTTCGGGAAAAAAAATTCGGAAAGGGGAAAAAAATTTTGGGCTCTTTCCCCATTTGGGGAAGAAAATTTTGGGGATCGGATACAGAAAAGATGCATTTTGGTGCATTTTAGAATGTCATAATCTCAAAATTTTCCGGCGCTTCGCGCCGTTTATAACTTAAATAATCATTATTATGCATTACTTAGCTCAGGCGCGGCTTTTAGCACGTCTACCTTCATTTATCATATAATCTATAATAGTTTTCATCATCTTGAACGTATTATCTCATGTTTTCATTGGTAATCTTCAATATTTTATCATGATATTTAATGAAGATTCGCATTTTTTCCTTCTGAGAAAGATCAGTACGTCAAGTCTCTAAGCTTTTTGATGCGATTATTTTTTTCTAAAAAAAATCAATTCAGACGCTCCATGGAAATATCTTTCGGAAATTTATACCCTGCATACTCATATATTTTCGACCAAGTATGAGAGTTTACAAATAAATTATACTGGTTTTAAAATTTTTCAGGTAAAATTCTAGAAATTACGACTTTTGAACACAAAATTCAAATCTAATTCTTGAAATAAATGTTCGGAAAATTGATTTTCCAGCGTCGCAGAATATAAATACCCCAAAAAATTTTTCCGGCGCTTCGCGCCGGAAAGATTAACATCTATTTTGGGTTCTCACTTGTCATCATAGAGAACCTAACCATCGATTTCTCATGTAATTCTCGAAGTCATTATGCTTTTGGATAGTTTGTTTGAAAATTTGTTCCAATGCTTGTAGATTAAACTTTGAACTCGAAAATTTCAATTTTTTCCTCAATTTGAATGAATTAACGGGTCTAAAAACACCAGCAGGCTTGAAAAGGCTCAAAAACACCTAAATAAAGCGTCTGTGAGCATTTTTAAGCGAAAAAAACGACTTCGGGAAAATGGGGAAAAAAATTTTGATCCCTTTCCCCATTTGGGGAAAAGGCCCGGGGGGAAAAAAAACAGTGCTCCCGGCCAGGGTGTGTTCGTTTCGTGTCGTGCTCTGTGCACTGCGCAGTGTGAACATGTGATGGTACTGTTCTATTATACCCCCGCCACCAATTTTTTTTCTTACTGAAGACCTTATTTTAATCAAATTTCTTTTTCTGGTTGGATTCGAACCACCGTTTTTTTCCTCAAATGGGGTCTTTTGAGGAAAAAAATTTCGGAATGAGGAAAAAAATTTTGGATATGGTTCTCATTGTGGAAAAAATTTTGGGGAACTCTAAACCGAAAGGATGCGTTTTGGTGGACTTTAAAAGGTCAAAATCTCAAAATTTTCCGGCGCTTCGCGCCGGTCATGGGTATAATTATAATTATATTCTATCTGGTCAGGTGCGGCCGTTAGCATATCTACTTCGACTTACTAATTAATGCCCAACCGTTTCTATGAATCAAGTTAGCTTGTTTCATTTTCTAATCGTTTACAGTTAATTATGTCGCCGAAAAGAGAGATTTTTTATCAAGTCTGTAAATTTTTTCTCTCGATGATTGTAATTTGTTAAACGTTTGCAATCTGAACTTTTGCGTTTATTGAAGGTGGAAATTAAAGAAATTACTGTAGAATGCGATTTTAAAACATTTGTTCACGAATAATCTGTTGGAGAGATTTATTTTTCAGCGTTTTAGAATTCAAAAACCCAAAAATTTTTCCGGCGCTTCTCGCCGGAATGGGAAGCAAATTACACTTCGTCAGTTTGATTTTAATTTATTTCCCAACGTTATGAAGGTTCCTTTTCCAGCGTATTAGAAAGTGAAAATCAAAACATTTTTTCGGCGCTCTGCGCCGGACCAAGAACTATGTAAAATTGGATGATTCTAATCGGAATCACAGAAATGTTGATAACAGATAAATTCACGAGAACTCTATCGTTAACTTGCTTTATCCGCTCCTATAGAACACCAATATATTCTTCATGAGCTCATTTTGACTAACATAACCAGAATTTTCTCAATTTTTTTCCTAATTTTTGCAGGTTTCTGACTACAAATACAACAAAATGCTTGGGTATGCTCCTAAAATGCATAAAAAAGCATCCGTAGCCACATTATAAGCGTTTTTAAAAATGTGGAAAATTTTAGGAAAATGAGGGAAAAAATTTCGGGTACGGTTCTCATGTGGAAAAAATCTTCGAGGAAAAAAACGGTGATTCGAACCTCCTACCCAAAACCACTGTTTTTTTCCACGAACTTTTTTCCACAAATGTAGAAAAGGGTCAAATTTTTTTTCCACATGTGGAAAAAAATTTTTTTTCGTCTTAAAATCCTCGTTTTTTGGCTTAAAAATGCTCACAGACGCTTTATCGCACCGTTTTTGAGCTTTTGTTTTTAGAGAAGTTAATTCATTAAAATTGAAGAAAATATTGAAATGTTCGACTTTAAAGCCTAATCTACAAGCATTGTTGAACAAATTTTCTAGCAAACTATCCAAGAGCATAATTGACTTGAATTACACAAAAAATCAATGGTCAAGTCCTCTATGATGACAAGCGAAAGCCCAAAAAAGATGGTAATCTTTCCGGCGTCAAGCGCCGGAAAATTTTCTTGGGTATATTGACATTCTGGGATGCTGGAAAATCAATTTTCCGAACATTTATTTCAAGAATTAGATTCCAATTTTGTGGTCAAGAGTCGTAATTTCTAGAATCTTACTTGAAAAATTTTAAAATCTGTAATTTACTTGTAAACTCTCATGAACTTGGTCGAAAATATATGAGTAAGAAGAGTATAAATTTCCGAAAGATATTTCCATGAAACTTTTGAATTGATTTTACGTTAGCAAAGAAATAATCGCATCATAACGCATAGAGACTTGACGTATTGATCTTTCTCAAAAGGAAAAAATGCGAATCTTCATTAAATATTATGATTTATGATAAAATGTTGAAGATTACCAATTAAAACATGAGATACTACGTTTAAGATAATGAAAACTCTTATAGATTAAGTGATAAATGAAGGTAGACATGATAAAAGCCGCGCCTGAGCTACTTAATGAATAATGATGATTATTAAAGTTATAACCGGCGCGAAGCGCCGGAAAATTTTGAGATTTCGACCTCCTAAAATGCACCAAAATGCATCTTTTCGATTGCTGATCGCCAAAGTCGTTCGACGTTTTGAGTGTGGGCATTTGTTGTAGGATCAACAAAGTTGTATTTGTGATTGACAGTTTGATGGGCATACCCTGCCGTCTGAATTCGATTATAAGCGGCCCATTGGTCTGAGATTATGGTGGATCCTGCTGCAATCCTAGCTTCATCAGTCTAATAAAGTTCATTTTGTATCTAAAAAAAGGAAAAGGAAAAAAGTAATAAATAGGTGGCGGTAGTATAATACACAAAAAAGCTGAAAAAATAAAAAAATTGGTCGCGGGGATATAATAGAACAGTACCCATGTGACATGCTATTCTATTGCATATGTCACATCGCGACAATTTGAGCGGTACCATTTTTAATACCCATAGCAAAGAGATGCAGTAGGAATTGAGAGCTGAACGAATCAGCGTTTTTTTTGTGCACGGACATTTGTGCCAATTGGCACTAGAGGCCAAAAAAATTTGTGCGAATGGCACAAAAACTTTTTTCTACTAGAAACATACTGAAAACTGTGGAAAGGTTTTAGGCCAAAATTTTTATAAAAAGTTAACGTTTAACGCATTAACATTTTGTAAAATTGTGCCCGACATATTTTTCGGCTAACCCTGTCAGGGAGATGAGAAAAAACTGTGCAAGTAGTTCACGACGACTCGAAAAGAAATGAAATGCTGAGAAAATTTAAATAACTCTAGAATTGTTCAGGAAGCTCAAATCGATTCAATTTTCGACTACGGATCTTATCCTATTTAAGAACAATGAGAAGACTAGTAAAAATAAAGTTGAAAATTGTGTAAATTTTCGGTCGGAATGATGTACCATTACTAACGATATGTAATTTTCTTTTTGAATGAATCAAGTCCCGATATCGTAAATTTTCCCAGTTTGCACACTTCCAAAGTAAAAATTAAACTTCTAAACTTCGATAATGAATTGGGGGATGCATCTAAGTTGTTACTTGTCAAGTAATATTTGCACCCTATTGCTGCATGATTCACCCGTTTCTCAAAATATTTACATCTTTTGCGAGTCTATAACATAACTAATTATTCATATGTCATTATATTACGTATTTAATTTTGCATTTATGTTTTTTATTTTGTTTTGTGTAACAACAGCAATAAACATTTTTCATTTCATTTCATTTGAAGCACAAAAAGTAAGAATTTGAGTTATAAATCCGAATGTGACTGAATGAACGGAGAATATTCAGAATTTATTTCCATTCATCATTCATTGACAGCCTATAAACTTTGCTGCTACGATGCTGATACACTGTTCGAAGAGAACTCGTTCGCGCTCGGGTCAAATACGAGTAGATAATATTATATTCATTGACTCGGCGCGAAGCGCTGAAATTTTTTTTGCATTTTCGGCCCCTAAATCGTCTGAAAATCAAGGAGATTTAATGTTTGAGCAGCCAAAAATTTTGTGCCAATTGGCACAAACGCTCAAATTTTTTTATGCCATTCCCAATTTTTGTGTGCCAAAAATCATGTTTTGGCACAAAAAACACTGGAACGAAGATCAATTTATTTTCGGAGCACATGGCTTGTTTGATCACTTCGGGGTTTCTTGATTTAATTAGTCCTGTTCAATTTTTTCAATGGTGTAAATGATGTTTGGCTACGTTTAGACGTAAGTTTCTTTGTTCTTTCGTGAATATTTTTCCTTAATGACAAAAGTTTTTAGCATACCTGTAAGAAGAGGTCGGTAAACTCGAAATTTTTTTTTGGGGGAGGTCGAAAATCTTCCCTAAAAAGGCAAAAAAGGTACTTGTCTCCCAATTTTTCCAAGTTTGGGGGGTCTCGGGGGGGGGGTGTTATGTTTATATCTCTGCTTAGATCCGAGGATGTCAGCAATATAACTCAAGTCCTATTGGCTTGTATCCAACTGACTACTGTAGGTCACTCAAAGGAGCTTCCTATTAGCAATCAGCTAAACACAGTGCAACAGTCCTTAAGCAGAAATAAACAAACCTTCAGTCACTAATAAGTAACTGGAAACTCTAACTCTTGCAATCGAAGGGCACTCAGGGTCTCCCCAGATGCCTCCTAAAGGTTTACACAAATACACAAAACTCACTATAATAATATCCAATGGAGCTGGGGCTTTACCTTGGCTTGGCTCTCGTGTAATGCGACTCCCTCCTTCCGCTTTGTGCGCGAGTAATAATATAATGAATAATAAATAATAATATTATTAATAATATGCAAATCTGGGTGTCGGGCTGTCGACGTTTGACTTTACTAGGCGAAATAAAACAATACAATTTTATAACGGACGCGACTCGCCCACGACACACCAAAATTGCGAAAAGTAATCGAATGAATATTTTTCTCTTTTTTGGTGGAATCGTAACTTTGTCGATTCACCAATTTTGCATAGATGTGGGATTGCTACTGCCGTAAGCACATCCCCAACAGGGGAGAGGACCCCCATATGGTCATGGACCAAGTTGAGGGTTCCACTAACCTCCCCAATCAGGTTTTTTTTGCACAGGCCGCAATGTGCAACTTGGGGAAAAATTTTGGTTGCACAGATAAATTTTTGGTCGCTCACTCTAAAATCGATAAATTTGCTTGAATTTGGAGGAAAAAACTGTTGCAAATTAGTTTTCTTGTATTTCATTCTATCCGCGTCGGTTGTAGGTATTTAAAACCCAATTTTTGAGTTTCGGAGAGAAAATGAAAAGATTAATATGAGTAGACTGGAGTAATGTATTCGCCGCGATGCGCCGAAAATTTTTTTCTGAATTGCAATATTCTAGAATGCTAGAAAATGAGTCTTTCTACCTTTTATTTCCCAGACAGAAGTTTGAACTCTCAGTGAATTTAATGAATTTTCAGTCGGACAAACTAAAATTGATAAAACTACCGGGAAGACTCTTTCAACCGGGAAGAATTTCTAGCACTGCCTCACACTCAAAATGTTTTAATCACAGGAAACTCAGAATTTTTATGAAGATCGCAAAAAAATTTTGGGAAAATGACCGAGAAAAAATGTTAGTTTTCATCAAATTCGTCAAAAAACAGCAGAGGATCAAACATTTATCCATAATATGTTGATATATTAGAACCTATAAGCGCTACATTTTCTTACCGCGCTCTAGAATAATTAAAAAGTTATAAATGAATTGAAACCCGGCGTGAAGCGCCTGAAAATTTTCGTTTTTTTCTATTTTAGAACGCATAAAAATGCATCTCCGGACAGAAAATAAACCTAACCCATAACCTAATCAAAGGGCGTCAGGCCTCAAGTTGCACTGTGCAACTTGGTAGAAAAAAATTGGTTGCACAGCCCGAAATTTGGTTGCTGTGTGCAAAAAAAGACTCCCCAATTACAGGTGTGGTTTTTAGTATCCACATTTCACCAAGACTTTTGGAATGACAAATGCCCATTTACTTAATTATCGAATATTCTTGAACGTGAATTATAGTCATTCTGGCCATTACTGCGTCTGGTTCACACCCATCTTATGACGTTATACACAATTGAGCTTAGTGGCTTGTTGCAAGGGGATTAGCATGGCGGGGCTTAGGCCTAGACTTAGCCTTAGGCAGTGAGGCTTGCGCCCCAAGGCGAAGGCTGTGCCCAAGCCTATGCTCAAGGCTAAGCCTATAGCCAAGGCTAAGCCTAAGCCTGAGAATAAGCCTAAGCCTAAGTCCGGTTCCGTTAATTTCCTTCTTATAACCCACTGTGCTCAAGTCTATATAACGTTATAATATGGGTGTGAACCAGACGCAGTAATACCTTTTTTAAGCACTAAGAAAGTCGTTTATTAACCTTGGGATAATCTCACGAGCATGCCCAATAATATCTAATATGGCCACCATTTTTGGTGACAAGTTGCAGAACGTGTTGATTTTGACAACTCAAAAATGAATGACCGTTAATTTACACGTTTCTCAAAATTGTCTTATAGGTCGTGTTTGTTATGACCGGCGACTGTGGGAACAGGTCTCATCCTGGATACAAGGCTTTCGAAAGAATAGCGTCGACCAGTAGTGGACAAATCTTCCATCTCGAGAAACGCGCTGATGTCAGCGAGGTAATTTCATTCCAAACCATTTCTCATTTCAAGGCCTGCCGTTTGCACAACAGTTTTCTAACATTTGTTTGAGTTAGAAACACTTGCAAAGTTGAAGTCGATAATACTTTTTTGCAAATGTCGTTTTTTCACGATGCTGTAGCCAACACGGCAAGAATTTTTCTGAGAGTAGGGTCCTCAGACTTTTCATCCAGAATGGGTGGGGGTGAGCGATCAATAAAGCAAAAAAGCTCCACAAGCATGTTTATCACACGTAATATGCATAAAAATAATCAAAAAACTGTCTTCAAAAACGTTCAGCGGATGTGTTTGACAATTTTTTCGTGCCATAGGGAATCAGGGTCTCAGGTTGGAATGTTTACTTCCTACTCCCCTATGTTCGTGAATGGATGTAGCTTATTGTCAACTCAAGCATTTATCAGAATAAGATTTCGTTATCACTCATATAATCTAAAACTTCCAGCAGTTCAATTTTCAGGTTCTAAACTACGTTCGCGTCATTGTGCAAAATAGAAAAGTTAGTCTCATCTCGCTCGATAGAGAAATTAGCGGAGCGCACGTTATTCATATACCAATAGACTCACATTTATACGAATTCACAGTTTCATTATCTGGCGACGAACCCGAAATCAATTTGATAGATCCTCAAGGTTTTGTTGAAAATTTATTTTATCAAGAAAGGAAACATCTGAATATAGGTAATGTACGTTAAATTGTCTTCTTGTAGGCCAGCACGTTTCCGAAACGAACGGCCTTCGCACGGTTCTGAATCTAGGCAACGTTCTGGTTTACAATGTCAAGACTCCTAAGCCCGGCATGTGGACGTTAAGGACATTTTCGAAAGGAAAGCACACTGTTCGCGTTACTGGCATCGGTGGAATTGATTTTACGCATGGATTTTCCTCTAGAATCGTAGATAGTATAGAAAAAACACACAATCGACCCTTACAAGGTTTGTGTTAACGAGTAAAAGTGTTGGCATAAATTTCTCCCTTTTCTGGTCTTTCGATAAAGCGTAATTTCACTTGAAACTTTCCACGTGGATGGAAACCCTTTTGTTATCTTTTGGGACGGAAAAGAATTTCAAATAACTTTCGCTCCACGTATATTTCTCTTAATAATTTGTGCATATCATGACAAGTAATCCTCACCATACTGCGTATCATAAAGAAGTTGAGAGTCTACTTCATGTTTCCCTCGTATTTTTTGCATGACGTCTTTTCTAGTTTAGATATGCATTTTGATCTAAATTTGCTTGCTGCAGGTTTATCAACTTACCTGATGATCAATGTAACGAGTTTTCCAATCAATGGTCTAGTTGGGCAAGTGGAGCTCATTGATGCACACGGGAAAATCCTATATACATCTGCCGCTCAGCAAGACAAGAAATCCATATTTCTGTACACTACGGGACAATTTATGCCACCCGAAGGATATTACTTCATAAAAGTATAATTTCTTTGTCATTTTAGTGAATTTTTTGATGCTTCATTAAATTTCTATGATTTCATAGTTTTAGAAACCTCGAGTGAAAATGTGATCCTTGTTTCGTTTTTCAGATTAATGGGATCGACGATAAGAGTCATGAATTCCAGCGCATTTCTTTGACTGCCATTACCGGACAAATAGCTGCTGGTCCTAAAGCCTTTATGGCGTCGAAATACACGGGTTTTCGGGATTCTTTACTAAACTTGACCTGTCAAGTGGAGAGTATCGTACCGTTTACTTTATACTGGTTTAAAGGATCAGTTCAAATAGCAGGACCGTTGTTTTACCGGTGATTGGCATACATTTCTGTTGAATTCGTTTATGATAAAAGGTTTTTCAGATCGTCTGATTCGGCTGTTTGGCAGTTGGCTAATCTGGATCCGCGCGATAATGGTTATTATAAGTGCATGGTCATTAGTTCATCGGGAAATTTTAGCGTTGAAACTTATGTTGAAACAAAAGGTACATTCCGGACTGGAAGAATTCTCTGTTTTGCATGCGGAATCAACTTTCGTCTTCAGTATAAGCTACAAAGGCATAGCTAGGGGTGGGGGAGCGAGCACCTCAGCCTGGCGGGATAGTTATCGACTATATAATATGTATGAGGATTTGAAATGACCATTTTGATAAATTTTAGAAGTTCGCAACCTAAGCTTTCCGGCGCCGCGCGCCAGTTACTATGTATTTGCATTATCATTATTCGTTACAATACAGTCCAGAAGTTACTTTCATCAAGTCCTAAGAATTCGTCAATACAGATATAGATCATTTATGTACATCTTGTAAGGCCTCAAAATTTCTAGAATATGTCCTTAATTCGTCAATACAGATATAGATCATTTATGTACATCTTGTAAGGCCTCAAAGTTTCTAGAACATGTCCTTGAAAGAGAATTAAGAATTAAATCCAAGACAGGAACAATCCTTTAGCAAGTCATTC
This sequence comes from Romanomermis culicivorax, assembly GCA_963922205.1. Classification (NCBI taxonomy): domain Eukaryota; kingdom Metazoa; phylum Nematoda; class Enoplea; order Mermithida; family Mermithidae; genus Romanomermis; species Romanomermis culicivorax. Next base: position 119,791 of record CAWUHX010000060.1, on the reverse strand, counting down.
AAGTTCGTCGATAAGGAAATGAAAATTCCTTAATAGTCTTCTTCGACTAATCAGGGGTGATCATGTAAAAACCGAAACAATGCAAGAGCATTTTAGAGTGCTTCAAATGATTTAAACGTCAAAATTTTTAATAAAAATGAATCCCAAAAATTTTCTCTGTCTAACCCTTACTAAAAGTCCTGGCTGTGGCCTTGATAAGATGCAATATTCACTTTTGTAAGTGTATGTTTACATCAGCCGTTGTTTCTTTAAGAGCCATCACCGAAATTGATTGCTCCTAAAAACGTGACCGCCATTTTCGGTGCCAATGCCTATTTACATTGCAGGGCGCAGCCTAGCGTAACAGCTACTATTACATGGCAAAGAAGAGGAGTTCCTTTACAAAACACTGACCAATATGTATGTATGCATTTTTCCGTTGATATTATGTGGCTTCCCCGAAAATGCCCTTCTACGAAAATAGATTACAAATTTTTTTGTAACAAAAATGACCAAATTTCAATTCGATTTTCAAACCGGGCAAAAAATTATTGTACATATTTTGAGGGCTCGAGCTTCATCATAGGTTTTGAATTTACGCTTCCTATGTTTCTTTGTTGTTCAAGAGGATGATGCACAATGGCACGCTGCGTATTGAAAAAGTAGCGTTGGACAACGAAGGGCCTTATGTGTGTCATGTGATCACAGCCGGAGGCGATGCGACCGCAGAAGTTTATTTGTCTATCCTCGGTTAGTAGGCAGGATAGATTTTCAGGGAGTTATGAAATGAAAGTTGAGTTCGTTTTAATTTCACTACTTAGAGGTGCAACGGTTCTTGATTTTAAAGGATATTGGTTCCGGTTATTCGGTTTTTAGAATAACGGTTCCGGTTCTAAAATTTAGTATTTTCGGTTCCGGTTCCAAAATGTTGTTCGGTTAATAACGGTTACGATTAACCGTTTCACCTCTACTACTATGTGGAATATGCAATCTAACTGAATGCCATTCATGCTTGTTGAAAAACATTCTTTCCTCGAAATTAGTTCCTCTCTAATTTTACTATTTAAGAGCCGCCAGAAGTTTTAGTTGAACCGAAGTCTTTTTACTTCCCTGATAGAGGCGCCTTCAACATCAGTTGCATGGCAAGTGGCGAACCAAAACCGGACGTCAAATGGTATTTCCAAAGCAAACTTATTGACACATCGTACAAACATTACATTACGTATAAAAGTAAAATTTGCTAAATTTTTACTGCAAAATTCTGCTAGGTTATGAATTGTAACTTTATTTTAGATGAATTGCTAGTTCGAGATGCCACAAGAGAAAACGCCGGCCGTTACGAGTGTCGAGCAACTAGTGCCGCTGGAACGAGCAGCGATTTTTCGGCGGCACAGCTAGCTAGTAATTACTAATTACTATTTCATACAGAAAGGTCGAGATCTTGTAAAAAATGAAGTCTCGAATAAAATTTTTTGCCAAATCCTCGTTGTCCAAACCACTCATTCCACAAAGTATGATATTGATTCTGTCCATTTGTTGCAAAAAATAATTTCTTCATCCTGTAATAATTTTTAAAATTCATCTGCCCGAAAATATATCACAGTATTCGCATATTATTATCATCGGGATATGAAGTCTGATAGTTTGTTAAATTATTCAACTCAGTTACTGTTGTGATTGTTTATATTGTTTTATTTACAGTTTCGCCCAGAGTCAAAGTTTCGAAAGATCGTGTTTTGATTGGAAAAGGTGAAGCAGTTACGTTAGAATGTGAAGTAAGTAATTAATCGATACAAGTTACTCATAAGGAGTTCATAGAAATTTGATGTCATTCCTTGGTTGAACTTTTTGCGTTCTTGAGACATACCCGTATTGAGCTAGGATGAAAACAACCACTTTTGAATTTCCAGTTTTATACTGATTTCATCAGATTTCACAATGAATTTATACGGAGGTCACTTGCATTTTATAAAATTGAAAAGTGGGCCTATTCTTCCTTTCGCTGTGATAGCTACATAAATTCTACAGATAACAGAAGGTACGCCGGCACCAACTGTTATTTGGTACAGAGGTGGTCGTGAAGTCAGTGCCTTTAATCACATTACCGCTAAAGGCGGTCGCCTAAGTATCCTTTCGGTACAGGAAAATGACGACGGTCATTACGCTTGCTTGGTCGAAAACATGGCCGGTCGTTTTGAAGGCCGAATACGTTTAGATGTCGGTGGTAATCAATTAATAGTCTCTACATTAGCTTTCGACCGTTTGAAAATACACATCTAAAAGGATCTCTATTGCCTATGACGCGTAACCAGTTTGTACTAGATTCTTTTGTTTTATGTAGCTTCGTTGGTATGAGTCGAACTTTCTTCTTTCCCAACTTCTGAAAATCTTTTCAGTTTTACGGTAACATACAACATTCCACCCGTAGGATTGATGATTCAGTCAATCCACGGGTCCCGAACCCGACCATTTTTGTTGAGCCCTGGTCGGGTTAGTCACACCTGCCCCGATATTGGCCAGTGGTGGGAGAGCTCCGGCGCCACCCAGGAAGCCCTTCAACACTAAAAATTCTTACAGGACTCTTAACCCAGTGAAAATTCAACTTTACGTGTTACACTTTCGTGTCATATATACTTTTATACTATTTTGTTTTCATTCTCGCTAGGTTTTTATTTTTCAGAATTTAAAATATTTTTTATTCTTTATCAATCATTCTTTCTCTCTTGTTCAACGTTTTTCACATTTCGTGCCTTCTAGTAGACATTGTGCTGCAAATTTTAAATTAAAAATTAAAAATTTTTTCTCAATGATTTTTTACTCTGCGAAATCATCATCTTTCGCCTGTATGTGTACATACTGCGTATTCTTTTATTCTTAGGGCCTCCTCTTATCCTACCTGCGTCAGCAATAGTTTATGTTAATATTGATCACGACGCAACTCTACAATGTCGGGTAACCGGACACCCTACGCCAGAAATAACATGGACACGAGACGGGCGGGTATTGGAGTCTAATCATAAGTATCAGAAATTGCCGGATGGTAGCTTGTTGATTAGATGTAAATAGCCTTTCCTGTTCTTAGAATTCTACTCTTAATATTTTCAACATTTTAAGCGCTGGGCTTAGAAGAAAAAGGAAGTTATGTGTGTAGAGCTATGAATCGCTTCGGTAGTCAAGAAGTTTCTCGTCAGTTGGTGATAACTGGTTTAGGTGAGTTCAACATATTTGCTTCAAGCCCTTCATTTTTATAATATTGCGACTTTACTTGCATAATACGCTTTTATGATTTGTGCTAATATGCCGGAGGTTTTTGCCGCTCAGACGCAAGAAAAGATGCTCTAAACAGCACAGAAAATCAACGGTTTTAATTTCTGTGCCGCTTCACACTATTTGCAGATTAAAATTCTCTACTGAATTCAACCGAATTTTGTTTACCACTGATATCAGTCTGCAAAATAATCGTCACACCATTTTGTAAATTTGTAATTGATAAATTTAAAGGAATGGGTTGGTGAGTCAAGGAATCATAACTTCATGACTGACACTGAATTGAGGCTTTATATAAGTGTGCTAGTTCGATATATGAACATTGAACATCTTCTAGTGAGTCCTGTTTTGGCTGAAATACAACCCGAGGAACAAGTCATCGCGGGACGACCACTTCGAATCAATTGTGCCGTTTTGGTTGGTAATCCGAAACCGATTTTAAAATGGTTCAAAGATGATAAACCTCTTGTTATTGGATCGACTGTACAGGTGAAACAGATTATTCACGATCTGAGTTTTCAAAAAATATGACAACTTTCTAGACTTCGAATGTCCGCGGGTTTCTCTACTGTTTACTAAAGATAGGACGGATACACTTTTTTGACTACATAGATCCGATCTAGAACATCTGTTTCTTCGGATCCGAAATCTCGCATGAAAAATTGCAGTGACCGGATCTATAGATTCAGATAAATGGATCGGATATCCGGATTATCGGATAGGGATCCGAAGCTCCGCCCCATCCCTAATGCTATCGGTACACTTTTGAAAAAACTAAGAATTGTGTGGAGACTTTTGATACAAAATGTCGATATTGTTTTTGATGCCTTCAGGTTTCAGGAAAAATCGTAGCTGTCTGAAAGTTTCTAACCTGACCATATTGACAGATTGAAAACGACGGAAGCAGCCTGATCATACAATCGGCCATGCCAGGTGACGAGGGTCGATACACGTGCCAGGCCGTAAATCCAGCAGGCAACGCTACGATCAGCGTTCGAGCATCTATTATAAGTAAAAAAATCTTGCTTGATCACGGCGCCAATTGGCTCAGGAATTACTTAATGTAGATGTTCTATTGGATTTCACAAGTGTGAAGGCATGCGTTGCACAGAAATTCTTCAACTTATTAATAGAAAATTCTGCACGAATGGTGACTCAAAGCTGGATAAACTACGGCCTAATATCAGGAATATACCGTTTGATTTAGAATAATCCAATTCTTATAGAGTGTCTCATCCGACCCTAAATTTATCATTTGTAAACTTTGATCAGAGGAATTTGCTCTAGTAAGCTAATCTAAAAATTTGTGAATTTGAACTTATTTTAGGTTGATTCCATTTATATATTTGTTTTTTTGGCTCTTGTTCTTCTTATCGATTATTTAAGTTGAGATTTCCGGGACAAAATTATGTTTCAGATTCAACGCCGAATAAATCATGTTCGTTGTTTATAAGTGCTGATTACTTCAAGAAACATTTGTTTGTCCAAATTTTACAGCTTATCCAGTCACTGAAGATTCTTATGTTGATGATTTGCTTACCGTTATTGTGCAAATTTCAATTTGAAGGATGTTTGAACTTAGGATGTCTGCTTGATGTCAGGGTAAAATGAACCTGCAAAGCTGCCTCAAGTATTCTGCTAATTTCGCAAAGTTTTTCGCTGAGAACGTTGCGAAGACCCCTATTCTATTCGAATATGTTCTTTCCCATGCTAGTGATTTTTTATCTAACTCTGGCTCATCGCAAACAACCCTGCACGACTTTTTGGGCGTGTGAATGCACCATGGCTAACCTTTTCACAGCTCCACCGGTTTTCGAACCGGCGCCGTTGATTTTACGGGAATTGATAGTTAAGGAAGGTCAAACATTAAATTTGCCCTGTAACGCCGTCGCCAAACCTAAGCCGTATGTTTCGTGGACACGCGATCGACGTCCGTTAACGACGAGTGCAGAATATGCAATTCAAGTGAGATTTTTTATTGACTTGTGAAAGATCGTTGGTGAAAATATCAACAGACGACAATACCATACAATCTTTGAATACCCAGCTGTGAAAATGAATGTTCCGGTTTCAAATCAAATGAAACGTCAAGGGAATATGTATGCAACATTTCAAAATGATTGATTATGATTTGTGAGATAATTTTAAGCCTATTTGAATAGTATAATTATAATGAAAAAACATTTTTGAGCCGCCTTCTCACTTTAGTTAAATTCCGTAGAAAAGGTAGAAACGTTCCGTTGTATTCGCATTTTATGAATTCTGTCGTAGGTTACACAACTTGACAGCGAGAAATTTACGAGTATGAAAAGATGGCTCAGATTAAGTACTTCGTTTGATTATGGAATCACATTTAGACATCAATAATTGTAATTACGAAGCAATAGATAATGATCGGGATGCTTCCGCTCCGCGAAGTAAATTGTTAGCATAAAGAATAAAATTCTCTCTATTTTGCTTGTATTTTTTTTCTGGAGGGTCAAAATGTTTTTATAATGTTAATTGTATTAATAAATAAAATCTACTTGACAAAAACAAGAAAAAAAGAAATAATGATGGTTAAGACTCGATTTCTAATGATAATTGTCTATTGTCCAGTTTCAGGAAAATTGTTGCAGATTTCTCGATCCCCGAAGTATCTCTAAGATCTACTTCTTTTAATTGCTGCAAGTTTTCAACGGTCAAATTCCTCAGTGTATACATAAGAGTTCACGCCCGTGTTGTTCATTATTAGATTATTCATAAATGATGACAAAATTTTCGGCAAAAAGTGCCTTAGAATATATCCTTTATTTGTTTTTGAGTCTACAACGAATAATTTCCTCTACGTAATTTCATTTTTATTTTTTCTCTGCTGATATAAGTGAGATTCCCTCATTGTTATTCAATAATGTTGCCTCCCAAAGTTAATAACGTATTGTCTCGCGACGAAGACCATAAAATTGAACAATCTTGATCTTTGGAAAATGATATTTCTAAGGTCACTGTATCATACTTGATATTTGTGTTTCGTATGCCATCTGTTGTTCTTTGTTGATAGAGAATTGAATTCAATTTTCAATTTTAATATTTTAGTTCTTAATTTTTCAGCCCAACGGTAACTTGTTCATCCAACAAACTAGTGTTCAAGATTCCGGAGTTTATGTATGCAAAGCGCTGAATCTTGCCGGAGAAATATCCTTGGAATACAACGTCAGCGTGCAGGGTAACTTTCTTGAATGTTTACTAATGAACAAAATTAAATCAAATGATCTGAATGAGTTCAGGGTTCGGTCTCCGGGACAAAGGTAGGGTAAAAAATTGCCGTAGGTCGGATGTTTTCAGGTCAAATTCAGTAGATAGTAGTTACGGTTTTCCAAAAATATACTTGAATATGATAAAACGATACTTTCCAACTGCGGTTTACATGCACATGTTAAGACAGACTCTAAGTCTTAATCATACAGTCCTTAGATTTGTTAAATATCGAGTTACAACCAATCTCGTACGCAAGAACTTTTTTCATTGGGTGGGGGAATTCAAAAAATTTTTAGCACAGACGAAACTCGACCTGGTGAGTCGAATGCCGAATTTCGGGCTGAGAAGTTTAGGATAGCGCGCCTAAGCGCCTGTTGGTGGGGTCTGCAGCGAAGTTCCAGAAAAAATTGATTTTTAATTACTTTGGACTGGGAAAATCTCTGGAAATGGATAGTTGAAACAGATAATTTAGACTAGTCATGATCACAATTTATTTTTTATATTGGTACTAAACTATGAATAAAATCATCTATTTAAATTTTACGAAGCGGTATACGTTGCGAAGCTGCATTATCAGATAGGCTGAAAAAATTTTTCGATTTCATTTCAGGTGGGGAATTCCCCCTATTCCCCTAGTTACGGGCCTGGTTACAAAAATGCAATTTGTGAATTTTCTGCTCCTGAGAAAATCTAGTCTTGGAATTTTTTGGCTAGATTAGAGGCATTGGCTTCTTGAAATGACACCTTAGGAGTCAATTTGATTTGTGGAAACTTTCATGCTGGATGATCATGAATAATCTTCCCAACTAAATTAGATATATAACTATTCATGTTGAAGCGTGAGTTTACTCCGAACAAGTTGAGACGTATGCATGCGACGTTACGTCAATGAATTTCTGCACGGTAGTAACAGCTGACCCTATAGATCCGCATCTCTTATCTGGATGAAACTGTGCTGTTTACGTCTCTGTTTATGTCAAAAGGCGTCAGCAGTATAACTAATGGTCATTGCTTCTACACAAGTGATTACTGTAGATCACGCAAAGAGGTTTCCTATTAGTAAGGGTCTGTATAACACAACTGTTCTCTAGCAGACTAAACACAAGCTTCAGCTACTGCATAAGCTAAGCTACAGTAACTGGAACCCAACAGCTTGCACCCGAAAAACTACCAGCGTACTCCAGAGAACATTACCCAATGATCATCGTAAAAATCGGGAATATGAGACGTTGTCGTAGAAGAAGACTTGGCCGAATGTGGGTCTGTCACAACAATAAATAATCAGTAAATAAAACGATTTAACCGCCCCACTTTACTGGCGCAAATGAACAAAAACAAAATGACTGGCGGGCGGCTCACACAAAACATACAATCCCCAACAACTGTTTAAAAAAAATTTATAGCTCGTAAAGCTCTGCAAGCTTTTCATTATACAGTTATGCAGTACAAAAATTCTGCATTTTTAAGTTTTGGCTTTGAAACTTCCGCCTAGGAGCCGAATGGCCTTATCAGTCAGTAACAATATAAATGTAGCATATTCGAAAAAATTCTCAAATCGTGTTAATCTGACAATTTTATACATTGGATTGTGATATAAATGATCTCAGAAACACATAGATTTTTCAATTACATTATTATCAAAAGTGTAGACCAACTTAATGCCTTTTCAACCTGCGTGGCAGACCCAATATTTGGTGCTCAACATTCGGCCTCTGGAGCCGACCGAAGTCGGAGGTAACGTTGGACCCTGGACGATCACTGAGCTTGTCACTCAATGCCTCGTAGTTATATTTAACGTTCAAATTCATCTTATAGGTTGTTTAAAATTTTTTTCCTGTAGTTTTAGTCTGATAATTTGTGTTTATTGTTGTCTAATCTTAAAAAATAATTTTTTATGCTTCTAAAATCTCTCTTTTTTATCTACTGACAGAATTCAGTAACTTTATTTGACTTGAGCAAGAAATATGGACAATTTATCTAATATGCTCAGTATTGTGAGATACTGAATATCTACTGAATAATGCGTCCTAATTTTTACTGGTGGGACAAGCTGTTTTACTTTTCAAATGGTAGTTTTCCTAATTGGAAGTAACCTATTTTGAATCATTATTTAGCGTTTCATTCTACCTTTGTTCAGCGCCACCAAAGCTTGTCCACGACCAAGCTCATCATACAGTAGTGCATGGAAAGTCCATTTCAATAAAATGTCAAGCCAACGGAATGCCAATGCCCACGGTTCGTTGGTTTTTAGAAAATGGTATTACGCCGGTTCCTCCACCCTTTACAATAGTTGGCGATGGCTCCTTGTTCTTACAGTAAGTGTAATTGGAACACTTCTTTCACATTCGAACAAAAATAACATGCTGGACACTTGAAATGATTACGGATCTTGATCAAATTACCTTAGTGGGAATGAAATATTTTTCAAAGATGTAATCTGAATGGCGAAAGTCGTAGAATTGCTTACAAATTCATTCCCTTGCATTCTTTGCACTTTATTTGAAGTCGCGCTACAGAAAAACAAAGCGGTTTATATATTTGCCGGGCGGAAAACGTTGTCGGAAAGGATGAACGAATGGTCCGACTAAGCGTGCACAGTAAGTTTCATATTTGTAAAGAGAAAAATTTACAAGCAGTCATAAAGAATTCAATTTAAATTTGAATAAATTACGGGTTAAATCAATGAGATTCGATCAACCTAACGGTTCTCATATCCGCCGTCCATCCAATCCATTCGTTTTTTGTTCGCATGTCTACCATAATCGAGTGTCAATTCTTTTGGCGGAAACAACCACATTAAACGACTGAAAAAACGGCATTTTCCAGTCATAAAAATAGTTTTTTCTCCTTTTGATGCCTATCACAGGAAAAAATATTTTTTTTCTCTTCAAGGTGGAAAGCAAATCGTAAGGGGTGTTATGTACGATAGAATTACCAGGTAGGAAATTCCGTCCAAACAGTTGAGAAAAAATCATCATGATTGTTGAAGTTGTTTATGTATTTTCCTGTTGTGCTATGGTTTGAGTATAGAATATTCAATTCGTTTAAGTCCCACCACAAAATCATATCAGACTTTTTTTATTTATCCAGAATTCATATCTAACGGTTTCTGGAGTAGCACCAGTAGAGATACACATAAAGGATACATATAATTGGGGGGAGTGCTATGGGACCCCAGAAATCGACGACCATATGACTAGCCATTGGGCGACCGCCTCCCCAGTATTTTCTAATACTATGGCTAGCCATATGGTAGCCGTAGGAACCCCTGCACTTTTGGTCGGAAATTTACTGAAAAATGTCAATTTTTGAACGAAAAATGTGAATTTTCTGGGCGCCTAAGTGCCATGAATACATTTTTTTAGTTTTTTAGAAAAAAATCACTATTTTTTGAACTATTTTCCGGACTGTTTTCGTGAAAAATCTAATTTTTTCTCCTTGAAAGACCCCTCCCCTCAAAATTTTGGGAATTACTGACCCCCGGCCAAAAAAAGGTCGCCCGACCCCCCCCCCCCTAGGGCCCCGTTACATTTATGACATAAAGTACATGGATCGAAAGCTCAGCTCATCGAGCGACAATTATCCTGACAGATCTTGCTTAGAGATTTCAGACTCGTGTATGATCTGATATATCAGACATGATACGTCAAGAATTCAGAATGAGAATGTGTTCTGAAATTATCGTAAAACCTTGTGGATAAAAATTTGGAGACCGAAATTTTTCACTCGGATAATTTCTCCAATTATTTCTGACCACGTTCTTAATATTTTGATGAAATGTGATTATCGAAATCGAAAATCATCTTTCTTCTATCAGCTCTATTATGAATACTTACTTGAGATATTTTGGTCTAATTTTTGTGCCACCGCTTTCACTTCCTCCGACTTGACTGTATCGGGCTGCAATGATCAGCATACACAGTAGGAATGCTAAAATAGAGGACATTTCTGTCTTCATGCCGCTCCTTAACAATGGCAAGAATGAATTATATTTCTGATCTAGTATTGCTGTTAGTGTTCCTACGTGAACATCAAAAGAAAGAAGTATAGGGATGAATTCGATCTTCTTTATTCGTCCGCCAGATGTATAGATTCAGTACAAAAGAAATCTAATTAATATACATCCGATTACAGTATCTTATTAAAATTCCCAGCGTATAATTGAGACTGTTATGCAGCGCTCTGGAACATTATATGGTGAGTAACATGCTACAGTAAGCGGTTCATAATAAGGTGTCATAATGCATATGATGTCGCTTTGAGAAAGATAAGTCCGAAATAAAAGTTCGAAACTCAACGTTATGCAGGTTTCGAACAGGAAGTAAAAAATATAATTATCAAACTTTTTGACGAATTTAGAACTTACAAAAATTGGTGGATCAACTCAACTTCGTTGTTAGTTTTTTAAAGTTAACATAATATTTCACCATCAAGTGCTATCAAAATGTCGAAGTTTACTCATAAAAGAGCTTTTCATATTCATAGATCTAAGATAAATTTATGAGCTTTAGAACGAAAGAGGCATATTAGCTTTTGACCGCCTATCATAGTCCTTCAATTCGCCTATTGATGATCTTTATATAACCTTAAAAAAGTTTACAGCTTGTCTTATAGTTCCTGAGCGCGATCACCTCAGAGTTATAGTTTTTCATTTTTAATTATCACAAGAACATTCTTTAGCTCGCCCTGTCGTCGCTGGATCTGGCGAAAAACGACTCCTGACGACTAGAATTAATGAAACGGTTACCTTGTCTTGTCCAGCCATTTCGGCTGATCCGAAGCCGTCTTGGAAATGGATGTACGAAAATCGATTGGTCAATTATAGCTTGTTGCAAGTTAGAAAAATTGCGTCACAAAGAGATGTTTTCTCGATAGACTAATTTTTTGAGAATATTCGTTTTTTGGGCGACGACGCGTTACAGATTTCGCGAGTAAGCGCGGAACACTCAGGGACGTATTCATGCACGGTTTCAAATATCGTCGGGAATGATACGGTTTTATTTCATTTGAAAGTTGAAGGTGAGGAAATAAATATTCTCAGTTCTTTAAAGTCGACCGTAGAAACAAAAAAACAAATTTTTTCATCAAAAGGAGCTTCAGAGGAATTTCATTTAGTTGAATTTTGTAGCTTATGAGAAATTTTCAATTTGTAGCTTATGAGAAACTATACTCAATGAACAAACAGAGTTTAGAAGTATCTTGGATTTTTCTGTTTCGAGCTGATCTGAAAAACATGTTCCCCATTTTTATGTTTATTGTAAGAATGTGAAGATATGTTTTTTGAACCTTCATTTCCTAGAACCACCCAAGATTAACAACAATGCCGCAGAAATGGTGACACTGGTCAAAGGTATGAAGCTTTTATTACAGTGTCAAAGTTCAGGTATTCCACCGCCTACCATTTCCTGGCGAAGAAATGGTCTCGAAGTAAGTTCTTTTACATTTGTCGTTATAAAATATTTAGATTCGTCCGATGAATTCTGTTTCTTTTCGCTAGATTATTCCCAATGGTGTTGAAACAATTCAAAATGACGGATCATTATTGATACACGAGGTCAATATGCTGCATTCCGGTTCATATAAATGTACGGCGAAAAATACGGCGGGCTACGATGTCAAGGAAGTGAATGTTACCGTACATGGTGAGTTGAAGTTCAAGGTATCCATAGCATAGCACGCTCTAAAATACTACGAGGCTTTTTCATCTGGAATTGATCAAACATACTAGAAAAATTTGTGGTACACAAGTTTTATAGATATTTTAACGCTCTTCAGATTTACATGCTACTGGAGAATTCTGTTCCTCGCCCTCATTAGAAAGCGGTCGCATTTTTCGTAGGAAAGTGATTAGTTTCATGATCACATTAGTTTTTCATTTCTGTGTTTGAGACTCACCCTATGAAGAGTTAAACCTTGCGTACGATGAGTCAAAGTTGTATCTAGAATTTGGAGATTTTGGATAGTTTTATATGCTGATTATCACGTCGACACTCATTCCGCATGACAATCAAAATTCTCATAGGTACAGTGACTCATAGTTTTTGATTTTTTAATTGCATGTCTTCGGTTTCGGTATTGATGACATGATGAGGAAATGAGTTGGCCTGACCCTGTTTTTTTGTTCCTATGGGAACACCTCTAACATCAAATGGTGTGCATAACTAGCACACAATTTGAGACATTAATACTGCAATTCACAACAGGCGGCCAAATAAAAAGTTTCATTTTATTCTTTAAACTAATAATGCCAAAAGTTTGGACACAGTGGTATCGTTGAATTGAAATCTTTAGTTTTTTCTTTGCATAAAAATTTTTTACGTACTTTCGAATTTATAAACTAGGAGCTGATCGAAAATAACATCAATTCAATCTTGATTCTAGCATGTATTGCAATTTTCATATTATATGTTATAGGAATTATTTACAAGTATCGATGAGAAACTCAACTCAAAGTTTTTGCTTAGATCAAGATCCTCATCCTCAGGTGGTCTGAAAAAGTATGTATGTATGCTTACAGAACTAATAATCATTCATTGTGATGATGAGTGGCTCAAGATCACAGCCGATTTTGATGGAATCTACTTAGTTGCAAATATCAGCAGCTTGATGTCAACTATTCGAGTGGAAAAAATTCCAAGATTCCTGATAACAAGGAAAAAGACAGCGAGATCAACTTCTTTCAGTTTAGTGAATTTTGTCTTAGTCTTTTAATCAGTGGGAATGTATTTACGAACTTACCCAATATCTTCCATGGCACTAATAAATTATGCTAGTTTCATGACACAATTTGAGAATGCAGCTAAGCTATCCATAGTCAAAAATGCAGGAATGGTACTTGTTGTGGGATGACTTGGTTCACTGTCCACATCTTTATGATTCTTCACGGCTTTCTTTTTCTGGCATTCACTTCTGCATGATGAGGTTAATACTATAGTCTAGTCACAAGTGAGGTACACCTTGCTGAAGCATAGTGTATGATTCAATCTTTGACGATTTTAAAGTTTTTATTCAAAGTCTAATTGACTGATCGGCACTGCAGAGTTTCTACTGCGGTGCTGATATATATCTTGCTGATATGGAACGCTTATCTGACTGCACACTTGATTTGCTCACACTAACTGATGTGAAAAACGGAGGATGAGCAAAGTCACAACAACCAGTGTGCAACTATTCCGTACGTACGGAAAACTAGCTCTGACTTTCATCTGATTGACTCAAAGGGAAAATTCCGGCGGTTAATCAGCCGTTGATCTGAGGTCACTATTCCTACAACGACTCACACTTACCAGGTAAATGGTCAATATTGATAGTACTAGATTGCAGGCTTGAATGTGTTCCTGTCATGGCGGCTTTTTGCTTATTATATTTATGGTATATTCATGGTAAAAATAGTTTGTAGGGCCGGCAAAGCCCGAGTCGGGTCCGATGTAAAAAGTGGGCCCGATCGATCACTGCTTATAGGATAGGAGGCTCAAAAGCGGCAAGCCCATAAATTCTATTGCTGAACTGCGAGGTTCAGTTTTGTTCGACTGATGTAATTGAAGGACATTTTCATATTGTTTGATTTGCAACACTAGAACTGGCCTAATGATACTTCACCATACATCGGTCTTCAGCATGCATGCACAGGTTGGGAGGCGTTGGAAGTTTCGATCCCCGGCAGATTTTGATTGACGCTCAGAAAATTCTTTTTGACCTTCCAGAAAACTTGATCCGCCGCCATTAATCAAGAGAATGATGAAGGGAAATGAGAAAAAGAGAGGATGATGTCATAAGAATGAAAGGATGCTATAGTTTAATAATTATTCCTAAACGAAGCATACTTTATTCCAAATGAGTGACATAAAGTTTAAAAAGTGCCGACCAAGCGGATAGTTTCGCATATTTGACTAATATAGATTGAAGAATATGTTGCTTGGGGTTAGAAGACCTTTCTTTCGTTATGAAGAAAGAACAACAATTTCTATTCCCCCCACCTCTGTCCTGCCTGACCCTGCAGAATTTCTATACTGTGTATGTAACTAATTAAACCTCGATAAGTGTTACTAGCTGCTCATTAATTGAATTATTGACATTTAATGACTAATAACTGTATTTAAAAAACCCAACAGCTCCCCAAATCATATGAAAACCTGAACAACTTTAGCAGGATATTTTGAACTAAAGCAACGGCAGGAATAAAGAAAAAGTTTGCGCCATCAAGTGACTTCTATGCTAATTTTAGTTTTTATTAAGTATCAATGTCATCGTGATACTCAGCGGAGGAAACTATATAGTGTGTCTCACTTTCGGGTGTACTTCATTTTTGACTCAATGTAATACAATGTCGAACATTTTAGAAACTGTGTTATGCTTCTTTGCTTTTTCTCCGCCGTTTTTATTGTCACAGATTCTTTCCGCAGAACCACCTACGATTTTGCCATCAACTAAGAACGTTTACTCGGTCGTTCAAGGGCAAAAAACCTCGTTAAAATGTTTGGTAAAGGGCACGCCCAAACCTATGATCATGTGGTATAGAAAATTGCTCCCCATCGTTACAAAAGTCGAGGATAATATTCGTCTAAGTGGCGACGAATTGCTCATCGATGGGGTTAAAGGGAACCATCAAGGTTTATTCACCTGTAAGGCGATAAATGACGCTGGTGTTGTCACTCACGATATCCTGGTGAATGTTACCGGTAAGAATTTCACATATTTCCTCCTGTCGTGAAGTCCCACTTTTTTGTACCTTTCCAGTTTTTTCACCGTTTATTCTGAACAACTGTTATCTAAACTTTCATAATTTTGTTCAGTTTTCCAATTGTAGTGCCACCGCTGATAAAAGATCCTGACATAGTGGTTAGCGAGTCCGTCACATTGGGGTCTCCTATAACTTTATATTGTCCCATATATTCGACGCCAACTCCGATGGTAATGATTTTTTATGTGGCATTTATTACAGTCATAGTTGTACACTTGTGTGAAAAACAGTGCAAACTTTTTGCTTAATTCCAGCTTACATAACGAAAACATCTTTGAGAAACCTTCGATTTTTTTGCTTTTTTCCTGTGGAATTGAGAAAGTTGTAGTGCAGATCATCTGTTCGGATGGTACTCTTATTCGCATTCCACATAAAAGCTAAGTTCACCATATGACGTGTCCAGAAATTTTCAATTGTAACAATAATCAAGAAAACACCCGAATTATTCTAGGAACACAATTTTTTCAAAACTTGTGATTCGATGAAAACAATCCTAGACTCCAAAATTGAAACTTTAATTTTTAAAAAGATTTGAAAGATTCATTTTCAACATTCTAGATTATCAAAATCCTATTTTTTCCGATGGAAGGATAAATTACAAGCATCTGTAATGACTCATTATCTCTAATCACTGAAATGTCGAAATATAGCGTTATTATTGTTTTTAATTGATTCGGCTGTATTCAACATTATCTGAGCTAAAGTTCTAGAACTTTCATTTTCCCTTATTTCAACGGAATTACGGACTGTAAAGTGCATAATTGAAGAATCTGCGGACATGCTCAAGCGAAAAGACGACTTGGGGAAATGTCGATATACCGCAAGTTTCAGACTTTCTCTTCAAATTTTTGAAGATTCTGAGTCGATTTTCTTCTAGGGCGCCTTTCTTCATATCCACATTTATTTTTTAGGTCAAGTGGTATCTTGAAAATCGTCTGCTGACCGCTGCCGATAGTCGCATACATTTTTCATCCGACGATCGAAGAATTATAATCCCCGCCTCAACCGCATTAGACGGAGGAACATACAGATGTGTGGCGAGTAACTCGGCTGGGGAAGCCTCCAAGAACTTCCGGATCGATATAGCCGGTAATTCTGTCACTGTTTTGATAAATTGATTTTAATCTGAAACGAGAGTCCATTTTTTCTCACGAAGTACATATAAGCCTTAGTTTTAAAAATTATTATATGGTAATGTATTATTTATAGAGATTTGCAAACTGGGTTATGTCAGCATATTATAGATTCTGACAAATTCACTTATTTTTCCTTCTGTAGTGGCTCCTACGTTAGACGAATCAAAGTTGCACAAACGGATTGAAGTATTGCTAAATCGTTCGGCAGTGATCAAATGCCCTATTTACGGAAATCCTAATCCCGACATTAATTGGCTGCTAAATGGGCGTTTTTTAAAATCAGGTTCTTTAAGGACGGGCATAAGGATATCTAATGATAAGAAAGAAGTAAGTTCGTCTTGCTGCTGCAGTTACTCCCATTTTCGTTTTTAACAAGGATTTGTATAGACGTAAACGTTTCAGCAAAATTTTCGGTTCTTAGGTACTCATTCAGTGTTTACCACTACTTTTGTTTTTATGTACCTAATGAGTAAGTCGATGATGCATTGAAAATTCACAGATGGAAACTTCAATAATTTATTATTTACTACCTTGAGGGAATCTTTTTTGCATTTCTTCCCTTTTTTGTAATTTTGCTTGATTTGCAGTTGATTATCGAACAAGCTGAAATTCAAGATGAAGGAACATACACATGCGTCGCCTCGAATACTGCTGGCACGCTCGAAGTGGATTCAAGTTTAATTCTACTTTGTAAGTGCTTTTTTCCGGTATGTCAGAAAATACTGGAAAATGCGATCAGGCATTAATTTTCTAAAAAAGGTCTATTTTCGATGACAGAATTTCAGAAGATAATTTAACCTAAGCTGTTTGTTTTGGTTGGCAGTAGAATATTCCGAATCCAAAAGGCTTTTATCATCTGCTTAAGATAGGAATAAGGAAATTGCGTTCAAGAAGTATAGTATATACTTAAAATTATGCATCTCGCTGGCCTGCACTAAAACTATTTAGATCAAATTTCACTCAAAAGTAATTCGTCGTATACATAATTAACAAAATATTGTCAATAAGTTAATGAAAATGACTGCCAATTGCGGCAGATGCAGAAAACAATTAGGATTGATTTTATTGCTATACAAAAGATATTCGAATACTGGCATAACTCAGATGAAGCTAAAATGTATAATAGTCGTTTGATTAAGTTTCTCCGACTTGATTCAAACTTCTTCGATGCTGTCATTAGCTTCCATTGCTTTTATTCAGGCTTGTTCCAATTGATTGCGATTCTGAGAAGAGAAAGTTCAAATTTTCCGTTTTAAAACGACAGATGCTCTTTGTCTGTTGTTGTGAAAATTGTATTTCAGTTTTCTAAAAATATAACATCATTACTACTTCTAGCATGCTGTCCAAATCTGGAGGTTGACTAAACAAAAAATCATCAGTAACTTATAGTGTAGATCTGAAATTGCATTTATGACTTCAAAATTATCAATTCGATAAGTGCATAAGATCACATTTTCTAAAAACGTTTGATATTTCTTACTTGTAACAAATTATAAATCATATTCATATTCACAAACCTTACTGTTCAAAAGTGGAGTTTAATATTGTGAAAATTTTTCTATTTCATTTTCTTCTGAGATTTTTTTTTATTTCTTGTATCTGGTTCATGGTCAATTCGTTCTGATACTGATAAGTCGAATTTTGTGAAGGAAAAATTGAAGGAAAAATAATTTCAGTCCTTCACTTGCTGATCAAAATCCTGAATTTAGACTTATTTATACATTTCAGTTCAAGGCTCCGACTCATGATTTTAGTTTTCTAGTTTTTGCACTCGAACATAAAATTTCCAAAATAGGATAGATTTTACGTAATTCCGAACATTATGTAGCTTCTATTAGAAAAGTTGAGTGCGATGTCTAGGTCTCCCTAGGATCCCGAGCAGGGCCGTGCGCAGGATTTTTTCATGGGGGGGGGGCGGACTAGATTTTTCAGTGAATAGCCCCAGAAAATGTTGATTTTATGCGGGTATACTGTGTGCATGCTGCCTCAATGGGAGGGGGCAGGCGGCCGCCCCCCGCATCCCTTGTGCACGGCTCTGATCCCGAGATATACTTAATATTTTTCGGGGGATAGGAGACCATGCTCCTTTCCGCAGGCAGCTTTGAATTCTGGAGACCAGGCATTTTTATTGCATAACTTATTCAAATTTTGCTTACCATCATCTTAAAATACTTCTCCTGGTTCATCAAAACGTTGCCGAATCCTCTGCAGCAGTGGGTCAAGCCCAACATTCCCGTAATAATAGTGCCCATCATACACAAACTACCGACCAACTCAGCCGTGATCAGAGCTATCCCCGTCCCGTAATCGTCGAAGTCAATAGCTTGAAGAAGGATATTGATTAGCTTTGAGATGAAATGAACTGAAAGCCTGCTAATCTCTTTCACGTTTAATATGTTCAAGTTTATGTTTAAAAAAATGTTTTTTGACATTTCAAAGGGAACTCACTCTGAATAGTTTGACGGACGCTGTAATTGACGTAAGGAGCATCATACATGGCGTAGGTCAAGCAGCCCAGAACCATGATGTTTATCATCCATTGCAACGCACTCATGATCAGATAAAAAATCAAGTGCTTATATGACTTGGTCGACCTTAAATAATAAGAACTTAATTAAACCTCACTAATTTATTGTTAAGGCAATTGGACCTCACTTATTTAATTGCTTCAGTAGTTGAACGAAAATTCAGATGGCAATTAATCCGAAATCATTTTACATTTAAGTTTCGTGATAGTATCTTATTTGATGATACCACACATTACTGTATATTCAAAACTACGTATTGGTAAAATGAATTTATCTTGAAAAAATGTGAACCCTAATTAATCGTTTTCCAAAGAAGGTTCCAAAATCTGATGCTATGATACGATGGAAGAGTTCTATAACTTACCCTCTTAGTCCACCGTGACCCGTAACAAGTAAGTAGGTCGCAATGATGAATTGGGAAAACTTGTAACTGGTCATTCCGGTAGCCATAATCGATATTAGAATGCAAATCATAGCTATCTATAACGTTGATCCATGTCAGAAATTCTAACAAAAGTTGAATTTATTCACGGTATGACAGCTAAAAACGATTGATTTCTCAATAGCCCCATTTTTAATCGAAAGTTATTCTTTCACAAACTTTTCTCTCGTTCTGTTGGTTCTTGGAGACCTGTAGTTTAGCGAAAAGCTTACCATCGAAAAAATCATCTGCGTCACAGCAGCCCGTTTAATACCTTTCCAATCGAACGTTGTCGCCCAGACGTCTACCGGTCCCGCCGGTGTCGCCATTTTGGGCGCCGATGCTTCGTTCCCAACGGCGCCACCGATATCACTTTTGTTAACCCCTCCAACGATATCCCCGATCAAAATGATTGGCGTTTCGGGGCGTTCTTTGCTGAGATCAATCTGTTGCAAATTATCCGTTTCTTTGGCGTCAGATTTTTTGCCCATATTGAAATCTAGTTTAGTCATTTTGAATTTTAGCTGCGAGAAAAAATACGAATAAACCTTTACAGCGTGTGGGATATCACGTACAAAATGCTCATTGAAGAAGGATCTACACAATAGACAGAGCTCTTCAAGTGATTTAAAATTAGAAAGAAATGGAGAGTCTTGAGTTGAAATCAATAGTATTTGTTCTCGGCGGTATTCTCATATTCGGCAGCGGAAAATAGTTATATGAGCCAGTAATTATTCCCGTGCTTCAAATACTTTATCTATAAATTGGCATTGAGAACATCAACTTGAAATTCACTGTTCGAACTATTGATATCTGATCATAGCACTGGAACTGAATTTGAGTCAATTTTTGTTTAAATCAACTATACAGATTAATCTGAGAAACTTTCAGTTCGCGAGAAATCTACGTTTCCAGTACCAATAGACTGCTTAAACAGTGAAAAATCGCGAATATGTATCCATATTGGAGAAAATCAATAATAAAAATTTGTCATTCTCTATTATGAGAATATAGTCTGACAAATAAAATTCACTACACACAAGTGGGAATGACGGTGACTAGCTGGCAACTAGTGGTCTCGATCGATCGTGCTTTCATTAACATCGTCACCTAGCAACCGCTGCTATACATTAAACAAACAATCTCATTCTACCTACTTATAATTAGGACTCTGAACCTTCACTATGTTTCCGAAAAGGTTCAATGGTTTCAGATAAAACACAAAAATAACCATATTTTTTCGCGCTCAGGAAAAAAGCAAAAAAATACAAACATGAAATCTTTCTCTCACACACACCTGGAGGAACTGGCGAAACCAGCAATTTTTCCATACTCAGCAAAACTATGGTGATATCGTCGGTTGTACGTCACCCAGAAAAGCAGCAAACTAGTTTTTTATAGGCTGAGATGTATCGATTTTCGATTTTTATGAGCACGCATTAGCAAACGATGTTAGCCACGTATTGACGTAAAGAGTGCATAAACCTCTAAAGTAGTGCCATGAGAAAGGAGGAAAATAGGAGATAGGATGCGTTGGCGAAAAATTGAAGGAATGGAAGGAAAATACTCAAAAACAATAACATGCGTGAAGAAAAAATTATTCGATTAATTTTTTGCCTAGCTAACCCGGAATTAGGACCGGACGAAGTCGTGGAGGCGGCCGCAGGCTCTTTGGTCACATTGGATTGTACACCGAAAGATGAAAGATTCAGGACCAGCATCACTTGGATTAAGGTAAACCGCGAATTCGTCACAAATGTGGTATGTCAAACCCTAAACATTGTGTCCAAATTCGGTAAGACTGTATAAATATTTACTTTTACGTAATTAACGAAAGTCGGTGGTCTACACACAAACGCAAAATTTTCAATGGAAACATTTGAAAAGTTCGATTGACTATTGAGGACTGATTGAACTGATTATTTTATTAGTCAGTCATTTGAGATTGGAGACACAATGGATCTTTTCACACTATCATTTCTAGATGAGTTGAATGTTCAGATACTGTTTGGTCTTTACCTGGTAACCTATCCACTTCAGTTTTTTTCCATTTACTGCACACATTTGCAGTAAACCATTGCTGTGGTGTCAATTTTGGAATCATGTAAACTCGGAGATTTAAATCTTGCAAATTTTTGTTCTTAATTTTGTCGATGAAACTGCAAAAATAAATCTTAGTTTTTTACGTTAGATTTTTCGAAAAATTTTGATTGTCATTTATTGAACTTTGTCAACCTCTGAAGACAAGAAAAAATTAATATTGTACGTTTTATTCACTTCATTAGACTTTGAGTGTCGGACTCAACTGAGTTTTCGAATCGCGGAATTACTAGATTAATTTTGACATTGAATGCAATGAATCCATATTGAATCCACATTGAATGCAATGAAACCGTACGACATTGAATGCAATGAATCCATATTGAATCCACATTGAATGCAATGAAACCGTACGCACCATGCGAATTACCATTTCTGTGCATTTTCGGGAGTCAGTTTCATTTTCGGGAGTCAGTTTTTGTCGTAGCACTTGATTCTGACTAAATTTCTTAAAATTTCCAAAATCTCATTTTCTTTTTTCCTCTAGTTACCTAAAAACCGAAGAATATTTCGGCAGCGTGTCCAGCAACCTGGAAAACCTGGAAAAATCAGAGGAAAAAATTGTACCTGGGAAACCGGGAAAAGTAAAGCAATTTCGATTAGGATTGTTATGATGTAGTTGTTTTTATTGCAAGATAAACCCGGATGATTGTATGATAAGCCGAATTTGCGTTTTAGAAGTTCAAAACCTCAAAATTTTCCGGCGTTTCGCGCCGGTTTTGAGCATTAGATCATTATTTATCTGCATTTGGCTAGTGCGGTTTTTAGGAAGTCTAGTACCATTTTAATTGTTTTAGTTCATCTATAGTTCTATTTCGTCTCTAATTATTAATATTTGACGTTTTTCAATGAGTAATTGAGATTTCGACTTTTCTGCTGATATGTTTGCAAATTTGATGATTGTTATAACATTATAATTGATGAATATTAATAAACATTTTATAAGCTTAACTTTTAATTACGATGTCCAGATACTGACAGCAAGTAATGCAGAGAGATCTGCTGCTCTGACCGAATAACAGCTAAAGCATAATACTCTTATGAGAGATGCGTATATGACATTTATATATTTCTTTGTACATAATGAACTTGAAAAAATTTAAAAAATTCTATGTTCCTTGGTTTTGAGAATTTTACATGTGAGTTACAGTGCATTGCAAAAATGCGTTTGAAAATGAGGATAATAATATAATTGGAGTAGCAATTATAAAAGGGAAAACAAAGAACATTAGAAAAATACATGAAAAAAATCGATACAGGATGGTTTGCAAATGAGTCCAGTATTTCATATTTTGCTGCGCATGTTCAGAAAAGCTATCGGATTTACATTTATACAGAATCAAATTTACTAGATAAAGCTTGAATACCCTATCATTACTGACGGAAACTATATGCTGACTGCTCAGAGTGTTTGTTCCAAATGTTGACTGTTCTGTTCATAAAAGCAAATTTTTTGGTATCACTTTTAGTCTCAAGTTGTTTTATAATCTCATAGTCGACTGCATGATAGTCTTTCAACTTCAAATGATATTTTTGAGGAGATATTTTATGTAACGTGACGACCATGTGGGTTAGTAGTCTCCTTTTTTCAAAGGTACCTAGTTTCAGAATAGCAAGTCTCTCAGGATAACAATAATCCGAGAAGTTTATGACACGCTTTGAGAAATATTTTGTAATATTAACTATAGTGAAAGAGATGATTATATAGTTGTAACGTATTCAAGTAGAAGTTTCACATGAACTTTTTATTATCATGCCTGCTTTATAATCATACATGTAATTGGTGGGGGGGAAGTGCTATGGGAACCCCCACCAGAAATCGTCGACCATATGGCTAGCCATTGGGCGACCGCCCCCCAGGATTTTCCAATCCAATGGCTAGCCATATGGTAGCCGTAGGGACTCCCATACTTTTGGCCGGAAAAATGTCAATTTTTTGATTAAAAATGTCAATTTTTGAATGAAAAATAGTAAAAATGTGAATTTTTTTGGCGCTTCGCGCCATGGATATATTTTTTCGGTCTTTTTAGGGAAAAATTACAATTTTTTGAACCATTTTTCGGACTTTTTTCATGAAAAAATCGAATTTTTTTTCCTTGAGAGACCCCTCTCCCTAAAATTTTGGGAATTACTGACCCCCGGCCCCAAAAAAGTCGCCCAAACCCCCCCCCCCCAGACCTCGGGGCTCCGTTACATGTATGTTTATAATGCTATGCATGTTTACAGCCTTTGGTCAATACTGGAAAATGATAGAGTTCTCGCCGGTCGAAGAATGTCTATTTTTAGTTGGTTGCCTAATTCCTGAATTTTAATTGCTTTTTTCAGTCCAAAACTGATTTGATTTCTGCTTTTTTGACTAAATTTATAAAAAATGGTTGATTTTTAGCTGATGTTTTCACTTTTCTAGTTTGTTGGCGAGTTTATGTAACTGATTGAAAACATCACACATTGCTCAAATCTCCCTATGTTACGCACATTTTTAGCATTTCATGTAGGAATTATTGATTTTTGTTTCAAAAAAACATGGAAAATTCTGGAAAAAGGACCTGGAAAGCCTGGAAAGGTCAGACAATTTTATTTTCGAAAAGCCCTGGACTCTCTGTTTGGGAGTAAAAATTTAATTTGAAAACTTGTATGTTGCAGTAAGTATAGTTTCTCCCTTGTTAACGACATGAAGGCTCTATCAAAGTATAAAATTTCCAACATTTTTCCACATTCTATGGAGTTATGATTTTTGGAAACTTCACATCTTTATCAAACATTTGCGATTTGGATAGATAAATTTCGACATTTTATTGAGACTTACACATTTTGTAATTTTCCCTAATTCTTATTTTTTCTTTTTATTGTTGCTCCGATTTTCTTTCATTTAATGTAAATAATTTTTTCTCTGAATTATACTGTTGAAAATTGACAATTTGTGCGAACATGACCTCGTTTTTATTGTATTTTTCCTCTAGGACAACGAAGAAGCTCAAGAGTCTGCCGATAACGTAAAAGTCGGGCTATCGGGAAGAAAATTGTACATCAACAAAGTCGAATTGTACAACGATGGAATTTACACGTGTATTGTCAGAAATTTAGCCGGAGAAACCCATAAGAATGTTTATTTGAGAGTTTTGAGTGAGTTTTCAGTTTGGTTGTAAAATAGTTCATGCTTACCGATGGAATAATTTAAACCTTAGTCCCGCCGTCGTTCAAAGAAAAGAATTACAAGGCTCATCATAAGATTCCAATCGGCAGACCTTTAACACTCAAATGCATTACGTTCGGGAATCCTGAGCCCGAAGTTAGTCCTGATTTTCTAACTTGTAACTTACGATTAACTGTTTACTGGTTGCGTACTAAATCATGTCTTTAATACAGCTTTTCTGCTCTTGTCTGACCAATGAACGGAGCTTCCAATTACTATGTTTTTAGACTGTATGGGAAAAGGATGGTGTCGAATTATCACAGAACGGAGGATTAATGAACACCATCTTCGAAGAAAATGGACAAATTTTGACAATACCTGATGTGACCAATACACATAAAAAGTCCGTTTTTACATGTACCGCTAAAAATGGAGTCGGTTTGGTTACTCGAGATTTTTACGTCGATCCTATTAGTAAGTCATCTTTCAATTTATATAATTATTGATGAAATTTCGCCTGAATCGATAATGTTAGAATCAAATGCAGTCACTCGATGAAAATTTCTAGTTTCAAGAACTGCATCGCTATGATCGCAGAAAGAGTTTTTTTAGAATTATCCGATATGTGAGAAACCTTTATTAGTTAGTTCTTTGATCAAGAATGACGTTATACGAAGTTTTATTTTTCGCTCCATGTACAGTATGTGACAAGAAGTTTCCTTATAAAAGATAGCACAAACTCTAATTGACAGTTGTTGAATTGAAGGTTTTTGTGTTTAAATATATACATCTTTTTTTGGATATCTTGGTATACCTGCAATTGAGGGGGTTGTGGGAGGACCCTCAACTTGGTTGGACGTGGTACCCAAATGTTGAAACCTCACTAACTCGAATAAATAAGACAAAAAATAGTTTTTTGGTTTTATTGGGAAAATTTTAGAAATTTTCGGTTTTTTCGACATTTTCTGGGACTTTTGGGGACCCCAGATTTTGGGGAACTGGGTACCACACCCCACAAATTCGGGGTTTATCCCCAACTGGTCGGACCTCTTACAGGTAGGTATATTGGATACAAGTATGTCTAGCACAAAATATCGGGATGTCTCCGTTTTTGCAACTGACAGTTGACATCGACTTAAAAATCATTCCCGTTGCGCCATTGTGACAAAACACGTTTCACGATGACACGTTTGTGTAGTTTTTCGAATCTTGAAATCTTTTTCCTTGATCTCGCGTCACAATTGGTCGTTCTGAACACTTAAGCTCCGCCTGTTTTATCGTTTGGCGGCGGAAGGACTTCGCGCGTGACAGAAATAATTGGCGAAGCTTTAACGTTAGATTGTCCAATTTCATCCACTTTGATGGATTATCAAATTATTTGGTACAAAGATGGTCAACTTATGCAGGTAATTTAATTATTTAAATTTTGACTTAAATTTCTTTATGGTTATTGACTTGACTCCCGACCCTTAAATTCCATTCAGAATTCATATCCGAGGGTACAAATATCGGCCGACCAAAGAAAAGTTCGTTTGAATAATTTGATTAATGAAGACGAGGGTACTTACACATGCTTTGTAAAAAATCCAGCTGGCGAGGCTATGCGGGAATTTAAAGTTGATATTATTGGTATGATAATGAAATTTTGTGCAAATATTGTTTAGTTAAAGTTCTCATGATCTTTAGCACCTCCGCAACTGATTGGTTCAAATATTGAATATGTCGAAGTTCCCGAAGGCAATGATCTGAGTCTTAAGTGTCCATTCGAAGCAGAAACGGTGGGTCAAGTTATGTGGGACAAAAATGGCGGGAAGATGCCGTCAAACGTACAGGTACTCATTTAATGTTATCTATTTATTTCATACGTGTACTTGTGCGAAATGCTATAGGATTCCTCCAGAAAGCGTCGACCATATGACCAGCCATATGGCGACTCTCCCAAGATTTGCCAGCCATATGACTATCTTAGAGCTGGGGCCCGGAATCCCATCCTTTTCAGATTAAAAACGTTTAAGAATGTCAAGGTTTCGGTAGAAAATATTTGTTTTCGAAAAAAATGGTCAAAAATGTCAGTTTTTCCGGCGCTTCTAGTCATGAGTACAAGTTTTTACGGATTTATAGACCACAAGAACTGTTTTTTGGATTTTTTTGGGAAAAATTTGTTCTTACGGATTTATAGACCACAAGAATTGTTTTTTGGATTTTTTTGGGAAAAATTTCGAACTTATTTTCGTCGTGACCCTATCCTATAAAATGCTCGGCTGATCCCCTGACCTCCGAGCTCCGTTTTATGTATGATTCATTTTTAGTTCGGTCTCGCACTGAACTACCAAAAAGTGTTTGATGAACATTCTTTTGGATAGTTACTTATCGCTTATTCTACCCAACGCAGCTGCGCGAAGAGATCGAAATGCATCTACTCGTATGCACAACTTGGCATTTTGAAAATGTGCTCCAATTTTTGAAAATCTATAATTATTTAAGTGTATTTTGTGCTGTAATTTGACCAAAACTGGTTAAAGAGGAAACCACTGCTTCTTGCGCGACAAATTGTGTATTTGCTATAGTAAATAGATGTACTAACTATTTTTCATGCATGTGCAGTTTTAAGATATTGTCTGATAACGCCACAATCTATGTACATAGCGCCGCCGCTAACGACGAAGGCTCGTATCATTGTTTGGTACACAATCGAGCCGGCTCCGTGGAAAAAACCTTCCGCGTCAAAGTTCTTCTAAAGCCCAGAATAATTGGCGCCGCTAACGACAACGATACTATAGAAGCCGCTGCAGATCGCTCGGTCGTTTTAGTATGCCCAATTCAGCGTACGTACGGAGGTGAGATGGGCGATATAGAAATCGAATGGTTCAAAGATAATGCGCCTCTAAAAGCAAGAAGTACCGACAGAGTAAGTGATTATTTTTTTCCTCATAGTTTGATAAGCAATATTCAAGAGGCAAATTTCCATTCAAAGCTGTAACTTCATGATAGAATTTGATTTTTTTGTTGAATCTCATTTCTCCTCCCTGTTCGATAGTAATTCAGTTTTTCATATCGTGTGCTCTAGTTTTTCAGTACCGTTCGATGAATTTTTCTCCGTTGTCTGTTTCTCAGTTGACAGCTTAATATTTTTCAGGGTCCTTATGAGTTATTTATTGTTTGCTCATTTTTCTGAAAAATGACGATGCAGTTGAGTTCATGCAAATGAACTAGAAAGCAAATATTCATGCAAATAGACAATGACATGTTCTCTGTCACTCGCGGCAAAGTGCTTTCTACTGTAGAATGCGAAGTTGATTCGTAGATATCCTGATCTGTTCATGTACTATTATTTTTAATTTTGAGACGAAATGCGCATTTCAAATCAAACACATTTTATTTTAATCTAATTTTTGTGAACATTAATTGTGTTCACCCCCTCATTTTTACAGCAGTAAAGTTATCTATCTGAATTTCAGGTTCTTCCCAATGGTAAATATTTGCATATATCGAATTCGAAACCGCCGGACGCTGGTAGGTACGCTTGTATCGCGAAAAATCGCGCAGGCTCGGCTATGAAAGTCATGAATCTTGTTATTGAAGGTAACGTCTATGAGTCTGTTTTTAAGAGGTAAGCGTATAACAGTCCTCTACAATTGAAAACTTTTCAGTAAAACCAAGTGTAATATTTTTTCCGACTTATACGTTTTAAATCTATTCAAAAACTTGTTGTGCCAAAATGATTTTATTTTTAGGAAGTGAATATTTCACTAGATTTTTAGAGATTTTAGTTTCAAGATCTTTACTTTGGTGCGTTTCTGCTGTTTTGCCATATTCAATACCTAAATAGTTTATTGCTATTTACCGAATTTCACACTGTAAATATCACCATCGTTGTAGGAACTGTGTAAAAGCTCTAACAATATTCCTTAAAAACAGGGGATTGTTAAAAGTGATAGGAGCCCATAAAATTGTTTATATTCTCCTCGATTATTAGTGTGTGCATATTTTCATTACAAATAATCTTTCAAAATTTTTTCAAAAGAAATGAATAAGTCAGTGGCTCACGCAGCGGCACAAAAAATTTGTAGTCATTGGCTCCCTGTGAAGCATCATTGATGTATTTTGGTAATAATTTGCAGTGCCTCCGACTATTCTATCGAATGAAACAGATTTCGTTATCCCGGTCAAGCAATCCCTCCTCATAACATGCGATACTGAATCTAGTCCACAAGCTAGTATCCAATGGACGTTTAACAATCAGGACGTTGGTGATCGGCAAAATATTCAAATTTTGAACAGCGGTCGCCAATTGAGAATTGTATCGGCCGAAATTTTCAACAAAGGTCGTTATGTTTGTACGGCCACCAATAAATTGGGGAGCGTCGATGCGACTTTTAATGTCGATATAATTGGTAAAGTTTAATTGGCTCAGATTTACATGTTCTACCCTTAGGACGAAAGCAGTGCTCAGCAGCATATGTAGGCTCATTACCGTATCTTCTTAGACCATTTACCGCAGCACGACTGAGTATTCTGTTTTCGATTTTGCCCTTTGACTCTTTCTTCAGTTCGTATATCCTATTTAGATCATTTTACTATTGGATTAGATCCAAATATACTTATATCCCTAATTGGATACAGCTTCAAATTTCTTTATCTCCGTCTTTTCAAAAAATTTCGAATACAAGTTTTTTCAATTCCCTTTTGTTGATTACCTTGGCAGAATTGATTTACTAATCTCCTCCTCAATTGCGGACCATTAGAGGTCAATATCTGGTACCCAACACTTTAAAATCAAATCGATT
This sequence comes from Romanomermis culicivorax, assembly GCA_963922205.1. Classification (NCBI taxonomy): domain Eukaryota; kingdom Metazoa; phylum Nematoda; class Enoplea; order Mermithida; family Mermithidae; genus Romanomermis; species Romanomermis culicivorax. The sequence goes on along the minus strand of CAWUHX010000060.1, from coordinate 90,463 downwards.
CATACTCAACATTTTTCAAATTTAGCACCTCCGAGCGTTGATGAAGATGCAGTCAAATCCGTCGAAATTCTCCTTAATTCTAGCGCCGCCTTGAAATGCCCTATCTCTTCTAACGGCGTCGACACGAACCTGGAATGGCTGAAAAATCGAGAGCCTATTCGCATTAAATACAAACGATCAAAGTACGCCAGATCGCGAAACGGTCGGCGATTATATTTATCCAAGTAAAATTTCTTTTGTCTTAAGTCATTTGAGACTAATGAAGATTTCAATTTTTTAATTCACTTTTTTCCTATGAAATTTTTTTTAGTTTTCAGATTGAAGACGAAGGTTTGTACACCTGTCGAGTTTCGAATCGAGCGGGCGAAAATACAGTCGATATAAAGGTGACAGCCTTAGAAAAACCGTCAATAGTTATGAATGAAAATCATCAAACTGTTACGGCCGTGGAAAATAGCAGCATTGTTCTCAAATGTCCGACGACTGGACTGCCGAAACCCACTGTTTCGTGGCTAAAGGTAATGAAACTTTGTGATGAAAAATCACAACGTTGTGATTTTAATTTTCCGTAAAATCCTGCAACGTATTCGATTTTTTGCGATTTCAACTAAAATGACACATTTTAGGATGGCCAAGCCATAAACGCACGAGAGCTTTCAGGAGTTCTCATAACCTCCGAATCCCTTTTCATTGCCAATGTTACGCGATCAGCTAGCGGAGGCTATACTTGTGTGGCGGAAAACAAAGTTGGTCGGGTTGAACAAGAACAGAGTCTGGACGTAGCCAGTAACCTTCATTTTATATCTCATATAACTGAATTTTTATCTCCATTTTACATTAATAGCTGTTCCTCAAATAAGATTCAGCGGTCTTACACAGCAAACCAAAGTTTTGATCAATGGCGAAGTGATTTTCGAATGTCCACTAGTGCGAGGTCATCCGAGGCCTGATTTCTCTTGGATAAAAGACGGTTCAATTTTGAAGCCGTCGGACAGATATTTTATTTCGTCAAATCAGCAAAAACTCAGGATTTTAGGGGTCCAGTTAGACGATAGTGGCCTGTTTACGTGTACAGCAAGAAATTTGGCCGGGGAATCGACAAAAGATTTCTCGCTGAAAGTTATCTGTAATAAAATTGCAAAAAAACCAACAAAGAATATGTTTTTTTGTCTTTTTAAGCACCACCAGAAGTTTTAAGTTCGAACATGCCCCATGTGTCGCACGTTTTCGCTGGAAGGTCGGCCATCTTGAAATGTCCTGTTAAAGGTTATCCAAAGCCAAATATTGCGTGGATGAAAGTATGAATAATCGAATATAACTAAGCATAGAAATCGGCGTGTAACACGAAAATTATTTGAGCCAGAATGTTCATTTTTTGTGTTCAATTTCAAATCTATAGCCGCTTGCAAAGGATTTTAGAAAATTTTGAGACTCGCGCTTTAAATAATCATATTGTTTTGTACTAGGGATTTAGCTGTCTCATATGAGCTATGGCACAAATTTTTGGTTATCCCCCTTTTTACACTATTACACATACAGTAAGGATATACACTACATTTTGCAACGCTCTACATGCCTCTTGAAATCAGCAATCATTGCATAGTGAATAGACTTTAAATAATTTACCTGTAATATTATTAGTGTTGAAATCTCATGGTGAAGTCTATTACTATTCAAATTTCAAAGACATGTCGATATCACAAATCCTTGCCAACGCTTTTGATGCATATTAGACAAATGCCCTCGTGAGCCGTCAAAAATATCTGTAACATCTTCCGCATTGTCCACAATAGCGATAAAGGATTATAATACATTATCAGCTGTTTGGTTTTTGGCTGTATTCTCATTTTCCATGTCTGGTTGATATTAAAATTGCACTGGGTGCCACGTTCCTCCGCATCTAGCACTTATGTCAAACAGAGTTTTGAAATCAAATGGGAAATGTAGCAAATTGAATCTACCATATTAAGTCATGATCAGGCAAAGAAAAATCACTTGAAGACATGAAAAAGTTGTCGCTGCAATGAGCGATAAAATTCATTTTTTGATCTGCGTCAAAACCAGAGTTGACAAAAAAATTCAGATATTTAAAGAGCTGTATCTGACTTCTCTAAAAGTTTTCTTATCATAAGCTCGGGTGTTTCTTATGCCATGACACTATCGGTTTTTGTGTAGCCTTCATATTTGAATAGGTCAAGTTTCAGTCTCAGCTTTTTGATGACTCCTCGTAATGGCTGTCTGATTTTTGATATTAATTTTTGCTATATGACCTGCAAATTTATTCGACTTAAGGGCCTGCTATACTTCGCCGTACGGCGCCTGATGAGTGGCTGCTATACTTCACGCCGTACCTCACCGTACGGCGCCTGATGGCTGTTTTGGCAATGTCAAAATTTTTCATACGGCGGCATGCGGCAGGAATGCTTTAATATATCTCGATCGAGTCGATAATCTACCAGGAGGTAGATGGCGCCGTACGGCGCATGATAAGTAGCTGCTATACTTACGTGCCATACGGTACCGTACAGCATCGTACGGTGACGTTTGGCGAAGTATAGCAGGCCCTTTAAAGGGTAAAGTTCTCTTTCCTCATCCGAGCTGCATTATCATGTGTATCGTTATCGAAATACACGTTTTCGACAACATTGGCAACATTTCTAAATTTACTAGCATGTTTTTTCGAACCTGATTGTCTTTTTCCTCGGGTTTTCTCAGTATTTTTTCTTAAGAGCTACTTGATTGTTATTTCGTTGTCTTACAGAATGGATTTCCGTTCATTTTTACACCCGACAGCAAAGTTTTATTCGATGGGCAAGAATTGCAAATCTCTCGAGCAAACGCAAGCGATTCGGGGCATTATAGTTGTATTGCCACGAACGAAGGCGGTTCTGCAGACATGAGCTACAGTCTCGAAGTTTTAAGTTAGTCAAGTTTCTTATGGAACAGGATTGAGAATTTACTTGAAAATGTAGATTTTATTTGTAAAATTTCAACGTTTTGTTGATGTATTGTGGACAAAAAAGCTTTGTCGGAAAATTTTTAATCTTTTTTACTGGAACGTGAAAAGTTCCAGGATCGATTTATGTTAATGGTTTATTTTGTTCAGCTCCGCCTAAAATCTCCGGGCCTGCGGAAGAAAAAGCCGAAATTTTGGAAACGGGAGCGACCGCCTTATTCTGCGATGTTAATGGCAGCGAACCGTTAGAAATTATTTGGACGAAAAATCGACAGGATATATCATCAACTGACTCGACGGCGCAAATTTCATCCCAAGGACGATTGTTAAATATTTTAGGCGCAAAAGTCGACGACGAGGGTGTTTACATTTGTTTAGCGAAAAATGCGGCCGGCGAAACGTCGAAAACTTTCGAGCTGCTAGTTCGTGTGAAACCAAACATTAACGAAACTTTAAGCTCGCCTAGTATCCAGAAAACGTTTTTCGGGCATATGGCGCACATTCAATGTCATGCTAAAGGAAAACCCAGTCCAGTAGTAAGAGAAATTTATCTTCAATTGTAATCTTTGAAGCTGTGTCTGCAATACGTAAAGAAAATCATGTAGGTAAAGGGCTTCGTATCGTGCATTAGCGTTCTCAACGTGCATGGCTGATTTAAAGTCGAGCGATTTTTGAATTTGCATATTTCCAAATCGTTTCGAATTTTTCTCCGTGTCTAGTCGTTTAATTTTTCCACCATCACTTTTTCCAGGAATCGAATAAATGACATATGTATACTGTATCTGTTGTATTGACCTTCAGAAAACTTCTTCGTTTGTTCCAGAATTTTTATAAATTTGTTTTTCTCTCTCCATACATGTTGAGTGCCAAAATTTTGAGTTTTAGTCCTTATGTACGGTTTTTTTAGTTTATTTGTCCCCCTGTAAGATCAGAAATATGTTCAGGTTTATTGGCTCAAAGACGGAAAAAGTCTTGAAGAAGCTTACGTCACATTCCGTAAATCTAGAGATAATCAAACGATTTGGATAAAAGGTTCTAATCATTCAATAAATGGTCGGTACACTTGCCATGCCGAAAATCAAGCCGGGACGGCCAAAAGAGATTTCTTCCTGAAATTTATTGGTTTGAATTATTCGCGTAATCGTAATAACGAAGAATATCTCATTACTCCATTTTTCCTCAGATCCGCCGAAGTTCGACGTTGATTCAGAAGTGAAAGAAGTAAAAGTTGGCGAACGGTTAGTTTTACCTTGTACCATTGATGGCGCGGAGAGGTTCAACGTATCCTGGTTATTGAATGGTAGACCGATCGATTCGAAAACCCCATCGTCATTTAAAGTATGTTTTCGATATGAAAAATCCAAATTAGACCACAACATAGAATAATAATTGTTCTGACAACGTACTTCAGAATATGAGGACTTGACTGTATGATTTCGATATTTATTTTCTCGGATAAATATATTGATCATAATATGCACGTATGATCAAATTTAATAATCATTTGCTAAAGCTTTCTACTCGGGGTCAAATGATTTCGTTTATATAGTTCCAGAGAAATCAATTTTTATAACGGAAATTCATTCTAAAATTTGAGTAACATTTTTATAGATAACACCAGCGAAATCACTGGATGTCATACTAATTTTTGTCATAAATGATGTTTCTGATTCCCAATATACATTCTTGTGATTCACTACATTTTAAGTGAATTTTCGAAAAAATCTACAGTGATCACCAGGGGGGGTACTAATCAGGGAATGTTAATCGCTTTTAACTTTATCAGAATAGAAATACATAATGTATTTTTATTCTGATAACATGGTCTTGCACGCGTTTTTAGTATGATAAACGCCGATTCGAATTATTTGAAGCTCGATTATCGGACACGGGTGTTTATGCGTGCGTCGTTAGAAATGAAGCCGGTTCGGCTAAGAAAAACTTCGATGTTGCAGTCCTGGGTTAGTATGAGAACGATGCACAACAGTTCGCTTTTATATGTGAATTTTAAAAATTTCAGAAGTTCCGCGTTTCCTCAGCTTAAATGACACAACAACGTCAATTATTAGTGGAAAATCGGTGCAGCTAAATTGCAGCATCACCGGTATTCCGACGCCCGTAATCAAATGGCAAAAGGTTGGTTTTTTAAATTTTTTCGTCAATGTGTTGAATCGATATGTGCATGTAAATTTATGTTCTTTGGTAGCCCTTCTGAGTACTGGATACAAACAGATGATAGATCAATTACGGTAACTTTCAGTGGCATAATTTAGATCATATTTTCCTAATGATATTTTCCTAAATAATTCTGTCCTGTCTTGATTTTTGTTAAATTCTTTCTTCAGTATATTTTCAGTCTTTTTTGTTAATTTTTCTTCTGCATTCATCTTTTATTGTTTGAATTTGATTAAAGGTATAATCATTGCTTAATTTCTTTAGGTGATGATTACCTTCTTAGTATATCCTTCAATTTCACATTTTTGTGTAGTAAAGTAGCTCTACCTTTAGTAGCATTAATCCTAGTATATAAATAGCAAAAATCCACATCAAGTATCCGAAGAATTCTTTCGTCCGAACTGAATTTTAGATGACAGTATAGAGAAAGAGTAACAGATGTACAAAAACATAAGTGAAACATTAACATGGAAACGTTAGAATACTGATTCATCACAAGGAAATTAGGCACCTGTCGGAAACGCACTGGTATTTTTATCATTCGGTTATAGGAATTTTTACTGTGTTTGGCGAGATTAAGGCGCTTGCTGCCATAGCGTTGATATGATCGCATTGTCAATCACCTCTTAAAGAATAAGGCGAATATGGGGCAAGCGAAAGTTGTAATTACTAGGTTGATCATCGCAAATTGCGCTGCCGAGCTGCACATGCTGCGAAAATTGCAGTTCGATCCGTAGCGACAGCTAATGCCGCTTCTTTTTATCGGTCTTTTACTGTTCGATCGGATACTGTACTTTTTGAACGCATTTTCGCAGCGTTTTGTGTAAGGATCGTAACAACAAAGTTCACACCTGCCGATACGAAAAGATACATGCGTTTTTTACAAAAAGGTTTCAAAATTATCGAACATGCTAGAAGATGAAGTTGTTAGAGGAATTTGTTGGTGATGGATCAGCTGAACTTTCAAACAGTCGATAGAAACTTTTCCGATAGTTCCAAGCAGACGTTTTTCAGTCATTTTAAGGGCCTGGAACCCTAAATATTTGGAAATTACTCCTAAAATTTTAAGTCTAGGAGCCTTTTTTGCCGCTAAAATTTTGATTAACTTTGAATTTAGAATTGAATGAAAATAACTGTAATCCACAAAATATAAATACAAAAAAATTAGTGTTCTGCGGACACTTAAATCATGAAACATGGAAAATTTTCCAGCGCTTCGCACTGAATTTCATTCTATAATTCTTCGGATTGATCAGTCTACTGTTTTTCCATAAATTAAACTTTCTGGGAAAAATATTTTTGAATAAGCGAAAAAATGTGGAGGGTTAGAATTTCGGTTGATTTTAGAGGTCATAATCTGAATTTTTCTACTTTTTTGTGGCTATAATTTTAAACATGAAACCGAGTTTGGATTCCTAAGCTCCGCGGAAGTAATTTTCAGAAATTTCGAGTTTAATTTGAATTTTTTCATGGGTTTTCATGTCTCATGAAAGTATGACTATATTTTTTAATTTGTAAAATGGTAAAGACATGTTCTCGAACAGAAAATTTGAACCTTATGTTTATTGAATAAGTTGTCCTTAGTTTGATTTTCCAGCATTTTAGAATGCTAGAACCTGAAAAAAATTTCCGCGCTGTGAAAAAAAAATTTCCCCGAAAAATAAGAACAGAAGCTGTATTTTTAAATATCCTGTACTTTAGTTCCAGAAGAACATGAACTCAAATGCTATCTTGGAAGAAGGTTCGTGCAAAAATACACTAAGTTTCGTGTTTTTTGCGAACAAAAAAAATTTTCGGCTGGAAATGAAGTTTGGAACAGTCATTTTTTAACACGTGTCAACTGGTTAAGTATTCATATAATTTAGTTATATTCCACAGTGTGTTACAAGCCTACTTTTCGATAACAAATTTTTCTCCCCCAAAATTTAAATTTGGCTCCTAATGGCTCGTGACTTTCAAACCAAAAAAATGCCTGGTTTCAAGTTGCAGGAAAGTTTTTGGTTATCCTTAACTGGTGTGGAAAGGAAAAATTCACAAAATTTTAAGAACTTTGACGTTTCGTTCATTTATACACTAGAGCTTTCATTCATGTATTTTATCCCGGTGAAACCGTGCGAGAAGTTTTCTGATTACAGTAATCAACACGATCTTTTCCGAATTTTCGCTCATCAGCTTTTAAATTGATTGTGTTTATTTTGTTTTTTTTCATATTTCCTAAATTTTGATCTGCCGTGGCTTACGAAATACTATCTTCTCAGTTTTTTTGCTTTCTCTGACACACTTTTAAAATTTTCGCTCTACTCTATCGCTTTATTGATTGACTCAATTTTAGAACCTTTTATATCTTATTATTGATTCTGATTCATGTCTTTTGGAATGTTTTCTGAATCATTGATCAAGCTTAGAGATCTGAATATTTAAATTGTATACACATTTTACTGAATATTTAAATTGTATACACATTCATCCATAACTTGAATTGTATTGCAAAACGCAAAGCATTGTAGCTTAGAAATACCGAGTTTTAGGAGTCAAGTCTTTGAGCATCCTAATATTTTTACAAAACTTATACCTGCTATCGCTGTATAAGTCACATTCGCACGTCAATAATTCGGGTCTTATACTGGCGCACAAATCTTGACACTCTAGGTCGGCGCATACTTTGGTTTTTTTGGCGTCGCAGTAAGATCCTTCGGGCCTGTGGAGACAGACGTTGGAAGCGCACTTGCTGTTGTGACAAACCCGTCGTAAATCTCTATCGTCGCACGATAGGCCTTCCGTGGCGCCGTGCCGGCACGCTGAACAACTAGTCCTTTCCCATAGTTCGCCATTGGGTTGATAAATATCGTATTCGTGAGCTGGTCGACACGTATTTTGGGCGTTGCCTGAAATAAGCATGTGGTCGCATGGAAGAAATTGTTCAAACGAAACAATTAATACCAAAACATTTTTTCACGTTTTCGCAAAAAATTGGATCGAGGCAGAAAAGTGTTGTTATTTTATGTCTCACATTTCCTAATCAATTGATCCAAAAAGCAATTTTTTATTCTCAGGACTGATTTTTCTTATCCCAATGCTGGTTTTCATCAGGGATAGAAATATTCATTCCAGTGTGTTTGGATTTAAAAATATTTACTGAATGGAATTATAGCTAAAATCTTCTTGATACGATGTCGAAATGTTTCGCCTTCTAAAAAAATTCGCTTTGCCACGTCTCAAAAAAACAAGTTAAACATCTTCGTCAAAATGCTTTACACTTTCGAAAAATCTTGACTAGAGCTCAGGAAATTCCATGGGAACATGTGCTCGCCTTTTACGTCTATTCATTTAAAGTGTTGTTTTAAATTTAAAAGTTTGTTCTATCTACATCATTCATATTCTTACATGTGTTATTCTATAGTTTTCGTTGTCATTTATTTTCGAGTTTATCTTTTTTCACTTTTGTACGCCTGATCTGGAAGCAGTTCGTGTCACGGACTCTGGACTTTTAGTTGTATGATCTGAAACTACCGCTTTTAAGCTGAGATTTCTAACGAAATGTTCAAAAAGGTATGAAAAAGTCAATGTTTCTTTTTCTGAACACATAAATTTATTTTGATGCCAACTTTAGGTTTCAGATACCGCTCTTGTAGGTATAATTCTCTCGTGACGTGGAAATTTATCTGGATGTTATCTATAATCTATTTTTTCGGATTCTGTTCAGTTCAGAACGGATTCATTTTAATCCAAATTTTCAACCATGCGTAATATTTTCACTTACCACAACACAAATAACAGTAATTATCGTCGTAATCCGGACAACTGCACTTCTTCATATTCTTCACTAAACATGATGAAACACATGTCCCATTTTTACACACGCCGCCCGTCGTGGGATCGCAAATTTCCGCCGAGTCTTTGACCCCCGCTCTTTTACATCTTTCACCGGAATTCGATTCTTCTCTTTTAATCCTTAGTTTATGGCTATTTTTATCACTTCTTTGATTGTAATTATCACTATTGATTGCGGAAAAATGGCTTATATAGTGGCTATCACCGCCGCCACAGTGCGATAAATCGACGAATAATTTGCATAATAAAAATGATAATAGGTTGGACGTTTCGTATAGATTCATGATTATAAGAAATGAATAAGTAATTTCCGGCGGCAAGTTAGGGCATGAAACTGGTTATTAGTCATGCAATGTTGAGGTAGAGGATGGTCTCATTAATCGTGACCATGATGGTGATAATCTGTTGGCTTGCGAAAATTTATCAAACGTGCATAGTTTTTGAATAACCTGAAACACGAGCTTAAGAAATTTATTTTCTCAAGAAAACGTGAAAAATCACGTCATTATACAGCAATATTTTCGGCTGACAATGTGTTTCATATTGTTGCTTCTATCTTCTACGATTTATGGGCTTGGGACTCTGTTTTGTTTTATATATATTATATATATATGTATATGTCCTGAGAGACAATATTCTGTTTCTTCACAGGTGTATTATCTTTATTTGTTTTTATAATCGTTCTTCCTTGATTCGTTAAGTTTTTGAAAGGCCAGTAGATATTAGCTGAAAAGCTTAACAAATGAATAGAAAATAAAAAACGAAAATGGCAGAAAAACTTGAAAAAATAATTGAAAGCAATGTGAAACTCTAGAACCTACAAATGAAAAAAATTGAATATAAAACTTCAAATTTAAAAACCAAATCTGGCAATGCAAAACTTTTCAACAATGTACGATGTCGTTAATTAATAGTGTCTGACAGGGCCGTGCACAAAGGAGGGCGGCGGGGGGCGGCCGCCCCCCCCCCATTGAGGCAGTATGCACACGGTATATCCGCGTAAGATCGACATTTTCTGGAGCTATTCAGTAAAAAAATTTAGTCCGCTCCCTCCCATGAAAAAATCCTGCGCACGGCCCTGGTGTCTGATAATCGTTTGATAATAATTGACAGTGAGCGAATCAATTTTTTCGATTTTCTTTGTCTACACGGATTCACCTCATAAGTTTTTTGCCGACTAACGCTACTCCATTGCTGCCAAATTGGCTAAAATTATTTTTCCATAAAAACTGAGCTATACCAAACATCTAGATAATTCTAAAGCATGTAGACAAAATTTTCTTCCGTATGACAAAAATTTGTAAATAAATACTCTGTCACATATCTAATTGATAGGTGTCGTTTGATCACGTTTCCTAGGTTACTTAGACAAATCTCACTTGGGGAATCTTTCGTCGTCTATATTATATACTTTTTATTTTCAAACCAATCAACTTCCATCGACCTAATTGCCCACGATTATTAGGATAGAACATGTAACCTTTCCTTTTGATTAGATTGTACGACATCAAAAAATCTAAAATTTGTAGGAAAATGCATATAAAAAGTAAGTAATCATAAAATACGGCATAGATTATAGATCGGAACAGAAAACTAGCATGTTCAAGCCTTATAGTTCTCAAGATACCGCCATAATGTCATTAAAGCATTCTTAAATGTCAGTGAAATATTTGCATCTGTGGAATTGTTAAGCGCACGCAGATAAGCCAACTATCCTTATTGAATTTACTCATGACTGGAACCGCAAAGCCTTTTTCTCTAAATATTTTTATCTATGCCAATGCAAAAGACGGAAAAATAATACACCTCTTTAGTTCTTCAAATACATATAGAATATGCCGTTGTTTTTTTAACCAAAAAATAGCTAACATACGCCTGTCATCGATGCTCACCTATCGCGAACGCCTAATTTCTCGAGAAATTAGAATCAAAGATTAAATAAGATCAAGATTCTATATGAAGATCAGCTGTGTATTTGTAGACTTACCACGTACACACGTAGACTATTTAATTAAAAATTGATAATCTTAATATTTATGCTCGGAAGAGCCACAAGAATAGCTACCGTTCACCGTAATAGCCCGAAGCAGGCGAATGAGATTTCCATTTAATAGTTAGCCAAAGCGGCAGGTTGAACGATGACGGATATCTTTCTAAAATTAGAAAAGATATTCTTCGAAAACGATTGTAAAAGAAATAGAAAAGGAAATAATATTGGCAGCAAACTTGTAGTGTACGTAAAATATACGTTTCGAATAGTTGGAAGAATGCTGAAAAAATTTTCAGCGTTGCCTTCAATATATATTATATACTCTTTGTTCTCCTTTTCTGGCTAAGTTTATGTGGATAATAATGAAACTAGTTTTTCGAACAATTACCAATCATTTAAAACACGTGCCGTAAAAATAATGGAACTAGACAAACTTTCCAACGATATTCTATAGGTGGTTTAGATGAAGAACTGTTGTAGCCTGTTGAAAAGAAGTGTTATTATACGTACACTCGTTGCTACAAGTAGTCTGTTTGCTTTTCCATAAGTAAGTACAGCGAGTATGATTGATCACATTTAGGGAAGCATGGTTACAGTAGAGTACTAAAAATTAACGAGTGTGAGAATATAGCTGTTATGGAATGTAACTAAACAAATCTTTGAAGTTTTTGGTTCTAGGTTACGTCTTATTGATTCTGTTCGATTGGTAATCAAATGCGCAGTGAATACTGTATGCACTCCAGTGTAGAGCACCCCCTAGGGAGGCATGGGGATATCACCTCAGTCTTAAGCCCTATTCAAAAGTGAAAAATCGTAGGATTTTTTTCGGCGACAGTTGGCGACTTTATGGAATGAATAGGCTATTTGCAGAGTCCAATTCAGAAGTGAAAAAATCCTAGAACTTTTGTCGCCGACAATCGGCGACTGCACTTATGAATTGGGCTTTACGTTTATGGACTGATTTACCACCCCCGTAAGAATGACTTACTGGCCGAGTGAAATGGGATAAGAATGACTTACTGGTGTACAGAACCACTGGTTTTTGTAGTTGGCAAACATTTTTGGCTCCGTACGAAGATTTTTGTGGTATATTTGTAGAAAGTAGAAATAAATTTAGCTGACAATACAGTTTTCTGGCGCTCGCGCAGGAGTTTGTGTTGTAATTCTTATGATTGAACAATCTACCGTTTTCCCCCAAATTGTTCTTCTTCCAGAAAAATATTTAGAAAAGATGGAAAAATGTTCCGAAAAGGGGAAAATTTTTGATGATTCGACGAGAAAAAAACAATTTTGGTGCGTTTTATAACGTGAAAGTGTGAAATTGGCTGTGCACCTATCGTATTCAGGAAGCCACCGAAATATACATCCCCTGCGACCTTACTCGGCGACCAAAAGAATAGGTCACGGCGCGGACCTTTACCATATACGATTTTGCCCTATCTAGATTTTCGACCTTGGGACGTCTGCTCCGGTGTAATAAAATTTAAAGCGCAGCCATGAAAAACGTAATCAAAAACGTTGCCAAAAGATTGGCAGCATGGACTGTAGAATATTGAAAATCATCTTTAGAAGAACTAATTACCTTGTTTGCGGTCATACAAAAACTTCCTACTTGCTCGTATTTCTGGGTTTGACGAATAGTCTTCATTGTATATAATTCAAGATGAGTATTCAATTAAAAACACTAATTATGTAAATGAAACCAAACATACAGATTCAATATGTAGCTATACAATTATTTTTACGCTTCGTTAATTTTTTCTCAAAACTTTTTGAAAGCTCGTATGATTTGAATCACAACAACCAGCCAAAACGTCCGAACTCCGAATTTTCCAGTTTGAAAAGGTCATGAAGGACGTAATTTTATTTCCAGAAACAGCAAGCGATACTGATTGTTCTGACAAAAAAGCGCTCAGCATTGGGCAATTTCAAAACTGCCATATGATTGAAAATATAACTTTTTGTTTGTTTGACCGATTTTCCAATTTCGATTGTCTGCTTTCAGCTCAAAATTGGTATGAGTTTTGCTGTTTTGTCCGAATTTATCAAAAAGGGTAAATTTTCTTTTGTTTTTCTAGCTTGTACGAAAAATCAGCAGAGTAGAACTCGCAAATAGACAACGCACAGTTTACAGAAAAGTACATACGTTCTTTGAACGATTTAATCCCGGTAAAGTTTATTTGGGGTTTAGACGTAACTTTTTTCTCAATGCCCCTTTTTTAAAATTTCTGTTTTAAAAACTTTAGCTCCGCTTTTGAACTACTTCTGTTGTTTGCACTAACTTTTTTAAATTCTTCGGATCAACTTCCACTAGCCTGCGCCTTTCTTTGAAACAGCTGACTACGCCATTGCAACAACCTGCTAGAAAACCAAGAGTCAGTCGGAAATCGCGATTTTCTGATATATGCTAGCCACTGTTTTTTTTGCGAGGCGCTAACAAAACATGGGCTGCGCTAATGAAAAATACACATACAGTATTGACTGCGCAATTTTTGTTTCAGAATTTACTATGATGAATATAGGTAAGTACGTTTTAAAGAAGGCTGTCAAAAAATAAGTTTACACCAACACATTTCTCAATAATGCTTAATACTATCACTAATAACTTGATCACTATTGTAAAGAGAAATAAACTACTGTGCACTAATAAAATTTTTGCGCCAAGTGAGTCAAACTGCCGTTAGCGGCACTGCTAATGTGTGTGACGCTAAAAAAACACTGATGCCAGCAAAAAAGTAAAAATCGTGTCAATTTTGAACTGAAAACGGACAACATAAATTTAAATATCAGGCAACAAGGCACAAATATTATTTATCAGCCAACCTTTTCATTGCCCAGCACGCTGGCTATGACAGGATCAATTTGACTATTAACGTTGAAAAACCTGTTAAACGTTGAAAAAAAATTTCTACAGTAAGATGTCTTTAAATTTAGTTGACAGATTTAGCCGACGACTTGATTTCATTTACAGGCGTAAGGCTGATCATTTGCTTTAGATCAGCATGATTAATTCAGGTGCGTACATGACATCATTGCATTGTTTTTAGATTACGCATAATACATTTTGCTGAAATAATGGTTATGATATGCGAAAGCTAATAGACGTTCTAAACAGAACTGAATTCTCGTAGCATTGATACTTAAGCTTTCCGGGGTTATTTTGCAATGCATGGAGCTCAGGAAAAATACCAAATATGCTTATACAAATGGCATTTAGCAATTTGATTATGAATATGCCGCTGGTAATGACATGAATAGCAAAAAGCAATATAATGAATAAATGATAAATTTATGTATATCAGATCAAATGAAATTTTCCTCGGAAGTTCAAGCAGCAGACTGCGAACAATCCGCTCATACTCTAGTAGCATTTATACGTAATAAGTAAGAGTTAGTTCAAGATGCGATTGAGATTATTCTTAGACTTTCACGAAGTAAGTTATTCAACGAAACTTGAGCCGAAATGATAATTTCGTTCTAGGAAGAGAAAATTCGCCTTTTCCGAGCAATTTTATATGCAGAATGATAAAAGGGAAGAAACGACCGTCAAGAAAACGTTTCGATACGTATATATACTGCATATCACTATGCTAGTAACTAAGAGCTCAAAACTAGATACAATTATTTTAGCTGAAAAAAGAATAGATAGGATGCATATTATTAGGAGAAAAATTCTGAGCACGTTGCCGAGATAGAATTAAGGGAGAAAAAGGTCAGAATAATTAGATGAAATTAATTATACCCTGCAGTCATATGAAATATGCCAAGAAAATTTGATACTGCTTTTATAATTATCATCTTTGAAAACTTATGGCACTGTACAGAACAGTGAGTTCGAAGTGCAGGACGTAACATCAAAGGTGGCACACATCAACTGGGCTGTGTACGTTGTCTACAGTAGTTTGAAGTGAATTCCTGAGAAAATAAAAAAGCGTTAAAGTACAAGACTAGAAAAAAATTTTATACCAAGTTTTGAGCATTGTCGTCTGCAGATAACGGACTTTTGATTACGGAGTAAAATCTGCCCTATTTTGTATCTCGTGTGTACTGGAAAATAAAGCTAAAAAATGGTGGAATTCCAATGTACAGTATACTGTAGTTATGCAAATTTTGACTTCCGTGCAAAACGGGGTCATAATACTAAACGAGTAAAATTACTCAGTAAGCGGATTAAACAGGATAAGCACCCAGAAAGAAATAAACAAAATTTTCTTGTGTACTTGTAGAGGGCGTCTGAGCGGTTACCAGAAAAAAACCGATGGAAATATTGTGAAATTGAAAGGATACACCATTTTTATATACTCAAGTAATCAGCAGATCAATTCAATAGAATCAATTACATTTTCACAGTGTCACGCAAACAAACACCACAGTTTTGTAAAAATTGTGATTAACAATTAAAGTTGTCAATCAAGATGTTTACACTTACACGCAATTCCGTTTGTCATTCATCTTAAAAATAATCACTAATATTTTACGACTTAACGAAGACCTTCTTCTGCAAGCAATGCATTTTATAGTTGCAGATTCTACGTTAGTCTGGAACAAACTCTTCTACCTGAACACAGAAAATTGCATAATTTACGTTAACGGGAGACTATGGAAGTAAAGCTGAACTGGAAAAAAATTAATTTGCGCCAATATATCTTTCCATATGCTCTGCGGTTTTGCCGAGGCAACAATGCCGGCGGATAAGGTTTTCAGTTCAGGTGGATTTGAATTGCCGTAAGAGCTGATGAAAATACCACAAAAGCTAGAGAAACGTTTTTCTCTATTCCTCCTTTTCAGAGAGAGAGGGGAAGAGATAAAATTATTATTGTTGGAATGCTTTTCTTGGTCTTTTTCAATAATATATAAGCTTTCCCTTAGAAGCTTAACAACGTGCTTTGATGCATTGGCCTTCCTTAAACTAATGGCACTTTTTTGTCTAAGCATCGAAAGAAAAGAATTATATTGGAGCAAGGGAAAAATAAGTGATTGCCGGGAATGATTCTTCTTTTTTGCTCCAAGAGTATTATAGCAAAAAGCTGAATTGATGCTAATGGATGATTGGAAAACATACCAAGACAAGACATCTTGTTTCGGAAAATAAACAAAATTTTAATGATTGAAACGAGAAGGTGTAAAAGCGTAGTGTGTGTCTAAAGAGAATCAAGCGCATTATTATACTGTTCCTCACTTATATCAGTTGGGGTCAAATCATTGTTCGCTTTTGTAAGGGCCACAGACTATACGTTGTACATGTAACGGAGCTGTCTGGAAGAGTCCGCGGGATCTTTTGTCGGTGGGGTGGGACCATAGTTCGCTTTAAATCTATAGGATTGGTCCATACATGTAACGGGACCCCGAGGTCTGAGGGGAGGGGTCGGATGACTTTTTTGGGGCCGGGGGTCAGTAATTCCCCAAAATTTGCGGAGAGGGGTCTCTGAAGGGAAAAAATTTCGATTTTTTTCACTAGAAAAGTCCGACGAAAAGTTCAATAAATGGTCATTTTTGTCTAAAAAAACCATTAAAAATGTATTCATGGCGCGAAACGCCGATAAAATTGACGTTTTTGACCTTTTTTGTTCAAAAATTGACATTTTTCAGTATTTTTCCGACCAAAAGTTTGGGGGTCCCTATGACTACCCTGTGGCTAGCCATAGGATTGAAAAATCCTGGAGGGGGTCGCCCAATGGCTAGCCATATGACCCAAGATTTCTGGGGGGTTCCTATAGCACTTCCCCCCAATTACATGTATGGATTGGTCATCGGAGAGAAAAGGTTCGGAATCTTTGTCTCAAAAGTCGGAAAAATTAAAAGTCGTACTTATGGCAAAAATTTCCGGAAAAATCGACACTGTGTTCGAAAGTGACCATTTTCTCCCAAAGAACTGACATTTTTCGGTTTTTTTTCCATACCGGGACCCCTCAACATAGGTCTATTATCCAATATGATCGCCGTACAATTGACAGATGCTCAAGGGAAGGCGTTCGCCATGTCGATTCCTAGTATACATGTAATATTTGGTTTGGCGTTGTCGGGGAATGAGTCGGACACGTGAACTACGTAATATTAGTGAAATAGTCATGTTATTCGTTCTATTAAGGACTCAGGAGACTGATATTCATGTACACTGCGATAAACTGTGTTGCATTACATAATCACTGTTTACATATCCCATTAATACATCACTTCGGCGAAAATCATAGTACAAAAGATGTTAGGCTGTTTAATGAACGACTGTTTTGCAAATCGTTTTCCGTGTGCTCATCTGAACTTCTGCCTTAAAGGAAAAAATTGATAACACTACTATGAGACCACAGTAATTTATCCCAGGATAGTATCGCTGATTCTATCAACTTCTCAGGCGTGAATCAATGACTCTTGGGTTCCGACGATAAGTATCAATCTTAGCAGTTTTCTCCTACTTTTGCTATTCCATATCGTTCAATGTGCTAAATGCCAATTGACATCGCACGTTGTTGTTTATTGCCTCTCTTTTTTCCGAAACTTTGGGACGGGATTGTTGTATTGTTGCTTTTGTCCCCTGTTTGACAATAGTTCGAAGTCATGCTCTATTGCATGCGTCTGAGTAGGTATAATCGTAACATACAGTAATATTATGCTTAGGGGTTCATTTCTGACCTATAATCTTGAGATCTGGGTCTGACCGAGGATATGGCCTAGTTTTATGTTTGTTTAATTATTGTGCGATGATCTTACCAAGCTGATGACCAATGTGAAATATGATCTTCATATTTCTTTTCCGTATCAACCCGGAATAATTAATCATTCTTTTTTATAGGATGGATTAAACTTTTCACCTCCGCGGAATGTCAAGTTGACTGATGATGATCAAATTCTACAAATTTTCGCCGCCGAAATTCAAAATGCGGGCTTTTACACGTGCTTAGTTGAAAACAAAATTGGTCGAATCGAAAAAGATTTTCTCGTTCGTATTCAAGGTTTGTTGATGTTTCATACTTCCAGGTTCTATTTTACTCTTCTTTCACATATACGTCTGCATTTTCCAGGTCCTCCAAAAGTTCAGAAGTCAGATTTGTTCGTCGAAGTGCATGAAAACGATACAATAACTTTAGAGTGTCCAGGAAATGGCGAAAACGTACGGCATCAGTGGACGAAAAGCGGGCAGCCGATTATCTCACACAATGTTCACGTACGCTCATACAAATTTTACAAATTTATTCTCTTAAAACAATTGCAATTCCTCTGTATCCTAATTTCAGATTTCTCTCCTTTCTTTGTCACTTTTTACTTTTTTTGTATTGCTTTTTATATGCTTCTAACTCAGTTTTCGTTGTATTTCTTCATTTTTGTTTTCTTTTCCGCTACTTCATTACACACGTTATATTTCCACTCCTGTTCTTTTTTCGTCTTGTTTTTATTTTTATACGCTTCTGACCTTTTGTAAGGCCCACAGCTGGTTCTCTACTTCGTGCAGGAAAGCTATGACGGCAAAAAATTAAAAATTACCAAAGCACAACCCGCCAACGGTGGTTTTTACACGTGCCTTATGGAGAACCAAGCTGGAAAAGTAGCCGTCGACCTCTCTGTTATCGTTTTGGTTCCACCCCAAGTTGACGCCGCAAGCGTCGTTGAAGCGCCTGTCGGCCAGTACGTAAATATAAGCTGCAACGCGAACGGTCATCCTCAACCTAAAGTATGTGACAAAATAATTTTGCGTAATTGTCTTGCGCCTGCAGTAATCACAAAAGCATATAACATGCAAGTTTTTAAACATCTCTCCGGATTTTGACACATCGTTAACAATGTCAAAGAATAGCTAATGAATCATTTTCTCTGTCAGATACATTTCTATATTTTCCCAACTATTTTTCGTCATGGAAATGACAAAATCTAGGGTTATTTTTCAACAAAGCTTGAAATTTTCTAGACATTTTGATAGCTCTTAATTCTTTAAGTGGAGCGATCTTCGCCAACGTTCTTTTTTGCAATGCGTTGTGTAATAATATGATTTTTTCCTAATAGCCCAGAAAAAAATCTGTTTTGAGATAAACACACTTGGGTAGTTGTGTCTTGACTGGACGAATAACTCCCATTAATATTTTCAGATTACGTGGAGTAAAAATGGTGGAAATGTGCCCATGAACGTGGAATTATTCAGCAGCGGCTCTACGTCCGTTTTGCAAATCTTTAGCGATCACGAATCCGATGATATTTATACTTGCTTGGCTTCAAACAAAGCTGGAAAATTTGGAAAAGATATTTTGTTCAGAAAAACGAGTTAGTTTTCGAAGTCAACTCTCTTCTCCCCTCAGAAAGCTTAAAATGTCAAAATTTGTAGTATTCATGTTCTGAGCAATTTTTTCGTCATTTATTATTGTATTTTTCATCTTCCTGGGATCATTTTCTTGTAGGTACTTATGTAGCATTTTTAATCGTCTCCCTCAATCTTGATAGTACATCGCTTAAATGTTTCCTGGTTCTTAACAATTTCATTTGTGTATTTGATTTTATATTTTTTGCATCTTCTATAGCATTTTGTTCTTCTCTCCTGAATATTAGATTTTTATGCGTATCCGTAAAAGTTAAGACTTATTTTATAGAGAATTTCCCAATTTCAGTAAAATTTTTTGCATCCTATGTAAGGATTCTAAATTTTCCTAGGTCGTCCGTCTCTCGTTAAATTTACGGATCAAGTCAAAGTCGTAGAAGGAGAACCCGTCACATTGAAATGTCAAATTGACGCAGGCAAACCATACCCTGAGGTCAAGTGGTTGAAAAATTTGCATCCGATATCTTCTCTGGTGCCCAACGCCCCTAGAAATAAGGAACATCATTTATTGATCGCTAAAGTAAACTTGACAGATTCAGGCGACTACACGTGCTTAGCATCGAATAAATTCGGTCATAGTCGTGTTGTGACCAAATTGCTTGTCTTATGTAAGTATTTTATAGCAATTTCATGTTCTTCATTGGCAGTATATAGTTGCCCTAATACGAAATCTTTGGCATTTTCCATTCGTATGCGACTCGAAATTTTCCTCGACATGAGTTTTTTAAGAAACTTTTGGAAATTGCATTGTGTCAAATATCCACTGTCTTTGCCCCCCTTCAGCACCTCCCACAATCGATAACATCGAGAATACCGTCAATGTAATTGAAAATCAATCGATCAGCATCAGTTGTCCTGTGAAAGGTAATCCCGCACCCGTTGTTGCTTGGTACAAGAATGGTGATAAAATCAGTAGTGCTAGGAAGTTCGGTGAAAAATATCGAATCAACGACGATAGTCTACTGATTAATCATGTTCAAGTTAGTTTTTTTATCGTTTTTGATTTGCTAGTTTTAGATTTTTCTTCATTTTTAAGGTTTCAGACAATGGTCGATATTCTTGCGAAGCTCAGAATGAAGCCGGTTTCGCCCGTTCGGATTTTTTGGTTGATGTATATGGTAAATAATTGCTTACTTTTCGAAAACTTATTTCGTGTGCAAAGTGACAATTATGATGGATTTTTTATAGACTTGAGAGAAATTTTTGATGAAATTTTAATGTGAAAACTATGAATCAAACTCGAGTGTCGAAAAAAACAGGTGTTTAATATATACTCCAAAAACATTCTCGTTAATATCGAAACGCTTCTTTTTGGTTAAATCAGTATCTTCCCAGCAAAATTCTGCGAAAGATGACGTTTTCTTTTATTCTCGGCTCGAAGTAGAACAGTAATATTCTTAGTGAAGCCTCGATTCCGACACCCTAGTCACCAAGACCTATTGGTCGTCGAAGGTCAGCGATTAATTTTGAATTGCGACTTCGATTCCAATCCTAGAGCTCAAATAATTTGGTTGAAAGCTGGTCGACCGTTAAACGAATCCATTGAAAATAGTATCCGAAGTCCTATGGGACATCGTCTTATGGTTCCCAATGTACGGATCACCGATTCGGGAACATATTCGTGTTTAGCTAAGAATGCAGCTGGTGAAAAAGAGGCCACATTTAACGTCATAGTCGCTGGTGAGAAGTTATCTGTTGAAAATAATCTCAATATAATGCGCACCAAAGACATTTTTTTCGAACCCCAGCTTTCAGTGGAAGTGCAATTTACTTGAATGATATACATATAAACTTTTTCTGATCAAAATTCTCCGTGCTTGATTCGTCCATTTCTCGAAGAAAATTCTAG
Source organism: Romanomermis culicivorax (assembly GCA_963922205.1). NCBI lineage: Eukaryota > Metazoa > Nematoda > Enoplea > Mermithida > Mermithidae > Romanomermis > Romanomermis culicivorax. The sequence continues at coordinate 69,363 of CAWUHX010000060.1, read as the reverse complement.
AGCTCATGCCTCGCCCGTCGTGTCAATTGTGCTTATGTCCAAAAATTAATAATAGTCGTAATCGATCCACATCCTGCCATGAAAATTCAGGAAATTTACTGATGTAGTTTTTTACAAAGCTGTAAATACTTCGATGGAGAATTTCATTTCATTAAGCCATTAACAGGCTAATATTCACGACTCATTTATTTTTTTGCGGCGAAAAATATACAAGTTTTGCGACTTTTTCTAGTTTTGCCAAAATTAACGAGACCAGTCGATCAAAATCCGCAAGTTATTATCGGCCAATCCGTTTCTTTGGAATGTCCTATATCTGCAGTCCCAGAGGCTAAGGTAAGAATCAGATTTTACTCCGATATCGAAAAATAAATTACAGTACACCCATATTTTTATTTTTGCTGGTTATCGGGAAAGCAGTAGGTACTAACATCCTTACTTTTACTTTAACGTACTTCAAATTTAGCGGCACAAGCCAAATTGGCTTGTAAAAATTAGGGAATTTAAGCGTAATTTAGAGGTGTTTTTAGCTTCGAATTTTGAAAAAATATCGCCGTTTTGCGGAATTATATCATCTGAAGATACATTATGTTTTTAAATATTTTTAAATATAGTGATGCTGTAGTTGTCTATATCAGATGTGTCGCACGAAATGTTCATTTAAACAACAATGAAAGCTTTATGTATCGTAGACATGAAACATTGATTCGATTTTGATGTTTAAGAGTTCAAACTATCCAAAACTGAATTAAACTATCGCATTCGGTCGAATCAACAAGTGACGTTGCATGACCTGTGTAAAAAATTTTTGTGCAGGCACCAAAGAGGTGTCAGGAATTTGAAACAGCTAAAACGGCAGTTGTTGCAAAGTCGGTTTCGCCTGTTCCTGGTAGAATCATGCTAAATGCACAATGTTTTCTTAGTCGTAAAAGCTGCGTTGCTATCAGTACAGCAGAAAAGTCGCATACGTTGTCATCTGAGCATTTCGCTCAATTAGACGAAGAATAAACAAAGCAACATGTAGTGCCTCACAATGAACTGAAATTGTAATACATATCATTGATTGAATAAGGTCTGATCTAATATGTGAGCCTTATTATCTTGTGTGTGATCGAACATGCATTCAAAATGCTTGATCTGTTATATGGGTTTCTACTGTGATCTTAAAGCGCAAGGAATTTGTTGAAAAACAGTTTTTTACTACCACACTCGTTTAAAAACATTTTAGTTTTGGCTAATTGAAATTCGGATTACCCCAAAAAATTTTGATCCTATAAGTCGATTAGCCTGTAGAAAAAAATGAAAAATAAAACCCTGGGGTTGTAGACAATTTTTTATCGGTTATAATACTCATTAGATTCGACTTTTAATCAAAATTATTCAGCTTTTCCAAAAATTATCTAATTCTACCAATGAAACTTCTGAGATAAATGTCTATTTTGCTCAGAAATCTTTGTTAATCAATGTCCAATACCTAAAATTTGTTATGAATTCATTCACTCTTTCAGATTATATGGCACAAAAATGGCGAAGTAGTCGAAAAGCTCAGGAATAGACTTAAGATCACAGATGATAATACATTAGTAATCAACCGCGTCGAACCTGCTGACCAAGGCAGATACGAATGCGAAGCGTCGAACGAAGCCGGAAAATTCGACGTTGAATTTATCATGGATGTTCTTGGTACATTATCGATAATGAATTAAATAGGGTTTATACATAAATTTACGACATTTATTGTAACAGCTCCACCTGCGTTTAAAGCCAAAACCGTAGATTACGAAGTCGTTGAAGGACGCAGCGTTACATTGGATTGTGCCGTGAATACTGTTTTGAAACCGTCTTTCTTGTGGATTAAGGTTATTTTTTTCATTCCTAATGCCGACATCAGTTGACTGTTGTAATTTTCAAAAAGTCAATCAAATTTTCCAATCGACTTTTCGTTTACGCTTTCCAGTTTTCCCTTTTGTAAACCTTTTCAATTTTCAAATAGACTACCAACAAATTTCTCTCGATAATTGCACATTGTGAAAATTTAAAAATATTCACCCTACGCAGTCGTCATGTTGCGCGAATTTTTAATTTTTCCTCATTGAGTGTAATAGTTCTACAAAGGTTATCAACCCAGTCACAAGGGTTTTTCTTTTTTGATTAATTTCTGGATACTTGATCACGAGGTTTCTGCTCAAGTCGACAAAATATGTCAAAATTCACCTTTTGGATTATGCAGACCGTAGGATTGTCCAGTTCCAATGAGCTCGCTTTACCCATACGTATGATCAGAGATTCTTTCTTCCCTCATAGATCCTCTCCTCTCCTTTGTTAGATTCATATGTACTCATTTTAGTCGAATTCTTCTATTCTATCTGGTGGTAATGTTATGCTATCGAATGGTGGTCAACATTTGATCATCCTAAAATCCAGAGCATCCGACGCAGGCAAGTATATTTGTCGTTCGACGAATTTTGCCGGTACTACCGAAATTCAAATTACGCTGAAAGTCCTCATTCCGCCTAAAATTGATCTGTCTAACGTCGTTGGTAATCCGTTAGCCAAGTTGAACCAGTCAGTTACTTTAGAATGTCCGGCGTCTGGTTATCCAGTACCTATTATCAAATGGTATCGGGATCGAAAGTTAATCCACAGGTTAGATAGTTCCTCGCATACATGTAACGGAGCTCCGAGGAGGTCTGGAGAAGTGAAGCAACTTTTTGGAGGCCGTGTCGATAAAATATTTGATTTTTCTAGCTAAAAAGTCCGAAAAGCAATTCAAAATAGTTATTTTTAACTAAAAATTGTTAAAGATGTACTTACAAGCGCGAAGCGCCGAAAAATTGAAATTTTTGACCGTTTTTTTTAATGACAATTTTTTATTAATCAAAAATGACCATTTCTTAAAAATCAAAAACTACCAATTTTGGTCAAGGCTTGACATTTCTCAGTTTTTCTTCCGACCAGAAGAATGTAGGTCACTATGGCTACCACATGACTAGCCACACAGTTGGCAAATCTCATGGGGGTGTCGGTCGCCACATGGTTATCTTTATGCCCGAGGATTTCTTTGTGGGGTTCTCATGGCACTTCCCCCCAAACTTACACATATAATTCGACACAAAATTTTCCTAGAATTTTATCATTTGTATCGACCATTACGTCAGATGATTACAGTAAATCTTCTGAGGTTACCATTGTTGACTGATAGAGATTGTAGACGTTTCTTACGAGTAGAGTTAAACCTTATTATCTCAAATTTTTGAATTGTTTTCACACACGTTATACGTATTGGTATTCAAAATTGCTTCTTCGTTGCTTCAAAGGTAGTTCCTAAATATTTAGAACCGACGATCGATACGTTTTGTCGTCGAATAATCAAACGATCAAACTGATGAATGTTCAAAGCGCCGATGCTGGAATATACAGCTGTTTGGCTGAAAACAAGGCGGGGAAGATTGAACAAGAATACAGTCTGGAAGTTTTACGTAAGTTACAATAAATTCTTTAGAACACAATAACCTAGGAATTTGTCACAAGTACATATGTAACTCAATAAGCACAGAAAACGAATTTTCTTATGAGAATGTAAAATATTTTGAGATATGTGAGGTAGAATCTTCTTAAAATTCAAATTGTGAAAGCGTTCCAAAGTATAGCTATAATTTTGCGCCTTCTAATTTTTACTGATTATTTCTCATTAAATTAATTTTTTAGTTCCTCCCGTTTTGTTGAAACCTCAGGAGTCGACAAACATCACCCTGACGGAAGGCGAATCGTTGTCTATGACGTGCCCTATTTCATTAGATGGCCCACTTCCAGAGATTTTATGGATGAAAGACGGCGCTCAACTTAGTGTTGACAGCGTCGGAGATTTGAGAGTAAAATTTTTACTGTAGCATGATGTAAAATTCTCTTCTCACGTTTGTTTTTTCAGATGTCGAGCGACAATCGTAGACTTTATTTGCGACAGACGAAAGTTTCGGACAGCGCCGTCTATACGTGTATAGCAACAAACAGAGCTGGCGAATCGTACTTAACCTTCCAAGTGGACGTTATATGTACGGTTTTCTGTGGAAGGAATTTTGAGAAGCTTTCGCTTAATGTCGCTGGCTTCTCCGTGGAAATGGTATTTTTACAGCTTTGGCTTATAAATCCAGCTTCAAAAGTGCTAATATAGAAATTATACGAAAAATAGCGTAAGTTTTAAGTCGACGTTCAAGCTTGATCGTCTGCAAAATTATGCGTAAATCCGTGCATGAGCATGCTCCTTTGCTAACCCTTAATTCTGAGTCATTTTGGCGTCTATTTTCTAGTATAGATTAGCGTCACTTCAGCTATCATACAGATAAATTTTTATAGCTCCGCCTATCATCGACGAAACCAGAAATGAACCATATACGAAAGCCGTACCTGGTCAAAATGTGGTTTTATGGTGCGTGGCCACGGCTAAGCCGCCGCCGAGCATTAAATGGTTCAAGGTTTGTTAGTCAAACATCTGTTAGGTATAGTGTTCAGAAATTATTGCATTATTTAAGGATGGCAAAGAACTTCTACCTAATCAAGACTCCGAAATAAATATCTCACCTGATCGAAACTCTCTAACATTCGCTTCGATAAAAACGGTACACAATGGCCACTATACTTGCATTGCAGAAAATCCTGCTGGTAGAAGGGAATTGGGCTTGACGGTCAAAATTTTACGTAACACATTACTGTATACTTTCTTGTATTTTTATTCGTGACTATGATAGGGCTTTTTCTCAGTGCCGCCGTCTGTAAAGCTCAGCGCACCTCAAACTTCAATTAAGTTGGGACATTCGGGCGTTTTGATGTGCGAGGTTACTGGATTTCCCGAACCAAATGTTACGTGGTCAAAAAATGGGCGTACCTTAGACTTGCTCGATAACAGTTGGAGATTATCGCGTAATTCAAAAAAGTATATTCAAATCCTTATTCAATTTGAAGTAGGTATCGATCCTTCAAGGTTCAATATGATCGTTTTCTCGAAGAATTTGAGAAAAAATCGAGATGATTGAAAATTGAGGTTTATTTTTTGTCCTAAACTCGGTTCGACAAAATATGATTATCAAAATGATCATGTTCATACGAATTGAAATGGATCGATTCTTAGAATTAACGCACGGCCAGCTTTTTCTAGAAATTGAAATTCTTGAGAATTCTATTGAAATTCAAATTAGCTGAACTGCTCCGTTTCTTCCACAAGCCGTACTGAAAATTTTGTATTCCACATTTTCCAATTTAGACTGGAGGCGCAATCTTTCCAGCCAAAAGACGTCGGCCGTTATACATGCTCAGCAAGAAATATCGCTGGATTTGCAGAAGATCATGCGAATTTGGACATTTTAAGTAATACATTATACGAAAGAGAATGCTTTAAAAATTTATTCGATCGGCCATAAGTTTTTGACGTTTGTAAACTATTTGATATCTAAAGTTCATTTATTCATTAAAATAATTTTTTCAATTTATCAGGGCCCCTTAACTAAAGTTTCGGTATACTCAAGTGTACTGTGCTCAAAACGATTATTGCGTAATGTGCATTTTTTTATCCTCCAATGTACGACTTATCAACTACTATGCCTAATCGAATGAATTTCAGGCGAGGATACTACATGCTGCGGCTTACATTATTTTTCAAGCCTATCCATCCTTTCAATTTTCATATTCCGACTTTGTCTTCTTAGTTCTAGTATTCATAAATCTGTCTGCGGATGTCTGATATTCATTTCTTGCCTTAAGTTGTGCAGCTGGTTTGAAGAGTGTATAGTCTTGGGGAGAAAAAACCAGACGAATATGGGGAAAAAACCAGGCAATGAAAGGGAAATTATCGGTCATTGACGTTTAGAGCATGTTGAATACTTTCTAAGAACGTCCTATCCCAAGTTTGAAAGTTTTAACAGCACTTTGAAAATTCACTGAAATTTCGAAAAGCCTCAACCAGTGTTTTTTTATTTGTACTTTACAAACGAAATGGTCCAGAGTACAAACGAAAATTTTGGCTTCGTTTGTACTGGTACAATCAAAATTTTTAGGACAAAAAATTTTTTTGTCACGCAACAGCCATCAGTATCAATAATGGACTTGTTTTTTATACGTCCCCATCGATAACGACGTACTAGCAGCTATAGCGTAATAAAAGCTTTTTGTGGAGTATTTCACTAGTGCATGTTCTGTGTCTCATGATCAAGTGTTTTATGTATCTGAATTCATAGCCTTCCTATGTGTCTCGTGAAAATAGCCAACGTATTTCACAGCATGTTTGTTGCATTTTATAACAATGAATGCTCTTTTTTAGTAATTTTTCGCAAATTTTGGAGTACAAACGGTTTTTTAAAGGTCGTTTGTACCAGTACAAATGGACCGAGTACAAAAAAAACACTGGCCTCAACCATTTTTACGCATTTTTAAGGCGCATTTGGCGTCACGCAGTTGGCCATGTTGTGAAGTTGTGCAACTTCTGACATGTTCCACAGATAGACATCCCTAAGGCGTCTTCACAAAAAAATTTCAGTTGTTGATGGCATACTGTAGTCTACTGTAGATTTTCAAATTGGGGGGAGGGGTAATAAAAAACAATCATTTTTATTAAATTTAATTTAAAATTTTGAGTTTTTGGAGCTCTGTCATGTGTATTTTGATGTTTTTTGTCAATATCATTTACTGTGTTCTCATTTGGCAAAAGATAAGGCAAAGAAAAAAATTGTGGGGTAAAAAATCAGGTGTGGGAAAAAACCAACATAAAAAACCAATTTGGAGAAAAACCAACATGATAATTTCATGCTGAATGTAGTTTTTTAACAAATCGTTCAAAAGTCATAATGCGACTATATTTCATCGAAACTAATCATAGGGCGCAGCTGGGAATCAAAAAATCGTTTGGTTTTTTTCTCAACATGTTTTTTTCTCCCACATCTCGGAAAACCTTTTTTATATTTCACCTTATCTTTTCTGGCTCTGCCAAAACTTGAACAATAATTTTTTTTTATTTGTTGGCTATATGCCTCTATACGACCCACGAAAAATGTGACAGTTTCTCCGCACATCTAACATGGTTATGTATAAATTCGAGAAAAACGGTTTTTTGGTTTTTTACCCCGATGACAAATGCATTGGATGACTGCTTTTTCCACCAGTTTTAGCTGAGATTTTGCTCTCAGCAGCTACATATCTTATTTCATGGTGACGTATAATTTGAACGCAAATAAATTATCTTAATGTTGCTCAAAAGACACTTTTTCCCGGTATAATGAGGTAGCGGTTAAATACGCTATTCATTCAGTGTCTTCTGTAGCCCTCTGTCAGCAGTGCAAAAATAACGAAATTTCTGTACGAAACATATTTTTTTGTCCCAATCAAAAATTTGGAGACGTATGCTGAAATGAAATTTGTAGAAATAATCTTAGAAAAACTACTTTTAATTCATTTGAAGTCTTTTTCGTAATATGCAAGGGAGAGTTTTTTGCAGCTTGGATGCTGTAAAGACGGTCAGCGCTGATGTTACATATTTTTCTTCATTAATTTGTTGACTGCTGCCATAAGATTCATTCAGGCATTACAGGAATACACAAAATTATAAAGGGCAATAAAAAAATTAATCAGGCTAAACAAAAATGAAATGGATTAGTACTATTTCGTCTGAATATTTATACACAAAAGTAATACCACTAGTCGCGGAGACAGGGTTCCCCAGAATGAATTTTTGTTCCCCAAAATAAATTCCTGTTCGAAAACAGCCTTTTCGGAGCAAAAATCTGTCAAAAAGCGAAAAAATAGTGTATCTTCGCGCCGAAATTATCCGCAATACAGTTTTAAAGCGAAAATTCCATTATCACGGGCGTGTTTCGTTTGGCCAAAAAATACTTATTAGTTGGATACTCCCTCCACTTAAGAATGACTTTTTTCGCGTATCGTCGGACTTCTTACAAGCATGACCAAAGTGTGCATTGTAGCTGTAGTTGCCTATAATTCCTTATACGTCAGGTTGGGTGTTATGTTATTTGTAACTCCCAATATTTACCTGCCTCTATCTCGTCATGCCTTACTTCTATTTGCCTTAAAGCTCGTTTCTGATGATATTGGTCAAATAAATATTTCTGATGTTCTGTACACTCTTTTCTTGATTTAGTTCCTCCGGAAATTCGTCGATCTGGTCTAAAATTGCACATTAGAATAGCCGTAGGTCAAGATGTTACGTTGCATTGCGAAGCGTCCGGAAAATCAATTCCCAAACTAGTATGGTATAAAGATGGGCGAATCTTGTCATCGTCAACAAACGTAGAAGTTGCTTCAGTCGGTCAGTTTGTTCGTGTAAGTTAATGAATCACCACGAGCTCCAGTCATACATGTTGTTGAAGGTTTTGAATAGTCCCGGAGCTGACTTCTTTGCTGGTGCCTGTGCCTTATACATATTGCGTTAAACATTGGATGACAGTGATAGACTCTCAAGAAATACTCTTTCCTACTGTTTCACACGGATCTACGACAAAATGCCTCCAACAAAATGTTCCCAACATATGATCTCTACAAAAAATGACTCTGTACAAAATATCCCCAGCAAAATGTCTCCAACAAAATATCCCCAACAAATGATCTCGGAACAAAATGTTCCTGTTCAGAATGTCTCCGACACAAAATGTCTCCAACAAAACGTCTCTAACAAAATATTTCCAACAAGATATCCCCAACTTATGGTCCCCGAACAACAAAGGTATTTCCGTGGTCTTATTGGGGAAGAAGTTTTTGACTATTAAGAATTCAAGGGATGCGGTCATTTTATACAAAAAAAAATTATCCCGGGTGTAAACAGGTATATCCATTGAATTCCTCGCGGTCAAAAACTCCTTCCACCAAAAATCACGAAAATACGCTTGTTTACACCAGGGATAATTCTTTTTGTGTAAGGTGACCGCATCTATTGAATTCCCAAGTCGGAAACCTCTTCCCCAATAAGACTATAGAAATACCTTTGTTGTTCGGGGACCATAAATTAGGGATATTTTGTTGGAGACATTTTGCACGGGAACATTATGTTCGGAGATCATTTGTTGGAGACGTTTTGCTGGAGACATTTTGTCGCGACACCGTTTCACACATTTGAGTCCATAATCGATCACAATCAGCAATTAATGATCGTTTTGGAAAGTCGTAAAATTTTAAGTGAGGGACATCCAGTCGATTATAGCTGAAAATTTAGCAATATTGTTGGGGTCTTCCGAAAGCATAACTTTGTTTAAAATTGAAGTGATTTTGAAAATGCGTGATTGGAAGATTGGATTACTATCACATTGAATGAAATATATGTTTAGAATTCTTGTGAAGCTGATCAGAAAATTTGAATTGTATGTGCTCAATCAACTAGTTACTATACTCCATTTTTTCAAAATGAGACTTGGAATGCCGAAAAATTTTACGTAGACAAAAATAACCAACATTCCCGGGCGTTTTCCTTGCAACCTTACGGTAGTAGTAGATAGGCCTTCAACTTGAAAAGAAAGATGTCCACATGCTTTGTAGGTTCATAAAATACAAAAGCATTTCTCTACGTTCCTAGCCTCATTTTGAAGTGAATGGACTGTCAATAGTGCAACGAGTATTATATCCTGTTTTTCCTGATTTGTCAATAATAACCGTGGAAATCAAGTACTATTTTATATTTTACGATTTTCTGTTAAACTATATGTCTTATAGGACTGAAATTTTTGAGAATTACTCGACTGATCTTCAACATTTTTTAGGAAAAATTATATCATGAAAGCATGGTGTACTATTTGGACGGCAGTGCTAATTTTTGTCATTTTCCGATTCGCAAGCATTTTATACAAAAATCAGACTATGAGTGTTTGTTCGGATACCGAAGTCAACTCAATCAATGCTCCAAACAGGGTTTTTTTAGGCCAATTTGGAGCCATGGCTCCTAAAAATTCTGATTAGCTCCTAAAAATTTAGCGGCACAAGCCAAATTGGCTTGTAAAAATTCGAGCCTAACCACCCTTTTGATTATGCTATAGGGTTTCTTGTGCGGACATGCATTTTTATGCATTTTGAAATGAAAAATATCAACAAATTTCCGGCGCTTCGCGCCGGATTTCAAATCATTTATGATTCTTGGAATCATTTCTGTCAGGCGGTTAGAAAATATCGGCCTAGCTTATGCTTACAGCTTTGAAAAATCAGCATGTTATGGATTAATGTTTGACTTTGTATTGTTTTTTCCAGGTATTTGACGAAAGTCAAGAATTTTCTACATTATTTTTACAAAATCGTTTTGCGGCGTTTTAGAATTTTTGGCTTTGGTGAACATAACTTTTTGCATTTTGAAAATGATTAAAACATCAACAACATGGGAAAATGACAGATGCTCTTGCTATCTGAAGAAGCCATCCAGATTCATTGTTGCTTGCCTAATTCCTGAATTTTCACATTGAATTCACTGAAAAATAGACCCTTCAGCAGGAAAAAAATACAAAAAATATTCATTTTCGAACGCTATAGAATATCTTAATCTAAAATGTTCTTCCGGTGCTAGGCGCCGAAGATATTCAAGACCGAAGTAAAATACATATCGCGCTTTTTATGCTCTAGATCATTTGAAAACAATCGCTCTTGATAAGTAATGATGATTGGTAAATTACCGGCTCAAAATATATTAGATCGAAAATGGAGAAAAAATGTTTGACCTCTTCGGCCAATCTGTCGTGCAGGTCTTTCCTTAAGGGTTTAAGAAAAGATAGAGGCTTCTGGTCTGAACTGACCTGCTAGAACTAATCCCTCGGCTGAGCCTCGGTGATAGTGCAACAGTCCGGTTCCCCAGACCTGGCAACAACAAAGATAAACTTAGTTTAAATACGGGGCCTCACACAGAAACCTCGTAGTCTCCTAGAAGAGACAAGGAATCCCCTCAGGGATAAACTTACTTGCTGGATCCCCTGACGGGTCTTCCAGAGCCTGCAGTCAGCAAGCTGGCGCCTGAGCCTTTGGCCCTTCGCTCCAATCGCTCGATCGGATCCAAATAACAAATGAATAAGTATAGCAATAATTCCGACGAATAATAAATAGATGTAATTTATATAAATTTACTACGCAAATGCTGGCATAATATTTATTGGAGGCCAGCTATGTTATCGAAAAATATAATAAAAACAATAATAGTGAATGAATGATTTGCACTATCACTTTTGGTCTTTCTGTGGCGCTCCATTTCTATGCAAATGTCTGCGCCGTTGGTCGTCCAATTCGTCGATTTGCATGGCGATTTCCTGACGCAACTTACCATCAACAGGGTGCCCAACAAATCAAATGCTCAAAAGATCATGATTGATCATCGGCACTTGCAGAAGAATGTGCTGAAAAATGCATTTTCTGACGTTTTAGAGGCTTCGAAATCAAAATTTTTCGGTACTAGGAACAAGTTACTTTAGCCAGACTTTTGGTTTCTCACCCAAAACGCAGGAAATTCAATTTTAAAAGTCAGGAAGTGAATGAAATACAACGGAAGTACCTAACTTTTAATCATTTTTTCGGGTAAAATTAAGCAAATTTATCAATTTTAGAGAGAGAGGAACTAAAAAATTAATTTGTGAAACCAAATTTTTTCCCTAAGTTACAGATCAACCTGGCTTATGTCAAAAAACCCTGATGATTGATTTGAATAATGACTGATCTAAAATGTGAGTCTTATTATTCTGTGTATGATTAAGAATGTATTCAAAATGATTGATCTGTTATGTGGGCTTCTACTGTGATTCTGGAGAATGTTTTTTGACTAAATTTGTTTAAAAAAGGCATTGTTTTTTACTACCACATTTATTTACAAACTTTTTGGTTTTGACTTGTTGAACTTCGTATTGGCCTGTAAAATTTTGACCCTACGAGCCAAATGACCTGTCGAGGAAAAATGACAAAAAAACTTTGGCTCCAAAATGCTTTTTGTCAAATTTGAAGCTGATCATCAAATTTTTTCCTTCTGATGTGGATTTTATGTTTACTTGCACCGCTATTTTCATGCAGGATATGCCTTAGGATTGTTGATTTCCATTAAAGATTCACTTTTACAGTACGCGTTGACTATGCGTCGTATTAAAGACTTAAAAATCCACCTATACATTGATGAGTGACTTTTCTACATTTACTAAGACTATTAATTGAGCCACATTCCGTGAACGTTTCAGTGGAACCTTTTACAGCGGAAAATTTTCGAGAAAATGTTTTACAAACGATATTGATATAGTAAAAAACGCTCATCTAACCGCCCATGAAAAATGAACCAGCAGATTTTGGCTACTGTGCATGTTTGACTTCAGTGTTATGTGCCACCCTATTGTACGCAGATTCTTCTGCTTTTACCGTACTGCGAAGAAGAATTCTCACTTTTATTTCAAATCACTCAACTTGATTTACACCATCTTATCAGATTGTAGTAATCTTGTGCACTCATTAAAATAGCTAACTGGGAAAATATTGATCTCTTGACTTTTCGAAGCTTTTAAAGATTGTTATTGTTTTTTAGATTAAAAATAGCACACCAGAAGATCAAGCGATTTACAAGTGTGAAGCCAGAAATGAAGTCGGAGAAGACAGTATTTCCTATAATGTTCAAGTCCTCCGTAAGTTGTTAAAATTCGAATGAGCTTTGTCGTCTTTGCAAACAACTGAGACTTGTTAGATTGGCCAAATTTTTATGAAAAATTTTGGTGCAAATGAAATTTATACATTGTTCTACATCTTAAATATAATTTCTAACTATTTCACAATGCGGATTTTTCACATCTAATGAAAAGTTGCGAGACGACTGACAGAAAAAATTACCCATATAACTTCCTACTATCGTGTTCCTGGATCGTGAAGCCGTCTAAAAGTATTTTCCTTGTTGTAGGTGAGTTACAGTCAGTCGTTAAAAAGACGAAGATTTTGCTCCATGACCGTGGTTCCGTTGATTTCAATTCCATTTTTCTTTTACATTAAGATGGGGAAGCACTAGGATATTGCTCTGTGATTGGTTTCCTATAAGTTTCTGTGAATTCTGAAAAAATCACTGCCAAGACACGTGTCTGATTTGAATTTGATCTCCGAGCATGAAACTAGGTGTTTAGAGCACTATTTTAAACACGTTTTTCAGTCTGAAATAAGTTTTTTCTCGTGGAAAGTAAAAAAATACCATTTTATCTTTTTTATTTTCTTATTTTAGAAACTCCAAAAATCGGGTCAGGCGCCTCAGTTCAAGTGATCGAAGGTCAAAACGCGCTTCTGTCTTGCGATGTTAGCGCTTTTCCACCGCCGCAAGTTATTTGGCAACGAAACGGCCAGCGTGTTAATACTGGCGGCCGCTACGTCGTCCAAAATAACGTAAGCTATCGAAAATCGTCTAGTTCGATTAAGATGTAATTTTAATTTTCGTCGCCTGATTTTTGTAAATTTGATCTTGTTTTTCGAAATTCGAGTTAACATTGTCTTTCTTGATTGACTGTTCGAGTGTTTTTTGAACATCGAAGATTGAGAATCACTTCGAGACAGAAATGTAATGCATACATGCACATAGGGTGGGTAGGGGGTAAACCCCCATCAATGAGACCCTGGCCACCCCTCTGGCCAAAAAAATCGCCGGACACCCCTACCTGAACTTTTTCCAAGACAGCTTTTTTCATGATTTTTGTGCATATTTTGTATGAAAAACAGGCTTGCAGAACTTTTTTTTTGTTTTTTTGCTCATCCATCCCCCTTATCCTCCCCCCCCAGGGAAATAGGTCCATGGACCCTCCCCCCTGAGAAAATTCTTGCCGTGCATGTCTGATGTAATGGCTAGTATTTCATACGAAAATCAATTTCCTAGAATCTGCGTATCAGTACTACTAGAAGCGTCGATGCAGGAATGTATGTCTGTGTGGCCACAAACGATGCAGGAACGGCTCAACAGGCTTATACCTTGGACGTATTGATTGCGCCTAAAATGTTGACTTCCGATGCCGAAACTATCTTCGTCCCTTTGGGTGAAACGTTTGAACTGAAATGCAAAGTCAGCGGTCATCCTGAGCCGTCCACCACATGGCACAAGGAGATGCAGAGCATTAAAGCAGATTTACATACAACGGTAGACATTTTTGAAAATTAAATTTATTAGTTTAGTCGCTCAATTTTTGTCTTTACTAAGTTACCCTTTCTTTTTCAATTTTACATATGATTCGTTTCCCTTCTTTTAACTGTTTATTGAATTCACTCTTTACTTTCAGTTGTGTACAGTTTCCTATCGCTACGTCGAACCTCCTCGTTTATATGATTTTTAAGCTTTACTTGTTTTTTATTCGAACCTTTCAGCATTGTCTTTGCAGTATTTTTTATTTTATCATCTATTCTTCATTTATCTCACTTTCCGCTGTTGTCATGCGTAACTTTTCTGCGATGACTATTGCCTTTTGTTCTACCTATTTTATACTAATTTTACTGTTGTGCTTCTATTTTTTAGATTGCAGCGAACGGCTCTCTCATTGTTAGAAATGCGGCCATGTCCGACGCCGGAAATTATAAATGTGTCCGGACCAATGCAGCTGGTACAGCTGTGAAAAGCTACACTATTCAAATAATCAGTGAGTTTATTTTGTAAATTAATATTTTTTTTATTTTTTTGTTTTCCACTTGTTTTTAGAGCCTCCACGGTTAAGCGACGAATCTATGAAAATCATAAATGTTACGGAATCTAATCCAGTCCTATTGGCCTGCAGGTTCGAAGCCGAAGACGGTGCCAAGGTCTTTTGGCACAAAGTAGTTTTTGTGCAATTAAAGTGAACTCCTAATTATTTATATAATTAATTTCGATTTTCCCAGGACGAGGTTCCTCTGGCGTCTTACTATAATCCTCGAATAGCTGTAGTCAACTTGGATCTTCATTTAGTCATCAACGATACCCGATTGGTTGACACTGGCGTGTACAAATGTTCAGCCGTCAATCCGGCCGGCAATGTAACACAAATCTTTCAGCTCAACGTTGGTGGTAAGTTGGGACGGCATTATTGTTTCATGGGAGCACAGCTTCTTTATGCGACATAACTTTTGCGGCTTATGAAACCCATAATTTTGCACACATTCGTTTTAGTCATATTATGTGAGTGCATGCCGGTCTTCCGACCAAAAACTTCTATTTTTCTTGCTTGAACTTCTAATGTTCGTTTTCGTTATCTACACGCAATTGGTATATATAAATACTAAATATGAAAAAATGTCTGTATCCATATTTATTTATATTATCATATTTAGTTCCTCCAAAAATCACACCTGAGCCAAGACGCGTGGTCGTTTTGAACGGATCGGACGCCGAACTTCCGTGCGAAGCTATTGGTCACCCTAAACCTTGTGTGACATGGATGCAGGGTAGCGAAGTTATCCCTGAAAGTGAGTTATTTCAAAGATCAACTTCCGTTTAGATTTGAGGGAGTAAATATCGGTGTTGCAATTTCTTTGCTTTGTGAATGTTATCATAATTATCAGTTGCTATCAAATTGCAGCTCATCAAAAAGGGACAAGTTTATTCTTTGCACGTGCTAGACCCGAAAATGCGAGCGTCTATACTTGCAAGGCTCACAACTGGGCCGGCGAAGCTTATCACGACGTCGAATTGGCTGTTCATGGTGACTTTTTACATGCTTCTTACGTAGCTTCTTTCTAAGTTTTCATATTCTAGTTGCACCTACTGTAATTCCTGAAAGATTCAACGTAACTGAAAGAGAAAATGTGTCAATCACGCTAGAATGCAAGGCCACGGGCATACCAGAACCAACGATAGCATGGTTCAAAGAGCCGAAAAATGAACCCATCGTCAGTGATAACAGTAAGTTCGATTGGCTTTCATGTGAAATTACAATATGTTTCTTGAATTTTCTTTTTTTTCAATGTCGGAAACTAGTTCGTGCGAATTAGTTTCAGTCTTTAATGCTATAAGCACAATTCAGTGCAGCGGTAATTTTGGAAATTTTTAATAGTGTCCGCTTACTTTAAATCCCTGGGATTTGTCAGTAAAATTTTTCCTGTACAGAGTACGCAATTTCTACCGAAAATTCTTTGACGGTCAGAAATTTGAAAAAATTCGACGACGGTTTCTATCGATGTGTAGCCAGCAATGATGCCGGTGTTGCTATTGGGCACAGACGGCTGCATAGTAGGTTTTCAATGTATTTCTAACTTCGAAGTTATATTTAAAGCCTTTTTCTATTAGTTGCACAGCCAGATTGGCGCATATTGTTTGTCGAATGCGATAAAAATGGCAGACCGATCCGTATGACCTATGTTCCGGCTCGGGGTGACATTCCAAGCG
Organism: Romanomermis culicivorax; assembly: GCA_963922205.1. Classification (NCBI taxonomy): domain Eukaryota; kingdom Metazoa; phylum Nematoda; class Enoplea; order Mermithida; family Mermithidae; genus Romanomermis; species Romanomermis culicivorax. The sequence goes on along the minus strand of CAWUHX010000060.1, from coordinate 53,054 downwards.
ATTATCACAAATTGTTACCATGGAGCGCCGAGGATCAAGATTTGCCGGAAAATGGGACGGCTAATACGCTGATAAAATGCTTGCCTACTCGGGATAATAGGAGACAAAGAAATCATTTGAACGCGATCGCAAGTAATTTTTTTCAAGGTTTTTTTGCTTCAAAAAACATTGCAGTTGAACAGGGAAAATCATTTTCAGAATGTTTTCTCAATTTTTTGTTTTGGAGAATGACATTTTCCAGCGATTCCAAAGCTCGCGAAGTTACCAGAAAATCAAGTTGTTCAAATAGGCGATACAGTAACGTTGACATGTGAAGGTGTGGGAAATCCGTCGCCAGAAATTCTATGGACGCTCAATGGAAGACCTATCGATGGTAAATTTGTTGGTCCATCGAAAAGACACAACTCCATAAATTTTACTTGCATTGCAGATAATCCTGTGACAGTGGATGGAAGGTCAGTTTTAACTATAAACGATGTGCAGAAATCCGCGGCTGGAAGATACATGTGCATTGCCAGGAATCACAAGGGCTCAACTAGAGCTGTCGCTGTTCTGCGAGTTAACGGTGAGCTCACCAAATTCGAAGATTTTTTTTGTCATGTAGATTTTAAAAATTGTATTTACAATTAACTTTTCAACGACATTTTGACTTTTTGAAAAATACAAGCAAAAAAGCGAGAAATAAACCTAAGCTCACAAATTACTTAGCAAAACGGCGGCATCCTAGCCATTATCTTTTACGTCTTGGTTGCGCCATTTCATGAAGTACTCAATCTGACACACATTTTCATACGCGCACGCCTGTTAGTACACTTATTATTAGTGATGGAATTTTTTGCGCTCAACGTGGTATATCATATTACAGAATTTATAAACTGAATACAACGGATCTCTTCTAACCTTGTAAATATGGAATTTTTCAAAGATGATAATTTGGCTCAAAAAACTTTTTTATTCACATTACACTCTTCAAACATGTCCAATATAATCTCAGTCTATTAATCTAAAATGCATTTTCGTTTGATTTTTCCTTCGAGTTGAAATGCGAGAATGTTTGTGAAGAATTTGATGTAAATAGGGCTGTTGTGTGTTGTTCTCAACTATCTTAAATTTTAGCATTTAATCTGTCTTTCAGAAGAAATTATGTTATGTCTATATCTTTTACAGAAGCACCGCAAAAAGTCGCATTTTTACGAGCCAACGGTCAAAAGCCGCTGAGATATTCGCAGACAGTCAGCATTTTGACATGTAAAATTCCGTCGAATTTGAATAATGGCAAAGTTTTCTGGATGAAAAATGGACGCATTGTTAGACCTGATAGAGATCGCGTAACAATTCTGAAAAATGGAACTTTGATACTCAACAACGTCGACGTAAGATTTGAAATTTCTGAAATTGTTATTCTATTTTTCTCAAAACGCTAAGTCATTCATGAAGCCTGCATTTTCAAATGAAACACATCAAAAAGAACAATTTTTTAAGCCAAGACGGAAGTCCTAGGATCTCTTTGCGTGCATCAAGGTTTTTTGTTAAATAAATAACTTCAGGATAATGAAGCCAGAGAATATCAGTGCGTTATTGACAAGAAACATGTGGCCACTCGTTTAATGGAAAAGACTGTCATCGAACGTATGTTTCTCTTCTAAAAACCTCCAGGGGCCGGTTTCATCAAAGAGACTTGAGCTCCACCTGAGCTGTAGCTTAACTCTATATGTTATACCATTGCCGTTAAGGTGCAGTTCAGCTGCAGCTCAGCTGTAGCTTAGCTTTCTCAACATGTTTTGTGTACGAGTTAAGCTACAGCTGAGCTGCAGCTCAACGACAATGATATAACATATAGAGCTTAAGCTGCAGCTCAGCTGGAGCTTAAGTCGCTTTGATAAAATCGGCCCCAGATCTCTTGCTCAAAAATTAATGATTATACAGACGACTCAAATCGCGAATCAATTCCACACGTTGTACAAATAAAGATTGGTAAACCCGTGTGGTTGAATTGTTACGCATTCCCGGACGATAATCAACCGATTTATCATCGATCGCTATGGTTCCATAATGATAAACCGTTGGATGAAAATTCTTGGCGTATCAGTATAATGTACAATCAAAGTTTGTGGATAAAGTACGCTTACGATGCCGATCTGGGCGAATATAAATGTGTGGCGTTCGATCATTTTGGTCGAATAGCAGGCATCACGAAATATGTTTTGGAAAGTAAGATATAGAGAGAAGTTTAGAATTTCAGATCCTAGACAAATGTGCTTTATAATGTCGTATAAAACTTTTCATGAAGTTTTTCTTTTCATGAGCACAATTTTTAGAGATGCCGGTAGAAATGACTGCTCACGTTCAAGGCACAATAAACGGCTTTCGTCTGAAGGATGCTTCTATGTTGGGCACAGTGGCGTCTAAAAATGGCAAAGGAGAAGTTGAAATACGGTTGGAAAATCTACCATTGAATATGAGTGAGTTGCGTGTTCAGCTATAAAAAATCTTCGCTATTAATGACTATGATTTTAGTCGTGCTAGGTCTTTTCTCGCACACTCACGAAAACTAGTTTCCAAAGTATTTTAGATACTCCGCCTGAAAATGCTAATTCTCCGAAAACAGTTGGTTTGAAAGTTACTCTAAAATATAGAAATTCCAGTTAGTTGATAATAAAAAATGACAGAAGAAAACTAGTGAGATAACGAAGTGATAAATCAAACAAATTGGTGAGATGAATTAATTCTCCCTCTGTCGGAATCAATATTATTTTCGTAATGATAGGTTTTCGTAATGATTTGCGACTTTCACAGAACTTCAAGTATTAAGGTTCTTTCTATTAGTTCGATTTAACTCGTATGCTTTTCTGGAGACTTTATGTTTTAAAGGCACAAAGCAAGATCAAACTTTGTTGAGCTCGGCCATCGCCCCTTGCTGGTTATCACCCTTCGTGAATATTAAAACAACCGGGCATCATGGTAGGACGAACGCCGAACAATTCGAAAGCCGAACAGAATACAGATTCAGTACAGGTACACGAAGCAATACTTCTCAAAACTTACTTTTCTTCTAAAAATGTTGACCCGTTAATATCATTTTCCTTTGTCAATTTTTTAAAGTGAGGTGTAGTCTATAGATTGTGATTTATCAGCGAAAAAGGTAATTAAATTATTTTTTACAGGCGACACCTTGAAATTGGAGCAGCGTGGAAAATTGGCTAACTCCAAAGGTTACGTTGTTATGGATCTAGCCGTAGATGGCAGCGTACCACATTTGTCGGAAAATAGCGTGGTGATCATGGAACCTTATATCGAACATTTGGTTCGCTCGGGCACTGACCGTATGCAAGGCTATGGAACGGGCGCCTATCGCGTAAAGGGTGTCCCGAAAGGAGTGTCTTTCAGGCAAGAGTGATATTTCTAATGACTAACGGAAGTCAACTCACAGTGTATTGTGTTCGGTGTTTGTGCAAAATTATCAATAAGTAATAATTATGGAGTGTTAATTTCGGACTCATTATTCATTGTTGTAATTTTAAGTTGCCTGAATGATCGATTTTTAGCTCTCTGAAAAACTAGAAAATTTTTGCATTTCAAATTTTTTCATTTTTACATTTCAATCTTTGTTTTAGAATATATTATGAATTGATGAGACAAAATATGTTGATGCTCGGACACGGACACTGAAAAACAACTCATAAACGTATAAATAAATTTCAAATGATAACTTGTATGATTTAAGTTTAAAAGACTCAAAATTTATTCAAGCTTGTTTGCTAATCGAAATTTTTCTTTCCTCCTGCAGAAGTGGAAGTTTATTTTTGTATAAAATTTCGAGAATCTGATTTTCTGTAATAAAATTCCTGAAGCTATTGCAATCATAATGCAAATATATTGTGCATGACATATCTACACCAGAATTTCGGTTTTTGCCTTGATTGCTTGTCACTGTGTATATTTTTTCCACTTTTTAGCTGGAACCACGATATAAAATACAAAAAAGGCGCCGAAAGTCTGAAAGGTCGCGCGGAGAAAATTCGAGTTTCGGCTTTGACTTTGAACGAGGCATCGAACGGAGCTTATCGCTACGAAACGGCCACCGAATCTGAAGATATATGCCCCGACGGATTTGAAGTTGCGGTCAATGGCATGTATTGTACGGGTAAGCTTTGAAATACCCCAAAAAAATTTCTTAAACAAATACTGTCAAAAGATTTCAGCAACCATTTGAGAATGCGAATGTAATGTATATCTTTGTGGAATTTAAAATTTAAATATGCAGTTAACTAAGCTGAATAATTAATGAAAGCGGACAAAATTTCAAATAAACGAGAGGAAATTTTTTCATCTTACTGAAAGTCAATGTCCCTTATCGTCTGTATTAAAAGTCTATATTCCGTAACAAACACAATAGATATCGACGAATGTGAAACCAACTTCCATGGATGCTCATCTGCCGGAAACTGTACCAACTTACCAGGATCATACCACTGCAATGCTGGATGCGCTCGCGGCTACGCGCCCACCGACTTCGGAATGTGTCGTGGTAAGCTTTTTTAACTAAAGAGTTGAATTTCTTGAGATTATATCAGGAGCCCACACCTCTTTTTTCGATCCTCTCTGGAAATCATCGCAAAAGTGAGAAAATTTTCAATGTCTTTTCTCAAGTCAAATATTCAGCTTGACAAAAATTCGTAGTAAAAGATAATGGCACAAAATCTTTGTACTGCTTCATAATCGAAATGACATCTGAATCAACTTCTAAAAGCCCGAGACAGACTGGTTACTCCTCTGTTTTACTTGGAATTCTGTGGAAGTCATTGCAGAAAATTCGTTCCTCGATACATGGCGATCTGTTATCAGAGCTTAAAATACTCGAACATTTAAGACATTGACGAGTGTAAGTCGAATATTTCCGTTTGCCCGCTCAATGAGGAATGCACAAATACACCTGGCTCTTACGAATGCAGAGAAATGTGCCGGTTGGGTTTCGTCCGAGACGGTAACGTTTGCGTGGATATCGACGAATGTGAAGAACGGAATCCTTGCGCCAAAAGTCAGTACTGTAGCAACACTGTTGGATCGTATAAATGTTTTTGCCAGGCGGGCTATACGATAAAAGGTCGCGACAATAAGTGTGAAGGTAAAATTTTCAGTGTCCTTCTAAACAATGCCCAAAACGAGGCATGTTTGACTGAAATAGTTTTCTTAATTTGTTGATAATCTGTCATTAGTTAGTATGTTAGTTAGAATGCACAAAATATGTTGGCAAATATTTAAAGGAAGAGTTCCCTTTTCCAATCCACGTTTTTTACACTCGAAAATCGTAATTTTTGAATGTTGAACGGTGTTTTTTATTTCAATCATCGTGCTAAGAGAAAGTTTTTTTACATTGGAAAACGTTTTTTGTACCTAAAGTTTCTCAAAGCTGCGACTGGGAAAGAGTTTTACGGTTTAAACCTTTTAGAATTACAAAACCGCTTATTTTAGTCGAAACTTCAGTAAATACTAGAGAATATCTATAAAACACTGATACTGAAAGTTTTTCATTGTCGAAATATGCATTTTTTCATCATCCTGACAGTTGTGATAGCTAATCCATCTATATTTGAACTTATGTTTTAGATATTGACGAATGTGCGTTGATGCCTCCTATTTGTCAATATGGCTGCCATAATACGCTTGGGTCGTACTTTTGTACCTGTCCTCATGGTTTAACGTTGCTCCCTGATGGTAGAACATGCTCAGGTAAGAAAATTCATGACGTTTTTAAGTTAGATACAAAAAGTTGGATGCTTAGCGAATTGATTGTTGAAACAATGAACTTAAATATAAAACTCGTTCCTCGAGGTATAGGCGGATTCGGTAGTTTGCAATAGCTTTTGAGGAAAATGTATGTTGTAGTTAAACTCTTGAGAATCTTCATACCCAAGAAATATTTAAAAAGTTTTCTAATCACACACGGCTTAATTTTCTACGGAAATACATACATACACGAGTACATCTTGGGTTTATCACAGGTTCTTGTTTTTTGCTAAACTTTCTATTGGTATTTTTCATTCACAATAGTTTTCACGCTTAGGAATCAGTTATAACTATGCAAAATCCGTTGACGAGGATATTCTTCCTAAAACCGATCTCGACTCTTGTCCAGTCGGCTATTATTTCGACGGATCAATTTGCGTCGGTCAGTTGTTTATTTTTATGTTGTTAAACTCCGCCAAAAATGTTTTATTATTTCGACAGAGTCGAGGTCATGCAACAGAGATGACGAATGCCAGTATCAGTGTAAATTTGAACATGAATTCGGGTCGTGTGCTTGTCCGGCGGGCTATCGCCTCAACGCGGATGGTCGGAGTTGCGAGGGTAAATTAAAGCAAAATGTTGGAGACCACAAGTATATTGATATAATACCTGTATAGCAGCGAGAAATGTTATAGCGCTAACTTCGGCATGTACACAACTGATATTCACATTCTGTTTCAGTTTTTTGTCCTAAACGGTTGATCACTTCCCATATTAAAAAAATTATAGATTCATTATCTTAACGAAGACATGGTTCAGGTTCAGAGCCATACAAGCCTTCTCGATTCTTCTGAACTTTTTCAATGTTTAGTAATTGTATAAACAGACTCGTAGTAGACATGTTTCATTTGTTATTCCAGTTGAAATAAGATTTTCGTTAAAAATGATAATTGAAAAAAATCATAAAATTTATTTATTCGAAATTAACAGTATTGTGTGATTAATAACCAAATATGAGTGAATTGATGGTCACCGAAATTTTAATTTAAAATTTACATATTTAGTCACTTATATACACGATAAGGTGGGTTCTACAAGAAGATTTTTTGAAGGTCGTGTATACTTGAAACCAATAAAAATTTATCATCGCGTTGCAAAATTTCTCGAGTAATGCGAATCTGCCTTTTAAAAGCTTTTTTTTTGTACATTCGGCTGTTTTGAAAATTGACAATTTCTCCTTATAGTTGGACCTAATTTTAAGTTTACAAAATTTGTTTATTTCAAGAATTAATTGTATCATTCAGACATCGATGAATGTACAGAAAATACGGCGAATTGCTTAGGTGATAAAATGTGCTTTAATCAGAGAGGTGGTTACGAATGTCTACGAGTTGAATGTCCAGATTTCTATGTATTTTCGCCTAGAGAAAAGTAAGTGTTTGTAAAAAAAATTTTTTGCACCAGAACGCAGAAATCTTGGCGCAAATTAATGAATTCATGGAGATAATAACTAAGTTTTTCGTACAGATGCAAAAAGTCTTTTGTTGACAGAGTGACAATCCGATGTCATTCATTGGACCACCATGCAATCGAGAAATTTCAAAGATCTATTAATTAGAAAGCGAAAAAATGAGCTTGTCAAACTCCTAGAAAATATAAAAAATAAAAAAAAAGTTTTCTACTATCCATTCAAAATAATTTGAATTTTCTAGCGCTTGTCTTTTGCAATGCCTTTCCGATGGTTTTGTCTGTCCTCCTAACGACGACAAAGTTCAACGAATCCAAGTTCAACTGGCGTCCTTACCTCTGGGCGTCAAGGCCTTCCGCGACGTCATCCGCTTAACGGCTTACGACTCGCGGGGTCGCCAATTGCGCCGCACTCACTTTATTTTATTGAACGATTTCTCGAAATTGCAGCAGCAACAACCTCAACCACCGTTTTCCGTTCGCGTCGACCAAGGCCGCGGTATACTTTTCACGCTAAAAAGTTTAGATGATGGTTCGAAAAAATTCCGTTTGAAAATTCGAGCCGTATCGTACGACGAATCGTCTCCCAATCTTAAATACCGGACGGAATTCTTGATTTTCGTACACGTGGCGAAATATCCGTTTTGAAGGGAAAAACATTCTTTGAACTTTGGCGTGCACCGAACAGCCCAAAGTTGTGATTAAGATTGTTTTATTTACGTGCATTTCGTTTCTATTTTTCATATTCTTTCATTAGTTTTTCATTCTCTGTATTCTGTTGTTAGGCGTTATATTGGTTCTCCCAGTTAATAAATTTTTGTGAAAAATGGGAAATTTTGATACATTTGAAATGGAAACAATTCTCTTTTGCTGAATTTTTCATTTGTCTATTTAAATTTCAAAGTTCTGGCCTTATAGTTTGTTTTTTATAAAATGCTTCTAAGTTCAAAAATGAGAAAAAACATTACTGTTGTCAAAATTGTTTACAAAAAGTTTTTAATGTAAAATTTTTCATTCAAAAATTGTTGGCTAGTTGAATTGTAACGTACATGCTAACGCAGTACTGTAAATGTATAGTGTTAAATATAATTTCATTTATTAATCTATCGTCTCTAGGGTGTCTGGGATTCACACCCAAACATTCCTGTAAATTCATGTGAAGTACTTTATTTTGATCATCCCCACACCCCAGTAGCCGCTATTGACCCAATTAAGACGCCCCAATTAATTTGCACATCAGCAGCTGGTCCCCTAGAATCTACACTAAAGTACACATTCCACGGCTACATTAATTTCTCATAAAAATCGTAAACAACACCTGCACACAGTAAAAAGTAAAAGCCCCGCCAGACAGTAGTCTCAGGTGCAACGGTAGCAATGGTCCCACAAAACATGTGTACACAGAAGAAATAGATACAGAGGCATGCACAGAAGCACAGAGGTGTGGCTAAGCCCACCGTAGGAAGCAAGCATAGGGAAGACACGAAAAGCATACAGTACTAGGAAAGCATTGGAAGGTGTGACCAAATTAGCGAGAATAGTGAAGCAAAAAGCAGCAATTGGCGGAAGAAGATGGACAGAAGCAAGACCTCCCGCGACGCCCAGGGAGTGGCCACAGAAGCTGTATTTAAAGAAAAGCAAAGCATGATTCCGTCAGAATTTAGGTTTTGCGATTCTAGTGTTTATTCACAAGCGTGCTTTATAAAGCAAGACGTCCGAGAGCATTTAAAGCGAGTTTATTATTTGCAAGCCTTTGTGTTTTGTATCAACGAGCAAGCAATCGTCAAGCCCCGCGTTAATTGTCATATTGTATCCCATCCTGTTTGTCCGTCGCCTCTGTTCTTTTCGGATCAAGTAAAGTATCACTAAGAACTGGTCGTTACAGAATAAATCTACAAATTTTAAGTCCTATGTGACTCATTGTATAGTCAGAAACTGTAGAAATACGAAACAGTACTTGCTTTCCACTTTTGTAATTTACAAGCATTTCAAGAAAAACAGACTATAGATTTCTATTTTACCTGCCTCGTAAAAGTTTTGCGACAAATTGACTTTCAAAGTCTCGCGCTTATATCAGGAAAAGTGGGAAATAGGGCGGGTCAGTACGATGGTAGGAATCGGTAGCATGATTGAAAAATTTTGCTCTAACGTCTTTATCTGCTTGTCTTCTATGAATCCATAATACCGAATTCAGCACCGTATGGTTTTGATTAAAGGCTTGTAAGTTCAAAAGTTATGGTAAGTACCACTTCAAAGTTTCTTACATAAAGGCTTTGCTTTACTGTAGGGTGTCTAGCTCGAGAAGAGGTAACCTACGCCCGCAATTAGTCCTACACGATATATGGCTCAGCAGGAAATCGTATTTTCTGGTTTCAAGATGGTATTCCAGAATGACAAAAATTGAGCAGTGTTGTCAAAATCGTTCTAACAGAGATTTTACTGGAGAAATTTTTATTGAAAAATCGTAAAAGGTACGCTCACAAAATCCCAGTGCTATGTGACAAATGGTCTAGTAGAAAATCTAAAAAATGTGAAATAGTACTAAATAGACTCTTATTATTTAGAAGCATTTCAAGGAAAACATACTATAGTACTTGCTTTCCACTTTCTTATTTAGTACAAGCATTTCAATAAAAACAGACTATACTGGTCTCGTGCCGTTTTTGATTTGGGATTGTGTTTTTGTGGATCATAGGTCAATAAATTTGTTTTTCATCAATTTGTACTCTGCAAGATTACGGTGTTCAAATTTTTCCTGCAATTCGTGTAGTCACAATTGATTTTTGATGATATCTTAAGATTTAAAAATTTCCGATCCAATTGTATGACCATAACCAAGATACGTATCTTCAATTTGTGATCATTCATTGAGTTTTCTGATCTTTGTTGTCGCAACAATCCAAAAATCTAAGTTTCCAAATAAAAGGGCTATCTCATAACTGTTCAATAGAGTGACTTTTTTCATTTTTCATTTTTATTGTCGAACGTCTTTGACATCCACATATGTAGAAGTTTGTCATATTTACGAAACTACAGTAATCTTTCAAATAAAACTGTTCAGTAACTATTTTGACAATTTTACTGCATTCGAACTGCGTATTTCGCCCCTGCTCTAAACGTGATCTTGATTGTAGTTAAACTACTATAACAACAATGCGATTGAGGAAAGGCTGATCATTTTACGATCTTGGATCTACGACAAAATATCTCCAACATAATGTCTTCAACAAAATAACCCCAACAAAATATCTCCAACGAATGATTTCCAAACAAAATGTCTCCAGTACATAACGTCTCCAACAAAATGCCTTCAACAAAATATCCCAAACATGTGATCTCCAAACAAAATATCCCAAGATAAAAAAAATGAAAGCAAACAAACAACAAAAAAGAAAAAAGAACAAAAAATAAAAAGTGCTAAAAAATAACATTACTACTCTGTAATTTTAGATTTACTTTTTTCTTTATTCTAATTATTAGGATATTATTTTTCAGAGTTTAATTGATTTATATCGTGTTATTCTTCAATTTTTTATAGGGGCAGGTTTTCATGGTTGCCATATCTTAATTGGGCAATAATAATTTTTTCTTTTGTATAGAAGAAAAAATAAATATTTTTTCTATAAAATTTGAGGTAAATGCGCGATACTGGCATTTTGTAGATATATATAATTTGAATTATTTTATTTTCTAGATGATGATTTTGAATCATATTAGAAATTTTAAACTGATTCTTAATTACGCGAATAAAAAAGTATTAAATTATTATTTTTATTATGATAAAGATCAACTAGTTTATTAATTTTATTCTATTTATTAGTTAATTTAAATTTTTTTCATTCTTATAAAAATTTCTCTTCCTCCATTTCAACAGCTATTCTGAAAGCTTCATATTTATTTTGATTGAAAAGTTTTTATTATTTTTATAACCTAACATAGACTTTTACCAATAATATTTATAATAATGTTTTTTATAAAAAAATTTTATAAATATCATTATTTTTCCCTTTAATTATTTTTTATATGTTTTGAAATGAGATAAATTTAACTTCAAATTTATTTATATTTTTAGTAAGTGATTTTTTTAATAGTTATTGATTGCCTTTTTTATTTTTAAAAATGTCAGTTATTTATATATTAGGAAATATATTAATGTTTCTTGTTCTGTTTCCTGTTTTCTATTTTTCTCTTCTTTCACTTTCTTACCCTTATTCTTTTTCGGGTTTTCTATTTTTTAAATGCAATTCACGATGATGGGGATCCCCTTAAGTAAAGTTAGGATTTAAATATAGTGCACGATGATGAACTTTTCCGATTCGAATGATATATGTATGGCATGTCCGCTTTCCAATCAGATTGAGCCATGCACTTTTTGAGGTCAGCAATTGCATGCTTTAATTTTGACATTTTAACCCCAAAAACGTTAATCGACCCTCAATGTCGCTTTAAACTCGATAGTTGAAAAAAATTCAGGTAGAGCTCGATGAGTGTTATCTACTGCATGATTAACTGTCTCAAAATGATATGTCTTACTGTATCTATACGCAAATGTTTTAAACGAAACTTTACACTTAAATAACTCCGTAAATTTTTATGCTGCGGATGTAAAAACTATATATTCTTTGAAGTTTCCCTTCCTGACTTCGTAGAAATTGTAGAGACGTAAGTCCACTTATCTTACCAAAAGATAAGTCCACTTATCTTTTGAACTAAACTCTGTTTTTTTCGTTGTCAATTTCAGCACTTTTTTGCCTTAGGTCATACATTTTTCTCATGCTTTTCGACTATGCTAATCAGGGACTTGTGAGTAATATCCACAATGTATACGCATTCTGCATATGGCGCTTATGTTAACAAGGTTTATCAGTAGAATTCATACATGATATTTATTAAATCGAATATTCTGTTATAGGGACATTTTGTTTGGGGACAGTAAGTTGGGGATATTTTGTTTGAGACGTTTTGTGGGATAAATTTTGTATTGGAGAAGTTTGCACGGGGACATTTTGTTCGAAGATCATTTGTTGGGGATATTTTGTTGGAGACATTCTGCTGGAGATATTTTTTACGGAGACATTTTTTGTGCAGATCATATGTTGGGGCTATTTTGTTGGAGACATTTTGTCGCGAGACCGATTCAAATGAGATTCCAAATAAGATATTTCATTCTCAAATTCTTGTAATTTTCCAACCAAAAAAGGTGCACTTCAGGTTGGAAAATTATAATCATCCAAAAAATATCTGAGACGAACTTCAATTTACTCGGAACTTCTCTTTGATTAAAAAATGAAAAATTAATTTTCCGTTGGAAATTATTACGGCCAACTAGAGTCGTTTTCCGGACACCCTGTATCTGCTATTACTGTAATGATCGTTATTGATAACAGCGAATGTGTCGGATAGATAGATTGCAAATTAAGCTATCCTATCGTTTTTATACTTTTGAACCTACTGCACTACCTGCTACAATGTCACGTCGAATAAAATTACAGTAAATTTTGATATAGTAATCGTTTAAAATTTTTCGCCTTGTTGTTCATCAATCGACTTTAGAAACAGATGCCTGCTATCATTTGGGATTTACCTACGTTTGGAAGTTATCTAGACGTAATCTCGTTTCTTATTTAGAACTAGTTTCCTAACGTATACTTTTTAAAATTATTGAATTTTCGAATGTCACTATTTTCGTATTTTCCATCTGCGGTAATTTTGACTTTCTTGTCAGTTCAATTTAATTTGACTGCGCAATTCAAAAAACGTGAGTTGATCAAAATTTTTACTATTATTTGACCGAAAGAACATTCCTGAATTTCTCTAGAGGGCAAAATTTCGGCCGATGAATTGCAAGATGTGGTCACAATCTTGTGGTACGCCGACGCCGATCGTCGCAATTTGACATTAAATTACCAAGCGAAATTAGATCGAGATAATGTGGATAAGTCGGACGATAAGTAAGCAAATTTTTTTATTTCATTTCTCTGCTATGTTTCTCTTACTTTTATTTTTAGTTTGTTTTCTTATCTTACTTCAAAGTTATTCACATATTTACTCTTATTGATCATTTTTATTTTTATTTGCTTTTTATATTTTTTCCTAGTTTTTTTCGTTTCCTATTTTTCCGTGCATTCCCCGAAAAGTCGTTTTCAGACCTCTATCCTCTCCAGTTCTTTCATTTCCGTTCCATTGTTTCTGTTCGGTTTTTCTCTATTTTGTCTCTTATTTTTTTCTTCGGTGCTATATTTTTAGAAAATTTTTCGTTATCAATTTTCTAGTTTGTTTTTTTATTTCTTTTCTATTCAACTATTTTTATTTCTGATGTGTTAAGGAAATGAGCTAGGATCCTTATAGAAGTCGTTGTCTATAAATACTTAGCAACGACAAAATGTCTGGCCAAGAGTTTCAAGCTTTTGGTTGATTGTGCGTTTTTAAATTTTCTGTACCTGTTCCTAGTTCGAAAATTGACTGCGTTTTTTGCTGTTTTGCTTGAACTTATCAAAACTTGTCAATTTCTTAGCTAATTTTTTAGTTTCCAAGCTTGCTGACGACTCGATTTATTAACTGATTGAAAATATCAGCGTATTTTTCAAGTCTCTTGTCCATACGGCTAGTCATATGACGACCCCCTCTCCACCCAGACATGATTATGGCTGAAAATGAAAATGGTCACCTTCAACTCAATCTTGAAAAAATACGAAAGATGAACAATTTTCGATCAGAAGTTATCATTGTACGGAAGGGTTCATTTTTTTAGTACTTTGTTCTGGGGGAGATATTGCCTCTACCTAAGATCCTCAAAATAGATCACTGGATATCCAATTTCGGAGAAAAATGGCTGCTATAGTGGATATTTTTTTAGGCAGAAATTTATTATTTTTTAAAGTTACCCTGAAAATTTTACCAGCTCTATTATATGCATGTTTATGTCTCATGTTTTTTCCAGGTTATTTCCCGTCGACACCTTAACAAAGTTCAATCATAAATCAACCATCCAAAAATTGTTGAAAATTTATGAACTCTACGACAATCAAGTCGGCGATTTGGATCAAAATTTGTTGAGGAGTCGAACGGAAGAATTTTTGAACGAAATAATGGCAACGAAAGAACTCACGATTTTGCAACAAAAATTAAAACAATACGGTGTACGATCCGCAGGAACGCTTGACGGTTTCAAAAATCTGATAGACGAAATTTGGTTTAAAAGGTTTGTTAGTTTAATTTTCTCTCGTATAATTTTTTCTTTTTCTAGTTTTGCGTTTTTACTTCCCTAACTTTCATTTTACAGATACAAAAGAAAAAAAGCCGGTAAGTTGGGCAGTTCGGCTTTTCAACACGTTTTCGTCGGCGAAGTTGACCACAGGAAAGAAACAGTTTCTGGTATGCACAATTGGATACGATTCTTTGTTTTGGAGCAGAAAAATCTGATCGATTACGCCGGCTTTGTGAACGGCGGTTCGGTAAATTTATTTTTGTTTTGATATTGTATTTTTTCTTGATTAATTGTTCAAGAGGGCTGATTCAGACAGTATAATTGGAGTCTAAATTTTTCCCTGGACCTGGTTTTCTAAGATATTCAGGTGATTGGCAGATTGCTCGAAGAACATACATGTAATTGGGGTGGAGTTTAGGGGAAAGGATCCTCTCCCCCAACTCGATAGGACCTAGTGCCCAAATGTTGGGACCCTTCCCCCAACTCGAGAAAATTAGGTAAAAAGGCATTTTTGACAATTCTTTGGAATTTTCGGGCATTTTTCGACTATTTTGGGACTCCCATCCAACATTTTGGGGAAGATGGGTAGCTCATCCCATAAATTTGAACTCTACCTTCCCCCAGCCGACTGGACGTCTTACAGGTATATCGGAGAAGCAGAACTAAGAAGTTGAGATTGTATCGCGAAGCGCATGATTTAGCCTCTTTTCCAGAAAATCTAAACCTGTTTCTTACCGTAGGAAAAATTCGTTTATTTTATTTTTTGTCCAAAATGCTCAGGGATTAATGTAATGGTGACAAAATCAATAAATTTGTCATTCCTTATATTCTTATGCTAGATGTTTCACCATTTTAAATCAAAATCATTTTAAATCTTGTATATCAGCAAATCGCAAGCAGCGCAATTTTTAAAACATCCCTACTTTACAGTTTCTCGGATCAGATCAGATATAGGCGAATTTTTGCAATAAAAGAGTGAGTAATAGAAAAAAACTCAATCCTGCTAATTTTGTGAGCTGGTTACTTTTCTATCGAAACTCAATGACTAATTCTGAAAAATTCAAATTTTGTATTCTTGATTTACGTGGTAATTTTATTTTCTCGTTTTTTTCATAGTACGCAACGACCATCAAATACCGTTTCAAAGGAAATTGGAAATCCTTCGGATCTATGTTCGTAGGCACGAGCCCCGAATTTGAAATCTCAGTTTTTACCCTTTGCTATTTGCTAATGCCCGGTCGGGGTAAATGCCAATTTTTGATCGGCGATTGTACCCAAATCCGAGTGACCAGTATGGGCCACACGGAGGGACATAAATTTCCGACGTCGCCGAACGATCAAAAGTCTAGAAAATCGAATAAAAGACCGTCACGATCGATCAATGATGGCGAAAACCCGATAGCTACTATATACCCGGAAGTGGGAAAAGTAGCCGATAAGTGTAATTTCAAAAAAATACCCCGATTAGAGGATATTTCGACTTCGAAGGGGAATTTTAGCGTAAATTTTGACTTATTCGTCATTTTAGTGGGTTTATTTTCAGCCGTTTTTATTGCTGTTTATAGGCCGTTAATTTAGACAAAACCAGTGATACGATTTGACAATTCAGTCATTTGCGAGAGATTTGTTCATTTTTGTTTTTCTAGCTTGTTTTTTGTACAATAAATTTGTCACTTGAAGCGTAACTACTCCAGTTCGGAATATATCACAGTCAATGGAAAGATATTTTTTCGCCATGCTGCGGTTAATGCAACACCATTCTCTAGCCATATTAACCTTTAAAGTTTGTATCGATCGATCGGCAAAAAAATTGATAAATAAACTCCATTCTTTCTAAATGAGCCTCGAGAAGAAAAAAATGTTCTTTGCAACTGTAATAGACAACCTGCAGACGCCGCCGCCTTTTTTTCTCAAATTTACTGTAGCAGTTAGGACTACATCTTGAAAAAAAGTTGGCTTCCGATGATAGTCGTGACCTGTCAATGGTTTATGGTTTTGTTGTATTTCGAGACTCATTTGAAAATGAATAGATTATAAATTTAGCGTTCGACATGAGGGTCCTAAGCGTATATATCCATGCTGGAAGTGTACTCGTGCAGTACAAGATCACTATATTCCATTTATTCTGGAATAATCGACACAGTGGGGGGAGTTGCAGCAAACGCAGCCTTCCTGAGATCAGGAAATTAATTTAAATAACCTTAAAATGATTGGAAAGGGTGATCAATCAAGGCCGCTGTATCATCAAGAAAAAATTTTTGATCAGGTTCAATGGGCCTTTGTAACGTACCTGCTAAAGCAGTACTGTAAATATGTAGCATACTGTATGTGATAGACATTTATTAGATATTATTTCATTTTCACATTTTATTGTCTCAAGGGTGTCTGGGATTCACACCCAAACATTCCTCTAAAATTATGAGAAATACTTTATTTTGATCTGTAATGACCAGATTTGTGTGAGGTACTTTACTTCTAACCAATTGACCAATCGGTCGATACGGCGGGGCAAATAACGGGACGGGGGCGCGGGCGAACGGTTACAATAAACAGCGGGGATCGACGGTCGCTTGAACGTCGACAAAATAAAACGGGGGCGGCGCGGTTGCTTGCAAATTACAAAATACACGACACGGTTTAATTGCTTTCGAAGACGGTTGCTTGCAAATAAGGGCGCGGGGTCGAAAAGTTGAACGATACAAGAACAAGAATGAATAAAATCACGTTTTGCTTCTTCTTTTATACGGCGATTCTGGCCACTCCCTGGGCGTCGCGGGAGGTCGAGCTTCTGTCCATCTTCTTCCGCCAATCCTCGTTTCCGGCTACGCTTTTTAGGCTTTCTTAGTTACGCCTCTCTAACGCTTTTCTGGTACCGTATGCTTTCTGTGCTTCACTTGCTTTCTACGGTGGGCTTGGCCACACCTCTGTGCTTCTGTGCATGCTTCCTGTATCGGTTTCTCTGTATACACATGTTTTGTGGGGCCCCCGCTACTGTTACACTTGAGACTACTGTACGGCGGGGCTTCTACGTATTTTACTGTGTGCAGGTGTTGTTTACGGTTTTTACGGGGGATTACGGTAGCTGTGGAATGTGTAGTTTAGTGTAGGTTCTAGGGGAACAGCTGCCGTTTGTGCAAATTAATTAGGGCATCTTAATTGGGCTACCGGGGTGTGAACGGATCAAAATAAAGTACTTCACATAATTTTGTAGGAATGTTTGGGTGTGAATCCCAGACATCCTTGAGACGATAAAATGTGAAAATAAAATAATATCTAATAAATGTCTATTACATACAGTATGCTACATGTTTACAGTACTGCTTTAGCAGGTACGTTACATTTCCCTCCTTCCGGAGTTGAACGTCCTCGTTCAAGGCTTTCGAGGTTGAGGAAGGGTGGGGGTAGATTCGATAGTTGCTTTCCGAGGGTAGAAAGGGGTTGTCTCATTTACATGCACCGTAAATGTAATATTCTTATGGGGGTGTTTGAGTGTAACATTGGGGTACATAAAATTCGTAACTGTATAGGGTCCATTTTGGTGAGAGAGGAATTTGGGAGTCAGCCCTTGTTTACACGAATGATTTTTGTAGAGAATAAGATCGCCTGCCTTGTAATGTATGTTCTGAGCATGCTTGTTATACTGACGGGTATAGTGGGCTTGGGCTTTTTGCAAACTTTTCTGCACGGTTGAGAGTGCTTCTGTGAAATGCGATTTTACACGAAGGGCGTAATCATCTAAATCAACCATGTAGGACGTGGGGAAAAAGTTTAAGGCTGCATCTGACGGCAGATTAGCTTGCCTACCGTGAAGTAATTCAAATGGGGGATACGAAGTGCTATCATTTTTATGAATGTTGATCGAAAAAACGGCATACGGGAGATAAGTATCCCAATCAGTGTGATTTGAATTGATGTACATGCGGATACGGGTGGCTAGGGTTTGGTT
Organism: Romanomermis culicivorax; assembly: GCA_963922205.1. Taxonomy (NCBI): domain Eukaryota; kingdom Metazoa; phylum Nematoda; class Enoplea; order Mermithida; family Mermithidae; genus Romanomermis; species Romanomermis culicivorax. Next base: position 34,707 of record CAWUHX010000060.1, on the reverse strand, counting down.
GCAACGCTCAACTTCCCCATTGGCAATGGGATGGTATGGGGTAGTATGAATTTTCTGAGTATTGCATAAACTGGTGATCCGTGAGAAAAGATCGGATACGAAATCGGTGCCACGATCACAATGGATGATTTTTGGGGACCCATGACGACAAACAATTTTGGTTACAAATAACTTGGCAATAGTGGCTGCCGTGATGTCGGGGGTCGGGAATGCCTCTACATACTTTGTGAAATAATCGATGAAAACGACAATGAATCGGTTGCCGTCTTCAGTGAGGGGTAACGGTCCCATGCAATCAACACCGACTCTATCAAATGGGCCAGTTGGCTGAATTGGTACCAAGTTTGCATGGACTTTGTGCCTAAGAGCTTTCTGTGTCTGGCATGGGTGGCAAGTTTTGCAGTAATGTTTGATATCACGGCTCATTTGGGGCCAAAAATATTTCTGTCTGAGCAAGTGTAAAGTTTTCCGGGCCGCAAAATGACCTGTGAACTTGCTGTCATGATGTGAGGCGATGAGATGCTGGACTTGCGACTTGGGAATGTATAGTTTTGCCTGTTTGTCGACTATACGAAAGAGAATGTTTTGATGCACTGCAAATTTGATAAGGGTAAGGGGGTGTTTTTGGGCGATTTTTGCTAAAATACTCTTGACAGTGGGGTCAGTGCGTTGGAGTTCGGCAAAGTTTTTCTGTTGCTCCTCTTGTTCAGTTGCTTCGGTTTCCAAAACTGAATTGATAGTTGATATTTCGGGGCGGGTTTCTAGTTGCTCAATATCAAAGGATTGCTTTGCTGTCTGTGAGGGGAATCGAGAAACTGCATCTGCGTTGCGGTTAGCAGTGCCTTTCTTAGGTCGAATGTCTAACTGGATACCAGAGAGGGCTAATCCCCAACGGGCAATGCGAGGGGACGGGTTTTCTTTTTGTAAGACTGCCTGAACTGCTGTGTGGTCAGTGTGTACAATAACATGTTGCTGGAAAAGATAAGGGCGGAAATACTTGACAAATTCGACTACTGCAAGGGTTTCCAACTCAGTGATTGGGTAGTTGCGTTCTGCGGGTTTCAATGTGCGGCTCCCAAAAGCAATGGGGCGATCCTGACCTTTACTATCTAGCTGACTGAGAATGGCGCCAATTCCGAGTTTTGAGGCGTCGGTTTGCAGAATGAACGGTTTTGTGAAATCGGGGTGCTGCAGTATTGGGGCATGAATGAGTAATTCTTTTAGCTTAGTGAATGCATTTTGCTGTTCAGGGCCCCAGGAAAATTCTGAGTTCTTTTTGAGTGGGCTAGAAACTTGAGAGCAATTTGGGATGAATCTGCGATAATATGAGGGTAGGCCAAGGAATGACTTAACTTCTTTTGAGCTTTTGGGTGTGGGTATGTCATAAATGGATTTTTCGATTTTTGGGGCTTCAGGCGTGGGGGGTGGTGACATGGCGCACCAATCGGGTACGTCCAGGTCGAGGACGTATTCATCACTGCGGCAGTGGGTGTTGGGCATGATAGTTCCTAAAGTAGTCTGGGGGCCGTTAGTTATGGCGGGTAATTTTGAGTAAAATGCGGGGTCGTCAATGTCCATGAGGGGTTGGGGTTGCCTGTACTCAATGCAATTTTGAATATTACGACTCTGCTGATTTGGACAATACCTGCTTGTATGACCTCTCTGCTTGCATATGAAACATTGAAAATTGGAGTAGGGTTTTGAAAGGCAGTTATCTGATCTGTGTCCTGTTTGGGAGCAGTGGATGCATCGGCTTTTACAATCACGTGTACTGTGATTATTACGGAAACAGATTTCACATGATTTTCGGGTGCCTACTGATTTACAATTACAAGCTACGTGTCCGATTTGTCCACACTGGAAGCATGTGGGTTGCCTGGGGGTGGTATTGTTCCTGTAAGCATTATTCCTGCTGAAAGTATTGTTACTGAAATTGTTGTAGCTACTTTGTTGTGGGGGTTGAGGTTTTTGTTTGATCTGCAACTGTAAATCTTTTACTTGTTGTTCTAACTGATGCAAAAGATCCTGTTGGTCTGTGTTTTTGGTGAGGGAAAAGATGGGTTCGGGTTTTGGGGGTATGAAGGGGAGGGCGTTAGACTTTAACTCATTTCTAAGAATTTGCTGTTCAATGTAAGCTGCTTCGTCTGACATTTCTTTTAGAGTTGCGAACCTTCTATACTTGATTGCTTCCCTGATTTCGTTTTGCATGCCTTCTACAAAGAGGGGTTTCATGATCATTTCTCGTGCGTCTGTGTTAAAGTTAGGGTAGGCGAGAGTTGCGAGATGTTCTAGATCAAATAAGAATTCCGTTACTGTTTCTGATCACTTTTGTTTTCTTTCGCGTAAGAATTGTTGATGTAGCTCATTATCTCTATTGTTTGGGAAAAATGCCTGTAATGCGACTTTATACTGCTCGTATGTGTGGGGAGGGTTTTCGGAATTTGCTAAACTTTTGAATTTTGCTAACGCGGCTCCTCCTAAATGAATTTCTAAACATGCCAACTTTAACTGTACGTCTGTATCTTTCATGCCTTGGAGTGCCATGAATTGTTCTAATCTTTTGTTCCATTCACCAAAATGTTGGGTCACGCCGCCCGTGAATACTGTAGGTTTCGCGTAGAAATTGTTTGCCATGTTATTACGAATGTTTGCTGTTCTTAGATCATCTATTAGGGTAAGGTTTACTGTATTCTGATTCAATTGTGTGCGTAGGGTACGAAAATGTTCTGAAAATAAATCGTTTATCTGTTCTCTAACGATTTCTCCTAAATGATCTTGCGTTTGGTGGGTCATTCTTGGTTTACGATGGGATTTCTGCTTAAATGCTTCAATTTTTGCTTCACGCTGTATTCGTTTAAATGTATCGCTTAATGTCTCGTTGGAGGGAATTTCCAGTTTGCTTTCTACGAGTACTGTCTTACTGTAGGAAATGATTACTACTGTATTATTTAATGCTTCTAAACGCCCGGATAAGAGTACACCTAACTGGGGGCAGGGAGTTCCACTGGTTAACGTAACGGTACGGTCACCAAAATATGTAACGACCAGATTTGTGTGAGGTACTTTACTTCTAACCAATTGACCAATCGGTCGATACGGCGGGGCAAATAACGGGACGGGGGCGCGGGCGAACGGTTACAATAAACAGCGGGGATCGATGGTCGCTTGAACATCGACAAAATAAAACGGGGGCGGCGCAGTTGCTTGCAAATTACGAAATACACGACACGGTTTATATGCTTTCGAAGACGGTTGCTTGCAAATAAGGGCGCAGGGTCGAAAAGTTGAACGATACAAGAACAAGAATGAATAAAATCACGCTTTGCTTCTTCTTTTATACGGCGATTCTGGCCACTCCCTGGGCATCGCGGGAGGTCGAGCTTCTGTCCATCTTCTTCCGCCAATCGTCGTTTCCGGCTACGCTTTTTAGGCTTTCTTAGTTACGCCTCTCTAACGCTTTTCTGGTACCGTATGCTTTCTGTGCTTGACTTGCTTTCTACGGTGGGCTTGGCCACACCTCTGTGCTTCTGTGCATGCTTCCTGTATCGGTTTCTCTGTATACACATGTTTTGTGGGGCCGCCGCTACTGTTACACTTGAGACTACTGTACGGCGGGGCTTCTACGTATTTTACTGTGTGCAGGTGTTGTTTACGATTTTTACGGGGGATTACGGTAGCTGTGGAATGTGTAGTTTAGTGTAGGTTCTAGGGGAACAGCTGCCGTTTGTGCAAATTAATTAGGGCATCTTAATTGGGCTACCGGGGTGTGAACGGATCAAAATAAAGTACTTCACGTAATTTTGTAGGAATGTTTGGGTGTGAATCCCAGACATCCTTGAGACGATAAAATGTGAAAATAAAATAATATCTAATAAATGTCTATTACATACAGTATGCTACATGTTTACAGTACTGCTTTAGCAGGTACGTTACAGATCTGTTCACACCCTGGTAGCCCAATTAAGATGCCCCAATTAATTTGCACAAACGGCAGCTGGTCCCCTAGAACCTACACTAAACTACACATTCCACAGCTACCGTAATCCCCCCTAAAAATCGTAAACAACACCTGCACACAGTAAAATACGTAGAAGCCCCGCCAGACAGTAGTCTCAAGTGTAACGGTAGTGGCGGCCCCACAAAACATGTGTATACAGAGAAACCGATACAGGAAGCATGCACAGAAGCACAAAGGTGTGGCTAAGCCCACCGTAGAAAGCTAGCGAAGCACGAAAAGCATACAGTACCAGGAAAGCATTAGAAAGGCGTAACTAAGAAAGCATAAAAAGCGTAGCAGGAAGCGACAATTGGCGGAAGAAGATGGACAGAAGCACAACCTCCCGCAACGCCCATGGAGTGGCCAAAAACGTCGTATAAAAGAAGAAGCAAAGCGTGATTTTTGTTATTATTGGTTAGTTTTTGGATTTTCGAATTCGTCGTTTTTAAACCGCGCTCGCCCCCGTCTTTTTATATTTGCAAGCGGCCATTTGTACGAAAGCAACTTAAACCGAGGCCCCCGTTCGTTATTGTAAAGCGAGACCGCGTTTTTGTATTGTCATATGGACGTCTCAAGCAGCCGTCGATTATCGTTAGTCGTATCGCCCGTATTGTATGGCCCGCGCCCCTTTGTTCCCGCCGTAGTGACCGTTGGTTAAAAGTAAAGTACCTCACACAAATCTGGTCGTTACACCTTCCATAATTTTGATTAAAAGTTTGGTAGCGACCTCCCTACATCGATCATTTCAAAATAAATGGAAACTAGAACAAAGTGAAAAAATAAGAATACAAATTTTTTCCCTAATATGATTCAAGAATTTGAAAGATAAAGAAGCGCGACTTAAAAAGCAAGACGAAATTAAAAATATTCTAATTTTTTTTCCTAATATGTAATTTTTTTCTCTAATATCATTCAAGGATTCGAAAGATAAAGAACGACGACGTAAAAAGCAAAATGAAAATAAAAATATTCTATGGTGTCAAGAAATATTATTTTATTAATTTTTATTAAACTTTTTATTTTCTATTGACCTATTAACACTTACTAATGCACGAAAATGTTGGAGCAAATTTTTTACTATCACAATAATGTGAATTTTCAATCCAAAAGTTTTCCAAGATGAATCAGAAATACATTTCGACAACGCCCCACAACTTTTTTCATTTCGAGCACAAAAATTGTTTAACTTCTGTGTTTTCCAAGTGTGAAATGGCCACCGAAGTAGTGTAAGCATTTCAGAAAGTCTGCAATCGAATACATGTTCTTCGTGACTTCTGTGCTGGGCCGCTAAAGAATACAGTTCCGAAGACAAAAAGTTCAATGTGTACCTTGTCAATAAATCTTATTTTTCTTAATTTTTATGGAAACCATACTTCGTTCATAATTTTCAAAATTGAAACTTGTTTCTCAGGAAGCAAAAATTCGGTATTTCGTCCGTTTAATTTTCATTGTTTTTAAAGCATTTTTAACGTAGCCCAAGATTGTAATAGCCTGCACAGTTGAGCACTTAATTTAGAAAAAATGAAGTAAAAGTTGACATAAAAAACTAAAAAAGATTTAGAACAGCTCTCAATCCTATTTGGATTTCTAAGCGCCGTCAAGGAGATAGACGGCATGTTATGATTTGGGGTGACATGCAATTAAATGAATTTTTTGTTCACTAAATCAAGCAACAATAGAACATTTAGTTTGTGGGACAATACAATATCTCTTTAGTCTATTCATTTTCAAATGAGCCTCGGAAAGCAAAATAATCCGTGAAATCGGTGAGCATACAATAAATTTGCATCGTAGGCCAAAATCGTGTTTTCCCATTTTTTTCGCGTAACTGCTACAGTCACTTCGAAAAGAAGGAGTCTGTGGGTGTTTTTTATTTGCATTAACATCTTTTCCCACGCCTAGTCTCATTTTGAAAATGATAGACTGAAGGAATTTGCATGAATACAGACCGGCCCGCTATTTTGCTACTGAAACTCGCTCAACTGAATCAATTTTACCATTTTGTTTCATGCAACACATTGCTCTTGAATTCAATATAACCTATTACTCAAAATGTTTTATGCAACTATGTGGGCTGAATGTATCCAATGGCTTAAGTGAGAATGGTGCCAAATCAAAGTCGACTTACATAAGCATCAATGAAAATTTATTGTGAAATAAGACATGTTAAAATCTAAAAGCGTGTGAGCCAACAACTATGAGAAAGAATATCTATCCAAACAAAGTGTCGACCTATAAAATGAAGAAAATAAGTATATTGAAGTGTAAAGAATCATTTATACTGGCCTTTTTCGGCGGAACGGAGCAGAGCGGAATGCAATCGACACAACGGAACGGAAATTTCCGTTCTGTTCGGTTCGGTTGGAGCTTGCGATCTGTTGTTCTCCGCAAAATCGCACTTATACTTTCCGACCGAGAGTAGAAATTGAAACTCAAACAAAAATTGCGCAATTTTATTAATTTCTGCCAACAAAATTTTTTCTGGCATGCATCTTTAAATTTCAATTGAGATGGATATCGACAGCCCCGCAAAAAAATGGATTTCACCCAAATTACAGAACGCTGGTAAAATAAAAGTAAGGTAAAAGTAAAATCTCGAGTAAGGTAACCCATGTTTAAAACTTTACCCATGATTCTACCCATCTTTAACTCAGTTTTACTTTCGATTTTATCCATGATTTCACCCGTCTTTTACCAACGATTTTACCCATGTTAACTTGGAAATTTACCCGACTTTTTTAGTTTTCGTATTACAGAACGTAGGTAAGTGGCGAGTTACCCAACCCACCATTTTTATGTTTTCCATTGTGAGCGCTGTTCTTGGTCGTATGAACAGGGTATCCTAAAACTAAAATGTTGATATCTCACAATGGAACATTTCATACGGTTCAAAAGCAGTAGCATGTCTCATAACCATGCGCTACTTCCCCGATTATGTGGGCCATAAGCTCATGCTCCTGTAACTGCAGTTATCCTGAAATAATTCTTATGCCTTACTGTATTGTGTGTGGAAACGAAATTCACTCCAAGGAATTTGGTGATACGATTACTTTGAGCATAAGGGGTCTTGGTTTGCTTAATAATCACTATTTACAATTCGCCACGCGTCAGAGAGATGAACTCACTTTGTTTTTTAATTGCAACAATACCATAAGACAGGCAATATTCTATAAGTTTACGATTTTCCGCTAAGTAATATTTCACATAGGACTGAAAATTTGTAAAACTTGACTACAATTTTTGAGTAAAAAATTCTTCAGTAAAGACTTTGTGCAACAAATTTTAGAGACAATTCTAATTCTTTTTACATTTTTCGATTTATAAGCATTTTATGATAGACAGACTATAGTGCGTTTCAGTTGTTATACCATAGATGGTATTTTCATTTTCTGGCAGATTATTCAAGCTTCAACCGTTTTGATCAAAAGCCACAATTTTCATCAGATTGACATATCAAAATATTGATATCAAAAACCTATAGATCGCTTCCATCTTAAAAGAGTTTGAAAAGCTGGTGTTTCAAAACCAAAATCAAAAAATGAGCATTTATAAGGAAAAAACGACTTGGGAAAAATAGGGAAGCAAATTTTGGTCTCTTTCCGCGTTTGGGGAGAGGACAGCGGAAAAAAAACAGTGACTGCGACTGAAAGTTGTGTATGAGGACAAGAAAAATAGTTTCGGTTCGTTAAATTTGCCAAAAGAAATTTTACAGCATCAAAAAACATGCGAAATTCGCTCAAATATCGAAAATAAAAGTTTAATTTTTCCGCCGGATTACGAATGCAGACGGACCATTCAAACCGAAATTTTTTGCGCGACGCAATCGAAATGCTTCGGTTCGGTCGATTTCGGTTGACTTCATTTATACTTTCCGTCATCCTACCGCGCGATGAAAATTGCTATACTCTCTCACCGCGCGGAAAAACTGCTTCCGTTCCGCCGAAAAGGTAAGTATAAATGGGCCTTAAGTCAATCAGTCGGAATTTACCGTGTTTCTGTTTCCCCATGCTGGCACGGCGACAGGTGGCGCGGGCACCATCTCTTCATAGAAATTGCAATCTTTAACCACCTCACCGACTACCGGGTATGCTGTACCTAACGGTACGTGCTCGATTGAACTAGGGTTTTTATGAGTGTCAAATTGGCTATTCTGAAGAGGCCTAGTGGTCGCCTTGATCTGGGTGCAATCGCTGAGCAAAAATCGACATTTTTCATCCCCGGGCATGAATAGATAGCAGAGAGTAAAAACGGCCATTTCGAATTCGGGACTAGTGCCCACGAACATGGAACCGAAAGGTTTGGATTTTCCGTTCAATTTGTAGCTGATAGTTGCGACGAACTGTAGAAAAAAGAAGAAAAAAAAGAAATATATCCCCCTCAGAATTGAGGTTAATCTACTCGATAGCCCTATTTTTGTTTCAAAATGCCGAAAATTGGAAATCAATCAATACTTCTCATTGACATTAATTCTAAAGCAAAAGCTTTTTTGCAATTATTAGCGGCTTTGGCAGCAATCTACTGAACTTCCCTCGGATTTTTCTTGCAGTCGATGCACGATGAAAATCATCTGCCAGAATTTTTCAATCCTACGACTAAGCATAAGTTTGCATGTAGGGGCACCATCCAGGACGGAAAAGCCCGAAAGAAACTAATTTTGGTCAGAACTTTGAATCGATTCGTGGTACCACCATAAATAGAATTTTTGACCCAAATAGCTGAAGTATTTTCTCAACTTCTTAATTTTCAAATTTTTTCCTCATTTTTTTTAATTGTTTCCTTCAACGAACCCAAAATATAAATTACTCCCATTCGTGCCACACCTCTGCAGACAATCCAGTCCTCCGATCTTCATTACTTGCAAAAAATTGGGCAGATACTTGTTCCAATCACCGTTGTATACTGTAAGTCGAATTAAAATGAAATAAACGAAAAATGTCAGTTGATTTTTTTTAAATTTACGTGGAAAATAGCAGTAATTTTGAGTCATTTTGATTTCAAGAGTAGCAAAAGCTAGTTTTCATAAATTTATCCCTCTCCATAACTCAACAAAAGTTTTGCGAATTTTCAAATTTACGGCGAGTGGTTTGCAGTTTTACTGTCCAAAACAAGGCGGGAATCATAAAAGTCACAGGCATGGGATAGTCAACCAGGGGTCGATTTCATCAAAGAGACTTAAGCTCCAGTTGAACTGCAGCGCAAGCTATAGCTTAACTCTATATGTTATACCATTGCCGTTAAGCTGCAGATCAGCTGTAGCTTAACTCATGCATACTAAACATCGAGAAAGTTAAGCTGCAGCTGAGCTGCACCTTAACGACAATGTTATACAGAGATAAGCTACAACGCTTTTGCAGCTTAACTTTTCCAATATGTTTTGTGTGTATGAGTTAAGCCACAGCTGAGCTGCAGCTTAACGGAAATGGTATTAATGGCTAGAACACGCGTGGATGGGATATATAGCCTTTGATTTCGCAAATCAGTACCCATAAAGCTGTTTGTCTGTGGAAGATTGCACCGCGGTGATAGTAGCCTTGCTTCTTGCAGTAAAGAACTAACCTCACGCATATAGCCTTTGTAGGGGTCGTATTGGATCAAACCTTTTTCTTCTAAATACGAATATCGGATCCAGTTGTGCAATCCGGAAACTTCGTTCGTTTCTTCGTTGCTTTCGCCGATGAAAACATGTTGAAAAGCCGAACTGCCCATTTTGCCGGTGCTTTTTCTTTTATATCTGGTTAAACAAGTCGAACAAAAATATAAAGTTGCTCCGAAAGGATGTTGTCTTAGAATGACTGAAATGGTATGATATTTCAAATTTTGCGTTCAACTGAATTTTTTAGCAGATTTTCGACAACGGTGCTGAATGGGGTCAGCAGCCAGAGAGAGTTGGCACCTGATAGACTCAAATTAGATTTTGGATCATCTACAACTCTTCAATATAAAAAATATGGAAAGAAGAGGTTGTTTATATTAACGGAATCAGAAAAAATGCTCTACTATAGCGTATTGCAAGTTATAAAGCGAACAAAAATTGAGATTGAAAAGACAACGATTCAGTCAAAATAAATATACAGATTAACGGTTACTGCATCTGTTTGAATAAAATTTTAACTCGGAAATAGATTGCGCCGAGGGATGAAACCGAAAAATTTACTCTGCCTGGTTAGCTTTTTTATTGGCTGATTATTTTGAATCATTCTGTTAAGTAAGCAACATTATAGTGTGTTTTTATGGAATGCATTGTCATTTGAAAGCTGACAAAAATCATTACCGTCATCAAAATTGGTTACACAAATCTTTCACTACAAAACTTTTTGCTCGAAAAATGTTTAGTGTTAGTTTAGTACTCTCACAAAACCACAGTCTCATGCGACATATTATGATTCTCCAGGAAATCGTAAAAAATGAACTGGTACTACGTCACAGTTTTGTACTATTTTGAATCATTTCAAGGAAAACAGACTGTAAAAAAACTGTATATATCATTGAGAAAACCCTTCACTTTAAAACTAGCTAACCTTTTAAACCAGATATCGTAGATAAATTTTGTGAATTCATCTACATTTTCCGCAGACGGGACATCGTACAACTTCAGTTTGTCTCGCAAAATCGTGAATACTCTGGTTCGCACGAGTTCGTACAAAAATTGTTTGACTTTTACATCGAGTAATTGTTGATCCAAACCGTCGATCGCTTTTTCGTCGTCATAAATTTCGAAAATTTCCAACAATTTTTCGACCGTCGGCTTTGTTTGGTATTTTGTTAACGTTTTAGGTGGAAATAACCTAAATCGACATAAAATTATGTTCAAAGGATACATCAAATATAACACATGGACACATAAAAAAATGTATCAAGAAAGTAGAGAAAAATTATAAATACCGGAAATATCAGAACATAGAAAAACGGAATAAAAAAGAAATAAAAAAATGGAACAAGAAAAATAACTATACAAATGGAAAAAATTAAGTATATCGCAAAAGACTGCGCCACAAAAAGAGTCCACAAAAAATGAATTATGGTAAATAAAAAATAAAGCGTGAGAAAACACACAAAAGGTGATTGTGAAGAATACGTAGAATTTTGATTTTTACAGTCATTTTACAACATAATGTATCATTCGTTGAACGATCAAATGTGAGGCATTCTGTTATGTTAAAATAACTACTATGTTCCTAAGCCAGGACTCCAAACGTGGTTCATTTTTCAAAATAAGCCTAGTCGAACTAAAAACATGTTTATATTAATAAAAAACCTGCATCGTAAGTCAATATCCCTTTTTAACAGTTTACTATAGCAATCTGCAAAAAAACTAATGGTTCTACAAGATAAAATCACTATTTTTTCTTTCATATTTTCCATTTAGGCTCATTTGAAATAAAATGGAGCATAATCGATAAATCGATCAAATACACTTGAGGAAATTGATTTTCGTAGGTTTTCACATCAAGGAAAAATCAGAAAGTTCCCAAGATCAGGTTTCTCGATCATTTGCATCCCTCTAGTCATTATCTAAAATTTCGAAATCTGATAATTTTGATACGTATGGCTTGCATGAAATAAACGACTGCAGCAACAAATAAATTGAACGGAGAAAATTAGATCATCAAGCGTCAGTGAACGGCAAGCATTTTCTACAGGAAGACATGCACAAAAAACCAAAAAATGTTAACAAGTATGCTTGCAGGGCAAAAAAATGATACAAAAAGATAGTGGTGTAGGAAATTTTTAACCAAAAATCTAAAGTAAATTTAAGCCCAATTCAGAAGTGCAGTCGCCGACTGTCGCCGATTGTCAGCGACAAAAATCCTAGGATTTTTTCACTTCTGAATTGGGATTTCTGCAAATTGCCTATTCATTCTATTTATTCCTTTGAATCGCCGGCTGTCGTCGATTGCCGGCGACAAAAATCCTAGGATTTTTCACTTCTGAATAGGGCTTTACTATCAGGAGAAAACTGCAATACATTAGCTTAATTTGTCTAAAGGCACCATAATCTTCTTTTTAAGGCAGTCCATTCTGGACCATTTTGAAAAAACTAACTTCGATTGTTGATTATTCAGTATCAAACGTTGACGACTGGTGTCGGCCTCCCACAATGACGCAACGATAGCCTGAAAATTGCGGACGGAAATTTCGCCTAAATTGGAAAAAGCTTTTGTCTCATCGCAAAAACTTCAAAAAATGTTTCACTTACGAATCTTTAATGAGGAGACGAAATTCGATCCAACAATAAATATAACAGTAAAATAAATGTTGGCGAATAAAAATGGCGCCATTTGACCTGATCGTTCGCTATGATATAAATTTAATTTTAAGTGATGATAGATGAGTTCCCTACAGCGACATTTTTTCGATAATATAAAAAATGAGCGACTCAGAGCAGTAGGTGATCAAAAAAGTGATACAATCAGTATGCACAATCTATTGCATGGTCATTTTTTTACCAATTTGAATGAAGGAAGGTAGTATCGCAAACTTAAAATCTTTGATTTTCAGAATTTACAACCGTTACTGGAAAACGTTGGTTCATGATCAACCGTACTCTGGTCAAGGAGAAGAAATCCTATCGGAGTTGCTTACTTTTCTACTGATTTTTAAGGGTTATGAATGAGCCGAAACAAAAGTTCAGTGTTCATCGCATCAATTTTTCATTGACAGTACAGAATTCCAAAATGAGTTGCGTATAGTTTTCATGGAATCCTGTTGACCACGGTTATGTTGAACTCAAAAATTAGGAACAAGAGCAAATGTTTTACCGTATAACAAAAGATACGCAGTTTTATTGTAACCATATATATATAGAATTTGGACCCAATAAATTAACATACAAGGCCTAGCCCGTTAACGGGCCTATCAAAAAAGGTCCGGTGCCTTCAAATTCCCTCTTTTTGAAACTCCAAAAAATTAGAGAATCGAATACCCGAATTACAAACCCGAGGACCATACAGGACTCTATTCAATAATTATATAGACAGTTTTGTAAAACAAAATTTTTTGCTGTTCTACCACGTTATCACTTGTTGAACGACGGAAATCAGATTTTTTTGGAAGCAAATAAGTTGAACTAATAATTCAAATCATATTTTCAAAGAAATAGTAAATGATTTTACAATCGAAATTGGGAGTGTTTAGTATTTCAGTTGAACTAAATTAGTATTCTTAATCTTTCATTTCAATCAACCACCACCAAGTCATTCTTATTCAAAATCGAGTATTCAGTGAGGACCCCGTTTCATAAAATTGAATTTGAAATGATAAACGCATTGAGTTTGAAATGACAAACGCAGTGACAGCAAAAAAATAAGTTCATTCTGATACGAAATTTTTATGAAGTAGAAAAACCCTAAATTTCTCCATGATAGTGGGACGTTACTTCTTATCCAATTTTGATTTAGATAAAACTATATTTGATAATTGAGTGTTACTCGAGAAACTTTGACCATTAACGGGGGAATGGGAGGAAATTCAACAGTTATGTTTACCGCTGATGGACAGTAATTTTTTCATTCATTAAATAAATAAGCTTTACTGATTACTCTGTATGTGTCATACCGATTCCATCCCATCATAAGGGAGTCATGGTCTCCAAAAAACAAAAAACGAAACTTGCATAATGAACCCTCATAACGGGGCACGATTGGAAACCAGCCTAGTTAGCTGTCCTTAAGTCAAGGTCTACAATGGGGGGTACGGGTTTTTTTCCTAACATTTAAAACAGTGACTGATCAGGTGATGCGAAATATAAAATGGATCGTCCGATATTTTTCGTCACAGTTTGGCAATGCCTGAAATTAGAAAATTTTTGGAGTATGGTTGAACTCACAAAACTAGAAATGTTACGTACAAAGTAAAATGTTCATTTATACTCCACGTCATGGCGGACGTGGCCATTATCAGTTTGCGCCCACAAAAATCGTCTTTAAATATGATTATCGAATGGACTGAAATCTGATTGGTGACGCCCGCCATGGTCGTGGCGCAACACGCCTTTAGGGCAGCCGACCGTGATGGCCGGTGACGTTGTCTGTGCGCGGCCGGGCATTTCTCCTATAATTGGTCTTCAATCGAATGAAAATGACTGAAATGCACGCTGATTTTAAATTTTATCCAACGTGATAGAAGTTGCATGGATCGATTAATGATATTCCACTCATATGTTCCATAACGTGGTGAACTTCATGTGATCCGTTGCCGAACGAATATATTGACGTCAGTTAATAACAAAATCTCGCAATGCGTTTCGAGGATCTTTTTTTACCATGATTTTGAGAGTCTAAAATCACATATATATGTACTCCGATGCACGTCGAAGCCCATTGACGGGTATGTCTATTTCTTGGGTCAAGCGCGTCGGCCTGCGTCAGTGCACGCACATCTATATGCGTCGACGCACTTGCTTTGTGTTTCATGCACGTTAACGCGTGTCGACGATATTGACGCAAGTCGACTCATATGAGCGCTAGTCTATGCATTTGCAGTTTTTTTTTAATTTTGGTTGATTTTGAACGCATCGATACGGGTCAGAAGCGTGAATCTGGCCCAAAACTCCTATTGTCTTCATATGTTTTTGATGATTTATGGCTTGACGCTCAGCAGCCATGCACTCGAAAAATTTTCGATTACTTTTATTTTTGACCGCAGCTGATAATTGCACTTGAGGTCTAAAATTCTCAGTGCTGCAGGGAATTCTTTATTTCACATTCCTGAACAAGTTTAAATAATTTACGGACATCTCGAGATATTCTTGGAAAAATGGGACGTAAAACAGGGTGTTCCAACACATATTTGAGAGATGTGGGTGATGTAATACATTGAGCAGTTTTGTTCTGGCGACATCATTTTTCTATGAAAGCCATCAAATGGTGTTTCTCACTGCTACGAAAAAGTTAGGTTGTGAGAATATGTTTACATTCAATTTGCATATTCAAATTATGTAAGCACAACATCTTGAAAATGTCATTCAAAATACTATAATAAAACTACGACAAAAACATCAACTTAAAAAATTTTAGAAGGTCCGACCGAAACTGGGGTGATTGACTTGCGTCAGTGCGCCTCAAGCGTAGAAGGGCTGCCTCGGGGTTTACCAAGTTTTGAACAGCTTGATTTTATTCAGGATGCATATAAATGTATACAGTATACATAATAAAACAAACAGTACAAAGAAAACAGCATACCCAAAAAACCTGCAAAAATCGTTGCGGTTCAGACGCGGACGCATTCGAAGGGAAAAACTTGACGCGAAATCACAAAAAAGGGGAAATAGCTTATAAATATTAGGTACGTAATGGCTCGTAACAAAAATAAAAAGGCAATTATCGAATAAGATGAAGAAAAAAACATGCAAAATAAACAAAAAAGGCATTTCGTACGCAATTAAATGCGCGTACGAGAGTGACTTTTTGCTCGACGAAAATTCAAGAGGCAAAAATAAAAGTAAAAAAATTTACAAATAAGCCGTTGATGTCTACGACCTTTTACAAAAGTTGACACTTTCGATCGCCCTTCTTTTTATCGCATTTTTTGCAATTTCTTTCGCAATGTCGGCGACAAACTGGGTAAAGAACTGCTCGAATAGCTTCGTCGAATACGTTTTTCACACCTTTTTGTGATAAAGCTGAACATTCTACGTATTTAACGGCACCTGAAAGAAAAATTCCTTTCTATTTTTGGCATAACGTCAACGGGAATAAATTAGAAGAACGGGAGCTGCCATTGGCAAAAAGTAAAAGGTTTTGAAACCGTGAAAATAGATTATAAAAATCTAAAATAATATTAAACCTGTAAGGAGCACTAAAACAGAAAATATCATACAATTAAATATGTGAGAAAATCATAAATTACAACAAAAAATGAATATGATCTGAAAAAGGAAAATAGATGCGAATCGAAAGGTCAAAGCGAGGACACGCGCAAAAATTGAAACGAAAAAGGGTGAATGCATAAGAGCTAAAATTGAAAGTGCAAAGAACGAAAAGTTGAGCCAATACAATCAACAGGAACAAATTACGAATATTAAAAGACCAAAAATGAAGAAAAATAAGAAACAGAGAAATGAACACTGAGCAGTATAATTATGAACAAATAAAATCGAAAGAAAAATTTTATACGAATGAAAGTATATAAGACAAAAAATACATAAATAACGATAATTAGGAAACACAAAAGACTATACAATATAGAAAGATCAAACAAAATCAATGAAAATACTCATTTTAGTTTTTAGAAGACTAAAACGTACCAATCTCTTTAGCCATAGCTAGACCTTGAGCGAAGGCTATTGGGCTTATGTGCCGTTGTTTCATCCGTTCTATCGTGTCCTTGTCGTCCCTCAAATCCGATTTAGTTCCGACCAAGATTATAGGCGTATTTCGACAATGATGACTAACTTCAGGGAACCACTACAAAAAAATGATCAATTAAATAGATAGCTGTAAACGAATAAAATTTGACGAGAAATAGGATTTTTTGAATTGAGAAAAAGCGAGCAAAATCTAATTGAACTATCCCATACATTCTATTCCTGCTCATTTTTCTAAAGGTAATGAGAGAAATTCAATCGGAACCATTTTCTAGCATGGATTTTTTTCAAACGATTTTGAGGATGGATTCAAACCTTGAAATGCGCGACCGATTTCCCATGAGCCTATAACAAATACTGACGTTTGGGAGCGTTTCATTTCAAGACTGGTCAATCAATTTTTTGATGCATTATCCGACTGAATTGTGAAGGAGTACAACGTATGTTAAATTATTAAATTTTAGTGAATAAGTAAAATCTTTAATTTGCGCAAAGGTTCCCTTTGAAACGATTTTGTTGAAATAATTATAGCATAGATCCGTCTGATAAGATAACTTATACCATTATTGGTCGATTGCAAAAATTTGCGAAATAATAGTTCCACTGGCTACATTATTGATTTGATTAAAACTGTTGTTAAGGTTGATCTTCAAGGCTATCACATGATATATTTTCAAAAATAATGGTAAATTGATAACTTGATGTTCCGACACGTCACGTATATAAGTCTGTCTATGTCTAACATTAGTGTTTCTCCCACGGAGCCGCAATTTCAATACAAGCCCGAACCACATTGGATAAACTAACGAAAATTTGTTGACATATGCTTCACATTTGATTTATAACGATCGTGTAAACTTTCAAGGAAATGTTCCATTACTGCGATTAGTGAAACTGACTATCCGAGAGTAAAGTTGGTTCCCATATTTTCATAACACTCAAAAACTGACAAGCAGATGAATTTCGAAATAGTTCATAAAATTTGTATAGGTTAATCCGCCAAGATTAACTAAATCTTACTTTTGCTCGCACGTTCTCGAATGAAGCTGGATTAACGAGCGAGAAACATATTAGGAAAACGTCCTAGAATACAGTAAAAAGTACGGAGTAATTTAATAAAATGAAAATAAATAATATAATCCAAAGTTGAACTGGTCAAGGAGTAATAACTACAAAAATTTGGGAATGCAAACTTTTAGGCAAAAATTATGTGACTTTATTGAACTAAAAAACGATAATGTAAAAAGGTTTGATCTAAAATGTAATTTCGTTGAATATTTTGCAAGAAACAGAATCCTGATCCGAAAGCGAATCTTACAGTTTGAGGGTACGACAAAGGTCTTAATCTGTCGTAGTCTTCTTGACCCGCCGTGTCCCATAATCCCAAATTGATCGGTCTGCCATCTACCATAACATTAGCGGAATAATTATCAAAGCTAAAATTGAAAAAAAGCCCGGTTTGTTGCACGACTTTCGAATTTTGCTTGTATGTGTAAGGCTTAACTGATATAATTATCACCATTCTGATCACATTTCTCAAAAATAGATGATTCCTAGCTGATTTTTTTAGTTCGCCGGTCGATTGAAGACACTGGCTACACATTAATAAAGTTTGTACAGGCTCGCGATTAAACTTACACTGTTGGGATGTATTCTCCAGGAAATGCGTTCGTTGTATAGCTGATCAATAAACAAGTTTTACCCACGGCACTGAAAAATAACTTGAGTTGATGACCAGATACCAATAGTTCGAAGAATTAAAAAATAAAATTGTAGTGAATTTCTCTCAAAATATTCAAAGGTTTCATTTATTACCTCTGACATACATGTAATTGGGGGGGAAGTGCTATGGGAACCCCCCCCACAGAAATCGTTGACCATATGGCTAGCTATTGGGCGACCGCCCCCCATTTGAACTGTTTTTCGTGAAAAAATTGAATTTTTTTCCTTCAGAGACCCCTCCCCCCCCAAATTTTGGGAATTACTGACTCTCGGCCCAAAAAAAAGGCCCAATCCCTCCCCCCCCAGACCTCGGGACTCCGTTACATGTATGCTCTGCCATGCTGGATAGAGATGCGAAGCCCATATAAAAGCAAGCGGGTTAGATAAGATGTCGCCACTGTTTCGCGTATTTTTTGGTTATTTTTCATTATGTGTTTTTGGTTTTGAAATTGATGCGTCGCCTGTCGCCCTTACTCTTGTACTTTTTATTTATTTATATTGACGTCGTCACATTGTTTTCCCAATATAAGCTCAACACGGTAACTTGTATTGTTTTGCGAGCGTACGGGAACTTCAATAAGATTAGGAAAATTGGAGACGAGGGTAAGAACTTCGTTGTCAGGAAAAACGATGTTCTGCCTGAGACGTAGGGAGCTCTCTGGTGAGGTATCTGTGCGTCCGGAGAGAGTTTTGAAGTGGTTGTGGTTTGTTTGCCTGTGGTTAAACTGTTGCAACTTCCTTTGTATAAACCAAAAGGTCAGTCTCACTATCATACATGCAGGAGGGGTTTGACCCCCAGCAGACTTTGATTTCCCCCAGCAGATATGACTACCCTAGCAACGATCGAGAAGATGACGAAGGAAAATGAGCAAGAGAGAAGAGAAAGTCGTGATAAAAATCGGAATGATGTTGTAGTTTAACAATATTCCTAAGCAAACCATACTTGATTCCAAAAAAGCAACATTAAAACTTGAAAAAGTGCAATCTAAGCAAGTAATTTCGCATATCTGACTAATAAAGGATATGCTGTTTGCAGGCCACGCGCAGGATTTTTTCATGGGGGAGGGGGCGGACTAAGCTTTTTTTATTGAATAACCCCAGAAAATGTTGATTTTACGCGATACACTGTTTGCATGCTGCCTTAATGGGGGGGGGGGGGCTTGTGCCCGGCCCTGGCTGTTTGGATGTTAGAAGACCTATTTACGACCTTTTTTCTTATCAAGAACGAAAAAATTTGTATTCCATGCAATTAGACAATAGACCACGGTGCGAGGCGCGACGTTTCGGGTTTTACAGTCTGGAGAACCGTTTTCTGACCATATAATCTTCACAATGTTTTTCTACCCGTAGGGAGCCAACAACGTTTGTCTGGTACAAAAAATAAAGTGGAGCTGTGCACCTCTCAATTTATCCAATTTCATATATCAAAATCAAATATGCAGTACCTATATACATTCTGAAAACCGTGGACCCCGTAAACGTATTTTTTTCAAAGTGACCATGCACTCTCAGGAAAATAACTAATACCAGTCCTTCTAAATGTGCCACAACTCAATTATTTCTTTCAAATTGGCTTACCCATTAACAAATATGACTTACTGATACACTTTCGTGTATCAATAAGTCATTTTTCTCTCATTTCACTCGAACAATATGCAGGGCTTTTTTTCCACACCGGTCGTTCCGCACCTTGCGGAAATCGGCCAGAAAAATTTCCGCACCACTATTATAAACCACTAAAAACATTAAAAAATTTCCGTTCCGTGCGGAAAACTCTCAAAAAAATTTCCGCACGACCCCAAAAAAATTCGCACTGCGCGGAAAAAAAATTCCTGCCAATATGTCATTTGTCCTGGGGTGGTAAATGAATTTCCGAAACTAAGACCAGGGTACCCTCTATGGGCTGGTCTGCTTCTTTTCGATTTAATGTCGATCAGAATTCGACTTACCCGTCGCCGACTACAACGCATTTTATGGCCTGCATCGAAGACAATTCGTATTTCGACAATAATCGACGACGGATATATAAGAACGCTGCAACGCACGTAAAATATATTAAAATTTGTTTACTGAAAATATATGTCAATAAACACTATATTTTTACGATGCAAAAACGTAAATTGTGTTGAGTGTTAATAGACGATTCGCAGTAAAACTACCATACCTGTAATTGGGGGGGAGGGTTGGGGCTCCCCAACTCGGCCAACCATATGCCCAACCCCCCCCCCCTCAGACTGGAAAAAATCGGCAAAAAAGTGCTTTTTTTGGCGTTTCTTGGGAAAAATTTCGACTTTTTTTCGACCCCCCCCCCCCAACTGGTCGGACCTCTTACAGGTATGCCAACTAAAAAGCGCATTTGAGCATGAAACGCTTAAGGTTGTCGCATACATGTAACGGGGCCCTGAGGTCTGAGGGGTGTCGGGCGACATTTTTGGGGCCGAGGGTCACTGATTGCCCAAAATTTTGGGGGGTTTTTGTGGGATAAAACCGATTTATTTCACCAAAAAAACTCCGAAAAACGGTACAAAAAATTAGTAATTTTTGTCTAAAAAACCGTAAAATATGTATTCATAGCGCGAAGCGTTTTTTGGAAAATTTCTACGCTACAGTTAGAGCTTCACACCGGGTACCCGAATTACCCGGGTACAAAATGAAAACCATTACCCGGGTACACGGGTAATTCGGGTACCCGTTTTGTATCACGTATAATATGTAGATTTGAGAGTAGAGGTGTATGCATAGCTTTTTAGCCTTTTACAAGCTATGGCTTGTTGGACTGACAAAATGGCTTGTAGAATTTTAGTCCAACAAGCAAAAATGGCTTGTCAGAATTTTTTGAGTCATGTGTTTGATCATATCGGATACAGAAAATATGCATTTTGGTGCATTTTAGAAGGTCATAATCTCAAAATTTTCCGGCGCTTCACGCCGGTTATAACTTAAATAAGCATTATTATTTATTTCCTAGCTCAGGCGCTGCTTCTAACATGTCTACCTTCATTTATCATTTAATCTTTAATAGTTTTAATCATCTTAAACGTATTATCTCATGTTTTAATTGGTAATCTTCAATATTTCATCTTGATATTTAATGAAGATTCACATTTTTTCCTTGACACATTTTTTGAGAAAGATCAATACGTCAAGTCTGTAAACTTTTTGAAGTGGTTATTCCTTTCTCAACGTAAAATCAATCCAAAAGCTTCATGGAATTAGTTTTCGGAAACTTCTACTCCTCTTGCTCATATCTATTTGGCCAAGTTCATTAGTGTGTGAATAAATTAATGATTTTAAAATTTTTCAAACATGAAATTCCAGAAATTACGACCTTTGAACAGAAAATTCGAAACGAATTCTTCAAACAAGTGGTTGGAAAATTGATTTTACAGTATCACAGAACCCAAAAAAATTTTCCGGCGTTTCAGGCAGGAAAGATTAACAGCTTTTTTGGGCTCTCACTTGTCATCATAGACGACTTAACCGTCGATTTCTCATGTAATTCAAAGTCATTATGTTCTTGGATAGTTTGCTGGAAAATTTGTTCCACAATGCTTGTAGATTAGACTTCGGTCAAACTTAAAAATTTCAAATGTTTCCTGAATTTTAATGAATTAACGGCTCTAAAATGTTATTGAATAAATGTTGAATGACATCTCTTTTTTGATCGATTGCCGTGATGCTCAATATATACATTTCTTTAAAAAATAACCTAGCATTGGAATTTATTCACGTATACTGATATTATAAAATTGGCTTGCAAAAATTTGGAATGACTTGTAAAATTTAAGGTCAACAAGCCACTTGGCTTGTGACTCGTAGGTAAAAAAACCCTCGAGGTATGCAAATTTTGCTTTGTCTCGTCAATAATATTGAGCTATCGTGATGTGATGTGTAGTATTTTGCAGCGTAGGTGCGTCGATGATGTGTATCAATCATCATCTCTAGCATTATATTCACAATATACATACCTATGCAGCCTATTGTATACAACAACACAACCAGTGTTTCAAGACAAGTGTTGAAAAATATTATGTAGTAGGGATTACGGAGTGTGTGTAATGCATCATTCTATTTTCACAGTGTATCTGTCTAATATTATATATGTACATTAACATTACAACTCATTTTAACATGTACCCGGGTATACCCGGGTAATGCGGGTACCCGGGTAATAAATAAACGGGTACCTGGGTACGAAATTTTTGTCGTGTGAAGCTCTAGCTACAGTCTCATAACATTTCGGCCAAATTTATGAAAGGTTAGGTTATGAATCTGTTCGAAGTTAGGGGTTTCACCCTAGACTTTAAATTCTGAAATATATAAATTTTTTGTTCAATTTTAATGAATTAGCAGCTCTAAAACACCGGAATGTTTTAAAAAGCTTAAAAACACTAAAATAAAGTGTCTATGAACATTACTAAGCAAAAAAATACTTTGCGAAAGTGGGGAAAGAATTTTGATCCCTTTCCCTCTCTATGGGAAAAGGCCGGCGGCAGCGTTTTTTTTTGTTCACAGACTTTTTGCCAATTGGCACAGGAGGCCAAAAAAATTTGTGCCAATGGCACAAAAAAATTTATCCTACTAGAAACATACTGAAAACTGCGGAAAAGTTTTAGGCTGAAATTTTGATAAAAAGTTAACGTTTAACGCATTAATTTTTTGTAAAAATTGTTCCCAACCTATTTTTTAGCTATCCATGTCAGTGAGATAAGAAAAAACTGTAAGTAGTTCACGACAACTCGAAAAGAAATGGAATGCTGAGAAAATTTAAATAATGCTTTCAGGGAGTTCAAATTGATTCAATTTTCGACTAACGGATCTTTATGTATTTAAGAACAAGTGAAGACTAGTGAAAATTAAGTCAAAAATTGTGTAAATTTTTGGTCGGGGCAATGTACCACGATCAACAATATCACATTTCCTATTTGAATGAGTCAAGCACAAAAAGTAAGAATTTCAGTTTTAAATGGCTGAATGTGACAAAAATTCAGAATTTATGGCACTTATCCACTTTGGTCCACCTGCCGCAGCATCAACCATTGGCGTCTACAGTAATTGAGCAGCTATCCAGTGTACTAGGGCTGTTTCGAGTACTTGAACTCGAACTCGATTAAAACTCAACAATTTTTGCAACTTGAACTCCAACTCGAACTCGAAAACTTTGAAATTTAAAACTCGAACTCGATTTTTTTCAACCATTATTTCGAGTTCTTTTCGAGTTTAAACTTTAAAATATAATGGAATTAAGAAATCCTGCTTAGTCTTTAAGATAAAGATATGTCATAAGTAACATAATTTCCCAAACATTTTATTCATCTACCAAACCACATTTTTCATTATCAATGAATCAATACTTGAATTTTGTTTCAATCAAATTCAACTTGCAAAACAATAGACCTTCTGCTCAATTGCTTGATAAACCATTTCTTCAAAGCCATCCCAAATAATACTTTTTCTAGGCATTTTATTAATGATGTCAAGTCAAAAATTGCTCAAATAGATAAAACGTATAATTGGTGTGGTAATACAAAATAATGCATTTGATTAAAAAATAGGATCTGCTTCAACCTGGAAGTATGACACAAATAGTGACTGCATAAAATTCTATACCTAGTAACTATGACATATGCTAAACAGTTCTATGTAGTTCAGTTGTACCAGACCAGGTGCATAATAATATTGACTGGCATTTATGTAACAAAATGGACACTTATATACAATAGTGAATTACTCGAACTCGACTCAGAAAAATTTTTAAACTCGAACTTGAACTCGGAAAAGCAAAAGGAGCAAACTCAAACTCGAAATTATTAAAATTCTCTGATCGAAACAGCCCTACTGTGTACATCAGTAAAAGCATTAATTTGCTTACACAATCTTAGGCTTAGGGGCGTAGCGATGTGATGCACTTGAAGGACACAGCGTTGCGCTGGCACCCTCAGTGCCTCGGCTTCTGAGACTGGCTACGCTTCCTTGGTGTCTCTGATCTTTGTCGATTGTTGAATTGGATTGGGGATGTCTGAATGGAAATATGAACAGTAGGTTCGCATTTCTCTTCAACAGGAATCATCAGCTGTCTTATTGTAGACACCAGCAGTTGACGCCAAGGTACTAGGTGGACCAAACTGGATAAGTATCGAATTTATTTCCACTCATCATTCATTGACAGCCTATAAACTTTGCTGCAACAATGCTGATACACTGTCCAAAGAGAATCCATTCGCGTTTGGGTCAAATACGAGTAGATAAAATTATATTCATTGCATACCTGTAAGACCTTCGACCAGTTGGGGGGTGGGGGGTAAATCTGAAATTTTGAGGGGGGTAGAAAAAAGTCGAAATTGAATGATGAATCGGATGAAAATAATCAAATCATAGGGGATTGTGGTGCCTTTCCAATACAGAAGGACATCCGAATAACTATTGCTGTTTGTGGATTTCTGACAATCGGTCGATTCCTGAAATTTAATGAAAATTTTCAAAAAAGTTTTCATCTCTCATTTGAAACATATCGTTCAGCAACCATCAAAGCTAGATCAACTTCATGAAGCTTTAATGTTTTAGGTAGAGGCGAATCCAATGTCCTCAGAATTTAATTGGTTGGGGATTCATTATGATTTAAAGACATACTTGAATGAATGTGGATGTTTGTAAGTTTCAACAAACTCCAAATGGTACAAAAATTAGACTGAAATTTTAGAACAATATGTTGGACATTAGTGTGTCAAGTGCCGACAAATTTCGCCCAGCGTCACGTGATTCACATCATATTTTTCCATTATGTTTTTCACCACGTTTTGTTTTGCAGTAACTTACGTTAATTTTACATTCCATTTTTATAATTTATCCATGCAATTTCTGTGTGTACTTTTTGTGTTTTGTTTCTGTTTTATTTGCCGCACTTCCATTCCCGTCACGATTTGTTATTTTCCCGTTGCGCACATAGACTACGGTATGTAACCTGCTAGTCAAAATTTCCGTTAAAGATAAGCTCTCCGAGCTCATCACTGTAATTGGAAGACAACGTGCACCTCTTATCAGCAAAACCTAGCGAAGTTTTGCAATGTGAAACGCCTAGTTGGAAATTCTCACCAGATGACGTTCCTATGTCAAGCATGGAGAGTGAAAACTCGCCCCAATGCTCAACGTAGTGAACTGGGAAATGTCTATGTGACCATAGGCATCTTCTGCAGCAATTGCAGAAGTTAGCTTGGGTGTGTCTTAGCTCTGCCCAAGGCATACTGTAGATTACGGGGCCCTTTAAAAGAGCTTGTTTCATTAATTTTGCACTCATTTTTGGGCTTAATCATCTTTTGCATTTTACAGCCTGCGTTCCTGCGTTTGCCTGGGTCATTTTTATTATAAATTTACATATTGTACCTGCATCCGCCACCTCCCTAATAAATTTACATATTCCAATTCGGTCTCCCTTGCGTTGCCAGTTACTGTAACCCAACCCTAGGAGTTTACCCCGTCGCCTATTGATCAAAAACCCCCATCACCTCCCCGACGAATGTTTTGACACTGTCGCCTGCCGACCCGCACTCGCCTACCCTCGATGCCAAATCGCTTTCAGATTATCGAACCCATTCCCCGCCGTCTGCAGGACCCACGTTTGACCCTTGAACCCATCAGCCAGCGCTGAGTACTTTGAGAAGAGGATTTAGTGAGTCTTCTCAGGGGTTATTATTGTTGAGGGTATATTTGTGGGAATCCTCCTTAAGCCAGTTTTCCCTTGAGAGTACCCTCAGTTGAGACAGCCCTTGGACCCTTAAGGTCAGGGCCAATTAGGGGATCTAGGTTGACAATCGGGTCCCCTACAGTAAGCCATTCCACGAATGGCACCATCCCTCATTCTCAGTGAATGAGGACTAGGGATTGCCACCCCTGACCCAGCTGCGTTGTCCATTATTCTACAGCTGAACCCTAGGACAAGGCTGAGGTACACCATAGGTTTTTCCTGTGGTAGTACCAGCTGAGTTAGGTTCCCGAAACAAATACATTAGCGAGCCACCCAACGGGGTCAAAGTAAGTCACTTGCAGTGTCATTGCCGTATTTCCTATGGGATACGGTATGGGTTTTCCCATCAATGTGACTGATCACCAATTCAGTTAATGTGACATGGCTCCTATTTCGTTTAATGTGACATGGCGAGGCTGGAAAATTGACCTTTAAGTCTGGCTTCACAGCTCTTAGGAACAAACCTTTTACCCTTTTGAGTGGAGATACCTCTTTCAATTCGGTAAAATTTGGGTTTGAGTGGGGAAACCTCTCTTAAATCATGAGAATCGCTACTTGAGTGGGGTAACCTCTCTCAGGTTAGCTGATTCGCATTCTGAGTGGGACTACTGACCCTTAGGATGATTTTTTGCCCTCATGTAAGTCGGATACGCCCTTAAGCAGGTACACTGCCCCTTAGGTCAGAAATGACCCTTATGTTCGAGTTTTATCGCCAACTCAAACAGCACTGCGTTTGAGTAGTTTTATTACTGTAAGTCGGGATTAGCCCCAACGAGTGATCAAAGTGATGATTCTTGAGTGTACTTTATCGCCTTATGCATGTTGCACTGACCATAAGCTTTAATAAATCCCCTGGCGTTAAATTTTCCCCCAGAGTCAATCCCCAAGAGTCATAATTTCCCTGCGTCGAGTTTTAAATAGAGTATTCTGCCTAAATCTCCTCTGAGCTTTCTCTATTTTCCTTTTTCCATTCTCTTTAACTTGGGCCTTTCTCCACTGCTTGTGATCTGATAGGTTACTGTACCGCACTAGGGCTATTTGGTTACAGTATGACTGTGATTTGCACGTACTCTGACTACAGTAAACAATGGGTACGGGTACTTGAGTATCACAGCCCATGAGGCTTTACAGCATCTGAGGGTTTCGGGATCTCCGATCACGAGATACAGTACTCCTTCTACTCTTGATTCTGGATGTTAAGTGTGGTCGTGATTTGTTATCTCTGTCCGGTATTTGTGTCAACACACTTTTTCAAAAATTTTTGTCGATTGTTGAATTGGAGTCGGGATGTTCGAATGGAAATATGAACAGTAGGTCCGCATTTCTGTTCAACAGGAATCGTCAGCTGTCTTATTGTAGACGCCAGCCGTTGACGCCAAGGTAAGGTACTAGGTGGGCCAAACTGGATAAGTACCAAATTTATTTCCACTCATCATTCATTGACAGAGGCTATAAACTTTGCTGCAACGATGCTGATACACTGTCCGAAGAGAATCCATTCGCGTTCGGGTCAAATACGAGCAGATAAAATTATATTCATTGCATACCTGTAAGACCTCCGACCAGTTGGGGGGCGGGGGTAAATCCGAAATTTTGAGGGGGGTAGAAAAAAGTCGAAATTTTTCCCAAAAAAGACCAGAAAACATATACACTTTTTTGCATACCTGTACTTGGGGGGGTTGGGGGGGGACCCCCCCCCCAACTTGGCCAACCCTGTACCCAAAATCATTTCCCCCCCCCCAGTTTGGAAAAAATTAAAAAAATTTTCAAAAAAGTGTATGTTTTTTGGCCTTTTATGGGAAAAATTTCGACTTTTTCCTACCCCCCCCCCCCCAAAATTTCGGATTTACCCAGGGTTGGCAAAAACCAAACTTTTGAAATTTCGACTTTTTGGTTTTTTGGTTTTTTAGTGGTTTTTTATGGTTTTTTAATGGTTTTTTTGGTTTTTCTATGGTTTTTTAATGGTTTTTTTGTGGTTTAATTCTTTAGAATGTTTGGTACATCAAAATAACTATGTAAAAAACTGCTGGAAGCTCCCTGTATCATCTAAAACTAGTTAGGGAGCCGTAAAATGGCAGCTAGAAGTATTAATCTTATCAGAAGTGTCATTATTTTATGCTTATAAGAAATCCCTATTTAGCAATAGAAATACAGTAATAGTGGGCACATTAGAAAGGAACCATTAGTGAAGAACATAAGAAAAGTAAAAATGGAACAGAGCATGCGATATAGGGCAAATTCAAAGAAAAGAAGAAAAATTACAAATAAAGAGAAATATACAATACACAACACAATGTAAGTAATCAAAACTCGAAAGAAATCAACTACAGAATTGTATCAATGCATCACATATATACATATGCACAGAAAAGTTGAAATGACACTACATACCGTTTTCGATAAGAGGGTTTTAAATTGATAGATTATTACATATGTTATTAATATTACAAACTGCAGTTAAGGTCACACATAGACATTTCACATGTTTCTAAATTTTTGCTTTTCAAACCTGTCTGTGAGCTATAACTACAGCAAATAGGTCTTATTATATATGCTATTCTCGCTTGCATGATAGATATACATATTTCTGCACGATTTTTTCTACTTAGTAGCGACGTCAAGTCACATCAAAATGAGCCACTCAAAAGCTCTTCTCTTTGCTAACCTACAGTATGCTTAACTGATCTGTATAAAATTTTATTATTGTTGTCTCATTTATATTTTGAAATTTCGAGCTCAGAAAATTAAAAAGCTTACCGTAACAATAAAATCAGTTATTAAACTCAATCATGTTTTATAACATTTTGATGATGATATGGATCAATGGATGTCACCCCGTATGGTCGGAGTACACTCCACAAAAGATTTAGTGTCTACTTTTTTGTGAGCAAATTATAGCAAAGTTGACTCATGTACTAAATGTGTGGTTGCAAGATGGATACAAAGGATATCGATTGATTTATATTACATCTTTTGAGTACGAAATGTATCATAAAAATACGACTTTTTTCTACTTTGTAGTGAAGTCAATTCAACTCAATTAATAGTTTTGTTGATTTAGATAGACATCAATACATGCCTAAAAGATCGACTAATGTGAAAAAACACTTTCCCAATGATTTTGGAAAAAACCAAAAAAAACAAAAAACCAAAGATTTTCCAATTTTTTGGTTTTTTTAAAAAACCAAAAAAACCAAAAACCAAAAAACCAAAGCCTTGCCAACCCTGGATTTACCCCCCCCCCCCAACTGGCCGGAGGTCTTACAGGTATGCTTTTTTGCAAATTTTTTTAATTTTTTCCAAACTGGGGTTTGGGTTGGGGGGTTGGATGATTTTAGATGCAGGGTTGGCCAAGTTGGGGGGGGGGTCCCCCAACCCCCCCCCCAAGTACAGGTATGACTCATTGACTCGGCGCGAAGCGCCGAAAATTTTCTGCATTTTAGGCCCTAAAATCGTCTAAAAATCAAGAAAATTTAGTGTTTGAACAGCCAAAAATTTTGTGCCAATCGGCACAAACGCTCAGATTTTTTGTACCATTTTAAAATTTAAACTCTGGCGTCTGGCTGGCCGGCCCGGCGCCCGGCGGGGAAAAAATCTTTGTTTACTAAGGTGAATTAGGCGAATAACAGTAGTTCTTCAACTACCGAAAGCAATATAATTAGCGCTATCCACTTGCGAAAACAAAGCTTTCTATGCTGTCCTATCCATAAACGACTTCTATTACAGAAATCAAGTTCTCCTCCGACTGGCTCATCACACAGGATACAATAATTGCAAGTTTGTAGTGAAAAATACTTTTCTACAGTAATCTCTAGTGAGTATCGATTTGTTGCTCGAGAATTCTTATTTTTTGTATTTATGTTGTGGTGGTAGCTTTGATAATGGGTTCGAAGCATCAAAGATTTTACAAAGCCCGTGGTGGAAATCGCCGGCCTGGTAAGTCGCGGTTGATATTTTTTTATTAACCTAACCTGAAGGACGTGGTGACTTTTTACTGTTTTTTCGCCAAATTGGTTTTTTTGGCGAAAAAAGATCTGGCTGGAAACATGGATCAGGGTTTTTTTTGCACACAGCAACCGAATTATTTCGGGCTGTGCGACCAAATTTTTTCTGTCAAGTTGCACAGTGCAACTTGAGGGCTGACTGCTCTTTTGATTAGGTTATAGGGTTTTCTGCATACCTGTACTTGGGCGGGGGGGGGGACCCACCCCCCCCCAACTTGGCCAACCCAGTACCCAAAATGATTCCCCCCCAACCCCCCCAGTTGGGAAAAAATTAAAAAAATTTGCCAAAAAAAATATGTTTTTTGGCCTTTTTTGGGAAAAATTTCGACTTTTTCCTAACCCCAACCCCAAAATTTCGGATTTAACCACCCCCCCCCCCCCAAACTGGTCGGAGGTCTTACAGGTATGTTTTATGCTATAGAAAATCCCTATTATAGCAAAATAAATACAGTAATAGTGGGCACATAAGATAGGAACCATTCAGTGAAGAACATAAGAAAAGTAAAAATGGAATTATGTAAGGGGCAAATTCAGGGAAAAAAGAAAAATTACAAATGAAGAGAAATATACAATACACAATGTAAGTAATCAACATTCAAAAGAAATCAACTACAGAAGTGTATCAATGCATCACGTATGTACATATGCACAGGAAAGTTGGAATGACACAATTACCGTTTTCGATAAGAGGGTTTTAAATTGATAGATTATTGCATATGTTATTAATATTACAAACTGCAGTTGAATGTCACACATAGACATTTTTTCAGATGTTTCCCAAATTTTTGCTTTCCGAACCTGTCTGCGAGCTATAACTACAGCAAATGGGTCTTTTTATTTTTCTACTTAGTAGCGACGTCAAGTCGTATAAAAATCAGCCACTCAAAAGCTCTTTTCGTTGTTAACCTACTTTTGTGAGCAAATATAGCAAGTTGACTCATGTACTAAATGTGTGCTTGCAAGATGGATACAAAGGATATCGATTGATTTATATTACATCTTTTAAGTACGAAATGTATTATAAAAATACGACTTTTTTCCCACTTTGTAGTGAAGTCAATTCAACTAAATTGTTTGTTTTGTTGATTTAGATAGACACCAATACATGCCTAGAAGATCGACTGATGTGAAAAAATAGTTTCCCAATGATTTTGGAAAAAACCAGAGATTTTTCCAAATTTTTTGGTTTTAAAAAAACCAAAAAACCAAAGCCTTGCCAACCCCTGTTTGCGCCGGGTTTCAATTCATTTATAATTGTTTATATTATTCTAGTGCGCGGTTAGAAAATGTCATTCTAGTTAATGCTTGTAGATTCTAATTATCAACAAAGTATAGATAAATATTTGATCCTGTGTTGTTTTGACGAATTTGACGGAAACTAACCTTTTTCTTGGTCATTTTCCCAAAATCTTTCTGTGATCTCCATAAAAATTTTGACTCTCATTTGATTGAAACATTTTGTGTGTATCAATGCTAGAAATTCTTGCCGGTTGAAAGGTCCAAATTTTTAGTCGCTTGCCTAGTTTATGAATTATAGTTTGTCCGAACCGAAAATTCATTAAATTCACTGAGATCAAACCTGCTGTCTGTGAAATAAAAGCTGGAAAGTAAATCTTTCCAGAATTTCTAGAATATCGTAATTAAAAAAAAACAAAATCACTCTGGTCTATTCACATTGCACCTGGCCTGTGCGAAAAAAACCCCTTAGAGGGATTTTATTTTTGTACAGCATCCGGATATCCGACGCAGATCACCAGTTCACACCAAGGTGCGTTAATTCGATTGTCATCTGCATCGGTCGGAAAACTAGTCGTCATAAAATTTCAATACCGACAATTTTTTCGATGGTGCAACTGCAGAGGTAGATGAAATTATCTAAACATATTTTGCTTCATGAAGAATAAATTTTAGTGGTGTTGCATTTGCTTTTATTTTTAACTTGGTTCAGAATCCAACATTGTGAAATTTGAAAAACCCTGATAAAACCCAAAAAAATCCAAATTCGAAATTTTCGGCCTTTTTAGGGTGTTTTATCGGTTTTATCAGGGTTTTTTTAAACTTTCACAATGTTGAATTTGAACCAAGTAATAATAAAGCAAATGCAACATCACTAAAGTTTTATTCCCCATGAAGCAAAACATTTTCAGATATTTTTACCTAATTTTCAAAGAAAAATACACAAATTACTCATTAAAGCAATTGAAATCATCCACCTCTGCACCGTCGAAAAAATTGTCGGCATAGAATTTTATGAAGAATAGTTTTTTGACCCATGCAGATGACAATCGATTATGCAACTTGCTGTGAATAAAGCCAAATGTTGAAAAATCTTACGCTCCGCTGACAAAGTGGAAAACACCTGATTATAACATGACAAAATTAATTTTGCCTGTTTGTCAATTTTAGTCCTGAAAAACGTATATACTCTCAAGGCAATTTTTTGCAACGGAAGGCACATTTTGCCTTCCGTCAATCAATATTGTATACAGACATGCACGGGCAAGAATTTTCCAGAGGGGAGGTCTGTGGACTTTTTTCCAGGGGGTTAGGGGGGTTGGGTGAGCAAAAAACAAGAAAAAAGTTGTGAAAGCCTGTTTTTCATACAAAATATGCACAAAAATCATCAAAAAACCTGTCTTGGAGAAAGTTCAGGGGGGGTGGCCAGGGTCTCACGTATGGTGGTTTACCCCCCTACCCCCCTATGTGCATGTATGATTGTTATAGCAGATTTTTGGCCGCTCTCCAGCATTTTGTAATGTAATGCATTTTTTTCATCTTCACTTGCCGAGATCATATATCCAGTGAGTTGTTTGTAAATTGTGACTTAGTGGGCTGAAAAATGTTAGATGTTTCTTCAAAATTCATATTGCTTACGGCCACTCAATTAGCATTACTTGGGTTGGCCATTTTCAGTTAATTTTTGGACACAAAAAGCTGCCAGCTGCCTCTCTCCAGGAGGTCTTACCTACCGTCTCCCCACAAAATTTTAGGGCTGCTCAATCTCATGAGCAGTCAAATCTATTCAGATAAACCAACAAAGCAAATCAACTTCAGCCAAAAAACAATTCAAATATAAGTTAAATTTATTGCATTTTATGATTTCGTCAATTCACAATTAAATAACAAACCTTCTATTCCTCCTATTAGTCAAGGAAATGATGATATCATCACTGAAAATGTGGTAAGATGTATTCAATCATTATTTCACATCTGTTTTTTACTCTTGGTAATGGCAACACCATAAGTTTTGCTAGAAGAACTGATTCTGTACTTTACAACATTAAATTTAATCCTGAAGTAGTCCTTAAAGCTCTCCGATCCATTAAAACCATCAACATCTTTTAGAACCTGATCGACTTTGTGCATACTTCTTCCGTGAACTTGCTTTTCTAATAAGTAAACCAATTAGCTTCGATTTCGAAGTATCTTTTCAGTACTGGTGTTGTTCCTGAACTCTGGCGATCTGCACTTATAGTGCCTGTTCTAAAAAAGGGCGATCCACCAAGGTCTCTAATTACAAACCTATTTCTCTTTGCTGTGTCCCCTGTAAAGTTATGGAAAAATATACTAAACAATGGAATTATGCTCCATTTGAACCAAAACAAACTCATTTCTGAAAAACAATTTGGTTTTGTTGAATCAAAATCGTGTGAAACCCAATTACTGCAATGCAAAAATTCCTGGTCCAAATCACTCAGTAAAGGACAATCAGTTGATGTCATATACATCAACTTTAGCACAAGCATTTCGATACTGTATCCCATGGTAAACTCATGTCCCAGCTAATTGGTTATGGTATTTCAGGACTGCTCTATAATTGAATTTATGCCCTTTTTTCAAAACAGAATCCAACAGGTTCAAATTCGTAGCACTCTTTTTAAGCGCTCTTCTGTCACCCAGTGAAGTTTCACAGGGCAGTGTTTTGGGTCCGACGCTATTTTTGCTTTTTATCAATGACCTATGCGATCATATCCGTAGTGAAGCTTATTTATTTGCTGATGAAGTAAAAATTTTCAGCTATTCCACAGATCGGTTTAATCTCCAAACTGATTTAAACGTAATTTCTGACTGTGTCTAAATCTTGGCAGTTGGCAATCTCAACTGAAAAGTGTTGTATATTGCACCTTGAAAATAACAATCCAAAAAATGCTTGTATCTTACTGGATCATCTATCTGTGGAACGAAGCTCATTGTTAAAGATCTAGGTGTTCTTATTTCACCTAACTTATAATTTAAAGATCATTATAACCATCTAACTAAAAAAGCACATGGTACAGTAAATCTAATTTTAAAATCATCCTTCTCGAAAGACAAAGTTCTTCTTAGCAAAGCATTTGTTACTTCTGTCCGACCAATACTTGGGTACTGTTCTATGGTTCGGAATCCATTCTATTCTCGTGATATTAATGAACTTGAAAACGTACAAAGAAGGTTTACCCGCAAAATTTTGATTATAATAGTGGCTTTCTTATGGTGAGCGCTTAGTTCAGCTTAATCTACCACGCCCTTTGAACTTCGTCGCTTGCACTTCGCCTTTCAAATAATTAGAGGTTTTCCTCCCTTATAATTAAAAGATTTCTTCAACCTTCAATGAAAACAACACTTGTCATACAAATGACTATAAATTAGTGGTAATTAATAATTGTCGTTTAAACTTCTAATAAATTTGATTTTGTAAACAGTATATATTTAACCCAAGTGTTCTGCAGGCATCTAAGTCGGACAACGTCAAATTATTTTTCGGCGCTCCTCACAGGATTTCATTATTGTCTTTCCTCAAATCATTACTCAATTCCAGAAAAATTTTCGAAAAGAAGGAGAAAAGTCAGAATCCCTATTTTTTAATTTTTTGTAACCATAATTGTCAACATGAAGCCGAGTGTGAATTCATCACGAAAGTAATTTTCAAATTCAAGTTCACCCTGAAATTTTTTTGAAC